>CM057337.1:102277619-103694899 GCA_030015575.1 Agapanthus africanus | reverse complement strand
ATCAAGGATTGTCTTTTCCAAATATTTTTATTTAATTTACTCAAATTACGATACTATTAAATCAGTCAAATCATACATTTGTCAAAATATACCTTATTGAAAACTGTTTATATGCAGAGTGTAATAATGATATGAGCTGTAAATGTATATATTTCATCTGTCCAATCATGTATTTTTTCTTCGTTCCTGTTTATATATGATATCGAAATAGTCATTTAGACTAAAGCATAACTCGACTTTAATTTTTCTTTTTAACAGAGAATGCATTAATTGTTTTTATCTCTTTATTCCCTTATCACCTCATTTAGTCAAAAGAACTTTGTTGCAAAATTCACCACTTGGTTGCTATGACAAATAATACTTGTTTTTCTGGAATCAGATTTTGATGTATACTGCATATTTTATTACTATCGAGAAATCTGTCCAACTTCGAATAGATTGTGAAAGCGATGTTCGAGACAACGATTGGATAGATAATGCATGATTGGACAGATAATTGTTTGTATAGTATCATAAATAGAAATATGAAGAAAAATGCATGATGGGACAGATAAAGTTATGCATTTCCAATTTACCATAATTGCATTCCCTGCTTTCACGGTTGAAGCACGTTTGGTTCTCTTCTTTATTACTAGGCAATATCAAGGATTATCTTTTCTAAATATTTTTATTTAATTTACTCAAATTATGGTACTATCAAACCAATTAAATCATACAGTTGTCAAAATATATTTTATTGAAAACCGTTTATATACAGAGTGTATTAATGATATGAGTTGAATGCATATACTTCATCCGTCTAATCATGCATTTTTTCTTTATGCCTATTTATACATGATATGATATCGAAAATAGTTGTTTAGACTAGAGCATATTTCGGGTTTTTTCTCTTTTTAATGGAGAATGCATTAATTCTTGACGCCTATTTATATTTTATTGAAAACCGTCCTCAATATAGAGAGGTTATCATAAGTAGAGCAAAAACAACTAATGCATAGAGAAAACACATAAGTGTTGAATAAAAAGTTGTCGGGACTATCTATACTTGATTTTTCGATTTATAAGATATAAGATAAAAGTATTGCATGTTAGATAGTTCATATAAATCATAAACTGGGTATCGTAATATTATAAGTTGATGTAACTTTTATGAGTTACCTAAAAAGTCATTTTAAAATAACTCTACTTTTTCAAACATTCTTATTAACAAATACAACCAACTTTTTCTGTGGTATAGTTATACTTCTATCTATATATATGTGAGGTAATTTTAGTTATTGCCACTTCAAAGTTCAACAACTTAACGGATATTATTGTAAGTCAATTTTTATTATACTTGAATAAAATTTAAAGTTTTTCTTTTTTTTTTACTCGACTGCCTTCTTAGTCGATTATGTCTCTATGCTAGAGTTTGAAATGAAGAGTTTAAAATTCTCTTATGTTTCATAAAAAATATCTCACTGACTTTTGATGCATAGTTTTTTCCTTTTAGAGTTCAATTTTGATATTATAAAAACATTATGCTTATTTAAATGTTTTTATTTAAATTCATGTATGGTGCTTTGTGTTATTTGTTTATATCGTTCATTTAATTTCTTTGAAGCAATATCCATTTTGATATTTTTTTTGTTATTTGCCTATACAACTCATTTTATTTCTTTGAGGTAACAATATTTACTTAGTTTGGTATACTTGCTGAAACGAAGAACAATAATAAATCAATACAATATATATATATATATATATATATATATATATATGATTTCAACTACATAGCAATATCTAAAATTAGTTTAATGGAATATTAATACAATGATATGGATTCAGATAAACGATTAGTATTGCATTGAATGAATCTAACCATTGGGCTCTCTGGAATGTCATCTCCATCAACCGGAAATGTAAGTTCTCTTCCATATATAGAATTATATAACGGTAGAATATAATTAACAATTTCTGTATTATTCTATAATTTTCTAATACTATTTTTATAAAAATCATGAAATATGTTAAGCTCAATTTTATTCTATTGAAATTTCTATTAGAAAGAAAAAAAAATTTAATAACAAAAAAAATCTTAACTATATATAACTTCTAATTTTTTATTTCAGGATGGGTATAAGGATGTACTCAGAATGCAATTGGAATTGTGCATTACAGAAGGATATACTGCTAAATGGACAGCGAGAGTTGATATTGTCAATTTTAGTATATTATGCTTTATGTTTCGTGATTTCATAACCAATGGACACCATCCAATTGGATTTAGTTTAAGTGGGATATGCTATCAGTTGTCTGAAAATCATAGTTATGTTTTTATGCGATCGGATCTTGATATCTTCTGCATATTTTATTGCTATCGAGGAACCTGTCCGGTCCGAATATATCGTGAAAATGATGTTCGTAAGAATGATCATCATTGCACATTTATCACTCCGTCTTATGAAGTATTCGAGCATGCAATAATTGTCACTTCTTTAATGCGTGGAGATTATCTTTGATGTAAAAGTATTTTGCTATATATAATGAAATTCTAAAATTAAGATGTAATATTATCCCTGAGTTTAAGTGATATTTATCTTTCATTTTTTATCATGTCAGTTATAGGTTATTTTTATACAATTATGTAAACTTTAGTTATATGAATATTTTATAAATCCTTGCAATCATTATACTTATGATACCTTACTTACTATATAATATTTGTTGTTAATAAGAAATTAAAAAATAATAAGTCTAAAAGAAAATAAAAATCAATAAGCCAAACGATATATATTCATTTATTTTAAATATTAAGTTATATACTGAACAGAAAGTATAACGCTGATTAGACAGATAATTGTTTGTATAATATCATACATAGATATATGAAGAAAAATGAATGATGGGATAGATGAATCCAGCATTTCTAATTCACCGTAATTGCATTCTCTATTTTTGCAGTTGAAACGCATTTGATTGTCTTCTCTACTATTAGACAACAACAAGTATTATCTTTTCCAAATATTTTTATTTGATTTACTCAAGTTACGATGCAATCAAATCAGTCAAATTATACATTTACCAGAATATACTTTATTGAGAATCTTTCGTATGTAGAGTGCAATTATGATATGATCTATAAATACATATACTTCATCCGTCCAATCATGCGTTTTTTGCATCCCTATATATATATGACACGATATCAAAATGAAGAAAAATGCATGATGAGACACATGAAGCCAGCATTTCCAGTTCACCCTAATTGCATTCCCTTTTTCCGTGGCTGAAATACTTTTTGTTGTCTTTTCTATCATCAGACAACATAAAATAATGTCTTTTCCAAATATTTTTATTTAATTTACTCAACTTACGATGCTATCAAACCAGTCAAATTATATTTTGTCAGAATATGTTTTATTGAGAATTTTTCACATGCATAATGCAATTATGATATGAGCTATAAATGCATATATTTCATCCATCCAATCATGTGTTTTTCTTCATGCATATTTATATATGATATGACATCAAAATGAAGAAAAATGCATGATGGGACCACATGCAGCTATATATTTCCAATTCACCATAATTGCATTTGCTACTTGCTAATTTTAAATTTCACACTAACTTGGTGACTCTTATATTTCACACTAAGCCATGATCATGCATTTTCTCACAAACACTTATGTCTGAGTATTTCAAGTGCTCAAGTTGTTCATGATGAAGCTTAAGTTTAGTCCGTCGGTAATGAAGAAAGGCCATAAAAAAGTAAGACGTCGACCGTGACCTCTCTCCCACAAGATATGCTCATCGAAATAGCCATGCAAGTCATCTCCAAGTCCTCAGCTGCTCTCGATGATATTAAAAACCTACGTGCAACGTAAGCATTTATTACTTTTTATAATTTCAGAAATAACATATAAATTATCTAATATCGTTTTGTATGCATTTTAGATATAAGAGTTTTTATTGGGCCTCCAAAGATAAGATGGTCGGGCGTTCAATCTCGGTGATTAAAAAGTACTTGAGGATGTATTGGTGGAAAAAAGGTGCGCGTCTAATTTTTCTTCGAAACTGTGCAAATACCGGCAATCTTGATGCCAACTTTATTCTTGGACTGGTAAATAATTTGATTTAATACATATCTTCCTATATATATATATATATATATATATATATATATATATATATATATATAAATTGTCTAATTCATCGATGTTGAGTTTTTCTTTAAACCTATAGGAAGAGATATACAATTTAGGAAGGATGACTTTAGGTATGGAGCATCTCAAGACAGCGATGACTGGTGGCCACTTTACAGCGGCATACGTGGTCGGGATCATACTGTTTTTTGATGTATATACACGGGCACACGCTATGGAAATTTTGAACAAGGTTTCTTGCGGCGATCTTTTATGCGCTGGTCATGAAGTTAAAGAGCGCACGAGATCGGACAATCCGATAGTAGACAGATGCAGAAGAGATGTTTTGCAGATTACGAATAAAAGTTGGACGAGGATGATTTTGAAGATGGAACTGAGATCTCCCTGCAAGGATAAGCTCTGTGGAAGGGTTGTGAAGGCAAAAAGTGATGGTTACTGAGTTGATAATGATCGACTTCCGAGGGCATTTTGCGGTCAGTTTTGCCAATGGATGGACGAGTGCTACAAATTCTTTGGAAATTAATGCTAATGGAAACATTGCTGCCATCTCTTAACTAATTGTGTTTTCGAAGTTTTTTTTTCAATTTTTAGGTTTCAGAAGTATGTATCATATTTGCTGGGTAGGATGTTGAAATTTGTGATCACTTTACAATGGTTCGTTTTTGTAAGTAAGAAACCAACATCTTCTTTTGTTGCTAAATATAATTTCCATATCGTAACCGGTTTTAGTTTGCTGTTGAATGATAATAGTCTCAGGAGAAAACATTGAAATCGGAAATATTGGCGTCATTCATGTTTTGTTATGTTCTTCACCACTAAACAACATCAAATATTATATTTTTCAAATATTTTTATTTAATTTACTCAAGTTACGATACTATCAAATCAGTCAAGTTATATTTTGTCAAATCTACTTTATTGAAAACCGTTAAAATACAGAGTGAATTATGATAAGAGTAAGAGTTCAAAAAGTAACATCTTATTAACAAACTAAAATGATATATTTATTAATATTTTATTTTGCTATTATCTTTTCAACTCTTATTCTCCTATATAAGATCACTTTATTCATTTTCCAAGTATTCCATTATATTAGACCACTGTGAGATTGTAAGTTTTATTTTAGTTTGTTATTTAGTGTTGTTTTATTTTTTTTTATGTAACACGGATATGGCGATGTACTTTATCAATACTTAGGACATGAATTTTTGCTTATATTATACGTCTATTTCAATGAAATGGATGACTAACAATGTGCATTTCCTTAAAATATTTTTATGCTTTCATATTTTATATGTTTAGGTTAAATAAATATCATATACCTTATTATGGTATCATGCATTTATGCCTTGCATGTCTTTTCAATTGAGAGAAACAAAGAAACACATTCTTAATTCTAATTTAAAATTAAAAAAAAATACAACTTATAGTGTCTTAAGTATCTATTAATTATTGAGTATAAGCAAGATAAGTTGAGAATAGAAGGGACTAAATAGAATTTAAATATTTACTTGAAAACTACTTCATCATCTGATTTTTCTTGATTCATGCTATCGCCGCACACGTAGGATACAGAACTAGTATATATAGAGAGAGGGAGGGAGGGCTATGAGCAGCCTGCTCAAAGTAGGAAATGGGCAGTCGTACACGTACCTCAGGTCGCGGCTCCTTCTTCTCGAGGTGGAAACCCTTCACTGCTTCTTCTCCATCTTCGCTTCAAGCCTGAAGCTGCGGCTACCATCGATCCTCTTCTTCTGTCGAAGGTAAGCCCCTCTCTCCATCGAAGATTTGGTTTGAATTTTGCATGAATTTAGGGTTATTTAGTAATTAGGGTTTGTTATTGATTCTTTACTATTATTGATTCTCGATTTTGATAAATCCCGCTCAAATTCTTAATTTCACCTCATCTTCTTCAGTCTCGATCTACGCCGAGATCGAAAAACCTGATTTTTTTTTCATTTGTTTCGCAACAATTTTTATGTTTAGTCTTGGTGATAATTGTTTTGGGGATAAATCTACGGTAGGAACTGACGACGGCAATACAAAGACTCCTGCATCAGCTGCTGCACAAGTTTTTGCGAACCCAAAACTTCATGCAACGAAACAACCGACCATGGGTTCGCCAAAGACGGCATGATTAAAGAAGCTTGTTTACCCCTAATTTTCTATATTTTTCTTCATTGTGGAGATGCAAAATTTTCTTCATGTTTGTATTCGAGGGACCCAAAAAAAGGGAAAAGAAGAGCAGAGCACATGTTGATAGAGCTAGAAGAGCAGCAGGAATGAATGGTTATTTGCACCATAGATGCTTTGATCTGCCAATATGGTTTCAGATAAAGTTGGATAACTGAGACCTGAGTTCAGTGCGCAGATGTTTTTTTAATTTAAAAAAAGAGAGGTGTTAGCTGGAAGCCTGGAATACTTGCTGAATGTAGATGTTTTTACGAGTTTGTTTCATATTTTTATAGCATGTTTTGAGTATCAAAATGAAAGTGCTTTCTGTACAGCAGTTTTTTCTGTTTGAAACATGCTTTAAAAGAGTAAGGGTTAATTGCTAAATAGCACCCCAATATTTCACCTATTTTGCATTTATATACCTTATTATTATTTCGCTACACTTTGATACCCTAAATTACAAACCGTATTGATGTTCTTTAACATAACGATGGATTTGATAATCAATTGAAGGGAGCAAAGTATTAACACTTTGTACTTTAGGGTATATAAGTACGGCGAAAAGAATCATTAAGGTATATAATTGCAAAATAGGTGAAACATGGGGTATTATTTAGCAATTAACCCAAAGAGTAATATGTTTTCACTGGTGTGATACTTAGGCTTAAGGCTTGATGCTTTGAGGAGTGAACTATGTTCAAGTGCTTCAAATTTTTCACATGTTCAACCTGTACAAAAGATGACCATTTCTTGCATTCTTCCATCTCGGCCTTAATTAAGAACAAACTCATAAAGAAATGTGAACTAAAAACACAAGAATTAAAGAAAACATGCTCCCAGAACACATAAAAATTGCCAGGCAGAACATGCGTGTATTACAAAGATGAAAATTGCAGACGAAAACATCACGGGATAATTAAGCACGGGATAAAAAATTCCTTTTCAAAAAAAAATATATATATTAGAAAAAAGGAAATCCTGCATCTTATTAATTTTAATTCCTCATAAGACCAGCCTTCTCTCAAAATGTAACAGCTTCAAAAGTATTATCGGAAGTTTAACCACAAATAACTATTTGGCCTCAAATATTGGAAACCATGAACTCTCATGACAGCATGGTATCAATAAATAGTACACCAACAAGATAAATATTATAGCACAAAAAATTCTACAAAAATAAATATGAAAAAAAATTTGCCAGGGTTCACATTTATAGGTGATGGAGATCTCTCTTTTACTTTTCCCAGTTACAGGCATAGATCCCTCGCCACCATTCATTTTCTCAGCAATAAAATTCTCTACTTCGTGCAGTCCGTTTGTTACTATACCAGTCTCGTAAATTTTGCACAGTTCTGATCTGGTCACACAAAGCCAAACTCTCATGCTCTCGCCATCGCATTTTTCATCTGCTACTGGTACATGCCATGATCCTGTCTCGGACTCCTGAAACCATGAAATCATTGAAAATGATCTCCAGAATAAACAATAAAATAAAAGTAGTCAAGTGTAAAGCTTATGCCAATTACCTGAATGACTACAGAATATGGGGGCGGCATTGCTAGCTTCATATTACCTTTAATACATGTATATCGAAGCTGAACCTTTAATACATGTATATCAAAGCTGAAAGAGAACGTTATGCTATGTGATTAAGCTTTCCCAAAACAATGATAAACGGAATAAGAAACAAAATGTAGATATGAGGGCAAAAATAGTTATCCTAACCCTACAACTATTTTACCATGCATCATAATGTCTTTAATTAGGAATAGCAATGTCCTGCCTTTTGGAGGGCTTAAAAATCCTACCATTTACTTCAAAAGGAATTGAACCTTTGGCAATTGTTTTGTATGACGCTGGTTCTTTTGTTAAATGCGAATTGCTTGTTCTAGTTGTTGGTGTTCCATCACATTTCTTCTTTTTGTTTTGCTTTTAGTCTATGCACTACCTGGCCAGTAAAATTGTGCTCGAGCACAGATTAACTTCATTCAGGGAACAAGAATGCAAAGCTTACAAGCATAGAAACTCAATTACGAAAAAATTGTTCAAGTACATAGGAATTGCAAGAAAAAAAAGAACATCATCGTAAATTACAAGCTTTGCGTAAATCAAATAAGAGATACTCATAGCATATACCTGATTCTATACCTCATAATATTGTCATTTTTTCAGCATTCATTTTTTTAGCATCAACCTGACAATAAAACGAACAGCTCATGATGTAAATAATTCTATAATTAAATTTAATATGAAAGACAATAATACCTTCGGATTTTTGCATCTTGTACGATAATGCCCTTCTCTTGATAATTACTGCAAGCCTTTTGTACCTTTTCTCGTTTCTTTTGTGATAGCTCTAGACCACTTTGTATCCTTTTTGCTCGCCTTTGTTTATTTTAGGTTCTTATGGGTCATGAATTGTATATTCGATATTTGGCTCCAAGTTGAAATATTAGGTCTAGTGGGCATTTCTCTTCCGTTGTCATCTAAAGATACAGTAGACGGTTCATTCGCTTGAGCAATTTTTCTTTGACCCTCAATTTCTGCAACTTATGATAATAAATATGTGAAATTCATCATAAAATGTATTTGAACAGCAAATTTCTTCTATAGCAATATTGCACAACGATCGAAAATCCCACCACTTTGCCCATCAGTTGATTGCGTTGCATCATTGACACGCAATATTACGATTTCGAGACTCAATCGTTCATCGCTTCATGATATATCGGTCAGGAATTTGTGCAATTTTTTTTTTTTGCATAATGTTCAATGCATGTCTACATAAAATTCCAGTAGATTCAAACATCTGGCATTTACATGAAACTAGATGCTCTTTCGGATAATAACAAACGGCTTTATAAATACTCTCTTCTGCATTCATTCGTCCCACAAGATGTTTAGTCAATGACCCATCTTTGCTTAACTTTTTATGCGTATAGTTTAAAATATCATCTTTAACTTCATGAGAAAACATTTGAAATAATTTTCATGTATATAATTTTCCAGCATGTTTTTTGATTGACCATTCTGTTAATAATCTAGCATTTGAGTTCATGGTCTTAAAATCTTTGTCTTCCTCTGCTCTTCAACGACGTTTTCATCTCTATCGTACTGAATTACAAATTCAGCCAGTGGCGTACTTGTATGCACAAAACCATTAAAGAAAGAATTAATTCTTTCAGCTCGTAGATTTGTTCTTGCCCCATCAAAAAAAAAAAAATTTAGAAAGCAAGGAATCCAACAATGTCGTCGGTCCCACAACTTCGGCAACCAATCTCGTTGCCCCATTGTATACTTTTTCTACATATCTTCCCAACATTTCTCAGCTTCTTGTATGCTTTCACTTCCTTTCAATCGTTCAAAATCCTCTTTAAACTACATGCCATGTTCTCTTGTTAGAGGGATCATATGCTCGTTTGAAATTTTATCCAAATGCTAATCATAAAAAAGGTGTTTCGTAGTCGGAAACACTTTAGCTATAGCATTTCCAATAGCTGCATCTTGATCAATTATAATTGCACAAGGCATTATGCCATTCATACATAGAAGCTATTGTTGAAACAACCATACGAATGTGTCTTCTGTCTCATCAGCCAAGAGTCCGTAACCAAATAATGTAGATTGACTATGATGATTAATACTAGTGAAAGGAGCAAATGGTAAGCTGAAGTTATTTATTTTGTATGTTACATCAAATATAAAAACATCACTGAATTTTAGGTATAGCATTCTAGATCTTCCATCAGTCCAAAATATGCTTCTTATAGTTCCATCATTCTCAACTTCGAAATTAAAGTAAAAATCTGGATCAGTAGCCTTTTTTCTTTAAAATGCTTGATAATTTGAATGCAATTTATTCCTATATTATTTTTTCTTTCCCTCAAGTAATCATGATCTTCCTGTGGTGTGATAATATCATTATCCGTATTATCCATTGCATTAATTAATGATACTACAACATTATTTTTAAGCCCTCCATCATGGAGTTTAGTTACCATATTTCTTATAATGGGTTTGCGATGGCCCGTCCTATGAGAACAATGTTTAGCAGTTTTTGACGGTGTGGTAAAGTCATAATTATGTTTTTCATCAAATATAGTGACCTTCCAGATCTCATGATCGGTCAATACAACCTTCATTCTTGCGGGACATTCTACTGGCGTGGTTCGACGTCGTGGTACTTCCCTTTCTTCCATTCCATTAGTTTTTTTTGGTTCATTCTTTCCGGATTTATTACATACAAACTGTCTTGGTATAACTTTACCAGGAATAGATTTAGAATTATGAGTTGTCGATCTTCTAACTCCAAAACCCATCTTTAGCGCATAATCGTTATAAAAATCATATGCAGCAGCATCAGTAACGAACTCCATCCCTAATTCCGGTTTACGAATATTTTTTCATGAGTTAAATTGTTTGAATTTTTGTATGATCTGCAACTTCAGGATCTATCCATAGGGTTCACCTGAAATCCAATTTTGATAATGTTATTATCTAAGACTAATTATTAAGTTTATAATCATTAATATAATATAAAAGGTTCACATATTTGACAAATTGCCCATTAATTCATGAATAACTAATAAATCAAATTAAATACCATGGTATAACGAAATTTACCGAATTGTGTCGTGGAAGAAAACAACTTTGATCATTTGATGTGTGATATGCCATGGTTGTAAGAAAAACAATGATTCCCAAATATATAAAATCTGAAAGAAATGTTGATGAGGCTCGATATCGGTTACTCTTCAGATGTTGACACGTTGCAGATGAAGTGTCCCAGAACCTACAAGAAAAGATCAAGAACATCAGTTGCCTCACACCTCGGGCCTCCGGCCCGAGGAGTCTCCCGACCTTCGGTGCCCTTCCAGACCACTCCCGGCTCGCCTCTGAGCTATCACAGAACCAAGATGCCCCGGCCTCCCGCTCGTGCCCGAGCCTCCCGCCGAGCTCATCTTCCTCGGTCCCATCTAGACCGACCCACAGCGCTGATTACCGGTGCCTCCGCCACGGCTTCGCGAATCTCACCATGCACGAGATATCCACCGCCCACGATCCCGCGTTCCACGCCATCACGATCCCCCATTAACCAGCCTGCCTCGTCATTAATTCGGGATCCCGCCTATCACGCGGCCATGACGCCAGAGGCGTAACGGCCGGCGTGATTCTCGCACCCGCCTAACCCTTGCTGCCGCTATTTAAACCCCTCTCTTATACGATCGAGGTAAGCCATTTTTACTCCACTGGGCCGTTACTCTGCCAAAATACCCTGTCTAACTCGATCGTCGGAGGGTCCTCGGTGGCACAACCATCCCGGGACTTCTTTGCCAAAATACCCTAGGCCGTTACTCTGCCAAAATACCATGTCTAACTCGATCGTCGGAGGGTCCTCGGTGGCACAACCATCCCGGGACTTCTTTGCAGGTAGCTCGGCCTCAACCATACAAAACTCATTAAGATCCACACGCTCCAACAGTCAACCCTCCAACTCAATCTCAGACGTCCATCAGCGCTCGCAGCAGATCAACGGAAGATAATATCTGAAGGAGATCCATCAGTTGGCGCCGTCTGTGGGAAACTAGTTCCACTCAACCTAAAGTTCTTCCGATCTCGACTACATGGCAAGCGGTCACCACAACGATCCAAGCGCCAGCCGTTGGCCTCCCCACAGTGGAGACGAGAGAGAATCCCTTCCTCCACCGAACGCCATTCATGCCTTATCCGTTCGGATAGATCGACCCACGTCTGTCATGGATGCGCTCGTCCGTATCCAAGCGGCCGGGCAAGCTCCCCAGGTCGCCGCTCCCCTTCCGCGGGACCGGGACCCCTACAGAGGGAGAGAAGACTCTGCCCGCGTTGGTACGACCGATCACCACCTCACTGTCTCCGGCGGCCGCCGATCCCCCGGACCGACATATTCAATGACCTGGTGGGCGCCGCATTGTTCAACTCCGAGGTCTTATGCCAGAGCGCCTCGCCCCGAGCCCCATCGCGCCACTGTCCCTCCTGAGAAGGTATCGGTCAACTCGCCTGCGTTCAGGCATGACCGGCACCCCCTTCCTCGATGGGGTTACGCGAACAGGACTCGCCATGGCAGCTCCAAAACGACCTCACCAGGAGACCTGAGGAATTATCGAACGGAATCGGGGCCGCAGCCACGCAGAGGTCTCCGGCAGCAGGGGCTAAAAATCAGAGTATGTTGACTCATCGGGATACTACGGCCGACTCAACGCCCTCGAAAATAAGATCGAGGGTATGCATCGGGAAGGTCTCTATTCGAGCGACGGGGCTAAATGCGTCGTCGACTCGCTCACGAAACCCTTCACCGAAGAGCTACTCACCGTCCATGTCTCCTCCCGGAACAAGCCCCCAAAGGTCTCTCTCTTCGACGGGAAGTCCGACCCGAAGGACCATTTGGACGCGTTCACAGCTGGGATGAGCTTCCATGACTGTTCCGACGCCGCCCAATGCCGCGCTTTCCTGGCCACTCTCATCCGCTCCGGACGAGACTGGTTCCGAGGACTCGCGCCGCGCTCAATCTCAATTTTCGATGAGCTGGCTACCCAATTTCTCGGCCACTTCGTCGAGAACATACGGCAGAAGCAGTCCGTCGACCATCTATTCACAATAAAGAGCGGGGACAAAGAAACCTTCAAAGGGTACGTCACCCACTTCTACAACGCCCTCCTCGAAGTCCCAGATCACCGGGACGAGACGGTCATTATAGCACTTAGGTCGGGTCTTAGGCACAAGGAGTGGCTACGCTCCTTTGCATTAGCACAACCTAAGACCATGGCCGAGGTGAAGGCCTGGACCGAACGAGAGATACAGCTTGAATCCGAGGTGAACGCCATTCTGCCTCGGACAGAACAAGCTGATCAGAAGAAAAAGGCCCGGGAAGAGAAAAAGAAGATGGAGCGGCCGAAGCCCTACTCTCTGAAGTTTCAGGAGTACACCCGCTCAACGTCTCCCAGACGGTACTGCTGGAGGAGGCAAAAGGCGAGAGATTCTTCAAACTCCCCATAGTCTCGCGCATGGCGGCAAAGCGCACCCGGGGTCCCTACTGCGGCTTCCACCGGTGGCAGGGCCACTCCAAGGAGAACTGCAAGCAGCTCCGAGACTACATCGAGGAGCTAATCCGCTCGGGACACCTGGCAGCGTACTTGCGGGACAAGCGGCAAGCTGACCGTGAACAAGAGCAATGTCCCCCTCCCGGTGAATTAAAAATCGGCCAAATCATGGTCATGTCAGCGGGGGGTACGACGAATGCCTACGAGGCTCAGCGCCCCTCACCAATCGACGGGACTGACGGCCACCTGAGGAAGAAGGCCAGGGCAGCCGAGCATATCGTTTTTAGCGACAAGGACCTCCACGGTATATCCATGCCTCACAATGACCCGCTAGTGATCACAGCTCAGGTCCACCGCTACGAAGTGCAGAGGATACTGGTGGACTCTGAAAGCTCGGCAGACATCTTATTTTACGACTGCTTCCTGCGTATGGGACTCATCCCGTCGGACCTAAGGCCAACCACCCATGTCCTGTCAAGGTTCACCAACCACTCCATCCCGGTGGAAGGTGTAATAGCTCTCCAATTTAACATCGGGGAGGTCGGTCGTACGCGCACCGTGTCCATGGAATTCATCATAGCAAGAATCCCGTCGACGTACAATATCCTCCTCGACCGCCCTACACTGAACTCCCTCAGGGTCCAGATATCGACCTACCACCTGGCGATGAAATTCTCGCTCGACCAAGGCGAGATAGGTCGGGCCTACGGAGACCAACGAACTGCAAAGGTTTGTTTCACTTCAACCTCAACGTCTGAGCGGCCAAACAATGATATTGAGGGCGAGGGTGACATCAAGAGTTCTCTGGACACTCGAGATGAACAAAAGGAGGTCCGAGGGACCCCGGTGGAGCCACTGACAGAGGTCCCCCTCGTAGAAGAGGATGACGAACGAACCGTTCAGATCGGGTCACTTCTGACAGGGACTCAGCGAGACGATGTCACGCCCTGCTTCCCAGAGTACGCTAAAGTGGGCACGTGACATAGCCAACCATGCTACCTGTGGGTAGGAAGTATCCATCCACAGTCATATTACGGCTGTAGAGATATCAAAAACAAAATAAAACGATCTAAACATGTCCATAATCCAAGATAACATGAGTCAAGAATAATAAAATGCGGAAGCGAAAGATCCAATACAAATAACTGGAATGTACGTCCCATAATGCGGGCTCACATCAGGAATAAAAATGCAGGAAAGAAAAGCTAACTACTGCTGACACTCACAGCTCAGCCTGTTGGCTGAAGTACTCCTGCTCGGACTGCAACAGCGGTATAGAATCTGGGCCATGCAAAACCCAGACGTCAGCGCGTCATGTCATCAAGTAATAACATATAAACAGGGTAACAGACAATGCAATATAAACATGAATGAAAAGCAGGTGTAACAGTGATATAAATTAGGATAGTGCAAGGTAGTGTGCAGTGGATAAACTAAACTGTTCTATCAGGTTTTCTGTTCTAAAGTCTTTGAAATCAAATTGGTGAATCATCGATGTAACTCAATAGTATCCCGTGCATACCCGGGACCACGGGCCAGATTCTCGGGCTGAAACCGAGACATGCCGCTAGGCACTAAACAGAAATATGTACAGATGAATGATGTCAGCAGCATCATTCCAAAGCTGGCCTAGCCTCTAAAACTGATCAAAACAAGTAGTGAACTGTTGAGTTACAAGTCAGGTTTCACCTTTGATTTCCCCATACCCCCAAGTTATGTGTATGTCAAGTCAGGTATTCCGAAATCAAGAACTAATGCCAACACAGGATCAGGTAAGCAGGTTTGTCTGGATAGACAGCAGGAACGGTCCGTGAGGACTACATGTCAGGTTTGTTGGCATTAGGCACAAGATCAGGTAACGGGTCAGGTCATGATACATCAGGTCAAGTTAAGCAGTACACGGTACCATGTCGGGTCGATCAATATGTTTGTAGCAAGTCAGGTCAGGATGTAAACGATATCATGGGAGTGCTCATACTCAGTTACATAATCAAGCATGGTTATCAACATAAATCTAAGCAACGAATTAAACAATAAAGAAGCTTCAATTAATTAGCAGCACAGTTATCAGTTGTGTTTCAGAGGTGATTTCAACGTTATAAGATTACAATATAACAGTTATGGCCGTTAAATCATGTTAACAAGTTTAAGAATTTTATGGATGCAAAGATATATATATATATATATATATATATATATATAGGTTCAATGGATGAAATCACAGTTAATACAGGTTAAATGTACACGAGTGTCCGAATGAAGTAAAACTATAGAGAAAGTGTCATAGGCTACGTCAATAGTGAAAGTGTGATTAAAACATGTAAATGTGATTATTAGGTTTAATACAGTAATTGCAAACGGTAGGTTTCACGTTTGGAAGATAAAATGATATATAACAACATTGAACACGAAAATGGGAAATTATCGTGCTAAAGTTAAACTGCAGGTTTAGGGTGTCATCAATGTATATGTAAATATTATTTAGCATGTAGCAAGAGGTACTTGTCTCGACGGGTCGCGAATCGGGAAAACGGAACGTTAAACGTCGGCGGGGAAATCTCGCGACAAGCGCACGGTTCAGGGAATGAACCCAAACGACGAACAGTGGAACCACACAGGTCAGGATAACTCGCTGGATCGATAAGACACATCGCCGGCACGGCCGGATTCCGGCGAGACACAAAAACAGTGAACAAACAAATGCAAACAGAAAAAAAATAAAGAAGAAAGGAAGGAGGATAGAGAAGGGGATGCTCACGAGGATCTGTGGGGAGGTTGTGGTCGCCGATCACGTCGACGGAGCTCCGGTGGTGGCCTACGACGACAGCGACAGAAACCTACAGATCAAGAAAACATGAACCGATAAGAAAGAAGAAGAAAGGAGAAGAGGAGAAGAAAATCACTCACCGAGGGATGCACGAGGCCGAGGGGACGGATCAAGATCGCCGGCGGCGATCCCACGAGGTGCAGGCGTGTGCAGGGGGTGCAGCCTCTCGTGCAGGGTGCTCGGGGAGTTGATGAAGGAGGAAGAAGAGGTGCAGTGGAGATGACGAGGGCGAGGAGGCCGGCGATGAGGGCGTCAGCGTTGGGACGAAGACGAGGGAGGACGAGGCGGCTAGGTTTTCGCAAGGGTGGGTTCTGTTACGTGAAAGAAAAAGGAGGAGGAAGAGAAATATATAGGGGGAGAGAGAGAAACGGGGAGAGAGAGATAGATAGCGAGAGGAGAGAGAGACGGGGAGAGAGAGATAGATAGCGAGAGGAGAGAGATAGGGAGGAGGTGAGAGATCGAGAGGAGAGAGAATCGGGGAGGAGAGAGAAGTTTGGATTGTAGCGAGAGAGAAAAGAGAGAGAGACGTAGGAATGGTGGGGCCCACGGGGTTAAAGAAAGGAGATGATTGGCTGGGAGAAAAAGATTTGTGGGGTTTAGAATAGGTTAGGAAAAATTTAATAAAAGATTTTGAAATAGGAAAATATTATATGGGTTAAATTTATATATTCGACGGTTACAAAAATTAGAAATTGGGATTTGGCGCAAATGTAAAGTATTTCCAAATTGCGCCCGGGTCGGGTCCGAAAATTTGAAATTGAAATAATAAAATTTTAGGCGGGATCCAAAATTTAAAATGAAGTATTTTACAATCAAAAAGCATACCCCCAAAACGGACACACGTACGTGCGCGTAGCCGTCCAAACTCGCCCGTTTCACTGAACGGGACGAGAACACGATACACGGACGCTACAACAAGGTTAGGGGTGTCAAGCATGCCATGACGAATATTTTTTTTTAATTTTATTTTAGATGCCCTAAATGGTTATATGCAGAAATGAATTGTCGGGTAAAATTTATAACTAACAACAGTCAAGTAGGATCAATGAAATAAATACCATACACCATTCATACGGTAACAGAAACTAGTAGCATTGGGCTCGGTTGTTACATTATACCCAACTACAAAAAGAATTTCGTCCTCGAAATTCCAAGAATACAAAGATAGACGACAAACAACTACAAGAAAAGATGAGGAAACTTCTGCCGGATTTCATCTTCCCGTTCCCAAGTGGACTCTCCATGCGAGCGATTACCCCAAGAAACAAGCACAAGAGGGATCACTCTGTTCTTAAGAAACTTTTCCCTTCGACCCACAATTTTAACCGGTCGCTCCTCAAAAGTCAAGTCTTCTCGTACCGTCAGCTCCGAATGATCCAATACATGCGTTTCATCACGAACATACTTACGGAGTTAGATACGTGAAACACATCGTGCACATTCACCAAGGACTGCGGTAACGCCAAACGATACGCTACCTCACCAACACGCTCCAAGATCTCAAAGGGTCCAACGAATCGAGGACTGAGCTTTCCTCAACTTCCAAAACGAATCACCTCTCTAGTCGGTGATATCTTCAAGAATACCAAATCACCCACGGCGAACTCTAGAGGTCTTCTCGACGTATCTGCCCAACTCTTCGTCTGTCTTGAGCTGCCTTCATATGATTTCTGATAGTGTTAACCTTCTCAACTGTCTGCACAACCAAATCTGGTCCCAATAATCTTCGTTCACCGACATCGTCCCAGCAAACAGGTGAACGGCATTTGCGACCATACAAAGTTTCAAATGGAGCCATCTGGATAGTTGCCTGAAAACTGTTGTTGTAAGAAAACTCCACCAAATATAGATGATCCTCCCAAGACCCCTTGAAGTCCAACATGCATGCTCTCAACATATCTTCAAGAGTTTGGATTGTTCTCTCCGACTGACCATCAGTTTGAGGATGATAAGCTGTGCTAAACTTCAATCGAGTCCCCAAACTTTCCTGTAAACTCCTCCAGAAGTGTGATAAAAACCGAGTGTCACGATCGGACACGATGCTTACCGGTACTCCATGCAATCTTATAATCTCCTACATGTACCGCTCCGCCAAAGTCTCTGTTGATTGACCAACCCGAAAAGGAATAAAATGAGCTGCCTTGGTCAATCGATCAACAATCACCCATACAGCATTGTTGCCTTTTGGACTCCGCGGTAAAGCCGTCACGAAATCCATGGTTATATGTTCCCACTTCCACTGAGGAATCGGAAGTGGTTGCAATAAACCAGCAACCCTTTGATGTTCAGCCTTAACTTGCTGACACACCAAGCACTTTGCCACAAAGTGAGCAATATCCCGTTTCATGCCTTCCCACCAGAAATGCTGTCGAATATCTCGGTACATCTTTGTGCCTTCTGGATGTACAGAATAAGCTGAACTGTGTGCCTCCTTCATAAGCTCTTCACGAATATCTCCCTTTGACACACACAAACAGCTACCATACCTCAACGAACCATCTTCGTGGATCAATAAATCTGTTCGTAGTCCGGCTTCAACCTGTTCTCGAAACTTTTGCAGTCTAGAATCCTGCGATTGTGCTGCTTTAATATTCTCGATCAACGATGAATGTACTTGCAGCTGCATCAACTGTCTCGAAGAATGCGGTAGCACAACCTCCAAGTCAAATCTTCGAAAATCTTCAACGAGCTCCTTCTGTGTAGTTAACATCTGAATTGCTGGTAACCGACTAAACGCATCCGGCACGACATTAACTTTCCCCGGATGGTACTTAAGATCAAGATCGTAGTCAGCCATCAGCTCCAACCATCTACGTTGCCTCATATTAAGCTCCTTCTGCGTGAACACATACTTCAAGCTCTTATGATCAGTAAAAACTTCGACCCTTTCACCCAAAAGGTAGTGTCTCCAAATCTTCAAAGCGAAAATCACAGCCGCAAGCTCCAAGTCATGAGTTGGGTAATTCTTCTCATGGGTCTTCAACTGTCTCGATGCGTACGCTACAACCTTCTCATGCTGCATCAAAACACATCCCAATCCTTTCCCAGATGCGTCGCTGTGAATCACCAATCCTCCGGAATTGTCTAGCACGGTCAGAATAGGGGCGGTTATCAACTTCTGCTTCAACGTCTCAAAAGCTAACGCACATTTATCCGTCCATACAAAAGGTACCTCCTTGCGTGTAAGCTTGGTCAACGGCTCCGCCAGACGAGCAAAGTTCTCCACAAATCTCCTGTAATATCCGGCGAGTCCAAGAAAGCTTCTTATCTCTGCAACATTCTTTGGAATTGGCCAATCACGAACTGCTGCAATCTTTTCGGGATCGACGGCGATTCCATTGCCAGACACAACATGCCCCAAAAACTTTACTTCCTCCAGTCAAAACTCGCTCTTACTCATCTTCGCATATAACTTCTCATGTCTCAACGTCTGCAGTGCGATCTTCAAATGTTCTGCATGCTCTTCAAAATTCTTCGAGTAAACCAGAATATCATCAATGAATACCACAATAAACTGGTCCAAGAATGGTGAAAAGATTCGGTTCATCAAGTCCATGAATACTGTCGGCGCATTCATTACTCCGAAGGGCATCACTAAGTATTCGTAATGTCCATACCGAGTTCGAAACGCCGTCTTGCAAATATTTTCTGCTTTCACTCGGACCTGATGATATCCGGATCGCAAATCCAGCTTCGAGAATACCCTCGCGCCACTAAGCTGCTCGAAAAGTTCGCCAATGCGAGGGATCGGGTACTTGTTCTTAATAGTCACCCGATTTAATTCTCGATAGTCGATGCACATCCTTCTTGTGCCATCCTTCTTCTTCACTAGAAGAACTGGAGCTCCCCAAGGCGAGTTACTGCTTCGAATCCAACCCTTCTCAAGCAATTCAGCAACCTGTTTCTTGACTTCTTCCAACTCTACTGGTGCCATTAGATAATACGCTTTGGATATTGGCGCTGCACCAGGGATAAGATCAATTGCGAACTCCACGTCTCGCTTCGGCGGTAAACCCGATATATCTTCAAACACGTCCATAAAATCGCGAACAACAGCCGGCTCTTCACTTTTATCAACTTCCATTGATGCAAGAATATTGTTTGTCTGCCTAGCCCTAAACTCGACTGGCCCGACAGAACTGCCTCCTCCGGTGAAGCTAAATTCGGGATGTCCGGGAATCTGGAAAATTACTTTCCTTGCCCTACAATCAATGTGAGCGTGGAAAGTGCTAAGAAAATCCATTTCCAAGACGACCTCGTAGCTGCCCGTATCAATCACCAAGAAATCTGCAAAAAGCTTCCGTCCACACACAACAACTGTACAATCCTTACATTCCCTACTAGCTATGATTTTCCCATTCCCAGTGTGTATGTCCCAGAAACTAGACAAGGTCGTGCAGGTGATCGAGTGTGTAGCTATAAACTTGGATGACATAAAACAATGGGATGCACCAGAATCGAATAACGCTAATACGGGAAAACCATGAACGAGTAGAATACCTGAAACAACTTCTCCTGACGCCTTAGCTTCTTCAGCTGTCAAGGTAAAAGCTCGAGCCTGATTAGGTCCTTGAGTCAGCTGTTTCTGTCCCTGGAACAGTCTCTGTGGAGGCTTCTGAATATCATCCCTCGTATGAAGCTTCGACGGACAAGCACTAACAGCGTGATCTGCCGCTCCACAAACCAAACAGAGTCCCAGCCTCCTTCGACAATCCTTTTGCACGTGGCCAGGTAAATTGCAGTAGTTACAAGTCATGCTCTTTCTTCGATCGATGACAACAGGCTTCTTCATGGGTGCTACGCCTCGACGGTCCACTGGAATACCTCTGCGACCATGAGCTCCGTTTGGTACAAATGCTGGCTTCCTTACCGCAACTGTTGTCTGATGCAAACTCCCCTTCATCTCAGATAAACTCTGCTGCTCTCGGGCTGCCGCAAGTACTTGTGAGAAAGTGGTCAAACCCAGGAAGACAATCTGCCTCTGGATGTCCACATCCAAACTGCGCATGAACCTCCGTGCCCTGTCTGCATCGTTGGCAACTAAAGGTCCAGCGAATCTACCGAGTCTTGTCCATTCTGCTGCATGCACATCTACGGGTGCTCCCTTCTGCTTTAGCCCGATGAACTTCTCTTCCATTTCCTCCCGTGCTGTCCGCGGGAAGAACTTCTCCAGGAAACTCTTTGAAAAATCCGCCGACTTGATCGGCTTGGGCAAGCGGTTCTCCTCCACAAGCCACCATTCTCAGGCGTAGTCCACTAACTGAATGCGTACCACATCAACTCTTTTCTCATCTGGAATCTGTGCCGTAATAAGAAAATTCTCTGTGTCAACTAGCCACTACTCTGCTGGCAACGGCTCCTCCAAACCAGTAAATGCAGATGGACCCAAACGCCTGAAATCTGCCACGGTCCCTGCTCGGTCAACTGGTTTAGCTCCAACATTGTTCACAGACTGCTGAACGATCTGCAAACCTTCCTGAAACGATTCCGCTTGCTGCTGGATCAGCTCGGTCTGTCTCTTTTGGTTCTCCAGCATTCCCCTTATCACTCCCAGCATGGCGGCTTCGTCCACACGCCTTTGGTACGTCTTCAAAATCTTATCTGCCATATTCCTGAAATCAAAACGCCCAACATTAGCATGATGATAGATTCAAAATATAGATCAAGGCTAGAACTCCAAGTTACTTAAATGGAGTGCCGCATTGTAACTATACCGCGGTATCATAGCCACAATTACATAACTCCACCCAAGTCGCCTAAGTCCTAGAGATAACAAGGAATCAGGTTTCGAGTCGATATGCAAAGGGAGTTTGCACATCGTAGAAGATATAACCAGGAAGAACTTGATTCAAGAACGGTAAACGGCAAGGTGGCAGGACATGTTTCCTAAACACGGGTATTCTGATTCGTGTATTGAGTACAATACCCAACTACAAAAGAATCAACCCGACTAACCTATGTCTCTAAACGCCTCTGCAAATGGCCATGACGGGAACCATTCAATACGGAGAGAGTTTGACACTAATTAAGAGAGGGTAGATATCGGTTGGTAAACTTGGTGAAAGGAATCTTGCTTCATAGTCAACCCCAGTTCAATTATGACAATGATTTGATTGAGATTATTACGGTACCTTCCAAGACTGCAATTTTTAGTAAGACCATTGAGATTGTGAACTTGTTTCTACCGTCCACATAAAGGTAGGTCTATAACGGCCTCTAATTCGGTATAGAAAGAAATTATAAAAAAAAAAGACGCAGGATTAAAGATTAGTGAGCAAACCTGGCCATGATGAGTATCTCTAGAATGCATGGTTGTTGAAACCAAGGTTCACTGTCTACTTGTAAAGGAAAAGGTGCGCAAAGCTGGATCTTTATGTACTGCCCTTGTGCCAACCTCCGAGCTCTGGTAGCCCATCCTACTATCACTGCCAGGTATCAGTGTTTCCGATATCACCATTTGCTAGCATTATATGCGATAATACTTCAATTTAAGCATTTAATTAAGCAACAAAATTTACAGAATAGTCATGATTCAAAAGAGAAACCTAGCTAACAGATTTAAGAATAACTAGAGCAATGTTTTAAGTCAAGGTATAGACATATATATCCAGTTCAGAAGGCTCTACCTCGACTTTTGAAAGAAAGAATTTTTTTTTTCTATTGTTTTATTTTATTTTATTTTTTGTGTTTTTTTTGGGATGCATTTTGCCTTTGGGGCATCCTAACTCTGAAAAGATTACTCTTTTTTTCCCCTTTGGAATTGAAGTAGGTAAGGCCGGAAAGGGGTTTAGATAACTTAAGTTATCTCAACTTAAAAGTTCAGATATTTCTATGTATCCAAACTCTCCAGGGAAAACAAAAGGACTAAAGTAGGATATTACACAATTAAGTTTATACAAGTATGTTGCATGTGCGATGCACGGGCATGATCCCAAATGATAGGTGGAATAAATTAGCCATCCACTTCTCATTAATAAAGTATCCCGGGCTCGAACCTGGGTCTCCCCATTGGGGGCTCCAAGCCCCACCAATGGGCTACTCAAAACCCTTAAAATTTCTATATTTTGACATTATTTGAAAAGATTTTTAGAGAATTAGTTGGAGAGATAGGAATGAGGAATGGGGAATGGAGAGAGTTACAGAGATAATGGAAATCTAAAATCTTTCAGTTGTGGGAGTTTGTTATGAGTGAATAGCAACAATAACCCAAAAATCTTCATATTTTATTTTTTATTTCAAATTTAATATAAATCAAATTAGTAATTTTTGACACATCGGCATTGCTGACATGGCAGAAAATTAGAAAGGTTTTTTTTGCACGTGCTCCGTACACCCCTCCTTTGGTATTAATATAGTAGAGATAACTATAGAACATTGGTTACCCTAAATCTAGAATGAAAGCCAAATCAGAAAAAGTTAGGAAACAGAATTGAGTTTTAGATAACTCTACAATACTCTGGTTATCCTAACTCCAAAGCTAGGTGTAAACGAGCTAGAGTCGGCTCGAGTTCGGCTCATTTATTTTGGGCTCAAGTTCATTTTGAGCTGAGGTTAGCCGGCTCAAGTTCTATTCAGCTCATTTACCTCGGCTCGAGTTTGGCTCATCAATGGCTTCATTATAAAACGAGTTGCGCTCATAAAAGAACAAATAAGCTTGGCCCTAGCTTGTTTGTAATATGTCCAGTTCAATTATAGCTCATTTATAAATATTACGAAAATATCAACAATACAGAAGAAAAAAATAATCCAAGCATCTTGGTATAATTCTAATGAATCTATGACTATTTGAAATGATATTTATTTATTAAAATCGACAATTATTTCAAAATATAAAATATAATATAAGATATAAACGAGTCAAACTCAAGCTCAACGTACAAGCCAAAATCAGCTCGAGTTCGGACGTTAACTTAACCGGCCTAAATTTTAGCTCAAATTCGGTTTGTTTATTAACAAATCGAGCTTCAACGAGCTTTTAGTGAGCCAAACCCAGGCTGGCTCGATTCGATTAGCATGGTAGCACCCCTATCCAAAGCCAAAGATGGACAAAAAGTTCTGATATATGATTAGCTAACATATGGTTTTTCTAGTTACCTGTAGTTTCCCCAGATGCCATGTTCCACTAATACCGACGATTTCTAGCCTCTTATCATGCATCGATTGGGGACTGAAGTTATCATCATCCTCGTCCTCGGTTTTCCACATGTCAACCCCTTCCATGTAGCTTCCGATGTTCGCAACAAGCACACCTTCGGCATCCTGAAATAATTTCCGTAACATTAATGAAGTCCTTTTTGACGGAAAAGTAGGATAATCAGCCTACCAATTATCTAATGAAGTCCTCGGTACAGAGATGTCACACAAACATAATGATGAAGGAATAGACAAGGTATTGGAAAAGAGAAGAACAATGCAGTTAATGATATGAGCAGCCAATGGATTTAGGATGTAGAAGAAAATTTTAACTGCAAACTTTTCCTTTATTCCGACTAATTTTACTTTCTTCAGGACAAAAGCATAGGAGAAAAGTTGAAAAGGCAGCATCTCTATAGGTAGAAACGCATTGGCTGGGTGGTAGTTGTGATGAGGCCTTTTAATGGAGCAAAATGAAGGAAAAGAAAAGGTTTCAGGTGCTCGACCACGTTTTTTTTTTGTTGGTTCTGTTTCCTTCAAGGATCTACACAAGTATAACAATTCTTCCATTCCTTTTTTTTTTATGAAAATTCTTCCATTCTTTTCCCCAATGCAATTAGTGAAGTGAGGCTTTTTGGATATTGTTGAAATCGTATTTTAAAAAAATTAAACTAAGGGGACACACCTCAGGAACTTCAATCTCGACACCATTAACCTCTACTCTGACTTGCCAAGGGAAGTCCGCAAAAGTCTTATCCATGATGTTCTTTGCACCTTCTCTAGCATACAGCATTTTATTTAAAAACTGCACAGGAACAGACACGGCTTCCACGTCTGAAAATAAAGGAAACTTCAGGGAGAATAGAAATACTTCAAAGGAATTTTCCGGTAGATCTCTCAAACAGACTTATTATATACCTGATTGTAAAACTTTTAGGGTTTTCTTCCCTCAGATCATGAATATCTAACGCAACTTTCGCATCAATTCCAATTCCTGGTATGAACACAAAAGTAATCTTTCTACTCTAAATATCAAATAGTCAAGATACATTTAAAGATAGCTATATTAAACTAAACCCTCAACTATTGTTGTTTTTCACGAAACTAAACTAAACTCTATTTTATTTCAGTAAGCTCGCTGAAGAGTTGCAATTAAGGGTATTTTAGTGGATAACAAACTCCCTTAAAACCAAAACATAAGAGAGTTTGTTGTAATGAAGAAAAAACTTGATGGTAGTTTAATGGAAAACAATGATATTTAATAACAGCTTATTGTAAGTTAGGCTTTCAACATACCAAGATAATTGTTCATATGTTTTGGGGGTTGTACAAGACCGTGCTGTGAACTTTTTATTATTATCTTCCAGCGATCAAGGAGGGCAACTGCAGCATGATCTATGTGGTCCAAAAATGTCAACAATCCTCCGTGTCTTTCAACAGAACCGAGACCGCCACCCCAAGACAAAACTCTTGCAAGGTCATTGCCAGTTCCAGCCGGAAGAATTGCAACAGGTGGGGGTGATTCAAACTTTTGGTCGTCAACCGCATCAAGCACCCAACCAACTGTGCCATTTCCACCGCAAACAAGAATTCTAAAATGAGGCACCTTTCTGAACAAATATAGTCCTGCCTCTGGTCCCTGCATTCTACTCAACTCAAAAACCTGAAAGAAGATTGCAAGTAACTTTCAATGCTTTCAACATTTTAAGTGCTATGAGACATATCCAGTAAAAGCTGAGATAGTTTTACCATCTTAGGATGGGTTTTGTTGCGCGCGCGCGTGTTTCGTATAATGAGAAGAAAGCTTTCTTTCTCATTGACTTAGCATCACTATTACTTTGCTACATCATTAGGCATCAAAAAAAATTCTAAACCATGAGATATATAACAACTTGCAGAAATTTAATCCCTATTAGTGAACGGTTTCCTTCTAAGCTTATCATAGAAGGTTTCTGATACAAACTTGATGATATCCTGACCTGTTTTCACAGAATCTAGTGGAACAAGCTTAATAATTTTCCTCGATTAAATTTAAAAAATAATCAATTTTCATTTCAATGCTATAGTTAATATTCACCATTTGCTTACTTGATTTTCAACTAAAGAGGGATGTCTTGGTGTCCTTGAGTGATATAATAAAGTATCCACATTCAATTTAATTCATTTAAGTGAAACTTTTAAGATCATGATTTCCTTCAATAATTGTTCATATGAACAATATGGCTTATACGGTTCTTGGAAGAGTTCTTGACTAACTGAATAAGAGAGCTTCATAAGCAGAAAACTATAAGTCCGAAATGAGCGTTCATGCACGCCCCTCTCATGCGCACATGTGTAAGTGAGCGCACACGTTGACATATGTGCTTATTAGATATATGAATATTTTAATGGTCAAAAGAGGTTGAAGGTACAAGAAAGATGTATCAGCCCAAAACATCTCAATTTTTAAACATTAGTATCTAGGTATTAAGGACCTCGGCATCAGCTTATGGTATAAAAATATCGCAACGCGGAGAAAGTCTTTAGCTTATAAAATTTTGAACGAAGAACAGAAGGGACAGATTAGTTTATTTAACTGAACTATAGGAACAAATATTTGGTATTTTAACTGAACTATAGGAACAGATGATTGCAAATGCCAACCTGCACAGGGTTTAGAAGAATATGAAGCCGATGCCTTAACGAATCTCCACGCTGTGCACCGCTTCTTTTGTTCATGAAATTTAGTAGCGGTCGGGCATCAGGAGGTAAATCCATCAGTTCAAATTTCTGTTCGGCTCGCAACTCAAACTCATCAGTTGCAGATACTCTTTTGGGATTTATCTCCATGTTGTAATCACTCTTACCGTTTTGAGGTATTGCATCGATTTAACCATCAGAATGATCATCAGAAGGCTTATACTTTTTACTCTGGCTTCTAATGTGTTCATGGACTGTTGAAGCAAACTCATTTGCAGCATGAGTGAAAGAGGTTAGAAAACCCGGCCTTTCCGATTTCTTCAAGTCTTGAACAAATAGAGGTGATAAAATAAGCCATTTTAATGAACCAAGATCTCCTTCAGATGTTGTCTTCCGACGATCTGCCGACAGCACTGGCGAACGGCTGAGGTTGGGTTTGAGAACTGTCTCCTGAGACGTGTGGATCTCAATAGGTTTGGTTTGGTGAGAAGCCGAGCTACCTGCAAAGAAGTCTCGGGTGTTTGTACCACCGTGGACCCTCCAACGATCAAGTAAATCGAGCTATTTGGGCAGAGAAGCGGCCTATTGGATGAGAATTGCCTTACCTGAGTCGGCTGAGAGAGGGGTTTATATAGCAGCAGCCATGGGCTAGCGGGCGCGATATTCTCGCCGGACGTTACGCCCCTGGCATTGCGCCCGTGAGAATGGCGGGCCCCCCATTAATGACGGGATACGCTCGTTAATGGGGGATGCGACGGTGTGGAACGCGGATCGTGGGGCAGCGGATATCCTGCGTTTGGCGAGATTCGCGGAGATGCCTGTGATCTGCGTTCTGGATCGCCCAATAGAACCGAGGAAGCTTAGCTCGGCGGGAGGCTCGGAGGCGAGCGGGAGGCCGAGGAAGTTCGGTGCCGTGATGGCTCGGAGACGAGCTGGGAGGGCTGAGGAAGTTCAGCGTGCAGGAGGGCTCGGAGGTGAACCATTGGTCGTCTACAGGACTCTTCAGGGAATTCTCGAAGGTCGGGTCCAAGCAGCGGGAAGATAGCCCGGGACACCTCCAATGTACAGTCCTCGCCTTGTTTCTGTGTGCGTCGGGACACGTCTTCTACCAAGTGTCATGATCCGGGGAGCTCCCACTTACGAGCATCATCAAACTGAGAGCGGCATTACCATTCTTTTTGCAAGGATTTGATAAAGCTGAACATTTCTTTTATTGGTTGAATGGGCGTCTCGACATCAACAGAGAACATCATGTTTTAGAGACCCAAGGTCGTCTCCAAAGTTTATCATCAAACCGAAGAGGCCGGTTCATCTTCTTAAATCTGGATTCTTTGTAGTCTGTGACAATAAACACCGTGCGAGTACCTAGATGTATCATAACCAATATCAAGATCCTCATTAGCAAAGTGCATTCCCCCCCCCCCCCCCCCCCCCATGTTTGGACACACGTTCATCCATGGAGAGTGAGTTGAGAGAGAAGGGGATCCAAGTTCATGATTTGTGTGCTGCCCAAAACAAGGGCGTGGGGCCCACAGTCATACGGTTGGCATGAATGAAACAGCAGAGGAGCCTCACAAACAAAGGGCGGAAGCTCCAACGAGACACGTCACACTATATAAAACACCCCCTTCTCTCTCTCTCTCTCGTTTCAATCCATCCCCAAAATTGCATCCATTGTTTCCCACTCTCTCTCTCTCTCTCTCTCTCTCGCTCGCTCTTCAATTCGCTGATCTCAGCTCAAATCTAGGGTTTTGCCTCTCGATCTCGAGCAATGGCATCGATCTCCGCTCCGTGCCCTAAGTGCTGCCCGATCGGCCCTCGGAGCTCGCTGGACCGGAGCTCAAAGCAGCAGATGGCCTCGCTGTCGATCCCGAATCCATCGTTTCCTGCTCGATCTGCGCGAATCGCAAGATTGCAGGTTTATTTCTCCTTGGTTTCTTTCATTAGAAAGCACACTATTGGAATTCATTGGTGTTTACAGTGTTATTTGGCTTCAATGTTGCTGATTTGGTTGGTTGAATCGATTGTAAAACTGATTGCTTTATGATAAGGCTCATCTTCTTTTGTGCCAATTTTGTTAGCCGCTTACACACAAACACTATGCACAATTTAATTAGTTGCTAGTATGGGCACGGGTTTCGAACCCCAGGAACCAGCGACCACAAATTAAGGCTTCTAGGCCAATTCGTGAGTCCCTGGGTGCGTGTTTGTTGTGTGTGATGTGTGTGTGGGTTTAGGTTAGAGCTTATGGACCAATGGCACCAAAAATAAATAAATAAATATTTTAGCTGCTGTTCGTGCCGCCAAAAGAGAGCACTTATTGTTGGTATTTGTTAATTTAATTAAATGATGTTCATATATTGAATGTTGACGTAACTTACTGCGAACAATTGGCTTCCAGACTTAATAGGATAAATAATACTACTAGAATATTTGGAGATAAATTCCCATCCAGACTTAATAGGATAAATAATACTACTAGAATATTTGGAGATAAATTCCCAATCATATATCTGACATCAGAGTAAATTGTCATAGCGAGGAGTTTTTTTGCGAATTAGTGCAAACTTTGATGTAATGCTAGGTTCACTAGCATGATCCCCACACAATGCGTGCAAGGTTGTCCAATAAATTTTCTTTAATTAGGGGTGAACAACGGTCGTTTGATTTGGCTTTCGCAGAAATATCAAAACAGAACCGCGTCGAGCTAATATTTTGATTTGAACCGAACCAAGATATTTCAGTTCGATTTTGTTAACGTAATTCTTGCATAGTGAGGTGTCATGATGCGATGGCAATATGACTAGATGCATACTAGTCATGGCAATGACGAGATTTGTGGCTTTGTGCTGTCGGTAATGGTTTTTGACGAGGTTTGTGGCTTTGTGCTGTTGGTAATGATTTTTGACGGTGGAGTTCCCTTTGCTTTTTTTTCCCAGCCAAAGTGAGAACTCTTTGCTTGGTTAAGCCCAAGGCCGAAGATGAATAAGGGTTTAAAAAAGAAGATAAAAATCAAATCAATCTTTACAGCTATTGCATGGGTGAAGAGAAGAATCACGTGAAGGCTATCAATTAAATTGAGGAAAAGACCCTAGGTCAAAAGCTGCAAGGAAATCTTTGGGATTTTTTAATTGTCGTGTGCAATAATAGTATCTAAATATTCATACTATATCTGAAGACTCGGTTTGATCCACAGTTTAGATAATCGAAAATTTGGATTTTTGAAACCGTTGCCAATCCGGTCTCTTCAAAAACCGAGTTATTTCTTCTTTTTTTTGGTCAGTGTGGTTTGGTTTAATTGTTACGGTGCGATTTATGCTCAATTCTACTTTAACAGTACTTATTACTAACATAATAAACTATAACTGTTGGTTTTTTGCTTAATAATTATTAATGACATTACTTTAATAATTATTTGCTATTACCCAAAAGAAGACAAAAATAGCTCGGATCCTACCTTGCGCCCCCGCCTAGCTTTCTATTGTATATCACTTCCACCTTCATCATCATCATGATGCTTGGTCCATTAATTTGGATTGCAGATTACACAGTTATTTTACTTGAGTCACATTTGAGGGCCAGCAGTGCCTAAAAGGCTTATCCTTCATTGGGGTCAAATTTTATATACGTTGTAATGACAGGATGTTCAAATGTACATAATTAAATGCATAGGCAGAACGATATACAGCAATTATTAAGTGACTCCCGACCCGTTCATACTTAATACGTGATGTAACACTTAAGTTTGCTTATCATTTCTCTAAATCTAGGTATACGGAATCAAAGTGCAGGCCTTATGTTAACACAGGAACCATGCATGATGTATTCACGACTCTAAACCCAATCATGGAATCTCCTAATCAGATTGCACTTGCAGCTCCCATAGAGCTTTCTATGGTCCCCCATTACGGTATATTCAACCAAACGATGCATCTTCATCTAAGAGAAGATTAGGGTTTATTATTTAAGTGCTGTAATGGTTGTTCGGGAACAATAGATTTTAATGTGTATTTATATAAATATCACTACATACATTTATATACATGAGCCAAAATCCAAATACATTCAGTGTGGATTTATTTTGCTCATATACGATCCACTATAGGAAACCTGTCTGGGAGAATGTAAGGATCCTCCATTCCTTTCCCTATTGAAATATAGTGGGATGTGAATGTGTCCTTTTGACTGTTAGATTTAGCAGGTGCAGGGGCTCTCAACCCCTTGCCTAGCATCAAATTTCAAAATTACTGTGTATGTTTGATTTGAAATATCTTCTCAATTTATTTACACTGCATAACTTATTAGTGACATGGATGCTTCACCTTCTGTAAATTCTCAATGCATCGAGATTCATCACTGTCAATAGCTTACACCAATCTCAGAGAATTCCCCATACCAAATTTGTCATACAAGTAGCTTACTACTCCCACTTACTTGTAGGTGCTTTTGACAATGGATGCTCAAACAGAATTTGGAAGAAAGATACTCACATCAATATTAAATCATCTAACAAATGTACAGAAACATACTATTAATGAAATATACAACCTTTTTTAGGTTACTTATTTATGGGTGTGCCGCTACTGTTCTCTTTTTGAATTTAAACTACTTGGTTCTTGTCATATACATGAGCCAAAATCCAAATACATTCAGTGTGGATTTATTTTGCTCATATACGATCCACTATAGGAAACCTGTCTGGGAGAATGTAAGGATCCTCCATTCCTTTCCCTATTGAAATATAGTGGGATGTGAATGTGTCCTTTTAACTGTTAGATTTAGCAGGTGCAGGGGCTCTCAACCCCTTGCCTAGCATCAAATTTCAAAATTACTGTGTATGTTTGATTTGAAATATCTTCTCAATTTATTTACACTGCATAACTTATTAGTTACATGGATGCTTCACCTTCTGTAAATTCTCAATGCATCGAGATTCATCACTGTCAATAGCTTACACCAATCTCAGAGAATTCCCCATACCAAATTTGTCATACAGGTAGCTTACTACTCCCACTTACTTGTAGGTGCTTTTGACAATGGATGCTCAAACAGAATTTGGAAGAAAGATATTCACATCAATATTAAATCATCTAACAAATGTACAGAAACATACTATTAATGAAATATACAACCTTTTTTAGGTTACTTATTTATGGGTGTGCCACTACTGTTCTCTTTTTGAATTTAAATTACTTGGTTCTTGTCAACCGCAGGAGCCTTTTCCAATTTTGAAGGCCCAGGTTCATGAGGTACCACCCACTGACCAAATTTTGAGTGTTATGAAGTTTATTTTATCATGTGCAAGTTTGTTAAAGTTATTTTTACAGTAGAGTAGAGTTTAAAGTTAGAGAAGAGTTGGAGAAGTGATGGGTGGGCTTTTACATATGGGCTTTTAATGATAAGTGGGATCCAACAATAAAGACTCAAGTCTTGTTGAGATTTGACTCATCTTATATCTTATACCCATGTGTTTCTTTTGTTGTTTCAATGTGGGACTATCTTTAAAAGTCTCATCATTTGGTTTACTTTCAACACTCTCACTCATGTGGGACCATCACTTTTTCTTTGGTGTGATAGTCACATGGAAAGTATGAGTAGAGTTACGTGCAATCATCACTTTTTCTTGTTATGGTTATCATGTGGAGAATCGAGCCATACCATGTTAAAGTTATTTTTAAAGTAAAATAGAGTTTAAAGTTAAAGAAGAGTTGGAGGGGTGATGGGCTTTTACACATGGGATTTTAATGATAAGTGGGATCCAACAATAAGACTCAAGCGTTGTTGAGATTTAGCCCATCTTATATCTTAACTCATGTTATATCTTATACACATGTGTTTCTTTTGTTGTTTCAATGTGGGACAATCTTTGAAGTCCCATCATTTGGTTTTTACTTTCAACAGCTTCTACTCAAATCCGTTTTTCAATTGAAGGCCTCTACAGATGGTTCATCAAATTCTTCATCATTGTCATCAACTAAATTGGAAACTCCTGGTGGTAAAGATCCCAAGGTTGTGGAAGGTGCAGCTCCTCAGTCTACACTCTCAGAATCTTCCATCTCTGCCTTCATGGCTGAAGTTTCAGATCTTGTAAAGTAAGACCTCTTGAATCATACCTCTTAATATAAAAACCTCGTCTTATGCTTTCTAGATTATCGTCAATATAATGTCGAAGGTTTTTCTTTATCTTTTCAAACCCGGTAGTCACCAAATAGGAACCCCACGAAAGAATACAGAATCTGTAGCTCTGTATGTTCTATACTTTCCGGAGTACAAAAATGAACTGGGGTTCCTATGTTGGATAAATTAGCTGTAAGATCAACTGACACGTTACGAAGAGTCTCTGTCAAATTCTTCCTGCCCCTCTGAAGCATTACTTCGTATATATCAGCCTGTTTTAATATAACCATAGAAGGAAAGCATGAATGTGTTGGGATCTCAAGGTGGAAGGCTTTTTCTTTTCGTTTAAAGGAAAAGGTCTATAGCCTAGCATAAGCTGGGCTTGCGGACCTCTTGCAAAACCACGAAAGGCTTTGCCATTCCTTCTTCAAGACCTTTGCAAAGATACAGATAGGAAATGTATTTAAGCATATGTTTTCAGCCTTGTCGATTCGAGAGATATTATGGAGCTCAAGCTAAAGCAGATGGACTGCGAGCTTATTATTCGGAAAAAAGAGGCTTTCGCACAATCACCCCCTGCATCTCATGTGGTAATGATGCAACCTCAACAATCTATGCTTCCACCTCAACCCCCAGTCTATCAGCCAACACCTGCAGCTACTACTCCATCTGCTCCAGCAACGGCACTTCCTTCACCATCAAAGGGGAGCAAGTCGTCGCTTCCTCCTCTCAAATGTCCCATGGCTGGGACTTTTTATCGCTCTCCAGCACCTGGAGAACCTCCATTTGTGAAGGTTTGAAAATTATGTCTCTCTGGATTTACAATTACTTAAACATCATCATGTTTTGTTTTGCACTAGAGAAATCTTAATGTGCATAGGTTTTAGACATTGACTGTAATTGTTTATTTAGGTTGGAGATAAAGTACAGAAGGGCCAGGTTATTTGCATCATTGAGGCCATGAAACTGATGAATGAGATTGAGGTGACTCTTTTCATCTTTCTACTTTAGATGGTAGCTTGCTTCATGACCTCTCTCTCTCTCTCTCTCTCTCTCTTTCTGTGTGTGTGTGTGTTTTGTTTCTTTTCTTGTTTTTTTTCCTGTTGGGGACGGAAATTCTTTGCGATCTTAATATCCATAAAGAAAGCAAGGACAACGATACCAAAAGTACCCTTCTATATGGGGCTTCAGAGATTTATTGTGAACACAATGATTTAAAGAGAAAGCTTCTCCCTTATCTCTTACCGTCTCCCCAACTCAATAATATCTCACCCTCTCATGTCCATTGCTTACTCCAACCATAATCGAAAAGTAGGCTTCTCTTACTTGAATCTACAGTGGTACTATTGGTAGCTCACATTACCAAAAAGTTGCAAATCACCTAACAAGCTTATCACAGATTCACAGTCCCATCAACTGGGGACAAACCCCTTACGGTGCTCCACTAGATGTGAAACACAACCTCAGTAACCATTAAGTCTATTATTGTTCAAGCACTTCTCTTACCGTTATTGTGGTGCTCGAAGAATATCAACTAAACATGCATCTTACATTCTCTTTGCAAGGAGGGTTAGTTTTTATGGTGGGTTATCTCGACAAAGTTATTAAATACTTGTTGTTAGGAGTACAAAGAATTAGCCATATGTTGCCATGTGATGCAGGCTGATCAGTCTGGGACGATTGTGGAGATAGTCGCAGAGGATGGAAAACCAGTTAGCGTGGATACAGTACTCCTCTCTACCTCTACTTTACCTTTCTGCCCCACTTCTGTCGAAAAGAATAATTCATATCTGAAGTTGTTGCTTGTATACTATTTTGCAGCCATTGCTCGTCATTCAGCCTTGAAGGAATGTTGAAGCCCCTGTTGCTGTTAGGATGTCGCCAAAGCTAAATTAATGTTGTAGACATGGGTGCCTTGGTTTTCATGTAGCAGCTTCTGTTTTAGTCCTAGTATTTTTGTTTTGCTATATTGTAACGAATAAGGTACATGAGTTATTATAATATCAGATGCAAGGGGATATAAGGTACCTGAGTTATTATAATATCAGATGCAAGGGGATCGTTTTTTGGAAGTCCGTAGAATAGGAACGCCAATTGGTTTCCTCTCTGGGTTTTTTTATGCGTTTGCGGGATAACATGATTCATGATCATCCGTTGCAGTGAACAATAACCCAGTATATTCTATAGAAATTTAGATGCTCAAAACTAACGAGCTGACCTCATTTTTGTTATCGCAGATACATGGCAAGGGATTATAGAGAAGACACAATTCTCTAATATGGACACTTAAAAGTGTTTGGTTTACAGAAAAAAGGTTCGGAAGTTGATATAGATCCTATATAACATCTTTACTACCAAGTTTTCCTTCGCCTCATTTTAGACAAGAAACAAGAAAGAAATGTTAATCATCTATTTGTTCTCTACTTCCAAAAATTAAGACATTATTGACATCAAACCCTCTTTTTTGTTTGTTTTATTTATTGAAACAGTAGAATAAGTTACTTCGTAAGTGTTCATTTTTCTTGTAAAATTATATAAGCAAACTCATGCAGGAGCATACGAATCTGTTACCATGAATTTTTTTTATTATAAAGAAGTTACTTCAAGAGATTCTTCCATTACTTCTTGGTACATCCGATCATCCAAACAGACCATAGAACTCACTCCATTGCTACATTCATCAACACAGTTTGAATAGACGTAGCAAGTTTAAGCATTGATCTGATGGCGAGCGTAATAACCGTAATGATATCCCCCCAAAGATTGAATTGCAACAGAATGCGACAACAGAGAATACGCTAACGTTAAAACTTTTAGCATGCTCCATCACCGCCTGGACAGCGTTACAGATATACAGCTAATACAAGACAAAAAATGAGAAATGAAATGCTAACTAATTTTCTTTTCTAATAGGGGGGCACCGAAAACCAAAAGAGCTAATTACAGCCCTATAAATGATACAAAAAAAAGTGAAGTAAAAAGAAAAAAATGAATGACGAGCTCCAATAAAGAGTAACTACATTTTAGAATATTCTTCCTCCCTATCATGTACAGTAAAACACTAATTCCTGTAGTTACACTTGCAACCGCTGTCTAGTTACACGACCATTACTACCATTAACCTTTTGACCACTGAAGTCAAGCTTTCGAGGGCCTCCTGTCCAATCCTCATCATCGTCATCATCGTCGCTTCCGTGACCTTTATTAATATTAGAGTGAGCTGCTGCTGTGGCTGCTTTTCTTGAGCTTCTAGGAGCGGGAGCGGGCCGCTTTCTCCTTATAATAGTAGCTGTGTACGTTGCATAATCCATACTATCATCCTTTAGCATTGCCTTGAACTCCTGCAGCTCACAACCCACAATAAACGACTACTAAGATGTGGCCAAATTGCTTCAAGCTACTCCATCTTGCCATCTATATCTATAATTTAGATTTAATTACTATAACTGGTTTATCAATTATATCCCAAAGCAGTCATTCTGCATGGTAATTTAATTGAAGCATTTCGGAGTACATTAGAGTCTTGATATACTATAGATTAGTAATTATTTTGTTCTGGGACTCCACATAGTGCAGTTTATTTCTTTATGATGGAAATTGTTGATATTAATGAGATAAGTCTGAGCATATGTTGCTTCTGTCAAGTACTTCAAGGGTCGGAAAAATATTAGAGGTGAAGCAGGTGATTTATCTTCAAATAAGATTTTATAGTTCTGCCATTGAATCCGAGTATTTACATATGATCAATTTAAATTTAAGTAGCATTAGATGAGTTTGGATTTTGAATTTAAGTAAGATTTATCATTTCCTTCCTCCGTATAAGTATAATCCATTTACAATCCATTTACTTAAAGAAAATTAATTTTGATTGCATGCAGATTATTGTTCACTGAATTTTGTGATCGAGTATTCTCCTTTCTCCCCTGATTTTTACCATTTTTACCCTTCATTACCAGATATTGCAAGATTAATTTACATGCATCTGCAATAAGATGACGTGGAACAATTCTATGCTCTGCCTGCGTTACAGTACCTGGTATGTTTGAACCATATCTTGGAAGGAGGTGGGCAAGTTGATAGGAGTATCACTGATGCTGAATGGGATATTTTGCCTAGATACCGTCTCACCAGGCTTAGAGTGTTCCTTCAATGAAAATGCCTGTTTTGAAAGTAAATGGAAATTTAAATGCTGCTTGAAATAACGATGATAGTAACTTGAAAAAGAGGATCATATGTTCAGACAAACCTGACACAGACTATCGTTTAGGCCATATACAATCTTCAAGTGCCTTTTAAGCTTCAAAAGAAGCTGCAGAGCTATTGCACCATGACAATCAGCCTGAAAAGCCAAAAAAGTTTCAATAACCATCACATTATTCTCAATCGACGACGACTACAATGATGACAACGAGATGATGATGAGAGGAAGCATGAGTTAATTATCATATTTTGGAAGTTCAGGCCAGGGAATATGGAAAGCGAGAGAAAATAACTATTTTCTGCTGCATTTAATTATGTCAATCTTTAGAACCTAATTGGCAAAGCAATGAATCTGATCTTGTCTATATACCCAAGTGCTACCGTATCAGTTTACTGAAGAAAACAATAAACAGTACCTGAAACTTTTGTAGGGATTCTTCTGAAATGCTTTGCGTTGTCAAATCGTTCTCAGATTTCTGAGGAGCTCCAAAATCCTCCTGTTTGTGTGGTTCCTCAGGGATTCTCACTGAATCCTGCTGATGTGACAAGGAACTCCAGGTTTTCATATTTGCTTCAAGTCCCCCAGCCCTTAGTTGTATTACTCTATTGATATCATAAATCAGGTAGAGAGGCTCATCTGGGATTGTGAATGGGATCGATGCAAGGATCTCTGTACAATATCTGGAGAAAAGAAAATTGATCTTTGATTTTTAATATCCATCGAACTATCAAAATCATATTGCACTGTTTTCCGGTACTTACACAAGAAAGGGAACAGAAGAAGAATTCCAGGTCCCATACTCAAATTTTCGCACTATCGAATGCAAGAATTTATTCCTAGAATTACGGTTTCCTCGTATAAGTCTATATATGCGAGAAATTGCTGGCCTCACATACGCAATGCTATTACCATCCAATCTCCCCTTCGCATTTACAGACGCCTTGTTGTGCATAATAGATTGAACAAATCTAAAGGACAACTGGAGGCCGTCGCCTAAGCGGCTCTCAAAAAATGCAGGGTACCTTCAAATATACTTGAATTTCTCAATATAGAGATATGTTAATAAATAAATAAATAAATATGAATACATAACATTTATGATTTAAGTTGGCATACTTTTCATTCATATTCATGAGCAAATGATGGGCTAACTTGGAATTGACCTCCTGAGGATCAGTTTCTAATGCTACAAGGCATGGAACACATGTGATTGGATGAACCAGCCCTTGGCGAAGAACAATTTCAACAATCTTCAACAAAGCAGAAACAAGAAATCAAATGAAATACAAACAGAAGCATGAGATGGAAAAGTGAAAATTCCATGAGGTATATTATATAATGAACCTAGTATGAGACTGGAGAAAAAAGGAATCAAGTTTTACCTTGAGAGCGGACACACGAACCTGATCTTCAACGTCCAAGCATCTCTCCAGGATGCCATTCCAATACAGCTGTATGATTCCGCCACAGATGTTAGTGTCACCAGCGCCAGCAGCCACAGGCACACTATTTTCAGTATCGTTAGGATATTTAGTTTCATTTTTGGTCCCACCGTCAGAACCCATTTGACTTTCTGCATCGAGGAGATATTCATGTATGTTTTGCAATACTTGCATCTGGCCACACAAAAAAATTAAGTATGCGTCAACATGATAAATAACTAATAATGGTAGTATCAATGCCTAACAATGAGCAAAAGCTGCACCTTAAGCTGAGAATCAGCACTGAATGACAGTGAAGCTTCTATTATCTTTCCAACATCCTTGTCCAACATGTATTCAGGCCTTGCAATTAGTACAGAACCTAATGCCTACAAAATATTAAATACGCATAAGAAAAGGCTGGATGTAAGAATCTGAAAACAAGAATTTGAAAAGAGAAATGAATGAAACACAGAACAATAATGACACACCTGCAAAGCTCGGACCTTTATGCCGAAATCTTCGAACAGAAGGTATTTTTTAAGCAGAAAGAGGCACTTGGCTATATGAGAATGCTTGTAGGCATCCATCAACCCATTACCATATCTAATGAGCAGCCCGAGACAGAAAAGAGAACGACCTATCAACTGCACTTAGCAGGGATACCAGCTCTGTCAGAATAATGCATCCCTGATGCAAACTGCAAACCTAATTTCTATTGATTAAACACATCTATAAGCTTTAACATCATATATAAATGCATCCCTATACGAGAATATAGAATGAGATCGTGAGTTGGGGATTGTTATCATCACGAGATGGCTCAACGGTTTACAAACTAGTTATGAGACTATTTACCTTCACCATGATCTAACATCTCTCAACCTATCAATTATAGTGCTTTGATGGTTTCTTCTCCCTATGAATCAAATAGTTTGGAAATGGATGGGCTTTAAGGAATCTTCAACATTGACTGCTTTATGACAGCTTGATACGTGTTTGAGCTTTGGCATTGTGTAGATCATGGCCAAGTGTCAATAACCAATTTGCATGACAATTAGAATCATATCTAATTGTCGAGATTTTTATTACTCTGTATATTAATAGTGTCTATGTAAATAGCTTGGGCAAATTGCTATATAATCTCCCAAAGTTTTAACCCTGTTGCACATTACTATCTTAATCGATTTTTTCCCGTGTATGCATACCCTAAAGTACACAGCATTAGTTAACTCCTTCAGTTGACCTCTAATTATTCTAAATGAAGTATCAAACAAATACCTCAGCAAAAGTCCCATATGATTAGGAAAAACTGATGATGATGCTTTCTAAGTGGTGGTTAACTGGAGGTCAACGAAGGTAGTTAGTAAAGAAGTGTACTATGTTTATACGCAGGAAGAAAATCATTAAGGTATCAAAGTGCATGGGTGTAACTTTGGGGAATTGTATAGCAATTTACTATAGCTTTACTTATTAGTATAGATGTGTTAACCAAATGCCAGATTTCAAAAAGTGAAGACATGCATGTAAAAAGAAACCAAATATATGTACAAGTTGAATCGTATTCCACGGATTAATTATACTGCATGCATGCACATGAGGTTCCTTGCCTGCATAATAAGAGAGTTAATTGATGTCCTTGGATTGGAAGCATTCAAACACAATAGTTATTACATACACATGTTTTTCTAGTTAAGAACTTAACTGTGCAGTTTGAAAAATTACATGGCACCACTCATTTCCTGTTCATCCGGTACAGAATTCGCTGGGCATGCTGTGCAAATTTACAATTATATATATGAGAATAATGGAGAAAAGGTGTCATAGGAGGGAATTTCCTCCTATGGCGTCGAGAAAATACACCCACCATTTTTTCCGACGATTGGCATCCATCATCTTCATCTTTATCATCTAAGATGTGGATCCACCAAATTTCATACGATTCAACCACTTTTTCACCGTTGATTTAGTGGGTGCGAAATTAACGGTTTATCGACAATAAAACTTTTTACATTGCTAATCCAACAATGAAAAAGTGGAAGAATCATGTGAAATTTGATGTATGCCCATCTTAGACGATAAAGATGATGATGATGGGTGCCGATCGTTGAATAAAATGTTCGAAGGTGTATTTTTTCAACGCCACCTAACGAAAATCCCTCCTAGGGCCTCTTTTCTTCATTACTCTCTCTCTCTCTCTCTCTCTCTCTCTCTATATATATATATATATATATATATATATATGAGAATAATGGAGGAAATATGCCATATGAGCGAATTTCCTCCTATGGCGTCGAAAAAATACACCCTCCAAGATTTATTTCGATGATCGGCACCCATCATCTTCATCCTCATCATCTAAGATATGGATACACAAAATTTTATATGATTCTACCACCTTTTTCACCGTTGAGTTGGGTGCAAAATTAACAGTTTACTGACAATAGAACTTTTTACATTGCTAATTCTACGATGAAAAAGTGGTATAATCGTATCAAATTTGATGTATCCACATCTTAGATGATGAGGATGAAGATGATGGGTGCCGATCGTCGTATAAAATCATGGAGGGTGTACTTTCTCGACGCCACGGGAGGAAATTCCCTTCTATGGCACCTTTCCTCCATTACTCTCTTCCCCGCCCCCGCCCCCCCCCCCCCATTTTTTCTTCTTCCCTTGATGGGCCGGTCCCCTTGCTTGGGCTTTCCACCTTTGTTGGAAATGCGGGTGCATTTTTCGACTTCAACAGTAAGATGGTGAGATGAGATCTTAAAGAAAAATCCGACCATCATCCATCAATCAAAATGATGATCAACTCCAAAGATCTTGTTCTACATGCTAATTTACATACATTTACAAAAAGTTTGATGATTTAGACACTTCTAAGGTATTGGATATCACGGTCGCAAAATGGATGGTTGTGAAAGCATCGTAAAAGTTGCATATATTGCACTTACCCTTAATGCGGGACTTACAAGCCTCCAAATCGTCTAATTTTTTATACGCATATATTTGATGTGTAGAACATGACGCAAAAATTCAATCGTTGATCTGAAGGTCGGATTTGGCCATCTCACCTTAAATCACCATATCATCTCTCTCTCTCTCTCTCTATATATATATATATATATATATATATATATATAGGGGAGTGATCCGTTGCAATCCGGGTTGCACAATAAGAAAAACGTAAACTCCTAGACTACACGGAATTTAAACGATCCAAACCGTTCATCCTCTAATCATACCTTATGTATATGTATGAAAAATCAAAACATTTGAATGCCTAACCCATGCATCAAATGGTTTTTGTGTTCAATTATCGAAAAAACGTTCAATTTTTACAACCATTTGATGCATGGATGAACGGTTCGGATAGTTTAAATCCCACGTAGTTTAGGTATTGACGTTTTTCTTATTGTGCGACCCGGGTTGCAGCGGATCACTACTATTATATATAGGGTAGCGTTAGGGTGAGAGGATTCTTAAAGTGAGATGGAAAAATCCGACCGTTGGATCGACAAACGAATTTTTGCATCATGTTCTACACGTCTAAATATGTATGTGTATTAGAAGATTTCGAGGCTTGTAAGTCATGCATCAAGGGTATGCAATGTATGCAACTTTTACTATGCTTTAACAACCATCCATTTTGCGATCGTGATATCCATACCTTAGAAATGTGTAAATCGTCTAAATTTTTATATGCATATGTTGATTGACATGTAAAACAAGATGTATGGAGCCGATCGCCATTCACGATGATGAATGATGGTCAGATTTTTCTACCTCACTTTAAGAATCCCATCTCACCCTATCGCTACCCTATATATATATATATATATATATATATATATATATAGAGAGAGAGAGAGAGAGAGAGAGAGAGAGAAACACTCTCTAAAGCAGTTTATTAGAATGATCTTACCTACAATAGCCAAGAGAAACTATCATACAACAGAAAATTGTAACATGGTCTTCGTTTACCAACAACCTTAGAGATGAAAATTTAAGCAAGGGTAAGGGATCATTGTTCAACAAGTTGGGAAGTTGATGCAAAGAGAAAGCTTTTACTAATGGATGTTAGGGACAAAGCATAGAAACTACACAATACTGTGACCAAGTTCTCTTAGACGGGCCACAAGAAATAAAAGCATAATACTATACGAAACAGAGCTATGCTGCAATAAGAAAAAAATGAAGGGGCAACTAAAGCTTTTAACGTTTAAGCTTAAAAAAAATTAACCATATCTCACATGCTCCCGGAACACAAAGAAATTTCTGAAAGCATATATGGTTCCAGGCCACGGCAAAAAATATATGGTAAAAAGTGAGCATGACGGAGGAGATCGTGTGCACAAATATCCAATGAAGAACAGAAAGACCAATGCAATATTACTAATAGAACAAAGATGCCTACCTGCTTATTATCATAACCAGGTCCATCAAGTTTTCTTAAGAAAAACTGAATCAAGTTATCGACTAAGCTTGCTCCTTCACCAGCAATCTTACTAAGCGAACAAAGGCACCTGAAAGCATGATATAGTATCATCATTAAACAAACCATCAAAATTTATAGAATTATAAAACTTCTGCAGCTTAGATATTAGCATAAACAAGGAGATTAAACACAGGGCTGAACGGTAATGCAACGGCAAAGCCATGATAAAATAACACGCAGCAACATCCCCCCCCCCCCTCCTCTATGTGGCGTAGATATTAGCCTAGGAAAGGGGAACAAGTACAGGGCTGAATCGTAATGCAACAGCAAAGTCAAGCTAATGCAATAACAATTTACACACACACATACTACTGCAACTCTCTCTCTCTCTCAAACACACACACAGGATGGAGAGTATACCATGGCATGGTAGAAAATTTCCTACCGTGGCGCCTCTAAAAGTCAACCATTAGTCAAATTTTTTCGGCGATAGGCTCCTGCCATATTAATCTCCATGTCACTAGGGGTACACATTTGGATACCCTTTTCCCATTTAGTTAGAATCGCAAAATGTTCTATTGTCGGAAAGCCGTTAATTTTGCGAGTATCCGATGCAAGGACGAATGATATTCATTCAATCCATATGAATATTAAGGTACAAATGTTTAGGGAATGATGATCAAGATGGCCGGTGCTGATTGTTGAAAAAATAAAACAGATGCTTGACTTTTAGAGCCGCAAATGTAGGAAGTCTCCTACCGTGCTACTTTATACTGTGTTTTCTCATATAATGTGTGCGCGATTGTGGGTGTAATGGAGAACAAAGTCTATATGAGGAATTCCCTCCTATGGCAATCCAAAGTATACGTCATATTTTTGGACGATCGACACCATCCATTTTGAGCTTCAAGGTCTACGACATGGACGCCAGATTTCATGTGATTTGATAATTTTGTTTTACCCGTTAATTTAGTGGGTGCAAAATTAACGGTTTTCCAATAACAGTACCGCCACTGTATTAATAGGTAAGAAGTGGTATGATCACACCAAATTTGGTGCATTTGTGTTTTTACGCCATGAAGGTCAAGAAAGACGGCGCCAATTGTCAAAAAGATGGGATAGGGTAGACTTTTTTAACCACCATCATAGGAGGAATTACCTCCTATGGCCTTTGTCCTCCATAATTCTAGCATGGACTGTAAAGAAAAACAAGGAAAATAAAGAATAAAAAAAGAACTGGCATGAGAAAATATTTTGAGTTACATAGAAATAAGAAATGAATAATGAGACTAAAAATCACTCCTAATCTTCTGATACTTAAAGAAACAAAAAAATGCATACATATTAAAAACTCATACAATCCAACAAGCATAAATCAGTACAACTCCTTTGCTTATCATCGATGTGCATGTAGTAGCCTATGCCTTAATTAAGGATTTTCATATACTTGTATGCCAAAAGTAATAGAAAATCAAATGGAAATAACACAAATAATCAACAAAAATGCCCAAATAATAAATACATCTAACGATTAATGTGAATGTAGTCTTCTTAGACGACGACGACAACAAATTTAGCCAATGAAACTATGGAACAGAGGAGGTTCTTCAACTTATAATGAACCGTGGGAATCCTCAAAATTCACCTATACTGAAAGATCTGAAATAAAGAACAAGATGAAAAATTCACTATAGGGGAATTATGTTTGACCCTAAGTCACAATAAAGCGAAAAGCAAAAAAGAACACAACTATAAATGGAACATTTCTATTAGATTTATCCAACTAATAGATATTCATTAAAATTACTAACTCAATAATCTACAATTTGCCAAATTTTGGTAATACATATAAAAACAACAAGCAGGGAATAAACACGGCAAGCAGACATCTTAATTTGCCATCACACTATACCCTTTTACATATAGAGACGTATAGCTTCAGATTCTAGCAATTGAAGTACAACAAAGAACAATTATCAAAACCTCAAATTCCAAACAAATTGAATAACTCAATGTTAAATGCTTATAAACGAACAGATTCATAGATTAAAATTAAAGCTTAAATTGTTAATAATCAGCTAGGGATTTTCGCAAAATACAGCTTGCAGATGTGTGTTATGTTCTAACTATTCGAATATACAATATCATGTGCTTTAAGGCCAGGCAGATTAAGCTGTTTGTTCCTTGACCACAGCATGAGACATGTGCATCGATTTAGCCATACCAACATAAGTTTGGTGTCAACTTTAAGTTACAACCCACTAAACACTGACTGAATTTAAATGGAGCCTTTCATGTCAAAGTATGTTGGTGTCAACTTTAAGTTACAACCCACTAAACACTGACTGAATTTAAATGGAGCCTTTCATTTTCAAAGTAAAAATATCATTTTATCAGCTCGAACCAAGCATTGTGACATAGGCTAGTTGATATTTAAAAAATAGAAGAAGAAGCAAACCATATAGCCAAGTCATGATAGCTTAAATGCAGTGAGCAGATTTTTGTGGTTTTAATAGTGTAACATTTGCATTTTAAAATAGTATGTCGTTTCAATAGATACTAGATATGTAGTTGGACGACTGATTCAAAAAAATTACAAGAGTAAACAATTTGCAAAATTTCATGTGTTAGTATGCTCCAACCATAAACTAGCAAGCAAGCTATAATTGTCATGATAAATGTAACAAAAAATAAAAGAGAGAAATAAAAGCATAACTGTTCCCTTCAATCTATTTCAAAAGTTAAAACAAGAAGCACCTCAGCCTTCCCTGATGTAAGCAAGGGCGTAATTATGTCCCTTGAACTTTGTTCCAAGAAGGCACTTCACCAATTTAGTTAACTGTAAATGTAATAGTAACCTTTTGAAAACAATTGGATTAAACCAAATTTAGTAAACTATAGAAATTTCTTATATGCTGGGACATTCAGCAAATCCATAAACAAAATGAGTCTAAACACCTTAAGCAATACTTGGCATCTACTATATGACATCTAGCATCAATTATCTGCTGCTTATCATCATCACTAATATGGGATATCCCCCCTTGTTTTCCCTTCTAATACAAACGTCTGAACAAAATGGCTCTGTTTCTTGCTCTTCAAAATTATTTCTTTCCGCTATCATTTCATTTAAAGAGAGATTTTTCTTAATTTTAAAGCCGTCATTATTTTTTGCTGAAATAAAATGTTTTTGTGCACTCCATATGAGATGGCTGTGTGTCTAGAGCGCTAAGAGCCATGGCCTCCTAACTAACACTTTTGCCGTAACACTCATTTAAAGTTTGGACTAAAGAAGATATAATGAAAATTTAATCCATCCATCATAAAAAGAAATTCCCTGAGTAAAGAAAATATGCATTCTTAACAAATGTTAAAAATATATTTTAAAGTTCTATAAGATGAAGCCACATAATTATTAAGCAAGAACAATGTTGAAAATAAACATAGCATAAAGCATATCAGCGAAAAGCACAAAACGTGTCGTGCAAAGTGTAAGCTACACGTATTATTCATTATTAAATTTTAAAAAGTATGCTTGTTCATACTAAATTACAAATATAAGGAAATTTCTTTTAATTTTTTTTTGAAAATCTAAGAAAATAATGCAGGTTTTATTAGCAATTAACATAATAATTCCAAATTCTTAATTTTACAAGTTTACATCCATGCTTCACAACACCATTACACCCGTTCAAAAGCAATCAAACAGTGTAGTAATTGAGAAACTAAAATAACAAACAACAAAAATAATAACCGATGATTAACAAAAATGATGATAAGTGAACAAATTGCATGGCAAGTCAGTAGCCTTACAGTTGTTACCGAAAAGAATCAAAGGAACAAAGAAATTGCTCGATTTGAATGCTTCAAAAACAGGAATGAATATTTCAAATAGAAAGAAAAGAGTAGATTTAAAGATATTCGTGTTTGAAAAATACATTATTACCTTGTGAGTTCGAGACGTCGACTGTATAAATCAATAATTTTACAAGTTTACATCCATGCTTCACAACCATACATTATTAACATCCGTTCAAAAGCAATCAAACATTGTAGTAATTGAGAAATTAAAATAACAAACAACAGAAATAACAACTGATGATTGACAAAAAATGATGATAAGTGAACAAATTAAATGGCAAGTCGGTAGCTTTACGGTCGTTGAATCAAAGGGACAAAGAGATTGCTCGATTTGAATGCTTCAAAACAAGAATGAATATTTCAAATAGAAAAAAGAGAAGATATAAAGATATCCATGTTTGAAAGACTTTGTGAGTTCAAGACGTCGACTAGATAGATCTATAATATATGGCTTCATATAGCATTTGGTATTGAAGTCGTAGAAAAGAATAGGATAATAAGGTCGATGTCAAATGGGGATTAGTGATGAGTCGACTTAGGTATCGAAAGTTATGTTACATAACATATTAGATTCACTAGATCCATCGAAAGTTTAAATCTACCTTAATAACAAATATCCCCAAGCACAGCGTAAGCTATTTGCAAAAATATAAAATAGATATGCCACTTTGTACTTCAGCTATTTTGTTGAGCTGCATAACAATTAGGTTGGAGCTATGCTGCATAGCCCAAACAGTGGGCTGCATAGCGAATTTTTTTAAACAGTGAGCAAGAATTAGGAGATCTGCTGTTAAGTCAATCTCGTACCTGTCAAAGTTGACTACGCAGTAAATGAGATGTATAAAGAAAAAATTGTTCACAGAAAAAGAAAACTAAATAAAGAAAAGTTGTTCGCAAAATCAATGGATGTAGAAGGAAATATAAGCTACCTGATGCATGAACGCACAACTGTCATGAAAGAATGCCGCATGATCATGTTTTTTAAATCTTGTTGAAGTTCCTCAATAACACTTGGTGGCGGCTTCCGAAGTAATGGCAGGACAGCGTCAATTACAAATATTATACTTTCCAGTAATTGTGCAATTGATCTATTGTTCACCTATACATGATATGAAGGGTTCAACATAAGATGCAACGTAAGTGACATAGAAATAAACCATAGTTGCTTTGATAAATGCAGAAACTTTTTTTGTAATTGAAGACCAATGTTAAGAATATAATTAGTTATTATATATTAGTTATGAGTATATTTAGTTAGTAGATATTGGTTATAAATATATTTTGTTATTAGATTAAGAGGCGGTCTATAACTCTCTATATATAGATTTGTATGGACTCTTGTTTAATTATGCCAATAAATTATTCTCTTGATTCTTTTCATGATATCTGAGTTTTGAAAAGAATTGAGAGGAAAACCTTAATTTCCCAAACCATAACCCTAATTTCCCTAGCCGCCGCCCCCTCCTTTGCCCTCGCCGCCGCCGCTCTCACTGCCCTTCCTCTACAGCCCCTCGCACCAGCACAATGTCGCAACAGCACCAGCACAACGTCGCAAGAGCACCAGCACAACGTCGCGCCAACATCTGCACCAGCACAACGTCGCACCACAAAGCAGCCCTCACCGCATCAAACCGAATGGACTCCAGGTACCCAGCAGCAGCCCTTGCAACCACAGCCTCCATGGCCGCTGCCCTCTGCTTGTAGACTGCCTCCTCCAATGATGTCGCCTCCATGCCAATTGCAACCCTTTCGAACCCTAGTCCTAGCCTCGCCAACAGCAGCATGACAACATTCGTCTCCGCTCCTCTTGGTTAATGACGATTTATTCGATCGTCTTGCTCCAACTTCTTTACACTTGTACTCACTTGGGTGTTCAACAGCCTTATTCTCGTTCTCGTGATTTACTTAAATGCCATTCATCGTGGATTCTAATTCGATGTCAATTACTGCTTGTGGTCTTCCTCCTATTACTGCTCATGGTCGTGGTTCCAGTGGACGTGGCTATGATCGTGCTGGTCGTTATTGTGCCTATTGCGGCGGCACTAATCATCACGAAGACTGTTATTGGGAGAAGCATGGCTACCATGATGATACGTCTACAGCTCGCCAGACACACCGGTTGCTACGAACCGACCTTCTGTCGGCCATTTACCTTTATCTAGTGCTGAGTGGGGCCAGTTACGTAGTCTCTTCTTCTGTAGTTCTTGCCAACATTTCTACTCCATCTGGTATATCGTTCATTTCTCATTCTAACTCGTGGGTCGCTGATTCTGGTGCCTTACATCACATTTCTCATGATGGACCATCTGATCTTACTTCTAGTCCTCACAAGTTTATTTCCATGGCTGATGGTAATACTATATATCTCTGACTCTGCTGATTTATCACTTCATCTTTACACCTGAAAAATATTGTAATTGTGCCATCTTTAAAACAAAATCTACTTTCTATTCATCAGCTTACAAATAATTCCAACTGCTCCGTAATATTTTATCTATCTCATTTTGAGATACAGGACCTTCTGACAAAACAGCTGATTGGTGGGAGCATGAACAGAATGGATTGTACTACATTGATCACATTCCTAGTACATTTGCAGCTGTCAATTCAGTCGTATCGGAGACTTGGTCACCCTCCTCTCTCTTCTTTACGTACCATACCGCCTTCTCTTTATCGGAATTCGGTTGCGAATCATGTATTCTTAATAAACATCATCGCTCCTATTTTCCTCTACTTAATAAAAAACATGATTTACATGTTACTTTAGTTCACTTCGATATTTAGGGTCCATTTAAATTTTCTAGTGTGTTTGGTTATAAATATTTTATGATCTTTATCGATGATCATTCACGCATGACTTAGTTGTATTTTCTGCGTAATAGGTGTGAACTTTTGTCTACCTTTAAAATCTTCAAAACTGAGATTAGTAATTAATTTGGTATTCCGGTAAAGGTTTTTCGTTCAGATAATGCTAAAGAGTATATTAGCACGAGTTTAATGCATTTTGTCAGACCAATGGTATATTGCGTCAAACTTCATGCTCTTATACTCGGCACAATGATATCGTTGAACGGAAAACCCGACATTTGCTTGAGATAGCTCGTTCTCTTGTTTTACATATGCATTATCTGAACGAAATCATTGGTCTGAGTATAAGATCATAAAATATTTATAACCAATTGATCCAACAAAGTTTGACGCAATTGCCTAAACGATTGTGGAATTTTACGGTCTTAGCTTCCTGTTTTTATATCAATCGCATGCTTTCTCCAGTCCTAGACAACCAATCTCATTTCTCTATTTTGTTTCCACAGGGCAACTCGTTTCCTGTTCCTCTTAAGATATTTGATTATCTATACTATTCTCATATTCTAGTTCCTCATATTGATAAACTTGATCCTAGAAATACCCGTATGGTATTTGTAGGTTACTCACGGTCTAAAAAGGATATGTTTGTTTTGATCCTGCCACATCTAAAATTTATACTTCTTGTGATGTAACCTTCTTAGAAGATCAAGTATATTTTCCACCACCTGTTAAGAACATCACTCCTACTATCGATGTTCTTCACCTACCTTTGTCAGATCTTGATTCGTCTATTCAACCTGTAAGCCCTAGTTTTCATCCTGTAGCCCCTTATCCACAGGTGTATCACCGTCGTAATAAAGTGTTCCACCCCTTCCCACCAATGCTTCTTCTAACGATGATTCTGCAGGTATTCCTATACAGTCCAATGTTCCTGATTCTTCACCGCTGCAGCTTTCAGAAGATCTCTCTTCATATTGCCTTACGCAAGGGTAACCATTCTTGTACTACTGCACATCCAATTTCTAACTTTGTTTCCTATCATAGACTGGCACCATCTACTAGTCAGTTTGTTTCTTTCTTATCTGTCATCGCCCTTCCTTTCTCTATTCAGGAAACTCTTCAGCACCCAGATTGGCATGCAGCTATATTTAAGGAGATTGCCGCACTGCGCTCTAATCAGACTTGGAAATTGGTACATTGTTGGTTGTCGATGGGTCTTTGTTGTCAAAAATAATCCAGATGGGATGATTGACCATCTCAAATCTCGATTAGTGGCCAAAGGTTTTACTCAGCGGTATGATTTGGATTATGTTGAAACTTTTTCACCAGTTGCTAAATTGACCTCGGTTCGTGTTCTTATATTCTTGGCTCTTTCTAAGACTTGACCTCTTCATCGGCTTGATATGAAGAATGCCTTTCTTAATGGCGATCTTTCAGAGACTATATGCCTCCTGGCTTTGGGCGACCGAAGAGTCTATAATTTGTCTTCTATATAAATCGTTATATAAATTGAAGCAATCACTGTTTTCCTGATTTGAAAAGTTTAGTACAGTTCTATGACAGATTAGTTTCAAAAACAGTCGCGCCGACACATCTCTTTATACATAAACGTCCTCAAGGCAGGGTAATTGTGCTGCTGTATGTTGATGAAATTATCATTACCGGAGATAATTCTGCTGGCATCTCTAAGGTGAAAGAACATTTGGTTTCACACTTCTATACCAAGAACCTTGGGTCACTTAGATATTTACTTGGAATTGAAGTATCACGGAATTCTCGTAAATTATAGCTCTCTCAGCGCAAGTATGGACTTGATATTCTATCTAAGCCAGGATTTCTGGGATGTAAACCAACAAATACCCCTATAGATTTCTCAATCAAGTTATCTCGATTGAGCTCTTCCTTGGATTCTCCACTACCTGATCCAGGACGATATCGACGTCTAGTTGGGAAGCTTATTTACCTCATTGTCACTCTGACATTGCCCTTGCCGTTAGTACGGTGAGTCGGTATATGCAGAATCCTTTGACCTTTTACCTTAAGACAATTGAGTATATTCTCAGATACATCAAAAGTTCTCCAGGACAGGGTCTTTACAAACGATCTATGGTGTCGCTTACAGTCTTTGCGGATGCTGACTTCGTTGGATCCATTGATGAACGTCGTTCCACAAGTAGTTATTGTCTTCTTGGAAGGAAACTTGATTACATGGAGAAGAAACAAAATTTAGTGGCTCGTTCTTCTGCAGAGGCTGGGTATAGATCTATGGCGCATACAGTTGCTGAATTGGTATGGCTTACCTCTCTTCTGATATATCTTAGGGTTCCTTCTTATCAGACTACAGTTTTCTGTGATAACAAGGCCGCAATCCACATTGCTGAGAATCCAGTTTTTCATGAGCTGACCAAGCATTTTGAAATAGATTGTCATTTAATTCGTGACAAGATGACAGATAAGGTGGTTGCACTCCAACATGTTTCTTCGACTCAACTAACGGATATTCTTACCAAACCTCTTCCTTGGTCGGTTTTCGCCCGCTTTTTATCCAAGCTTGCCATGATTGACATCTATGCTCCAGCTTTCAGGGAAGTATTAAGAATATAATTAGTTATTATACCTTAGTTATAAGTATATTTTGTTATTAGATTCAGAGGTGATCTATAACTCTCTATATATAGATTTGTATGGACACTTATTTAATTATGCCAATAAATTATTTTCTCTAGATTCTTTTCAACCAAGGGCCAAGGAAAAATATAAGTATTGAGCATAAACATAAAATTTATTGTCCAAATAACAGACTATGCAAAATCGAGATGCCAAACAAGTAGCATCAGCTTCCAAGGGCTTGAAGTAGCCCATTGATGGGGCTTGAAGTAGCCATGGGGGAGACCCGGGATCGACCCGGAGGTCCCCATTTATGAGGGACGGCTAATTTATTCCACCTATTATCTCAAAAACATATCAGCCTTTAGGGACAATCCATGTATAGTTCCAAAATTGAATATCTATAGCAAAACAGATTTTGGTTAACGACAAAAGCTTTTATGGTATGTATGCAGTTAAGATGAACTGTAACTAAACCAGTTTTAACAGATGCGACTTTATTCAAGCTGATGTACTCATAATTGACTCCGGTTTCTCTACCACACTATTGGTGGAGGGTGCTCTTGTATTCTTTGAAGTAAAAATAGGGATGAATCATATAGAAACTTAGCTAAATTAGCCTATAATATACCAACACATAAAAGTTTTTAAGAGGAAAGGTATAATGATAGCATTGCTGCCAAGTTAAAAAGGAGGAAACCAACTTGGAATGGAAAGTATGATGTGTGTGTAGAGATATAGAGGCGAGATATGATGAGTATCACTTGTAAGAGGAGATAGATAAACAATCATTATGAAGCAGAATGGAAAAAAATAAAGTATTGGGTAAGATGTTCAAAGCTCTTGCTATGAAACCCAACGCTTCTGAGGGAAAAGAAATTCAAGCAAATGATATGTCTAACATTAGTGCCTGCATTTTCCAGGAAAGCGGTTTCCTGGAGTTCACAAGAATTTAACAACCATTGCAGGTACAATCACAAATCACCTGGTGCTTTAGGTATGGCTGCAGAGTCACTACAAACTTGGATGGATCAGTTACAGGTGCACAGAGCATAGGATCCACAAGACAAAATGCATGCAATGCAAGCACGTATGGGAGTGCACGAACTTCCTCTTCATCATTACTTCTCTCCTCTATCTATAATATTCAACAATGTGATAATCATACCATTTAGAAATCTATAAGAGAAGGAATATCATATTTCGGTAAAAGAAAAAACTCTACCTGCAATATTCGTTCTAATAACCTTCTGCATATAAATTCACAGCGCTTTCGTACTGATGCCAGAGATACAGCGTTGATCCCTGTAGCTTTAGCAGATTGCGGAAGAAAATCAAGTGCTAAGTTCCGCTTTATTATAGTGACGAACAAATGGTGGCTAGGCATCCTCCTCAACATATCAACAATCTGTTCAGTCTTTTTTGCAATTTCCATAGGCACAGAACTGCCATCACCAGCAAATTGTGTCTGGCTTCCAGAAGGTTCTTCAAACCAGAACTCATTAAAGGTCTTGCATACTAGGTCCTGCCCATAGTAATACACACACAAAACTTTATGCAAATACCAACCAGAACATTGGAATTGTATCTTTATTGTTAAAAAAAGGTACAACAAGAAGCATAGCAAACATATATGAACAAATATATACCTGCAGAAACATGATTGTTTAGGCAATCCATTACATGAATTATGGCCCAACTATAGTAGCTCATTTCTACAGAGAACTATAAAGCAGTAAAAAAATGTCATAACAATATAATAGGGTGTAACAGAAATGCAGAATGGCACTCAAGCAAGTTTCCCAGAACAGCAGCCAAAAGTAAACTAACCGCCAACTTTTTGGACGGTTGACCAACCATCTTGATCTCTAGGTCCTAAAACATGGGTTCACAAAACTTTTGTATGTGGTTTGGACACACTGCCTGGATCTAGAGTAGCAAACTGCTCTGTTTTGTTGAAGAAAATGTTGATTTTGCAACCATCCAATGCAATGGAAAATGGTATACAAAGCACATATAAATTAATGTAGAACATGGAAATCAAGCTAGAAGGAGCCGATCATCTTTTAGAACAATGAACGGTTGTCTTTTTTTTACCTTCGGTCTAGAATTTTCCTAGAGTGACGCTCCATATTACATGCCCGTGCATATGCACAAGCGCACGCATATGCATTAGATGCTTACACGCATAAGTGAGAATAATGGAGGAAAGGTGCCAAGGAAGGAGATTCCATGGTAAAAAAGTCAACCCAACACTTTTTTTAACAATCAGCACCGTCTATCTTGTTTCTTGGTGTAAAACATCTACATACACAATTTCATATGATTTTAATAACTTTTACCCATTGATCTAGTAGCAAAAATAAATAAATAAATACGTTGCCAGAAAACCGCTACTTTTTTCAGACAGTTGAAGAAAAGGAAAGGCACATAAAAATCATATAAAATATTGTATATCTGTATTTTAGACCGCAAAGATCGAAATGAACTGTACAAGTCAACCAGAATGTACGGTTGGCCTTTTGGCCACCATCTCTCTCTTCGTAAATACAATGCCACTGTAGGAATTTTCTACCGCGGTGGGACACATGACAATGTACCATTCATCGATCCATGTCTTGCATGTTTTCATTCTAATATAATTGATGTTTATAGTCGCAAAATAAACATGCACATGTATCAATGAACGGTGCCATATGTCATGTCAATATAGGAAATTCCTTTAGTGGCATAGTATATTCCAAATCCTATGTGTGTAGGTGTATGTATGTGTGGGGGGTGGGGGGTAAAAGGAGCCTTCAGCGTTCTTGTAGCTCACACCCTACAGAGGAGCTTACATGGCATGTATCTATTAGACTTTGCACTTAAGTCCTCCCTTTTGTTCCCTCGTATTCCGCAAAATGCAAGGCTTAAGTACAAAATACAATGCAAAGTCCAATAAAATGATGCCAAGCTTTCATGTAGAGTGCTACCTAAAGGGAAACTGTAGACCCATATTAAATGGATACTCAACTGCCACATGAGAAAATTTCCTTCTACGGAACTCAGAAAGGCAACCTTACATATTTTGATTTCAAAAAACGGAACCGTTCATGTTAATCTACATGGCCTGAAACCTATGCAAACCAAACACCCTGTGATTAACATGATGTTTTAGCTTTCATCAGATTATGGCAAAATTAGCAGTTTTTCGTTAATATGATATTTCTCACCTATATATCCATGATTTAAAATAAGTATGTTAAACACAAGATGTTCAGTGTATATAGGTTTTAAACCATGTAGATCGACATGTACGACAACGATCATCAAACTATGACGTGTAAAACTTTTTGGACCTTCGAAGGAGGAAAATTCCTCCTATCGCACATGTTACACTGTGTTCTCATATATTGTGTGCATGTGTGGCTGCTCTTTTATCATTTAGACAAATATGAACTAAGAATTTTTCCCTAATATAAAAATGTAGATAGTGCATTTCCCCCTCTTCTTCTAAACTTTCCTTCAGTCTAAAGATAATTTAAAGGATGTTGTAACACCCTAGTTCAGTTATACTATGTTCGTTTTGATGATTTATTTATAGTGTGGCTATTTCCTGTGTTATTCGTTTTTGGATGCGGATAGTGTTTGGTCTCTGTGCTTGGTATCTGACCCGACCCGCATGCTTAAAACCCGTCTTGGTTCTTATTTACATGTTATCCCTGATAGTCCTGAAGATCCGTGCACACATATGTTCTGTATACATGCATCGTATATATGGTATCTGCATTTTTTTAATAATACAATTATAATCAAATAATATATTTTAAAAATATCTAGCATGACCTGCCTTATACCCCTGACCCTGTGGTAGCATCCGTATATCATGTTCACTTTCCGTATGGTGAAACGAACTCGTTTGGATCGCTACGTGCACGTTACGTGTATCCGTTCTTGGGGTATGCATTTTCTTTAACCGGATATCGCATTTTGGTTTTGAGTGACACGTATATTATCCGTATTTTCAAACCATAATTTTAGACCCAACCCGGACGTATTTTTGAGTAAGTTTGTATTAGCCAAAAAACTCAAATTTTCTTAATATTATATTATTTATATATTAACTGTTATATATATAAATATATACGTTTACAAGTTTGGTAACATGAAAAGATTTTTAAAAGATTTTTTTAAAAATCCTAATCTAATAAAATCTCACTCCCTCTCTCTGTCTCTTCTTATATATATATTTTTAATACTTTCTTTTATTTTTTTAAACCCATATAAACCCATACCTCACACCCACGTTCTTCTCTCTTCTTTTTCACCTGCTTCTTTTCCCGCCTCTCACCTCACATAAACCTAACCCTCGCCTAGTCGACGTCGCCACGACCTCGCCTCCACCCTCGACATTGCCTTCTTTCCTCCTCGACCTCCTCACCTCCCTCTCTCTCCTTCCCCGCTGCAAACCCCATCGCGACTGCAGAACCCACTACCCATTGATGCCTCACCCGACCTCGTCGTCGTCGACCATCGGCCACACCCTGTCACCACCACCTCCACCTTCTCCTCCCTCTCCCCTTCACCTCCGACGAACACCGACCCCTGCAACCTAACCCGACGCTGCAGGAACCCTCGTCGCAACACCTCACCGGAGCTCGCCTCGCCGTCGCCTCCACGCCCTCGCCACCACCTTCTCCACATCTATCCTCTCTCCTCTCCAAAGATCCCGAGCAAGAACCCTGCACACCCCGATCCCCGACTTCAAGAACCCGCAGCCCACTGCCTCGCCGTCGACCCTCACGTCGCCGGCCCATTGTCGACATTTCCCCCTTGCCTCACCTCTGTCCCCGAACACCACACCAGAGAACCCCAGAAGCAACCCTCTTCTTCTTCTTTCTTCTCTTTCTCTCTTGAATTCTTGTTCCCGGAGATCGTCGGAGCCGTGCTCGTCGCCGACGATCCAGGCGACCCAGTAGATGTCCCCAACCAACGTGGTCACTTTCTTGCATTGCTTGGTCCTGTCCCGTACGCGCGTGTATTGCGACGTTTACCCGACGTCGGACGCGGCGTACGCAACCCGTCATGAGATTAGATCAGATAAGTTTATCTTGCTACATGCTATACTGCATATTTTGCATCCATATGAATAAAAATATTACATGTTTATTGCATTGTACATCCATGTTACCGTTTTACCGTTTTTCCGATATCCGTTCGCATCCGTACTGTATATTACATATTTAGTTGCATGCCGGGATCATACAACATCATGTTACTGCTATATTAATATACCTTGCTCGCTAGTGTGCATCATATGACTCATTGACTCATGTTATGATATCATTGATTATCATTTGTGCATTCATGCTTTTACCGTGCATCCGTACTTGCTACAGATAAATTTCGAGCACCCGTGGAATACATATGCACTACCTGACATGACCTGATACACCACTGCTTGATTTGATACATGATATTGTTTCTAATGCCGACAATCTTGACTTGTCGTCCCGACGAACGTATCTTGTTGTCTATTCAGACAAAACTTATACATGCTTGATCATGTGTTAGCATTAGTCTCAGATTTATCAATACCTGACTCGAACACATAACCTGGAAGGTAAAGGGAAATCAATGATGAAACCTGACTTGTAACTCGACAGTTCGATCCTTATACTGATCAGTTCTGGGGGTGTAACACCCGAGCCCAATAATACTATGAATATTACTAGTTGAGGGTTATTTATCGCTCTTTCCAATTTTCCTGATTTTCTGGTGTTTATTGCTAAATTTTACCCGGTTAAGTCATTTTGGCACATAACAAATTTTAACTCCGAAAATGAAATTTAAGATGTCCATGTTGGCCTACTCGTCGCCACTAGTCGCGTGGTAGCGTCCGCGTGTCGAGATTCCGTTCCGTTTGGCTAAACGGGCAAGTTTGGGCGACTACGCGCGCGTGCAAGTGTCCGACTTGGGGGCATGCATTTTAATCATTAAACACCTCTTTTCTAAATTTGGAACCCGCTTAAAATCCTATAATTTGAATTTGGAACATTTGGGCGCAATCCGGGCGCGATTTGGAAATGTTTCATTTCGCGCCAAAAAGGCCCATTTTAATTTAATATCTTAAACTATATATAAATTTCCTTAACTCCTAAACTATCCACGAATATTTCCAATCTCTGCTAAATCCTTTCAAATTTTTCTTGTGGCCAATCACGAGCTCACAGCTGAGCTCGTGGGCCCCTCCTTTCCCCATCTCTCTCTGCCTCTCTCCTCTTTCTCTCTCTCCCTCAATCTCTCTCAATCTCTCTCTCTCTCCTCTATATATTTCTCGTGGCCATGCAGCCGCCTTCACCCACGCGACCACGAGAACCCCACGCCAACCCTAACCCTAGCCCTCGCGATCTCGTCGCCGACTCCTCGAGACCTCGCCGTCGCCGCCCTCACCACCACGACCTCCACCGCACCCACCTACCTTCTTTTCCCCGTTCTCCCGACGATCCAGCGCCTGCAGCCCATTCCCCCGACGCCTCCATCCCTCGCGACCTCGTCGTCGACGCCGACTCCGACCGCCGAGGCCTCCCACGACCCCCTTGCACCCTCCTCGTCGAGACCTCGCCGTCACCCCCTCCTTTCCTCGCCGGAACAGTGAACCCGACCCTTCACCCAACGTCTGCACCATCTCCAGGTCGCCGGAAATCGCGCCGACGACCCTCGTCGACGTCTCCCGCGCCACCTCCTTTCCCCCTCGACCACCCTAGCCGACCACACTCCTTTCCAACTCGCCGCAGCACACTACCTGCTCACCCGAGGCCCCTTCCCTTTGCTGCAGCCACCGTCGCGGCCTCGCCGGCGTTCCAGTGCCGTCGAACCCGCCGTGGTCACACCCTTGGTGTATCCCTGTAAGTTTCCTTCTCTTTCCTTTTGGTACAACCCCCGCTGGTCGTTTTGGCGTATCGTATCCTTGTTGCTAACTTTGATTTTCGGTTATTGCCGGAACCCGACCGTGCCGTTTGACGAACCCGACGCTCCAGCGAAGCCCCCTGGTCCGTGTGATTCCAGTGACCTCTGTTGGGACTCGATCCGTGGCCCGTGCTTCCAGAACGCAGTTTCTGCCGACATCGCATTCGTGTTTCGGTTTGCGGAACCGCCGAGGCAAGTATCCGAATACTTGCTTTAACATGCTACAAACTTAATAATCATGTTATCTGTTATAACCACACGACTTGATGACAATTACAATCATCCGTAATGTTAAACCATTGTAGTTGCTACTTGTAGTTAATCGGTATGCTTTTAATCAAACACCTTAACTAATTAACCAATTTGGCACATCCTTGCCTAAATTGCTAGATCATCCTCACTTCATTTGTTAAAGCCACTCATGAGGTAAATATTATACTTAGTTCAAATTCTTGAAACTCCATTATGTATACTATCGATATTGTTTTATCTTGTGGCTTTTGCACCTCAAAGGTGCGTGAACCGGATTAATATGAAATACAAACATCACTATGTTCACATAGAATAATAATTACTACTTACTGTTTCATGCTACTGTTCATTACTGGTTACTATACCTGTTATCATCATATACCTGATTGCATTATATATTGACCGATCTTGATACACCTGACACATCTCTGATACACCGGACACAACACCCTGTACATATCGACTCTACCTGTTGAAAGTAACCTGACCTGTTACCTGATCTCATGCCTAATGCCGACAAACCTAACCATTCCTGCTGTCGATCCAGACAGACCTACCTTTACTTGACTTGTGTTGGCATTAGTCCTTGACTACTGAATACCTGACTGACATACATAGTTTGGGGGTATGGGGAAATCAAAGGTGAAACCGACTTGTAACTCAACAGTTCGACACATTGTTCTGATCAGTCTTACGGGCTTGGCCAGCTCCGGAGTGTTGATGCTGACATCACTCATCTATCCTACTACCTTTTACTGCTTAGCGGCACGTCTCGGATTCAGCCCCGAGAATCATGACCGTGGTCCCGGGCACGCACGGGATACTATTGAGTTACATCGACGATTCATCAATTGGTTTCAAAGACAATAGAGTAGAAAACCTGATAGGACAGTTTAGTCACTACTGCACACCACCCTGTTTATTACTTCTTATTACTGCTTTATTCATGTTCATGCTTGCATTGTTTATTACCATGTTTATGCTACATTACTTGATATCATGACGCGCTGACGTCTGGGTTTTGCATGGCCCAGATTCCGTGCCTTTGACGTTGACCGAGCAGGAGTACTTCAGCCAGCAGGCTGAACTGTGAGTTCTTGAGGTTTAGTTTATTTATGTCATTTCATTTCCAGATGTGAGCCCGCATTATGGGACATACTGTTTATTCATTGTATTGGATCATTAGCTTCCGCACTTATTGTTTATTGATTCTTGTTATTATGGATTTGGACATGTATTAGTTTAGTTTATTTTTACTGTTCTTGATATCTTTACAACCGTAATGTGACTGTGGATGGATACTTCCCACCCACAGGTAGCATGGTTGGCTATGTCACGTGCCCAAATCTTGCGCACTCTGGGAAGCGGGGCGTGACAGGGGGCTAGGCCAGTCCCGGGATGATGATGACGACATCATTCGTCTGTACATGTTTCCTGTTTAGTGCTTAGCGGCACGTCTCGGATTCAGCCCGAGAGTCTGGACCGTGGTCCCCGACATGCACGGGATACTATTGAGTTACATCGACGATTCCATTAAATTGATTTCACAAACTTTAGAATAGATAACCCGGTAGTACAGTTTAGATTACTCACTGCACTTCACGTACACTACTTTTACACCGCACTGTTTCATATCCATTTACTTGTGTTATTCATGTTATCATTTATATTTCACGCATGCATATCTTGTTGCATCATGGATATATTTTATTGTTTGATATTATGACGCACTGACGTCTGGGTTTTTGCATGGCCCAGTTCCTTTATCTCTTTCGTAGGTTGACCAGGAGTATTTCAGCCGTCAGGCCGAGCAGTGAGGATTGTGTTAGTGTTTAATTTAGTTAGTTTTCTTTCCGCGGTTTATTTCCTGATGTGAGCCCGTATTTGGGACGTATTCCCGATGTTACTATTTATTGGATTTATTGCTTCCGCATATTTATATTCTTGACTCTTTTATTCTGGCAGATGGACATGTACTAGTTAGTTTCATGTTTTACTGTTCTTGATATCTTATAAACAGCCGTAATGTGACTATGGAGGAATGTTTCCTAGCCACAGATAGCATGGTTGGCTCTGTCACGTGCCGATCTTAGCATACTCTGGGAAGCGGGACGTGACAGATTTCAACCGATCATTTTATTTATCTAAGTATAGTCATCCAAATAATCATTTGCTATTATATTGTTTGTAAAAAAGTGTGCATAGTAAATCAATGTATCTATGAATTAAAGTGAATTGTGAGCACATTATCGATGCATAGATAATTGATTATAGTGCCTTATTCATACATATTTAACACCTCTTGAGTACAATATAAATTGAAGGATGTGTCAAGAGGACTATCTGCTACCTATCAAAGCATCCCGATGCCCAATATGCATACATCACTGTTTGATGCCCCCATTTAATTCTAAAAAATCAAACTATGAAATAACCAAGCTTGGGTAGAATGTGTCTGATTAGGCCTGCACCTGTATCAGGTTTGATACTTGATCTACACAATGAGTGTGATTCCGAATGACCGGCCTTGTTAAGGACCTGCCTAAAGCAATTCAAATTTCAAAAGGCTTGTACCCAACTCAAAAGCATAATCATTTTGCAACCAAATAAAGAAGTTAATGAATCAGAAAAGCAAAGTGTTGACCACAAGGAGACAAGGGCATGAACAATCTTTTCCATCACTTAAAAAGAATAGTCGTAGAAATTTTAGCAAGCAACAATTATTCTAATTGGCAGTACTGATATCCAATAAAACCCGCCTTCATGAACTGCTCCTAGATTAACTTAAGATGATACCAACTCACCTGTATGCTTGATTCTTCATCGGTCACGCGAGAAATGATCTCAATGAAAGCACTTGTTGCATGAGAAAAGTTAGAATTGGAAGTACATAGATCACGGATAATTTTGATTGAGCGTTTACGAACACTAACTCCAGTGTCCTTAATGCGTTCCGCAACTTTTTCGAAGTACTGAAAAACAAGGGTAATAAGATGAGAATATAGCAAGTTTTTGACATTAGAATGATAAAAATGCAAGAGCAAAATTTAACCCACCTTCAACCCAACATCAGGATGGGAGGCAATATGTCTACCAACAAGTTCAAGTGCAGCTTCACGAACAGAAATCGCTGAGTCACAAAAGCGTCCTTCAACAGCAGATTGGACACGAATGTCACACAAAACCTCTGGATCTGCTTCAACTATTAAACTAACCTGCACAAGTATAGGGAGAAAGGGGACAGATGGAACCACTTGTTGGTAGTGTCTTTAAAAAGATATAAATGCCAGTATGCACGGAAATGCTAAATATATTCTTACCGCACGCAAGGCCTTTGCTCGCAGTATAGAAGAGTTCTCCTTCATACTTGCCTGTAATTGTTATTTTTAGTTAAACAAACCACACAGTTACCCAAACAAGAACAAGAACAAAATTATAAAAAAGAGAAACAAGTGGGCGGTTACCAGAAGAAGATTGAGAATTGTATCAAATCCCCTGAAAAAGGAACTATGTTGCCCTAGAGCTAAGCATATCTTCTTTACCCAATCTCTTGACAACAAACAATTGCTCCCAGAGTCTCGCAAAATTGCTTTTGCGTTTAGCCTAGCAAGGTAGTAAATAATCTTCTCTTGTGATTGAGGGCCATCCTTGAACCATAGGCAAAGATAGAACCTGCATATGCTTAGCCAACTAAATCTTTGAACTGTAAATTTTTATTGTATTATGTGTCAAGATAACTAACCAGCAAGTGAAAACACTAGAATCGTCCTGTGTGTTAATTTCACTAAGGTGATTTAAGAGTAACTGTTGAATGACCTCGGCATGATTAATTGCCTTAGTTAAAGAATTGTCGCTTGCACGGCCAACTTTTTTAGCATCTTTGTTCTGTAAGTTGCAGTAGGATTGTAAGACTTTTAACTGATTTTTGCAAGCACAAAGATGACAGGACCAATCACGAACCAATACTTCTTGTCCAGAACCCATGCAATCCGCATGGAAGCATCTCTGGCAATCATTGCAGACAATGTTTGCACCCCTCCCTTTAAAACAAACAGAACATGCATCTTTAGCGTTGTTCAAGTCATCATTCTTTCCCTCAACTAATTCCTGCAGGATCCAAAATCTATCCCTGCAGCTAATTACAGCATCACGTTTCTGCCTAGCAGCAATTGTTCCCAGAAGGTCAATAGCCATGCAGCGTGCCGATACGTCTTTTGACTTCAGCCCTGCATTTTGGAGCAGTAACACACAAAGAACCTGCATACATCCTGTCATTAACAAAAAAGGATAGTTCATTGTAATATGCTAAGGATAAAGATAATCACCTCAAGTATAAGAGCAGAAGCAGGATATTCTGGTAAATTCAAGGTTGTTAGAAGATCCACAACAAGATTTTCTAGTATGACTTTACATTCTGAAACATCGATGGATTTAGCATTAGTAAACCGCTGCAGAACGCTGGTCCAGAAAAGACAGCATGCATCTTTTGCAGCTTCATGGGACTTTGTTAGGTAACTTGCATCAATCGAGGCATCTAAAATGGTATTCAGAGTTAATGATGTCTTCAGACTTTCAGGAAAGTTGGCACTGAACTGAACCAACTGTATCAACAGGGCTGTGACCATCTGAATTTGCTTGTGTTCCTCATCAGGCAGATGGTATGCTCTAAGTGCACGCTTCGAAAATTGCAGCTTCCGCAGAAGTTGAACTGTCTCGTCTATCAAGAAGCTCCTGTGTTGTGCATATGACGAATATACCTGAAACCATGAAAAGACGGTAAACAATTGGACCTTGGAAATATCTGATATATTTATATTATTATTTAAACAGCAACATTGGGTTTAATGTCGAAGAAAAGCATAAATTACCCCACAAATCAAATCAATAGACTTCAGCTGCAACAGCTGTATATTATCCACCAAGAATGTTGAAAAACTAGTTTTCACTAGTTGTAGGATACAACTATCTGATAAGCGTTCTACAGACAGGAGATCCTTCAGAAAGCCTAGGACAGTGCAGAGTTTCTGAACCACAGAATGTATAGTAGAAGAAATCCTGAGATGGCAAGGAATGCACAGCATTAGAAGATTCCTAAAAAAGGCAATGATAAATTACAGTTGTAGCACAAACAGGCATACAAAGTCATTAATAATCATGTAAAATTGTAAAAGTGATGTTCACACTTGTTCCCAGTAGACTTCTTCATGCTAGCGCTCCGCATATTACGTCGTTTTCTGACAGTTGTGTTGGTATCAACATCAACATCTTCATCTTCTTCTTCGCCTAATTTTAAAAAGGAAAAAAATAATGATGAATTTACAATAATAACCATTCAAATACAGAAGTAAAACTCTTAAATCATGCAAAATGAATGATTATGTGTTGCATAATAGTAAAATCAAGTGAAACCTTAACCTCATTTTATAGCAGAAAGAAACCATACACTAGCCCTACAAATAGGCCATGCGGGTGGAAATGGAAAGTATTATTATACATCCCTGTTTCACAAACAAATCGCACGCTACCAAAAACAACCGAAGGATGGCATCGCTTGAGATCACCATGTGTCACAGAGATTGAATCAACATGGTTCGATGGATTAAGGTTTGCATTTTCGTCGTTTCAGATCAGTTTCAAAGGGGACCAATCCGAAACTAATCCAAAAAACGCTTCGGCCATGCTCCATAGGAAGTCCATGTTTCGAGAAGTTTCCACTGAAAAACTTAGCCAAAGTTTCCTTCATTGAAACCATTTTGAAGGAAGAGTAGAGAGACATACAGGGAGACAGAGAGTTGCTCAGGGGTTAGCAACGTTCCTCTTCGAAACCCTGCTTTGGTTAGCACTATTGGCGCCGTAGAGAGAGAGAGAGAGAGGGCGGAGGGACACGATCAGGTAGGAAGATAGGAGCATTGAGAGTTGGTAGGGGGTGCAGTGTTGCAGGTCATGGGGGAAAGATAGAAAGTGCCACGAGAGGGAATAGGAAATTGTGAGGGCCTGCAAAGGTGTATTTATGTAGAGTTACTAAATATATACTACGCTGCACATGCCGTAATATATGCAAAACAGTGTACGTTTTTTAGGGAGGAAAAAATATTGCTTTGGGTATCTATGCTTTTTCGCAGGCGTAGCTAGAAAAAAGAAGGCTGCCATGCTACATAGCATTTTTATAGGGACTAAAACTGAAATAAGTTATAAAGCATTGGTCAGGATACAATTTAAATGTGTGTATGAAGTAGTGCTGATTCTTCCCATCTAAAGGTTTCCCAATAGGATCAAGCCCCACCACAGATAACTAAACTGTATGGTTAAAGCAGTAATGCTAAAGTGCAGGGTCCATTCTACAAAAAACAGTAAAGAAAATAGCATGACAAACAACGCTTCGGGAATCTTACCATCAAAGTTACCATTTTCACTTGGTTTATGTGGAGTTCGGCATAATGGATTAAAAGCAGCCATGCTGTCCATAATCTGATGTCTTGAGAAATCAAGAATTCGTTCGATAATCTGGCATCAATATTTGTAAACTAAAGGTTAGCAAGTAATCTCTAAAGAGCATAAAACATGTTCTATCATTCAATGACAAACATACTAGAATATGAACATATAGAACACAGATGATAATAGAATACTCAAATATAACAAAAGTCATAAAGTGTAAAGGAAGTAACAAGGTATAGACATACTTCTTCTTTGTATATCTGCTTTGGCATATCCTGGTGCGTCATAACAACTAGAGCTGCATGAGTGGACTCCAGTGCAGATAAAACAAGTGGAGCAGCATCCAACTCATTCTGCAGAATACATATAATTTACAAGAATGAGAAAAAGAAATGTTGTTTAACAACAGACATTGTCAAGCTGTAGTGGAACCACAATAGAGTGGGAAAACTATAGTACATTAATTAAAAATACTTTGAGCTATCCAAGTACACTACGATCTGCTCATAAAAGGATTAAGTGATGAATTAAGTTTTGTAACTTGTCTGAACCTTCAGGCTTAGAAATTATAATAGGGAAACCCATCCTATAGGACCTATACTATCCCAAGAGTTTGGATAACCAGCCTCAAAGGTAGGAGTTAAGCTCTCAAAAAAGAGGAGTTAACAAATAACCTCTCTATACTCATAAGAGAGAACTGTTCCATTTCAGAGTTCATCGAAAACCAACTGTAACCAAACAGTTCGGTCACAGGCGCCATGCATACAGGCAGGCGCGTGAGAACGCGCACAGAGAGAGGGTCTAAAAATCTCCTCTTTTTTATTCTTTTTTTTTGAGGGAGGGGGGGGAGCAAATCCATGAAGATACACAGTAGTTCCTCATTAACTCTAGAATTCTCTGCTTATACTTAATATTTAGTATAATCCCAACAATTCGTTAAAAGCCTAGAAACGCGGTGCAGATACATGATTTTCCGCCCCCGATTTGTCTCAATAGCTAACTGACTAAGATTACTACCTGTGACATGGGGATGTGGGGGCTATATAAAAAGAAAAGGAATTACATAGAAGAAGTCAAAACGATGGATAAAGCAATGGAAAGGAGATATATAAATTTTCATAATACAAGAAGAATGAAGTTTAAGGTTATGTTTTTGGAAGATAATTACTAGGTACACACCATAGGCATGTCCTAAATTTAACTAAAACACATGGAAACGTTATTTTGGATAATTCCAAACCATGAACATCTGATGAACACGATGTCGACAGCTTTTCCAAATTTTCTAACCCAATAGCAAAGGAGTAATTTTTAATTAAAGCATTCACTATTGAATTTACATTAGCGGGATTTAGGTTCAAATTCCACTAAAGCAAAGTTTGAATTGATCCAGAGAACCCAAGCTCAACGCGTACATCGCATATGCATGTCCTTGTGTTTCATCGTCTTTTCCCATCAACATGAGATAAAAACAGCCCAAGGAGAAGATAGTTTCAATTAAGAGTTACATAAGCTTTGATGATTGTTGCCAACCTTGATGCTACTTGTTTGATGTATCCTTTCTATATCGGATAAATTGGGTATATGATTTAATATCGTATGTTCATATATTTGGGGGCCAATATGAAGTGTCGCATATAAAGACCAATATTCAAAATTTCCGTCAATATTTAGGCAAAACGATATCCACTTATTATAGCTAGGAGTCCCAAACTGATATATCCACCGATACTATCGTTATTGAAATAATGGGCCTCATCTAGGGCTGGCTTATTTACTCTTCTTTGGCATCTAAACCAAAAAAAAATTGTTATTCATTCTTGTCTTCCCTACCACCTATTGATTAAATATCCAGCTGCTCTTTTGATTTTCTCTGATAGCTATTATGTGCTCTTTATCTTTGTTAGACTACTCCTGCTTAAACCTGGGTGTTTCCAGCTTTACAATATTTTCTGATCAGGATATCATATCTTCCTATTTAGGATTTTGTGAGGAATTTGTGGGTTTGGCTTGCTTATTTGAAAGGAAAGGGATGATGGGTGCAACTCACTCGATTGTTGAGGTTTTTTATTTGTCTGGATATAAAGATTTTCATTGTGTTTATGCAACTCTTTCGTCCTTTTCTCTTTGCCTTAGATCGAAGGATAATTTTGACATATTTACATAGTAAAAATCTCAGATATCCGTTCTTCCACTTATGAGATTACGTGAAATATGCAACTTGGTGGTACTCTTTCTACCTTCAATAAGTGAAATAACATTTCTTGTCTTGGGTGTGGGTTTTGTGTTTTGTGTGTGTGGTGGGGGTGGGGTGCTGGATATTCTCCATTATTTCCTGAGGAGGTTCTACCCAGTGGAAACGTTCTTTAATGGAACTTTAGCTTTAGCTCGTCGTGACCAAAGAAAAAAATAAATATCAATAGAAGTTACTAACTAGAAATTCCATTTCTAAAGATTTCGTTGTATTTTTTTGGTCTCCAGTCTCTTTATTTTTTGAAACTTGTGTGGTTTGGCTTCTTACCTGTTCTGGAGATTGGTTTCTCTTTATATACTCTGAGTTCTGCTATCTGGAGACATTGATTAAATTGGCACTTCTATATCCTTGTAGGTGGTTATATTTGCAGTTACTGCTGTCAGTTTCTTTCTATGTATTTCAGGTTTTGGAATGCTAAGGAGTATTTCTGGAAAATGTCATAAAATCATGTGCAAAACTGGGGTTAATCAAGCATACATTATGAACTGAGAAAAACTGCAACCTGTCACTACAAAACTGAGGCTTGGAAACTTATACTGCTTCAAGAAAATAGTCTTTCAAAATTATAGGGAACCAGCAACAGTCTTTTATCCCTCTGGATGTATTCTCTTCTTCATTCTCCCTTACCAATTTTTCCTCTCTTTGTTCTTGTTTTTCTTTGATTCTGTGATATAGATGTGCATATGTGCACAGATGTAGGTTTTTTCTGTTGTTTTGTGATTTTTGTTACAGCACAATTTTGTCTTTGTTTTTGTATTTTCCTGTAAATTTTTATTTGATCAATAAAATCTTTGGGACGGGCTCGCTTAAGTCCTGCTCTTTCATCAAAAAAATCTAGGGCTGGCTTAGGTTGTAAAACATACCAATCTCATTGCAGTGAGGGACGGAGAAATTAGTCAAACAACCCCAACCGCCTTTCTTTTATCTACCAATATACCTAAGTATACCCTCAAACTATGGACTCGAACAATAAATATGGGAGGATCAGTAATATCATTTTAGCTTCAGAAGTTAGAAAATAATTAAAATTACATGATTGGTACAAAAGACAAAAAATGAAATAATTGATAGGCCATCAGTAGAGTATACGTGTGAATAAAGTACATTTTAACATAGCAAGAATGTTCCTACCATACGGATTCAAGCACTCTGTAGCATGAACTCCACGCCCAAAATCACTGTGCATATAAAATCGCGTTTTTTGGACACCTTCTAAATGATCTCGCGGTCTAATTTGTTATACTGCCGAGAATCTATCAGCTTCCAAACACTTGATGCATGAACAAAAGGTTTTCATAAACATTCTAGGGATGGAAATATCGTGTGATTGGTCAAATATGGCATGTATTACCTCTCATTCCCCTCATGCCCTAAAGTTATTAGACATAATAATAGGTCATGTAATTTGCACTTTGTTAAACATTGACCAATAAATTGTTGGCAACATTCATATTGCAAACAATTGAAGCGTTAGACAAGAGTTTACAGTTTATACATAGAGATCATCACAGACAATGTGGCTCTTTTTAATCCTCTTGTTTGTTTATAATGGATTTGTGTGTCAAAAAACAAGATATTAAATAGCCATCATTTTCTTGGTCACAAGTGATATTGCATATGTTGAAAGTAAAAACCAAATGATGGAACTTCAAAGATAATCCCGCATTGGAAACAACAAAAGAAACACATGGGTATAAGATATAAGATGGGTCAAACCTCAACAGGGCTTGAGTCTTATTGTTGGAACCCACATGTATCAAAGGCTCATGTGTACCCTATAAAAAGCTCATGACTCCCTCAACTTTAAATACTCAACTCTTTATCATGGTATCAGAGTTTATGACTCGATCTTCCACGTGACAACCACACCAAGAAAAAGTGATGGTTGCACGTAACTCTACTCGTACTTCCCACGTGACAATCACACATCAAACTTCAACAAGGCTTGAGTCTTATTGTTGAAACTCACTTATATCAAAAGGCCATGTGTACCAATGAAAAGCCCATCACTCCATCAACTTTAAGTACTCTAAACTCTTTAACAACATATATGACACATGTAGTTATTAGTGCAAAATAAAATCCCAAACAAATTATCTTATCTAAGATAAAAATAGAAAAGTTTTTCCTAGAAAAAAGGGGACAGCAGAACTAAAAAAATTGTAGTTCCAAATTGAAAGAAATTTTAGTAATGTTTCAAGAGCAACAAGACCAAAACAATTACACTTACCCATTTTTAAGCCAACTATATCTTAAACAGTAGTGTGCGTTTGCAAACAAAAGATAGTAACAAGTTTGATTTATAAGAGGTAGTGCAGTCCTACCAAGATTGCAATAAAAATTAGTCTGCAAGGTAGATTTGACTCTCACGCAATATAAAGAAAAATAAAAAATATGCTCTAAGAGAAAAATGCCTGGAGCAAAACTTACATCTTCATGTTCAATAATGGACAAACCTTGTCCACATTGGATCTGATGGTCTAGAACATTTATAAGTCGCACCACAGTGTCCACAGGAATCAACTGCAATATTTTCTTTGCACGAGCAGACATTATCTCATTTATAAGCAATTTAAAATCAGTCAAAGGAATTGATGGCCCATCTGCTGCTCCCATATTATCAAGTATTTCTGCTCTCCCACAGAAGTCCTCCACAGAGTCACAGAAGTTTGCGATGTTGTCTGAGAATCCAAGACCACAAACATTGAGGCAAACCCAAAGAAAGATAGTAATAACAAAAATATAAGATAATATATCAACCTTGCTGATCAGGTACATCTGGCACTGTTGACAAAGTAACTTCTATCTTCTTAAATTTTGGTTTTCTTGAACCCGAAGATGTTGTTGGCTCCTGCATAATTTCACCAGTGCATATTTACATAGTCGGAATGAGGTAAACTATATCACCAAGTGCAAATATATAAAAACTCACATGAATAGTGTTCTGATCTGGAAGGTCATGAGCAGCCCCTCTGTATTCTCTTTGTGTTTGACCAATACTTGACGCACTTTGTTCAAATGTTTTTTTCTGTGACGCTCGACTATGGAAATGCTGCTCCTGAAAAGCACCTGAGAAACTTGAACAACAAAATGTAACATAAGAGTAGAATAAAAATAGCATCCTTACACCAACTACCTTGGGCACAGACATCTCAAAAACTTGAAGAAGAATGTAACATATGATCAGATTGAAAACAACATTGGACAAATGGCAATAAAACAACTCAATCCATCTCCTATAAAATAAAATAAATTTCTTTTTAAAAAATAACATAAAGCACAATTATAAGTTGGAGAAAGCTAGGTGAAAAGGTTTACAACTGTTAAAATGATTCTCCACGACACATCGATCCTCGCTCTGTTGATGTTAAATATTGCAGTGGGGTACAGCAATAGCAAATTTATTATTTAAATTTTTGGAGCTGGCTACTCTTTTAGAATATTCAACCGTGACAACAATGATCATCTTCGTTAAAAGAGAGGATCCCTACTTAGACACTTAAGTGGTCTATGTAATCCCCTATTCCAAGACGGTAACACATAAGCAGCCAGCTATGCACCCCTTCGCTTATCTAAACAAGGACAACATTTTACTCATTGGAGCGGAAAACAATTGATCTCCATCCCCCCTTGCTAGCGCCTTTAAAGTATAATATGGTACATATTACAAAAAGAAATACTTTAAGCATTTCAGTTTCAGAACCAACTCGTGATTAAAAATGTCTCCTCCATCATATATACGTTAGGTATTGATTTTGCTATCATTACCTCAAAATACCATCTTCCACCTCTCACACCATCTACCATTGGCTCATATCGAATTGACGGTCTCAATTTATAACTCTTTAATAGCTACAAGCCCATCATTCTGTACTGTGTTTCTAAGGGTAATATCCCCCATCTCTTCCCGTTTCATCTATTTCATTCATTGCCCAATATTTTTTGTTTCTTGTCTAGTATTCGTTATTGTTTCTTTTCATTATTGCTCCGTATTTAACTATCCTACTTGAACTTCGTTCATCATTCTATAATTGGGAATTTTAAAACCAACTTATTCATTAATTGTTTGTCTCAATTAGAAATATATTTTTTAAACATGAATTTTCAGATAAAGTAATTTTCACCAATGAGTACCCTTGTTACCAAGATGGCTTAAATTACTAACGTATCGCTTTGCTTCTCTACTTGTTTTTAATTCATTAGCTTATCTTTATTGTTGATTGATTTTGCCATTAACTATCCAAATAAACACTCGGTTTGTTTCCCATCTTTGTCACAAATTACCACATATCTGTCATCTAGGCTTCTAGTTACACCAAAGCCTTGAATATGATAATAAATTTTAGAACATTATCGGTCAAAAATGATAACCTAATTCTATTCTCTCTAAGGATGTACCAAGTTGGGCATACTCTTAACCAATGTTTGAAAAATCACCCGATCCCGATCCATTCCATCGGATCGGTATGAGATCCATTCCATCGGATCGGTATGAGAGGGGACAAGTCAACCATACCAAAAGTTCTGGGACCGGTGATCTTCATAGAGATCGTTGAGGCTGTGTGGATCAGCAAGTATCAGTCCGATCCAAGTGATCTAGGAGAAAAATCATCCGTTTGAATGATCTAGAAATAACAAGCACTTTTGGCAACAAGACAAAAGCAACCCGTGAAAAGAGAGTTGGGACGGTTCGTGGTAATAGAGTCGGCGGCAGCAAGTTCGCAAAGAAACGGCGGCTTGATTTCTATGTGCAACGAGGAGAAGAAAGAAGGAATTCTAAGGATTTTTTGGTTATAATAGATATATATATGTTGGATTTAGTTTTATTTGGTTTGGGGTTAGTTTTATTTCGGTTCCCGTTTAGGTTTGGGTTATTTAATTTTGGTTGGTTTTATTTTAGTGGCTAAATTACACTACGATAACCTTAACTATTGTTATTTTTTTCACTAAATACATTTAAGGGTTTTTTTTAAATCCAAAACAATAACTTTTTAATTTCAATAAACCATCTAAACTAGTTTTTCTTTTTGTAGTTTTTTCATTAAAATACCCATAAGTATTGCTAATATTTCACTAATGCTTTTTTATCGCATTATACTTGAAAGTTTGGTTTCATAAATTTTTCATTAAAATGCTGCTTTGGCTATTCCTATTTCCTCAATGAACAATATTAATGATTTCTCATTGCGATTAATTACCAACAGCTTTGTTTCTGGGTTCACTGGGTTACCCTTAAAAATAGCACTTTAAGGAAGTTATTCAAATGAGGAAAAAACTTTGAATTATTGTAGCTTACTATAGTATAGCACTCTAATCAATATTTCGTGTCTCTATGCATGATTTATAAATAAAAAGTATGTTAAGTCGCTTCTAAATACTTATATTAATTTTTTTATTGAATTTTACTAATATTTATGCAATCGATACAAGCAATCCGATACTTCCGATCCAAGAGACGGCCAATATTGCCGATTCCGATTTTGGAAAATGACCGATACCAATCTTGATCCCGAGATTTCAAGCCTTGCTCTCAACAACTTTCAAACTTATCGTGCACTCTAAATCATAATCCCAAAACCCAACCAAACGGACAAGTATACTATATATGGACCTAAATCATAAATAAGAGTTTTTGGGTCAGTTCGGACCAGTTTAAGTTTAACCAAACAAGATAGGTTTTGGCAGGTTTTAGTTTTGGCCTAAAGAATCGGTCATTTAAGTTGCTCCCTCATAAGCATCGCTTACAAGTTCTTTACAATAGCAAACTTGGCTGCATTAAAGGCGTGAGATAAGGGTTAACGAAACCACAACATAGGCATCTTAAATAATCTAATTCAGAGAGTAATGATGTTAAAAATTAACGATAATTGCCAAGAAAATCTATCCCTCAGAAAGAGACAGAGAGGATGATCTAGGGGGGAATAATACAAGGATAAGAAACGCATACCGCCTTTGAACAATTCGTTACAGAACAAGCAACTAAACACTTTACTACTCAGGCTTGTTTCATGATGTTCGTGTTAATGTTGCTCACTATATCTGTGGCTCACAAGTTGCATTTATCATACAATTCGCCTTCTTTGGATAAAAGCTCAGAGCAAAGACCTCGGGCAAAGAAAATTGTGAAAGAACTATATACAAAGTAAAATAGCCAAAATTTGTGCTCATTTAAGCTAATGCAGAATAAGCTGAAGCTCGCTTCATTCTTAACGTTTTAAAACTTTCTCAAATTAGACCACAAACCACAAACCTAACGGACGTGTCATATGATACACTGTTTACATATCAACTAAAGAGGTAGACGAAGCTAGCAGTGATAGAAGTAAAGATAGCACGATGCAAGTATTCATCATCACATCCATGTTGAAACGAAACGAGAAAACAACCGAATGTCGTTTACCTGAACTGGAGCAATCAAATGCTTGTGGATTGTACTTCAAGACTTCACGATACAACCTTGAATACTCTACAGAACCCCCAGGAGCATTTCTCACCTCTTGCTTCATTTTCCTAGCAAGAAATCAATCAAATCAGACCCCAAAAAAAACATACATGAATCCAAAACTCAAAACCTCAAAAAAAAATAGAATGACATCCCATCAACTCACAGGTAACTAACATCACAGTTCTGAAGCATCTCCGCGATCGTGCTCGCCTGATCGAGAAACTCCGCTCGATCGCCGGAACTCGCGCCGCCACATTCAACGGCGTCATCGGACAGCCCTAGCCTCTGATCCGAAGCGCCGAAGCAAACGGGGAGTAAAGGAAGAGTGAGCGAAGGAGCGATCTCGGAGTGGACAGTGTTCGACAGCCTGCAGGCCTTCTCGTATCCGATGCCTTGGTGGAACTCCATCGATCATCAATGGCGAATTAATACAGAATCGAAGAGAAAAATTAGGGTTTTGGGGTGAAAAATCGAAACCCTAGATTTGGGGAAACGGAAAAGGTGGGGGGATTGGCGCGGAAAAGGAGAGGACTGTTTGGGGATGGGAAGCCGCCGGTGGTGACTTTTAATAGACGGGAAGTGACGATGGTGAGTGCTTTTTGACCGTTTTGCCCCTGGGAATTTTCTTAATTACGTTGGGAGGGTGGCTTCTGATGGAAGAGTGTTTAAGCTCTGCTGTCAAGGGCAGTAATGATGTTTTAATGAATGACTAAAATGACCCTGACGCTGCGGACCAGGAGATTTTTTACTCTAGGCGTGCCAAACGCGTGATAGTGTATGCTTTCCACTTATAACCAAAAACTTTTTGGTAGCGCTTCCCACGTAGAATGGAAGATGGAACCCTCCTATTTTCCAGAATGGAATGACGCACGTCCAATTTTAAGAAATCTTATATTATTTGATATTTTTAATCATTTTTTGATAATATATGTATGTGCAAACTTCGACCGGTGGCGAGATCGAAGGAGGATCAATGGATGGAAACGAGATCGGCGATCAATGGCGGACCGGCGACAAGCGGTCGGCAACGGGGGCGGCGCCGGACGGCGGACGACCCGTTGCGAACTACAGTTGGCCGGCGGCGAACATCCTAACGGCTGCGGGAAGACAGGGAAACGATGGCAATGACCAGCGGGCAGCCGGCCGGAGGAGGGCTGATTGGCGGACGACCGACGATGGACGGCAAGGGCCGACCGGCGGGTAGCGAGAGAGGCCGGCGGCAGATAGTTATGCCTCATTTCATATTAGACGGGAATATTTCGTGCTAATTTAAGATAGACACATGTTTTTTATGAAATAGAATTACCATAAAATTGGATCATTTGATTACCATGATAATTCTATATTTTCAAGAATATCTTTTACATTTAAATAAGCGTGGCAGTATTTCGTGGCGATATAGGATTGCCGTCTATATTACCGTCTACTAAGCACATCCTTTCGGCAATGATTGGTTTTGCTTGATATATCAATTTTATGAGAAAATCTTATAGAATAGGATAAATCATTTTAAAATTGCCCCACAAGTTATCCATGTCATCATGCAATTAAATTTTAAAATGGTATTTTTACTCACCCAAATTAATGCTCCACCTCCCTCGTCTATTTTCAAAAAAGAGAAAAATCTCTCTTTCCAAATGCGTACAAAATTTTTAAAAGATTGCTATCATGAAAAATAAATGCACACCAATTTAATAAATATTTACCGCTCTTTTTGCTGCAAGTGCCTTATAATAAACTTAATGAAATAAGAATTTTTATTGTGTTGACCTACGAGTCCCCTTTTTTTTTTAATTTTGATTATTTTATAAAAATCATATTTCAAAAATACAATATATTATTAACCATGTCATATATGTTAAAGTGCTAAAAAACAATGGATTTAATGAGAACAATCAACACTTCAACCAACAGTAGCATTGAGCGACTTGAAAGATCAAATTGCAAATTCAAAGAAAATATCGAAGAAGTCGCACAACGAACGTATTCAAGAATTTTTATTTTCTTTGAGTTTAGAATCGTTCTCAATGGTTAGAATCTCTTTTCTGATACTAATCGTCTATACTGGATAGCTCTTTACTTAAAAGAGATATCTACACTTTTGATTAGGGGCCCAAAATGTAGGTTTCGAGAAGATCTTTCCAACGAGCCCAAAAACATCGAAATCAGATAATCGAGCAAAACGTTATGATGGTTTCGATTTCAGTATGTGATATATCAGAACTAGACGCATAAATAGACCTCTATTGGGGCATCTATAAGCTATAGACGTCTATAACGCCATAGACGTCCCTATAACGTCTATAACAGTTATCAACTTTCAAATTCTGTATTTTTGTGGGAATTTCGGTTTTACAACGGTTATAAACCGTCAATAACTGTCATAAACTTTAGGACGGTTATTCTAACCGTCCTAACCGCCACTCACTCAATTTCTATAAATATGACCCATTTCCAAAGAGCTTTCACCAATTCTTTTCTTATCGCTTTCACGTTTTCAAAGCTCTATCATTCGCTAATTTTTTTGTGAAAACCCTGCCGCTCTCGGTTCTTAAACTTTTAGTATAATTTTTGAGAGAAAAGATCTTTCAGAGCTTTAGAATTTTCTTGTATTAGAAACGAAAGATCTCTTATTGTCAAAAAAGTTGTTTGCTTTAATTTTTTTTCCTTCTGAAAAATTTCTTTGTGTCGTTCTTAAGTTTTTTTACCATTCTTTTTGAAAGAAGAGATCTTTCAGTGTTTTAGATTTTTCTAGTCATTAAAATCGAAAGATCTTTAAATTGTCAAAGAAGTTTCTATTTTAAACTTTTCTTAATTCTTTGGAAAACTTCTTTAAATCATTTTTAAACTTTCCTAATCTCCAAAACACAATCCATTATCTCATTCGATTCGAAACTTGATTTATCTATTGAGATCATTAGTATTGTATAGTTGGTTCTGCAAAGATTCGTTAAAATCTTAGTTTGTACGACCTAGTAAAGAAAGGTCTAACATCTTCACATTGTAAAGATTTGGACTTGAATCTCGGAAAAGGTCTAGGTGTTCACCGCCTGCAAGTGTAAAGGTTTGGATCTGAGCCTGGCTAAAATATCTGGGTTTCTCCACCCGTAAGGAGTTACTGGATAGTGGGTTGAATCCTGAGCAGGAGTTCTCAGGCGGGGATTAGCCATAGAGTTGGTAAATCTCGATAACAATTCTCTGTGTCCATTTAATTTTCTGTGATTCTGTATTATCTCTGTGATTCTGTGTTGTGATAGTGTTTGTATTTTAGACTTTGATTTTATATTTCGCTGCATAATTTTTAAATTGTTACAAATCACGCTGAGTTTGTCATAAAACCTTATTCACCCCCCTCCAAAACTTCTTTCAATTGGTATCATCGTGGGTTACTCATTTGTAAGATTAATCTCTTGAGTTTCTGATCCTATAGCAAACCAAATGGAAGGACAAGCCATTAATCGTCCATCTCTTTTCAATGGTACAAATTATCAATTTTGGAAAACCAAGGTTAGAGTTTTCCTTCAGTTAATAGATCTAGAAATCTTAGAAATCATAGAAAAGCTCTTTATCATCTCTATCACGAATCCTTTATCTGATGCCGACAAGAGATCAATGATATTGAATGTCAAGGCAATGAATGCACTTCATTGTTCTTTGAATTCATAAGAATTCAATAGAATCTCTATGTGTTAAACGGTAAATGGGATTTAGAGTACTCTCTAGATCGCCCATGAAGGAACTAGTCAAGTTAAAGAGAGTAAGACCAACCGTCTCATGCATGAGTATGAGATGTTCCAAATGAATGACGATGAAACCATTGGCTCTATATATTCTAGGTTCAATAATGTCGTTACCGAGCTTTTCAATTTAGGAAAGAAATCCGATGACAAAGAAAAGTGTTATAAGTTACTGAGATCTCTTACTATATCATGGCAATTTAAGATCACTGTCATTGAAGAGGCTAATGACACGACAGCGTTGAAGGTTGACATTCCTATAGAAAAATTAAAGACTTACTAGATGCAATTAGGGGATCGTAAGCAAAAGCAGGAGAATGACACTCAAAATAAGAACATCACGCTAAAGATAACGACTAGCAAGTCAAAACCTACAGAAACATTTAGTGATGATGAAAGTGATGATGAAAAAATGACCGATATTGCAAGGCACTTAAGAAAGTATCAGATCTCAAGAAATTTATATTCAAAGAAAGGTACGTATAAGTCTAAAAAGAATTTTAATAGTAATAAAACTTTGCATTGTTTTGAATGCAACAACAAAGACCGTTTGAAGTCAGAGTGTCCGACTCTCAATAAGGACAAGTGGAAGTCGAAGAAAGAATCAGAAAAATGGTCGTTTCAAGAAATTTGGGACGATACGGATTCCAGTGACTCGGAAACCGAAGAAGTCGCCAACATGTGCTTCATGACACTAGACGATGAGGTAATCGATGACGAATTTGATATTAAATCTCTTGGTAAAACAGATTTGATTAGTCTTTGTCGTTTTCTTAAGGATAATTACGAAAGTTAAGTCAAAAAATAAAATTTTAAAAACTAAATTAATCACAAAGAATAATTCAGAAATAATAATTAAAAATGAATTAAATGAAGTTAAATTAGACAACGGAAACTTAAATGAAAAACTTAAGTCTGAACCTTAACTAAAGAAAATATAATTGAAACAAATAAATTTTAAATCTTTGATCTTAAAAGAAAATTAGAAATAAAATATGAAATGATTTTGAATTTTACTAAAAATAAAAATAATTTAGACATTTTGTTAGGACAATCCATTAAACACCATGATAAAGTAGGAATAGATTTTAATAAACATACAAAATTAGTTCATAAAACTAAATATTATAGACCTAAATATTATTTTTACAAATATGCCAATTCAACATGTGACTATTGTTACACTATAGGACGTATTTCACAATATTATAATATTAAAACAACTCAACTTATAAATACTTTTTCTATCAAAAGACAAATCTAAAAGAATTAAGAATGGTATAGATTCCTAAAGTCAAATGAACCTTAATAATTAAAGAAAACATGTATATAAAAAATGAAACCAACTTTTCCGATCCTAGGAATCTACTAAATAATGACTCTAACTTGTTGACGGATTTAGATAATTCATTAATAATCAAAGATGTTGAAACCAATCAATTGGAACCATAAGGAGAAGTGGTTGATACTTCTTTTCCAAAAGATTGACAATTAAAAAAAAATCACCATAAAAATTTAATAATAGGAGAAGTTGATAAAGGAATAGTAACTATATCAAAAAAGTTAAAACTAATCAATTGGAAAAACAAAAAAAATAATCCAATAAAGATCATCCTAAGGACTTAATAATAGAAAATATAGATAAAGAAACTGTATATGTTAATTATGTGTATTATTTTAGTACAATTGTTTACTTATCTTTATCTACTATTCATTTGCTACCTCACTTTTTTATATTTCTCTTCCATACTTTTAACATTTTGATATTTCCAAAAAGAGAAGAAATAATGTTCATATATTCATTGGAGAATTTGAATATATATCTTTTTAAAATATTATAAATTATTATATATATATATATATATATATATATATATATTTGACTAGTATTTATCTATTATTCACGTGCTGCCCAATTTTTTTTAAATATTCTTCCCTATGCTAAAACTTTTTGATATTTCCAAAAAGGGGAGAATTGATATGCGTATATTCAGGGGGGGCATTTGAATAATAATCTTTTTGAAATAATATATATTAATTAACTAAGTTTTATAAAATATCAAAAAGAGGGAGATTGTTGACCTACGAGTCTCATTCTCTTTAATTTTGATTATTTTACAAAAACCATATTTCAAAAATACAGTATGTTACTAACCATGCCATATATGTTAAAGTGCTAAAAAGAAATGGATTTAGTCAAGTAAGAGAACAATCAACATTTCAACTTGTATCACAACAGTAATATCGAGAGACTCTGAAAACTAAATTGCAAATACAAAAGAAATATCGAAGAAGCCAACACAACGGACGTATTCAAGCCTTTTTATTTTTTTGAGTTTAGAGCCGATCTCAATGGTTATAATATCTTTTCTAATTCTAATCGTCTATACTAGATACCTCTTTAGTTAAAGAGATATCTATGTAAGTCGATACCACGCACCCTACGTGTTCGCGGGGAGGTGGGGTTTGCAAAAAACTATTTTATATGCTTCGTAATATCGACTAAACTCCAGGATCAATACTAAATCCTAACTAACAAACTAACTATGAGGTTTAATTACCATATAAGAAGGTTATACCTCAAGCTACTAGTCTTTCTTCTCCTCGTTGTCCTTCTCCTTGTTGTGAGCTTCTTGGAGTGAGAATGGATCACGCCTTCTCGTCGGTTTCTCCACGTCAAAGAAGATCCACCCGAGAGTGCCAACCTTGAGCTCTAACCTCTAAGAGAGGTAACTAAGGTACTTGGTGTGCTGAACTAAGTAGTATAGAGTGAGTAGAGAGTGATTATGGATCTATTAGTCTAACTAACCCTAGCATTCTCAACTCATAAGACAATTAGGGTTCTTGAGAGAAAGAAGAAGAAAGCTTGAGGAAAGAGAAAGTATCTGTGATAATGATAATTGAAAATGGCTCTTGTGAAGACTATAAGGCAAATGAAAATATCTCACGAAAATATCTCACACAAATATCTCAAAAATATCTCAAAATATTTAAATCTTCATTTGCCTCAATAGTGTCCAAAAAGTCAACAAGTTTGCCATGCTCAATTATCACTAAAATACCTCATAATTCTACCTCGTAACTCCACCTCATTAAGTATTTAACCTAAATGCTAATCCAAGTAATGAGGTGTACTCTTCAAGAAACAATCTTGAGGAATTACAAGAATTTCCCCCTCATCCGTATATACATACTCGTATCCGTATTCTGAGAAACACGAGTACAATGAGACGAAACTAATCCAATAATCTAATATTAGGATCCGGCTTAAACCAAAACCCACTAATATTATCTGTCCGAACATTATGCGTGCACAAGTACACGTATGTGATCGAAACCTGTCGTAAAACCATACGACCTCTACACTGTTTCGCCCGAAATAGGGAAACCCTCTATGTGGGACTCTAAAGACTTGACACTACGCTGACAGTAAGTTTAACCACAAGTCGTCAGCGGTATTAGCTGCACGTAACGGCTACCCAGGTATCTGTCGATAAGAAGGACGATGAACAAACTTATCCGAACTCCTATTGAGCCTGTCTGTGACAATCTCCGTACAGTCCGGTCTGTTCGTCTAAGAGTATCGCATATCGGGCCTAGGGGCGGTAAATGTCAGACCCCTAATAGCGCAATAAGTTGTGTCGAAGTGCAGCCCAAAACACCCTGAGAAACTACTGGAGTACCTACCAGTAAATCTCGCTTGCCCTGGCCAGGGACTTTGTATAATGGCTTTCCGAACACAACGCGATATCAACCCCAAATACCGCGAGAGTCGAATCCTATCTAATCGCCATTGCCTCCAAGTGCTTCGGGACTGCACCCAACTACTACCTGTTTGCACGACTTAATAGAGTCATGGTAGGGTAGTAATCTAAGAATAATGGGAACACATTTGAGGCGAAGTAGCAGTGTCCAGTCAACGGACTATGCTGTACTCATGTCATCTGGAAACTGCTACCTGACGATAGGTATAGTACCAACCAGCAGTACCCCACGAGTCCGTCCAGTGTAACTCATAATCCAATGAACACCTGCATACTATCTCCAGTACGACGTACTGATGGCTGTGGGACAGACCATCTCTCCTGCTGGGATGAGAAGGGTATACACTAGTCTACTCTGGAGTATCGATGCCCTGTCTCGATAATCCTACGACCAGTGACCTGTATAAGGATGTGCTTGTAGACTACCCAGCCCCCACTAGTGTGACTGACATCACAATGCTGGTAGTCGAGCAAATATTCTAAGAGCTCTACCAATATGTATTAGCGATACGTTAAAAGAAATATACACACATATTAAGATAGATACAAACCAAGCAGCATACTACTATATTGAGCAAGACTGTCATAAAATCCATGTATATATCTCAAGCTTCTAAAATGTAATATACAAACTAGTACTATACAATAATGGCCTCTAGGGAATATTACACTAACAATCTACACTTTTGATTAGAGTTCTAAAATGTAGGTCTCGAGAAGATCTTTCCAACGAGCCCAAAACGTCAAAATCGGATAATCGAGCAAAAAGTTATGATGGTTTCAACTTCAGTATGTGATATATCGGAAATAGATGCTTAAATAGACGTCTATTGAGACGTCTATAGGCATCCCTAAGACGTCTATAACGTCATAGACGTCTACAACAGTTATCAACTTTCAAATTCTAGTTTTTAGTGGGAATTTCTGTTTTATAATGGCTATAAACCACCAATAACTGTCTTAAACTTTAGGAACGGTTATTCTAACCATCCTAACCGCCCCTCACTCAATTTCTGTAAATAGGATCTATTTCCAAAGAGTTTTCACCAATTCCTTTCTTATCGCTTTCACGTTTTCAATGCTCTATCGTTCTCTAATTTTTTTGTGAAAACTCTGCCTCTCTCTGTTCTTAAAATTTTAGTTTTCTTTTTGGAAGGATATCTTTGAGGGTTTTAGAATTTTCTAGTATTAGAAACAAAAGATCACTTATTGTCAAAAAATTTTTGTTTGTTTTAAATTCTTTTTTTTGTCCTTCGAAAAAACTTCTTTGAATCGTTCTTAAGTTTTTTTTACTTTTCTTTTTGAATGAAGAGATCTTTCAGTGCTTTAGATTTATCTAGTCATTAGAATCGAAAGATCTCTAAATTGTCGAAGAAGTTTCTATTTTAAACTTTTCTTAATCCTTTGAAAAACTTCATTGAATCGCTTTTAAACTTTCCTAATCTCCAAAACACAATCCATTATCTCTTTTGTAATACCTTAGGATTTCGATTAGTGTTAATTAAGCGATAATGCGGGTTTTCTGTAAAAAGTTTACCAATTCGGTTTCTTCACATTTTATAACATTTAATTAATAATTTTTTATTATTTGTTTTGGGCTTGCACACACGTGTGCACGTTAATGTGATGGTTTGCTTGTTTTAATCTAGTTAGTGATCATGACAACTTAACCTAATCATAATCCTTACCTTTGTTTAAACCTTAACCCTAACCCTTGATATTTTGAGTGAGTGAAGATATTTCTTCTTTGTGTTTTGTTTTGGGAAGAGGTGGCATGGGGAGTGATGGCCTTGCATTAATGCCAGAGTTAATGTTTGGTATACTTACCTTCTCACCTTTACACTCACCTCTCTCTCTCTAGCTCACTCACACACTCTCATTCTCTCTCACTTCATCTCTTATCATTATTTCTCACACTTGCCCATTTCATCACAAAACCTTCACTAATCTTCACAAAACATCACCAAATCACTTCATAAATCTTGTTTTGCCTCTTGGATGCCTTGGAGCTTGGGAAGCTAGGATCTTTGAGCTTGTGAGAGTAGGTAATGATCTCTTTCTGTTAAGTTAGCCTTTTTAATGTTGCGTAGCTTGTTAGTTTCAGTTTAGAATGCGTAAAATTTTGTTTCGTGCAAATATCGTATTTTTAGTATAGATTGGTGTCTCGGATGATCTGCTATCAAATCAGGTATTTGTTGAAAAAGTTCCCATCACAGTGACCTTGTGTAGTGACTTAGAACCCATCATAAAAACCTGAGCCCAATACCTTTCAAGATGGCCGCAGATTTATTGGTTCTGGCCGCAATTTGCGGCCAGAGTAGGGGCTGGGGGGTTGTGTTTTGGGGTAGAGGTCTCTGGGGTTGTGTGTGGTCTTGTGGTATGTGCAACTTTTACAAATTGTATGTAGCAAAATCTGGGACCACTTTGCTTGTTTTCTAGTGTTTCGATTACGCGCATTACGTTATCCGATACGGTTCGTGTCTTTGTGTATCTGTTGCTCTTGGGTTAGATTCGTAGTGTCGCTACGCGTATTAGCCACTAGATGAACACTTGAGAGTATATTTGGAGTTAGTGCGTCAGTCAAACGTAGTTTGTATATGTTATTGGTCGATTGCTAATATACACTTGTTATTGTTGTTTTTGATCTTAGGGTCACAGGCGGGGACTTCGGACGCCGCGAAGAAAGGAAAGCGAGTGGTTGGCTTTAGTTAGCCCAAGATCATCTGTGAGTAGATTTAACATCTACAAGGGAATCGCCCGTATGGCGTTATGCGTCTGGGTTAGATATGATATGATATTAGTCGCATGTTATATTGCACATATAGAGATTGTGCATAAGACTTCATTACATATTATTACTTGTTGTGCTTGGACTTGTACCCCTTGGACACTGCACTATTATTGACGGCTCATATTGCATGAGCACTGATTGTATGCCACTCACACCGTCAATAATTGCCATGACATGCACAACACTTATACATACGTGAGATTGTATTAGTTAGGGATACTGAGACATTGATTCATATTCCATTGTGCATATGACATATAGCATACCTGTATACCTACATACTTACACATATGCATTTCCATAACTACATGCTAGCTACCCATATACCTATATGGTATTGTATCATTAGCGATAGGTATAAACATATATGAGACATAGCTACATGTATATCTTGCATACATACTTACATGTACACCCGTATACCTTGATATAGCTACACATATACCTGGAGGGTATTACATCATTACTGATAGGTAGATGCACATATCTTGCTATACCGACATGGTTACACATACCTGGCTATAGCTACATGTTCACCATTATATGATGTTGCGTTTGGTTTCGGAGAAATTAGGAACCGCATGATATATTTAATAACTTGTTGCAGTTAAATAGCGGTTTTTCCTTTATATGCTCATATTACTGTTTCATGTTGCATATATTATATTTCATGGATTTCGCATTGATATATGTATTTCATATGATGTTTTCTGGATGTTTTACTCTTGGGTATATATATATCAGTGCTATGGGACGCTGATATATATACATGTATATATATATATACATGTATATATATATATATGTATGTATGTATGTATATATATATCAGTGGTATGAGACGCTGTTATATATGTACACCTAATATATATATATATATATATATATATATATATATCAGTGGTATGGGACGCTGTTATATATGTATACTTATAATATATATCATCATAATGATCTGTGCAAGTATTCTTATTCATTAGATATGAGAGCCGATATTATGGTCGATATGAGGGGCCTATGTGCCCGATGTGAGGGGCCTATGTGCCCGATGTAAGGATGACATGTTTTATTCCATACTCCACATTTATTTGATATGCATTGCTTCATGTATTAGTAGTACCTGATAGAGTACCTTTCATGACTGTTGCATATACATATTGCCTATTTATTGCTATCAGCTTGCATGTGATAGACCATCGTAGTACGTGCATACTTACGATTACCTGCATATGTTATTTACTATTCACGAGTTGGCAACTCACCCCCGTTGTGCCACAGGGTTGTACAGGTTATCCCTCAGAGCAGTTAGAGGCAGGGTTTCTTCATCACATCGTATCATCTTTTGCAGCGGATACCGCTACGGCTGACTGTGTAAAGTTTTGCTAGGTGGGTTTTGCGGTTATTCGATGATGCTCATTTGCATATTTGTTGTATCCATGTACTCTCCATCTACCATTTTCATGTATTGACTTAGAGACGAGTTGTGAGGACGATATTGTATATTATTTCGTGACTCTGGAGGTCTTTTATGCAGTTTCATTTATATCGTCTTTTTCTTCACTACGGCATCGTATATCTGTTATGGTGGTTGTTTTCCACCTTTGGGCATGGATTTGCTCCATTTTGGGGATGCTTTACTTATATCTTTTGTTATACCCTTTTTGGGGCTTGTTTTACAAAGGAGGTGCTGCCAAATATTTAAAGGAAGAAAATTTGGACTTTAAAGAATTTTGATTGAGATTTCAAAAGTTTAACAATGTTATTATCACTTACTACTTTTGATGGTTTAGATTGCTGGGTTTTTGGCTTGCTTGAATTACGTTACGTCTGGAGATGTTACGTAGTTTAAGGGCCGTCACGTGCCAAATTTCGGGTCGTGACAAAGTTGGTATTAGAGCGCTAGGTTTTACCTTTCGGGGTGTAGGATGACATTGGTATGATGGAGTAGGTAGCTTAAGCAGAGTGATGTAGCGTGTGTATGTCCGCGGCATACTTACGACACGGTACTTCGCCTAAGTGACCTAAGTACTAATTGCTTGAAATTCCTTTCTTGATGATACATATCCTTGTGATTCGATTTACGTGTTTTTATCGAATCCTATTTCCATTTATAGCCTTTTGCCGCCGATGACTTTGAGGGCTCAGAGAGAGGCAGCGAGGGCCGAGGTCAGAGTTGACTTGTTTGGGACGAGGACTAACCAGGACGGTACGCTCGTTGCACAGGAGCAGATTGATCCGCCTTCGATAGATCGTATCGCTAGGTTTAAGACAGATATGCAGGACTTGCGCCAGATGATGAGGTCGTTGGTTGAGTTTAGTCGAGCGCCGCGACGTTGTCACCCATGTTACCCAGTTATTCATTGTGATTAGCACACAGTATTGTGTTACTTACACAGCACCAGTGGATGCAACCCTATTAGCTGAGGAGCGTCTTTCCGAGACTTTGGGAGTTTGAGGACAGAGAAGGGCTCGTGCAAGTGTACCAGCCCAGAGATAGAGGCTTAGTCGCCGCGACAGATTTCGTTTACGTCGTAGGAGTAGTAGAGTCTTTGGACGAGGACAATCGTTTAACTCTTATCCCCAGGAGGATCAGCAGCCATCGTATGGATGTTTCCGGTGCGGGAGTTTCCATCACCTCGTCAGAGATTATACCTTGGTACGCCAGAGGAGTACAACTGTACCACATGATACCTTACCACCTTCACTTCAGGAAGAGTCGCCTGTTGTGCCTGTTGTTGATTCGCGTCAGACTTATGTTCAGAGAGGTCGTGGTCACGGAGGGGTTGTTCCGAGAGTACAGGATGGTAAAGGAGGATTGCCAGTTGCGGGTAGAGGGCAGACACGAGCGTTTGCTTCTACTCATCGGGACGCGCGGGCGTCCAATGCAGAGTTTCAGGTATTCATATTCGTATGTTCTTTTGATGCGTATGTCTGTTTACTTCGGGATCTATGCACTCGTTTGTTCTACATACTTTGTGCCGTGGTTGGGCCGAGAGTCGTGTATGCTAGATCAGCCATTTGTTGTGTTAACTCCTGTTAGCGATCCTTTGGTTACGCGACACGTGTTTCGGTCATGTGCCAATTGGGTAGGAGATAGAGATTAGTCAGTTGATTTGATCCTTCTAGAGATGTTGGAGTTTGACGTTGTCCTGGGCACGGACTGGTTAGGTACGTGATATGCGTCTGTGGACTGCTGCGAGAAAACAGTCAGGTTTGTTTTTCCGGCGAGTCAGTTCTTGTTGTGCAGGGGACTGTGGTGCCGCCCCTCACAGCTAAATTTCAGCCTTTCTCGCTAGTCGGCTTTTGAGGAGAGGATGTCGAGGATTCTTGGCTTTCATTTGTGATACGGAGCCACAGTGGGTTCGTTGGACCGGGTTCCTATCATGCGAGAGTTTTCCGACGTTATTCCAGATGAGCCGGCAGAACTTAGGGAGCTTAAGGATCTGCTGCAGAGTTGCTAGATAGGGGGACTTATGCGTCCAAGTGTTTCACTTTGGGGAGCTCCTATTCTGTTAGTCAAGGAGAAGGACGGCAGTTTGAGGTTATGTATTGATTGATTGTCAATTGGACCGAGCTATGGTGCAGATAGATATCCTTTACCTCGCATTGACGATTTCTTTGATCGGCTCCAGAGTGCGAGACATTTTCTAAGTTTGTTTGGGATCAGGTCGTCATTAGTTGCGGGTTCGGAGTGATGACATTCCGAAGACTGCTTTTGTACGCGCTACGGGCTTTATGAGTTTTTGGTGGTGTCGTTGGACTCACTAATGCCCTAGCAGCATTCCTAGATGTGATGAACCAGATTCTTCAGGCCGTTCCTCGACTAGTTTATTGTTGTGTTATAGATGACATTCTGGTCTTTTCCAAGTGTCGTGAGGAACATGAGCGGCACTTGAGGATTTGCTTTGCAGACATTGGGAGAGCACTTGTTGTTTGCTAAATTCTTGAAGTGTTCCTTCAGGCTTGATTGTGTTGACTTCCTAGGTCATGTGGTTACGGAAGACAGTTTTCGTATGGACCCGAGGGAGATCGAGGCCGTACAGGTTTGGCCCAGACTTGTATCAGGGACAGAGGTCCGCAGATTTTTGGGCTTAGCCGGTTTTTACCGCCATTTCGTGCGGGATTTCTTAAGTATCGCTGCACTGTTGACCGGATTGACAAGGAAGGGGGTTCCTTTTCTTTAGACTGAGGCATGCGTGCTGAGTTTTCAGCAGTTGAAGACTCGGGTGACGACTGCAACAAATCTTTCTTTGCTTCTGGATCGGGCGACTTGTTCGTTTATTGTGATGTTTCACGAGTAGGGCTCGATTTTGTATTGATGTAGCATGATAGAGTTATCGCTTATGCTTCCCAACAGTTGGAGGAAGTATGAGTAGGATTATCCCACTCATGATCTGGAGATGGTCGCGGTGGTTTTGCGCTAGAGATTTGGGGACACTACTTGTACGGAGAGGCGTGCCAGATTTTCACGGACCACCAGAGCTTAGTGTACATCTTCCTACGGCGGGTTTTGATTGTTGAGACAGCGTCGTTGGAGTGAGCTTGTGAAGAATTATGATTGTGAGATCCTTTATTACCTGTGGCAAGACGATTGTGGTAGTTGATGCTTGAGTCGTAGGCCGGGGGGTAGTTTGTTCCAGTTGTGCGCAGTTCGGAGACAGTTTTCGGCAGATTTACAGTTCTTGTGCGACAGATGAGTATAGTTTAAGTTCGCCTCTATTAGGGGACAGCTTGCTCACATCCGTGCCCGTCCACTTTTAATTAATCGTTTTCGTGAGGCACAGCCCGCTGATGCTCGTTTGTCGGAGATTCTGAGCATGTTTGGCTGGGTAAAGATTCCAAGTTCTCGATTTAAGACCAGGGTGTGCTATGTTGGGACTCGTTGTGTGTACCGGATATTGATGGGTAGAGATGCGAGGTCGTACAGCAGGCACATCAGTCAGCTTTCTGTGTTCATCCAAGTGCCACCGAGATGTAACGTGACTTGTGAGTTGGTTACTGGTGAGCAGGGGTGAAGAGTGAAGTTTCAGATTTTGTTTTAAAGTGCTTGGCTTGTCAGCGAGCTAAGGTTGAGTATTTGAGGCCAGCTGGAGAGTTGCAACCTTTTACCGTTCCAGAGTGGGAATGGGAGCAGATCTCCACGAATTTCGTTGTGGTGTCTACCCAGGTCTAGTCGAGGGTATGACTCCATTTGGGGAAATTGGTGTCCGGTTATGTTCAGTATACTCAGTTTGCTCGTTGTTCTTCGATAAGTTTGTACGTTTGCACGGAGTTCCTTCATGCGTTGTATCTGATAGAGGCACCCAGTTCGCTAGCCGTCTTGGCAGAAACTTCAGGAAGCCTTGGGTACTGGTTGAGCTTTAGCTCCGCTTTCCATCTGTAGGCCGATGGTCAGACAGAGCGGACTATACAGACCCTGGAGGATATGCTTGTACGTACGTGCTTAATGTTTATTGGCAGTTGGGATCGTCACTTGCCATTGATAGGGTTCTCTTATGATAACGGTTATCAGGAGACGTTTCCGACAGCAACTTTCAGGCCTTGTGTGATAGGTTGTGTCGATTGCCAGTCTGTTTTACTGACTCCGCGAGAGCAAGATTTTTGGACCTCAGCTAGTCGAGAGGCTTCGGAGAAGATCCAGTTGATTCAGGTCAGGATGAGAGCAGTCCAGTGCAGACAGAAGTCTTATGCCGACCGTAATTGTCACAGACTTGAGTTCGCAGTGAGAGATCATGTATTCTTACGGATTTTTCCGATGATTGGCGTGTTGAGTTTTGGGAAGTAGTCCCAGATTGAAGGTCCTTTTGAAATCCTTTAGCGAGTTAGTACCGTTGCCTATAATTTGGCACTTCCGCCCAGATTTTTGAGTATTCACCCCGTATTCCTTGTGTTCATACTTGCAAATACCTTCATGACCTTTCCACTTGATTTATCACCAAACCATTTAGTTTGGACGCGATCTTTTTGTTCACGGGCAGCCGATAGTGTTAGGAGATCGGCAGGTGGAGAAACTTCGGTCAAGGATCTTACCGTCTGTGGAGGTTTATTTGGCGTAGTCGTATAGTGAGGTGATCACTTAGGAGGCTGCGAGCGAGATTTGGGAGTTTTGCACTCATCTCTTTGAAGGTATGCATAGTAAGAATTTTAAATTCGGGGACGAATTTTCTATAGGGGGGAGATTGTAACACCTTAGGATTTCGATTAGTGTTAATTAAGCGATAATGCGGGTTTTCTGTAAAAAGTTTACCAATTCGGTTTTCTCACATTTTATAACATTTAATTAATAATTTATTATTATTTGTTTTGGGCTTGCACACACGTGTACACGTTAATATGAGGGTTTGCTTGTTTTAATCTAGTTAGTGACCATGACAACTTAACCTAATCCTAATCCTTGCCTTTATTTAAACCTTAACCCTAACTCTTGATATTTTGAGTGAGTGAAGATATTTCTTCTTTGTGTTTTGTTTTGGGAAGAGGTGGCATGGGGAGTGATGGCCTTGCATTAATGAGAGAGTTAATGTTTGGTATACTTACCCTCTCACCTTTGCACTCACCTCTCTCTCTCTAACTCACTCACACACTCTCATTCTCTCTCACTTCATCTCTTATCATTATTTCTCTTCTCCTCATAGCCTCAACTGAACACTTGCCCATTTTATCACAAAACCTTCACTAATCTTCACAAAACATCACCAAATCACTTCATAACCTTGTTTTGCCTCTTGGATGCCTTGGAGCTTGGGAAGCTAGGATCTTTGAGCTTGTGGGAGTAGATAATGATCTTTTTCTGTTAAGTTAGCCTTTTTATTGTTGCGTAGCTTGTTAGTTTAAGTTTAGAACGCGTAAAGTTTCGTTTCGTGCAAATATCGTATTTTTAGTATAGATTGGTGTCTCGGATGATTTGCTATCAAACCACGTATTTGTTGGAAAAGTTCCCATCACAGTGACCATGTGTAGTGACCTAGAACCCACCATAAAAACCCGAGCCCAATCCCTTTCAAGATGGTCGCAGATTTATTGGTTTTAGCCGCAATTTGCGGCCAGAGCAGGGGCTGGGGGTTGTGTTTTGGGGTAGAGGTCTCTGGGGTTGTGTGTGGTCTTGTGGTATGTGCAACTTTTACAAATTGTGTGTAGCAAAATCTGGGACCACTTTGCCTGTTTTCTAGTGTTTCGATTACGCGCGTTACGTTATCCGATACGGTTCGTGTCTTTGTGTATCTGTTGCTCTTGGGTTAGTTTCGTAGTGTCGCTACGCGTGTTAGCCACTAGACGAACACTTGAGAGTATGTTTAGAGTTGGTGCGTCGGTCAAACGTAGTTTGTTCGTGTTATTGGTCGATTGCTAATATACACTTGTTATTGTTGTTTTTGATCTTAGGGTCGCAGGCGGAGACTTCGGACCCCGCGAAGAAGGGAAAGCGAGTGGTTGGTTTTACTTAGCCCAAAATCATATGTGAGTAGATATATCATCTACAAGAGAATCGCCCGTATGACGTTATGCGTCTGGGCTAGATATGATATGATATTAGTCGCATATTATATTGCACATATAGAGATTGTGTATAAGACTTCATTGCATATTATTACTTGTTGTGCTTGGACTTGTACCCCTAGGACACTGCACTATTATTGACGGCTCATGTTGCACGAGCACTGATTGTATGCCACTCAGACCGTCAATAATTGCCATGACACGCACAACACTTATACATACGCGAGATTGTATTGGTTAGGGATATTGAGACATTGATTCATATTCCATTGTGCATATGACATATAGCATACCTGTATACCTACATGTTTACACATATGCCTTACCATGACTACATGCTAGCTACCCATATACCTATATGGTATTGTACCATTAGTGATAGGTATAAACACATATGAGACATAACTACATGTATATCTTGCATACATACTTACATGTATACCCGTATAACTTGATATAGCTACACATATACCTGGAGGGTATTACATCATTACTGATAGGTAGATGCACATATCTTGCTATACCGACATGGTTACGCATACCTGGTTATAGCTACATGTTCACCTTTATATGATGTTGCGTTTGGTTTCGGAGAAATTAGGAACCGTATGATATATTTAATAACTTGTTGCAGTTAAATAGCGGTTTTCCCTTTATATGCTCATATTACTGTTTCATGTTGCATATATCATATTTCATGGATTTCGCATTGATATATGGATTTCATATGATATTTTCTGGATGTTTTACTCTTGGGTATATATATATCAGTGGTATAGGACGCTGATATATATACATGTATATATATATCAGTGGTATGGGACGCTGTTATATATGTATACCTATAATATATATATCATCATAATGATCTGTGCAAGTATTCTTATTCATTAGATATGAGGGCCGATATTATGGTCGATATGAGGGCCGATATTATGGCCGATGTGAGGGTCCTATGTGCCCGATGTGAGGGGCCTATGTGCCCGATGTGAGGATGACATGTTTTATTCCATACTCCGCGTTTATTTAATATGCATTGCTTCATGTATTAGTAGTACCTGATAGAGTACCTTTCATGACTGTTGCATATACATATTGATGTTTATTGCTATCAGCTTGCATGTGATAGACCATCGTAGTACGTGCATACTTGCGATTACCTGCATATGTTATTTACTATTCACGAGTTGGCAACTCACCCTCGTTGTGCCACAGGGTTGTACAGCTTGTCCCTCAGAGCAGTCAGAGGCAAGGCTTCTTCATCACATTGTATCATCTTTTGCAGCGGATACCGCTACGGCTGACTGTGTACAGTTTTTCTAAGTGGGTTTTGCGGTTATCCGATGATGCTCATTTGCATATTCATTGTATTCATGTACTCTCTATCTACCATTTTCTTGTATTGACTTGGAGACGGGTTGTGAGGATGATATTGTATATTATTTTGTGACTCTGGAGGTCTTTTATGCAGTTTCATTTATATCGTCTTTTTCTTCGCTACGGCGTCGTTTATCTGTTGTGGTGGTTGTTTTCCGCGTTTGGACGTGGATTTACTCCCGTTTGGGGATGCTTTACTGATATCTTTTGTTGTACCCCTTTTGGGGCTTGTTTTACAAAGGAACTGCTGCCAAATTTTTAAAGGAAGTAAATTTGGACTTTAAAGAATTTTGATTGAAATTTCAAAAGTTTTAACAATGTTATTATCACTTACTCCTTTTGATAGTTTAGATTGCTGGGTTTTTGGCTTTCTTGAATTACGTTACGCCTGGAGATGTTACGTAGTTTAAGGGCCGTCACGTGCCAAATTTCGGGTCGTGACATCTTTTGATTCGAAACTTGATTTATCTATTGAGATCATTAAGATTATTATTTACCACCGAAAACGGGAGACGAAACCGCGTAGGTCGTCTTGCCTTAATTTGGGGGCAGATGCTATTTGGTTTTATCCGTCCACCTCTCCGAAGATGCCAAGTTGATTTATGGCACCGTGTATCGGAGGTTTGGACAGATGCGGCCGTTGTAGCAGACTTCGTCAGATTCCTCCTCGTTGGCGAGGGTTTTTTGATTGTGGGGACGCTCTTCCTGCAGGCACAAGCCCCTGCAGTTAATTACGTTACCGCGTAGTGATAATCACTTTCCCCTTCTCCAGATGTTCACTTCGTGTCATGTATGTTTGTTTTCTTTTTGGTTGCCCTTGGATTGTATACGGAGACTAATTTATGTTATCACCCGTAGGGCGGGGATTAGTCCAAATCCGTATTATCTTAAATTTGGCTTTGGTTTGATTTAAGGATCGTTAACCTCGTTTGAGATTAAGATCAACTTAAATATTTGCTAAGGATACATTAGTCTAATTTTAGACTAAGATCTACTTAACAAGGTTTTGGGATCATTTAGATCCAACGAAAGAGTATTTGGGCTCCATCGTCTTAGTTTAGGGACGTTGCAGTACATTGGGTTTAAGGACATCATTATCCATGAAGTTTAAGGACATCATAGTCCATAGAGTTTAGTTTAGGGACGTTGCGGTCCATTGGGTTTAAGGACATCATAGTCTATGAGTTTAAGGACCTCATAGTCCATGTTTAAAGACATCATAATCTGTAGGGTTTAAAGACATCATAGTCTGTGTTTAAAGACATCATAGTCTGTGGGGTTTAAAGACATCATACTCTGTGGGGTTTAAAAACATATAGTCTGTGGGGTTTAAAGACATCATAGTCTGTAGGGTTTAAAGACGTCATAGTCTGTTTAAAGATATCATTGTCTGTAGGGTTTAAAGACGTCATAGTCCGTGTTTAAAGACGTCATAGTCCGTGTTTAAAGACGTCACAGTCTGTAGGGTTTAAAGACGTCATAGTCTGTGTTTAAAGACATCATAGTCTGCAGGGTTTTGGTTTAACAATCTGTGTATGCGCCAAAAGTTATTGGTTATTGGGACCCTCCATTTCTCTGAAGACGTTGAAGAAATATATCAGAGGTATGAAGAGATGTACCCTTGAACCAGTGAATGTTCATCGAAGATTTGATGATCTTGTTTGGGACTGAGTCCAATTTAAAAGCATATGGGTTGGTTTAATTTAGGATTTGACCAACCTTGGGCTCAGCCCACTTGATTATTTGTTTGGGCTTGATCCTCTTTCTGCATCAGCAGTGCTGAGCACTAAAATGGGTTCTGACACCCTTTATTCTTTTTGTTTTATTTGTATTCTTTTATATGGAGTGTTAAACACTTGATAGCGCTCACGTGAGGAACACATGGAGCGCTTGGCGCTGAGCACCAGGCAATGAATAATGAGTACTTTTTATTAAGTAGCGCCCACGTGAGGAGCACGAGTACTAAGTACTTCTTATAAAATAGCGCCCACGTGAGGAGCACGTGAAGCGCTTGGCGCTGAGCACCAGACTTGGAGCGCTAAGCGCTACTTATAAAATAGCGCCCATATGAGGAGCACGTGGAGCGCTTGGCGCTGAGCGCCGGACTTGGAGTGCTAAGCACTGAATTTTCTGTTTTGCTCAATTCAATTCTCTTAGAATTTGATTCTCGTTTGTGAGAGACTTTGTCTCCCGGATCTAAGAACTAAGTTCTTCTTTTATGAGGAGATGCTATGATCTCTCTTATTTTTATAAAAGACTTTGTCTTATAGATCTGTGATCTAGAAAAAAAAATTAAGTTCTTCTGATATGAGAGTTAAACTCTTAAATATGGAGGAGATGCTATGATCTCTCTTCTTCTTATTTACCTTGAGAAGAAATTGCTCTCGTCTTTGAAGTTTGAACTTTATGGGGGGGGGTTCCTTTGTACAAGACTTAAAGTCTTGGGTCCTTTATATAGGGGAGGCTGATTTGTTGAATCAGTTAAGGAAATCTCTCATTGAGAGATCCCTATCCACCGTTGGATCTTTGATCCAAGGGTTTCTGTTTTACAGAAAACATTTTTCTTGTTTTTAATAAGATTGGGAAAATATTTTCCCATACATAACTTATTCTGTATCTTGGTGATTTTTTAATCACCATTGAATCTTTGATCCAACGGTGCTCTGATTTACAGAGCACAATCTTTCTTATTTAGAAAGATTTGAGGAGTATTTTCTCAATCAGAATTTAATTCTGTGTTCTGATGATTTTATTATCTCCGTTGGATCTTTGATCCAACTGTAGAGAACTTTTAGTTCTGGCGCCAGTGCGCTCGTGCTTTGCACGTGAGGCGCTGCCTTAGAGTCTTTGACTCTTGGCGCTCTCGTGCTTTGCACATGAGGCGCTGCCTCAGAGTCTTTGACTCTTGGCGCTTGGCTCTCGTGCTTTGCACGTGAGGCGCTGCCTCAGTTCAAATTTTGAATAGAGCTTTGCTCTTTTATTATAGGGAAACAAATGCCCCACACCGCTGCGCTCATGTGGCAGCGATGGCAGCCTTTCCACCGTTAGATCATCTTGGAAGTTGGATCGACTTCCAACGCCTATAAATAGGGCCTTTGGCCCTTGAGATGACTGTTGTTCATCTTCTTGCTTTCTTGTTCCTGAGAATTTAATTCTCCCTTCAGAGCTAAGCTCTCTGCCTTAAGAAACTCTTCTAGAGTCAGAACCTTGTCAAAAATTTTGGTAAAGATCAAATCTTTGAAGGAATCATTTCATGTTCTAGGGTTTTACCCATTAACAGAGCCTTGCTCTTCTCAGATCGTAGATCTTAAAGTGGATTTTTAGGGTTACTTAACCCGTTAAATGAAAACAGAGTTTTGCTCTTCTTAGATCATAGGTCAAAAAATCTTCTTTTAGGGTTTCTTAACCCACTTAATGAAGAACTCTTAGAATTCGTTTTGATGGATTATTTAGTAAAAGCTTTGCTTTTTAGAGTTTTGATGGATTATTCTATCGTTTTCACAGAGCATAGCTCTTAGAATTTTTAGGGAATTTTATTCCCCTCATAATTAGAGTTGACAGACGTCACTTCTATTTGCAGAGCGTTGCTCTCTAGGGAGTTTAACTCCTTGGCCCGAGATGTCTCTCATTAAATGAGGATCTTTTTTAGGATTTCTTCTTTAATAAGTGAGTGTCTCATTAATGATGAGCCGTCACTTTGATTTTGTGGATCCCCTTTGGCCCTTTTCCACTGCATTGCAGTGTGGTACAAATTTAAAGTACTAAATGTCAGAATTGCACAATTTTTAAATTTGTTGGATATTTTTAACAGTTTTTTATGAGGATTTCAAGACTTGTTTAAACTCTCGTGTCCGTTTCAATAAGCATTTTCTTGATCAGTTTGATCACTAAACTTTCACTTATTTTTCTTTTTAGACACTATGGCCGCTCATCTGTATGATCTTGAAGAAATTATTTCTTATAAAGACATTCACGTATAAGGCCGTTGTCAAAACCAGAAGTTTACAAATGCCCAATGCGCTGAGATTATGAGTCGCTTTAATGAATACAACGGTCGACTACTTCCTCGTCGCTCCGCTCTTTTGAAGATCATCGTGGGAGCGATTTGGGAAGTACTTCCTGGATTTTACGAACCCATGCCGCTTAAGGCACTGGATGATACCGAAGACAAGGTGCACTCAGTATATCTGATGGGCCTGATCTCGAAGAGGCGGCGAGATAATCTTGTTGATATCTCGCATCAAATTTTTCAACAGACAACGACAATCTCTGCCTATCAGAGGACGGACGACATCAGCGAGGATCCTGACGCTTGCATTCGTGAGAGGATGCACACGAGAATGGTCAGAGAGGCCAGAAGCATTTTAGACGGCCTTACTTCTGAATTTCTCAATCAATGTCCCGGATTTAGTGTTTTACCATTGTAAACATTTTAATGATATTTTTGTTTTACTGTTTTCATCAATGTAAGAATTTTCTGAGGTATGAATATCAAATTTTTCCTTTCTATGCATTTATTTTATGTATTAATCCTTTTCGCACATACATGAGTGTGTACGCTTCGAACGCTTAATTGGATGCGAATCAAATGTTCTCTTTATTATCTTGCATAGTATGTGGTTGACGTCCATGGGTCATGCCTTTTAGTTTTGACTTGGCGCAAAGTAGTTTACGTACTCTTGAGTAGCACATCCGTTTCAGTGGCATATAACTTTGGCAAGTGTGGCCTGTAGATGGTCCATCCTGACTTCCTTGCAGGGCAATGATGGCTTAAGAGACAGGGTTAGGATCTGCCATCTAAGACTTTTCAACTTTATGAGCCGTGAGGGTCTTATAAAGATTTTTCTCCCTACGAGTCGAAAGGATCTCGTAGGTGTAATTTCTCCTTAGGAGTCGTGAGAATTCCTAAGTGTGTTTTCTCTTGAGAGTCGTAAGGATCTCATAAGAGAATTTTCTCCCTTACAAATCGAGAGGACTCATAAGTGGTTGGTGAGTTGACTTGTTTCCGAATCGAAGCATTGCTCCGACGGGGAGGTCAAGGGTTGACGTATTTCCGATTCGAAGCGTTGCTTTACGATGGGGAGGTCATGGGTTGACGTATTTCCGAGTCGAAGCGTTGCTTTACGACGGGTAGGTCATGGGTTGACGTATTTCCGAGTTGAAGCGTTGCTTTACGACGGGGAGGTCATTGGTTGACTTGCTCCGCTTTCTGCAGTGTCGGAGTTGACTTGCTCCGCTTTCTGTGGTGTCGGGATTGACTTGCTCCGCTCTTGACGGTGTCAGGGTTGACTTGCTCCGATTTCTGCTGTGTCGGGATGGAACGCCGTATTGATCTTTTGGGATGTAGATGTTGCCGTCGAGATCTGACTTTCCCTTTGACAGAGTTTGTTGGGATATGTAGTTCCCTTTTCGTTTATGCCCATGGATTGTATACAGGGGTCAGTATGGACTCGCCTGTAAGGCAAAAGTTTCATTCTTTCATTTTTTATTTTCTTCCGCGATGTTCTATCATTTCAGCTTTTTATATCGCGAAAGTCACGATTACCCAATCATTTCGGCTATTTTTCACGGTGCCCAATCATTTCGGCTATTTTTTTGTTTTTTACTCGTTGCTTTTTATTGCGAGTTGCCCAAACATTTCGGCTATTCTTATTTTATGTATTTTTGGCTCTCTGATTTTGTAGCGAGTATGGACTTGAGATCTGATACCAGTCTTAGCATCAGCATCGCTGCGACTGGAATATTGCCAAGAGCGAATCACCATTTGCCGTAAAAAGACTTGGAATCTGATACCGATTTAGGCATCAGTATCGCTACAACTGGGATATTGTCAGGAGCGAATTATCATTTGCCTTTGTCGATTCGAACAAAGGTGGCTTAGCAAACAGGGTTAGGATCCTGTCAACTAAGGCTTTTGACTTCATGAGCCGCAAGGGTCTCATAAATGTGTTTCTCCCTACGAGTCGTGAGGATCTCGTAGGTGCGTTTTCTCCTTAGGAATCGTGTGGATTCTTAAGTGTATGTTCTCTTATAAGTTGTAAAGATCTTCCAAGAGTGTTTTCTTCTTATAAGTCGAGAGGACTTACAAGTGTCGTTCACTACGTGAGGACATTTCGAGCCATTGGTGGAACTTGGTGGGGGAGACGTTTATTTGTGCCCGTGGATTGTATACAAGGGTCAATATTGAACCGCTTGTAGGGCAGTCTGGGGAATGTGATGGCTTAAGAACAGGTTCAGATCCCTGTAGCTTAAGTCTTTTGAATCTTATGAGCCGTGAGGGTCACATTTTGGGATTCTCCTTACGGGTCATGAGGATCTCGTAAGTGTAATTTCTCCTTAAGAATCGTGGGGATCCCTAAGTGTGTTGCTCCTTTGTGAGTCGTAAAGATCTCACGCAGGTATTTTCTCCTTACAAGGTCGAGAGAACCTTGCAAGTGTCTTTTAACGAGATTGCGCCCTTTCGGGTTTTCACAAACTCGCCGGTAGCCCTGCCGTTTTTACTCACGGAGCCCTTTCGGGGTTTCATCCGTACTTATTTCGCTTATGGACGTACCGTTTTTTTTTGTTTTTTTTTGCCGCGTTAGCCTAAGGATGTTGCGGTTCATAGTAGTTTAGGGACGTTTCGGTCCTCTGTTAGTTTAGGGACGTTTCGGTCCTCTGTTAGTTTAAGGACATCTCGGTCCGTTGTTAGTTTAGGAACGTCTCGATCCGCAGCTAGTTTAGGGACATTTCGGTCCAATGTTAGTTTAGGGACGTTGCGGTCCGACGTTAGTTTAAGGACGTTGCGGTCCGTCGTTAGTATAAGGATGTTGCGGTCCGTTGGGATTTTGAAGCGAGGTTTCGCCGGATACTAATTATAGAGTTTGGGCTCGGGAAGATAGCGAGCGGACGTAGGCGTCGTCATCTATCGTTGACCTGAGCTGTGACTCGTCAGGCGTAGTATTTTTTCAGGACCGGCCGTTTATTGGCCTGAAGGGTCTTTCACCATGCATATCCATGAGCAAGTAAGCCCCACCTTGGTAGACTTTGTCTATGATATACGGGCCCTCATAGTTTGGCTCGAATTTCCCCTGTTTGGCATGATTGGGGATCATAGGTCTCTTGACCACTAGCACGAGTTCACCTTGGCAAAATGTTCTCGGCCTAGTTAATCTTTCGTATGAGCGCGTCATCTTTGCTTTGTAAGCCTCCAAGTTTTGTTGCGCCATGAGACGAGTTTCATCTAGGGCGTCGAGCTCCTCAAGCCGAAGATGAGCATTCTCTTTGTCTGTTAGCTCGTAATGAACCGTCACTCGCTCTATTTCCAAGGGAGTACTGCTTCAGCGCCGAATACCAATGCGTACGGCGTCGTGTTTGTGGCCGTTTTTAACGTGGTCCGATACGCCCAGAGAGCTTCATGCAGTCTCTCGTGCCAGTCCTTTTTATTTTTGGACACCGTCTTCTTTATGATCTTCATCAAGGTTTTGTTGAAAGCCTCAGCCAAACCGTTAGCTCGGGGATTATAGACCGAAAAGTATCTCCAGTCTATATTATGCTGTTGTGCGAAGCGGCTGATTCTGTGACTTCTGTAGGCTAGCCCGTTATCGGAGATAATCCGTCGCGGAGCACCGAACCGATAGAAGACGTGTGTCTTGAAGAAATGGAGGATATTCTCCATCTTCACTTCATTTAGCGGTACTGCTTCTGCCCACTTAGAGAAGTAATCGGTTGTCGCCAATATGAACCGATGTCCTTTGGATGATGCTGGTTCGATGGGCCCAATTATGTTGGTTCCCCACATTTCGAACGGCCAGCTATCCACAGTCGGGTGTAGCGGGTTTGGATGCTGGTGGATGAAGTCCCCGTGAATTTGGCATGAGTGACACCGCTTCGCGTATTCAAGACAGTCCTGAATCATCGTGGGCCAATAGTAGCCCATTCTTTTGATCTTTAGCTTCATCTTTGGCCCAGCTTGATGAGAACCGCAGAGTCCGTCGTAAATTTCTTGGACGACTTTCCTTGCTTCTTTCGGTCCCAAGCATTTCAGCCACAGAGAGTTGAACGATCTCCTATATATAATGTTATTGACGAAGGCGAAAGACAGGGCTCGTTTCATTAGCTGATGTTTTGAGGATGTATCTTCAGATGTTCGGCGGGATTTGAAGTAGTCTATAAAGACTTCTCTCTAATCCTTAGCCCTTCCTTGGTCCTCTATTTGTAGGGCTGCATGCTTGGTCACTTCCTTTTTTTCAGACGACTCCGGAGATATTTCCGTTGGTGCAAGAACCCGACGGCTTTGCACAACGATCCTTACATCATCGAGGTTTTCGTCAGCCAGTTCTTTAGCGAGCTTGGCTAACGCATTGTTGGGGTAAAAATTTACATCCCGGTTGACCGAGTCAAAGTCAAGGTCAACCCCCAAGCTAGGTAGGCCCAAGCCCAGGTCAAGCGGGCCCATGCCCAAGTCGAGCCCGTGGCCAGCCTTTCCATGCCAACAACAAAATCATGTCATAAATAATTTTTATGTAATTTTTTATGCATGAATGTAAACAAAATGGGCATAAAGCCAATATTTTGTAAGCCCATGGCTTATGTGCAAAAATGAAATGGCACATGAGCCATGGAATGGCTAAAATGCCATTTTTGTAAAGCCCAAGGGGCTATATGCAAATATGTAAGCCTATAAAAGGCAACATGATGAATAAAAAAAAGAAGAACTTTTTCTCTCTCTAAAAAAAAAGTTTCCAGATCTGAGATCTATTCTTCTTCTTCAAGGTTCCAAAACCTTCTTCTTTCTCTTGAATTAAATCAAGAGTTTTACTCTTCTTTTTATAAAACAAATTAGTTTTTCACCACAAAACACACAAAGGGGAACTTGGATCTGTCATCAGATCTTAAAAAGGAGAGATTTTGAGATTTCACATCTCTTGATCTTCAAGATCCAGCAAGCAACAGGAGGAAGAAGAAGAACCACTTCCATTAAACCCAGAACACATTCAGGAGCCCGACTCTTCTCTGATTTCTCTTTGAGAAATCTTTTTTCAGGCTAAAAGCCTCTTGTCCTCTCCAGCGCGCAGCGCAAGTGCGCAAAGCGCCCGCGTGCCAACACGTGGCGCGCGCGCGCGCTTGCTCACCTGCGCGCTTGCGTAAGTGCGCAAAGCGCCCGCGTGCCGACACGTGACGCGCGCGCTTGCGCACCTGCGCACTTGCGCAAGTGCGCAAAGCGCCCGCGTGCCGACATGTGGCGAGCGCGCTTGCTTGCGCACCTGCGCAAGTGCGCAAAGCGCCCGCGTGCCGACACGTGGCGCGCGCGCGCTTGCGCACCTGCGCGCAGCGCTCATGCGCAAAGCGCCCACGTGCCGACACGTGGCGCGCTTGCGCCTGAGCGCACAGCACCTACGCGCACAGCGCCCAAGGTGCTGCCCCACGCATCCTTTGGATGCCTTTTCCCCTTTATTTATATATATATGTATATATATACATTTGTATACAAATGTACACATACACATACTCCGCAACATTCTCCCCCTCCAAAAAATTTTTCGGGCCGGGGCGCTGTCCCGAACCCCGCAAGGGGGCTGCTAGCCCCCTTGACCCCCAGCCCGCTATCCGGGTAGCGGGACCCCCGTAAAAACTCTGCGTGGCTCCCGATATATCCAAAACCCCCCTTTCAAAACAAAACACACGTACACTGCACATTGAGTTCGCATGACCAGTTTAACCCGTTAATCGGAGGTTCCCCCGCCCCAAAGGCGAGGGGTAATTAACGGCAGCTTAGTCCGCGGCTGCCGGAGATTCGGATCCCCACAATCATTAAACCCCCGCCTACCCTAGACAGGGGGAATCTGTAGTATACGCCTGACAAGCGCGTGCGTATTCCCATCTCAATGGGGTGACGAAAAACACCCTACACGCATGCCTTGCTATTTTCCGCACGCGGTATGCTTTCCAGAGCATAGTAAGGGATTTGAGTAAGCAATTGTTTCACTCTCTCGCCGTACTTTACCAACTCTGGTTTACACGTTTGATAGTCGCCGTTTACTTGGCTAACGACCAGCTGGGAGTCTCCGTATATGAGGAGGTTTTCGATTCCCATGTCGACAGCGATCTCAAGACCTGCTATCAAAGACTCATATTCTGCTTCATTGTTTGTCCTCGGCTCTGTTAAGGAAAAGGCAAAGCGCATTATCTCTCCTTGTGGAGTTACGAAGATGAGGCCTACCCGAGATTTGATTATGGGAGAGTTGTGCCTTCGCTTCTTCATAGAAGATGTCCCATCAAAGTAGAGTTCCCATCGGGTATCACTCTCTCTTCTCTCCCCGTCGATCGTGTCAAACGCGTGCTCGTCTGGCAATTCGCAATTTATGGGTGAATCGGCAGGTATCGGATGCTCAGCGAGGAAGTCGGCGATGGCCTGTCCTTTCACTGCCTCGAGAGGTCGGTATGTTATCGAGAATTCCATTAAGAGTATGGCCCATTTAGCGAGCCGTCCTGTTAGTATGGCTCTTGACATCAAATATTTGAGAGGGTCCACTTTTGATACGAGATGGACCTCGTGCGCCAAATCATAATGCCGAAGCTTCGTTATAGCAAAGATTAAAGCCAGGCAGTGTTTTTCGATGGGGGAGCAGTTGTTTTCTGCCCCCAGGAGAACTCGACTCAAATAGTAGAGGGCTCTCTCTTTCCCTTGGTCATTCTCCTGTGCCCATAACATGCCTAAAGAACCTTTAAGGGCGGTTGTGTACAGGATGATGGGCTTTCTCTTGACCGGAGCGGTCAGTACCGGCGGATTCTACAGGTATTGCTTGATTTCTTCCCGTGTACTTTGGCTTTTCTGATCCCAGACGAACGGGGTCCCCTTCTTCATCAGATGGTTGTAGGGACGACACTTGCCGGAGAGGTTGACTTAGAGTTTGACACCTGTTTAGGCATCGGTATCGCTGCAACTGGGATATTGCCAGGAGCGACTCATCATTTGCCCCAGTCGATTTGGACAAAGGTGGCCTAGTAGACAGGGTTAGGATCCTGTCGACTAAGGCTTTTTTGACTTTACGAGCCATAAGGGTCTCATAAAGGTGTTTCTCCCTACGAGTCGTGAGGATCTCGTAGGTGTATGTTCTCCTTAAAGTTCATGAGGACTCCTAAGTGGTGTTTTCTCTTATAAGTCGTAAGGATCTCATAAGAGTGTTTTCTCCTCATAAGTCGAAAGGAACTACAAGTGTTATTCATCATATGGGGACATTTCTTGTCATTTGCAGAACTTGGCAAAGAAATATTTATTCATGCCCCTGGATTGTATACAGGGGTCAATATGGACCGCCTGTAGGGCAATTTGGGGGATATGATGGCTTAAGAATAGGTCCAGATCCCTGTAACTTAAGGCTTTTGAATCCTATGAGCCATGAGGGTCTCACAGGGGGATTCTCCTTACGAGTCGTGAGGATCTCGTAAGTTTATTTATTTTAACGAGGTTGCGCCCTTCCGGGTTTTCACAAACTCGCCGGAAGCCCTCCTGTTTTTACTCCCGGCGCCCTTTCGGGTTTTTATCCGTGCCCATTTTGCTTGTGGACATACCGTTTTCTTTTCTTTTTTTTTTTTTTGAGCGGAGCATTCCACTAGATTGTAGGACCTATTTGTAGGCCCCTTAATACCATTCCCGTCCTTTGAGAAAAAAGGACCATTCTGCATAGAGATTCCTCCACCAGTGAGAAATATGCCCCTGTGTATATCTCGGGGGGGAGGGAACGAGTATCCACGCCGTCGCTATTTTGGCGACAGGTTGCTTCAGAGCCGCTTGTTTTTGTTGAGCGTAGGCGACAAACGCCATCTTGCCTCCTCTTTTCACTCGTCATCATCGGATGAGAAAGAGTCTTGACCCATTTGATCTAATCAAGCCATTTTATCCATGAGTTCTTGGAAGGTCATCGGCTTGAAGAGGGCCATATACGAGGACGCCTTTGAATTTGGGTCAAGAGTGGCTATGAGCATTCTCATGGCCGCAATTTCAGCGTTGCTTGTATTTGACCAGAGATTTCGCCATCGGATAACATATTGAATCCAAGTCTCATTCGGTCTAACCTTTTCGTTGACCAGCGCCGTGGTAGTATGTTCGTTCTCATTAGCGAATCCCTGATAGAAAAGCATATCTATTTCGTTGAAGCTCTTCACGAAATCATTTGGGAGTTCCGCATACCATACGAAGGCGATGCCCGCCAGGCCGCTAACGAACTGTCGGAGGAGTAGTATGTCATTTCCTCCAGAATTGCAACACATGGATTTAAATCGCACAATGTGCTAGCGAGGATTCCCAGTTCCTTTGTACATGTAGAACGTTGGAAGTGTGTACTCTGGCGGGCACTGCATTTGATCGTACCACGTCGGAACGGCCGACCAGTCTTGATTGATCTATTTGCGGCTTCACTGGCGTGGTGAGCTTTGATTTGCCGAGCGATATATTCGTTCAGCTTTTCTTTTAGGAATCATTTTCTCCTCATCCGTTGACGAGGTTTGCGGAGGATTTGAAATGTCATCCTTATCTTTAAGACCGACTATCGGTGGTTCATCTGCCAGTGGTTCCAATTGAACCATCATTCCAGCCATATTCTGAATCAGAAGGGCCATCTGGTCCATTTTAGCGGACATTTTTGCCGCTTCTTCATCTCTCTTTTTTCAGAGCGCGCTTTAGGAAATCAATATCCGACTCCTTCTCTACTCTTTCTTTGGGTGCGTCCTCGGGATTTTCCTTGGGCGATGGATTAGCGTTTGCTGCTGCCTGAGCGAGTATCTCCTACAGCTTTTCACGTTGCAGTTGAACCTTTGTCAGGGACCGAGTTTGAGGTCGGTGACTAGTAGAAGCTCGAACTTCGTCTTTGGATTTCACCATATGGATTGTATAAACTGTCATGCCCCCAGACTTAGGGTGTTTGGAGTTTTATTAGGCCTCTCTATTTTGTGAAAAGCCGCTTTGGTTTTGGGAGGAACCGCTGTATCAGAATCCGTCTTGGGATGAATCCCCTTGTATTTGAAAAGGGATTTGTCAGAATTTGGCTGACGTCTAGGGGAAGAGGCGCAGTTGATGATAGAGACCTTCACCTGCTTCTATACCTTATATATAGATAAGGAAAGTTGTTGTAGGGAGCGAACTGGTTTCTGCTCTCGTGGGATCTCCATAGGCTGCGGAAATTTTTTCAATATTGTGGTAGGAGAATTTTGTCTGACCCTTCACAACAGTTTGAAGCTGTTCCCAGTTGGAACAACAACATTCATCACTGAGGTTGAAACATGACCATACAGAGAACTGCCCCCAGCTCATTTTGTATTATGCCGATATTGACGTCGACCGTTGCTTATAGTCGGGATTTAAGTAGCCTCAGGATTTTGCTGAGCCTGCCCCCTGTTTCCTTTGAGAGCTTGAATATTCTGCCCCCTATGTCGACCTTGGTCCTTAGCAGGTGCCAGTTGTTTGAGAACTGATTCCGTCGGCAAAGCTGCAGCTTGGGAAACCAGCCCGTGGAAGTCAGAATTCCTCTGGGCTTCCTCCATCAGCGTTGAGGCACCGAGGGTAGGAGGTGGGAGTATCGACCTAAAGAGAAGCCCGTTGATTTCTTGAAAAGCCGGATTGTAGAGAATTGAGGCTGCAAGTGGCCCGTACTTGACTCCACCAGATATGACAGAGCCTGAGTTGTTTGGGTGGAAGCAAACACCATTCTTCATAGAGACGAAACGCCGGCTTCAATATCCCATCACCCAAGGGCAGCCACAAACATATATACAGTGATTATTTGATTGCGGAAAAACACGACACACGAAGTGTGGAGTGGAAAGAGAAAAAGGTCCCACCGGGCGTGCCAGAATCTGTTTACCTCCGAAAACGGGAGACGAAACCGCGTAGGTCGTCTTACCTGAATTTGGGGGCAGATGCTATTTGGTTTTATCCGTCCATCTCTCCGAAGATGCCAAGTTGATTTATGGCACCGTGTATCGGAGGTTTGGACAGATGCGGCCGTTGTAGCAGACTTCGTCAGATTCTCCCTCATTGGCGAGGGGTTTTTGATTGTGGGGACGCTCTTTCCTGCAGGCGCAAGCCCCTGCAGTTAATTACGTTACCGCATAGCAAAAACCACTTTCTCCTTCTCCAGATGTTCACTTCGTGTCGTGTATGTTTGTTTTCTTTTTGGTTGCCCGTGGATTGTATACGGAGACTAATTTATGTTGTCGCCCGTAGGGTTCTGATTAGTCCAAATCCGTATTATCTTAGATTTGGGTTTGGTTTGATTTAAGGATCATTAACCTCGTTTGAGATTAAGATCAACTTAAATGTTTGCTAAGGACACGTTAGTCTAATTTTAGACTAAGATCTACTTAACAAGGTTTTGGGATCATTTAGATCCAACGAAAGAGTATCTGGGCTCTATCGTCTTAGTTTAGGGACGTTGCGGTCCATTGGGTTTAAGGACATCATAGTCCATGAAGTTTAAGGACATCATAGTCCATAGAGTTTAGTTTAGGGACTTTGTGGTCCATTGGGTTTAAGGACATCATAGTCCATGAGTTTAAGGACCTCATAGTCCATGTTTAAAGACATCATAATCCGTAGGGTTTAAAGACATCATAGTCTGTGTTTAAAGACATCATAGTCTGTGGGGTTTAAAGACATCATAGTCTGTGGGGTTTAAAGACATCATAGTCTGTAGGGTTTAAAGACATCATAGTCTGTGTTTAAAGATATCATAGTCCGTGGGGTTTAAAGACATCGTATTCTGTGTTTAAAGACATCATAGTCTGTAGGGTTTAAAGACATCGTATTCTGTGTTTAAAGACATCATAGTCTGTAGGGTTTAAAGACATCATAGTTTGCGTTTAAAGACATCATAGTCTATGGGGTTTTGGTTTAACAATCTGGGTATGCGCCAAAAGTTATTGGTTATTAGGACCCTCCATCTCTCTGAAGACGTTGAAGAATTACAATGACATATATCAGAGATATGAAGAGATTTACCCTTGAACCAATGAATGTTCATCAAAGATTTGATGATCTTGTTTGGGACTAAGTCCAATTTAAAAGCATATGGGTTGGTTTAATTTGGGATTTGACCAACCTTGGGCTCAGCCCACTTGATTATTTATTTGGGCTTGGTCCCCTTTCTGCATCAGCAGTGCTGAGCACTGAAATGGGTTCTGACACCCTTTATTCTTTTTGTTTTATTTGTATTCTTTTATATGGAGTGTTAAACACTTGATAGCGCTCACGTGAGGAACACGTGGAGCGCTTGGCGCTGAGCGCCAGGCAATGAGTACCGAGTACTTTTTATTAAGTAGCGCTCACGTGAGGAGCACGTGGAGCGTTTGGCGCTGAGCGCCAGGCAATGAGTACTAAGTACTTCTATAAAATAGCACCCACGTGATGAACACGTGGAGCGCTTGGCGCTGAGCGCCAGACTTGGAGCGCTAAGCGCTACTTATAAAATAGCACCCACGTGAGGAGCACGTGGAGCGCTTGGCGCTGAGCGCTAGACTTGGAGTGCTAAGCACTGAATTTTCTGTTCTGCTCAATTTAATTCTCTTAGAATTTGATTCTCGTTTGTGAGAGACTTTGTCTCCCGGATCTAAGAACTAAGTTCTTCTTTTATGAAGAGATGCTATGATCTCTTTTACTTTTATGAAAGACTTTGTCTTATTGATCTGTGATCTAAAAAAAAAGAACTAAGTTCTTCTGATATGAGAGTTAAACTCTTAAATATGGAGGAGATGCTATGATCTCTCTTCTTCTTATTTACCTTGAGAAGAAATTGCTCCCGTCTTTGAAGTTTGAAGTTTATGGGGGGTTTCTCTGTACAAGACTTAAAGTCTTGGGTCCTTTATATAGGGGATGCTGATTTGTTGAATCAGTTAAGGAAATCTCTCATTGAGAGATCCCTATCCACCGTTGGATCTTTGATCCAAGGGCTTCTGTTTTACAGAAGACATTTTTCTTGTTTTTAACAAGTTTGGGAAAATATTTTCCCATACAGAACTTATTCTGTATCTTGGTGTCTTTTTAATCACCATCGGATCTTTGATCCAACGGTGTTCTGATTTACAGAGCACAATTTTTCTTGTTTAGAAAGATTTGAGGAGTATTTCCTCAATCAGAATTTAATTATGTGTTCTGATGATTTTATCATCTCCGTTGGATCTTTGATCCAACGGCAGAGATCTTTTAGTTCTGGCGCTTGGCGCTCTCATACTTTGCACATGAGGCGCTGCTACTCTTGGCGCTTGGCGCTCTTTGCTCTTTTATTGAGGGGAAACAATTATATAGTTGGTTCTGTAATAATTTGTTAAAATCTTACTTTATATGACCTACTGAAGAAAGGTCTAAGCTCTTCATATTGTAAAGGTTTGGACTTAAATCTCAGAAAAGGTCTAGATGTTCACCGCCTGCAAGTGTAAAGATTTAGATATGAGCCTGGGTAAAAGATCTGGATTTCTCCACCCGCAAAGAGTCACTGGATAGTGTGTTGAATCCTGAGCAGGAGTTCTTGTTGGATATAGTGCCCTCAAGACAATTATTGTGATCGCAAGTAGGCGATTATGATAATTGAGGGAGGACCTATACAGGTAAAACAGTCTTTCTCGAAATGATGGTATGCTGTTTAGTTTATCTTCATCATTGGTGAAGCCCATAGAATTCTTGCTTGACGACCAGCATTATAATGGCGATCATATACGTGGGAGCCGGATTGTCTATAAGTACATCCTTAAAGGTCCCTAGTCGTGAGAGTATCGAGACTGGGCATCGATATTCCGGAATAGACTAGTGCATACGTTTTGAGACCCCAACGAGGGGCGGTGGCCGGTCTCACAAGCCACTGGTGTTGTGTTACCTAAGATAGTATACAGGTGCTCACTAGAGGTGAGTGCACTGGACGGACTCTCCGAGAACTTCTAGATGGTATTATATTTATCGTCAGATGGAAGTTCTCGGGTGGTATGAGTACATGTTGGTCCTTTGATCTGAAGTCATCATTTGTCCCGTATGAGTTCCCACTGTACTTTGATTACTACCCTACCACGGTTCAAAGGATTCATGCAATCAGATTTTAGTTGGGTATAGTCCCGTGCCACATGGAGGAAGTGGTCGATTTTCAGGGATTCTTCTCTCTTGGTATTAAGAGTCGATGTCGCGCTGTATTCAGTCAGCTATCACTGGAAATCCGTGGCCACGGTGGATGAGATTTACTGATAGTTGATCGGTAGTATCTCTGTTGGTGATGAGCTCGACTCTGACACGACTTCTCGGGTTAGTAGGGGGCTGACGTTATCCACCCCTTAAATCCGATATGCGATACTCTTTGATGAAGGTACCGGACTGTATGGAGATTGTCACATTCAGGCTCAGTAGGGTAAGAATGTACTTGATTGTCGACCCCCTTTCAACAATTACCTGGGTAGCTGTTACGTACAGCTAGTGCCGTCGACGTGCTTGTGGTTAAACCCACTGCCAGCTTATTGTCGAGTTTTTAGAGTCCCACACAAAGGGTTTTCCCAGTTCAGGCGACAGATGTAGGAGCCGTACGTTGGTACATGCAGGGGTCCGATTAAATATGTGTACGGGCTATACGGACTTTAGTCAGACGGTTGATAATACTAGCCGGCTTAGGATTAAGCCATTTTATTAAATCAGGTTTTGATTTAATAATTTGTGTATGTATTTTGATATATATATTTTAGTATTATTATTCACTATTTATTTTCTCTCTTTGGTGTTATCCATATTTTTATACGGATACGTGTATTTGTAGCGATACATATACCGGGTAAAGTATTCCGTATTTATACGAGAATACTTCTAGAAGAAGGAAACTTCATATTTATTTTTCAATTTAGAAAAACAAAAAGAAATGAGGTGGAAATGAGAAATTATGAAGCATGGTGCATGCATGTAGAAAGGTATGGCTAGGAGATTTTAAAATGATAAAATTATTTATGTGCACTATTGCACCATGGTTGTAAAAGCAAGAGATTCTCATTTGTTTCTACACTTGATGTTTTTCATTCCTCACATGAACTCATTCTTCAAGGTTGCTTCCTCTTTTCCTTCTCTTTCTTCTTCTTGCTCTCATTTTGAGCATAGATTTTAGAGAGAGAGAAATTTAGTGAAGTATTCCTATGTCACCGACCATCCAAACCTAGCGAGATCGTCGGTCAGAGCCTTCTCCGGTTTTCTTCGGATGGATCGTCTTAAGCAAGAGTGGTCGATTCTCAAGCGCAATCCCTGCGGCTACAAACTTGAAGGGGTCTTCCATAATTGGGTGGACACGCGACAAAGGTTGTAGGTCATCAACCCTTGCATGTTCTACTTTTCTAGTTTAGGGTGTTTGAATCGTATCCTCGGGTGTGCGCGTTCGGTGCCCGCGAAAAGTTTTTGTTTTTGCTTTCGCCTCGCCCCGCGGCCTCTGCCGCTCGGGCGCCGGACTCCAACATGTTATCAGAGACACCCAAACATCCAAAACTAATGTTAGACGATGCTTTAAGTTTCAAAACCGAAAACTCCGTTTTCAAAACCCAGTTTCTGTTCGAAATATTTTTGGTCTCTAAAATTTTTTTAAACAAGTGCGGAAGCTTACTCTAGACTAGATAGAGACACACAATGTAAACGAGCACATTCCATGATGTTTGAAACACCCAAATTTCCATTTTGGCCGGCCTTACCATTTCACTATTCACCTTTGGACCTCGTTTTCATGCTGTGTCTTGGGTTTTGTAAATTGGTATTTTTGGCGTTGTTTGATTTGTCTCAGATTTTACTTTGTCTCATCTTAGCTTTGGGACAACTCGGGAGTTTTAAAAACTCAAAACTTTTGCATTGTCGATATCTGTGATATATGTGTTGCTGAACGTCGTCTAATTGCTATATGTTCATTTAGACGGGGTTGCATACATTCTGGTGTTACTTGCTTCTGCGGTTATACACACACACACACTCGCACACACATATATATATCTTGTTATGGTTTGTGCGTATTGTCGTGTGGGATAGCCCTTAGCGTGATATTGATTGTACAATTTTGATTCAGTTTGTATATTCATTATTGCAGGGCGAGCGTCCGACTTGTGGACAGCCGTTTCTGCCGTTATGTATATTCTTTTATTGGGACTCGACCAGGTTGCGGTCGCTGTCACCCTTGTACATATATTTCATTTTTGTATTAGGATTACCCCGCGGAGGAGTACTCCAATAGCCGGATTCTAGAGGGCAACGGGCCCGCATCTCAAGGGTTGGGACGTGGGGGACTTACTCTAGAATTAGCGAGCTATTCACCGCATTCGTATGAGATATAGGATTGACCCGCGGAGGGGTGCACAAGTCACCGGATTCTAGAAAGTGGCGGGTGACCGATTCACTTTGTTGAGAGCGTGTTACCCAGTTTCTAGAATTGGTAGGTGGCTTGCCTCACTCGTAGGGGTCTAGGATCGACTTTGTACGGGCTATCCATATGACCGGGAAAGGTCACATTTCATTTACGGCTCAAATGAAACGCGGGGCTCCTAATTATCCGCTATTTCATATTGTTGTTCGCATGCCTGTGATGACTATTATCTGCCTACGATGTTGTGATATATATATATATATATATATATATATATATATATATATATATATATTAGATGCTTCTATATGTTTAGCATCCGCGCTAGTCTTGTCCCCGCTCTGCCGGTAGTTAAGTAAGCTAACGGTATAGATGGGGCCCTATGGTGAATGCGGATGGCATATAAATAGCATGCTATTTTGGTTGTTTCTTTTGTGGCTTAGAAACTTAAAATAATGGGAACGCATTATCCAAATAATGCAAGGAAAATAAACCTAAATGATATTGTCGGAACCAATTTTAAAACTACTCGGTTTCTTCAAAACTCATAGTCGTATTTTTTTGCTTTACATAGAGGTATTTGGTTAGGAAAATCACGCATCTCGTTTTATGAGGGAAGAGCCTTAATTCCTTCATTGGGAGTTCGCTCTTAAGCAAAAGTTTATGTTACTATTTTTAAAAAGTGGAGCCTAAACCACTCCATTTCAAAACCACTCGAGTTCTTTCAACGATATCAAGTTCATTACGTTAAAGGTTTTTTGCCAAAAATCAGTTGTAGCCCTCCGTCATTTCAGATTAATATCACTTTGTATTTGTGCTACGTATTTCGATTTTCAGTCGAGGCGTAGTGTTCGGTAGCTATGTAATGCTTTTCTGTTGCATGGTAAAGCAATTAATTAGGACAGTCGTGCGATAATTTTGATCTTTAGTCAGGTGTCTTGTGGATGGGTCTAATGCAATCAAGATAATGATGGGTAGAACTTGACTAGGACCCTTTGGCATTTTGATCTTTAGTCAAGGTCATTTGGGTTCTAGGGGCAAAAACCATATCGGGAGTTTCAAATATACGAGAAACTTTCCAGGCATGCGCATAGCTTCTGGAGTATGGTGATTTGAGTGGATTCCGTCAGGTTGTCACATGATGATTATAACAACTCTGTTTTTAATGTACAGAAATTTGTGTAAAGTTAAAGTACTAAATGGAGTATTTGCAAACCTGAGTATGCTATAAGTATTTAATTTTTGTAAGAACAACAAGAAATAACTTGTAGCTCACTGGTAAAGCCCTTGCACTGCTGTGACGTAGCCCATGTGTTCGAATCCCATCAGCTACATATTATTTTTAATGATTTTTCTTTTAAACTTTTTGGAAGCCCAAAAGTTTACACCTGCAATACACGTAAAAATGAAAGGTCACTAAAATCAAACATGTGAAATATAATATATGAACAGATCTCGACACGTGGAATCGATCTAGAGCCCCACACCTACCTAATGGCCGGCGAGATGGAACCCCAGACCAGCGCCGCCGGGCTCCCTATGGGGAATGCTCCCAAATTTTTCCCCAACACTCCTTGGCCCCCCCACTACTCCTTTTCTGTTTGTTTTTCCTGCAATTAACCAGAGAATTAAAAATCACCATTAAACCAATGTTTTAATGCATTTTAATTCTCATTTTTAATTCTCAAAACCCTAATTTCTCCTATAAATACAGCATCACACCTTAGCCCTCTCTATTCTGAAATTCATTGTCAAAACTCTTAAATTTTTCCAAGTCAAATAAATTGTACAAGTGGAGTTAGCCAGGGTCAAGTTCCGACGACGATTCGGGAAGATTCCGGCGATCCCACGACTCCACGAAGGTCTCAAAAGCTTCATCCACCTCTTCTTTCTACACTAATCCAGTAAGTCCCCTCTCCTCCTCTCTCTTCCTATTCTAAAAAGTTCTTTTTTCAAAACACGTCGGAAGTGGAGTTAATCCGACATCTGATTCTAAATTTGTTAAAAAACCCAACTTTTCTTAATAACAAATCAACCATTTCTTTATATATTTTTTAGCAACCATAAACCAATATTGAGAACAAGTTTCAATTTAAAAGACCATGCTATGCAACTTGTATTACACTTTTACAGTTAAATACCACAAACTTTACCTACGACATTCTTTTATCATAATTGCTCATATTACCTTTAGAAAAATCTTACGAGGCAATGACCTACCTATCACAACACACATCTTGATATAGCACGATTGTTTGAAAACAATATTTTTGGGACAAATACGAATTTACATTTAAATACCATAAACTATTAAAAACTATATTCTTTAAATTGTTTTAAATTAAATTCCTTACGGTTACGTCTCTACAACCCACTTTTGGGGAACCCGATCGGGATGGTGCGGGTTATCGCACATCCTCGGGACTAGTACAACGAGATGCAGACTTTCTCACGGAGCATCCGATCTCGATGGAATTTTTAATACAATTCTTAAGAATAATGTGATTTTCTATTTAATAAATCAATTCTAATTTAATAATTATATATATATATATATAAATATTATAAAAACATTTATTTTATATTTATAATAAATTCCATGTTTTCTAAACTCAAGAATCATAAATTTCATGAATATACCATTAACAATCCATACAAGTCAATTTACACAAAAATACCATATATTATTCAAGCTAGGTATTTATTCACTAGAATACATCACTTTTAAAATTTACATCCATGAAAACCATAAATACGATAAATAAATACTTAAAGATTATTTTGAAAGTATACTAAACTATTTTTCATAAAACAACCTCAAGTTATATTAATTTACAATAAGAACCCTAGTAAATATAGGTTTGAGCGGGACCAATTTTCTTAAGCCTCAGGGAGCCGGAGAAAGTGGGTGCTTGCATATTTAAGGTAGAAAACTAAAACGGAGTTATCAATGGTAATTGGCTTGGAAAAAGTCACAAATCCTGCCGTCCATGTGTAGCAGTTACCGATAACTCCAAAACCTAATTCAGGAATCCAATTCTGTTTAAGTGTCTGACTCAGACAGAGTCTCAGCCTAATCTGAATATAATTCCAATCTGAATACAATTCAAATATAATTCCAATACTATACGAATCCATATATATTGGAACTTGAACATGAAAACCAGAATACTATCCAATATCAACATGACTTGATTTGACCGAACCATGGATATATGTGACTTGACTACATGACTATCCGTTTACATCCATTCCGTTTACATGAACAACTTATAACATGGTTTCGTCAAGTCTTGTACAACAAAATAATACAATCAATACAATTTACATTACGGGGTTTTTAAAGGGGTAGACTGGTACGGAATGTGTTAAAAGTTGCACGATGATGGTCACTATAATACACCTAACCTGAACATCCATTGTCGTTGTCCTGTAGGTTTTGACGGGGCCTTGTACTCCATATAGCTTAGTCCACGGAGCAAATTGGACTCCTCTCGTATATACTGGCATATTCTGTACCAAGCTACAAACAATTACGTTAACATAACAAACATAACCATATATACTTTACCTGTTCTATTCCCGGTCTATTCTTCTTTATCTTTTGGGACTTACCGAGCGATTGTTCACTGACGACATTCTTCTTTCTTCTTTCTTTGGAATGTTGTCAGGAGGACCCGACTCTCTGGAAATCGAGCCCAGCTCAGAAGATTTGGAGCAGTTCATCGAGGATCCGGAGCTCTAGTTCACTTGTATATACTTTTACTTTCAGTTCATGCCATTGTTTAGGCATTTCTTTCCAGTATTGTATTTACTTTCCAGTGTATTGTAAAGAATATTTAATCAATAAAAAGTTGTTGTTGATTTATATCTTTTGTCATTTCTTGCGTACATTTATTATATTGTTTATTTACGCTTAGCGTGTTTAATTTTGAGTAAATACGTCGTGGGCCTTGTCACGGCTCCTTATCCGTACACTGGAAAGCGGGGCGTGACAATGATAGTTGGGTCCTGATTCCCACTGATGAGTATGTATTACTCTTCGGGAGATTTTTTCACTTCACAATTAGCTATCCTATTAGGTGTCTAGAAAGTGTTAACGAGATTACGCCTCTGCGGAAACGAGATTATTAATTGGGACAGTGTGAAAGCATGGGGGACCTCCCTCGGAGTACCAACACTGGTCTGTCTGAACGGTTAGCGAACTTGTAAAGTGTAAATGATCCCGACTAGTTCTCCTTTTAAGGTTTGAAGGAGAATTCGAACAAACAGTGGGAGCCATCCTGATTAGATAAAGTGAAAACCAATCTAATTTTGATAGAGTACACGCTGAGTGTTTCTTTTCTCTCTTTCTGGTACAGCGGCCCGTGACTTATCTTAAAAACTCATGAACCAAGCTAATCAAACCTTTTTACACCCTTTGGCTTTGGCTTGTCTTGATTCGTGACAAAGTCGCATATATCCATGCCACTCCTACTCTATCCTTTGCATTTCTTCAGAACACATCGTATCATTACGATGATCCATATTGTTTGGAACGACCATTGTATAGTTACATACGAACTCAAAGAAGTTATTTCAATCGAGGATGGCCACAGGTTCTGAAGAAATTGAATAGGATTAGTCGGTTGTCTCTTCTCTTTACCTTCTCTCAGGTTGCAAGAGCTCCTTATATTAGAAGAGTGCACCTATTACACTTATGGATATTCTTCTTCCAAACCTTAGGCCGATACCGAAGGGTAAGGAAGGAAGAAAATCAATTAGTCTAAGTGCGGTGTATATAAGGTAGGATGTAGAAACATATAAAGGAATTGAAGTGAGGGCAAATGAAATTGCAACCACCGTCATGAATCTGGATAATGGAAAATGTATTACTAGGAATACCTGACCATCTCCTATGAAACATTATCATGTTTCAGTTTTTCTGTGTATATGTATGTCACGCCCCGCTTCCCGGTGTACGATCAAGGGGACGCTACGAGACCCGCTACGTATTTACTCAGAAGTAAATACGCTAAGCGTAAATAAGCAATATAATGAATGTACACAAGAAATAGCAAAGATGTAAAAGAACAACAATTTTTATATATTAAACATTTTTTTACATTACAACTGAAAATGTAAATACAAGAATGGAAAGCAATGCCTAAATAATGGCATGAACTGAAAGTATAGTATATACAAGTGACTATAGCACCGGGTCTTCTGTAAACTGGTCCAAGTCTTCTGAGTTGGGCTCGGTCTCCAGAGAGTCGGGTCCTCCTAACAATATTCCAAAGAAAGAATAGAAAATGAATGTCATCAGCGAACAATCGCTCAGTAAGTCCTAAAAGAGAGATAGAATATAATAGACAGATAAGAGAGAATATAACTGTATAAGGTTTAATTGTTATGTTAACGCCGGCATTTGTAACTTGTTACAAAATATGCCAATGTATACGAGAGGAGTCCAACTTACACCGTGGACTAAGGTAACCCGTAGTACAAGGCCCCGTTGACAAAACCACGGGACAACGGCACAGATGTTTAGTTACGTCTTTTAATAACCATCTCGTGCCACTTTTAACACATTCCGTACCGGTCCATTCCCTTATAAACCCCGTAATGTATTTTGTATTGTTTTGTTTAATAGATGTAAGACTTGCCGAAACCATGATATCAGTAGTTCATATAAACAGAAAGGATGTAAACAGATAGTCATGTGAACAAGTCAATGTATATCCATGGGTCGGTCAAATCAATTCATGTTGATATAGATTGAATTCTGGTATAAATGGATTCATGTTGTATTGGAGTTATACTTGAATTGTATTCAAAAATGGATTGTATTCTGGTTTGACTGAGACACAGATTGAGTTAGACTCTTTAAACAGGCTTGAAGTCCTGATTTAGATTTTGGAGTTATCGGTAACTGCTGCACATGGACGGCAGGATTTGTGTCTTTTTCCAAGACAATTACCGTATTGATAACCCCGTTTTTAGTTTTCTACCTTAAATAGGCAAAGCATTCACTTCTCTGGCTTCCTGAAGCTCAAGAGAATTGGTCCCGCTTAAACCTATATTTACTAGGGTCCTTATTGTAAATTAATATAAGTTGAGGGGGTTTTATGAAAAATGGTTTTGATATATTTTCAAAATAAATATCAAGTATTTATTTATTGTATTTAGGATTTCCATAGATGTAATTTTTATAAAATAAGATATTCTAGTGAATATAAACCTAGAATGAATTGTATATGGTATTTTGATGTAAATTGGAATTGTATGGATTTGTGATAGTATTTTCATGAAATATGTGATTCTTTTCTTTTGATTTAGAAAACATGGAATATATTATATATTTAAAATAGATATTTTGATAATATTACATATATATTTATTAAAAATAGAATTTATTTATTAATAAAAATCACGTTTTCTTAAAAATTGTAATAAAAATTCCATCGAGATTGTATGCTCCGTGAGAAGGTCTGCATCTCGCCCTACCAGTTCGATGGATGTGTGATAACCCGCACCAACCAAATCAGATTCCCCAAAATGGGTTGTAAGGACTTAATCGTATGGAATTTGATTAAAACAATTAAAAGAAATACGGTTTTATTAATTTAGGGTATTTTATTGTAAAAATTTGTATTGTCCCACAAAATATTGTTTAAAAAGCCATCGTGCTATATCATGAGGAGTGTTGTGGTGAGATAGGTTATTACCACTTGAGTTTTCTAAAGGTAATACAAATGAACACGATGAAATACATCGAATGTAAAGTTTGTGGTATTTAACTGTAAAAATATGATAAAAGTTGCACAACATATTATTTTGAGATGAAACTAGCTCTAAAGTGTTTGTTTATGATTGCTAAAAAATATATGAAGAAATGATAGATTTGTTATTAAGAAAATCTGGTTTTTTTAACAATTTGAAAATCGGAAGTCGGAATAACTCCGTTTTCAACGAGTTTTGAAAAGAGAAGTCTTTTTAATAGAAAGAGAGGAGGGGGGAAGGGACTTACGGATTGAGAAAAGAGAGGGGAGGTAGAGGATGGGTTTGCAAGCGTCGTGAAGTAGCGGGGTCACCGGATTTGTCCCGAGTCGTCGCCGGAACTTGACCTTGAGCTAACTCCACTTGTATAACTTCTTGGACTTGGAAAATTTAGAGTGTTTTGGCAATGGATTTTAGAATGAGGAGGCTAGGGTGGGATGTTTGTATTTATAGGAGAGATTAGGGTTTTAGGGATTGAATAATGGAATTAAAATGCATTAACATTTTGGATTAATATCTCATTTTAATTCTCTGAAAATGTGCAGGGAAAACAAACAGATTAGGGTTAGTGAGGGGGAGTCCAAAGGGTGTCGGGGTAAAAATTGAGGGCATTAGGGACGGGGGGGCCGTAGGCTCAGGCCCCAGATCAAATCTCGCCGGTCAAATAAGAGGGGGTGGGGGTTGGATCTTTGACACGTGTCATGGTCACTACATATATCTCAGTACTCATGTTTGATTTCTGAGACTTTTCAATTTTACGTGTTTTGCACGTGTAAACTTTTGGGGTTCCAAAAAGTTTTTAAAAAATCTGCAAAAATAATTGTTGGGGTAAAAATTTACACCCCTGTTGACCGAGTCAAAGTCAAGGTCAACCCCCAAGCTAGGTGGGCCCAAGCCCAGGTCAAGCGGGCCCATGCCCAAGTCGAGCCCACGGCCAGCCTCCCCATGCTAACAACAAAATCTTGTAATAAGTAATTTTTATGTAATTGTTTATGCATGAATGTAAACAAAATGGGCATAAAGCCAATATTTTGTAAGCCCATGGCTTATGTGCAAAAAAATGAAATGGCACATGAGCCATGGGATGGCTAAAATGTCATTTTTGAAAAGCCCAAGGGGCTATATGTAAATATGTAAGCCTATATAAGGCAACATGATGATGAATAAAGTAACACTTTTCATTCCCTAAAAAAAAACTAGGGTTTGTGCCTCCACTCTCTCTTTCTCAAGTTCTTTCTCTTCTTTTTCATTTTCCAAATAAATCAAGAGCTTAGCTCTCCTTTTTTTTTTAAAAAAAAACTAAAAAAAAAAGCTTTTACCATAAACCCATCTCCCAAAACTCCATCAAGAGAAGAAAAAGGGTCTCTTTTTTTATCATCCAAGATCTAGAACTTGGAGTTTCAAGAGAACCCATTTTGGGTTTCTTCTCAAAGAAGAAAGGAGAAAATCTTTACTCCACAAATAAAATTCTTTTGGAGTTCAACTCCACAAATAAAATCCTCTTGGAGTTTAACTCCACTACAGAAAATCTTTTGGAGTTCAACTCCACAAATAAAATTCTTTTGGAGTTCAACTCCACTGCAGAAATTCTTTTGGAGTTTAACTCCACAGTAAAATTCTTTTTTTGGGGAGTTTAACTCCACATTATAATTTTTTTAGCCATATAAAATTCTTTTGGAGTTCAACTCCACGTTAAAAAATAAAAAAAAGGTGGTGGTCACATGCAAAGCATGTGACGGGTCACATGCAAAGCAAGCGACGGATAGTATGCAAAGCATGTGACGGGTCACATGCTAAAGCAGCCCCATCACATGTTTAACATGTGACGGGCGTCACATGCTGAGCATGTGACGGCCTTCTCACATGCTGAGCATGTGACGGGTCACATGCTGAGCATGTGACTCCCCCTTAGCATGTGAGGGGTCACATGCTAGCATGTGACCCCCCCTCACATGAGGGGTCACATGCTAACATGTGACCCTCCATGTCACATGCTAGCATGTGACCCCCCTCATATGAGGGGTCACATGCTAACATGTGACCCCACTTTTTAAAAAAAAACAAAATTCTCTTTTCTTCTTTCTTCTTCCTTTTTTTTATTTAAAATAAAAATAAATAAATAAAAATAAATTATAAATAATATTTAAAAATTAAAAAAAAACATAATTATTTTCTTTTCTTCTTTTCTTTATTTAATCCCTTTTTTTTTATTTAAAAAAAATATAAAATAAATATTAAATAAATAAAATTAAATTATAAATAATATTTTAAAATTAAAAAAATAATAATAAATTAAAAAAAATCTCCAAATATTTATTTACTTATTTATTTTTGTTTTTATATATAGAAAATATATATATATGTATATATCTCTTTTTACAAGTGGAACAAAACAAAAAAAAATACACACGCACTAACGCACTGTATATTGAGTTCGCATGACCAGTTTAACCCGTTAATCGGAGGTTCCTTCGCTCCAAATGCGAGGGGTAATTAACGGCAGCTTAGTTCGCGGCTGCCGGAGATTCGGATCTCCACAATCAATAAACCCCAGCCTACCCTAGGCAGGGGGAATCTGTAATGCGCCTGACAAGCGCGCGCGTATTCCCATCTCAATGGGGTGACGAAAAACACCCTACAATAATATGTGGCTGAGGGAATTCGAACACAGGGGCTACGTCACAGCAGTGCATATCTTTACCAATGAGCTACAAGTGCTTTCTTACTGTTCTCAAACAAGAAATACTTTTAAATTGTGCTCAGGCTAAGGTATTCCTTTCTGTATATGACAAAAATGTTGTACAGAAAGTTTAGGGTTGTTACAATGTAAAAGAGAACTATTTTCCTAATTAATTCTGACTCCAGAGTATGTATTTGCCAGTTTTGGATCTCACATCTGTACGGTGTTACAGATAACGAATAGGAGTAGAATATTGGGATATGGGCGATTTGATCCTCAATATCGGAATTCGTTGTAATTGGTGATATTGGATTAAATCGCCTGGCTCTTGCCTGTCGGCAAATATTTGGTTTCGATTAACTGTTATTATGCCCCAAATTTTAAAATGAAATATATGTACCTTTATTTTATAAAGTGAGATATACATTTTGAAAATTGTGTTGTAAGCATTTACCTTTACCAGTTGAGGATAAGGTAAGGTGCATTGTATAACTATGTAAGAAATTCTTAACCAAGATACGATTTTTAATCTACAAAACACAGAATTTGAGTTAGTATACTCTTGGGACTTATACATGAAAATGTATGTTGTCCAGTGTCCTTCGGGACGATGGGTTGGTACTCTTATTTCATTCAGGTTTACCAATAAGGTTTCTGGTTTTAGACATGCATTCGTTGTAACGCAAGGTCCAAAGATTTTGAGAAGTTTATAGATATAAGAATAAAGTAGAGAACCATATGTTGGAAGTATCAGGATTGTTCGAAGTGATCGAAGATGTAGATGCTTATGCTAAGTATTCCGTTAAAGTAATATTGAGAACTTGATTCTCTCGCATGTTACTCATCCCTGGGCGTGCTCCTTGATGAGTAATGCTGTATCGGCGTTTTTCCATTAGGTGATATGCACTGGAAACAGCTGCATAACATTTGAATCTGGTTCCATTTAAATTAGTGCCCTGGTTCTACATGGATATAGAATGGTTACATATCTTGAGATTGTTAAGATATGGAGTTATCCGGTTTCTGTTTAAAAGCAGAATTCGGACAAACTCGAAACACGATTCGGTAATGGCGGTTTGTGGATTATCCTAAGCATTCTCTAGGATTTTGTTTCCACCATTTTCAAGATCAATAGTTACATTATTCTTGTAAAGAAACTAGTGGGAGTATGGTAGAAATGGAAGTGATTCCAAAACCACAAACGATTACCGAAAAATTTAGTAGAACCTGAGAATTCAATTGGACTTGACAAACCATTAGCCACTCCGCAGATATTAGTAGGTGACCTCGGCCACCTGAGAGATACTTCGGTTTTCTCGTAGACGGTGATAGGAAGGTCAGCGTCATAGTAATGATGGCTCTACTAGTTATTAGCAGTTCATATAAAGTGATGACTTCCAGATGACCAGATGCTTCATATTCAAGACAGACTCCACACACTTCAGCAAATCATGGATTTTGGATTTTGCTGTGTTCTCCTGAAGGGGTAAAACCCATTAGGGGCAAAAGGATCTTTCGAAATCTGTACAGATGGAAAGGTACTAACCTTATAAGACTAGACTTGTTGTAAAGAGTTCTCATCAAATACCCGTTGTGGATTGTGATGAGACTTTTACTTCAGTGTCTACACTGAAGTCCATATGGATATGATTTGGTGCTGATATTGTTCTTGACTATGATATCTGGTAAGTGGATGACTATAACGTCTTTCCAAATTGGAATTTGGAAGTGTATGTGTATATGACTCTGCCAGAAGGTTATCATAGTCAGTGGAAGCTGCGGAAGGTGTGCAAGATGCTTATGTCTATTCGTAAACTAAAGCAAGGATAGCGAAGACGGATCATTTATTTTGATGTGACAGGCAAGGTGATTGACTTCATCAAAACAAAAGATCAACCTAGTAAGAAAGATGTAGGGAGTACTGTCCTGAGATTTGGATGACATACTCTAAATAGGAAGTGATGTTCCTATACTTCAATCGGTCAAACATTGGTTGCCATATAGCGTTTTCTCCACGTTGGATATGGATAATATATTAGGAGTTCTGGTGACTAGATCTATGGCTTTAGATCAAGATTTAGGAAGTTTCCCAATAGAGTACTTAGACAGCATTCTAAAAGTATTTTAGAATGGACGACTCCCGGTGTGGTGGTATATCCGCAGGTGATGGAGTCACCCTCTCTAAAAAGGATGTCTTCTAGACTGATGTAGAGAGAGGCTGGTATGAATGACATATCATTTGCTTAGGCAATTGAGTCAATTATGCAATGTCTTGCACAACACCAGATATGGCTTATACACTTGCTGTAGCAAGCAGATATTAATCCAATCCTGGAGAAATATTGGGAAGCTGTAATGAACATAAGTGGTTATTCTTGATATATGATAATGGCAACCTCCTGTAGGAGGCGGTTATCGGTTCAGGCTTCCATGGTGACCTGGATGACAGAGATGCTGTCAGAGTTTTCAGTTTAGCTTCTTCTAAGGATCAGTATATTGGATAGTGTTCCAATATGGATCTTGAGGTAATCATGGTGCAGAATGCTGGTTATAACTCAACAGAGGATACAACCCAAAACGTTTGTAGGATAGAGTTGTTCATTGATGAACTTGGTCCCATCAAGTATCCAAACAAATTCTTGAGGCGGGGTATCGCTCAGTTTGGGAGATTGTTGATCTCCGCAAAAGTTGAGATATAGAGAGATGAAGTTGGAACATCGTAGCGGATCCACTCACTGAGGCTATTTCTCGAATGCAATGAGTTTCACAAACATAGTTTGCGAAACTTATTAGTAGAGAAGTTGGGTATTCGGTAGCACACGAGCTGTGGGTACGCAATACCGCAATAATTGGCCTTAAGTGCAAGTGGGAGATTGTTAGATATAGTTCCCTCAAGGCAATTATTGTGATCGCAAGTAGGCGATTATGATAATTGAGGGAGGACCTATACAGGTAAAACAGTCTTACTCGAAATGATAATATGCTGTCTGGTTTATCTTCATCATTGGTGTAGCCCATAGGATTCTTGCTTGATGACCAGCATTATGATGGCGATCATATACGTGGGAGTTAGATTGTCCATAAGCACATCCTTAAAGGTCCATAGCTGTTGGAGTATCAAGACCGGGTATCGATATTCTGGAGTAGACTAGTGTATACGTTTCGAGACCCGGCGAGAGGCGGTGGCCAGTCTTACAAGCCACTGGTGTTGTGTCACCTAAGATAGTATACAGGTGCTCACTGGAGGTGAGTATACTGGACGGACTCACCGAGAACTTTTAAATGGTATTATATCTATCGTTAGATGGAAGTTCTCAGGTGGCATGAGTACATGTTAGTTCTTTGACGTGAAGTTGTCATTTGTCCCATGTGAGTTCCTACTGTACTTTGATTACTACCTTACCACGGCTCAAAGGATTCGTGCACACAGGTTTTAGCAGTCCCGAGCCACATAGAGACAGTGGTCGATTGTTAGCGATTCGTCTCTCCTGGTATTAGGAGTCGATATCACGCTGTGTTCAGTTGGCCATCACTGGAAATCCGTGGCCGCGGTGGATGAGATTTACTGATGGTTGATAGTAGTATCTCTGTTGGTGATGAGCTCGACTCTGACACGACTTATCGGGTTAGTAGGGGTTTGACGTTATGCACCCCCTAGATTCGATATGCGATACTCTTTGATGAAGGGACCAGACTGTATCGAGATTGTCACATTTAGGCTCAGTAGGGTAAGGACGTACTTGATTGTCGACCCCCCTTTAGACAATTACCCGGGTAGCCGTTACGTACAACTAGTGCTGCTGACGTGCTTATGGTTAAACCCACTAGTCACATCCCGCTTCCTAAAATACGTAAACACGGCACGTGACAGAGCCAACCATACTACCCGTGGTTAGGAATCATCCCTCCATAGTCACATTACGGCTGTCAATCGGATATCAACAACAGTAAAATATAATTTAGCTAACATATGTCTATCTGCCACAGTAAATAGAATCAAGAAATGCATATAGAGGAAACGAATTAAGATCCAATAAACAATAGTATCTGAATCACATCCCAATATGGGCTCACATCAATAGAACTAAAACCGTGGAAATAAATAAAGCAAGAGTCTCTAAATTAAGTAGCTAGCTCCTCATGCTCGGCTTGATTGCTAAAGTACTCTTGATCTGCCTGCTCTAAAAGTAGAGGAACTGGGCCATGCAAAACCCAGACGTCAGTGCGTCATAAATATCAAAATAATAGTAATGACTATGATAGGATGATATAATTAAACCAGAATATAAATAAATAACACAGATATAAATAGTGATCTATATGTATGTAATGTGTATCATAAAGTCTGTGCGTCTAGATTATCTATTCTAGAAGTCTTTGAAATCAATTAATGTAATTCTCATCATAATTCAATGGTATATCTCTCGTTCATGGCCTACGGGACTACGATACAATATATCCCGTTCATTCCCTACGGGACCACGATACAATAAACAATGATTTATTCCGTAACGCCTGTAATCATGGCAAACAATCATAATATCCTCTTAAGTTACGTTTTGGTTACATTCTTAATTTCCCCAAGGTTCTGTGTTCAAGTCAGGTATTACCGATATAAATCTAATACCAACACATGATCAATCAGGTACCGGTCTTGTCTATGCAGACAACAAGTCACGTCCATCAGGACAACAATCAGGATTGTTGGTATTAGCAATAAAATCCAAGTAACAAGTCTGGTAGTGTATCGTGAACATGTCATGCAATGTATTTTAACCAAAACGGATACCAATGTAAAACTGTAATCGATATCGAAACACGACTAATACCAGTATACATATGTATCTATCTGTACTAACCGTTATACGTCCATTACCATGTATGATACAATCTAGATAATCATACTGTACCGATATAATAGTATAATAATATCATGATATTCCGGCATGCAACTAGACGATTTATTATCGGTACGGTTAGAGACGGATGCTATAAAACTGTAAATCGGTAATATTTGCTGAATAATAAACCACATGCACTATTATTTATTAAATAGATATTGATATAATAACATAACATGTTGCAAGTTTAGAACTTGCCTGATCGGATCTCACGTCGAGATACGGATATCACATTCCGGCGTCGAAATAAAGTCATGACGCAAAACTTACGCATGCAAGACTGGATTTGGCTGAGCAATGACATGATGATAGGGCTAGATGATGACGCTGGCTGGGTCGTCTGGATCGTCGGCGACGCACGCAACTCCGGCGAGATGATCCGAGATCAAGAAAAGTGAAGGAAAAGAAAGAAGAAGAAGAAGAAAAAAAGAGGACTAACTGTTGGGGTTACTAGGTTGGCGAGGACAGAGGAGAGATGGTGGCGACGAGGCGAAGTCGTTGGTGGCGAGCCCGTCATGACCGTGAGGGGTGAAAAGTGATCGGGAGGAGAACAGAAGAGGGAGGGAGAGTGTTATATATATATATATATATATATATATATATATATATATATATTAGAGGGAGAGAGATATGAGAGAGACAGAGAGAGAAGAATTATATTATTAGTTAAAATATATATTATATATATTTATATAACAACATTATATTTATTAGTTATAGAAATATTATACATATATATATATATATATATATTGGGATTTTACAGTTAATACTAGATTACTCCGAATATTACACGTGTCCTTCCTAAAAATCTAGTTTTTTAATATGGAGAATATGCGTAAAAGTTTAAACCATAATGCGATATACAGTAAATAAAAATGTATACCCCCAAGTGCGGATCTGCGTAAATATACGTAGCGATCAATTACGAGTCGGTTTTACAATTCAGGTATGAACATGATATATGGGTGCAACCACATGATATGGGGTACTATGACGTGCAAGGCTAGATAAGAAAATATGTTATTTGATTTTATTTTGTATTATAAAAGATATTTGGAATATATTATATATGTGTATAATATCTAGATTTGCATGGATTCTTTTAACTAGCAAATATTTAGTGTAATCTTGAACCATGATGGATTTCAACCATGCGGGTCGGGTCGGATAATAACCACAACTACCAATTACACTATCCACCACCCAAAAGCAACAATAATAAAGAATTTTACCGCAAGAGTTGAAATACCCAAAATATATAGTATAACAGTGCCAGGGTGTTACACCACTGCCAATGTATTGTCGAGTCTTTAGAGTCCCACACAGAGAGTTTTTCCGGTTCAGGCGACAGATGTAGGAGCCGTACGCTGGTACGTGCAGGGCTCCGATTAAATACGTGTACGGGATACACGGATTTTAACGGGCGGTTGATAATACTAGCCAGCTTAGAATTAAACCGGATTATTAAATCAGGTTTAGATTTAATAATTTGTGTATGTATTTTAATACATATATTTTAGTATTATTGTTCACTGTTTATTTTCTTTCTTTGGTGCTATCCATATTTTTATACGGATACGCGTATGTGTAGCAGTACATATACCGGGTGAAGTATTCCGTATTTATACAGGAATACTTCTAAAAGAAAGACACCTCATATTTATTTTTCTATTTAGAAAAATAAAAAGAAATGAGGTGGAAGGGAGAAATTATGAAGCATGGTGCATGCATATAAAAAGGTATGGCTTGGAGATTTTAAAATGATAAAATCATTTGTGTGCACTATTGCACCATAGTTGTAAAAGGAAGCCATTCTCATTTGTTTCTACACTTGATATTTTTCATTCCTCACATGAACTCATACTTTATGGTTGCTTCCTCTTTTCCTTCCCCTTCTTCTTCTTGCTCTCACTTTGAGCATAGATTTTAGAGAGAAAAATTTAGTGATGTATTCCTACATCACCGACCATCCAAACCTAACGAGCTTGGATCAGCGGTTAGATCCTCCTCTGGTTTCCCGCGGGTGAATGTCTTCGGTAAGGATGGTCGATTCTCAAGCGCGATCCCGACGGCTACGAGTTTGGAGGGGTTTTCCATAATTGGGTGGACACGCGACAAAAGTTGTAGTTCATCAACCCTTGCATGTTCTAGTTTTCTAGTTTAGGGTATTTGGATCGTATTCTCGGATGTGTGCATCTGGTGCCCGCGAAAAGTTTTTGTTTTCGCTTCCACCTCGCTTGCGGCCTCACGGCGCGAGCGCCGTACTCCAACAGTTCTCAGGTGGAGATTAGCTATAGGGTTGGTGAATCTCGATAACAATTTTCTGTGTCCATTTAATTTTCTGCGATTCTGTTTATGATAGTATTTGTATTTTAAACTCTGATTTTATATTTCGCCGCATAGTTTTTAAATTGTTATAAATCAAACTGGGTTTACCATAAAAGCCTATTCACCCCCTCTAAAGCTGCTTTCATATTGCACCTAAATTTTGTAGAATAAGTGATTGAATTTTACATCACAAAAAATGATATTGTTTATTATTTTTCTTTACAATGGATGTGACCAAGCCTTTCTTTTGTACATCCTACAAACTATATTAACCAATCGAGCTTAGCTCAACTGGTACCAATTTTCTCTTCAATATGAGAGATCGCAAGTTCGATTCTCGAAGGGAATTGATTTCAGGAGGGAAAATACAAAATAAAATTGTCCTTTTCATTTTATAGTCAATACAAGCATTTCGATTCCACGTTCATTACATGCGCAAAATACTTGTTATAGACCATGGTAACTAAACTTCTATGCATGTGTGGTATGAGAGAGAACATAATAATAAGAGTGAATATGTATAAAATAATAAATATCAAGAGGGACATGCATAATTTTCTATTTCAAGTTTCAAGATGCATCGATGCCTTCTTTGTTTGGCAATTAGAAAATAAAAAGAATGTAGAAAAGTAATACAGCAGCAGGAAAGTTGAAAAGAAAAAAAGAAGTGAAAAAAGATTATTAACTCTTTTTTGCTTTGTTAAAACAAAAGTAAGAAGACATGTGGCTACTCATGAATTCTGCTTATATAAAAAGCCTAAAAGATAATTGCAAAGCATTAATAGAGAGAGAGACGAGCCGGACATCTTGTGGTTTAAGAATAGATGAAGCTCTTGATCTCCTTCAGATGTTGTCTTCCTTTGATCTGTCGCGAGCGTTGATGAATGGTTGGGATTTGGTTTGAGGGTTGCCTACTGATGTGTGTGGATCTCAGTGGGCTTGATTAGAAACGAAGTCGATCTACCTGCAAGGAAGTTCCAGGGTGGTTGTACCACCGTGGACCCTCCGAAGATCAAGTTAGTAGAGGTATTTGGGCAGAGTAGCGGTCTATTTTGACAGGGATTTTCTTTTACCTGAGTCGTCTGAGAGAGGGTTTATATAGTGGCGGCCATGGGCTAGCGGGCGCGAGATTTACGCTGGTCGTTACGCCCCTGGAGTCACGCCTGCGCGAATGGCGGGATCCTCTATTAATGACGAGATATGCCCGTTAGCAAGGGAACGCAGTGGAGTGGAACGCGGGATCGTGGGGCGATGGATATCTCGCGTCTGGCGAGATTCGCGGAGCCATGGCGGGAATGTCCGCGGCCTTTGCTCTGGGTCAGTCGGTGAGACCGAGGAAGCTGAGCTCGGCGGGAGGCTCGGGGAAGAGCGGGAGGTCGAGCAAGCTTGGTTCAGTGATAGCTCGGTGGCGAGCAAGGAGGGCTGAGGAAGCTCAGTGTGCAGGAGGGCTCGGAGGCGAGCCATTGGTTATGTGTAAGACGAGCATAGGAGTCATCTGGGAAGCCGTCGAAGGCCAAGACAGGCCTCGGGGAGAAGGCCCGGGGTGCGCCATCAATGTACTGTTCTTGCTCCTTTCCCTTAAACCCCGGGACACGTCACCTGCCACGTGTTATGATCTAGGGAGTTCTCAGTATTGAGCATTATAATTAGCCCCCACTCTCATCCCGACCTATTTATGGGTTGGGTCGAGAATGGTCTGATCGGCCACCTGAGCCAAATTCTTAGTCGACGAATTCGTTGGCATGGATTCCTGGGCAGTTAGTCATATTTTTCGTTGACGTCAGCGGATCAGAGAAGAGATTTTGCATTAAAGAGGGAGCGCCGGTCCGCTCGTATGTCCGTTGAGGCGCAGGATGCGTGTCCGACGCTGATTGATGGACATGACTGGCTATCGCCGTCTTCTACGCCCAAAGGGACGTGACCAATGGTTACGCGACACGTGGAGCGTCGACGGATGGCGAGCGCGAAGCGCTGTTTTGGTAGGAAACGGTCTACGCCATTGGATGCGTTTGCCCAATGCTATAAATAGAGGTGGGATCCCCTCAGGGTCCACACTTCGCTATAATTTCCTCATCGCTGCATGAGTTAGCTCGGCGCTCTTCCCTTTATGTTGAATTTCTTGCGTTCTTTCCTCGGAGGTCTCCTTCCTTTGCTCAGGTTAGATGTCTTCCTTTAAGGAGTCTGTAGAGATAGTTCGGGTAGAGTCTAGGGAGTCTTCCGCTGCTTCTTCCTCTGCCTCATCCGAGTCAGATTTCCCCGGGGAAGTTAGGGTTAGACATGCTTCCCGGGGTCACGCGACGGGGACAGTCCCCAAAGCGCGTATCAGGAGTGTTCATGACGTGCCTTCCCTCCTGAGGAATATGGATGAGCTCACCACAATCCGGGCTCGCTTCCACATTCCCCCTGGCTACTCACTTCGCTTGGCCGGGGAGAGGGAGATGGCAAACCAGATGCGGGGCAAAGAGATTGCCTTGTACCTGGATTCCTTTTGGGTTGGAATGCGTCTGCCCTTCTCTCCCAAGGTGAGTGCGGCGCTGCATTGCTTCCAACTAGCTCCGAGCCAGCTAGTGCCGAACTCGTGGAGGATTCTCCTCGGGTTCCTAGTCTGGTTGAGACTACAAGAAATCCCTTTCAGCCTGACCCTTCTCCTTTCCTCCCTCTGCTACAAAAATCATCCCGGCACCCGTAAGGATGAGCCGAGCTGGGTATATGTTTCCTTTAGAAAACACAGGGGAGGGACGACCGGGTCGGGGGTCATAGTAGTTCCTTCTTCCATCCATGAATGGAAGGAGAAATTCTTATTTGTCAGGCCACCCAAGGGTAAGGATTGGCCTATGCCTGTCCAGTGGCACAAGGCCGACTGCCCACGGGTGAGGCGGTCGTCAAATCCCGAAGCGAGGGCAGTGTCGGCATGGGAGCCCGTCCAACGGGCCGATGTGTTACTTTCCGAGCAGGCCCTCAGCTGAGCCCCGATCAGTTCGTGGGTAAGTTAGGAGCCTAGGCGATCTGCTTAGACTCGCTTACTCTTCTTCTATTCCTTCTGGCATCACTAACTCCCTTTGTGTGTTTTCTTTTTTTTGCAGAACCGATGGACCGCTCCAAATTTTGGGCTACGATGGCTGAGAAGAAGGGGAGGAAGGTAGGAGGCGCCGGCTCTTCACGCCCCGCTTTGAGCCCGGCCCCCTCGGCGGCCGCTCCGGCTAGATGTTCCACTACGCCCCGGGCTCCGGAGACCAGCCACGGGGAGAGCCGCAAACACGCCCGGGAGCAGGAATCCTAGGTTTTGGAGGTGGCGGATGAGGCCGACCCTCCCGTGGCCCACCTCAAGTGGCACAAAAGGACGGTGTCCGGAGCCCCGTTTTCCCCGATCTTCGTAGAGGAGGGTATCTTCGCTTCGAGGTGCCCTCGGGGCTTTCTGTCGCCGATATCTTGCTCTCGGAGATGGAACGATCGGCTGGGGGTAAGATCCCTCAGGGGATCCTCAAGGCCCAAATCGCGACCATAGCCCAGGAGGCCGTGCAGGTTAGTGTCCGCCTCCCGTTCGAGTTTTCATTAAGCCTTTTTGTTTGCATGATCGGATACCTTTTAACCCCTCCTTTCGTTTTCCTCAGGTCCTCCAGCACTGCGCCCCTCGTTGCCAATATGGAGCACGAGGAAATCGCCCTGACAATGCAGATAGCGGGCAAGTCTTCCTCGCGGGAGGAGAGCCTGAGCCAGGAGCCATGTCTGGCGAGGGAGAGGATCGCCTTCCTCGAAGACCGGGTGGCTGCCGAGGAGGGTGTGAACGCCAACTGCCGGGAGACCATCTGGGCTTCGAGGGAGTCCAACAAGGTCACCGAGGCCAAGTTGGAGGATGCCAGGGTGCTTGCCGCCACTCTAAAGAAGACGCGGGATACCCTTAAAAGGGAGAATGAGGCGGTGAAGGAAAGGATGAAGCACGCCGACCTCCGGGCTACGAAGGCGGTGGAGAGCTACAAGACGTCGGATCAGTTCTACACCGACCTTGCTGATGCCTCGGTCCTCGTCTGGCATGAGGCTCTCGACGTCGGTGACCACCTCTCTTAAAATTAGTCGGTGTTTACTGAGGTCTAGGGTTTCTGATCCTTAGTACAGATGGGTAAGAAGTTACCCACTAAGGGTGGACCAATCAGGGGAGCTGCTCAGTGGCCTCTTGATGAGGGCTTCGATCCTTGGCGTTGGTGGATAGTAAACTACCAGCCATGGATGGTCCGAGCAGGGAAGCTGCTCGGTGGCCTCTTGATGAGGGCTTCGATCTTTAGCGTAGATGGGTAAGAGGTTACCCACTAAGGATGGACCGAGCAGGGAGGCTACTCGGTGGCCTGTTGATGAGGGCTTCGATTCTTGGCGTCAGTGGGTAGTAAACTACCAGCCATGGATGGACCGAGCAGGGAAGCTGCTCAGTGGCCTCTTGATGAGGGCTTCGATCTTTAGCGTAAATGGGTAAGAAGTTACCCACTAAGGATGGACCGAGCAGGGAGGCTGCTCGGTGGCCTCTCGACGAGGGCTTCGATCCTTGGCGTCGGTGGGTAGTAAACTACCAGCCATGGATGGACCGAGCAGGGAAGCTGCTCGGTGGCCTCTTGATGAGGGCTTCGATCCTTAGTGTAGATGGATAAGAAGTTACCCACTAAGGATGGACCGAGCAGGGAGCTACTCGGTGGCCTCTCGAAGAGGGCTTCGATCCTTGGCGTCGGTGGGTAGTAAACTACCAGCCATGGATGGACCGAGCAGAGATGCTGCTCGGTGGCCTCTTGATGAGGGCTTCAATCTTTAGTGTAGATGAGTAAGAAGTTACCCACTAAGGATGGACCGAGCAGGGAGCTGCTCGATGGCCTCTTGATAAGGGCTTCGATCCTTAGCGTTGATGGGTAAGAAGTTACCCACTAAGTATGGACCGTGCAGGGAAGCTGCTCGGTTTTGTGAGGCGTGCCCGACCTTCCTTGGTGTGTGAATATCGAGAAGGGTGACCGTTGCGGGCGGCACGTGGCAGAAACACATAGGTGAGGCGAGGCGTTCCAAGATCAGCGTCGTTCCGACTTCGATTCGCCGAGAAATACGGGATGCTCGCAACGTGGCGGTATGGTATTGGAAGAATTGAGCGAATCTCAGGATTCGCGCCCATGCGCACGCAAATTTAGGCTCTTGGGGGTTTTGTGGAAGCTATAAATAGAGAAGGAGATGGGTTTATTTCAGCATTGCTTCTTCGAGATGGCCGGGAGTATCTACGTGATCGAAGAGATCATTACTCCCGATGACGTCTACCTGTATGACCAGTCTGTTTCCGAGGAGAGATACAGGGGCGTGGTCCTGCGTCTCGAGGATCACATCAGCCGTCTACTTCCTCTCCGGTCACCCCTCCTCCAATTGCTGATGTACGCAATTTTTAGGAGGTCTCCGGTGCTGTACAACCCCCTCTCCGGGGAGCTGCTGGACGAGGCGCTCGACAAAGTGCGCATGATCTACATCATCGGCCTCATCTCGAAGACCAGGCACGACCGATCTATGGCCCTCATTTTGGAGTGCTTCCAAAAGAGACAGATCGTAAGCCAGGGCTCGGCAGGTGGAGCACCCGGTGCTTCCGTGGCGTCCCGAGTTCATGGACAGCATCATCGGGGGCGAGTTGAAGAGGCAAGGGCTCGGCAGGAGGAAATCTCCACGGAGTATCACCAGCAGTGTTTCCTTGACCCCTTTCCCCCTCTGTTGTAATTTTAATTTTTATGTACGGCTGAGGAGCCCACAATACCTTTTGATAAACAAATAAAGCTTTTCTTTTTGCGACGTTCTATTGTTTCCTTTTTGTCTTCTGGGCGCATTTGAGTGTTTTCGCGAAACGAAATCCATGAGCTTTGAACCGAGGAAGAGGGAAACACATAGGGGAAGTTCCTTCTTATTATTAAAAAACTTAGAAAAATTTACATCGCTTTGTCAAAGAAGAAACATGTATTCACAGATATACTTTTCAAAGGTACAGCTTGAGCTTCTTGGCGTTGTAAGGCCGTGGAAATTTGCGACATGCAGCGTCTTGTAGGTGATAGGCCCCGCCGGGCAAGACTTAGAAGACGAGGAACGGGCCGTCCCACCTTGGAGGAAACTTGTGCAATTTGCCCTGATCAATGAACTCGTTCCGCCTTAGGACCAAATCTACGATTTTGAAGGCGCGATGCTTGACTCGTGCGTTGTAGTAGCGGACGGTTTGCTGTTGATAAGCGGCAGCTCTGATCTGTGCCTGGTCCCGCTTCTCCAACAAGATGTCCAAATTAGTCGGGAGGGCCGAGGTGTTTGCTTCATTTTCGAAGTGCTTGACCCTGTAACTGGGCAACCCGATCTCTGCTGGGACCATCGCCTCGGTACCATAGCAGAGGCTGAAGGGGGTCTCTCCAGTGGGGGTTTTCTTCGATGTGCGTAAGGACCATAAGACCCGGGGTAATTCGTCAACCCAACTGCCCTGTCATCCTTCTAGGATAGGCCTCGGATGATGTCCCAGTTAGCGACCTCGGCCTGCCCGTTGCATTGGGGGTGCGCGACCGCGGTGAACTTCATCAGTATATGGTATTCGCTGCAGAATCCTTTAAATCTTTCGTTTTCGAAATTCGTCCCATGGTCGGTGATGGTACACCTCGGGATCCCGAACCGAAATATTATGTTGTTTTGCAGGAACTTGATGGTCGTGGTGGCGTCCGGTTTTCTGATGGGGACGGCTTCGATCCACTTCGTAAAGTTGTCCACCGCGACGAGGATGTATTTGTGTCTGCCCGTACCGGTAGGGAGTTGGCCTATCATGTCCATTCCCTCCTGGGCAAACGGCCAGGGGGAGTTCAGGGTAGTCAGCTCGGTAGCCGGAAGGCGGGGTATGCTGCCGTGGAGTTGGCAGCTATTGCACCTCCTGACGAGCTTCTGGGTGTCCTGATAGATGGCCGGCCAATAGTATCCTTGGAGGAGTGTCTTCTGGACTAAGGTCTGTAAGTCTACGGTAGCGGCTCGGCAGTTTAACAAACGCCAAATGCGGAACAAAAACTTTTTAACTGGCGCTATCGTATACTATAACCCGGATCTGCCATTATTGCTAAACTAACAAACTGTAAAGAGGGTAGAAAAGGTTATACTGAACGATCCGAGTCCTTCGTTCTTTAACCATCATCCCACGCTCCGTTGCGGCTGCTCCGATCTCGTCGATCTCCGATCTGCTCGTCCAGGTGGCACCACGTCAACGGATCTTTAAACGGGCTTCCGCCTCTGACTCGAGGCAACTCGGTCGTCAAGTTTGCTACTAGAGACGACCAAGATTGATGTAGAGAATGAGTAGAATACTTTGTCTCACTTCGTCCACAGCTGTGGACGAACGGTTAATGAAGTTGCAACTCGAAATGAAATAGAATGAGAAATGAGTTATCAAATTTTCATACACTCAAAACCATAGTCTTTTTAATCAAAATCAATCTCTCTCTTCTCAAAGAGGGGCCGGCCAATATAAGTAGGTGAGGGGGGTGAGTGTAGGAGAGAAGTGGTGACCACAAGGATAAAGATCAAGAGAAAATATCCTTAGGTAAACAAGAAACATTAAAGCTAAAGCATGAGTCATATAAACCTAGTCATCATGCATTAATAGAATCATTAAATGCAACCATGAGTCACTAATCCTAGTCACCACCTTCTAGATGCTTCTAGAACCTTCCACACTCATCTCAAGAAAAGATAAATCCGTATTTAACCAAATGTCAAATACGGCTGATATAAAACTGGAAACTGGAAACTGGCAACTTCCAAAAGCGATCCTGAAACGAATTTCAGGACAACCCCGTAACAGTATAAATATACCCGCATTTGTATTACGACCGAATACAAATGCAACTGAGACAAAGATATTATATCTACACAATATAATACTCGGATCCGGCTTAAACCAAAGTCCACCAGTATTAACTGCCCGAAATATGACACGTGCGTGTTCCCCCAATCTGAGCAAGGCTCATTTGAATTTTGAAAATTCAAATTTTCTGAAGCAACGCTTCGAATTCCGTGCATTGCGCAATGCGCAAGCGGTCCACAGTGCGACACGTGTCTGCGCAGTTGCGCAAGCTCACCGCTGCGCGACACGTGTCCGCCCAGTTGCGCAAGCACTGTTGCGCAAGTGCACCGCTGCGCGACACGTGTCCGCGCAGTTGCGCAAGCACTGTTGCGCAAGCCTTCCACTGCGCGACACGTGTCATTCATTGGGGAGTTGCGCAGAAACAAAATGAAAATTTAATGAAATCTTTTCTGTTCTTTCCAAAACCAGAAGATTTTCTTCTGCCTTTGGATCAAAGATCCAGCGGTGGGAAAATTCCCAAAATCACTCAGAAAAGATCTTGTTAACAAATTCAACAAATTTGTGAGCACTATAAATAGGATCCCAGACCTCATTCGATGGGCAAGAACTGGAAGAATCGACCTCTAGCAAAAAAAAAAGAAGAAAAGAGAACTCTTGGAGATTATTCAAGAACAAGAAAAAGAAGAAAGGTAAAAATCTTTTTTTTAAGAGAAAAATCTCTGAAGAACAAAGGATTTAAAAAAAAAGGGGAAATAAATGAAAATAAATAAATAGTGCCTTGCACTTGTTATGAACCCTTGGTTCTGTAAAATCAGGGAAAACAGGAAGAAAAACTTGTTTTCCTTTGATCCAAATTTAGATCAAAAGTGCTATGCATTTTTGTTCTTAAATCTAAAAAAATTCTTGATGTTCTGCACAAATGCAACCCATTATTTAAAAGGGCCTGGCCCAAATCAAATTGCAAAATAATAAAGGGGCAGAGCCCTATTCGGATTGATTTTCTAGTCGAGCAAAGCCCAAAATAAATAAAAAAAAATTTGGACTTAACGTGTCTGCGCAGTTGCGCAAGCACTGTTGCGCAAGTGCACCGCTGCGTGACACGTGTCTGCGCAGTTGCGCAAGCACTGTTGCGCAAGCCTTCCACTGCGCGACACGTGTCACCTCCACGAGCGCTTGCGCTCTTTAATTGCGCAAAGCACCTGACAAGTCGTGTGGGGGCACTGTCAGAGTATTAAATGCAATGCATTATTAAGGGGCAGAGCCCAACTGAGAGGTCCAATAGACCAAAAACAATGCTCTGCATTATTCTAAAAAGGGCAGAGCCCAGTCAATGGCCTGAAGTAATGCTCTGCATTATTCTAAAAAGGGGGAAATCCCAAACAAAGGCCTAATAGGCCAAATGCAAACAAAATGTGAACATTTTCAACTGGACTTAGCCCAATTTTGGCCGTAAGTCCTTAAATTAAATTGACTGAGCAAATTGGCTCTCCTAAATCAATTTACGTCCGGTTCGAGGGTACATCTCCGAACTCCTTTGACATCTATCGTTGTAATTCCTCAACGACGTCAAAGAGGTGACGGGTCCCAACGACCACACACCCATATGGACTGCGGGGTCCTTAAACTCGTGGACCGAAACGTCCCTAAACTAATATCGGACCGAAACGTCCCTAAACTAATATCGGACCGAAACGTCCTTAAACTAATGATGGACCGAGACGTCCCTAAACTAATATTGGACCGAGACGTCCCTAAACTAATGATGGACCACTACGTCCTTAAACTAGCGATGGACCGCAACGTCCTTAAACTAATGATGGACCACTACGTCCTTAAACTGGCGACGGACCGGAACGTCCCTAAACTAATAATGGACCACCACGTCCTTAAACTGGCGCAATAGAGCCCGAATGCTCTTTTGCCGGATCTAAACGGTCCCGTTTAAGTTGATCTTAGCCCCAAACACGGCTAACGTATCCTTAAACATTCAAATGGATTATAAAACTCCCAATCAACTCTGGTTTGAGGGTACATCTCTGAGCTCCTCTGATACATGTCGTTGTAATCCTTCAACGACGTCAGAGAGGTGACGAGTCCCGATGGCCATACATTAAATTAATCACTACGTTAAGTTGATCTTAGTCTAAAACAAGACTAACGTATCCTTAACGAATGTTTAAGTTGATCTTAGCCGCAACGCGACTAATGCATCCTTAAACTAAAAACACCAAACCCAAATCTAAGTAAATACGGATTTGGACTAATCCACGTCCTACGGGCGACGGCATTACTCAGTCTCCGTATACAATCCATGGGCAACCACAAACAAAATAAATACACACGACACGAAGTGAAATTCTGGAGAAGGAGAAAGTTGTTACCGCGATGCGGTAGCGTAATTAACTGCAGGGGCTTGCGCTTGCAGGGAAGAGCGTCCCCACAATAAAAAAACCCTCACCCTGAGGGGGAATCTGACGAAGTCTGCTACATCGGCCGCATCCGTCTAAACCTCCGATCCACGGTGCCATAAATCAACTTGGTATCTTCGGAGAGGTAGACGGATAAAACCAAATAGCATCTGCCCCGAACCCCAGGCTCGGACGCGAAGTCCAGGCCGCCGTTCGGAGGGGAACAGATTCTGGCACGCCCGGTGGGACCTCTTCCTCTTTCCACTCCACACTTCATGTGTCGTCTTCGCGAACCAATCGCGGTTTGTTAAATGGTTGCCTTTGGATTTCAAGTTGCTAAGATTTGGTCTTGTGTCTGGCGCAGAACTCAAGCATCCATGGATTCTAACTGCACCAAATGCGCGAAGCACCACTGCAACGGACGCTCCACCTCACCGAGAGGTGTAACATATGGGCCCCAAGCGGCCTCTTTCCTCGCTCTGCCGGTGGAACAGGTGACCCAGGCCACCACCGGCCTGTTTTTCGGGACCATGGTCCCACATACAAGCTTCTCTATGCCGATATCCGCGCCGGAAGCGAACAAGAAGTCGGTGTTCGACCGGCTCACTGCTACCACGACCCCTGTCAACGGGTCGCCCGCTACTAAACCGACAGCCTCCGTTTTCACCAGGCTAGGTCAGAACTATAAAGTGGCCGTCCCAAAGAGGGCAACGGCCGCTTCTTTGGAAGTCGTTAAAGCGGCTTCTCCCATCAGAGAGTCGGTCTTCACAAGATTGACGGCTCCCAATCCTCCGCCAGCTGGTCAAAAGGCATTAGTCTTCGATAGGCTGACATCGGCAGTTACCCCACACTCAAACAGGGGGCAACAAGAAACCATCTCGATTTCCGAGCCGGTCTCAACGGCTCGTCGTGCGCGACGTCGCCATTGGCGACGAGTGAGAAAAGCAGGGGGCAACTCTCCCTCAGGGCTAACCCCACCTGCTCCAGTGGTGGAGGTCAACGCTGCTGTTCCAACTGGGAACAGTTTTGAACTACTGAGGAAAGTGCGTAAGAACTCTCCAACCGCTACCTTGAAAAGATCTCCTCCACCTGCGGAGAGAGTTCCAGAAACAAAACAAGAAAAGCCCCTTCAACGGCTATCCTCAAAAGTTTATAAAGTATGGCGGAGGGTTCAAGACTCCGTGATCGATCCAGACCACTTGCGTCACCAGAAAAAGGCGAAGGTGGAAAAAAACAAAAACTGCCCCATTAAACAGCAGGGGGTGACAGTTGCTAGGATGCCCACTCCAACGGCTCCTTTAACCTCGATGGCCCATAAAAGAAGGAGGCCAGGGAAAGCTCCCGCGTCAGCGGCAAGGTTTGAAGGCGGTGAACCTAAACGCCCCAAGTCAGGGGGCATAATTGTTCATACGGTTTATATGGCTTCTGGAAAGGAAGAAAGCCGTACTTCTACGGGTCACCGACCGCTCACCCGATCAGTGACCAAGGCTCAGGAGCAGCAACAAAAGCTCCAGGAGATGATGACCACAATGGCTGCACTCACTGGGCCGAAAGAAACCCCGGAAACATCCTCAGAAGAACGTCAAGAACAAGAAACGGACGCCGAATCCTTCGGCGCGTGCTAGAGAAGAAAGATAAAGAGGCTGCGGAACAGGCAGCCAACATAAAGAAAATGGCCCTCCAGTTCCAGGATATGGTGGGTATGATGATTCAACAAGATCCACCTGCTGGGGATCCCCCGATCATTCTTGAAGATGATAGGGGAGAGACATCGAATCCTCTACCGGCTCTATCCGCAGCTAAAGAGGATACCATATCGAAAGCTGATTTGGATGAATATATTGCCCAACAAATACGGGTGCATCAGGCGACTGAAGCAGCCAGTCAGATCGTAAAAACGGGGCGGCCATATCCGGGCTGGTATGACCAAATCAAGTACCCGCCGGGTTACACGATTCCCAAGTTTCATGTTTACAAAGGGACCGGCAATCCCCATCAACATGTTGCCCAGTTCAGGGCGCTTTGCGGTAATACCGGCGGCGACGACAAGTTGTTGCTTCGCCAGTTTGTTGGAAGCTTATCAGACACAGCGTTTGAATGGTATTCTGAGCTTCCCAATGACTCTATTAAAACCTTTGCGGAGATGGAGCTGCTCTTCACCCAACGTTTTGCAAGTGCCAGTGAGCGTGTAAAACCCGGCGTGACATGGGTTCAGTACGCTATACGGTGGCGTAATCTATGGTCGAAGTGTGAACAGCGCATAGAAGAAGCCCCTGCGGTGGGAATGTTTGTTGGAACCCTCGATCCACAAGCAACCATTTCACAGTTTATGATGTTCTTTAAGCCGACTTCCTTCCAGGCTTTGATCGACAAATTAGCGCAGATAGACCAGATGGGCCATAAACCCCCTCTCCCGAAGCCGGATTCCCGGAACGACAAAGGAAAGGGAAAAGCGATCATTGTCGCTAATGCCCAACAACAACCGAGCGACTCGAAACCGATTGCTCGTCCAAACAATATGCGCCCATACGTACCCCTTGAGGACAGGATGGGGCGCCCTTACTCTTTCCCCCGTGATAAAACGAGGAGGCTATTCGAGCTGGCGCTGCGCAACAGACTCATAAATCTGCCAGATCCAAAACGTCCGTTGCAACCGAATGACGCCAACGAGCCCAATTACTGCCCTTATCATCGAGTGCTAGGCCATCCGATTGAGGATTGCTACGTTTTCAAGAATTGGCTTGAGAACCAGTACCGTCAGGGCAAATTTGCGCTATCTGACAAATGGAAGGTGAATCCTCCGCAACCCCACACCTCTAAGGGGACGAATACGCCGGGGGCAACATGCTCCGTTATTGAAGAAACTCCCTGGGAGGTTGTATTATCAGCCAAAACGAGGAGAATGCTAAATGATCTTCAGACCTGTCCAGCGGTCAAGTGGAAGAACCCCTTGGAACCGCAGGTTATTGAGGGGATGTTGAAGCCACGACCGACTCCGAAGACCGATGGTGGTAGTTCAAGCGCTCATAGTCAGCCGTCAAAATCTTCGAAAAAGAAAAAGAAGAAATCTAAGAAGCCCGTGAAGCCTGGCGACAAGCGCACGGACTTACAAAAGCAAATCGACGCACTGGATGAGTACAACCAAAAGGCGCGGACTCCCATTACGCTCCAAGATTTCCTTGATCACGTCTTCCAAAAAGAAGATGAGGGAGAAAGTTCATCGGATGAATCCGAGGAATATGTGGCGAGCTGTCATATGATCTCCCATTCGACCACGAACGATGAAGGGACTTCTGGCACTGAAACGCTGGGGGCAAATGCCGAATCAAGAGCCCCAGGGTTATCAGTTGGAATGATTAGCGCGTTTCTTAATGAAGCTCGGTTGAAAAGCAAAGCTGATCGAGAACGCGAGACGGCTATATTCGAAAGGGCCAAGCGCCAGCGACTTGAGGAAGGAGCTGAAATGATCCCGCTGGAGCAAAATGCCTCCACCGCTGACAAAAGCCAATTAAAGATAAAAAAGAAGTTTGCTAAGGCCATATCGATGGGCATGAATCTACCACCCTCTGAAGAAAAAGTTACTGGCGTGGTAGAAATGCACCCCTCTTATTGCTTATATCATCAGAAGGTCTCGCATTCCACCCAAGATTGCAAAGCTTTCGATAAGTGGTGGCAAGGATACGTCGCTAATCGACAACGCTTTAAACGGGAAAAGCGTAAAATTCGTCGGGAGCAAAGAAACACGACTAAAGAACTTGAAAGAACTGCCGGCAATTGTCACATGGTTAACACTGCCGGGTCACAAGTGCCTACATTTGGGAGCGACTCTGATGAGGAACTAGAACTTGGCCCCTCTTCAAAGAATCCACTTCGGGAAAAGAAGAAGAACCGAAGGCTTGCGAAAATATACAGCTACGCAATCGGACACTACCTGAAAAGAATTTCGGACCTTTAAACAAGAAAAACAAAGGGAAAGAGAAGGTCTCTGAAGACATTGCTTTGGATGACCAAGTTGCGGAAGAGTTAACCGCCAAGAATCCCCCAAAGAGGAATAAAGTAGATTACAATGTCTTAGCGCATTTGAGGAAGCTACCCTCACAACTCAGCATTCTCGATACCCTATTACTATCAAAAGAGGCGAGGGATTCTTTGATTAAGGCCCTACAAGATCCAGACCAATTCCAAGCTTTCCTGGCCGAACAAAAGATGAAGGATGAATTGGAAGAGGTGCACACAGCCGACGTTGCTTTTGGTGATGAAGACCTTCTCCTCGGGACGTGTGAACACAATCGCCCCCTTTATGTCTCAGGATACTGCCATGACATAAAGATAGGTAAAATCTTGGTCGATAACGGATCGTCTGTTAATTTACTCAATGTGCGAGTGTTAAAGGAGATTTGCATGAGTGTCCAACACCTCGCTCGAGACAAAATCACCATCTCTGGTTTCGACTCTCAATCCTCAAAGACTCTTGGATCTGTGATATTGACGCTACGCTTCGGGTTGCTCGTCACAGACATCAAATTCCATGTTATAGACGCCAAAACGTGCTACAATGCTCTGCTCGGCCGACCATGGCTACACGAGTACAATATCATCCCTTCTACACAGCATCAGTGCATGAAGTATTTTAGGGATGGCCTTGAGTACACTGTGGCGGGAGAGTTGAATCCGTTTTCCGTGAACGAAGTTCGCAAGTATGAAGATGCCAAATACTTCTTACCGAGTTTCGAAGACACGGAAAGGTGTCACAAACCGAAAAACAAAACTAACGCCACCATCCCGGTCTTCGGCAGTGACACCGAAGAGGAGGAGGATATAATTTATTCAGGTCCATCCCAATCCACCAGGCCAGGACCATCCGTTCCTTCATTGATCTTCGGTAGTGATTCAGAGGATGAAGTTCATGCTGTATTCCCTGCTCGGCCTCCAATACGGGTTTCCGCTGATGAAGAGCGAAGTCTGCAGATAACCATGGTGCCGATTGAACATTACAAAGAACTGGATGCACTCGACACCAACAGCGTAGAAGAATTGCACACATTCTATATTCCTCCCGGACGAAAAGGCGAGAAGGCAATCCTATTCTACCGTTCTGAAGAAAACAAGGTGGAAAAAGAAATTTGGCATGGCGCGGATCCCACGCTCGACAGGCTTCAGCCTATCCGTCTTCCCAGATATTATACCGAAGGTTTGAAGAAACTGTTGAAGCGTCAGGCAATACCTTTCGAACAAACCGTTAGAAAGGCCAAATTCTATGACAAGGTCTGGAACGTTCCCGGGACTCAATGCAAACTGCCTAACGGGAGAATGGAAACAAAAGGGCTTGGGTACATCCGGTCAAAGAAACGGGAACTGGTAAACAGCTGTTATGTCATGTATGACTTCGATGAAGAGGCGGACGCTCAATGGGAGGACGCTAATCCTGAGCCAGCAAAAGTTCCTGATACAAAACCGCCCAGTCCATCGTCTGAAGACCAGATGAGCAAACTTATAAGGGATGCGAGTCAAAAAGCCCGAGATGATCACAATCGTGAAATGGCAATCTATGAGAAAGCCAAGACACAGCGCCTCCTTCAACAGGCAGTAAAGAACGAAGATGCTGCCCCACGTCAGCCTGCTACAAAAAGGGTTCGACGCGAAAGCAAAAACAAGTCAAAGGGCCGAAAAGGTGCTCGACAACCACAAAGCAGAGCTAAGAAGCCACGCATCCGAGAGTCGAGCGTTATTGACCTAGCCCTCATGAAGAAAATGGGTCGAGCATACTCATTTCCTCGGAACAAAACAAGGAAAATACTTGATCTTGCTCTAAAACATCAAATGCTTACTCTGCCAGAGTCTAAACACCCTGAGCAAGCGGGCGAAGTCTCCAACCCAAATTATTGCTCTTACCACCGAGTAGTAGGACATCCGCTTGAAGATTGCTTCACCTTTAAGAATTGGGTTGAGGACCAATATCAGCTTGGCAAATTCGCGTTGTCTGACAGTTGGAGGGTAGCGCCGCCGCAAAAGCACGAACCCGAAAACACAAGGATAGAACCAACTCCGCATTGGGATTGGCAGAAAATTCGCACCTGCCATGTGATAACAATATTAAAAGAAGGGTCCGAGGACATGAACAACCTTCCTTGGTGCTTTGAAAGCGGCAGCGATGAGGTAATCTCAGAATTTCCACCAGCACCAAAAGAGCTGGAAGATGGAATCCATACTACCGCAGATAACCTCAAGAAAATCGAGTTGGGAACAATAAATGATCCGCGACCGACATTCGTCAGCGAGCTGCTGTCTGAAGAGAGGGTGGCTGCGTTAAAAGACGTCCTTGTGCAGCATAAAGATTGCTTCGCATGGAACTATTCCGAGATGCCGGGACTAGATCCAGAAGTTGCTGTACATAGACTAGCAATATCCCCGAACATCAAGCCAATCAAACAGGCGCCGAGAAGAATGCGACTCGAGCTTGAGATGAGCATAAATACCGAAGTCAAAAAGTTAATCGACTCTGGCTTCATCCAGGAAGTTCAGTACCCTGAATGGATCGCCAACATCGTCCCAGTGAAGAAGAAAAATGGGACAGTGCGCATATGCGTAGACTTCCAGGATCTTAATAAAGCTTGCCCGAAGGATGATTTCCCAGTGCCAGTCACTGAACTGATGATAGACAATACATCCACTCATGAAGTTTTCTCCTTCATGGACGGCTCATCGGGGTATAACCAGATAAAAATGCATCCAGAAGACCAGAAGCACACAGCTTTCAGGACTCCTCTTGGTATATTTTGTTATAAAGTGATGCCCTTCGGTTTGAAGAACGCCGGTGCTACTTATCAGAGGGCCATGACAAAGATCTTCGACGACCTTATACACGAAATCGTTGAATGCTATATCGACGATCTCGTGGTTAAAAGCAAATCATACGAGGAACATCTCGAGCATCTGAAGACTGTATTTCAACGCCTTCGGCAATACAACTTGAAGATGAATCCTCTTAAATGTGCGTTCGGGGTTTCCTCGGGCAAATTCTTGGGATTCGTTGTTCGACACCGAGGTATTGAAATAGATCCGTCAAAGATTAAAGCGATCATGGAAATGCCTCCACCGAGGACTCTCAAACAGCTGCGGTCTCTCCAAGGGAAACTCGCATACATACGGCGATTTATAGCCAACCTTTCGGGAAAGTGCCGTCCTTATAGTCACCTGATGAAGAAGGGAACCCCATTCGTTTGGGATCAAAAATGCCAAGGCGCACTGGATGAGATCAAGCAATACCTGCAGAACCCGCCGGTGTTGGCTGCTCCGGTTAAGGGGAAGCCTCTCATTCTTTATACAACCGCCCTCGAAGGTTCCTTAGGCGCATTATGGGCACAAGAGAACGATCAAAGGAAAGAAAGAGCACTCTACTGCTTAAGTCGAGTTCTGCTGGGGGCAGAAAGCAACTACTCTCCCATTGAAAAACACTGCCTGGCGTTGATCTTCGCAATAACAAAGCTTAGGCACTATGCGTTGGCGCACGAAGTCCGTCTTATTTCAAAAGTGGACCCCCTCAAATATCTAATGTCAAAAGCCATATTGACATGGCGACTCGCTAAATGGGCCCTGCTCTTGATGGAATTTTCGATAACATATCAACCTCTCAGGGCAGTAAAAGGCCATGCCATCGCCGACTTCCTTGCTGAGCACCCGATACCAGCCGACTCTCCTTTAAACTGCGATCTTCCGGACAAACATGCGTTTGATGCGATCGATGGTGATAATACCCGATGGGAGCTTTATTTCGATGGAGCATCTTCCATGAAAAAGCACAAACAAAATACGCCAATGATCAAATCAGGGGTAGGACTCATCTTTGTGACTCCATAAGGAAGAATAATGCGCTTCGCCTTCTCCTTAACAGAGCCGAGGACGAATAATGAAGCTGAATATGAAGCTTTGATAGCAGGCCTCGAGATCGCCATTGATATGGGAATTGAAAGCCTCCTCATATATGGGGACTCCCAACTGGTCGTCAGTTAAGTGAACGGCGATTACCAAACGTACAAACCGGAATTGGTAAAATACGGTGAAAAAGTACAGCAATTGCTAACCCAAATCCCCTCATACACGTTGGAAAGTATACCGCGCGCGGAAAACAGCAAAGCGGACGCACTGGCCAAACTTGCTAAAGAATTGGCTGATGAGAACCTCGATGATGTTAGAATCGTGGTACAAAGCCGTCTGGTACAAAGCCGTCGAGTACTCGTCCCGGCAGAAATACCTCCAGAATCATATAAAGAAAAGGGAGCGACTGAGCAGACGACCCTGCAAATAAAAGACCATGAGAGGGTTGAGGATTGGAGGGAAGTTTTTATAGACTACTTCAAGTCCCAACAAATGCCTGAAGATGCGTCCACAAGACATCAACTCATAAAACGAGCTCTGTCCTTCGCCTTCGTCAATGATACTCTCTACAAGAGGTCATTCGATTCTCTGTGGCTGAGATGCTTAGGACCGGACGAATCGGAAAGAGTCGTCCAAGAGGTTCATGACGGACTCTGCGGTTCTCATCAAGCGGGCCCTAAGATGAAGTTGAAAATAAAACGGATGGGCTACTACTGGCCCACGATGATTCAGTACTGCATCGAATATGCGAAGCAATGCCACTCATGCCAAATTCATGGGGACTTCATCCATCAACATCCAAATCCGCTACACCCAACAGTGGCTAGCTGGCCATTCGAAATGTGGGGGACTGATATAGTTGGCCCTATCGAACCAGCATCGTCTAAGGGACATCGTTTCATCCTAGCGACGACTGATTACTTCTCCAAATGGGCAGAGGCGGTACCGTTGAGGGAAGTGAAGACGGAGAACATCCTCCATTTCTTCAAAATGCATGTCATATACCGGTTTGGAACCCCAAGAAGGATCATCTCTGATAATGGGCCAGCCTACCGAAGTCATAAAATTAGCCGCTTCGCACAGCAGCACAATATAGACTGGAGATATTCCTCAGTTTATAATCCGCGAGCTAACGGTTTAGCTGAGGCCTTCAACAAGACCTTGACGAAGATCATGAAGAAAACAGTGTCACGAAATAAGAGAGATTGGCACGAAAGACTGCAAGAAGCTCTTTGGGCGTATCGAACTACGTTCAAGACAGCCACAAACACAACGCCGTACGCGTTGGTATTTGGGACGGAAGCAGTACTCCCTCTCGAGATAGAATTACCCTCTCTACGAGTGGCAGTTCACTACGAGCTGACGGATGAAGAAAATGCTCACCTCCGGTTTGAAGAGCTCGACGCCCTTGATGAAACCCGGCTCATAGCGCAGCAAAATCTAGAAGCTTATAAGGCAAAGATGACGCGCTCATACGAAAGATTGACCCGACCGAGGACATTCCACCGAGGTGAACTCGTGCTAGTGGTCAAAAGGCCTATGATCCCCAATCGCGCCAAGCGGGGAAAATTCGAGCCGAACTATGAAGGCCCGTACATCATAGATAAAGTTTACCAGGGTGGAGCCTATCTACTCATGGACATGCACGGTGAAAGGCCTTTCAGGCCGATAAACGGTCGCTTCCTAAAGAAATACTATGCTTAATGAGCCACAGCCTAGGTCAATGATAGATGACGACGACTATGTCCGCTCGCTATCTTCCTAAGCTCAAGCTTTATAAAAAGTAGCCGACCTTCTCAACGATGGACCGAAATGTCCTTAAACTAATAGTGGACCGAAATGTCCTTAAACTAATAGCAGACCGAAACGTCTTTAAACTACTACCGCAGCATCCTTAGGCTGACGAGATTAAAAAAAAAAAAAAAAACGGTATGTCCATAAGCAAAAAAGGGCACGGATGAAAACCTGAAAGGGCTCCGTGAGTAAAAACAGCAGGGCTACCGGCGAGTGTTCGTGAAAACCCGAAAGGGCGCAACCTCGTTAAAAGACACTTATAGGGTCTTCTCGACCTTATAAGGAGAAACCACCTGCGTGAGATCCTTACGACTCACAAAGGAGTAACACACTTAGGGATCCCCACGATTCCTAAGGAGAAAACACACTTGCGAGATCCTCACGACTTGTAGGGAGAACTCTCTTATGGAACCCTCACGGCTCATAGGATTTGAAAGTCTTAAGTCACAGAGACCTAAACCTGTGCTTAAGCAAACCCCCACAAACTTTCAATATTGCCCTACAAGTGGCTCAGTATTTGACCCTTGTATACAATCCACGGGCGCGAATAAACATTTCCCTAGCCAAATTTCATCCGTAATTGGGAATACGTTCGCATGGTGAACAACCCTTATAAATCCCCTCGATTTATGAGGAGAAAACCCTCCTGTAGGATCCTTACGACTTACAGAGGAACAAAACACTTAGGAACCCTCACGATTCCTAAGGAGAAAATACACCTATAAGATCCTCACGACTTGTAGGGAAAAATACCTTCACGAGACCCTTACGGCTCATGAAGTCAAAAGTCTTAGCTGACAGGACCCTAACCCTGGTCGCTAAGCCTCCTTTGTTCGACAACGGCAGAGGCAAATGATGATTCGCTCCTGGTAATATCCCAGTTGTAGCGGTGCTGATGCCGAAATCGGTGTCCAATTTCAGGTTTACAGCGAAAAGCCAGTAGGCCGCACATGCATACGAAATAGCCGAAATGATGGGGCGACTTGTAATAAAAAAAAAGCAGCAAGTAAAAATGTATACATGCAAAATAGCCGAAATGATTGGGCAACTCGTAATAAAAAGCAACGAGTAAAAAAAAAAAATAATAATAAAATATATATAGCCGAAATGATTGGGCACCGCGAAAAATAGCCGAAATGATTGGGCAATCGCGACCTTCGCGATATAAAGCTGAAATGATAGAGCATCGCGGAAATAAAACAAAAAAAAATGATGATGAAGCCTTGGCCCTACAGTTAAGATCACATCGATCCCTGTATACAATCCAAGGGCGTAAACAAAAAGGAAACCGTACTTTCCCAACGGATTCCGTCAGACGACGAACCCCAGACCTCGACGGTTCATTTCAACCGAAGAAGCCAGTATCACCAGCAAAATCCTCGACTCACGGATACAAACACTCCTTGACGAGAGCCTCCTGATCCGCGTCGACTCGCAGAGCCACCAGCGCCTCCGTGGGAACCCTCGACTCGTTTCAAACCCCAAGGAAATAAATAATCCTTGGCGCTTGGGAAACAAATAATCCCGGCAAACTCCTCAACTCACGGATACAAACACTCCTTGACGAGAGCCTCCTGATCCGCATCGACCCGCAGAGCCACCAGTGCCTCCGTAGGAACCCTCGACTCGTTTCAAACCCCAAGGAAACAAATAATCCTTGGCGCTTGGGAAACAAATAATCCCTAGCAAAATCCTCGACTCACGGATACAAACACTCCTTGACGAGAGCCTCCTGATCCGCGTCGACTCGCAGAGCCACCAGCGCCTCCGTGGGAACCCTCGACTCGTTTCAAACCCCAAGGACACAAATAATCCTTGGCGCTCGGGAAACAAATAATCCCTAGCAAAATCCTCGACTCACGGATACAAACACTCCTTGGCGAGAGCCTCCTGATCCGCGTCGACTCGCAGAGCCACCAGCGCCTCCGTGGGAACCATCGACTCGTTTCAAACCCCAAGGACACAAATAATCCTTGGCGCTTGGGAAACAAATAATCCCTCGCAAAACTTCTCAACTCACAGATACAAACACTCCGTGACGAGAGCCTCTTTGACTCACATCTCGGGCAGTAAGGATTCAAAAACTTGCTTCCTGAACAATGGGACCCTGCAAGTCAATCCTAAATGGTCTCTTGCATACTATTCACGGGTCTCACTCTCTGAAGTCGATTCTCGACAAAGAGGGAAACAACCGCTTACGAGCTCTCTCGACTCGTAAGAGGGAGAAATTCTCTTATAGGATCCTTTCGACTTATGAGAGAAAACCACACTTGGGAATCCTCACGATTCCTAAGGAGAACATCCACTTACGAGATCCTCTCGATCCGTAGGGAGAAAAGTCTCTATGAGACCCTCACGGCTCATAGAGTTGAAAAGCCTTAGGCGGCAGATCTGAACCTGCGGCCTAAGCCATCGCTATCTCTTAAAAAAAAAAAACTAAGTTATCTGCCAATTATGTTTATCAAAGACAACATGCTGATAATAAGAGAATGCTGAAAGAAAAAGTGCATACAAGACATTGCAAAAGAAAATGTGTATCTTTATTCATTGACTTCAATCAAATACAAGATGAATTGTACAAAAGAATAAAGAATGGATACATATTATTTCAAAGGAAAATTTTACAAATACACTGATACAAAGGCAGCTACTGGGAAGGAAGCGTCTTAAGTAGCTTTATCAGTTGTTCGCACACTTCCTTCCAGGCCTTTTCCCGATCGGCTACCACCGCCAGCTCTGCCTCCACTTGGGCTCGTTGCTGCAAGACCGACGCAAGCTGCTCCCTCACGACTTGATAGGCAGCTTCCCGACTTGGGATAGTGCGCTCAGCTACGTCAAGCTTCCGCTTCAAGTTTAGCCCGTGGGAGATGCGCTCCAAGAGACCCTCAAAGATAGTCTTCACTTGGACGGCATTTGCCTCAACCTCAGCGCGCAGATGGGCCGTTTCGTTCGAGGTCTTCTGGCATTCCCTTAGTCTTAAAGCTGCTTCTTGCTCCAAGTGGCGGGAGTGCGAAGTGCTTTACTCGAGCCAAGTTGTGCGTTGGGTGCTCAGGGCTAAAACTTCGGGAGAAGGGCGCGTCGACTCCAGCCGGTATAGACAGGCCTCGATCTCCCTGCAATGATTAACCCAAGAGCCAACGACGCCTTCGTTATGAAAATTTACGAGCGCCGCCAACATTAGATTAACCTCCACAGCGAAATCTACGGCAGAAGGGAGAGCGTCCATATTCAGCTCTTCAATGTACCCGCTCAGCATGCCCAAACTCATCGCAGCACCCTTGGAAGATGGACGTCTCAAGAAAGGGCCTGCCGGTGAAAGGACGCGAGCCTCAAAGGGGACCGGAGCCGGAACAATAGCTGCAAAACAAAACATGGTTAAACGATGGTTCAGAAAATGTTGAAGGGTTGCTAAAAAGAAATTTACTATACCAGCTGCAACGGATGGCAAAGCCGGAAGGGCCGGCAGCGCGGCGGGTCTTACATCCCCTCCTTCGATTTGTGGCACTGCAATAAGGAAAAGGAAAAGTCAAAGAACCATCCCATTGCTAAAAAGGGGAAAATAAAGACATTGTAGTGAAAGTATACTCACCGGCGCCACCAGAGGGAGAAGCGAGTTCGGACGGGAAGGAGAAGTGTGGGAGCAACACTTGATATAGATGATCAAAGAGCACTCCTGAAAAGATGCAGTGGTATAACATTAGTACCAAAGCTACATTTTAAAAAAAGATTAATACATGAGTCGTAAATCCATACCTTCCAACATCCGCGATGGTACAAGTGAAGACGGGGATGCCACCACCGCCAAAGCAGTAGTTGACGGTGCTCCTTCGAGCAATGGAGCGTCGGCACTGGCCGCACCTGCAAAGACAAACATGTTAGAAGAGATCGCAAGATATATAAAAAAGGGGGGAATGCTGGTGACGCAAAAATTTTACCTGACGAGCTTCCAGCCGAAACTGAAGCAATCCCCTCTTCTGTTGACACGAGACCACCGCCCGTAGCCTCGTCACCCGACTCGATGGGAACCGTTGTTGTGCTCGCGAGCCCGGGAGACGGCAAGGATCCATACGCGGGAAGGGCTATGATCGGAGTATTGCCAGATTCCAGAGAAGGAGCGGCTGGCTCGTCCTCAGGAATCGTGGCCACCTCACCCGCTATTCCGTCGGGTCCTGCGGTCACAGTTGTCTCGTCTACCGTCACCGCGAGATCTCCAGCCTCGAGCGCTTCGCCCTCTACCGCCTTCGCCTCGGCTAAGACAATCATCTCATCTACCGCCACGTCAGGAGCGGTATCAATGACCTTCTCGGCGGCGGATCCTTCAACTTCTGTTTCAGGCACCGTGGCCCCGACGACGGTTCCCACCGTCGGCTCAGGTTCGGCAGGCGCCGCTTCCGCCATTTCCTGGGGTCCAACGGTCTCCGCCTCCCCCTCAGTCGGACTTGGTCCTGCAAAATGGAATGCATATGAGCCAATGGCTTTATAATAATTCTTACAACAAGGTTCTGGAAGAAGTCTTACCAGAAGAGGACTTGTCATTTGCACTCCGAGCCGCGCGCGCCACTTGCCGATAAGCAGTAGACAGGGCGGCAGGGGCCTCTTCAGAAGGTGTGTCGGCACGAGGAATCGTGCTAGGGCCCGCTCCCGTGGCCAAAGCAGCTCTGCTCGCCTCTGCTTCAGAAGGAGTGTCGGCACGAGGAAGAGTGCTAGGGCCCGCTCCCGCGGCCAAAGCAGCTCTGCGTGCTCTTGCTTCGCGTCTCAGCCGCTTCCGCTCCTCTCGAGCCGTTGAGACGGATGCCACTAGGGCTTCCTTGAGTGAGGCTCCCTCGTCCGTATATAGGGATGCCTCTAGATTCTTCAAGGCATCCCTCATCGTCTTGTCAAGCTGGGGCTCTTGTGGCAATTTCGACGAAGCCGGGACTTCGATAACGGACTTGGGAGGGACCCCTGCGTCAATAGATACAGCGCCTGCAAAGAAACAAAAGAAGGTCAGGTTGACTATCAGAAAAAAGATAACAAACTTTCCTTGTAAAAGAGAAAGGGGGTGAAACATACCAACGCCTGCTAGGGCACGCTTCTCCTCCTCCTCCTGAAAGGTTTTCAGGGAGGCAGCAATAGCCTCTTCAGTGGAGACACCTGTTGAAAATGGAGCGAATATTAGTTAAGGATAACAATACAAAGTGCAATAAAATGACAAATGAAGCGTCTGATGATTACCGGACTCAGCGAGTTTGCTTAACATCGCTTCGAGCCTAGCCGATCGCTTCGAAGCTGCAATGGCGGCAGCCAGATTGGTGTCCGCAGGATCTACCACGAAACCCTCATTGCTGCCGTATTCACATATGGCCTCGACGGGAGAAGCCACAGGCTTTAAGCCGAGGATCGCGTTGAGGGAAAGGGCGGACTTCTTCTTTTTCTGCTGTCCGCCAGCTTTAGATCCACCCGGAGTGGATTTGCGCTTGGCAGCCACTTTAGGGCGGCGAGTCCCGATCTCTGCCCCTCCGCCAGATCCTGGCGATACCACATCAACCGTCTTCGTGGGAGCATGGGACGCCGGCGGTGCATCCACCATAGTGGGCAATGGCAATCCACGCGGGGGGGGCCAACACACATGGTCGGTCAGCTCCGGCCTCTTTTAGCGGAGGGACAACCGGGCGCCTTGGCTGCAAGGGAGCCTTGCGATCACCACCAGGAGGCGCACCCCTACGGTCGACCAGCAAGCGTTTCTCCATTAAAATGATTGGGCCCATAGCATGCGCGTACCAGGCTACATACGGATGGATTATTTTAGGGGCACAACTAGGCTCACTGATGAAAAAATAAGAGCCTGTATTGAGCCGGACGAAATGATGCATCGCATTCCTTATCCCCTCTAGGCCGACCGCGGGTGTTTCCAGAAAGGCCTCCATCGAGATCCCTTGATTGTAACTTGATTGTCGGGCAAATCGATGTGGGTTATACCTCATAAAGAGAGCCATCTTATTCTGCCTAAATACTAGATAACCCGGCCGAATGGAGTAAAGGTGAAGGATTTCCCGAGCCTTCAATACAGAAACCCCGCCCTTAAAGTCGTCACACAGCGACACCACTGACTTAGCGGTCTCGGAGCCTATGGTGATGACCTTATCCATAAAAGAAGTCTTCGCTCCGACTAGATGCGAACGCAGGAGCAGTCCCCTAGACTCCCGCAGGGGTGCAACCACAATTGAAGCCCCGACCAACTGCATAATTCTTGGGAGTTTGAATTTATCAAAGAATGGAGGAGTCTTATGAGCACCAAACACCCCTCGCACATGCAACTCCATCCAAGAAGTGAAGTAGTGCATCGGAAAGTTAGCAGGCTGTACCTCGGGCTCATTAGCGTCCGCCGCTACGCTAAGTCCATTATAAAGGTAAGCCAGCCCGGCAATCCCTACCGATAGCTGCAAACCAGCCGCCATTCGATGCGCCGGATAAAAGACAGAGGACCGCATGAGGCGTGGGTGCATGGGAAGCGCAAAGCTGCATAGCCATAGACCCAAGAACCCTATGAAAAAAGTCTCCTCGTCCATACCAGGAACGGCGATCTCTGAGAAAGGGACGCTGGCAGTGCCGGGGAAATAAAAATCCCGCTGGTCATTTTCCAATGAAGGTCGGCTGTCCAAGCCGAAACCAAAGGGGTCAGCAAGCTGAGCGAACTTCTCGCCCTGCTCTGATAGGAACTCCGGGCGGATAAAACGAGTAATGAAATCCGTGAAACTGACGCCCCGGTCGCCCGATTCCAAATGGAGTTCCTCATAAATCTCCAACACCTTCACCAAACCCGGGTGCTGATGCTGAATGGCATTTTCCGGAGTTAAGTCAAATACAAGCTGCTTGGTGGCGAAGACATACTCGTCTGGAGGAAGCAGCTCCTCGTAGTGTTCTCCCCTCATTGGCAGACCTGAAATTTCAGCAAACTCCTCCAGAGAGATGGAGACTTCCCTATCCGCTGTCAAGAAGGTATGGGTGAGGATATTCCATTGTTCGATGAAGGCCTTTACCCACCACGTCGGAGGAGAGGGATACTCGAAAAGCGAGACGTAGACAGCTGAGTATAAGCCAATCGTCGTCAGGAGAGCCCTCTTCGTCGCCAAAATGTAACGGGCCCATGGCAGATACCCGGCAAGCGGTCGCGGAGTCAATCCAATATTGTAAGCCTGTCCCCAAGGGCGTGCTTCACCCTGACAGATTCGCCTCCCCAAGATATCTATAGCCGGCGGCGGCTGCACCGGAATGGCACCGATTGCAGGCTGAAGGAGATCGTCGGCATTCCAATTTTTAACCTCCACGGCATACTCCACCGGGGGCTTGTCCGCATAAGGGATCGTAACTATGGGCTCAGAGGGCGAAGCGGAGCTGAAGCTGCGACGGCCTTGGATGATCTGGCTATACCACCTTCCCCACAGATGGAGCTTTTTGCACTCAGGATCGTGAGCTTTAATAAGAGCGAACACCACCCGATCCACTGGCGAATGGGGGAACCCTCCTTCCGAGCGAACGAAGGGAAAAGACAAGTCGTCAGACATGTTTTCTGTGGAAAGAAAAAAAATATATATATCATTAGTGGTCTAACGCTTGGCATTTAAAAAAATAAAAATAAAAATCTTGCGCCAAACTACAATGCAGTGGGTAGGGGACCAAAAGGGGACCCACAAAATCAAGATGACGGCGCATCATTTGATAAGACAGTCCCATCATTGGATGAGACTGTCAGTTAATTAAAAAGACCCCCAAAAGAATACCCTTATTGGAGGGATCCCTAGAGACAAGGAGAAAATCTTCTCTTTTTAGAGCAAAGCTCTATCACAGAGTGACATTTGTCAAACTCTGGTCTCAAAGGAATAAAACTTCTTAAAAAGAGCCTAGCTCTGTAGTAGTAATGAAAAATTATAACTCCTAAAAATTAAAAAATTTGGGATCTTAAAGATCCATGAAAACTTTTAGGAGTTCTCTATTTGATCTATGAGCATGGCTCTGTTCATGGGTTAAAACCCAGGAACCAGATCTCTGTAATTTTTTTGAGAGCAAGGCTCTGTGGATGAAATCCCAAAGGGGTTTTCTTTAGATCAAAGATCTATGAGAGCAAGGCTCTGTTGAAGAAACCCCAAAGGGGTTTTCTTTAGATCAAAGATCTACAAGAGCAAGGCTCTGTTAATTAAAATTAATTTAAATTAATTTAAATTTTTACCTAGAGTGATTCTAAAGACCGAACTTTGAAGTTCTTGGGAAAGTACAAGAGCAAGGCTCTGAAAGTTCCTAAGCAAGAGCAAGGCTCTGAAATTCAAATTCTTGAAATTGGTAAAGAATTACCAAGGACCAAGGGTCCTATTTATAGACGCCTGCGTCTCTTCAAATGACCCCCATGATACAACGGCTAAGATCTCGCCACCGTTGCGCTCACGTCGCGCCACGTAAGCACAACGGTGGGGGGGCATTTGTTCCCCCAATCTGAGCAAAGCTCATTTGAATTTTGAAAATTCAAATTTTCTGAAGCAACGCTTCGAATTCCGTGCATTGCGCAATGCGCAAGCGGTCCACAGTGTGACACGTGTCCGCGCAGTTGCGCAAGCGCACCGCTGCGCGACACGTGTCCGCGCAGTTGCGCAAGCGCACCGCTGCGCGACACGTGTCCGCCCAGTTGCGCAAACACTGTTGCGCAAGTTCACCGCTGCGCGACACGTGTCCGCCCAGTTGCGCAAACACTGTTGCGCAAGCCTTCCACTGCGCGACACGTGTCATTCATTGGGGAGTTGCGCAGAAACAAAATGAAAATTTAATGAAATCTTTTCTGTTCTTTCCAAAACCAGAAGATTTTCTTCTGCCTTTGGATCAAAGATCCAGCGGTGGGAAAATTCCCAAAATCACTCAGAAAAGATCTTGTTAACAAATTCAACAAATTTGTGAGCACTATAAATAGGACCCCAGACCTCATTCGATGGGCAAGAACTGGAAGAATCGACCTCTAGCAAAAAAAAAAAAAGAAAAGAGAACTCTTGGAGATTATTCAAGAACAAGAAAAAGAAGAAAGGTAAAAACCTTTTTTTTAAGAGAAAAATCTCTGAAGAACAAAAGATTTAAAAAAAAAAGGGGAAATAAATGAAAATAAATAAATAGTGCCTTGCACTTGTTATGAACCCTTGGTTCTGTAAAATCAGGGAAAACAGGAAGAAAAACTTGTTTTCTTTTGATCCAAATTTAGATCAAAAGTGCTATGCATTTTTGTTCTTAAATCTAAAAAAATTCTTGATGTTCTGCACAAATGCAACCCATTATTTAAAAGGGCCTGGCCCAAATCAAATTGCAAAATAATAAAGGGGCAGAGCCCTGTTTGGATTGATTTTCTAGTCGGGCAAAGCCCAAAATAAATAAAAAAAATTTGGACTTAACGTGTCTGCGCAGTTGCGCAAGCACTGTTGCGCAAGTGCACCGCTGCGGGACACGTGTCTGCGCAGTTGCGCAAGCACTGTTGCGCAAGCCTTCCACTGCGCGACACGTGTCACTTCCACGAGCGCTTGCGCTCTTTAATTGCGCAAAGCACCTGACAAGTCGTGTGGGGCACTGTCAGAGTATTAAATGCAATGCATTATTAAGGGGCAGAGCCCAACTGAGAGGTCCAATAGACCAAAAATAATGCTCTGCATTATTCTAAAAAGGGCAGAGCCCAGTCAATGGCCTGAAGTAATGCTCTGCATTATTCTAAAAAGGGGGAAAGCCCAAACAAAGGCCTAATAGGCCAAATGCAAACAAAATGTGAACATTTTCAACTAGATTTAGCCCAATTTTGGCCGTAAGTCCTTAAATTAAATTGACTAAGCAAAATGGCTCTCCTAAATCAATTTACGTCCGGTTCGAGGGTACATCTCCGAACTCCTTTGACATCTATCGTTGTAATTCCTCAACGACGTCAAAGAGGTGACGGGTCCCAACGACCACACACCCATATGGACCGCGGGGTCCTTAAACTCGTGGACCGAAACGTCCCTAAACTAATATCGGACCGAAACGTCCCTAAACTAATGATGGACCGAGACGTCCCTAAACTAATGATGGACCACTACGTCCTTAAACTGGCGATGGACCGCAACGTCCTTAAACTAATGATGGACCACTACGTCGTTACACTGGCGACGGACCGGAACGTCCCTAAACTAATAATGGACCACCACGTCCTTAAACTGGCGCAATAGAGCCCGAATGCTCTTTTGCCGGATCTAAACGGTCCCGTTTAAGTTGATCTTAGCCCCAAACACGGCTAACGTATCCTTAAACATTCAAATGGATTATAAAACTCCCAATCAACTCTGGTTTGAGGGTACATCTCCGAGCTCCTCTGATACATGTCGTTGTAATCCTTCAACGACGTCAGAGAGGTGACGAGTCCCGATGGCCATACATTAAATTAATCACTACGTTAAGTTGATCTTAGTCTAAAACAAGACTAACGTATCCTTAACGAATGCTTAAGTTGATCTTAGCCGCAACGCGACTAATGCATCCTTAAACTAAAAACACCAAACCCAAATCTAAGTAAATACGGATTTGGACTAATCCACGTCCTACGGGCGACGGCATTACTCAGTCTCCGTATACAATCCACGGGCAACCACAAACAAAACAAACACACACGACACGAAGTGAAATTCTGGAGAAGGAGAAAGTTGTTACCGCGATGCGGTAGCGTAATTAACTGCAGGGGCTTGCGCCTGCAGGGAAGAGCGTCCCCACAATGAAAAACCCCTCACCCTGAGGGGGAATCTGACGAAGTCTGCTACATCGGCCGCATCCGTCTAAACCTCCGATCCACGGTGCCATAAATCAACTTGGTATCTTCGGAGAGGTAGACGGATAAAACCAAATAGCATCTGCCCCGAACCGCAGGCTCGGACACGAAGTCCAGGCCGCCGTTCGGAGGGGAACAATGCGTAAACGCACGTGCATTTTCCGAACCCTGCCATAAAACCATAAGGCCTCTACAACGTTTCGCCCGAACTTGGGAAACTGTCTGTGGGGGACTCTAATGACTCGTCAGTATCCTGGCAGTGGGTTTAACCACAAGCCGTCAGCGGCACTAGCTGTGCGTAACGGCTGCCCATGGACCGACCTCAAGGGATGCCGATGAGCGAACTTATCCGGAAACCCTACTGAGTCTAACAGCGACAATGTATATACAGTCCGGTCCGTTCGTCTATGAGTATCGCATATCTGCCTAGGGGGCTAGTAACGTCAGACCCCCAATAGCAGTATAAGTCGTGTCGGAGTGTAGCCCAAAAACACCCTGAGATACTACTGGAGTACCTGCCAGTAAATCTCCTGCCACGGCCGTGGGCTTTGTGTAATGGCTCTCCTAGACACAGCACGATCTCACCCCCAATACCGGGAGAGACGAATCCCCTGCCGATCCGCTTACGTGCCTCCATGTGGCTCGGGACTGTACCCAAAAACTACCTGTTTGCACGACTCCTTTGAGCCGTGGTAGGGTAGAAATCAAAGCACAGTGGAAACTCACACGAGACAAATGACGACCTCAGGTCGATGAACTAACCTGTACACATGTCACCAGGGAACTGCTATCTGACGATATGTATAATACCAACTAGCAGATTCCCGGCAAGTCCTGTCCGGTGTACTCATAATCCAATGAGCACCTGTATACATCTTAGGTGATCCAACTGACACCAGTGGCTTGTGAGACCGACCACCGCCCCTCGTCGGGGTCTCGACTGTATACACTAGTCTACTCCGGGGTATCGATGCCCTGTCTCGAAACTCCCACGACTAGGGACAACAATTAAGGATATGCTTATAAACTACCCAACTCTCACGTATATGATCGCCATCATACTGTTGGTAGTAAAGCAAGATCCTAAGGGCTCTATCAAAGTGTAACAGCGATCAGTCACCTGAACCTGTACACGACTGATAAAGGCAAACCAGATAGCATACTATCATCTCGAGTAAGACCGTCCTACCGGTATAGGTCCTCCGCAATCATTGCAATCACGTGCCTGCGATCCAATAATTGACTCTGAGGGCACTATATCCAACAATCTCCCACTTGCACTTAAGCCTAATTATTGCGATGTCGACTACTCACAGCCCGTGTGAAACCGAACATCCAACTCCTCTACTAATCAATTTCACAAAGCTCGTTTGTAAAACTATTGTGTTCGAGAAATAGCCTCAGTGGGTGGATCCGCCCAGAAGTTTCTTTCTATATCTCTCTAAATCTCAAGTTCGCGAAGAAAACCATCTCCCGAATTGAGTAATACCTGTCTTAGAATATGTATGGATATCTGATGGGACCTAGTTCATAAATGAACTCCAAATCTAAACTTCTTAGACTGTATCGATCACTGAACCTAATCAGTATCCGGCACCATGCCTTCTACAGTATCCTCTTGGACCACCTGTCCATAATACTGTCCCTCATCAGAGGGAAAACTATGATTCTGACAATCACTCTGTCATCCATGTCACCTTTGAAGCCTGGAATGATAACCGTCTCCCGAAGGAGGCTGCCGTCATCAAATCCGTAGAATATCCACTTATGTTCTAAAACTGCTTCCTTATGTTTCTCCAGGATTGGATTAATACAAACTTATCGCATCTAGTGCAAAAACAACATTTGATGTGGTACTTGACATCTCACGATTGACTCAATTGCCTAAGCAAGTGATCTACCAATTATGCACATCCCTCTCCCCTTTAGTCTGTAAGACACTTTTAGAGAGGGTGACTCCATCACCTGCAGGTACACCACCATACCGGGAGTCATCTATTCTAAAAAGCCATTAGAATACTGTCAAAGTACCCACATTGGGAAACTACCCAAATCCAGATCTAAAACCATAGATCCAGAAACCAGAATGTCTGATATTATATCCATATCCTGTCTGGAGAAACAACTGTGTGACGACCACAGTACAACCGATCGTAGTATAGGAATTTTACCTCCTACTCTGTGTATGCCATTCAGATACCATGACATCACACCCTACTACCTTCTTAACAGATCCATCCCCTATTCTGATGAAGTCAAACCCATGACTATCACATCAAAACTAGATGATCTATCTCCGCTATATCTGCTCTAGTCTATAATAGACATAAGCTACTTGCCCACTATGCTTCCGCTGCTCCCACCGACTACGACAACTCTCTGGCAGAATAATATATACGTGCACTTCTACAGCGAGTTTAGAACGACGCTATACTTAACCTCCTGCCAGGTCTCATAGTCTGGAACAACAGTAGTGTCAAGTCTTGGTAGATAAGAACCTTCCTGTCACCGTCTTTGAGGCTACCGGAGTACCTCTCGGGTGTCTGAGGTTACCCACCATGTCTGCGGAGTGGCTAATGGAATGTCAAACCTGATTGAATATATAGGTCCTATTAAATTTTCCATAATCGTTTGCGGTTCTGGAATCACTTCCAGTTCTACCATACTCCCACTACTGTTTTCTGAAAAAATCCATTTTACTAAAACTGTGGCGAGTCAAGAACAATATCACTATTGATCTTCCATATGGTAGAAAATCAACTCTCGTCATAGCCAGGGTCAACCCACAAACTGCCATTACAGAAACGTGCCCTGAGTTATCCAGAGTCTGGTTTTAAGCATAAGCCGGACAACTTCCCGTACCTTAACATCATTAAGATATGAACCATTCTATATCCAATATAGAAACTTTGGCACTTATTTAATTGGAACCATATTCAATCATGCAGCTGTCTCCAGTGCATATCAACTTAATGGAAAGAGGCTACTCAGCATTACTCAACTTAGGAATCCATCCAATTATAAGTAACCTGAAAGAGAAACAAGTTTCTCAAAACCATTACTATCATCTGAATACCAATCACAAGAATCTACATCTTCGATCTCTTTGAAGAATCCCGATACTTGTGACACCTGGTTCTCTACTTTATTTTTATACCCATAACTTCTCAAAACTTAGACCTAGTATTTCTACGAAACACTTGTCTAAAAACTAGAGAAGTCATAAGTAAACAGAACAAAGTACGAGGACCTACCCCTTTGTCCTGATGGACACTGGACAACATACAATACTCTGTATAAGTCCGCTGAGTTGAATAACTCAAAACCTGTGCGTCGTAGGTTGAAAACTGTACCCTGGCGATTTCCTCAAATATCACCAATTACAACGAATTCCGATATAATGAGGATGATCACCTTATTCCCAATAACTTACTCCCACTCATCATCTATAAAACCATACAGATATGAGAATGAAACCTGGTAAATACATACCCTTGGAGTAAGTATCTAATTGGGAAAATAGTTTTCGTTTAACAATGCACTGAAACATGAAAATGTTTCGTAGGGGTATCCTGGTATTCATAGTAATGCCTCTTCCATAATCCAATTCATGACTTTAACCGTATATTTCTTTGCCTTCTCTCCAAATCCCTTTATTTGTCTTTAGTCGTTACCTTCTGTACACCTTCGTTAGGCTAAATGGTTTTCTTCCTTCCCTACCGTTCGGCACCAGCCTATGGTTCGGAAGAAGACTATCCAGTAAGCATAATAGGTGTACTCTCCTAATCCTAGGAGTACTCATAACTTGAGAGAAGGTGATGATAAAAGACAACTGAATAATACCTTATTCTATTTCTCCCGAACTGGGGAAAAAAGCAAAGGTGAAATAGGAGTGGCGATGAAGTACGCGGTTTGGTCGTGAATGATAACGGTCGCAATTTACTTTGCCCTCTTTCTAATCCCTTTATTTTGTCTTTACATATTGCCTTCTGCACACCCTACTTAGGCTAATTGGTTTTCTTCATTCCCTACCTTTCGGCACCTGCCTATGGTTTGGAATAAGACTATCCAATAAGCGTAATAGGTGTACTCTCCTAAACCAAGGAGCCCTCGCAACCAGAGAGAAGGTGATAATAAAAGACAACTGAATAAACCAATTCTATTTCTCCTGAACCTTGATCCATCCTCGAAGAAATCCCTCCGAGTTCGTATATAACCATACGATGGATCTATCCAATGGAAGTGGATGTCCGTAGTAATACGGGGTGTTCTGAGAAATGCAAAGGGTAAAAGAAAAAGTAGCAATGACTTATGCAACTCGAACAATCCAAAAGCCAGTATTTTAAGAAGGTTCGGTCAACTTGGTCACTGAGTCATAGTCTAGGGTCGGTCAAAGGTCGCTGCCAAAGAGAGAGAGAAAAGAAATACTCTGCGTGCACTCTAACCTAGATCAGAATGGTTATCAGTTTATCTAATCTGGAAACCTCCCACTGTCCTGTCAAATTCTCCTCCAAACCTGAAAGAAGAATCAATCGGGATTACCCGAAGAGTAAACCAACTCATCAGTGGGAATCGAGATCCAACTCTCATCGCATGATAACGTGACGGAATCCACTCACGTTATCATACAACAGAAGGTATGCGCATACTTGGCAAGTTTCAGTTTCTTTAGAAACTGCCGATATGATTTTTTTTACCCCGTGTTCTTATGACCTTGACGAAAGCCAACAAATCATAAGTCACATGTCAAGTTCTGCTCGTCATTATCTTATTAATTTGAACCCACCCGTACATACCCTTGACGAAAGCCAACAAGGTAATACGACTGTCCCAAACCAACTCATCTATCTATGCAACAAATGAATACCCCAGCAGCTACCAAACACTATGCCTTGACGAAAGCCAACAAGCATAGCTTGAATACTACTGACCATCCATAAGAAACGATGGAGGGCTACGGCTGGTTTTTGGCGAAAAACCTTTAACGTAATGAACTTGATCTCGTTGAAGGAACATGATAGCTTTTTATAAAAATATAGTGACGAAAACCTTTTGCTAAAGAGGTCACTCCCGGTGAAGGGATCTCGGCTCTTTCCTCGTGGAATGAGGTGCAGGATATTCCACTGAATACCTCGATGCAAAGCAACTTGTAATCGACTATAGTGAAGTTATTACCCTGACGCATACTTTTGCCCAAGGGGTCATTCCCGGTGAAGGGATATCGGCCCTTACCTCGTCGAATGAGGTGCAGGATATTCACACCGAATACCGCTATGCAAAACAAAAGGAAACGTCTTTGTAATAACACTTTTTTTAAATTTGTTCCAACAACATCCAAACAGGTTTGTTTTCCTTTGCATTTGATCAAAATCAACGCAGTCCCATCATCAATCACACCAGAAAAGAACGAAAATAAAATATACGTATATGCCATCCACATTCGTCACTGGGTCCCGTCATCATCCGTTAGGTTACTTAACTAACGACAGAGCGGGGACTGGACTAGCGCGGGTGCAAAACATATACAACATCTAATAGTATATATACCAATATACAATAATCGCTCCAGGCGTGATAATATGCAACATTACAGAAAAGTAATAAGCATCACAGAACAATACAGATATCTGGGATCCCCGGGTTTCACAGAGCCGCTGCTGAAACCCGACATTCCCCTGGTCGTGTGGATAGCCTGTGCAATGAAACTTAGACCCCTACGGGTGCGGCAAGTTACCCGCCAAAACCTGAAGCGAGGTAGTCCCCCACAGCATAGTGAATGGAACACTCGGCACTTCACGGAATCCGGTAAATTGAGCACCCCTCCTTGGGTCAACCTGAACCCCCTATGAGTGCGGCGAATAATCTGCCAATTCTAGAGTGAGGCCCCTCTGCCTCTCAAAGCCATGAGATGCGGACCCGTTGCCCTCCAGAACCCGGCTATCCGTGCACTCCGTCGCGGGGTAAACCTAGTACAGAAATGAAAAATAGTACAACAGGTACATCGACCTCGACCCGGTCGTGCCCCAAAAGAATATTATACAACAGGCAGTGACGGCAGTCCACATGTTGGACGCTCGTCCCGTAATATCAAATGTACAAATAAATCCAAACTGCACTACCATTGCACACTGCTATCCACCACGACAAATCCGCAACATCACAGCACAACACAGAACATCAACGCGAATGTCACGTTCGCAAACCCGTCGAAAAGAACTATAGCAATCAGACGCGGTTTACCGATCAAATGACATTCACGGTCGGAGATATAATGTAAGTACTGTAAACTAATATGTTTAAATTTCGATCGACTCAATATCACAAAGTGGGCCCCACGAACATCTGCTGTACAGTAACAAAATCTGGGCCCAAAGGATATATACCAAAACCCACAATTTCAAGTCAAGAAGCCACTGTGCAAATTTGGGGACATGATCTCTCAGACTGGCCGCGGATGCGCGGTCAAACCCTAGGTTTGACCGCGATTCCGCGGCTGTCTTGTTGATTCACGTGCTCGAATTTGCACCACGTGCTTAGAAAACCCTGCACAGATTTCTGTGATATGTAAAATAATTTTTGGAACCCTTTAAAAATCAACAGAAACTGTGAACTTGAATTTTTGCGGTTTTCGATATTCGGTTCGATTGATATTTTAAACGCGTTAGCACAAGTTAGTAAAGCATAATGGTGAGGCTCTGATACCACTGTAAGTCTACGGTAGCGCCCCGGCCGTCTAACAGACCCCAAATGCGGAACAAAAACTTTTTAACCGGCGCTATCGTATATTATAACCCGGATCTGCCATTATTGCTAAACTAACAAACTGTAAAGAGGGTAGAAAAGGTTATACTGAACGATCCGAGTCCTTCGTTCTTTAACCATCATCCCACGCTCCGTTGCGGCTGCTCCGATCTCGTCGATCTCCGATCTGCTCGTCCAGGTGGCACCACGTCAACGGATCTTTAAACGGGCTCCCGCCTCTGACTCGAGGCAACTCGGTCGTCAAGTTTGCTAAAAGAGACGACCAAGATTGATGTAGAGAATGAGTAGAATACTTTGTCTCACTTCGTCCACAGCCGTGGACGAACGGTTAATGAAGTTGCCACTCGAAATGAAATGGAATGAGAAATGAGTTATCAAATTTTCATACACTCAAAACCATAGTCTTTTTAATCAAAATCAATCTCTCTCTTCTCAAAGAGGGGCCGGCCAATATAAGTAGGTGAGGGGGGTGAGTGTAGGAGGGAAGTGGTGACCACAAGGATAAAGATCAAGAGAAAATATCCTTAGGTAAACAAGAAACATTAAAGCTAAAGCATGAGTCATATAAACCTAGTCATCATGCATTAATAGAATCATTAAATGCAACCATGAGTCACTAATCCTAGTCACCACCTTCTAGATGCTTCTAGAACCTTCCACACTCAACTCAAGAAAAGATAAATCCGTATTTAACCAAATGTCAAATACGGCTGATATAAAACTGGAAACTGAAAACTGGCAACTTCCAAAAGCGATCCTGAAACGAATTTCAGGACAACCCCGTAACAGTATAAATATACCCGCATTTGTATTACGACCGAATACAAATGCAACTGAGATAAAGATATTATATCTACACAATATAATACTCGGATCTGGCTTAAACCAAAGCCTACCAGTATTAACTGCCCGAAATATGACACGTGCGTAAACGCACGTGCATTTTCCGAACCCTGCCATAAAACAATACGGCCTCTACAACGTTTCGCCCGAACTTGAGAAACTGTCTGTGGGGGACTCTAATGACTCGTCAGTATCCTGGCAGTGGGTTTAACCACAAGCCGTCAGCGGCACTAGCTGTGCGTAACGGCTGCCCATAGACTGACCTCAAGGGATGTCGATGAGCGAACTCATCCGGAAACCCTACTGAGTCTAACAGCGACAATGTATATACAGTCCGGTCCGTTCGTCTATGAGTATCGCATATCTGCCTAGGGGGCTAGTAACGTTAGACCCCCAATAGCAGTATAAGTCGTGTCGGAGTGTAGCCCCAAAACACCCTGAGATACTACTGGAGTACCTGCCAGTAAATCTCCTGCCACGGCCGTGGGCTTTGTGTAATGGCTCTCCTAGACACAGCACGATCTCACCCTCAATACCGGGAGAGACGAATCCCCTGCCGATCCGCTTACGTGCCTCCATGTGGCTCGGGACTGTACCCAAAAACTACCTGTTTGCACGACTCCTTTGAGCCGTGGTAGGGTAGAAATCAAAGCACAGTGGGAACTCACACGAGACAAATGACGACCTCAGGTCGATGAACTAACCTGTACACATGTCACCAGGGAACTGCTATCTGACGATATGTATAATACCAACTAGCAGATTCCCGGCGAGTCCTGTCCGGTGTACTCATAACCCAATGAGCACCTGTATACATCTTAGGTGATCCAACTGATACCAGTGGCTTGTGAGACCGACCACCGCCCCTCGTCGGGGTCTCGACTGTATACACTAGTCTACTCCGGAGTATCGATGCCCTATCTCGAAACTCCCACGACTAGGGACCACAATTAAGGATATGCTTATAAACCACCCAACTCTCACGTATATGATCGCCATCATACTGTTGGTAGTAAAGCAAGATGCTAAGGGCTCTATCAAAGTGTAACAGCGATCAGTCACCTGAACCTGTACACGACTGATAAAGGCAAACCAGATAGCATACTATCATCTCGAGTAAGACTGTCCTACCGGTATAGGTCCTCCGCAATCATTGCAATCACGTGCCTGCGATCCAATAATTGACTCTGAGGGCACTATATCCAACAATTTACCACTGTAAGTCCACGGTAGCGCCTCGGCCGACTGACAGACGTCAATAAGTGGAACAAAACTTTTCCGACCGGCGCTATCGCGTACTATAATCCGGATCTGCCATTAAAGCTAAACTAACAAATTGTAAAGAGGGTAGAATTGTTATACCGAACGATCCGAGTCTTTTGGTCTTTAACCATCATCCCACGCTTTGTTGCGGCGGCTTCGATCTTCTGAAAACTCCAGTCTCGTCGTCCAGATGGCACCACGTCGACGGATCTTTAAACGGGCTCCCGCCTCTGAACCGAGGTAACTCGATGGTCAAGTTTGCCAAAAGAGACGACCAAGATTGATGTAGATAATGAGTAGAATACTTTATCTCGTTACGTCCAAGGCTATGGACGAACGGTTAATAGAAGTTGCCATTTGAAATCGGGTAAATGGAAATTGGGCTATGAAATTTCCATACCCTAAACTATCATAATCTTTTACTCTCAAGCAAATGAAAAAACCATCATCCCCACAAAGAGGGCCGGCCACAATAAATAGGAGAGGGGGGAGGTGAGTGTAGGAGCTAGGAGAGTGATCATAAGGAAAAATATCAAGGATATTTATCATGAAGAAAGAATGAGTGGTATGAACACATTAAATGAATTAAGCCACCTCACTTAACACCTCACCTCACAATTAATGCAAATGATGAGTCACTAATCCTAGTCACCATTTCTAGAATCTTCTAGAACCATGACTCACCCAAAAGACGAGAAAATAAATCCGCATTTAACGAATGTTAAATACGGCTGATAGAAAACTGGAAACTGGCAACTTCTAAAAGTGATCCTGAAACAAATTTCAGGATAACCCCGTAATGGTATAAACATACCCACATTTGTATTACGACCGAATACAAATGCAACTGAGACAAAGATATTATATTTACACAGTATAATACTGGGATCCGGCTTAAACCAAAGCCTACCAGTATTATCTGCCCGAAAGATGACACGTGCGAAAATGCACGTGCATTTTCTTAACCTTGCCATAATCCCATACGGCATCTACAACGTTTCGTCCGAACTTGGGAAAGTGTCTGTGGGGGACTCTAATGACTCATCAACACACTGGCACTGGGTACAACCCCTAGCACGTCAGAGGTACAAGCTGTACGTAACGGTTGCCTATGTATTGATTGGAAGGGAAGCTGACGAGCGAACTCATCCAGAAACCCTACTGAGCCTGACAGTGACAATATATATACAGTCCGGTCCGTTCGTCTATGAGTATCGCATATAGGGCCTAGAAGGCTGGTCAACGTCAGACCCCCAATAGCTGTATAAGTCGTGTCAGAGAGTAGCCCAGAACACCCTGAGATACTACTGGTATACCTACCAGTATATCTCGATTACCCTGTCCAGGGATTTCGTGTAATGGCTCTCCTAAACACAGTGCGATCTCACCCCCAATACCGAGAGAGACGAATCCCTGACGATCCGCTCACTGCCTCCATGTGGCTCGGGACTGTACCCAAAATATACCTGTTTGCACGACTCCTTTGAGCGTGGTAGGGTATAATTCAAAGCACAGTGGGAACTCACACGAGACAAATGACGATCTCAGGTCGACAAACTAACCTGTACATATGTCACTAGGGAACTGCTATCTGACGATATGTATAATACCAACTAGCATGTTCACGGCGAGTCCTGTCCGGTGTACTCATAACCCAATGAACACCTGCATACATCTTAGGTGAATCAACTAACACCAATGGCTTGTGAGACCGGCCACCGTCCCTCGTCGGGGTCTCGAATGTATACACTAATCTACTCTGGAGTATCGATACCCTGTCTCGAAACTCCCACGACTAGGGACACTTTTAAGGATATACTTATAGACCCCAGCTCCCACTTATATGATCGCCATCATACTGCTGGTAGTCAAGCAAGAATCTTATGGGCTCTATCAACATCTACATGATGATAAAGACAAAGCAGATAGCATACTATCATCTCGAGTAAGACTGTTCTATCGGTATAGGTCCTCCCTCAATCATTGCAATCACGTACCTGCGATCCAATAATTGATTTAGAGGGCACTATATCAAACAATCTCCCACTTGCACTTAAGGTTAATTATTGCGATGTCGTGTACTCACAGCTCGTGTGATACCGAACATACAACTCCTCTACTAATCAGTTTCACAAAACTCGTTTGCAAAACTATTGTGTTCGAGAAATAGGCTCAGTGAGAGATTCCCTTTGGTTTTTGAGCTCGCAAAGTATAAGGCTTCAGTTTTAAGCCAATGGAAAGGAAGTGAGTGATGGGCAAGATTTCAAAGGGTGCTAATGGGAGGTGAGAGGAGACAAAGACAAGTGTTGATTGATTATCTCGAGATCTGTAAACCAATGGAGAGAGAAAACTTAGATACCACAAAATGGAAATGGTTATTGAGTAAGGGTTTTTCGGTTAAATCCTTTAATACTATTTTGAATTACGGAGGGGTAGTGTCGATAAACGATAAGAGAATTTGGAAGTTTCCTGTACCGTTAAAAGTTCGTATTATTTTGTGGTTGGCTTCCAATAATGCAATCTTGACGAGAGACAACTTAGGCAAGCGGAAGTGGATAGGACCGACATGTTGCAGTATATGTGAGGCACAACCATAATCGATGAATCTTTTATTTTTCTTGTATCCAATAGCTATGAGTGTTTGGGATAAGTTCAAGAGATTGTTTGGGTTTTCATCTCTACCAAGCACCTTTGTGAACTATGGACTCATGGGGGTATTGGGTTGGATAAAGGGAATTTTGAGGGGTGGAAAATTATGGTTTTTGCAGTGTATTGGAATATTTGGTTAGAGAGAAATAATATAATTTTTAAATATTCTAAAAAATCTTTTTTGAGTATTCAAAACATGATTGAGGCAATCATTAAATTCTGGATAGATGGTGCGGAAAAGAGGGTAAAAAAAAAGGCAAGGACCGATGCAGCGGACGAGAGATCGGTAGCTGGTTTGGGGACTTCTGCTTCCCACATGATGGAGGACGCAGCAGTGTGATTCGAAGGAGGACAACGTTGATCGGTGATGATTTCGAAGGAGGGTTTACGTGGGAGATGGTGGCTTTTTAAGTTTTGAAAGAATAAGAGGTTTGTTTTTTTTTTGTTTTTTTGGGGGACGTGCCATCCTCTGTTTTCCTTTTTCCTTTTTTCAAACTTAATTTGATATAGTTTCGTAAATCGTCGTTTAATAAAACGCGGGGCATATTGCCTTCGTTTTAATAAAAAAAAGAAACTTTGCGAGGGTAAAGTTGAGTGAAAATAATGATATAAGACTTGATTTGATAAGTGCAAAACAATTTTGGAGACTGGGAGGAATATTCCCACCTTACATTAATCAGCTAAATTAAAAAAGAAAACATAGACACAAATGCTAATATGACTAATTTAGAAGGTAATTAATCATATGACTAATTATGCGTGTACAAGAAATAAATATCTTTCATGAGCCATATACCCCTGTAACGACCTTCTCCTAATTCTACAAATTTATCCTAACTTTTATAAATGCAGCTAAATTTTCAATTGAATTCTATCAAATGCCCATATTTTCTTTCCCTATAAATTTACCATTATCCTAAAGGAAATGAAAGTTGAATTTTATCAAAATTATGGCCATGGCTTTAATTTATATTTCAGTCTTTTTTGCAGTTTCTCTTATGGTCAGTACTAATAATGTAGCTGCCAAAGGAGGATGGGATAAAGCTTATGCCACATTCTATGGCGACATGTCTGACGGCGAGTGCGTGAGTTTAATTTCTTTTCATTTTTCCATAACTAAGATTAATTTATACGTCGGCATTGTGAATACATGAGCATAATTAATAATAAGGAATACAAGTTCAATTGCGCGAAACCTGCCATTTGCTTCCAAAATTTCAAGAAAGCAAACAAAAATCTAAAGAATATCAAAATACATTTTTGTGTTTTTTTTAATCATTTTGTGATGAATGCTGGGATATCATTGTTGTTGTTATTTATTTACATTTTTTTATAGTTTTCAGAAATCAATACTTTTGTGTTAGATATTACTAATTTTCATGCAAATTTTGATCATGATCTCACTACAAACAGAAGGAGCTTGCGGCCACGGCGATCTATACAAGCATGGCTATGGCCTCAAGACCGCTGCATTAAGCACTGGACTCTTCAACAATGGGCTCACCTGCGGCGCATGCTATCGAATTCGCTGCGTCGACAACCCTCGATACTGCACCTCCACCACCGTCTCCATCACGGCCACCAACTTCTGCCCTCCAAACTTCGAAAAGCCAAATGACAACGGAGGCTGGTGCAATCCACCACGGAAACACTTTGACATGTCGATGCCGATGTTTGTGAAGATTGTTAATGACTATCATGTGGGGATCATGCCGGTTGAGTATCGGAGAGTGAGTTATGTTAAAAGAGGGGGGATGAGGTTTGAGGTCAAGGGCAATCCGTATGGGATCCTTGTGTTCATGTATAATGTCGCCGGTGCTGGTGACGTGACTGCGGTTTCAGTGAAGGTATGTATCTTTAACTAAAAATCTGTAATTACTTATCGAAATATTTTCTTGATGGCTAAAATGTATGTATATCGCACGTACATGTAAGGTTCCGGTGTTTCCGAACTAATTTTTCTTTCCTTTTTCCATTTAAAGGGATCGAAGGGCGGATGGGCCCAGATGGAGAGGAATTGGGGCCAGAATTGGCAAACCAATAAGGAGCTGTCAGGACAGGGCATGTCGTTTAAAGTAACGGCGAGCAATGGAAAGACTGTGAAGTCAATCGATGTCGTGCCATCGAACTGGCGATTTGGCCAAAGCTTCGAAGGGAATCAGTTTTGATTTTAGAGCTTAATCTATGGGTGTAATAAAGTTGTTTAGGGCTCGGTTTAGCTCATTAGGCCTCTCCAACTGTTTAGATTACTTTTGGAGTTCATATAACCGCTGTCAGCCAAAAAACTTGTGCTTTAAATCTCTCCAATTTTAGGTTCGAAGTAGCTTCAAAAAAAAAATTACGGTAATTTTGGTTTGTACACCGATGGACAATCACGTACACCAGAGGACTGGGCACAAGCATCAATTTTTCTTCCTAATGTTTTCACCGATTCAAGGCCATGGGCCTTAGTATGATATTATATTATATCTTCTCTCCTATTATAATTCATAGTCCTAAGATGTAATTGGGTCTTCTATTTTATAAAAGATTTTAGCCTTTATCTATAAGTTTGAGTCATTTTTAACAAAACTTCCATTACCTTTAAGTCAATCAATAAAGTAGCAAACTTAGTGGTGCCATATCACTTAAGTTGCCATTTCAGCAATTTTTTTAAACTCCTAAAATACCCCTCAATAACCTAATCATGATTTTAAAAAATAAAAATAAATTAAATTAAAAAACTCCTTCTTCTTCTTTCCTCCTCCGGAAACCATCATTGTCGTGCCGGCGTCGGCACCACCGCTTCCTCGTTGTCTCCCTCCACCGCCTCCTCGACCCCCACCGCCTCTTCTTCATCATCTTCCTCTCCTTCGGCGACCCCCACTGTCTCTAATTCTTCTTCTCCTCGTCCTCCAACCTCCAGCGACCCCCGCCCCCTTCTCCCTCCTCCTCCGACGACTCCTCGACCCCACAGCCTCTACTTCCCCTCCTCCTCCTCCAACCTCCGGCGATCCCCACCCCCTTTCCCCTCCTCCGACAACCACCGCCTCTCCCCTAACCTCGCCTCCCCATCAATCTCGACCGTCTTAAAAAATAATTATTTAGTTAATATTTATTAATTATTAAAATTATTTAAAATGTAGTTTATAATTAATTTATTATATTAAAAAATGTCAAAGTAGTCATTTGACATGAACAGTAACGTTGATCGTCAAGTCATTGTAATTAAGATAATGAGGGTTTTGTTAAAATTACCCAAACTTGGAAGTTTTCAGTAAACAAGCCAAGAATTTAAGAAACTAAAAAAAATCCTCAAATTTCAAACACCCCAGCTCCCACCTCTATGCACGGATTAATATGCATGCCTTCAAACTCTTAACCCCCTTCCCCAACCCAACCATTCCCTCCTCCCTCATCTATCCTCTTCTTTAATCTCTCAAGTCATCTCTGAAACTTTGTTTTCAACACTAAATATTTAAATAACATGTATAAAATTCAATTAAATAATACAATGAATATATGTGTATATCCACATGCATCGGCCTGCAAAAAAATTGGTGTGTGTGTGTATATATATTAAAGATATTTATCGGTGCAAATGTAATATTTTTTGAACCAACTTGTAATTTTTTTGAAATGATTCTATTCTAGCAATTCCAAAAATTTTTATCTTGTAAAGGGTTATTGGTTTTGAATTTAGACTTTTTTTAGGAGTTAAGGAAGTCTTTTAATATCCTTCTTAAGCTTATGCAGGAATAAAGCAAGGCAAAAACTCTGGTGTTATCTTTAATATTATAATTAGAACTCATGAGTAACCAGTTGTCTTCAAATTTTTAGGAAAAATAAAAAAAAAACAAGGAAAGAATTCCTGATAATGCTCAATACTGAGAACTCCCCAGATCATGACACGTGGCAAGTGACGTGTCCCGGGGCTTACGGAAAAGGAGCAAAAACGGTACATTGAAGGCGCACCCCGGACCTTCTCCCCGAGGCCTGTCTCGACCTTCGACGGCCTCCCAGATCACTCCTATGCTCGTCTTACACATAACCATTGGCTCGCCTTCGAGCCCTCCTGCACACTGGGCTTCCTCAGCCCTCCTAGCTCGCCATCGAGCTATCACTGAACCAAGCTTGCTCGGCCTCCCGCTCGCTCCCGAGCCTCCCGCCGAGCTCAGCTTCCTCGGTCTTACCGACCGACCCAGAGCACAGGCCGCGGGCGTTCCCGCCATGGCTCTGCGAATCTCGCCAAACGCGAGATATCCGCCGCCCCACGATCCCGTGTTCCATGCCACTGTGTTCCCCCGCTAACGGGCATATCTCATCGTTAATGGAGGATCCCGCCATTCGCGCAGGCATGACTCCAGGGGCGTAACGACCGGCGTAAATCTCGCGTCTGCCAGCCTATGGCTGCCACTATATAAACCCTCTCTCAGACGACTCAGGTAAAAGAAAATCCCTGTCAAAATAGGCCGCTACTCTGCCCAAATACCTCTACTAACTTGATCGTCGAAGGGTCCACGGTGGTACAACCATCCTGGAACTTCCTTGCAGGTAGATCAGCTTCGTTGCTAATCAAGCCTACTGAGATCCACACGCATCAGCGGGCAACTCTCAAACCCAATCCCAGCCACTCATCAACGCTCGCGACAGCTCAAAGGAAGACAACATTTGAAGAAGATCCAGAGCTCCATCAGTTTGCGCCGTCTGTGGGAAGGCGAAAATTCCACTCAATGAAAGTTTATCTTCCGACCTCGAATTCATGGCGAATGACCACCACGACGATCCCAGTACTATCCGCCCTCCCCACAACGGAGGCGCGGACAGATCCTCTCCTCCCTCGAACGTCGTTCACTACGCCCTGTCTGCACGAATCGACAGGCTCGCGTCCATCGTGGATGCCCTCGTCCGTGTCCAAACGGCTGGACGAACCCCTCAGGTCGCCGCTCCCCCACATCGAGATCGGGACCTCCACAGAGGGGAAGAAGATACTGCCCACGCTGGCACGACCGAGCAGCGCCTCGCTATTTCCGGCAGCCACAGATCCCCCGTGGCGACCAACTCAATGACCCGCTGGGCGCCTCATAGCTCTACGCCAAGGTCTCGTGAAAGAGCACCCCGTCCTGAGGCCTATCACGCTTCTGTCCCTCTCGAGGAGGTTTTGGTCAGCTTGCCTGCTCCCAGGCAGGGCCGGCGCCCTCTCCCTTGACAGGGTCACGCGGACGGGACTCACCACGGTAGCTCGAGGATGACCTCGCCAAGAGACCTGCGGAACCTCATAGAATGGAACCGGAACCGTGGCCAGGAGCAGGCCGCTAGCGAGAGGGACCATCACTGAGTATGCCGAATCCTCGGGATACCGCGACCGACTCGATGCCCTCGAAAAGAAAATTAAGGGTATACATCGAGAGAGTAGCCCTTCAAGCGAGGGGGCTAGATATGTCGCCGACTCGCTTACGAAGCCCTTCACCGAAGAGCTGCTCGTTGTCCGCGTCTCCTCCAGGAATGTAACAACCCTAATTTTCTTATACACTTTTTCCTATACAAATTTTTCAAATATTTTTTTCAAAAATCCACAAAGGGGTATTTTAGCCTGAGCACAAGATATAGGTAATTATTTTGTTTTTAATTACAAGCTACAAGAATGTAATAACTCCATTTTTAGTGTACAAGAAATTACTTTAAATTTAATGTATACTTGGAGTATTTACTCTTGCTGCTATCATTTTAAGTAATTAAATAACACCATAATTACAAGAAGGAGCTTATAGCTCATTGGTAATACCTTGCACTGCTGAACCAAGCCACCAGAGTTCAAATCCCATATCCTGCATTTTTTTTAGATTATTTTTCTTTTAAATTTCTTGGAAGCCCAACAATCCACAGACCATAACTCCCAAAAGTTGAACTGAACCCTAAATTGTGAGTATACCAGAGCCTACATTAGGCGAACCCACGCCCGACGATCGCCGGACTCGGCCGGACGGCCGACCCCCAAAACGAAAGTCGCGTCTTTTTGCATTCTCTACCCCCCTGTTTACTCCAATTTATTAGATCGGTTCCCTAATGATAAATACATCCTATTTAATACAAATTTTAATCATTTTTCTTTAATTTTTTTCATTATTTTAAATAAAAACCTTTCACCTACCCTACCCTATAAATAGACCCCCTACCCTCTACCCTCTCATCCCAAAATCCTAGGTTTGCTCTCTCAAAATTTCTACAAGGAAGGTGTGCTTTGAAACCGAGTTCACGGCGAAACGCTGACGGAATTCCGGCGACGTTCTTTGAAACAGCCGGTGATGAAACAACACCTCGGCCACTCACCTAGTTCCTCTATACTCTTTAGTATAGATCGAAACCCGTAAGTCCCATTCTTTTCTTCTTTCTACTTCTCAAAAATACGGAATTATGAAACCCGACGAAAATCGGAACAAACCGATTTCCGATTCGGTTTTTTCTATAAAATCTCACTTGTCACTATTCCATAATACCTAAACTTATCCATGTTGACTATTAATCACATAACAACTAATTTAGACAAAGTTTCGCATATGAAATGATAGCTTTTGCAATATCATATTCTTTTTCGCATTAATACCATAATGTTTATTTTTCTTCTTCTAATCAACTGAATCATTCCTAAACATCTCTATCTTGACCATTAAACTTATAAAAGTCAATTTGAATAAGTTTTCACACATGAAATGATAACCTTTTCAATTTACCGTATTCTTACACTTTAATACCATCATTTTTCAATCTCACATTTAACCCTTTAACATTGCTATACCTTAAAATAGATCACGAGGTAATGACCTACTTCCTCACACACACATATGACACCATAATACGCTATCTTGAAAACTCCTAATACGATAAAACAAGACTTTACATTAAAATACCATAATCTTAATAAAACCATTCTTAAAGATTTTAGATTTGTTACACTTTTAGTAAATATTTCTTACTAGGAAAATACGATAAGTTGTGGACATCGATCGTTTATCTAAACTGACTTTGTGGTGTCTAGGCTAGGCAAGTGAGCTTGGGTAACTTTAAAAGGCCCGCCTCACGATTCGTGAGCGGATCCCTCCCTCCTCACTTGTACTTACCTGGCCACAATTGGCGGTGAAGAGGCGATTTGAGGCTTCTAACGACTTGTCGTTTAGACCTTTTAGAAATAGGCTAGTTGGCTTAGGAAACCCTAGAATCTAAAATACGGAAAATTACACTTTTCAAGAAAATACCTTTTACTTTATAAAACCGTTTTCTAAAGAACTAGTATTTTACAATCTTTGCAAAGCGCCGCTACAACCCATCTTTGGGGAACCCGTTCGGGATCGTGCGGTTAATCGCGCACTCTCGGGCTAGTAGTGCGAGATTCAGACCTCCACAAGGAGCATTCGGTCTCGAAAGGTTTAAAATACGACATCTTAAGAAAATGAGATCTTTGGAATATAAATTATTTATTAAAACTATTTTTGTATAAATATATGTATATTTATCATTTAAATATCTATTTTATTATAATATAAATTTTCCACCTTTACCTAAAAATCACAAAAGAATAAAGGTTACACTAAAATACCATGAATTTCAAATAATTAATATTACAGATAAATACCATTATTTATGAAACTAGGATATTTTCATTAGAAATGTCACAACATAAAATCTACAACTATAAAGACGAGTAATAAATACTTGAGGTGTATTTTGAAAAGTATATAAAAGTATTTTTACATAAAAACCCCTCAAGTTTATAAATTACCCTAAGGACCCTAGCAGTTATAAGACTTCGTTTCACATTTCTGATTGTCTGACTCGGGTTTGAGTCTGATTAATCTGACTTGAATATGATTCAAGTCAATCCACAATCTACAAGATTCCAATTCAATATGAACACATGAATCTATGAATACAATTACCAGTTTATACAATCTGACTGAACCGAACCATGGATATATTCCTTTTAAATGTTTCCCAGTATTCCATTTACATGACTCTACGGTTATAACCGTTTCCTGATATCATGGTTTCGATCAGTCAGTCAATCAATCATACAACCAACACAATTTACAAGATAACAATACAAACAAGGTATCGCGGGGTTTAAGGGGTAGATTGGTACGGAAGGTGTTAAAGGTGGCACGAGACGGTAAGATTAAGACACCTAACATGAATCCAATTGCCGTTGTTCCGGGTTGTATAACGGAGCCTTGTACTTTCATTTGCCCTGGTCTCTGGCATACTGAGACCCCTCTCGTATACACTGGCATCCTTCTGTACCAAGCTACAATAACAGCGTTAATACAATACTACAATAATATAACAATATAATACAACTGTAACAGCCACTCTCTCTCTCTCTCTTACTCTCTATCTATTCTCCTCTTACCTTTAGGACTTACCGAGCGACCTGTTCGCTGACGACATTCTATTTCTTTCTTCTTTGAATGTCGTCAGGTGGTTTGAACCCGGCAGAGATCGAGCCATCTGCAGAAGACTTGGAGCAGTTTGTCGAAGATCCAACACTTTAGTTCATTGTACACTTTTCTTTTCAGTACTTTTCATTTCCTGTTATGCCACTGTTTAGGCATCTTTTATTCCAGTTGTATTTCCTTTCATGCATTGTACAAAGAATGTTAATAAATAAAAGTTGATGTTCTTTTTATTTCTTGTCTCTTGTGTATTTATTTTATATTGCTTAGATACGCTTAGCGTATATACTTCTGAGTATATACGTAGCGGACCTCGTCGCGTCCCGTTCATCGTACACTGGGAAGCGGGGCGTGACAGGTTTTGTTGGTGGCCCATGCAGGTCAGAGCTGTATGAATCCCTATCATGCAGTTCTGGTCTGCATGAACAACCTAAGCAATATAACACAAGAACCAGCAACCAAAACATTCTTTACAATTCATGTTCCTTGAATCTTGCCATTTCATATTCCTTGAATCTTATCATTTCATGTACTTGAATCTGTCCTAACCCAAAATTTTTCTTCAGGGTTATGGATTCTCCGAACAACACCAGCACCAACGTCAACAACACACCCTCAGCACTACCTCTCACACCGGCTGTTACTGCGCCACCTACCGAGCAAACAGTACTACTTGAAGCAATCTACAGCCTTATCGAGGGACAGCAACAACTCTTAAACCGTCCCGAGACTGATGTTCCGGGAGTGAAGCAATTCAGGGCTTTACATCCGAAGTAGTTCTCAGGAAAGGGGAGCCCACTGGAATCTGAGAAATGGGCTCAAAGTATCGAGGATGATCTGGCCGCAGCTCAAGTGCCAGACGTCGCTTGGGTCCGTGTAGCGAAACTACAACTCACGGACAACGCTCGCAACTGGTGGAAGGCGAAAGAAAGCCGTCTTGCGCAGCCTATTGAATGGAAAACGTTTCGCGAGAAGTTTGACGCGAAATACTTCCCTGTGACTGCCAGGTTTGCCATGGAGCAGAAGCTCATTCAACTACAGCAAGGATCAATGTGGGACAAATCGGTAGATGAATACGACGCTGAATTCACCATGTTGAGCCGATTCGCGGCACATTTGATACCGACGACGATATCAGAGCCCGTTATTTCCAACAAGGACTGGACACGGAGATTCAGGCTGCTCTAGCCACGGGAAAATTTCTGACACACGAGGATGCTCTGGAAGCTGCCCGCAGTTATGAGGCAGTGATAAAAGCAAGAGGCAGACCTCAGTCTGCAGGAGTCAAACGCCCTGCCAACCAAATGGAAGGTGGAGCCTCTTCCAGGCCATCGTTTGAACCCAGGAGAACTGAAGAAATTTGCTATTACTGCAATAGAAAGGGACACTTGTGGAAGGACTGTAGGCGCGCAAAAGGTCTGTGTCTAATTTGTGGCGCATCCAACCACGGCATTGGAAACTGTCCTTACAACAACTCATCTCACACACACACTAACCAACCGCAGCGGCCAACTATCCAGGCTCCTGCAACTCATCCTGCACTACCTGCTCCACCACCTGCACAGCCTACTCGCCAATTCCAACAAGCAATGAGGGACATGCCTAGAGGACAGAGAAACAGGCCTCAAAGGCAGAATGTGCCTCCAGCCAGAAGGAATGTACCACGGCGACAGACCTTCACATTAGAAACCGTAGAAGCCGAGACAGTAGGTCAAGATAACACCGGTAAGCCTCTTTCACCCTTGTATCTCTTCGTTATTTTTATACACTATCTATACTACAGCCACCAAACTTCTTTGCACTGTTACACTTTCTTTTTACAAAATTTCGAGGACGAAATTTTTATAAGGAGGGTAGAATGTAACAACCCTAATTTTCTTATACACTTTTTCCTATACAAATTTTTCAAATATTTTTTTCAAAAATCCACAAAGGGGTATTTTAGCCTGAGCACAAGATATAAGTAATTATTTTGTTTTTAATTACAAGCTATAAGAATGTAATAACTCCATTTTTAGTGTACAAGAAATTACTTTAAATTTAATGTATACTTGGAGTATTTACTCTTACTGCTATCATTTTAAGTAATTAAATAACACCATAATTACAAGAAGGAGCTTGTAGCTCATTGGTAATACCTTGCACTGCTGAACCAAGCCACCAGAGTTCAAATCTCATATCCTGCATTATTTTTAGATTATTTTTCTTTTAAATTTCTTGGAAGCCCAACAGTCCACAGGCCATAACTCTTAAAAGTTGAATTGAACCCTAAATTGTGAGTATACCAGAGTCTACATCAGGCGAACCCACGCCCGAGGATCGCCGGACTCGGCCGGGATCGGCCGAGCCCCCAAAACGAAAGTCGCGTCTTTTTGCATTCTCTAACCCCCTGTTTACTCCAATTTATTAGATCGGTTCTCTAATGATAAATACATCCTATTTAATACAAATTTTAATCATTTTTCTTTAATTTTTTTCATTTTTTTTATAATAAAAACCTTTCACCTACCCTATCCTAGCCTACCCTATAAATAGACCCCCTACCCTCTACCCTCTCATCCCAAAACCCTAGGTTTGCTCTTTCAAAATTTCTACAAGGAAGGTGTGCTTTGAAACCGAGTTCACGGCGAAGCGCTGACGGAATTCCGGCGACGTTCTTTGAAACAACCGGCGACGAAACAACATCTCGGCCACTCACCTAGTTCCTCTATACTTTTTAGTATAGATCGAAACCCGTAAGTCCCGTTCTTTTCTTCTTTCTACTTCTCAAAAATACGGAATTATGAAATCCGACGGAAATCGGAACAAACCGATTTCCGATTCGGTTTTTTCTATAAAATCTCACTTGTCACTATTCCATAATACCTAAACTTATCTATGTTGACTATTAATCACATAACAACTAATTTGGACAAAGTTTCGCACATGAAATGATAGCTTTTGCAATATCATATTCTTTTTCGCATTAATACCATAATATTTATTTTTCTTCTTCTAATCAACTGAATCATTCCTAAACATCTCTATCTTGACCATTAAACTTGTAAAAGTCAATTTGAATAAGTTTTCACACATGAAATAATAACCTTTTCAATTTACCGTATTCTTACACTTTAATACCATCATTTTTCAATCTCACATTTAACCCTTTAACATTGCTATACCTTAAAATAGATCACGAGGTAATGAACTACCTCCTCACACACACATATGAAACCATAATACGTTATCTTGAAAACTCCTAATACGATAAAACAAGACTTTACATTAAAATACCATAATCTTAATAAAACCATTCTTAAAGATTTTAGATTTGTTACACTTTTAGTAAATATTTCTTACTAGGAAAATACGATAAGTTGTGGATATCGATCGTTTATCTAAACTGACTTTGTGGTGTCTAGGCTAGGCAAGTGAGCTTGGGTAACTTTAAAAGGCCCGCCTCACGATTCGTGAGCGGATCCCTCCCTCCTCACTTGTACTTACCTGGCCACAATTGGCGGTGAAGAGGCAATTTGAGGCTTCTAACGACTTGTCGTTTAGACCTTTTAGAAATAGGCTAGTTGGCTTAGGAAACCCTAGAATCTAAAATACGGAAAATTACACTTTTCAAGAAAATACCTTTTACTTTATAAAACCGTTTTCTAAAGGACTAGTATTTTACAATCTTTGCAAAGCGCCGCTACAACCCATCTTTGGGAAACCCGTTCGGGATCGTGCGGTTAATCGCGCACTCTCGGGCTAGTAGTGCGAGATTCAGACCTCCGCAAGGAGCATTCGGTCTCGAAAGGTTTAAAATACGACATCTTAAGAAAATGAGATTTTTGGAATATAAATTATTTATTAAAACTATTTTTGTATAAATATATGTATATTTATCATTTAAATATCTATTTTATTATAATATAAATTTTCCACCTTTTTATAAAAATCACAAAAGAATAAAGGTTACACTAAAATACCATAAACTTCAAATAATCAATATTACAGATAAATACCATTATTTATGAAACTAGAATATTTTTATTAGAAATGTCACAACATAAAATCTACAACTCTAAAGACGAGTAATAAATACTTGAGGTGTATTTTGAAAAGTATATAAAAGTATTTTTACATAAAAACCCCTCAAGTTTATAAATTACCCTAAGGACCCTAGCAGTTATAAGACTTCGTTTCACATTTCTGATTGTCTGACTCGGGTTTGAGTCTGATTAATCTGACTTGAATATGATTCAAGTCAATCCACAATCTACAAGATTCCAATTCAATATGAACACATGAATCCATGAATACAATTATCAGTTTATACAATCTGACTGAACCGAACCATGAATATATTCCTTTTACATGTTTCCCAATATTCCATTTACATGACTCTACGGTTATAACCGTTTCCTGATATCATGGTTTCGATCAGTCAGTCAATCAATCACACAACCAACACAATTTACAAGATAACAATACAAACAAGATATCGCGGGGTTTAAGGGGTAGATTGGTACGGAAGGTGTTAAAGGTGGCACGAGATGGTAAGATTAAGACACCTAACATGAATCCAATTGCCGTTGTTCCGGGTTGTATAACGGAGCCTTGTGCTTCCATTTGCCCTGGTCTCTGGCATACTGAGACCCCTCTCGTATACACTGGCATCCTTCTGTACCAAGCTACAACAACAGCGTTAACACAATATTACAATAATATAACAATGTAATACAACTGTAACAGCCACTCTCTCTCTCTCTCTTACTCTCTATCTATTCTCCTCTTACCTTTGGGACTTACCGAGCGACCTATTCGCTGACGACATTCTATTTCTTTCTTCTTTGAATGTCTTCAGGTGGTTTGGACCCGGCAGAGATCGAGCCATCTGCAGAAGACTTGGAGCAGTTTGTCGAAGATCCAGCACTTTAGTTCATTGTACACTTTTCTTTTCAGTACTTTTCATTTCCTGTTATGCCACTGTTTAGGCATCTTTTATTCCAGTTGTATTTCCTTTCATGCATTGTACAAAGAATGTTAATAAATAAAAGTTGATGTTCTTTTTATTTCTTGTCTCTTGTGTATTTATTTTATATTGCTTAGATATGCTTAGCGTATGTACTTCTGAGTATATACGTAGCGGACCTCGTCGCGTCCCCTTCACCGTACACTGGGAAGCGGGGCGTGACAAGGAACAAGCCTCCAAAGGTGTCCCTCTTCGACGGAAAGTCCGACCCGAAAGACCACTTGGACGCGTTTACGGCAGGGATGAGCTTCCAGGACAACTCTGACGCCGCCCAATACCGAGCGTTCCCCGCCACTCTCATCTGCGCTGGACGAGATTGGTTCCGAGGACTCACGCCACGCTCCATCTCTACCTTCGATGAGCTGGCCGTCCAATTCCTCGACCATTTCATCCGGAATAGACGGCAGAAGCGAACCGTCGACCACCTCTTCACTATAAAGAGCGGGGACAAGGAATCTTTCAAAGGATACGTCACCCGCTTCTACAACGCTCTTCTTGAAGTCCCAGAGCACCGGGACGAGACGGTCATCACGGCCCTTAGGTCGAGTCTTAGGCACAAGGAATGGCTTCGCTCCTTTGCATTAGCGCAACCTAAGACCATGGCTGAGGTAAAAGCCTAGACCGAGCGAGAGATCCAGCTCGAGTCCGAGGTCAATGCGAACCTACCCCGGACCGACCAGGCCGATCAAAAGAAGAGAACCAAAGAAGAGAAAAAGAAGATTGACCGGCCAAAGCCATACTTCCCGAAGTTCTAGTAGTATACCCCACTCAACATCTCCCAGACAGAGCTGTTGGAGAAGGCGAAGGGCGAGAGATTCTTCAAACTCCCCCCGGTCAACAATAGGGTGACAAAACGGACACGAGGCCCCTATTGCGCTTTCCAGAGGTCGCGGGGACACCCCACCGAGAACTGCAAACAGCTCCGCGACTACATCGAGGAGTTGATTCGCTAGGGGCACTTGGCAAAGTACTTGCGGGAGAAGCGACAAGCGGACCGAGAGCAAGAGCATCATCCCCCTCCTGGCGAATTGACGATCGGCCAAATTATGGTCGTATCGGCGGGAAGCTCGCTCGGGACCGACGAGATATGCCCCATGCCGGTCGAGGGGACTAGCAGCTAACCTAGGAAGAGGATCAAAGCGACCGAGCCCATCACCTTCACCGAAGAGGATCTCCACGGGATATCCTTGCCTCACAACGACCCCCTGGTGATTACAGCATGGGTCCACCGCTACGAAGTTCAGAGGATACTGGTCGACTCGGGGAGCTCGGCAAACATCCTCTTCTACGACTGCTTTCTACGTATGGGGCTTGCCCCGTCGGACCTGAGCCCGACCGCCCACATCCTGTCGGGATTTACTAACCACTCCATCCCGACAGAAAGAGTGGTCACCCTCCTACTTAACATCGGGGAGGCTGGCCGTACGCACACCGTGCCTGTGGAGTTCATCGTCGCCAGAATTCCATTGGCCTACAATATCCTCCTGAGACGCCCGACGCTAAACTCCCTTCGGGCCCAGATATCGACCTACCACCTCGCGATCAAGTTTCTACTCGACCAAGGTGGAATAGGCCGGGCCTACGGGAATCAGCAAGCCGCGAAGATTTGCTTCATAGCGACATCTATGCTCGAGGAGCGAAGCGATGACCTTGAAAGCACGGATGAGTTCAGAGGGTCCTTGGATACTCGAGATGAGCAAAAGGAAATCCGAGGAGCCCCGGTGGAGCCGCTAACGGAGGTCCCCCTCATCGTAGAGGACAGTGAACGAACCGTCCAAATTGGGTCATTCTTAACGGGGACTCGGCGTGACGACCTGGTCCACTTCCTCAGAGAGAACTCAGATGTGTTCGCCTGGGCACCGGTCGACATGCCTGGGATTGGCCCCAAAGTAATATCACATAAGCTCGGGGTCGACCCGGCGGTCCGACCCGTCAGGCAGAAGAAACGAAGCTTCGCTCCTACCAAGCAAAAAGCGATCGAGGACGAGGTTGACCGGCTGCTTGCAGCCAACTTCATTCGGAACGTAGCATACTCGGAATGGTTGGCGAACATGGTCATGGTTAGAAAGGCAAGCAGGAAGTGGCGCATATGCATCGACTTCACTGATCTCAACAGGGCATTCCCGAAAGACAACTATCCCCTCCCTCGGATAGATCAGCTCATCGACAGCTCGGCATGCCACGAGTTGCTCAGCTTTATGGATGCTTTCTCCGGCTACAACCAGATCCGTAGGAACCCGGCAGACGAAGAACTCACCACATTCACAACGGACCGGGGGTGTACTACTATAAAGTGATGCCCTTCGGTCTCAAAAACGCCGGGGCTACATACCAAAGCATGGTCAACAGGATGTTCAAACCGCAGATTGGCAGGAACATGGAGGTTTACGTCGACGACATGCTCGTTAAATCGACCTCGTCAAACGAGCACGCCAAAGATCTGAGCGAGACTTTCGACGTCCTCCACAAATACAAAATGAAACTGAACCCCGTCAAGTGCGCGTTCGGGGTCACTAGTGGAAAGTTCCTCAGATTCATGGTTACCCATCGAGGAATCGAGGCTAACCCGGAGAAAATCAACGCCATCCTCAACATGGCCGCGCCAAAGACCAACGTCGAAATCATGCGGCTCAAAAGGAGGGTAGCCGCTCTAAGTCGTTTCATGTCAAGATCCGGGGAAAAGTGCCTCCCATTCTTCAAAGCCCTTAGGAAGATCCCAAGGTTCGAATGGTCGGAGGAGTGTCAGATCGCTTTCGAGCAACTGAAAATGCACCTGGCGAATCCCCCATTACTCACCCGGCCAATTGAAGGAGACAAGCTATCGCTGTATCTGGCGGTATCCGATCAAGCAGCAGGTCCGGTGCTCGTTCGAGAGGTCGAGAAAGTCCAGAGGTCGGTTTACTATGTAAGCCACGTCTTTAAGGACGCGGAAACATGATACCCGGCCATAGAGAAGATTGTCTTGGCGCTTATAGTGGCTTCAAGGAAACTACGACACTACTTCCATGCACACACCATCTTTGTTCTCACCGAGCGCCCTTTAGGGGCCATCCTCGCCTCCCCCGAGTCTTCTGGTCGTTTGGAGAAGTGGAGGTGGGAGTTATCCCAATTCGACATCAAATACCGCTCGAGGCAGGCTATCAAGGCACAAGTCCTAGCCAATTTTGTCGTCGAATGCACTATCCCCAACAAGGAAGCGGTGGCCGTGCCGGTCCCCGGATCCCAACCCTTAATCGAAGAGAAGCCCGACTCCGTCCCTGATTGAGTCCTTTACATCAACAGATCATCAACCGAGGAGGGCTGTAGTGCGGGCCTCGTAATTCGAGGCCCGAACGAGGCAGAGATGGAGTATTCTTTGAAGCTCAGGTTCAAGGCCTCAAACAACGCCGCGGAGTACGAGGCTTTACTGGCTGGACTGCGAATCGCCTCCGGAGTAGGGCTGAAGACGATCCGAATCCACAGTGACTCCGCCCTGGTCGTTGGCCAAGTGATCGGCCATTTCGAAGCACGGGAACCTCTGATGGTGAAATACTTAGCCGAGGTAAGAAGACTACGAAAGGACTTCGATGAAGTTCAAGTGGAGCAGATCCCCCGACACCTAAACGCCCAGGCCGATGCCCTGAGCAAGCTAGCTTCCTCCTACACAGCCAACGACAAGAGAAATATCCTCTTCGAGGTCTTACCACGGCCCAGCGTGGAAGACAGAGCAACCCTACTCCAAGTTTACACAGCCCGGGAAGAAGACCAGGATTGGAGGAAGCCCCTCGGGGACTTCCTGAAGGAGAGTACACTCACAGACGATCGAGGGGAAGCCCGCCGCCTCTGAGCCAAAGCCCGCCATTTCATCTGGAGCAGAGGGAACCTCTACGAGAAATCCTTCACCCAACCCCTGCTTCGGTGCGTCGATCCCCATGAAGCCGACTACGTCCTCCGTGAGGTCCACGAAGGGGTCGGCGGAGCATATCAGGGGGCCCGCACCTTAGTCCAGAAGACACTCCTCCAAGGATACTATTGGCCGACCATCTATCAGGACGCCCAGAAGCTCGTCAGGAGGTGCAAGAGCTGCCAACTCCACGGCAGCATACCCCGTCTTTCGGCTACCGAGCTGACTACCCGACCTCCCCCTGGCCGTTTGCCCAGGGGGGAATGGACATGATAGGCCAACTCCCTACCGGTATAGGCAGGCACAAATACATCCTCGTCGTGGTGGACTACTTTACGAAGTGGATCGAGGCAGTCCCCATCAGAAAACCGGACGCCACCACGACCATCAAGTTCCTGCAGAACAACATAATATTCCGGTTCGGGATCCCGAAGTGTATCATCACCGACCATGGGACGAATTTTGAAAACGAAAGAGTTAAAGTATTCTGCAGCGAATACCATATACTGATGAAGTTCGCTGCGGTCACACACCCCCAATGCAACGGGCAGGCCGAGGTCGCTAACCGAGACATCATCCGAGGCCTATCCTGGAAGGATGACAGGGCAGTTGGGTTAACGAATTACCCCGGGTCTTATGGGCCTTGCGCACATCGAAGAAGACCCCCACTGGAAAGACCCCCTTCAGCCTCTGCTATGGCACCGAGGCGATGGTCCCAGCAGAGATCGGGTTGCCCAGTTACAGGGTTGAGCACTTCGAAGACGAAGCAAACACCTCGGCCCTCCCGACTAATTTGGACATCTTGTTGGAGAAGCGGGACCAGGCACAGATCAGAGCTGCCGCTTATCAACAGCAAACCCCCCGCTATTACAACGCACGAGTCAAGCATCGTGCCTTCAAAACCGGAGATTTGGTCCTAAGGCGGAACGAGTTCATTGATCAGGGCAAATTGCACAAGTTTTCTCCGACGTGGGACGGCCCGTTCCTCGTCTTCTAAGTCTTGCCCGGCGGGGCCTATCGCCTACAAGATGCTGCATGTCGCAAATTTCCACGGCCTTACAATGCCAAGAAGCTCAAGTTGTACTTTTGAAAAGTATATCTGTGAATACATGTTTCTTCTTTGACAAAGCGATGTAAATTTTTCTAAGTTTTTTAATAATAAGAAGGAACTTCCCCTATGTGTTTCCCTCTTCCTCGATTCAAAGCTCATGGATTTCATTTCGCGAAAACACTCAAATGCGCCTAGAAGACAAAAAGGAAACAATAGAACGTCGCAAAAAGAAAAGCTTTATTTGTTTATCAAAAGGTATTGTGGGCTCCTCAGCCGTACATAAAAATTAAAATTACAACAGAGGGGGAACGGGGTCAAGGAAATACTGCTAGTGATTCTCCGTGGAGATCTCCGCCTGCCGAGCCCTTGCCTTTTTAACTCGCCCCCGATGATGCTGCCCATGAACTCGGGACGCCACGGAAGCACCGGGTGCTCCACCTGCCGAGCCCTGGCTTACGATTTGTTTTTTTTGGAAGCACTCCAAAATGAGGGCCACAGATCCGTCGTGCCTGGTCTGCGAGATGAGGCCGATGACGTAGATCGTGCGCACTTTGTCGAGCGCCTCGTCTAGCAGCTCCCCGGAGAGGGGGTTGTACAGCACCGGGGACCTCTTAAAAATTGCGTACATCAACAATTGGAGGAGGGGTGACCGGCGAGGAAGTAGACGGCTGATGTGATCCTCGAGGCGCCAGACCACGCCCCTGTATGTCTCCTCGGAAACGGACTGGTCGTACAGGTAGACGTCATCGGGAGTAAAGATCTCTTTGATCGCGTAGATACTCCCAGCCATCTCGAAGAAGCAATGCTGAAACAAACTCATCTCCTTCTCTATTTATAGCTTCCACAGAACCCCCAAGAGCCTAAATTTGCGCGCGCATGGGCGTGAATCCTGGGATTCGCTCACTTCTTCCAATACCGTACCGCCACGTTGCGAGCATCCCGTATTTCTCGGCGAATCGAAGTTGGAACGACGCGGATCTTGGAACTCCTCGCCTCACCTATGCGTTTCTGCCACGTGCCGCCCACAACGGTCACCCTTCCCAATATTCACACACCAAGGAAGGTCGGGCACGCCTCACAAAACCGAGCAGCTTCCCTGCACGGTCCATACTTAGTGGGTAACTTCTTACCCATCTACGCTAAGGATCAAAGCCCTTATCAAGAGGCCATCGAGCAGCTCCCTGCTCGGTCCATCCTTAGTGGGTAACTTCTTACTCATCTACGCTAAGGATCGAAGCCCTCATCAAGAGGCCACCGAGCAGCATCCCTGCTCGGTCCATCCATGGCTGGTAGTTTACTACCCACCGACGCTAAGGATCGAAGCCCTCGTCGAGAGGCCACCGAGCAGCTCCTTGCTCGGTCCATCCTTAATGGGTAACTTCTTATCCATCTACACTAAGGATTGAAGCCCTCATCAAGAGGCCATCGAGCAGCTTCCCTACTTGGTCCATCCATGGCTGGTAGTTTACTACCCACCGACGCCAAGGATCGAAGCCCTCGTCAAGAGGCCACCGAGCAGCCTCCCTACTCGGTCCATCCTTAGTGGGTAACTTCTTACCCATCTACGCTAAGGATCGAAGCCCTCATCAAGAGGCCACCGAGCAGCTTCCTTGCTCGGTCCATCCATGGTTGGTAGTTTACTACTTACCGACGCCAAGAATCGAAGCCCTCGTCAAGAGGCCACCGAGCATCTTCCCTGCTCGGTCCATCCTTAGTGGGTAACCTCTTACCCATCTATGCTAAGGATCGAAGCCCTCACAAGAGGCCACCGAGCAGCTTCCCTGCTCGGACCATCCATGGCTGGTAGTTTACTACCCACCAACGCCAAGGATCGAAGCCCTCATCAAGAGGCCACCGAGTAGCTCCCCTGCTCGGTCCACCCTTAGTGGGTAACTTATTACCCATCTGTGCTAAGGATCAGAAACCCTCAACCTCAGTAAACACCGACCAATTTTAAGAGAGGTGGTCGCCGACCCAACCCGAGGGAATGGGCAAGTCTATACCTTTCTACTCGGAGGCGTTTACCGACATACCTTCAACGAGCAATCGCCACTTCAACTTCGGGGTCATAAGGACGCCAACCTAATACCGGCCTTTGTACACTTAAGAAATAATTAGATTTAACTCAACGCGCGATCGCCAGCTAAAGGACCGGTCGCCGACCTAGCGCTCATCAGGCGAGAAAAATAAAGACATTACCACGAAATGAAAACATTGCCACACAAATTTCTGCAAAAGGTCTTTATTCACAACTCGGGAGTTTTTACAATGGTATTGTGAGCTCCTCAGCCTTACAAAATCTTCCGGAGGCTTACAAAATTCCAAGACGAAAATAAGAAAAAAGAAAATAAAAAAAAGGCAGGCAGATTCAGGCCTCAGGATCGCGGAGGACCTCAACGAGCTCCGCGGCAGCATCGGAAGCCGGGGTGGCGGCTTGAGGGTCAGCACCCGTCGCAGGAGCTTTGGCACTGGGAGCCGGGGTGATCGCCTTATCCCCAACGCTCCCACCGGGGGCCTTCCCCCCAGTGGCGCTTCCGGCGGCATCCTTTGCGTCTCACCCTTGAGGGGGTACTCGAGCCGGAGCCCACTGTCAGGAAACTCCGGCATCAACGCCTTGACGGCGTTGAGGGCCTCATGCCAGACGAGGACCGAGGTATCAGCAAGGTCGGTGTAGAACTGATCCGACGTCTTGTAGCTCTCCACCGCCTTCGCAGCCCGGAGGTCGGCGCACTTCATCCTTTCCTTCACCGCCTCATTCTCCCTTTTAAGGGTATCCTGCGTCTTCTTCAGAGTGGCGGCGAGCACCCTGGCATCCTCCAACTTGGCCTCGATGACCTTGTTAGACTCCCTCAAAGCCCGGATGGTCTCCCGGCAGTTGGCGTTCACCCCCTCCTCGGCAGCTACCCGATCTTCGAGGAAGGCGATCCTCTCCCTCGCCAGACACAGCTCCCGGGTCAGGCTCTCCTCCCGCGAGGAAGACTCGCCCGCTATCTGCATTGACGGGGCGATTTCCTCGTGCTCCATATTGGCAACGAGAGGCGCAGTGCTGGAGGACTTGAGGAAAAAGAAAGGAGGGGTTAAAATGTATCCGATCATGCAGACAAAAAGGCCTAATGAAAACTCGAACGGGAGGCGGACACTAACCTGCACGGCCTCCTGGGCTATGGCCGCGATTTAGGCCTTGAGGGTCCCCCGGGGGATCTTACCCCCAGCCGATCGTTCCATCTACGAGAGCAAGATATCGGCGACAGAAAGCCCCGGGGGCACCTCGAAACGAAGATACCCTCCTCCACGAAGATCGGGGAAGACGGGGCTCGGGACACCGTCCTTTTGTGCCGCTTGAGGTAGGACACGGGAGGGTCGGCCTCATCCTCCACCTCCAAAACCCGGGGTTCCTGCTTCCGGGTGTGTTTGCGGCTCTCCCCGTAGCTGGTCTCCGGAGCCCGGGGCGTAGTGGAACGTCTAGCCGGAGTGGCCGCTGAGGGGGCCGGGCTCAAAGCGGGGCGTGAAGAGCCGGTGCCTCCTACCTTCCTCCCCTTCTTCTCAGCCATCGCAGCCCGAAATTTGGAGCGGTCCATCGGTTCTGCAAAAAAAGAAAACACACAAAGGGAGTTAGCGATGCCAGAAGGAATGGAAGAAGAGTAAGAGAGTCTAAGTAGGTCGCCTAGGCTCCAAACTTACCCACGAACTGAGCGGGGCCCAGCTGAGGGCCTGCTCGGAAAGTAACACATCGGCCCATTGGACGGGCTCCCACGCTGACACTGCCCTAGCTTCGGGATTTGACGACCGCCTCACCCGCGGGCAGTCGGCCATGTGCCACTGGACAGGCACAGGCCAATCCTCACCCTCGGGTGGCCCAACAAATAAGAATTTCTTCTTCCATTCATGGATGGAAGAAGGAACTACTATGACCCCCGACCCGGTCGCCCCTCCCCTGTATTTTCTAAAGAAAACATATACCCAGCTCGGCTCATCCTTACGGGTGCCGGGATGATTTTTGTAGCAGAGGGAGGAAAGGAGAAGGGTCAGGCTGAAAGGGATATCTTGTAGTCTCAACCGGACTAGGAACCCGAGGAGAATCCTCCACGAGTTCGGCACTAGCTGGACCGGAGTTAGTTGGAAGCAACGCAGCGCCGCACTCACCTCGGGAGAGAAGGGCAGACACATTACAGCCCAAAAGGAATCCAGGTACAAGGCAATCTCTTTGCCCCGCACCTGGTTTGCCCTCTCCCTCTCCCCGGCCAAGCGAAGTGAGTAGCCAGGGGGAATGTGGAAGCGAGCCCGGATTGTGGTGAGCTCGTCCACATTCCTCAGGAGGGAAGGCGCGTCACGAACACTCCTGATACGCGCTTTGGGGACTGTCCCCGTCGCGCGACCCCGGGAAGTATGTCTAACCCTAACTTCCCGGGGAGAATCTGACTCGGATGAGGCAGAGGAAGAAGCAGCGGAAGACTCCCTAGACTCTACCCGAACTATCTTTACAGACTCCTCAAAGGAAGACATCTAACCTGAGCAAAGGAAGGAGACCTCCGAGGAAAGAACACAAGAAATCCGACATAAAGGGAAGAGCGCCGAGCTAACTCATGCAGCGATGAGGAAATTATAGCGACGTGTGGACCCTGAGGGGATCCTACCTATATTTATAGCATTGGGCAAACGCATCCAATGGCGTAGATCGTTTCCCACCAAAACAGCGCTTCACGCTCGCCATCCGTCGATGCTCCACGTGTCGCGTAACCATTGGTCGCATCCCTTCGGGTGTAGAAGACGGCGACAGCCAGTCACGTCCATCAATCAGCGTCGGACACGCATCCTGCGCCTCAACGGACGTACGAGCGGACCGGCGCACCCTCTTTAATGCAAAATCTTTTCTCTGATCCGCTGACGTCATCAAAAAATATGACTAATTGCCTAGGAATCCATGCCAACGAATTCGTCGTCTAAGAATTTGGCTCAGGTGGCCGATCAGACCATTCTCGACCCGACCCATAAATAGGTCGGGACGAGAGTCGGGGGCTAATGATAATGCTCAATACTGAGAACTCCCCAGATCATAACACGTGGCAGGTGACGTGTCTCGGGGCTTAAGGGAAAGGAGCAAGAACGGTACATTGAAAGCGCACCCCGGGCCTTCTCCCCGAGGCCTGTCTTGACCTTCGACGGCCTCCCAGATAACTCCTATGCTCGTCTTACACATAACCATTGGCTCGCCTCCGAGCCCTCCTGCACACTGAGCTTCCTCAGCCCTCCTAGCTCGCCACCGAGCTATCACTGAACCAAGCTTGCTCGACCTTTTGCTCGTCCCCGAGCCTCCCGCCGAGCTCAGCTTCCTCGGTCTCACCGACTGACCCAGAGCACAGGCCGCGCGCATTCCCGCCATGGCTCTGCGAATCTCGCCAAACGCGAGATATCCACCGCCCCACAATCCCGCGTTCCATGCAACTGCTTTCCCCCGCTAACGGGCATATCTCGTCGTCAATAGAGGATCCCGCCATTTGCGCAGGCGTGACTCCAGGGACGTAACGGCCGGCGTAAATCTCACGCCCGCCAGTCCATGGCTGCCATTATATAAACCCTCTCTCAGAAGACTCAGGTAAAAGAAAATCCCTGTCAAAATAGGCCGCTACTCTGCCCAAATACCTCTACTAACTTGATCGTCGGAGGGTCCACGGTGGTACAACCACCCCGGAACTTCCTTGCAGGTAGATCGGCTTCGTTGCTAATCAAGCCCACTGAGATCCACACGCATCAGCAGGCAACCCTCAAACCCAATCCCAGCCATTCATCAACGCTTGCGACAGATCAAAGGAAGACAACATCTTAAGGAGATCGAGAGCTGCATCAATTCCTTTCATCTATTCTTAAACCACAATATTTCCGGCTCATCTCTCTCTCTATTAATGCTTTGCAATTATCTTTTAGGCTTTTTATATAAGCAGAATTCATGAGTAGCCACACGTCTTCTTACTTTCGTTTTAACAAAGCAAAAAAGAGTTAATAATCTTTTTTCACTTCCTTTTTTCTTTTCAACTTTCCTGCTACTGTATTACTTTTCTACATTCTTTTTATTTTCTAATTGCCAAACAAAGAAGGCATCGATGCATCTTGAAACTTGAAATTGAAAATTATGCATGTCCCTCTTGATATTTATTATTTTATACATATTCACTCTTATTATTATGTTCTCTCTCATACCACATGTGCATAGAATTTTAGTTACCATGGTCTATAACAAGTATTTTGCGCATGTAATGAACGTGGAATCGAAATGCTTGTATTGACTATAAAATGAAAAGGACAATTTTATTTTGTATTTTTCCTCCTGAAATCAATTCCCTTCGAGGATTGAACTTGCGATATCTCATATTGAAGAGGAAATTGGTACCAGTTGAGCAAAGCTCGATTGGTTAATATAGTTTGTAGGATGTACAAAAGACAAGCTTGGTCGCATCCATTGTAAAGAAAAATAATAAACAATATCATTTTTTGTGATGTAAAATTCGATCACTTATTCTACAAATTTTAGGTGCAATATGAAAGCAGCCTTAGAGGGGGTGAATAGGCTTTTATGGTGAACTCAGTGTGATTTGTAACAATTTAAAAATTATGCGGCGAAATATAAAATCAGAGTTTAAAATACAAATACTATCACAACACAGAACCGCAGAAAATTAAATGGACACAGAAATTGTTATCGAGATTCACCAACCCTATGGCTAATCTCCACCTGAGAACTGTTGGAGTACGGCGCTCGCGCCGTGGAGGCCGCAGGCGAGGTGGAAGCGAAAACAAAAACTTTTCGCGGGCACCAGACGCACACATCCGAGAATACGATCCAAACACCCTAAACTAGAAAACTAGAACATGCAAGGGTTGATGAACTACAACCTTTGTCGTATGTCCACCCAATTGTGGAAGACCCCTCCAAACTCGTAGCCGTCAGGATCGCGCTTGAGAATCGACCATCCTTACCGAAGACATTCACCCGAGGGAAACCAGAGGAGGATCTAACCGCTGATCCAAGCTCGTTAGGTTTGGATGGTCGGTGATGTAGGAATACTTCACTAAATTTCTCTCTAAAATCTATACTCAAAGTGAGAGCAAGAAGAAGAAGGAGAAGGAAAAGAGGAAGCAACCATGAAGTATGAGTTCATGTGAGGAATGAAAAATATCAAGTGTAGAAACAAATGAGAATGGCTTCCTTTTACAACTATGGTGCAATAGTGCACACAAATGATTTTATCATTTTAAAATCTCCAAGCCATTCCTTTTTATATGCATGCACCATGCTTCATAATTTCTCCTTTCCACCTCATTTCTTTTTATTTTTCTAAATAGAAAAATAAATATGAGGTGTCTTTCTTTTAGAAGTATTCCTGTATAAATACGGAATACTTCACCCGGTATATGTACCGCTACACATACGCGTATCCGTATAAAAATACAGATAACACCAAAGAGAGAAAATAAACAGTGAACAATAATATTAAAATATATGTATTAAAATACATACACAAATTATTAAATCTAAACCTGATTTAATAATCCGGTTTAATTCTAAGCTTGCTAGTATTATCAACCGTCCGATTAAAATCCGTGTATCCCGTACACGTATTTAATCGGACCCCTGCACGTAACAGCGTACGGCTCCTACATCTGTCGCCTGAATCGGAAAAACTCTCTTTGTGAGACTCTAAAGACTCGACAATACACTGGCAGTGGTGTAACACCCTGGCACTGTTATACTATATATTTGGGGTATTTCAACTCTTGCGGTAAAATTCTTTATTATTGTTGCTTTTGGGTTGCGGATAGTGTAATTGGTAGTTGTGGTTATTATCCGACCCGACCCGCATGGTTGAAATCCATCATGGTTCAAGATTACACTAAATATTTGCTAGTTAAGAGAAGCCATGCAAATTTAGATATTATACACATATATAATATATTCCAAATATCTTTTATAATACAAAATAAAATCAAATATCATATTTTCTTATCTAGCCTTGCACGTCATAGTACCCCATATCATATGGTTGCACCCATATATCATGTTCATACCTGAATTGTTAAACCGACTCGTAATTGATCGCTACGTATATTTACGCAGATCCGCACTTGGGGGTATACATTTTTATTTATTGTATATCGCATTATGGTTTAAACTTTTACGCATATTCTCTATATTGAAAAACTAGATTTTTAGAAGGGACACGTGTAATATTCGGAGTAATCTGGTATTAACTGTAAAATCCCAATATATATATATATATATATAACTAATAAATATAATGTTGTTATATAAATATATATAATACATATTTTAACTAATAATATAATTCTTCTCTCTTTATCTCTCTCTCATATCTCTCTCCCTCTATAATATATATATATATATATATATATATATATATATATATATATGTATGTATAACACTCTCCCTCCCTCTTCTGTTCTCCTCCCGATCACCTTTCACCCTTCACGGCCATGACCAGCTCGCCACCGGCGACTTCGCCTCGTCACCACCATCTCTTCTCTGTCCTCGCCAACCTAGTAACCCCAACAGTTAGTCCTCTTTTTTTCTTCTTCTTCTTTCTTTTCCTTCTCTTTTCTTGATCTCGGATCATCTCGCCGGAGTTGCATGCGTCGCCGACGATCCAGACGACCCAGCCACCGTCATCATCTAGCCCTGTCATCACGTCACTGCTCAGCCAAGTCCAGTCCTGCGTGCGTAAGTTTTGCGTCATGACTTTATTTCGACGTCGGATGTGATATCCGTATCTCGACGTGAGATCCGATCAGGCAAGTTCTAAACTTGCAACATACTATGTTATTATATCAATATCTATTTAATAAATGATAGTGCATGTGGTTTATTATTCAGCAAATATTACTGATTTACAGTTTTATAGCATCCGTCTGTAACCGTACCGATAATAAATCGTCTAGTTGCATGCCGGAATATCATGATATTATTATACTATTATATCAGTACAGTAAGATTATCTAGATTGTATCATACATGGTAATGAACGTATAACGGTTAGTACAGATAGATACATATGTATACTGGTATTAGTCGTGTCTCGATATCGATTACAGTTTTACATTGGTATCCGTTTTAGTTAAAATACATTGCATGACATGTTCACGATACACTACCAGACTTGTTACTTGGATTTTATTGCTAATACCAACAATCCTGATTGTTGTCCTGATGGACGCGACTTGTTTTCTGCATAGACAAGACCGGTACCTGATTGATCATGTGTTGGCATTAGATTTATATCGGTAATACCTGACTTGAACACATAATCTTGGGGAAATTAAGAATGTAACCAAAACGTAACTCAAGAGAATATTATTATTGTTTGCCGTGATTCCGGACGTTACGGAATAAATCCTTATTTGTCGTGGTTCCGGGCGTTACGGAATAAATCATTGTTTATTGTATCGTGGTCCCGTAGGGAATGAACGGGATATATTGTATCGTAGTCCCGTAGGGTATGAACAAGAGATATACCATTGAATTATGATGAGAATTACATTAATTGATTTCAAAAACTTCTAGAATAGATAATCTAGACGCACAAACTTTATGATACACATCACATACATATAGCCCACTATTTATATTTGTGTTATTTATTTATATTCTGGTTTAATTATATCATCATATCCTGGTCATTACTATTATTTTGATATTTATGACGCACTGACGTCTGGGTTTTGCATGGCCCAGTTCTTTTACCTTTAGAGCAGGCAGATCAAGAGTACTTTAGCAATCAAGCCGAGCATGAGGAGCTAGCTACTTAGTTTAGAGACTCTTAATTTATTTATTTCCATGGTTTTATTTCTATTGATGTGAGACCATATTGGGATGTGATTCAGATACTATTATTTATTGGATCTTGATTCGTTTCCTCTATATGCATTTCTTGATTCTATTTACTGTGGCAGATGGACATATATTAGCTAAATTATATTTTACTGTTGTTGATATCCGATTGACAGCCGTAATGTAACTGTGGAGGGATGATTTCTAACCACAGGTAGTATGGTTGGCTCTGTTACGTGCCGTGTTTACGTATTTTAGGAAGCGGGATGTGACTAGTGGGTTTAACCATAAGCACGTCAGCAGCACTAGTTGTACGTAACGGCTACCCAGGCAATTGTCGAAAGGGGGGTCGACAATCAAGTACGTTCTTACCCTACTGAGTCTGAATGTGACAATCTCGATACAGTCTGGTCCCTTCGTCAAAGAGTATTGCATATCGAATCTAGGGGGTGGATAACGTCAGACCCCTACTAACCCGATAAGTCGTGTTAGAGTCGAGCTCATCACCAACAGAGATACTACTATCAACCATCAGTAAATCTCATCCACCGTGGCCACGGATTTCCAGTGATGGCCAACTGAACACAGCGCGATATCGACTCCTAATACCAGGAGAGACGAATCGCTGACAATCGACCACTGCCTCCATGTGGCTCGGGACTGTACCCAACTAAAACTTGTTTGTACGAATCCTTTGAGCCGTGGTAGGGTAGCAATCAAAGTATAGTGGGAACTCACACGGGATAAATGAAAACTTCAAGTCAAAAAACTAACATGTACTCATGCCACCTGAGAACTTCCATCTGATGATAGATATAATACCATTTAAAAGTTCTCGGTGAGTACGTCCAGTGTACTCACCTCCAGTGAGCACCTGTATACTATCTTAGGTGACACAAAACCAGTGGCTTGTAAGACCGGCCACCGCCCCTCGTCGGGGTCTCGAAACGTATACACTAGTCTACTTCAGAATATCGATACCCAGTCTCGATACTCCAATAGCTATGGACCTTTAAGGATGTGCTTATGGACAACCCAGCTCCTACGTATATGATCGCCATCATAATGCTGGTCGTCAAGCAAGAATCCTATGGGCTACACCAATGATGAAGATAAACCAGACAGCATACTATCATTTCGAGTAAGACTGTTTTACCTGTATAGGTCCTCCCTCAATTATCATAATCGCCTACTTGCGATCACAATAATTGCTTTGAGGGAACTATATCTAACAATCTCCTACTTGCACTTAAAGCCAATTATTGCGGTATTGCATACCCACAGCTCGTGTGCTACCGAATACCCAACTTTTCTACCAATAAGTTTCGCAAACTATATTTGTGAAACTCGATCCGCTACGATGTTCCAACTTCATCTCTCTATATCTCAACTTTTGCGGAGATCAACAATCTCCCAAACTGAGCGATACCCCGCCTCAAGAATTTATCTGGATACTTGATGGGACCAAGTTCATCAATGAACAACTCTATCCAACAAACGTTTTGGGTTGTATCCTCTGTTGAGTATAACCAGCATCATGCACCATAATTACCTCAGGATCCATATTGGAACACTATCCAATATACTGATCCTCAGAAGAGGCTAAACTCAAAACTCTGATAGCATTTCTGTCATCCAGGTCACCATGGAAGCCTGAACCGATAACCGCCTCCTACAGGAGGTTGCCGTTATCATATATCAAGAACAACCACTTATGTTCATTACAGCTTCCCAATATTTCTCCAGAATTGGATTAATATCTGCTTGCTACATCAAGTGTATAAGCCATATCTAGTGTTGTGCAAGACATTGCATGATTGACTCAATTGCCTAAGCAAATGATATGTCATTCATACCAGCCTCTCTCTACATCAGTCTAGAAGACATCCTTTATAGAGAGGGTGACTCCATCACCTGCGGATATACCACCACACCAGGAGTCGTCCATTCTAAAATACTTTTAGAATGCTGTCTAAGTACTCGATTGGGAAACTTCCTAAATCTTGATCTAAAGCCATAGATCTAGTCACCAGAACTCCTGATATATTATCCATATCCAACGTGGAGAAAACTCTATATGACAACCAATGTTTGACCGATTGAAGTATAGGAACATCACTTCCTATTTAGAGTATGCCATCCAAATCTCAGGACAGTACTCCCTACATCTTTCTTACTAGGTTGATCTTTTGTTTTGATGAAGTCAATCACCTTGCTTGTCACATCAAAATAAATGATCCGTCTTCGCTATCCTTGCTTTAGTTTACGAATAGGCATAAGCATCTTGCACACCTTCCGCTACTTCCACTGACTACGATAACCTTCTGACAGAGTCATATACACGTACACTTCTAAATTCCAATTTAGAAAGACTTTATAATCATCCACTTACCAGATATCCTAGTCAAGAACAATATCAGCACCAAATCATATCCATATGGACTTCAGTGTAGACACTGAAGTAAAAGTCTCATCACAATCCACAACGGGTATTTGATGAGAACTCTTTACAACAAGTCTAGTCTTATAAGGTTAGTACATTTCCATCTGTACAGATTTCGAAAGATCTTTTTGCCCCTAATGGGTTTTACCCCTTCAGGAGCACACAGCGAAATCCAAAATCCATGATTTGCTGAAGTGTGTGGAGTCTGTCTTGAATATGAAGCATCTGGTCATCTGAAAGTCATCACTTTATATAAACTGCTGATAACTAGTAGAGCCATCATTACCATGATGCTGACCTTCCTATCACCGTCTATGAGAAAACCGAAGTATCTCTCAGGTGGCCGAGTTCACCAACTAATATCTGCGGAGTGGCTAATGGTTTATCAAGTCCAATTGAATTCTCAGGTTTTACTAAATTTTTCGGTAATCGTTTGTGGTTATGGAATCACTTCCATTTCTACCATACTCCCACTAGTTTCTTTACAAAAAGATTCATTTTATAAAAAGGTGGCGAGTCAAGAATAATGTAACTATTGATCTTAAAAATGATGCAAACAAAATCCTAGCGAATGCTTAGGATAATCCACAAACCGCCATTACCGAATCGTGTTTCGAGTTTTTCCGGATTCTGTTTTTAAACAGAAACCGGATAACACCATATCTTAACAATCTCAAGATATGTAACCATTCTATATCCATGTAGAATCAAGGCACTAATTTAAATGGAACCAGATTAAAATGTTATGCAGCTGTTTCCAGTGCATATCACCTAATGGAAAAATGCCGATACAACATTACTCATCAAGTAGTGCACCCAGGGATGAGTAACATGCGAGAGAATCAAGTTCTCAATATTACTTTAATGGAATACTTAGCATAGGTATCTACATCTTCGATCACTTCGAAGAATCCTGATACTTCCAATATATGGTTCTCTACTTTATTCTTATATCTATAAACTTCTCAAAATCTTTGGACCTTGCATTACAACGAATGCATGTCTAAAACCAGAGAACTTATTGGTAAACCTGAATGAAATAAGAGTACCAACCCATCGTCCCGAAGAACACTGGACAACATATATTTTCATGTATAACTCCCAAGAGTATACTAACTCAAATTCTGTGTTTTGTAGATTGAAAACTGTATCTTGGTTAAGAATATCTTACATCATTATTCAATGCACCTTACCTTATCCTCAACTGGTAAAGGTAAATGTTTACAACACAATTTTCAAAATGTATATCTCACTTTATAAAATAAAGATACAGATATTTCATTTTAAAATTTGGGGCATAATAACAGTTATTCGAAACCAAATATTTGCCGACAGGCAAGAGCCAGGAGATTTAATCCAATATCATCAATTACAACGAATTCCGATATTGAGGATCAAATCGCTCATTTCCCAATATTCTACTCCTATTCATCATCTGTAACACCGTACAGATGTGAGATCCAAAACTGGTAAATACATACTCTGGAGTCAGAATTAATTGGGAAAATAGTTCTCTTTTACATTGTACTTTACAAAAATTTTCTGTACAAAATTTTTGTAAAGTACAAAAAGGAGTACCTTAGCCTGAACACAATTTAAAAGTATTTCTTGTTTGAGAACAGTAAGAAAGCACTTGTAGCTCATTGCTAAAGCCTTGCACTGCTGTGACGTAGCCCCTGTGTTCGAATTTCCTCAGACACATATTATTTTTGCAGATTTTTTAAAAACTTTTTGGAACCCCAAAAGTTTACACGTGCAAAACACGTAAAATTGAAAAGTCTCATAAATCAAACATGAGTACTGAGATGTATGTAGTGACCATGACACGTGTCAAAGATCCAAGCCCCACCCCTTCTTATTTGACCGGCGAGATTTGATCTGGGGCCTGCGCTGCCGGTCCCCCCCTCCCTAATGCCCTCAATTTTTACCCCGACACCCTTTGGACTCCCCCTCACTAACCCTAATATGTTTGTTTTCCCTGCACATTTTCAGAGAATTAAAATGAGACATTAATCCAAAATGTTAATGCATTTTAATTCCATTATTCAATCCCAAAAACCCTAATCTCTCCTATAAATACAAACATCCCACCTTAGCCTCCTCATTCTAAAATCCATTGCCAAAACTCTCTAAATTTTCCAAGTCCAAGAAGTTATACAAGTGGAGTTAGCTCAAGGTTAAGTTCCGGCGACGACTCGGGACAAATCCGGCGACCCCGCTACTCCACGATGCTTACAAACCCATTCTCTACCTCCCCTCTCTTTTCTCAATCCGTAAGTCCCTTCCCCCTCCTCTCTTTCTTAAAAAGACTTCTCTTTTCAAAACTCGTCGGAAGTGGAGTTATTCCGACTTTCAATTTTCAAATTGTTAAAAAAACCAAAATTTCTTAATAACAAACCTATCATTTCTTCATATATTTTTTAGCAATCATAAACAAACACTTTAGAGCAAGTTTCATCTCAAAATAATATGTTGTGCAACTTTTATCATATTTTTACGGTTAAATACCACAAACTTTATATTCGACGTATTTCATCGTGTTCATTTGTATTACCTTTAGAAAACTCACGAGGTAATGACCTACCTCACCACAACACTCCTCATAACATAGCACGATGGCTTTTTGAACAATATTTTGTGGGACAATACAAATTTTTACAATAAAATACCCTAAATTAATAAAACCGTATTTCTTTTAATTGTTTTAATCAAATTTCATACGATTAAGTCCTTACAACCCATTTTGGGGAATCTGATTTGGTTGGTGCGGGTTATCACACATCCATCGAACTGGTAGGGCAAGATGCAAACCTTCTCACGGAGCATACAATCTCGATAGAATTTTTATTACAATTTTTAAGAAAACGTGATTTTTATTAATAAATAAATTCTATTTTTAATAAATATATATGTAATATTATCAAAATATCTATTTTAAATATATAATATATTCCATGTTTTCTAAATCAAAATAAAAGAATCACATATTTCATGAAAATACTATCACAAATCCATACAATTCCAATTTACATCAAAATACCATATACTATTCATTCTAGGTTTATATTCACTAGAATATCTCATTTTATAAAAATTACATCTATGGAAATCCTAAATACAATAAATAAATACTTGATGTTTATTTTGAAAATATATCAAAACCATTTTTCATAAAACCCCCTCAAGTTATATTAATTTACAATAAGAATCCTAGTAAATATAGGTTTAAGCGGGACCAATTCTCTTGAGCTTCAGGGAGCCGGAGAAGTAGGTGCTTTGCCTGTTTAAGGTAGACAACTAAAAACGGGGTTATCAATATGGTAATTGTCTTGGAAAAAGACACAAATCCTGCCGTCCATGTGCAGCAGTTTGTGTCAACATGAATTGATTTGACCGAACCATGGATATACATTGACTTGTTCACATGACTATCTGTTTACATCCTTTCTATTTATATGAACTACTGATATCATGGTTTCGGCAAGTCTTACATCTATTAAACAAAATAATACAAAATACATTACGGGGTTTTAAAGGGGGTGAACTGGTACGGAATGTGTTAAAAGTGGCACGGGATGGTCATTAAAAGACGTAACTAAACATTTGTGCCGTTGTCCCGTAGTTTTGTCGACGGGGCCTTGTGCTACGAGTTATCTTAGTCCACGGTGTAAGTTGGACTCCTCTCGTATACACTGGCATATTCTATAACAAGTTACAAACACCGGCGTTAACATAACAATCAAACCTTATACAATTATATTCTCTCTTATCTGTCTATTATATTCTATTTCTCTTTTGGGACTTACTGAGCAATTGTTCGCTGATGACATTCATTTTTTATTCTTTCTTTGGAATATTGTTAGGAGGACCCGACTCTCTGGAGACCGAGCCCAACTCAGAAGACTTAGAGCAGTTCACAGAAGACCCAGTGCTATAGCCACTTGTATATACAATACTTTCAGTTCATGCCATTGTTTAGGCATTGCTTTCCATTCTTATATTTACATTTTCAGTTGTAATGTAAAGAAATGTTTAATATATAAAAATTGTTGTTCTTTTACATCTTTGCTATTTCTTGTGTACATTCATTATATTGCTTATTTACGCTTAGCGTATTTACTTCTGAGTAAATACGTAGCGGGTCTCGTAGCGTCCCCTTGATCGTAGACCGGGAAGCGGGGCGTGACATACATATACACAGAAAAACTGAAACATGATAATGTTTCATAGGAGATGGTCAGGTATTCCTAGTAATACATTTTCCATTATCCAGATTCATGACAGTGGCTGCAATTTCCTTTGCCCTCGCTTCAATTCCTATATATGTCTCTACATCCTACCTTATATACACCGCACTTAGACTAATTGATTTTCTTCCTTCCCTACCTTTCGGTATCGGCCTAAGGTTTGGAAGAAGAATATCCATAAGTGTAATAGGTGCACTCTCCTAATACAAGGAGCTCTTGCAACCTGAGAGAAGGTAAAGAGAAGAGACAACCGACTAATCCTATTCAATTTCTTCAGAACCTGTGGCCATCCTCGACTGAAATAACTTTTTCGAATTCGTATGTAACTATACAATGGTCATTCCAAACAATATGGATCATCGTAATGATACGATGCGTTCTGAAGAAATGCAAAGGATAGAGTAGGAGTGGCATGGATATATGCGACTTTGTCACGAATCAAGACAAGCCAAAGCCAAAGGGTGTAAAAAGGTTTGATTAGCTTGGTTCATGAGTTTTTAAGGTAAGTCATGGGCCGCTGTACCAGATAGAGAGAAAAGAAACACTCAGCGTGTACTCTATCAAGATTAGATTGATTTTCACTTTATCTAATCAGGATGGCTCCTACTGTTTCTTCGAATTCTCCTTCAAACCTTAAAAGGAGAACTAGTCGGGATCATTTACACTTTATAAGTTTGCTAACCGTTCAGCCAGACCAGTGTTGGTACTCCGAGGGAGGTCCCCCATACTTTCACACTGTCCCAATTAATAATCTCGTTTCCGCAGAGGTGTAATCTCGTTAACACTTTGTAGATACCTAATAGGATAGCTAATTGTGAAGTGAAAAAATCTCCTGAAGAGTAATACATACTCATCAGTGGGAATCGGGACCCAACTATCATTGTCACGCCCCACTTCCCAGTGTACGGATAAGGAGCCATGACAAGGCCCGCGACGTATTTACTCAAAATTAAACACGCTAAGCATAAATAAACAATATAATAAATGTACACAAGAAATGACAAAAGATATAAATCAACAATAACTTTTTATTGATTAAATATTCTTTACAATACACTGGAAAGTAAATACAATACTGGAATGAAATGCCTAAACAATGGCATGAACTGAAAGTAAAAGTATATACAAGTGAACTAGAGCTCCGGGTCCTCGATGAACTGCTCCAAATCTTCTGAGCTGGGCTCGATTTCTAAAGAGTCGGGTCCTTCTGACAACATTCCCAAGAAATAAGAAATATGAATGTCGTCAGCGAACAATCGCTCGGTAAGTCCCAAAAGATAAAGAAGAATAGACAGGGAATAGAACAGGTAAAGTATATATGGTTATGTTTGTTATGTTAACGTAGTTGTTTGTAGCTTGGTACAGAATATGCCAGTATATACGAGAGGAGTCCAACTTGCTCCGTGGACTAAGGTATATGGAGTACAAGGCCCCGTCAAAACCCACAGGACAACGACAATGGATGTTCAGGTTAAGTGTATTATAGTGACCATCATCGTGCAACTTTTAACACATTCCGTACCAGTCTACCCCTTTAAAAACCCCGTAATGTAAATTGTATTATTTTGTTGTACAAGACTTGCCGAAACCATGTTATAAGTTGTTCATGTAAACGAAATGGATGTAAACGGATAGTCATGTAGTCAAGTCAATATATATCCATGGTTCGGTCAAATCAAGTCATGTTGATATTGGATAGTATTCTGGTTTTCATGTTCAAGTTCCAATTTATATGGATTCATGTTGTATTGGAATTATATTTGAATTGTATTCAGGTTGGAATTGTATTCAGATTAGGCTGAGACTCTGTCTGAATCAGACACTTAAACAAAATTGGATTCCTGAATTAGGTTTTGGAGTTATCAGTAACTGCTGCACATGGACGGCAGGATTTGTGACTTTTTCCAAACCAATTACCATTGATAACCCCGTTTTAGTTTTCTACCTTAAATAGGCAAGCACCCACTTTATTCGGCTCTCTGAGGCTTAAGAGAATTGGTTCCGCTTAAACCTATATTTACTAGGGTTCTTATTGTAAATTAATATAACTTGAGGGTGTTTTATGAAAAATAGTTTAGTATACTTTCAAGATAATCCTTAAGTATTTATTTATCATATTTATGGTTTTCATGGATGTAAATTTTAAAAGTGATGTATTCTAGTGAATAAATACCTAGCTTGAATAATATATGGTATTTTTGTGTAAATTGACTTGTATGGATTGTTAATGGTATATTCATGAAATTTGTGATTCTTGAGTTTAGAAAACATGGAATTTATTATAAATATAAAATAGATGTTTTTATAATATTTATATATATATAATTATTAAAAATAGAATTGATTTATTAAATAGAAAATCACATTATTCTTAAGAATTGTATTAAAAATTCCATCGAGATCGGATGCTCCGTGAGAAGGTCTGCATCTCGCTGTACTAGTCTCGAGGATGGGCTATAACCTGCACCATGCTGATCGGGTTCCCCAAAAGTGGGTTGTAGAGACGTAACCGTAAGGAATTTAATTTAAAACAATTTAAAGAATATAGTTTTTAATAGTTTATGTTATTTAAATGTAAATTCGTATTTGTCCCAAAAATATTGTTTTCAAACAATCGTGCTATGTCAAGATGTGTGTTGTGAGAGGTAGGTCATTGCCTCGTAAGATTTTTCTAAAGGTAATATGAGCAATTATGATAAAAGAATGTCGTAGGTAAAGTTTGTGGTATTTAACTGTAAAAGTGTAATACAAGTTGCATAGCATGGTGTTTTAAATTGAAACTTGTTCTCAATATTGGTTTATGGTTGCTAAACAATATATAAAGAAATAGTTGATTTGTTATTAAGAAAAGTTGGTTTTTTTAACAAATTTAGAATCGGATGTCGGATTAACTCCACTTCCGACGAGTTTTGAAAAGAGAACTTTTTAGAATAGGAAGAGAGAGGAGGAGAGGGGACTTACTGGATTGGTGTAGAGAGAAGAGGTGGAGGAAGCTTTTGAGACCTTCGTGGAGTCGTGGGATCGCCGGAATCTTCCTGAATCGTCGTCGAAACTTGACCCTGGCTAACTCCACTTGTACAATTTATTTGACTTAGAAAAATTTGAGAGTTTTGACAATGAATTTCCGAATAGAGAAGGCTAGGGTGTGATGCTGTATTTATAGGAGAAATTAGGGTTTTGAGAATTAAAAATGAGAATTAAAATGCATTAAAACATTGGTTTAATGATGATTTTTAATCCTCTGGTTAATTGCAGGAAAAACAAAGAGAAGAGGAGTAGTGGGGGGAGGCCAAGGAGTGTTGGGGGAAAATTTAGGAGCATTCTCCACGGGGGCCTCGGCGGCGCCGGTCTGGGGCTCCATCTCGCCGGCCATTAGGGGGTGTGGGGCTCTAGATCGATTCCACGTGTCAAGGTCTGTTCATATATTATATTTCACATGTTTGATTTTAGTGACTTTTCATTTTTACGTGTATTGCACGTGTAAACTTTTGGGCTTCCAAAAAGTTTAAAAGAAAAATCATTAAAAATAATATGTGGCTCATGGGATTCGAACACATGGGCTACGTCACAGCAGTGCAAGGGCTTTACCAGTGAGCTACAAGTTGTTTCTTGTTGTTCTTACAAAAATTAAATACTTATAGCATACTTAGGGTTGCAAATACTCCATTTAGTACTTTAACTTTAAACAAATTTTTGTACATTAAAAACAGAGTTGTTGCAATCATCATGTAACAACCTGACGGAATCCACTCAAATCACCATACTCCAGAAGTTATGCGCATGCCTGGCAAGTTTCCCGTATATTTGAAACTCCCGATATGTTTTTTGCCCCTAGAACCCAAATGACCTTGACTAAAGATCAAAATGCCAAAGGGTCCTAGTCAAGTTCTATCCATCATTATCTTGATTGCATTAGACCCATCCATAAGACACCTGACTAAAGATCAAAACTATCGCACGACTGTCCTAACTAATTGCTTTACTATGCAATAGAAAAGTATTACATAGCTACCGAACACTACGCCTCGACTAAAAATCAAAATACGCAGCACGAATACAAAGCGATACTAATCTGAAATGACGGTTACGGCTGATTTTTAGCGAAAAACCTTTAACGTAATGAACTTGATATCGTTGAAAGAATTCGAGTGGTTTTGAAATGGAGTGGTTTAGGCTCCGCTTTTTAAAACTAGTAACATAAACTTTTGCTTAAGAGCGAACTCCCAATGAAAGAATCAAGACTCTTCCCTCATAGAACGAGGTGCGTGATATTCCTAACTGAATACCTCTATGCAAAGCAAAAAAATACGACTATGAGTTTTGAAGAAAACCGAGTAGTTTTAAAATTGGTTCCGACAATATTATTTAGGTTTATTTTCCTTGCATTGTTCGGATAATATGTTCCCATCATTTTAAGTTTCCAAGCCACAAAAGAAACAACCAAAATAACATGCTATTTATATGCCATCCGCATTCGCCATAGGGCCCTATCATATACCGTTAGCTTACTTAACTACCGGCAGAGCGGGGACAGGACTAGCGCGGATGCAAAATATATAGAAGCATCTAATATATATATATATATATATATCAACATCGCGGGAAGATAATAGTCATCACAGGCATGCGAACAACAATATAGAATAGCGGATAATTAGGAGCCCCGCGTTTCATTTGAGCCGTAAATGAAATGTGACCTTTCCCGGTCGTGTGGATAGCCCATACAAAGTCGATCCTAGACCCCTACGAGTGAGGCAAGCCACCCACCAATTCTAGAAACTGGGTAACACGCCCTCAACAAAAAAGAATCGGTCACCCGCCACTTTCTAGAATCCGGTGACTTGTGCACCCTTCCGCGGGTTAATCCTATACTTCATACGAATGCGGTGAATAGACCGCCAATTGTAGAGTAAGGCCCCCATGTCCCAACGCCTCGAGATGCGGGCCCGTTGCCCTCTAGAATCCGGCTATTGGAGTACTCCTCCGTGGGGTAATCCTAGTACAAAAATGCAATATATATACAAGGGTGACAGCGACCGCAACCTGGTCGAGTCCCAATAAAAGAATATACATAACGACAGAAATGGCTGTCCACAAGTCGGACGCTCGCCCCACAATAATGAATATACAAACTGAATCAAAATTGTACAATCAATATCGCACTAAGGGCTATCCCACATGACAATACGCACAAACCATAACAAGATATATATATATATATATATATATATATATATATATATATATATATATATATATATATATATATAAAACCGCAGAAGCAAGTAACACCAGAATGTGTGCAACCCCGTCTAAATGAACATATAGCAATTAGACGACGTTCAGCAACACATATATCACAGATACCAACAATGCAAAAGTTTTGAGTTTTTAAAACTCCCGAGTTGTCCCAAAGCGAAGATGACACAAAGTGAAATCTGAGACAAATCAAACAACACCAAAAATACCAATTTACAAAACCCAAGACACAGCATGAAAACGAGGTCAAAAGGTGAATGGTGAAAAGGTAAGGCCGGCCAAAATGGAAATTTAGGCGGTTCAAACATCATGGAATGTGCTCGTTTACATTGTGTGTCTTTATCTAGTCTAGAGTAAGCTGCTGCACTTGTTTAAAAAAATTTTAGTGACCAAAAATATTTCGAACAAAAACTGGGTTTTGAAAACGGAGTTTTCGGTTTTGAAACTTAAAGCGTCGTCTAACATTAGTTTTGGATGTTTGGGTGTCTCTGATAACATGTTGGAGTCCGGCGCCCGAGCCGCGGAGGCCGCGGGGCGAGGCGAAAGCAAAAACAAAAACTTTTTGCGGGCACCGAACGCGCACACCCGAGGATACGATCCAAACACCCTAAACTAGAAAAGTAGAACATGCAAGGGTTGATGACCTACAACTTTTGTCGCGTGTCCACCCAATTATGGAAGACCCCTTCAAGTTTGTAGCAGCAGGGATTGCTCTTGAGAATCGACCACTCTTGCTGAAGACGATCCACCCGAGAAAAACCGGAGAAGGATCTAACCGACGATCTCGCTAGGTTTGGTGGTCGGTGACGTAGGAATACTTCACTAAATTTCTCTCTCTAAAATCTATGCTCAAAACGAGAGCAAGAAGAAGAAGGAGAAGGAAAAGAGGAAGCAACCATGAAGCATGAGTTCATGTGAGGAATGAAAAACATCAAGTGTAGAAACAAATGAGAATCTCTTGCTTTTACAACCATGGTGCAATAGTGCACATAAATAATTTTATCATTTTAAAATCTCCTAGCCATACCTTTCTACATGCATGCACCATGCTTCATAATTTCTCCTTTCCACCTCATTTCTTTTTGTTTTTCTAAATAGAAAAATAAATATGAGGTTTCCTTCTTCTAGAAGTATTCTCGTATAAACATGGAATACTACTTACCCGGTACATGTATCGCTACAAATACATGTATCCGTATAAAAATACGGATAGCACCAAAGAGAGAAAATAAATAGTGAACAATAATACTAAAATATATATATCAAAATACATACACAAATTATTAAATCAAAACCTGATTTAATAATATGGCTTAATCCTAAGCCAGCTAGTATTATTAACCATCTGATTAAAGTCCGTGTAGCCCGTACACATATTTAATCGGACCCATGCACGTACCAACGTACGGCTCCTACATCTATCGCCTGAACTGGGAAAACCCTCTGTGTGGGACTCTAAAAACTCGATAATAAGCTGGCAGTGGGTTTAATCACAAGCACGTCGGCGGCACTAGCTGTACGTAACAGCTACCCAGGTAATTGTCGAAAGGGGGGTCGACAATCAAGTACATTCTTACCCTACTGAGCCTGAATGTGATAATCTCCATACAGTCCGGTACCTTCATCAAAGAGTATCGCATATCGGATTTAGGGGGTGGATAACGTCAGACCCCTACTAACCTGATAAGTCGTGTCAGAGTCGAGCTCATCACTAACAGAGATACTACCGATCAACCATCAGTAAATCTCATCCACCGTGGCCACGGATTTCCAGTGATAGCCGACTGAACACAGCGCGACATCGACTCCTAATACCAAGAGAGACGAATCCCTGATAATTGACCACTTCCTCCATGTGGCACGGGACTATACCCAACTAAAATCTGATTGCACGAATCTTTTGAGCCATGGTAGGGTAGTGATCAAAGTACAGTAGGAACTCACATGAGACAAATGGTGACTTCAGGTCAAAGGACCAACCTGTACTCATACCACCTGAAAACTTCCATCTGACGATAAATATAATACCATCTAGAAGTTCTCGGAGAGTCCGTCCAGTGCACTCACCTCTAGTGAGCACCTGTATACTATCTTAGGTGACACAACACCAGTGGCTTGTGAGACCGGCCACCGCCCCTCGTTGGGGTCTCAAAACGTATGCACTACTCTATTCCGGAATATCGATGCCCAGTCTCGATACTCCCACGACTAAGGACCTTTAAGGATGTGCTTATAGACAACCTAGCTCCCACGTATATGATCGCCATCATAATGCTGGTCGTCAAGCAAGAATTCTATGGGCTTCACCAATGATGAAGATAAACCAAACAGCATACCATCATTTCGAGAAAGACTGTTTTACCTGTACAGGTCCTCCCTCAATTATCATAATCGCCTACTTGTGATCACAATAATTGCTTTGAGGGCACTATATCCAATAAGAACTCCTGCTCAGGATTCAACAGACTATCCAGTGACTCCTTGCGGGTGGAGAGAAACCCAGATCTTTTACTCAGGCTTATATCCAAATTTTTACACTTGCAGGCGGTGAATAGCTAGACCTTTTCCGAGATTTAAGTCCAAACCTTTACAATATGAAGAGCTTAGACCTTTCTTCAGTAGGTCGTACAAAGTAAGATTTTAACAAATCATTACAGAACCAACTATATAATTGTTTCCCCCCAATAAAAGAGCAAAGCTCTGTTCAAAATTTGAGCTGAGGCAGCGCCTCACGTGCAAAGCACGAGAGCACCAAGCGCCAAGAGTCAAAGACTCTGAGGCAGCACCTCACGTGCAAAGCACGAGAGCGCCAAGCGCCAAGAGTCAAAGACTCTAAGGCAGCGCCTCACGTGCAAAGTACGAGAGCGCCAAGCGCCAGAACTAAAAGATCTCTGCCGTTGGATCTTTGATCCAACGGAGATGATAAAATCATGAGAACACAGAATTAAATTCTGATTGAGGAAATACTCCTCAAATCTTTCTAAACAAGAAAAATTGTGCTCTGTAAATCAGAGCACCGTTGGATCAAAGATCCAATGGTTATTAAAAAAACACCAAGATACGGAATAAGTTCTGTATGGAAAAATATTTTCCCAATCTTGTTAAAAACAAGAAAAATGTCTTCTGTAAAACAGAAACCCTTAGATCAAAAATCCAACGGTGGATAGGGATCTCTCAATGAGAGATTTCCTTAACTGATTCAACAAATCAGCCTCCCCTATATAAAGGACCCAAGACTTAAGTCTTGTACAGAGGAACCCCCCATAAACTTCAAACTTCAAAGACGAGAGCAATTTCTTCTCAAGGTAAATAATAAGAAAAGAGATCATAGCATCTCTTCCATATTTAAGAGTTTAACTCTCATATCAGAAGAACTTAGTTCTTTTTTTTAGATCACAGATCAATAAGACAAAGTCTTTCATAAAAGTAAGAGAGATCATAGCATCTCTTTATAAAAGAAGAACTTAGTTCTTAGATCCGGGAGACAAAGTCTCTCACAAACGAGAATCAAATTCTAAGAGAATTGAATTGAGCAGAACAGAAAATTCGGTGCTTAGCACTCCAAGTCTGGCGCTCCACGTGCTCCTCACGTTGGCGCTATTTTATAAGTAGCGCTTAGTGCTCCAAGTCTGACGCTCAGCGTCAAGCGCTCCACGTGTTCCTCACGTGGGTGCTATTTTATAGAAGTACTTAGTACTCATTGCCTGGCGCTCAGCGCCAAGCGCTCCACGTGCTGCTCACATGGGTACTACTTAATAAAAAGTACTCTTGCCTGGCGTTCAGCGCCAAGCGCTCCACGTGTTCCTCACGTGAGCGCTATCAAGTGTTTAACACTCCATATAAAAGAATATAAATAAAACAAAAAGAATAAAGGGTGTCAGAACCCATTTCAGTGCTCGGCACTGCTGATGCAGAAAGGGGACCAAGCCCAAATAAATAATCAAGTGGGCTGAGCCCAAGGTTGGTCAAATCCCAAATTAAACCAACCCATATGCTTTTAAATAGGACCTAGTCCCAAACAAGATCATCAAATCTTTGATGAACATTCACTGGTTCAAGGTTACATCTCTTCATATCTCTGATATATGTCGTTGTAATTCTTCAACGTCTTCAGAGAGATGGAGGGTCCTAATAACCAATAACTTTTGGTGCATACCCAGATTGTTAAACCAAAACCCTACAGACTATGATGTCTTTAAACGCAGACTATGAAGTCTTTAAACCCTACAGATTATGATGTCTTTAAACACAGACTATGATGTCTTTAAACCCTACAGACTATGATGTCTTTAAACACTACAGACTATGATGTCTTTAAACACAGAATATGATTTAAACCCCACAGACTATGATGTCTTTAAACCCCGACTATGATGTCTTTAAACCCCACAGACTATGATGTCCCACAGACTATGATGTCTTTAAACCACACAGTCTATGATGTCTTTAAACCCCACAGACTATGATGTCTTTAAACCACACAGTCTATGATGTCTTTAAACCCCACAGACTATGATGTCTTTAAACACAGACTATGATGTCTTTAAACCCTACAGATTATGATGTCTTTAAACATGGACTGTGAGGTCCTTAAACTCATGGACTATGATGTCCTTAAACCCAATAGACCGCAAAACCCCTAAACTAAACTTTATGGACTATGATGTCCTTAAACTTCATGGACTATGATGTCCTTAAACCCAATGGACCGCAACGTCCCTAAACTAAGACGATAGAGCCCAGATACTCTTTCGTTGGATCTAAATGATCCCAAAACCTTGTTAAGTAGATCTTAGTCTAAAATTAGACTAATGTATCCTTAGAAAACATTTAAGTTGATCTTAATCTCAAACGAGATTAATGATCCTTAAATCAAACCAAACCCAAATCTAAGATAATACGGATTTGGACTAATCTCCGTCCTACGGGCGACAATATAAATTAGTCTCCGTATACAATCCACGGGCAACCAAAAAGAAAACAAACATACACGACACGAAGTGAACATCTGGAGAAGGAGAAAGTCGTTATTGCTACGCGGTAATGTAATTAACTGCAGGGGCTTGCGCCTGCAGGAAAGAGCGTCCCCACAATCAAAAACCCCTCGCCAATGAGGGGGAATCTGACGAAGTCTGCTACAACGGCCGTATCTGTCCAAACCTCCGATACACGGTGCTATAAATCAACTTGGTATCTTCGGAGAGGTGGACGAATAAAACCAAATAGTATCTGCCCCCAAATTCAGGTAAGACGACCTATGCGGTTTCGTCTCCCGTTTTCGGCGGTAAACAGATTCTGGCACGCTCGGTGGGGCCTTTCCTCTTTCCACTCCACACTTCGTGTGTCGTGTTTTTCCGCAATCAAATAATCGCGGTATATATGTTTGTGGTTGCCCTTGGGTGATGGGATACTGAAGCCGGCGTTTCGTCTCTATGAAGAATGGTGTTTGCTTCCACCCTAACAACTCAGGCTCTGTCATATCTGGTGGAGTCAAGTACGGGCCACTTGCAACCTCAATTCTCTACATTCCGGCTTTTCAAGAAATCAATGGGCTTCTCTTTGGGTCGATACTCCCACCTCCCACCCTCGGTGCCTCAACGCCGATGGAGAAAGCCCAGGGGAATTCTGTCTTCCACAGGCTGGTTCCCCAAGCTGCAGCTTTGCTGATGGAATTAGTTCTCAAATAACTGGCACCTGCCAAGGACCAAGGTCGACGCAGGGGGCAGAATATTCAAGCTCTCAAAGGAAACACGGGGCAGGCTCAGCAAAATCCTTAGGCTAATCAAATCTCGGCATAATACAAAATGAGCTGGGGGCAGTTCTCTGTATGGTCCTGTTTCAACCCCAGTGATGAATGTTGTTGTTCCAAATGGGAACAGCTTCAAACTGTTGTGAAGGGTCAGACAAAATTCTCCTACCGCAATATTGAAGAAATCTCCGCAGCCTATGGAGATCCTACGAGAGCAGAAACCAGTTTGCTCCCTAAAACAACTTTCCTTATCTATATATAAGGTGTAGAAGCAGGTGAAGGTCTCTGTCGTCAACTGCGCCTCTTCCCCTAGACGTTAGCCAAATTCTGACAAATCCCCTTTCAAATATAAGGGGATTCATCCCAAGACGGATCCTGATACAGCGGTTCCTCCCAAAACCAAAGTGGCTTTTCACAAAAAAGAGAGACCTAATAAAACTCCAAACACCCCAAGCCTGGGGGCATGACAGTTTATACAATCCATATGGTGAAATCCAAAGACGAAGTTCGAGCTTCTACTAGTCACCGACCTCAAACTCGGTCCCTGACAAAGGTTCAACTGCAATGTGAAAAGCTGTAGGAGATGCTCGCTCAGGCGGCAGCAAACGCTAATCCATCGCCCAAGGAAAATCCCGAGGACGCACCCAAAGAAAGAGTGGAGAAGGAGTCGAATATTGATTTCCTAAAGCGTGCTCTGAAAAAAGAGAGATGAAGAAGCGGCAGAAATGTCCACTAAAATGGACCAGATAGCCCTTCTGATTCAGAATATGGCTGGAATGATGGTTCAATTGGAACCACTGGCGGATGAGCCGCCGGTAGTCGGTCTTAAAGATAAGGATGACATTTCAAATCCTCCGCAAACCTCGTTAACGGCTGAGGAGGAAATGATTCCTAAAAGAAAAGATGAATGAATGTATCGCTCAACAAATCAAAGCTTACCATGCCAGTGAAGCCGCAAATAGATCAATCAAGACTGGTCGACCGTTCTGACGTGGTACGATCAAATACAGTACCCGCCAGAGTACACACTTCCAACGTTCTACATGTACAAAGGAACTGGGAATCCTCGCTAGCACATTGCGCGATTTAAATCCATGTGCGGAAATTCTGGAGGAAATGACATACTACTCCTCTGACGGTTCATTAGCGGCCTGGCGGGCATTGCCTTCGTATGGTATGCGGAACTCCCAAATGATTTCGTGAAGAGCTTCAACGAAATGGATATGCTTTTCTGTCAGGGATTCGCTAATGAGAACGGACATACTACCACGGCGCTGGTCAACGAAAGGGTTAGACCGAATGAGACTTGGGTTCAATATGTTATCCGATGGAGAAATCTTTGGTCAAATACAAGCAACGCATCGATGAAGTTGCGGCCATGAGAATGCTCATAGCCACTCTTGACCCAAATTCAAAGGCGTCCTTGTATATGGCCCTCTTCAAGCCGATGACCTTCCAAGAACTCATGGATAAAATGGCTCGATTAGATCAAATGGGTCAAGACTCTTTCTCATCCGATGATGACGAGTGAAAAGCGGAGGCAAGATGGCGTTTGTCGCCTACGCTCAAAAAAAATAAGTGGCTCTGAAGCAACCTGTCGCCAAAATAGCGACGGCGTGGATACTCGTTCCCCTCCCCCCGAGATATACACAGGGGCATATTTCTCACTTGTGGAGGAATCTCTATGCAGAATGGTCCTTTTTTCTCAAAGGACGGGAAGGATATTAAGGGGCCTACAAACAAGTCCTACAATCTTGTGGCATACTCCGCTCAGAAAAGAAGAAAAAAAAACCGTATGTCCACAAGCAAAATGGGCACGGATAAAAACCCGAAAGGGCGCCGGGAGTAAAAACAGGAGGGCTACCGACGAGTTTGTGAAAACCCGGAAGGGCACAACCTCGTTAAAATAAATACACTTACGAGATCCTCACGACTCGTAAAGAGAATCCCCCTGTGAGACCCTCACGGCTCATAGGATTCAAAAGCCTTAAGTTACAGGGATCTGGACCCGTTCTTAAGCCGTCATATCCCCCAAATTGCCCTACAGGCGGTCCATATTGACCCTTGTATACAATCCAGGGGCACTTGTAGGTCCTTTCGACTTATAAGGAGAAAACACTCTTATGAGATCCTTACGACTTATAAAAAAAAACACCACTTAGGAGTCCTCATGACTTTTAAGGAGAACATACACCTACGAGATCCTCACGACTCGTAGGAAGAAATACCTTTATGAGACCCTTACGGCTCGTAAAGTCAAAAAAACCTTAGACGACAGGATCCTAACCCTGTCTACTAGACCACCTTTGTCCAAATCGACTGGGGCAAATGATGAGTCGCTCCTGGAAATATCCCAGTTATAGTGATACCGATGCCTAAACAGGTGTCAAACTCTAAATCAACCTCTCCGGCAAGTGTCATCCCTACAACCATCTGATGAAGAAGGGGACCCCATTCGTTTGGGATCAGAAATGCCAAAGTACATGGGACGAAATCAAGCAATACTTGCAGAATCCGCCGGTAATGACCGCTCCGGTTAAGGGAAAGCCCCTCATCCTGTACACAACCGCCCTTGAAGGTTCTTTAGGCACGTTATGGGCACAGGAAAATGACCAAGGGAAAGAGAGAGCCATCTACTATTTGAGTCGAGTTCTCCTGGGGGCAGAAAACAACTACCCCCCCATCGAAAAACACTGCCTGGATTTAATCTTCGCTATAACGAAGCTTCGGCATTATGCTTTGGCGCACGAAGTCCATCTCATATCAAAAGTGGACCCTCTCAAATATTTGATGTCAAGAGCCATACTAACAGGACGTCTCGCTAAATGGGCCCTACTCTTAATGGAATTCTCGATAACATACCGATCTCTCAAGGCAGTGAAAGGCCAGGCCATCACCGACTTCCTCGCTGAGCATCCGATACCTGCCGATTCACCCTTAAATTGCGAATTGCCAGACGAGCACGCATTTGACACGATCGACGGGGAGAGAAGAGAGAGTGATACCCGATGGGAACTCTACTTTGATGGGGCATCTTATATGAAGAAGCGAAGGCACAACTCCCCCATATTCAAATCTTAGGTAGGCCTCATCTTCGTAACTCCACAAGGAGGGATAATGCGCTTTGCCTTTTCCTTAACAGAGCCGATGACAAACAATGAAGCAGAATATGAGTCTTCAATAGCAGGCCTTGAGATCGCTGTCGACATGGGAATCGAAAACCTCCTCATATACGGAGACTCCCTGCTCGTCGTTAGCCAAGAAAGCGGCGACTATCAAACGTGCAAACTAGATTTAGTAAAGTACGGCGAGAGAGTGAAACAATTGCTGACTTAAATCCCTTACTACGCCCTGGAAAGCATACAGCGTGCGAAAAATAGCAAGGTGGATGCGTTAGCCAAGCTCACTAAAGAACTGGCTGACGAAAACCTCGATGACGTAAGGATCGTTGTGCCAAGCCGTCGGGTTCTTGCACCAACGGAAATATCTCCGGAGTCGTCTGAAGAAAAGGAAGTGACCAAGCATGCGGCCCTACAAATAGAGGACCAAGGAAGGGCTAAGGATTAGAGAGAAGTCTTTATAGACTACTTCAAATCCCGCCGAACACCTGAAGATACATCCTCAAAACATCAGCTAATGAAACGAGCCCTGTCTTTCGCCTTCGTCAATAACACTCTATATAAGAGATCGTTCAACTCTCTGTGGCTAAGATTCCTGGGACCAAAAGAAGCAAGGAAAGTCATCCAAGAAACTCACGACGGACTCTGCGGTTCTCATCAAGCTGGGCCAAAGATGAAGCTGAAAATCAAAAGAATGGGCTACTATTGGCACACGATGATTCAGGACTGCCTCGAATACGCGAAGCAGTGTCACTCATGCCAAATTCATGGGGACTTCATCCACCAGCATCCAAACCCGCTACACCCGACTGTGGATAGCTGTCCGTTCGAAATGTGGGGAACCGACATAATTGGGCCCATCGAACCAGCATCATCCAAAGGACATCGGTTCATATTGGCGACAACCGATTACTTCTCTAAGTGGGCAGAAGCAGTACCGCTAAGTGAAGTGAAGACGGAGAATATCCTCCATTTCTTCAAGACACACGTCTTCTATCGGTTCGTCACTACGCGATGGATTATCTCCGATAACGGGCTGGCCTACAGAAGTCACAGAATCAGCCGCTTCGCATAACAGCATAATATAGACTGGAGATACTCTTCGGTCTATAATCCCCGAGCTAACGGTCTGGCTGAGGCTTTCAACAAAACCTTGACGAAGATCATAAAGAAGAAGGTGTCCAAAAATAAAAAGGACTGGCACGAGAGACTGCATGAAGCTCTCTGGGCGTATCGGACCACGTTCAAAACGGCCACAAACACGACGCCGTACGCATTGGTATTCGCCGCTGAAGCAGTACTCCCCTTAGATATAGAGCTATCCTCTCTACGAGTGACGGTTTATTACGAGCTAACAGACGAAGAGAATGTTCATCTTCGGTTTGAGGAGCTCGACGCCCTCGATGAAACTCGTCTCATGGCGCAACAAAACTTGGAGGCTTACAAAGCAAAAATGACGCGCTCATACGAAAAATTAACTAGGCCAAGAACATTTTGCCAAGGTGAACTCGTGCTAGTGGTCAAGAGACCTATGATCCCCAATCATGCCAAACGGGGGAAATTTGAGCCAAACTATGAGGGCCCGTACATCATAGACAAAGTCTACCAAGATGGGACTTACTTGCTCATGGATATGCATGGTGAAAGACCCTTCAGGCCAATAAACGGCCGGTTCCTGAAAAAATACAATGCCTGACGAGTCACGGCTCAGGTCAACGATAGATGACGACACCTACGTCCGCTCGCTATCTTCCCGAGCCCAAACTCTATAATTAGTATCCGGCGAAACCTCGCCTCAAAATCCCAACGGACCGCAACGTCCTTACACTAACGACGGACCACAACGTGCTTAAACTAACGTCGGACCGCAACATCCTTAAACTAACATTGGACCGAGATGTCCTTAAACTAACATCGGACCGAAACGTCCCTAAATTAACAGCGGACCGAGATGTCCTTAAACTAGCTGCGGACCGAAACGTCCCTAAACTAACAACGGACCGAGCTGTCCTTAAACTAACAGCGGACCGAAACATCCCTAAACTACTATGAACTGCAACATCCTTAGGCTAACACGGCAAAAAAAACAACGGTACGTCCATAAGCGAAATGAGTACGGATGAAACCCCGAAAGGGCTCCGTGAGTAAAAACAGTAGGGCTACTGGCGAGTTTGTGAAAACCCGAAAGGGCGCAATCTCGTTAAAAGACACTTGCAAGGTCCTCTCGACCTTGTAAGGAGAAAATACCTGCGTGAGATCCTTACGACTCACAAAGGAGCAACACACTTAGGGATCTCCACGATTCCTAAGGAGAAATTACACTTACGAGATCCTCATGACTCGTAAGGAGAATCCTCATATGTGACCCTCACGGCTCATAAGATTCAAAAGACTTAAGCTACAGGGATCTGAACCTGTTCTTAAGCCATCACATTCCCCAGACTGCTCTACAAGCGGTTCAATATTGACCCTTGTATACAATCCACGGACACAAATAAACGTCTCCCCCACCAAGTTCCACCAATGGCTCGAAATGCCCTCACGTAATGAACGACACTTGTAAGTTCTCTCGACTTATAAGGAGAAAACGCTCTTGTAAGATCCTTACGACTTATAAGAGAACATACACTTAAGAATCCACATGATTCCTAAGGAGAAAACGCATCTACGAGATCCTCACGACTCGTAGGGAGAAACACCTTTATGAGACCCTTGCGGCTCATGAAGTCAAAAGCCTTAGTTAACAGGATCCTAACCCTATTTGCTAAGCCACCTTTGTTCGAATCGAAAAAGGCAAATGATTATTCGCTCCTGACAATATCCCAATTGTAGCGATGCTGATGCCTAAATCGGTATCAGATTCTAAGTCTTTTCACGGCAAATGGTGATTCGCTATTGGAAATATTCCAGTCGCAGCGATGTTGATGCGAAGACTGGTATCAGATCTCAAGTCCATACTCGCGACAAAATCAGAGAGCCAAAAATACATAAAATAAGAATAGACGAAATGTTTGGGCAACTCGCAATAAAAAGCAGCGAGTAAAAAACAAAAAAAATAGCCGAAATGATTGGGCACCGCGAATAATAGCCGAAATGATTGGGTAATCGTGACTTTCGCGATATAAAAAGCTGAAATGATAGAACATCGTGGAAGAAAATAAAAAAAATGAAAGAATGAAACTTTTGCCCTACAGGCGAGTCCATACTGACCCCTATATACAATCCATAGGCATAAACGAAAAGGGAACTACATGTCCCAACAAACTCTGTCAAAGGGAAAGTCAGATCTCGACGGCAACGTATACATCCCAGAAGATCAACACGGCGTTCCTTCCTGACACCGCAGAAAGCGAAGCAAGTCAACCCTGGCACCGTCAAGAGCGGAGCAAGTCAACCCCGACACCGCAGAAAGCGGAGCAAGTCAACCCCGACACCGCAGAAAGCGGAGCAAGTCAACCAATGACCTCCCCGTCGTAAAGCAATGCTTCGACTCGGAAATACGTCAACCCATGACCTCCCCATCGTAAAGCAACGCTTCGACTCGGAAATACGTCAACCCATGACCTCCCCGTCGTAAAGCAACGCTTCGACTCGGAAATACGTCAACCCATGACCTTCCCATCGTAAAGCAACGCTTCGACTCGAAAATACGTCAACCCTTGACCTCCCCGTCAGAGTAAAGCTTCGATTCGGAAACAAGTCAACTCACCAACCACTTATGAGTCCTCTCGACTTGTAAGGGAGAAAATTCTCTTGTGAGATCCTTACGACTCTCAAGAGAAAACACACTTACGAATCCTCACGACTCCTAAGGAGAAATTACACCTACGAGATCCTTTCGACTCGTAGGGAGAAAAATCTTTATGAGACCCTCACGACTCATAAAGTTGAAAAGTCTTAGGTGGCAGATCCTAACCCTGTCTCCTAAGCCATCATTGCCCTGTAAGGAAGTCAGGATGGACCATCTACAGGCCACACTTGCTAAAATTATATGCCACTGAAATAGAGGTGCTACTCAAGAGTACGTAAACTACTTTGCGCCAAGTCAAAACAAAAAGGCATGACCCATGGACGTCAACCACATACTATGCAAGACAGTAAAGAGAACATTTGATTCGCATCCAATTAAGCGTTCGAAGCGTACACACTCATGTATGTGCGAAAAGGATTAATGCATAAAATAAATGCATAGAAAGGAAAAATTTGATATTCATATCTCAGAAAATTCTTACATTGATGAAAACAGTAAAACAAAAACATCATTAAAATGTTTACAATGGTAAAACACTAAATCCGGGACATTGATTGAGAAATTCAGAAGTAAGGCCATCTAAAATGCTTCTGGCCTCTCTGACCATTCTCGTGTGCATCCTCTCACGAATGCAAGCGTCAGGATCCTCGCCGATGTCGTCCGTCCTCTGATAGGCAGAGATTATTGTTGTCTGTTGAAAAATTTGATGCAAGATATCAACAAGATTATCTCGCCGCCTCTTCGAGATCAGGCCCATCAGATATACTGAGTGCACCTTGTCTTCGGCATCATCCAGTGCCTTAAGCGGCATGGGTTCGTAAAATCCAGGAAGTGCTTCCCAAATCGCTCCCACGATGATCTTCAAAAGAGCGGAGCGACGAGGAAGTAGTTGACCGTTGTATTCATTGAAGCGACTCATAATCTCAGCGCATTGGGCATTTCTAAACTCCTGGTTTTGACAACGGCCTTGTACGCGAATGTCTTCATAAGAAATAGTTTCGTCAAGATTATACAGATGAGCGGCCATGGTGTCTGAAAAGAAAAATAAGTGAAAGTTTAGTGATCAAACTGATCAAGAAAATGCTTATTAAAACGGACACGAGAGTTTAAACAAGTCTTGACATCCTCATAAAAAATTGTTAAAAATATCCAACAAATTTAAAAATTGTGCAATTCTAACATTTAGTACTTTAAATTTGTACCACACTGCAATGCAGTGGAAAGGGACCAAAGGGGATCCACAAAATCAAAGTGACGGCTCATCATTAATGAAACGGTCACTCATTAAAGATGAAATCCAAAAAAAGATCCTCATTTAATGAGAGACATCTCGGGCCAAGGAGTTAAACTCCCTCGAGAGCAACGCTCTGCAAACAGGAGTGACGTCTGTCAACTCTAATTATGAGGGCAATAAAATTCTCTAAAAATTCTAAGAGCTATGCTCTGTGAAAACGATGGAATAATCCATCAAAACCTTAAAAAGCAAAGCTTTTACTAAAAGATCTTCAAAACGAATTCTAAGAGTTCTTCATTAAGTGGGTTAAGAAACCCTAAAAGAAGATTTTTTGACCTATGATCTAAGAAGAGCAAAACTCTGTTTTCATTTAACGGGTTAAGTAACCCTAAAAATCCACTTTAAGATCTACGATCTGAAAGGAGCAAAGTTCTGTTAATGGGTAAAACCCTAGAACATGAAATGATTCCTTCAAAGATTTGATCTTTACCAAAAATTTTGACAAGGTTCTGACTCTAGAAGAGTTTCTTAAGGCAGAGAGCTTAGCTCTGAAGAGAGAATTAAATTCTCAGGAACAAGAAAGCAAGAAGATGAACGGTACTCATCTCAAGGGACAAAGGCCCTATTTATAGGCGTTGGAAGTCGATCCAACTTCCAAGATGATCCAACGGTGGAAAAGCTGCCACATGAGCGCAGCGGTGGGGGGGGCATTTGTTTCCCCCTAATAAAAGAGCAAAGCTCTATTCAAAATTTGAACTGAGGCAGCGCCTCACGTGTAAAGCACGAGAGCCAAGCGCTAAGAGTCAAAGACTCTGAGGCAGCGCCTCACGTGCAAAGCACGAGAGCGCCAAGCGCCAAGTGTCAAAGACTCTAAAGCATCGCCTCACGTGCAAAGCACGAGCACACTGGCGCCAGAACTAAAAGTTCTCTACCGTTGGATCAAAGATCCATCGGAGATGATAAAATCATCAGAACACAGAATTAAATTCTGATTGAGGAAATACTCCTCAAATCTTTCTAAATAAGAAAGATTGCGCTCTGTAAATCAGAGCACCGTTGGATCAAAGATCCAATGGTGATTAAAAAATCACCAAGATACAGAATAAGTTATGTATGGGAAAATATTTTCCCAATCTTATTAAAAACAAGAAAAATGTCTTCTGTAAAACAGAAGCCCTTGGATCAAAGATCCAACGGTGGATAGGGATCTCTCAATGAGAGATTTCCTTAACTGATTCAACAAATCAACCTCCCCTATAAAAAGGACCCAAGACTTTAAGTCTTGTTCAGAGGAACCCCCCATAAAGTTCAAACTTCAAAGATGAGAGCAATTTCTTCTCAAGGTAAATAAGAAGAAGAGAGATCATAGCATCTCCTCCATATTTAAGAGTTTAACTCTCATATCAAAAGAACTTAGTTCTTTTTTCTAGATCACAGATCTATAAGACAAAGTATTTCATAAAAATAAGAGAGATCATAGCAACTCCTCATAAAAGAAGAACTTAGTTCTTAGATCCGGGAGACAAAGTCTCTCACAAACGAGAATCAAATTCTAAGAGAATTGAATTGAGCAAAACAAAAAATTCAGTGCTTAGCACTCCAAGTCTGGCGCTCATCGCCAAGCGCTCCACGTGCTCCTTAAGTGGGCGCTATTTTATAAGTAGCGCTTAGCGCTCCAAGTCTGGCGCTCAGCGCCAAGCGCTCCACGTGCTCCTCACGTGGGCGCTATTTTATAAGAAGTACTTATTACTCATTTGTAAGTGCTCGGCGGCGTCCCGGCCGTCTATCCGACGCCGGAAACGCGGAAACGAAAAACTTTGCGAAACTTGCAAACCGGCACCACCGCGCACTTTTAACCCGGATCGGGCCATTAAACTAGCTACTAGCAAACTACAAGATGGGTAGAGAGTTATACCAAGCGATCCGTGTCCTTCGGTCTTCGTCTCCACTCCGATCTCCCGCGGAATCTCCGTCCGTCACCTTCTTGTCGGAAAGGGCACCACGTAGCCGGATTCTTTTACGGGCTCCCACCTCTGGACCGAGGCAACTCGGGCGCGAAGTTGGCTAGCCGACGCGTCCAAGATTTGCTGTAGGTGTAGTGTAGAACAAGTTGTCTCATTGGGTTTATGAAGTTGCCATGGAGGTGGAGATGGATGAAGAAAATGAGCTTTGGAAAAATGGAGCTATCATTTTCTTGCAAAGAATGAGATGAAGGAAAAATGCCACACAAGAAAATGCACTCCCTCTCCTCTCCCACAAAGTGGCCGGCCCCCTCATCAAAAATGGTGGTGGGAAAAGAATCTCTTAACCAAGAGAAGAAAAAGAAAAGATAATGCAAGATAAAAGTCACACTCATCTCACATTTCAATCCTTTCACAAAAACCATCACAATAAAAGCAAAGGATGAGATTAAAATGGAATCTCATCATGAAGGAACAATTATGAAGCCAACAAAAGTAAGAAACCCCTCCACAATAAGTAATTTGCACAATTGCAAATTACCCCCTCCATCGGAAAAGTCCGGCCGCGAAGGAACAAAAGAAAACTGGCCGGAACGGAATGCAAACTGGCAACTTCAGAAAACTGATCCCGTAATAAATTACAGGAAAACCCCGCGACTGCATATACATGCCCGCATTTGTATTCCCACTGAACACAAATGCAAAGAGACAAAATCTACACTGTCAAATACTAGGATCCGGCTTAAACCAAAGCCGGCTAGTAAAAACCGTCCGATCACGATCCGTGCAATACCGCACGTATCTGATCCAACCCTGCCATATCTCCATACGGCCTCTACAGCGTTTCGCCCGAAACTTGAGTAACTGTGTGTGGTGGACTCTAAAGACTCGTCAATACTATGGCTGTGGATTTAACCACTAGCACGTCAGAGGTATTAGCCATACGTGACGGGCCACCAGCTATTGACCAAAGGGACGTCGATGAGCGAACTCATTCTGACACCCTACTGAGCCTGTCAGTGACAATATCCATACAGTCCGGTCCGTTCGTTTATGAGCATCGTATGGCGGGCCTAGGGGGTTGGTAAAAGTCAGACCCCCAATAGTGGTACAAGTCGTGTCGGAGTGTAGCCCAGAACACCCCAAGATACTACTGGAATACCTACCAGTAAATCTCCTGCCTTGGCCAAAGACTTTTCATGTACTGGCTCTCCTAGACACAGAGCGACCTTACCCCCAATACCGGGAGAGACGAACCCCTGCAGATCCGCTCACTGCCTCCATGTGGCTCGGGACTGTACCCAACTAAAACCTGTTTGCACGTCTCCTTTGAGCGTGGTAGGGTAGTAATCAAAGTATAGTGGGAACTCACACGAGACAAATGACGATCTCAGGTCGATGAACTAACCTATACACATGTCACCTGGGAACTGCTATCTGACGTCAGGTATAATACCAACTAGCAGGTTCCCGGCGAGTCCTGTCCGGTGTACTCATAACCCAATGAGCATCTGTATACATCTTAGGTGAACCAACTGACACCAGTGGCTTGTGAGACCGGCCACCGCCCCTCGTCGGGGTCTCGACTGTATACACTAGTCTACTCAGGAGAATCGATGCCCTGTGTCGAAACTCCCACGACTAGGGACCTTTTAAGGATGTGCTTATAGACTCCAGCTCTCACGTATATGATCGCCCTCATACTGCTGGTAGTCAAGTAAGAATCCTAGGGGCTCTATCAACGTGTAATAGCGACTCGTAAGGTCACCTAAAGCAGTACACGATGATAAAGATAAGCCAGATAGCATATTATCATCTCGAGTAAGACTGTCCTACCGGCATAGGTCCTCCTGAATCATTGCAATCACGTGCCTGTGATCCAATAATTGACTCTGAGGGCACTATATCCAACATCATTGCCTGGCACTCAGCGCCAAGCGCTCCACGTGCTCTTCACGTGGGCGCTACTTAATAAAAATTACTCATTATTCATTGCCTGGCGCACAGCGCCAAGCGCTCCATGTGTTCCTCACGTGAGCGCTATCAAGTGTTTAACACTCCATATAAAAGAATACAAATAAAAGAAAAAGAATAAAGGGTGTCAGAAACTATTTTAGTGCTCAGCACTGCTAATGCAGAAAGGGAACCAAGCCCAAACAAATAATCAAGTGGGCTGAGCCCAAAGTTGGTCAAATCCCAAATTAAACCAACCCATATGCTTTTAAATTGGACTCATTCCCAAACAAGATCATCAAATCTTTGATGAACATTCACTGGTTCAAGGGTACATCTCTTCATACCTCTGATGTATGTCGTTGTAATTTTTCAACGTCTTCAGAGAGATGGAGGGTCCCAATAACCAATAACTTTTGGCGCATACCCAGATTGTTAAACCAAAACCCTACAGACTATGATGTCTTTAAACACAGACTATGACGTCTTTAAACCCTACAGACTATGCTGTCTTTAAACACAGACTATGACGTCTTTAAACCCCACAGACTATGATGTCTTTAAACACAGACTATGACGTTTTTAAACCCTACAGACTATGATGTCTTTAAACCCCACAGACTATATGTTTTTAAACCCCACAGAGCATGATTTCTTTAAACCCCACAGACTATGATGTCTTTAAACACAGACTATGATGTCTTTAAACCCTACAGACTATGATGTCTTTAAACATGGACTATGAGGTCCTTAAACTCATGGACTATGATGTTCTTAGACCCAATAGACCGCAATGTCCCTAAACTAAACTCTATGGACTATGATATCCTTAAACTTCATGGATAATGATGTCCTTAAACCCAATGGACCACAACATCCCTAAACTAAGACGATAGAGCCCAAATACTCTTTTGTTGGATCTAAATGATCCCAAAACCTTATTAAGTAGATCTTAGTCTAAAATTAGACTAACGTATCCTTAGCAAATATTTAAGTTGATCTTAATCTCAAACGAGATTAACGATCCTTAAATCAAACCAAAGCCAAATCTAAGATAATACGGATTTGGACTAATCCCCGGCCTACGGGCAATAACATAAATTAGTCTCCGTATACAATCCACGGGCAACCAAAAAGAAAACAAATATACACGACACGAAGTGAACATCTGGAGAAGGAGAAAGTGGTTATCGCTACGCGGTAACGTAATTAACTGCAGGGGCTTGCGCCTGCAGGGAAGAGCATCCCCACAATCAAAAAACCCTCGCCAACGTGGGGGAATCTGACGAAGTCTGCTACAACGGACGCATCTGTCCAAACGTCCGATACACGGTGCCATAAATCAAATTGGTATCTTCGGAGAAGTGGACGGATAAAACTAAATAGTATCTGCCCCTAAATTCAGGCAAGACGAGCTACGCAGTTTCATCTCCGGTTTTCGGCGGTAAATAATAATCTTAATGATCTCAATAAATAAATCAAGTTTCGAATCGAAAGATGTCACGACCCGAAATTTGGCACGCGACGGCCCTTAAAGTACGTAACGTCTCCAGGCGTAACGTAATTCAAGTAAGCCAAAAACCCAGCAATCTAAACCATCAAAAATAGTAAGTGATAATAACATTGTTAAAACTTTTGAAATCTCAGTCAAAATTCTTTAAAGTCCAAATTTACTTCCTTTAAAAATTTGGCAGCACCTTCTTTGTAAAACAAGCCCCAAAAAGGGTACAACAAAAGATATAAGTAAACTATCCCTAAATGGGAGTAAATCCACGCCCAAAGGCGGAATACAACCACCACAACAGATATACGATGTCGTAGCGAAGAAAAAGACGATATAAATGAAACTGCATAAAAGACCTCCAGAGTCACAAAATAATATGCAATATCTTCCTCACAACCCGTCTCCAAGTCAATACATGAAAATGGTAGATGGAGAGTACATGGATACAACGAATATGCAAATGAGCATCATCGGATAACCGCAAAACCCACTTAGCAAAACTGCACGCAGTCAGCCGTAGCGGTATCCGCTGCAAAAGATGATACGATATGATGAAGAAGCCCTGCCTCTGACGGCTCTGAGGGACAACCTGTACAACCCTGTGGCACAACGGGGGTGAGTTTCCAACTCGTGAATAGTAAATAACATATGCATGTAATCACAAGTATGCACGTACTACGATGGTCTATCACATGCAAGCTGATAGCAATAAACAACAATATATATATGCAACAGTCATGAAAGGTACTCTATCAGGTACTACTAATACATGAAGCAATGCATATCAAATAAATGCGGAGTATGGAATAAAACATGTCATCCTCACATCGGGCACATAGGACCCTCACATCGGGCGCATAGGCCCCTCACATCGGCCATAATATCGTCCCTCATATCGACCATAATATCGGCCCTCATATATAATGAATAAGAATACTTGCACAGATCATTATGATGATATATATATTATAGGTATACATATATAACAGCGTCCCATACCACTGATATACATATATATATATATATATATATATATATATATATTAGGTGTACATATATAACAGCGTCCCATACCACTGATATATATATACATGTATATATATCAGCGTCCCATACCACTGATATATATACCCAAGAGTAAAACATCCAGAAAACATCATATGAAATCCATATATCAATGCGAAATCCATGAAATATAATATATGCAACATGAAACAGTAATATGAGCATATAAAGGAAAAACCGCTATTTAACCGCAACAAGTTATTAAATATATCATGCGGTTCCTAATTTCTCCGAAACCAAACGCAACATCATATAAAGGTGAACATGTAGCTATAGCCAGGTATGCGTAACCATGTCGGTATAGCAAGATATGTGCATCTACCTATCAGTAATGATGTAATACCCTCCAGTTATTGTAAGTCTATGTTACCCACCCCGGTACCTACGGGGAGGCGGAAAGAGTAAAAATCGAATTTTTATCACAAGGAAACATAGACATACCATGAAGGATCTTTGCTAAACAAAAACTAACAAACATACAAGAAGCTTTATCTACTAGGTTAAGAAGGTTATACCAAAAGCTTGAACTCCTTCTCTTCTTGTGTTGCTTCCTTTTCTTGTGTGTGCTCCTTTGAGTGATGTAGATGGCTCCTCCTCTTCGTCTTCTCTTTACCAAAGAAAGATCCACCCGAAGCCTCTACCTTGAGCTCCTACCTCAACCAAGAAGTAACTAGAGTGCTTTGCTTACTAGACTAAGAACCCTAGAAAGAGTAGAGATGTGTTTTGATGGTTTAGTCTCAAACCTTGGATTTTCAACACATGAAACACTTAAGCTTTTGAGAGAGAGGAAGAGGGAGAGCAAACCATGAAAGAGAAAACTTATAAGAGAATGAGATTGAAGTATAAACCTTGCTCTCATATTAGAGATATATGATAATAATAATAATAATTAAAAAAATTATGATGGTTAGTTGATTTGACCATTATCATTTCACATTTAATACTAAGCAAGCTTTAAGAAGTATCTTTTGCTTAACAAAAGAAAATATCAAGGTCAATGAAAGTCAACAATTCAAATGGTCAACCCAACCCTAACCATGACACAATTATCCTTAATTAATATTATTAATCATATTTCTCATTCTCATTAGGGTTTTGAAAAAGTCATTAATCAAAAACCCTAATGAGGTTTCTCCCTCTCCGCCTCTGTCAACTGTACGTACGTACCCGCATTCGTGTTCCGAAGAAATACGAATATAATGAGACAAGACCAATACTAAAACAAATACTAGGATCCGGCTTAAACCAAAGCCCACTAGTAATAACTGCCCGGACACCAAATGTGCACAAGTGCGTGTATGTGAACGAACCACGTCGTAGAACCATATGATCTCTACTCTGTTTTGCCCAAAGGTGAACAACCCTCTGTGTAGGACTCTAAAGACTCGACACTACGCTGGCAGTGAGTTTAACCACAGGCCGCAAGCGGTACTAGCTGTACGTAACGGTCCCCAGGTAGATGCCGATAAGAAGACCGATGAGGTGAACCCATCCGAACTCCTACTGAACCTGAATGTGACAATCTCCGTACAGTCCGGTCTATTCGTCTGAGAGTATCGCATGTCGGGCCTGGAGGGGCGGTAAACGTCAGTCCCCTAATAGCGGTACAAGTCGTGTCGGAGTGTAGCCCAGAACACCCTGAGAAAATACTGGAAACACTACCAGTAAATCTCGCTTGCCCTGGCCAGGGACTTTGTGTAATGGCTCTCCTAGACACAGCGCGATATCACCTCCCAATACCGGGAGAGACGAATCCTGTCTAACCGTCTTTGCCTCCAAGTACTTCGGGACTGCACCCAACTATTACCTGTTTGCACGACTCAATAGAGCCATGGTAGGGTAGTAATCTAAGAACAGTGGGAACACACTCGAGGCGAAGTGACAGTGTCAATTCAACGGACTAAGTTGTACTCATGTCACCTGGGAACTAATAACTGACGATAGGTATAATACCAACCAACGGTTCCCAGCGAGTCCTGTCCAGTGTACTCGTAACCTAACGAGCACCTGCATACTATCTCCAGTACGACGTACTGATGGCTGTGGGACAGACCATCTCCCCTCCTGGGATTAGAAGCGTATACACTAGTCTACTCTGGAGTATCGATGCCTTGTCTCGATAATCCTATGACCAGGGACCTGTATAAGGATGTGCTTATAGACTACCCGGCCCCCACTAGTGTGACTGCCATCACAACGCTGGTAGTCAAGCAAAAGATCCTAAGGGCTCAATCAATATGTATTAGCAATATGTCAAAAGAAACACATACACATATTAAGATAGATACAAACCAAGTAGCATACTACCATATTGAGCAAGAATGTCAATCCGTGTATATATCCCAAGCTTCCAAAATGTAATATACAAACTAGTACTATACAATAATGACCTCTAGGGCATATCACACTAACAGTTATATGTGTAGCTATATCAAGGTATACGGGTGTACATATAAGTATGTATGCAAGATATACATGTAGCTATGTCTCATATGTGTTTATACCTATCACTAATGGTACAATACCATATTGGTATATGGGTAGCTAGCATGTAGTTATGGCAAGGCATATGTGTAAGCATGTAAGTATACAGGTATGCTATATGTCATATACACAATGGAATATGAATCAATGTCTTAATGTCCCTAACGAATACAATCTCATGTATGTATAAGTGTTGTGCGTGTCATGGCAATTATTGACGGTGTGAGTGGCATACAATCAGTGCTCGTGTAACATGAGCCGTCAATAATAGTGCAGTGTCCAAAGGGTACAACTCCAAGCACAGCAAGTAATAATATGCAATGAAGTCTTATGCACAATCTCTATATGTGCAATATAACATGCGACTAATATCATATCATATCTAGCCCAGACGCATAACGCCGTACGGGCGATTCCCTTATAGATGTTAAATCTACTCACAGATAATCTTGGGCTAAGTAAAGCCAACCACTCGCTTTCCCTTCTTCGCGGCGTCCGAAGTCCCCGCCTGCGACCCTAAGATCAAAAACAACAATAACAAGTGTATATTAGCAATCGACCAATAACACGTACAAACTACATTTGACCGACGCACCAACTCCAAACATACTCTCAAGTGTTCGTCTAGTGGCTAACACGCGTAGCGACACTACGAAACTAACCCAAGAGCAACAGATACACAAAGACACGAACCGTATCGGATAACGTAACGCGCGTAATCGAAACACTAGAAAACAAGCAAAGTGGTCCCAGATTGCTACACACAATTTGTAAAAGTTGCACATATCACAAGACCACACACAACCCCAGAGACCTCTACGCCAAAACACAAACCCCAAGCCCCTACTTTAGCCTCAAATTGCAGCCAGAACCAATAAATCTGCAGCCATCTTGAAAGGGATTGGGCTCGGGTTTTTATGGTGGGTTCTAGGTCACTACACAAGGTGTGAGAACTTTTCCAACAAATACCTGGTTTGATAGCAGATCATCCGAGACACCAATCTATACTAAAAATACGATATTTGCATGAAACGAAACTTTACGCGTTCTAAACTGAAACTAACAAGCTACGCAACATTAAAAAGGTTAACTTAACAGAAAGAGATCATTACCTACTCCCACAAGCTCAAAGATCCTAGCTTCCCAAGCTCCAAGGCATCTATGGGGCAAAACAAGGTTTATGAAGTGATTTGGTGATGTTTTGTGAAGATTAGTGAAGGTTTTGTGATTAAATGGGCAAGTGTTCAGTTGAGGCTATGAGGAGATGAGAAATAATGATAAGAGATGAAGTGAGAGAAAATGAGAGAGTATGAGTGAGTTAGAGAGAGAGAGAGAGAGGTGAGTGCAAAGGTGAGAGGGTAAGTATACCAAACATTAACTCTCTCATTAACGCAAGGCCATGACTCCCCATGCCACCTCTTACCAAAACAAAACACAAAGAAGAAATATCTTCACTCACTCAAAATATCAAGGGTTAGGGTTAAGGTTTAAACAAAGGCAAGGATTAGAATTAGGTTAAGTTGTCATGGTCACTAACTAGATTAAAACAAGCAAACCCTCACATTAACGTGTACACGTGTGTGCAAGCCCAAAACAAATAATAATAAATTATTAATTAAATGTTATAAAATGTGAGAAAACTGAATTAGTAAACTTTTTATAGAAAACCTGCATTATCGCTTAATTAACACTAATCGAAATCTTAAGGTGTTACAATCCCCCCTTTAGAAAATTCGTCCCCGAATTTAAAATTCTTACTATGCATACCTTCAAAGAAATGAGTGCAAAACTCCCAAATCTCGCTCGCAGCCTCCCAAGTGATCACCTCACTATACGGCTACGCCAAATAAACCTCCACAGACGGCAAGACCCTTGACCGAAGTTTCTCCACCTGCCGATCTCCTAACACTATCGGCTGCTGGTGAACGAAAAGATCGCGTCCAAACTAAATGGTCTGGTACTAAATCATGTGAAAAGGTCATGAAGGTATTTTCAAGTATCAACACAAGGAATACGGGGTGAATACTCAAAAATCTGGGTGGAAGTGTCAAATTATAGGCAACGGTACTAACTCGCTAAAGGATTTCAAAAGGACCTTCAATCTGGGACTACTTCCCAAAACTCAACACACCAATCATCGGAAAAAATCCATAGGAATACATGATCTCCCACTGCGAACTCAAGTCTGCGACAATTACGGTCGGTATAAGACTTCTGTTTGCACTGGGCTGCTCTCATCCTGACCTGAATCAACTGGATCTTCTCCGAAGCCTCTCGACTAGCTGGGGTCCAAAAATCCTGCTCTCGCGGAGTCAGTAAAACAGACTGGCAATCGACACAACCTATCACATAAGGCCTGAAAGTTGCCGTCTGAAACGTCTCCTGATAACCGTTATCGTAGGAGAACCCTATCAATGGCAAGTGACGATCCCAACTGCCAACAAACATTAAGTACGTACGCACAAGCATATCCTCCAGAGTCTGTATAGTCCGCTCTATCTGACCATCGGCCTACAGATGGAAAGCGGAGCTAAAGCTCAACCAGTACCCAAGGCTTCCTGAAGCTTCTGCCAAGACGACTAGCGAACTGGGTGCCTCTATCGGATACAACACATGAAGGAACTCCGTGCAAACGTACAAACTTATCGAAGAACAACGAGCAAACTGAGCATACTGAACATAACCGGACAACAATTCCCCCAAATGGAGTCATACCATCGACTAGACCTAGGTAGACACCACAACAAAATTCATGGAGATCTGCTCCCATTCACACTCTGGAACGGTAGAAAGGTTGCAACTCTCCAGCCGGCCTCAAATGCTCAACCTTAGCTCGCTGACAAGCCAAGCATTTCAAAACAAAATCTGAAACTTCACTCTTCACCCCTGCCCACCAGTAACAAACTCACAAGTCACGTTACATCTCGGTGGCACTTGGATGAACACAGAAAGCTGACTGATGTGCTTGCTCTAGGACCTCGCGTCTCTACCCATCAATATCTGGTACACACAACGAGTCCCAACATAGCACACCCTGGTCATAAATTGTCACGCCCCGCTTCCCGGTGTACAGCAAAGGAGACGCGACGAGGTCCACTACATATATACTCAGAAGTACATATGCTAAGCGTATCTAAGCAATATAAAAGTAAATTATAAGAGACAAGAGATGTAGAAATAACAGCAACTTTATTAATAACATTCTTTTGTACAATGCATGAAAAGTAAATACAACTGAAATGAAAAGCGATGCCTAAACAGTGGCATAACAGGAAATGAAAATACTGAATAGAACAAGGTACAATATCTAGAGCTCGGGGTCTTCGTGAAACTGCTCCAAGTCTTCACCGGTGGGCTCGATCTCTGCTGGGTCCAAAGCACCTGACGACATTCAAAAAAGGAAGAAATAGAATGTCGTCAGCGAACAGATCGCTCGGTAAGTCCCAAAGATAAAGAAGAATTAGAAAAGACAGAATAAGAGATATTTTCTAAAGAGATTGTAAAATATTGTAGAATATTGTGTTAACGCTGTTGTTTGTAGCTTGGTACAGAAGGATGCCAGTGTATACGAGAGGGGTCTCTATATGCTAGAGACCAGGGTAAACGGAATGTACAAGGAACCGTTAAGCCACGGTACAACAGCAACGGAATATAGGTTATGTGTCTTAATCTGACCACCTCGTGCCACCTTTAACACCTTTCGTACCAATCTACCCCTTAAACCCCGTAGTGTTTTGATAGTATTGTTGTATTGTATTGTGTAAGTTGGATGACTGTCCAAAACCATGATATCAGTAAACAGATTGTAACTGCATAATCAGGTAAATGGAATAACGGGATAAATGATGTATATCCATGGCTTGATTCAGTCAAGTTGCATAGATTGTTAACTGGATTCTGGATTCATGTATTCTTATTGAGTTGGAATATTAAATAATATAGATTGACTTGAATCATATTCAAGTCAGAAATAATCAGACTCAAACCCGAGTCAGACTAAAAGAAATGTAATTTGAAGTTATATAATTGTTAGGGTCTTTATTGTAAATTATAAAACTTGAGGGGTTTTATGTAAAAAGTACTTTTGTATAGTTTTCAAGATACACCTCAAGTATTTATTATTCGTCTTTATGGTTATAATGAGTGTGATTTTATTTTGTCTTATTTCTAGTGAATATATCCTAATAAAGATATTAATTTGTAATATTGATTTATTTGAAATTCATGGTATTTTAATGTAACTTTTACTCTTGTAATTTTTAGAAAAAGGTGGAAACTTTATTTTATAATAAAGTATGTGTTTAAATGATAAATATATATATGTTTATACAAGAATAATTTTTTAATAAATATTTTATTTTCCAAAAATCTCATTTTTCATAAATGTCGTATTCTAAACATTTCGAGACCGAATGCTCCTTACGGAGGTCTGAATCTCGCACTACTAAGCCCGAGGGTGCACGATAAACCATACTATCCCTAACGGGTTCCCCAAAGGTGGGTTGTAGTGGCGCTTTGCAAAGATTTAATAAATACTAATCATTTAGAAAACGGTTTTATAAAGATAAGGTATTTATTTGTAAAAGGGTGTAAATTTCCGTATTTTAGATTCTAGGGTTTCCTAAACCAACTAGCCTATTTCTAAATGGTCTAAACGACAAGTCATTAGAATCCTCAAATCGCCTCTTCACCGCCAATTGTGGCCAGGTAAGTACAAGTGAGGAAGGAGGGATCCACTCACGAATCGTGAGACGGGCCTTTTAAAGTTACCTAAGCTCACTTGCCTAGCCTAGACACCACAAAGTCAGGTTTAGATAAACGATCGATGCCCATGCCATATCGTATTTTCCTATTAAAATATTTTGTTTTAAAATTGTATACAACTTAGAACTTTTGAAGTTTTTCCTGATTTTTTAATCAGGGAACATACGGTCTCTATGTACCTGGACCGTGAAAGTCTCAATAATCTCCTGGATCTATCTCTGTAGATCTTAATCCCCAGAATGTACGAGGCATCACACAGGTCTTTCATTGAGAACCTTTGTGACAAGAACAGCTTGACCGATTGTAGCATAGGAATATCATTTCCTATCAAAATAATGTCGTCCACGTACAAGACTAAGAATATGACAGTTCGTCCTACAATCTCCTTATATATACAAGGCTCATCCTCATTCTTGATGAAATCAAATTCCTTGACTGTTTTATCAAAACAGATGTTCCAGCTCCGCGATGCCTGCTTTAATCCACAAATGGATTTAAGCAACTTGCACACCTTCCCGCTTCTCCCACTGTCTACAAAACCTTCTCGCTGATCCATATAAACGCACTCTTCCAAACTTCCATTTAGAAAATCCGTTTTTACGTCCATCTTCCAGATTTCATAGTCATGAAAGGCAGCAATGGAAAGTAGGATTCGAATGGATTTGAGCATAGCCACAGGAGAAAAGGTTTCGTCATAGTCTATACCTGGTCTTTGACAAAAACCTTTTGCAGCAAGTCTAGCCTTATAGGTTTCCACCTGTCCATCTACACCAAATTTCCTTTTGTAGATCCATTTGCATCCAATGAGTTTTACCCCGGGTAGAGCAATATCCAAGGTCCACACTTTATTAGTGTACATGGACTCCAATTCGGATCGCATAGCATCCAGCCATTTATCAGAGTCTCTACTAATAATGGCCTGCTTGAAACTAGTAGGATCATTTTCTTCCAAGATGCAATTCTCTCGATCCCCGTCTATGAGAAAACCGTAGTATCTCTCGGGCGGATGAGAAATCCTACTAGATATGCGGAGTGGTTGAGCTTCGTCTGGGACTACTGAATCTAGCGGTTCCACCAAATCTTCAGTTACATTTTGTGCTTCAGAAATTTCTTCCAGTTCTACCGTACTTCCACTAATTTCTTTTGCAAGATATTCCCTTTCCAAAAAGGTGGAGTGGCGAGATACAAACACCTTCTGTTCCGCAGTGTTGTAGAACAGATATCTTAGTGAATTCTTAGGATATCCCACAAATTTACATAGAACTGATCGTGCCTCTAGTTTGTCCGGTTTTTGCGTTTTAACATAAGCCAGACAACCCCATGCTTTAACGAATTTAAGACATGGTTTCTTATGACTCCATATTTCATATGGAGCGGTAGGCACAGATTTGGTCGGAACTTGATTCAAAAAATATGTTGTTGTTTGAAGCGCATGGCCCAAAATGAAAGAGGAAACTCAGCACTACTCATTATGGAGCGAACCATATTCAAAAGGGTACGATTCTGTAACGCTTTAAAAATTCGTTTAGGTTAAATTTATGTTAATTAGTGATAATACATGTTTTTTGTAAAACCTAGTTAATAATTATTTTCCACATAAACATGAATATATCTATTTTGATTATGTGATTATATATATAATTGTGTTTTATTAGTTAATATTTAAATTATTGTTCACTTAGTTATTCATTTTACTTATTTATTAATTACTAAACTAATTTTTTTTCAAACATGCACACATACATCTTGTGTAAATCTTAGGTTACATATGTCTTAACCAACCACGACAACTTAGTATTTATTTTAAATGTAACATGCTCTTTCTTTCTTTCGTCTCAAAGATTCTAGATTTTTCTTTTAAGAGAAAATGAAAATGAAAATGAAAATGGAAAATGGAGTATGGGGGGCATGTAATGCATGTATGGTCTCTTCTCTCTCTCTCTCTCTCTCACTCTTTAGAACTCTCTCCCGCTCTCTCTCTTGAAGGCAGCCGCCTTCCTCCTCCATTCTCCCATGGTTAAACCTCTCTACCTCACACACAAATCCCTCAAACCTTCACAAAATCTAATCTAAACACTTCAAAACAAATCTTTTTATGGTTCTTGAGGCAAGTTTTCAATTTGGGAGGCAAGATTTTCAAGTTTGAATCTTTCCCATCTCCTCTTAAGGTATAAAACCTAGCTTAATAATTTCTTTGCTAAACTTTATGGCTTTTTAAGCTTATTTAGTGTTTTAATGGTAATTAATGTAAGTTTTGAGATTTAAAGAGAAGATTAGGTTAAGATAGGGTTTTTATGGCGTAATTAAGAGTAGTTAGGCGTAATTAAGAGTAGTTAGTGCATAATAATCCTATTAATCCAACAAGTTTGCACTAAAATACCTTAATATCTCAAATTAGTGTTTTAAAACGATTTTTAATCAAGTTTTATGGTACTGTGAATCTGCTATCACTGTGATAGTTTTTGAATTAAAAAACATATACAATAAAATATATATAGTGTTATGTGAGTATTGTAGAAACCCGGACCCCTTTCACCTGACTTGGCCTAGCGAGATTGGTGGAATTCCCGGCACCGCCGATCCCCATGTAGAGATGAATGTTGGGGTTTTTGCAGGTAGTTGTCTGTAGATATTTTTTGATGTATAGTATTGCTTTTTTCCAATTTTTGCTCAAGATAAAATCTGGGACCATTTACCTATATTTTTAGTGTTGTGTCTTGCGCGATACATACGATTCGAGTCACGGTTTAGCGTATCTGTGAGAACAGCCTGATCGGGTTGGGTTGAGCGATGTTACGCACATCTTGTGCATCAAGTGCACACGTATTTTAACTCGTGGTGTTAATTCTTTCGTATCGTGTTGTCTTCGCGTATTATCGAATGTTTAGCTTTATATATATTGATATTTGTACGATTCTAGGATCGGTTGCGGAGACGTTGGACGCGACAAGGAAAGGAAAGGCTATGATTGGATCAGATTAGCTGAGGCGTTCCGGTAAGTAGATGTACACATCTATGGGGGGATCGTCTGGATGGTGCAAGGTGTCCGATAGTTAGGATTATTAGCAGTTCTTGTATTTATATGTGTAGTCTCCCAATCATTCATATCATGGCATTGCATCTTCTTACATATGATATTATTACCTATGACACTTGCACCATCACCATTGGTTCATGTCGCATGTGCACTATTTTATACAAACACACACGCTATTGGTAATTGCTATGTCACGAACACTATAGAACTTGCTTAAAATCGGTATCTGTGCATTTGCATCATGTATTATGTAACACCCGAGTTCATTTATTCCAATTTCAGTTTCCGTATTTACTTATCCATAGTCTATTCTTGATTTATCGTGGTTGGGTCGAATGGTAGTTACTTGGTACATTGCATTCGACCCGACCCGCTTGCTTGAACTTGTTTGATTTATATTTATAGTTTATCCTGACTCGTTGCTTTGACACATGCATCTAGTATAAACTGCATATCGGCATTTCATCCGGCATCACATATTTTAACATATAACTTTTTAGTCACTGAAAATATTTATTAAAATACATTGCATAGCCTGCTTGATACCCCTAAACCTGTGGTAGCGTCCTTGCATTGCGTTCTCGTCCCGTTCAGTGAAACGGACGTGTTTGGATGGCTACGCGCACGTGCGTGCATCTGTTCTTGGGGGTATGCATTTCTGTCATATAATCTTTCATTTTAAATTCTGAAGCTGGCTAATAATTTTTATATTTCAAATTCAAAATTTTGGACCCGACCCGGGCGCATTTCTGATATATTTTGTAGTCCGCCTAAATTCAAATTAATTATTTATTTCTTAGATTTTTCTGTTAAGGAATTGGAAACTGAGAAATCTTTTAGTTATAAAATCTTTTATAAATTTTTACTCTTTTCCCCATCGAGCCAATCAGAAGCCTTCATTCGATTCACTGGGCCCACGAGCTCTCTCTCTCTCTCTCGTTGTTTCTCCTTTTCTCTTTCTCTCTCTCTCTCCTCTCTCTTCTCTCTTCTTCTCTCCTCCACTACGCACCAAATTTCTTTCTCCCCTCTCTCCATCTCATTCCTCTCGCGATCTCTCCTTCTCTCCTCTCGCGGTGAGCGGAGTCGCGTCACCTCCCGCATTGCTACTGTCACCTCCCTCCTTCTTCTTCCTCTCTTCTCCTTTAAACCGGAGCTCGGCGCGAGAAACCCACGACGAACTCAACCCTAACCCTAGCCACCTCCTCTGCCTCCTTCTCCCCGACATCGCCTCTGCCCCTCGTCTTCATTCTCCTCCTCCTTGTCCTCATCGCCCTTCTCCCTCTCCCCAACACCTCGCCTGCACCCACTAACCCTGCACACAACCATCACCTCCTTTCCGAGACCACACTTGCCTTATGAGCCGCCTCCTTCTTCTTCTTCTTTCTTCAAGCTCGCCATACCATCGCCACAAACACAACCTACAGCGCCTTCACCAGCCGCATCACCATCATTTCCACCTTCTCACACCCGAGTACTCATCTTCCTTATATCCAAACCTATTGCCCTCGTTATCATCCTTCTTCTCCGAGACTTCGTCGTCGCTACAACCCCACCTGAGCAGCAATGCAGAGACCATATCCATCGCCTTTGTTTCCCAGATTCTGCATCATCCTTTTTGGGTTTATCTGTGAAAGTTTCATGAAATTCTTCAAGGCTTGTCATTTCTGAGGTTCGCATTTAGGGATCAAATGGCATCACCTGGGTTTCTTCCCTTTTTAATCCCAACATCAGGTTGCTGGAAATGGCCTCATCTTGCTGCAATTTGTGGAAGAAGCAGGCTTGATTTTAACGGGGTTGCTTGCAAAATGAGGTCTTTTAGGGCTGCTGCTGCAAAAGGTGAAAGCTTTGAGATAGTGGAAGGGGATAGCATTGTTATTGAAGAGAATGTTGTGGATGAAGCTATTCGGGCAACTATTAAACAAAGCAAGGAGGTTTTAGCTAGGCAAAAGGAACTAATTAAGCTGATCGCCGTAGTTGGCCGCGACGGCGACGATCCCGACGACCCAGCGAGCGTCTCTGACCCATGTGATCCCCTCATGCGTTGTTTGGACTTATTCCGTGTACCGTGCGCGCGTCGCAACCTTTCTCCCCGACGTGTGACGTTCCGTATACCATATCGCGATCCGTCGAGGCAAGTGAAAACTTGCTACATGCTATTTAAATTACTATAGGCTATTTAAATTACTATATATCCATCTGAGTGCACATTAAACCTGTAGTTTACATTTAATACCATGAGTTCCATTTAACATTGCGACGTCCCGTTATATCATTTTAGATTCATAGCTCGAAACATACCAGGTTGCATTTAGTTCTATTATACATAGTACCCATATTCATATTTAAATCTTATAACAAGTATTTGCATAGCCCACAGTAACCCTTTTATATTTTATACCCTGTTAGACGACCATTTGCATACATTTAACCTGATTTATATTCAATTGCATCTCTAGATTACTTAATACTTATTAACATGATTTTCACATCCATATTTGTCGTACTGTATTTCATGCAATGTTGAAACTATCTCTTAAACACAAACTGATAACCGTACAACTAAGTAGTTTAATCTGCACCTATTGCTTATCATATTACATGTTCCAGTTTATTGTTCTATTAGTACTCATGCTCGTGATGTATACACATGTTTATGATAGTTTGATTATGAGCACCCACATGACATCTTGTGTACCCAGATGTGACCTATTACACCTATTACTTGACACGACATGGTACCGTCCCACTCTTGACATAACATGACACCTTTATATATTACCGGGCTTGACCTGATGTACCATGGTCCTACCTGTTATCTGATCTTGTGTCTAATGCCAACAAACCTGTCCAGTAGTCCTCACGGACCGTTCCTGTTGTCTATCCGGACAAACCTGTACCTGCCTGATCATGGGTTGGCATTAGTGCTAGATTATTTTATACTTGACTTTGAACATATATAACTTGGGGGTATGGGGAAATCAGTATTGTAACCGAACGTAACTCAAAGGGCCATCCGATTGTTTGCCGCTTTTTAGGGCGTTACGGAATACCCATTGTTTGCCGTTTTTCCGGGCGTTACGGAATACCCATATCTTGCCGTCTTTCCGGGCGTTACGGAATAACCACCGACGAGTTACGATGAGGATTACACTACTTGGTTTCGAAGACTTTAGAATAGATAACCCTGTAGCACAGTTTAGATATCTCTGCACGTCACTTATACTGACACTGTAGCGTTTTGAAAATCGTTTCGGTGAAATTTCGAAAAAATCGGTAAAATAAGGGGGTTTTCTGTAAAAAGTCAAAATGCAAATATCTTATTATAAAAATTAAATATACATATTCTAGTTATGTAATTGCTATTATTTGGTGTTTATTGAGCCGCTGGTGAAATTTCAAATTTTCTGAAAAAAATATTATTTTATTATTATTTAAGCCGTCACTAATACATTTAATTAGGGAAAATTACAAATTGGAATGAGTTGAAACAAATTTTGTGCATCATAAAACATTAAATAAAATTTTAACATGTGGTTTTTGGAACGAAATCATTTGCCAAAACGGTTTAGAAATTATTGAAGAGAAAAGGCTTTTTTTTAGCGTAAATGGATGTTTGGGGTATTGTATTTATCATTTTTCACCACCCCACACCCGTGCCCACACCCACACACCCCCACTTACCCCTCCCCATGGCTGAATTCAGCACCCACCATATCTTTTCCCCACTTGATTTTCAAGGAAAAAGAAATGAAAGAAAAGAAAAGAAAATGAGTGAAGTAGTTAGACTTTTGACTTTGTTTGACCTTGACTTTGCCCCACTTTCTCTACCTCCCTCTCTCTCCTCCCCCACTCCCATTTCTGGTCGAAATCCCTTCTCCATACAGCAGCAGCCCCCCCTCCATTTTCCCCTCTCCTTTCTCTTCAAAACTTCATCAAAAATTGCTCAAAATCCATCAAAAAAAAATCCCAAAACCCAAATCCGACTCCTACCCATTTTAGCTTAGCCCGTATAGCATGGATCCTTGTGAAAAGAGAGCATTTTGGGAGGCCATGGAGTCTTGTGGACCTTCATATATTTTTGGGTATAATTCTAAAACTTTTTGCTTAAATTGTTACTTGTTTCTTAAAGCTAATTTAAATTAAGTGTTAACTTGGATATGTGAGTTTAATTGCAAGTTTTGGATTTCAAGTTAGGGTTTGTTGTGGAAATGGGTTGTGTTTGATTGTGCATGGTTTAGTGAAGTGGTTTAACATAATTAGTTTTGTAGAAAACTAATCTAGTTGTTAATTACAAGTTGTTACTTGAAAAATTGTGTTAATTTGCTAATTGCTTACTAGGTTTTTGAAATTTGTTAAATTCTTGAGATTAAAAATGTGATTAGGGTTTTCTTGGCTTCATTAACTTTATTAAGTGTGGTTTAATGCTTTGGATCATGCAAATCTAAGGTAGATTGTAGTTTGTGCATTTTTGCTTTGAAATTGTTAAAAAAGGGTATTTTTGTAAACTAGAATATTAGGATTTTTGGAATTTAATGAGATTAAATTCCGGAAATTTTTTATACGACTTATTTAAGATATTTAATAAGTATATTGGCCGCGACTTTCATTTAAACATCATGTTTTGTACAAAAACGACGAATTGTGCTTGCTAGATTTTCGGAAAAATGACTTTTTAAGTGAAAATGGGGTTTTTGTGAGTTTTAACCTAGTTTATATTAAAATTAGTGTTTGTGAATGTGCAAATGAGTGTGATTGGATTTTTCTCGATGGTTTGACGTTTGTACATCGACATCGAGGGTTGGTTTTACTATTCTTGCATGCGTGGGCGATAGGTTTGGACCTATGCGTGATACGCGTGCCGATTTGATTTTCGTATGCCGTTTCGATTTCGAATTTAGTTTTAATGCGATATGGTACGTTATGATATGTAGGTACCCCCATGTGGACTTCGAGACGACAAGCAAGCGCGTGGCGACGTCGGCACCGGCTAGCGAGGACCAGGTGAGTAGATTTATATCTACGGGGAGAAGTCGGGTGGATGGCGTATAGCACCCCCGCAGTCCGTGGTGGTGTATACGGATGCGTATACACACCAACAATTATTATATGTTTTTGGGATTAATAACGGTGCTTAGGATGGATATTAGTGTGTTGGATTATTTTAGCATTGCGAACCCTAGGGTAGTGTTGCACTACACATACACACATACATACTTGTATACATTCCTATTGATATGTGCTCATGGGAGTCATTATAGCTATGTGTTCACATGGGTATGGGACTATGTGTTCACATACGGATTGAGGATGATACTTGGGATTGAACTGAGTCGATGAGATTCGATTTGAGGCCGTGAGATCGGTGATATAGCAGGGTTCGTATCTTAGATACGACATGACGTTGTAGCGGGTCCTTGACGTAGTGTTTCACACACGTCCATGCTTACGTAGGCGGTATCAGTATGGTACTAGACGTAGATCAGTACCCCGATCATGATATTTGATAAAGAGGATACCAGATAAATAGTATGATGAATGTGATATTGACCCGTACCCAGATTGGGATGCCGTACGACGGATTTACGTACGAGCTATATTGATGATTGATCCGCACTCTTGACTTGGGATGCCTGATTATAGATATGGTATCGGATATGATATTATTGAGGCGAGATCACCGACTATACATATACAGGTATGTATATGTATCGACTCAGATGATAGGCGGTTTCCTTACCTGTAGTTCAGCTTGTAGTTCAGCCGTATAGTTTAGTGTAGTTGTTAGATTAGATTAGACTTCTTACTTATTTCAAAAACTAACGAATCGTGGGCATTTTTAAAGACAGCTCAAGGGAATCTACGGATATTTCAAAAACGACGTATCTTTTCATAAAAACACCGTAGCCCCTATTTTCAAAACCCCATGATTCGTGTTATTTCAAAAGGCACCATTCCTAGGACTTATATTAGATTATTGCTGATTAGTTATCGTTGTGTCTAGTATTCAGCTCCCGCACATTATTGCTGTTCGCTCTGCCTCGCATATTTATTTTGCTGCATATTCCATTATTGATATCATGCTGTTAGGACACCAGCACCATTACCGATGATCGTATGTACCACGTACACCTACTTGCCGGCTCACACACATCTTCATCGGTAATTGCCATGTCACGTACACTTTAGAGAATATAATTGCTTGACTTAGATTGTTAGCTAGTAGTGTTGACATGATATTAGTGTACTTCCCTTATATGCCATATTAGACATTGTAGTTATTACCTACCACTTCATGCATACTGTTATTCAGTTGTTCATGCCTAGTTCATTATCATTGACACATGCACTTGTGATGATTTCTTGAGATTTATGATATTTCTGGATTTCGGGGAAAGCCGCAAAATTTACAACTTATGATCTTTTAAAATATAAAATGTTGCGGTTTTCTAGTGATGTAAAGTGTCGTCCACTATGAGTTTGCTGTGGTTTTGGAGATCCGTGTCGAGGAGTGGAGGAACCGTCACGGGTACATGGTGGGCCCGGTATGGTACCCCGGGGCAAGAGGAATGTGGTGTTGACGTTGAGCCTGGCTGGGGAGCACTACCTACCGGTGATATTATCCGACGCGTCGGATATCCGGAGGATACCGTCGTGGTCTTGAGATGGATGGTTGGGGCCGGTCCGGACTGACGGCGCCCTAGATATTGAGATTGAGACATTGATATTTCGAGACAGTGAGATTTATGTTTTGTGTCGATGCTAGACACTGTTGATACTGATTTCATTATGATACCTCAGTTTAAAAATACGAAGGAAATCTCACTAATTTATGAAAACAGTTTCTTCATTTACATGTATTCTGTTTCATGCATTCATACCTCATTCATATGATATATTGCTACCTGAGGCACTGACGCGGGCACATGAAATTATACTCGGGTTAGATATTACCCTAGTCATTGTTATAGGCTGCCTGTTATACTTATATTTGAGGATATATTATGATCATTGACCTAGGTTGCGTTATTTATGCGATTTCTGTGCGTAGATGTTTTTCTATTCACGAGTTGGCAACTCACCCCCGTTGTGCCCCAGTTTCTTGCAGATTTGCCGTACAGGTTTCATTACGGCTTGCGGGCTCAGTTTCATTCGGGTGATTTGCTAGTAGGTGGGTTTACTTGTATCATACCCCCATTATTTATCTTGTATATCATTATTCTGTTGTATCTAGAATTCCATCAACCAACCATGTATTTATTGAGATAAAGACCAGTGTTGGTTATTCTTTCGACCTTAGAGTCGCTCGTTATTTTTCTGGTGGTTTTGAGTTTCCTTTTGAGTTTTGATCCTCGCCGTTGGCGTTGTATATTATATTGTTTGTGTGGTTGTGACCGTCGATTGACGAAGAGCTAGCTCCCGCTTGGGGATGCCCTTTTCTTGATTTCGTATACTATTCATGTTGTATCCCGTTTGGGGGCCAGTATTTACAAAGGAGACTCTGCCAAAATTTTCAGTAAATTTTTTGATGTTTTAAAAACCGCATAAATCGGCTTATGCTATTGAAATTACTTGCTTTAAGTTGTTTTTCCTGCACTCTACTATTTTCTTGGTTTGGATTTCTGGGTTTTCGGTTTACTTAGATTACGTACGCCTCGAGACGTTCGTAGTTTAAGTGCCGGTCATGTTCCGTACTTTCGGGTCGTGACAAAGTTGGTATCAGAGCGTTAGGTTTTAACCTTCGGAGCGTAGGATGGCCCTTGGTTGATGGAATAGGTGACTAAAGTAGAGTGACGTACCGTTGGTATGTTCCGCGGCATATTTACGACACGCCACTCCACTTATGAAGCCTTAGGATGTGCATTTCCTTGTTCAGTATTATATTCATTCCGATCTAGCCTCATCGGTATCAGTTTGGTTTTGCTGCTACGGTTACAGCAGGGAGAGCTACGGCTAGAGTTACGGTCAGCACAAGCTCGTCACGAACGAGGACTGACCAGGGCGAAATTCCGGCGACACACGATTGCAGAGATGTGTCTTTTTACTGTGTTTCCGCGCCACGAGCGTTTGGCGGATCGCCTTTATGAGGTTACTCGGATGTGCTGATCGACACTAGAGGATTGAGCCACTGACAGAGGCCAGCCAGATTTTGATGACCGTTGGTGTGTTGCTTACTCCTGATGATTGAGGCACTGTTCAGCGTGCAGACGAGCGAGCCAGTTGTTGCTGCGAGCGACGAGATATCGCCCCATATGTTGGAACTATGGCGGGGCGAGTTGTACGAATAGATGATAGAAGGTCGCTAGTCATCCGATGATGAATGACTAGGAAAGGTGGTTCGTTCGCTTACCCCGATGCGAGGTCATCAGATAGATTGATTCCAGCTAGAGACGACTTCACGCGGAGACGTTGGGAGTCGGCGGAGACGTTGGGAGTCGACAGAGACGATCGAATATTAGAAACCTATTTATCCAAGTTTAAAGTAGTCGGAAAGACATGCAGGCAATTCTATGGTCCCTCTAGAAGAATGAAACCCTAACTCGACTTAATGACCGTGTGAAAGCCTTTGAACCTTCGAGTTTGCGGCAGTTCTACGGCGCCATTAGTGAGGCTTGGGTTTGCCCTTCTACGGCTGGACCACCGATGCTGTGGTATGTACTCGATACTATTAAACTGTGCCCAAGAGGTTGAGCTCTTGGGGGATTATAAGGTTTTGACGACTCGATCGGATGGCTCGACTTAATTTGGATGCTAGGTGGTGAGATGCATTCTTGGGAGACTCCAGATACGAGGATAGTCGTTGGAGCTCAGTCCATGCAGCCGCGACGAGACGAGTCCAAAGCAGACAACAGTAGAGAAAAGTGAAGTAAGAGGTTTGTACCAGATCTAGATGAGATGACGTTCCACTCCGCCGACATCAGAGAGGCGATGCGCATGCCGAGGCATGGTACTTGGACTTACCTTCCAGAAGGAGTCGCGATGAGTATGCAGTCGTTTCAGAGCAAGATGCAGATATAGGAAAGGACAACGACTTCCGGACAGTTGGCAGAGACGAGACATGGAAGAGACCGTGAGCAGGATTCCTTCCAGGACACTGCTGCAATGATACTTGCACCCAGGATCAGATGTGTCACGTACATTCAGAGAGCCAGAGGCCGACGCCAGTGATATGCTGTCTTACGAGTGGTCGCGATGATTGACCAAGAGATGACCAGAGAAATGCCAGAACGGAATCGTCCCCGTTAGCACACCTGATAGGGCCGATGAGCCGATGGACCGAAAGATCGGTAATTCATAGTGGAGACCTTGACCCAGGAGTGGTCATGGTTACGCACGCCAGCAGGACAGAGTTCATGATCATCGACGAGACGTCCCACTAGTGACCGCGACAGTTGGCCGAGATTCTTAGAGGATGCGCTTGAGCAGTACTATTCCGCCATTATTGATTACGATGTTTTGGGTGATTTATTCGTATGATTTGATTTTGATGATTGAGGATTTACGATCTTTGCACAGTATTGCACTTGATATCGTTTTCGTTCTTTAGTTTCACATGTTTGTGATTTTACGGTTTTAAACAGTTGAGTTGGTTTTGTGCGTATGCATGCACACGATTTCGTTCCTGCACTCGGTATAGTTTATATATGCTCGCAGTGCAGTGATACACCTTTTGTGCACTTAGATGCACTGGACTTCGATTTTGATTGTGATACTCGATATTTGTTTTGTGCACCTTGTGCACCTGATTGCTTTTGCGCACGTTCGGCGCTTGATATTGGATTTCATGATTTCATGCACGATAGATGCACCTGATTTGGATTTTCGCGCATGTGGGGCGCATGTTTTGAAGGGTGATTTTGGTGCACACCAGAGGCACTAAACCGAGATTTTTTTTTTGTGCATGTCAGATGCACCTGATTTTGCTGTCAGGCACACATGTTGCCTACGACAGATGTTTCGTGCACACCTGATGCACTTAGATGTTGTTGCTGTGCGCATGTATGGCACATTCATGGATTTTGATTTCCGTGTGCACCAGACGCACGTAGTATTCATGTGCATATTTTGGGATTGATTTCTTATAGAGCAGTACGTTTTTATGATATTGCTATGTGTTTTCGTACTGAGCAGGACTAGTCAGAGGACAGTACCTGAATACATTTTGCATGCATTGATAGTTATTGAAGAGATTTCCAAAAAGCGAGCTATAGCCTCAGTATTTACCTACGCGTCTGATATGACACGAAATGTTTAAAATAAGGAGACCCTTCTAAATTGTTTCCAAAACGGCGGAACGTACATTTCAAACAAAGGTATATATATATAGTTATTTTCTTATGATAGACGTCCGCCACTGTGCAGTGTTATACGCGTTGCACAGCGACTTAAAGAGATTGGCATGCATTTCCTTCAGACACTTACAGATATAGATTCGATATTTACATGTTTAGTTTCGAGTTATGTCATATCGGTTTTGATTTGGATTTGGCATTGATGTCTTCTCCATGACTCCGATGATTGCGGGATGCTTGACGGAGTTTTGATTTGAGTTATATGCTCATTTTTCAAGCGCATGCGCTGCGCTACGATTTGTTTTATGTATTTACAATTTCGGAGCCCCGACGACTTGATGGGTTTTCTTAGATATTTTAGTATTTGGGGGAGTTTGAATTTAAATTCGGGGACCGAATTTCTTTAAGGGGGGAAGCTTGTAGCGTTTTGAAAATCGTTTCGGTGAAATTTCGAAAAAATCGGTAAAATAAGGGGGTTTTCTGTAAAAAGTCAAAATGCAAATATCTTATTATAAAAATTAAATATACATATTCTAGCTATGTAATTGCTATTATTTGGTGTTTATTGAGCCGCTGGTGAAATTTCAAATTTTCTGAAAAAAATATTATTTTATTATTATTTAAGCCGTCACTAATACATTTAATTAGGAAAAATTACAAATTGGAATGAGTTGAAACAAATTTTGTGCATCATAAAACATTAAATAAAATTTTAACATGTGGTTTTTGGAACGAAATCATTTACCAAAACGATTTAGAAATTATTGAAGAGAAAAGGCTTTTTTTTAGCGTAAATGGATGTTTGGGGTATTGTATTTATCATTTTTCACCACCCCACACCCGTGCCCACACCCACACACCCCCACTTACCCCTCCCCATGGCTGAATTCAGCACCCACCATATCTTTTCCCCACTTGATTTTCAAGGAAAAAGAAATGAAAGAAAAGAAAAGAAAATGAGTGAAGTAGTTAGACTTTTGACTTTGTTTGACCTTGACTTTGCCCCACTTTCTCTACCTCCCTCTCTCTCCTCCCCCACTCCCATTTCTGGTCGAAATCCCTTCTCCATACAGCAGCAGCCCCCCCTCCATTTTCCCCTCTCCTTTCTCTTCAAAACTTCATCAAAAATTGCTCAAAATCCATCAAAAAAAAATCCCAAAACCCAAATCCGACTCCTACCCATTTTAGCTTAGCCCGTATAGCATGGATCCTTGTGAAAAGAGAGCATTTTGGGAGGCCATGGAGTCTTGTGGACCTTCATATATTTTTGGGTATAATTCTAAAACTTTTTGCTTAAATTGTTACTTGTTTCTTAAAGCTAATTTAAATTAAGTGTTAACTTGGATATGTGAGTTTAATTGTAAGTTTTGGATTTCAAGTTAGGGTTTGTTGTGGAAATGAGTTGTGTTTGATTGTGCATGGTTTAGTGAAGTGGTTTAACATAATTAGTTTTGTAGAAAACTAATCTAGTTGTTAATTACAAGTTGTTACTTGAAAAATTGTGTTAATTTGCTAATTGCTTACTAGGTTTTTGAAATTTGTTAAATTCTTAGGATTAAAAATGTGATTAGGGTTTTCTCGGCTTCATTAACTTTATTAAGTGTGGTTTAATGCTTTGGATCATGCAAATCTAAGCTAGATTGTAGTTTGTGCATTTTTGCTTTGAAATTGTTAAAAAAGGGTATTTTTGTAAACTAGAATATTAGGATTTTTGGAATTTAATGAGATTAAATTCCGAAAATTTTTTATACGACTTATTTAAGATATTTAATAAGTATATTGGCCGCGACTTTCATTTAAACATCATGTTTTGTACAAAAACGGCGAATTGTGCTTGCTAGATTTTCGGAAAAATGACTTTTTAAGTGAAAATGGGGTTTTTGTGAGTTTTAACCTAGTTTATATTAAAATTAGTGTTCGTGAATGTGCAAATGAGTGTGATTGGATTTTTCTCGATGGTTTGACGTTTGTACATCGACATCGAGGGTTGGTTTTACTATTCTTGCATGCGTGGGCGATAGGTTTGGACCTATGCGTGATACGCGTGCCGATTTGATTTTCGTATGCCGTTTCGATTTCGAATTTAGTTTTAATGCGATATGGTACGTTATGATATGTAGGTACCCCCATGTGGACTTCGAGACGACAAGCAAGCGCGTGGCGACGTCGGCACCGGCTAGCGAGGACCAGGTGAGTAGATTTATATCTACGGGGAGAAGTCGGGTGGATGGCGTATAGCACCCCCGCAGTCCGTGGTGGTGTATACGGATGCGTATACACACCAACAATTATTATATGTTTTTGGGATTAATAACGGTGCTTAGGATGGATATTAGTGTGTTGGATTATTTTAGCATTGCGAACCCTAGGGTAGTGTTGCACTACACATACACACATACATACTTGTATACATTCCTATTGATATGTGCTCATGGGAGTCATTATAGCTATGTGTTCACATGGGTATGGGACTATGTGTTCACATACGGATTGAGGATGATACTTGGGATTGAACTGAGTCGATGAGATTCGATTTGAGGCCGTGAGATCGGTGATATAGCAGGGTTCGTATCTTAGATACGACATGACGTTGTAGCGGGTCCTTGACGTAGTGTTTCACACACGTCCATGCTTACGTAGGCGGTATCAGTATGGTACTAGACGTAGATCAGTACCCCGATCATGATATTTGATAAAGAGGATACCAGGTAAATAGTATGATGAATGTGATATTGACCCGTACCCAGATTGGGATGCCGTACGACGGATTTACGTACGAGCTATATTGATGATTGATCCGCACTCTTGACTTGGGATGCCTGATTATAGATATGGTATCGGATATGATATTATTGAGGCGAGATCACCGACTATACATATACAGGTATGTATATGTATCGACTCAGATGATAGGCGGTTTCCTTACCTGTAGTTCAGCTTGTAGTTCAGCCGTATAGTTTAGTGTAGTTGTTAGATTAGATTAGACTTCTTACTTATTTCAAAAACTAACGAATCGTGGGCATTTTTAAAGACAGCTCAAGGGAATCTACGGATATTTCAAAAACGACGTATCTTTTCATAAAAACACCGTAGCCCCTATTTTCAAAACCCCATGATTCGTGTTATTTCAAAAGGCACCATTCCTAGGACTTATATTAGATTATTGCTGATTAGTTATCGTTGTGTCTAGTATTCAGCTCCCGCACATTATTGCTGTTCGCTCTGCCTCGCATATTTATTTTGCTGCATATTCCATTATTGATATCATGCTGTTAGGACACCAGCACCATTACCGATGATGCGTATGTACCACGTACACCTACTTGCCGGCTCACACACATCTTCATCGGTAATTGCCATGTCACGTACACTTTAGAGAATATAATTGCTTGACTTAGATTGTTAGCTAGTGGTGTTGACATGATATTAGTGTACTTCCCTTATATGCCATATTAGACATTGTAGTTATTACCTACCACTTCATGCATACTGTTATTCAGTTGTTCATGCCTAGTTCATTATCATTGACACATGCACTTGTGATGATTTCTTGAGATTTATGATATTTCTGGATTTCGGGGAAAGCCGCAAAATTTACAACTTATGATCTTTTAAAATATAAAATGTTGCGGTTTTCTAGTGATGTAAAGTGTCGTCCACCATGAGTTTGCTGTGGTTTTGGAGATCCGTGTCGAGGAGTGGAGGAACTGTCACGGGTACATGGTGGGCCCGGTATGGTACCCCGGGGCAAGAGAAATGTGGTGTTGATGTTGAGCCTGGCTGGGGAGCACTACCTACCGGTGATATTACCCGACGCGTCGGATATCCGGAGGATACCGTCGTGGTCTTGAGATGGATGGTAGGGGCCGGTCCGGACTGACGGCGCCCTAGATATTAAGATTGAGACATTGATATTTCGAGACAGTGAGATTTATGTTTTGTGTCGATGCTAGACACTGTTGATACTGATTTCATTATGATACCTCAGTTTAAAAATACGAAGGAAATCTCACTAATTTATGAAAACAGTTTCTTCATTTACATGTATTCTGTTTCATGCATTCATACCTCATTCATATGATATATTGCTACCTGAGGCACTGACGCGGGCACATGAAATTATACTCGGGTTAGATATTACCCTAGTCATTGTTATAGGCTGCCTGTTATACTTATATTTGAGGATATATTATGATCATTGACCTAGGTTGCGTTATTTATGCGATTTCTGTGCGTAGATGTTTTTCTATTCACGAGTTGGCAACTCACCCCCGTTGTGCCCCAGTTTCTTGCAGATTTGCCGTACAGGTTTCATTACGACTTGCGGGCTCAGTTTCATTCGGGTGATTTGCTAGTAGGTGGGTTTACTTGTATCATACCCCCATTATTTATCTTGTATATCATTATTCTGTTGTATCTAGAATTCCATCAACCAACCATGTATTTATTGAGATAAAGACCAGTGTTGGTTATTCTTTCGACCTTAGAGTCGCTCGTTATTTTTCTGGTGGTTTTGAGTTTCCTTTTGAGTTTTGATCCTCGCCGTTGGCGTTGTATATTATATTGTTTGTGTGGTTGTGACCGTCGATTGACGAAGAGCTAGCTCCCGCTTGGGGATGCCCTTTTCTTGATTTCGTATACTATTCATGTTGTATCCCGTTTGGGGGCCAGTATTTACAAAGGAGACTCTGCCAAAATTTTCAGTAAATTTTTTGATGTTTTAAAAACCGCATAATTCGGCTTATGCTATTGAAATTACTTGCTTTAAGTTGTTTTTCCTGCACTCTACTATTTTCTTGGTTTGGATTTCTGGGTTTTCGGTTTACTTAGATTACGTACGCCTCGAGACGTTCATAGTTTAAGTGCCGGTCATGTTCCGTACTTTCGGGTCGTGACAAAGTTGGTATCAGAGCGTTAGGTTTTAACCTTCGGAGCGTAGGATGGCCCTTGGTTGATGGAATAGGTGACTAAAGTAGAGTGACGTACCGTTGGTATGTTCCACGGCATATTTACGACACGCCACTCCACTTATGAAGCCTTAGGATGTGCATTTCCTTGTTCAGTATTATATTCATTCCGATCTAGCCTCATCGGTATCAGTTTGGTTTTGCTGCTACGGTTACAGCAGGGAGAGCTACGGCTAGAGTTACGGTCAGCACAAGCTCGTCACGAACGAGGACTGACCAGGGCGAAATTCCGGCGACACACGATTGCAGAGATGTGTCTTTTTACTGTGTTTCCGCGCCACGAGCGTTTGGCGGATCGCCTTTATGAGGTTACTCGGATGTGCTGATCGACACTAGAGGATTGAGCCACTGACAGAGGCCAGCCAGATTTTGATGACCGTTGGTGTGTTGCTTACTCCTGATGATTGAGGCACTGTTCAGCGTGCAGACGAGCGAGCCAGTTGTTGCTGCGAGCGACGAGATATCGCCCCATATGTTGGAAATATGGCGGGGCGAGTTGTACGAATAGATGATAGAAGGTCGCTAGTCACCCGATGATGAATGACTAGGAAAGGTGGTTCGTTCGCTTACCCCGATGCGAGGTCATCAGATAGATTGATTCCAGCTAGAGATGACTTCACGCGGAGACGTTGGGAGTCGGCGGAGACGTTGGGAGTCGACAGAGACGATCGAATGTTAGAAACCTATTTATCCAAGTTTAAAGTAGTCGGAAAGACATGCAGGCAATTCTATGGTCCCTCTAGAAGAATGAAACCCTAACTCGACTTAATGACCGTGTGAAAGCCTTTGAACCTTCGGGTTTGCGGCAGTTCTACGGCGCCATTAGTGAGGCTTGGGTTTGCCCTTCTAGGCTGGACCACCGATGCTGTGGTATGTACTCGATACTATTAAACTGTGCCCAAGAGGTTGAGCTCTTGGGGGATTATAAGGTTTTGACGACTCGATCGGATGGCTCGACTTAATTTGGATGCTAGGTGGTGATATGCATTCTTGGGAGACTCCAGATACGAGGATAGTCGTTGGAGCTCAGTCCATGCAGCCGCGACGAGACGAGTCCAAAGCAGACAACAGTAGAGAAAAGTGAAGTAAGAGGTTTGTACCAGATCTAGATGAGATGACGTTCCACTCCGCCGACATCAGAGAGGCGATGCGCATGCCGAGGCATGGTACTTGGACTTACCTTCCAGAAGGAGTCGCGATGAGTATGCAGTCGTTTCAGAGCAAGATGCAGATATAGGAAAGGACAACGACTTCCGGACAGTTGGCAGAGACGAGATATGGAAGAGACCGTGAGCAGGATTCCTTCCAGGACACTGCTGCAATGATACTTGCACCCAGGATCGGATGTGTCACGTACATTCAGAGAGCCAGAGGCCGACGCCAGTGATATGCTGTCTTACGAGTGGTCGCGATGATTGACCAAGAGATGACCAGAGAAGTGCCAGAACGGAATCGTCCCCGTTAGCACACCTGATAGGGCCGATGAGCCGATGGACCGAAAGATCGGTAATTCATAGTGGAGACCTTGACCCAGGAGTGGTCATGGTTACGCACGCCAGCAGGACAGAGTTCATGATCATCGACGAGACGTCCCACTAGTGACCGCGACAGTTGGCCGAGATTCTTAGAGGATGCGCTTGAGCAGTACTATTCCGCCATTATTGATTACGATGTTTTGGGTGATTTATTCGTATGATTTGATTTTGATGATTGAGGATTTACGATCTTTGCACAGTGTTGCACTTGATATCGTTTTCGTTCTTTAGTTTCACATGTTTGTGATTTTACGGTTTTAAACAGTTGAGTTGGTTTTGTGCGTATGCATGCACACGATTTCGTTCCTGCACTCGGTATAGTTTATATATGCTTGCAGTGCAGTGATATACCTTTTGTGCACTTAGATGCACTGGACTTCGATTTTGATTGTGATACTCGATATTTGTTTTGTGCACCTTGTGCACCTGATTGCTTTTGCGCACGTTCGGCGCTTGATATTGGATTTCATGATTTCATGCACGATAGATGCACCTGGTTTGGATTTTCGCGCATGTGGGGCGCATGTTTTGAAGGGTGATTTTGGTGCACACCAGAGGCACTAAATCGAGATTTTTTTTTCGTGCATGTCAGATGCACCTGATTTTGCTGTCAGGCACACATGTTGCCTACGACAGATGTTTCGTGCACACCTGATGCACTTAGATGTTGTTGCTGTGCGCATGTATGGCACATTCATGGATTTTGATTTCCGTGCGCACCAGACGCACGTAGTATTCATGTGCATATTTTGGGATTGATTTCTTATAGAGCAGTACGTTTTTATGATATTGCTATGTGTTTTCGTACTGAGCAGGACTAGTCAGAGGACAGTACCTGAATACATTTTACATGCATTGATAGTTATTGAAGAGATTTCCAAAAAGCGAGCTATAGCCTCAGTATTTACCTACGCGTCTGATATGACACGAAATGTTTAAAATAAGGAGACCCTTCTAAATTGTTTCCAAAACGGCGGAACGTACATTTCAAACAAAGGTATATATATATAGTTATTTTCTTATGATAGACGTCCGCCACTGTTATACGCGTTGCACAGCGACTTAAAGAGATTGGCATGCATTTCCTTCAGACACTTACAGATATAGATTCGATATTTACATGTTTAGTTTCGAGTTATGTCATATCGGTTTTGATTTGGATTTGGCATTGATGTCTTCTCCATGACTCCGATGATTGCGGGATGCTTGACGGAGTTTTGATTTGAGTTATATGCTCATTTTTCAAGCGCATGCGCTGCGCTACGATTTGTTTTATGTATTTACAATTTCGGAGCCCCGACGAGTTGATGGGTTTTCTTAGATATTTTAGTATTTGGGGGAGTTTGAATTTAAATTTGGGGACCGAATTTCTTTAAGGGGGGAAGATTGTAGCGTTTTGAAAATCGTTTCGGTGAAATTTCGAAAAAATCGGTAAAATAAGGGGGTTTTCTGTAAAAAGTCAAAATGCAAATATCTTATTATAAAAATTAAATATACATATTCTAGCTATGTAATTGCTATTATTTGGTGTTTATTGAGCCGCTGGTGAAATTTCAAATTTTCTGAAAAAAATATTATTTTATTATTATTTAAGCCGTCACTAATACATTTAATTAGGGAAAATTACAAATTGGAATGAGTTGAAACAAATTTTGTGCATCATAAAACATTAAATAAAATTTTAACATGTGGTTTTTGGAACGAAATCATTTGCCAAAACGGTTTAGAAATTATTGAAGAGAAAAGGCTTTTTTTTAGCGTAAATGGATGTTTGGGGTATTGTATTTATCATTTTTCACCACCCCACACCCGTGCCCACACCCACACACCCCCACTTACCCCTCCCCATGGCTGAATTCAGCACCCACCATATCTTTTCCCCACTTGATTTTCAAGGAAAAAGAAATGAAAGAAAAGAAAAGAAAATGAGTGAAATAGTTAGACTTTTGACTTTGTTTGACCTTGACTTTGCCCCCACTTTCTCTACCTCCCTCTCTCTCCTCCCCCACTCCCATTTCTGGTCGAAATCCCTTCTCCATACAGCAGCAGCCCCCCCTCCATTTCCCCCTCTCCTTTCTCTTCAAAACTTCATCAAAAATTGCTCAAAATCCATCAAAAAAAAATCCCAAAACCCAAATCCGACTCCTACCCATTTTAGCTTAGCCCGTATAGCATGGATCCTTTTGAAAAGAGAGCATTTTGGGAGGCCATGGAGTCTTGTGGACCTTCATATATTTTTGGGTATAATTCTAAAACTTTTTGCTTAAATTGTTACTTGTTTCTTAAAGCTAATTTAAATTAAGTGTTAACTTGGATATGTGAGTTTAATTGCAAGTTTTGGATTTCAAGTTAGGGTTTGTTGTGGAAATGAGTTGTGTTTGATTGTGCATGGTTTAGTGAAGTGGTTTAACATAATTAGTTTTGTAGAAAACTAATCTAGTTGTTAATTACAAGTTGTTACTTGAAAAATTGTGTTAATTTGCTAATTGCTTACTAGGTTTTTGAAATTTGTTAAATTCTTGGGATTAAAAATGTGATTAGGGTTTTCTTGGCTTCATTAACTTTATTAAGTGTGGTTTAATGCTTTGGATCATGCAAATCTAAGGTAGATTGTAGTTTGTGCATTTTTGCTTTGAAATTGTTAAAAAAGGGTATTTTTGTAAACGAGAATATTAGGATTTTTGGAATTTAATGAGATTAAATTCCGGAAATTTTTTATACGACTTATTTAAGATATTTAATAAGTATATTGGCCACGACTTTCATTTAAACATCATGTTTTGTACAAAAACGGCGAATTGTTCTTGCTAGATTTTCGGAAAAATGACTTTTTAAGTGAAAATGGGGTTTTTGTGAGTTTTAACCTAGTTTATATTAAAATTAGTGTTCGTGAATGTGCAAATGAGTGTGATTGGATTTTTCTCGATGGTTTGACGTTTGTACATCGACATCGAGGGTTGGTTTTACTATTCTTGCATGCGTGGGCGATAGGTTTGGACCTATGCGTGATACGCGTGCCGATTTGATTTTCGTATGCCGTTTCGATTTCGAATTTAGTTTTAATGCGATATGGTACGTTATGATATGTAGGTACCCCTATGTGGACTTCGAGACGACAAGCAAGCGCGTGGCGACGTCGGCACCGGCTAGCGAGGACCAGGTGAGTAGATTTATATCTACGGGGAGAAGTCGGGTGGATGGCGTATAGCACCCCCGCAGTCCGTGGTGGTGTATACGGATGCGTATACACACCAACAATTATTATATGTTTTTGGGATTAATAACGGTGCTTAGGATGGATATTAGTGTGTTGGATTATTTTAGCATTGCGAACCCTAGGGTAGTGTTGCACTACACATACACACATACATACTTGTATACATTCCTATTGATATGTGCTCATGGGAGTCATTATAGCTATGTGTTCACATGAGTATGGGACTATGTGTTCACATACGGACTGAGGATGATACTTGGGATTGAACTGAGTCGATGAGATTCGATTTGAGGCCGTGAGATCGGTGATATAGCAGGGTTCGTATCTTAGATACGACATGACGTTGTAGCGGGTCCTTGACGTAGTGTTTCACACACGTCCATGCTTACGTAGGCGGTATCAGTATGGTACTAGACGTAGATCAGTACCCCGATCATGATATTTGATAAAGAGGATACCAGGTAAATAGTATGATGAATGTGATATTGACCCGTACCCAGATTGGGATGCCGTACGACGGATTTACGTACGAGCTATATTGATGATTGATCCGCACTCTTGACTTGGGATGCCTGATTATAGATATGGTATCGGATATGATATTATTGAGGCGAGATCACCGACTATACATATACAGGTATGTATATGTATCGACTCAGATGATAGGCGGTTTCCTTACCTGTAGTTCAGCTTGTAGTTCAGCCGTATAGTTTAGTGTAGTTGTTAGATTAGATTAGACTTCTTACTTATTTCAAAAACTAACGAATCGTGGGCATTTTTAAAGACAGCTCAAGGGAATCTACGGATATTTCAAAAACGACGTATCTTTTCATAAAAACACCGTAGCCCCTATTTTCAAAACCCCATGATTCGTGTTATTTCAAAAGGCACCATTCCTAGGACTTATATTAGATTATTGCTGATTAGTTATCGTTGTGTCTAGTATTCAGCTCCCGCATATTATTGCTGTTCGCTCTGCCTCGCATATTTATTTTGCTGCATATTCCATTATTGATATCATGCTGTTAGGACACCAGCACCATTACCGATGATGCGTATGTACCACGTACACCTACTTGCCGGCTCACACACATCTTCATCGGTAATTGCCATGTCACGTACACTTTAGAGAATATAATTGCTTGACTTAGATTGTTAGCTAGTAGTGTTGACATGATATTAGTGTACTTCCCTTATATGCCATATTAGACATTGTAGTTATTACCTACCACTTCATGCATACTGTTATTCAGTTGTTCATGCCTAGTTCATTATCATTGACACATGCACTTGTGATGATTTCTTGAGATTTATGATATTTCTGGATTTCGGGGAAAGCCGCAAAATTTACAACTTATGATCTTTTAAAATATAAAATGTTGCGGTTTTCTAGTGATGTAAAGTGTCGTCCACCATGAGTTTGCTGTGGTTTTGGAGATCCGTGTCGAGGAGTGGAGGAACCGTCATGGGTACATGGTGGGCCCGGTATGGTACCCGGGGCAAGAGGAATGTGGTGTTGACGTTGAGCCTGGCTGGGGAGCACTACCTACCGGTGATATTACCCGACGCGTCGGATATCCGGAGGATACCGTCGTGGTCTTGAGATGGATGGTAGGGGCCGGTCCGGACTGACGGCGCCCTAGATATTGAGATTGAGACATTGATATTTCGAGACAGTGAGATTTATGTTTTGTGTCGATGCTAGACACTGTTGATACTGATTTCATTATGATACCTCAGTTTAAAAATACGAAGGAAATCTCACTAATTTATGAAAACAGTTTCTTCATTTACATGTATTCTGTTTCATGCATTCATACCTCATTCATATGATATATTGCTACCTGAGGCACTGACGCGGGCACATGAAATTATACTCGGGTTAGATATTACCCTAGTCATTGTTATAGGCTGCCTGTTATACTTATATTTGAGGATATATTATGATCATTGACCTAGGTTGCGTTATTTATGCGATTTCTGTGCGTAGATGTTTTTCTATTCACGAGTTGGCAACTCACCCCCGTTGTGCCCTAGTTTCTTGCAGATTTGCCGTACAGGTTTCATTACGGCTTGCGGGCTCAGTTTCATTCGGGTGATTTGCTAGTAGGTGGGTTTACTTGTATCATACCCCCATTATTTATCTTGTATATCATTATTCTGTTGTATCTAGAATTCCATCAACCAACCATGTATTTATTGAGATAAAGACCAGTGTTGGTTATTCTTTCGACCTTAGAGTCGCTCGTTATTTTTCTGGTGGTTTTGAGTTTCCTTTTGAGTTTTGATCCTCGCCGTTGGCGTTGTATATTATATTGTTTGTGTGGTTGTGACCGTCGATTGACGAAGAGCTAGCTCCCTCTTGGGGATGCCCTTTTCTTGATTTCGTATACTATTCATGTTGTATCCCGTTTGGGGGCCAGTATTTACAAAGGAGACTCTGCCAAAATTTTCAGTAAATTTTTTGATGTTTTAAAAACCGCATAATTCGGCTTATGCTATTGAAATTACTTGCTTTAAGTTGTTTTTCCTGCACTCTACTATTTTCTTGGTTTGGATTTCTGGGTTTTCGGTTTACTTAGATTACGTACGCCTCGAGACGTTCGTAGTTTAAGTGCCGGTCATGTTCCGTACTTTCGGGTCGTGACAGACACATTCACTGTTATGTATTCTCATTATATTCTTGCGCATACTCATACCTGCATGTCTTACTACCCCTGTTTATATTATTGCTTGATGTTATGACGCGCTGACGTCTGGATGTCTGGATTTTGCATGGCCCAGATTCTTCTACCTTTGTTGCAGACTGATCAGGAGTATTGCCGCTGTTAGACCGAGCGGTGAAGTTCCTGTCGGTATGTAGTCTTACTTTCCAGGTGTTTCATTATTGTATCTTTTGCTTCCGCATATCATTATTTCTTGACTCATTCATTCTGGCTCATGGACATGTACTAGATAGTTTAGTTTACTTTCCTGTTCTTGATATCTCTACAGCCGTAATGTGACTGTGGAGGGATTTTTCCTATCCACACGTAGTATGGTTGGCTATGTCACGTGCCCATCTTAGCATACTCTGGGAAGCGGGGCGTGACATAGTTCTTTTGGTATCAGAGCCATAGGATATAAGTTAATCGAGTTTGATTCTTTTGTAGTTGGGTATTGGACCCAATACATGAATCAGAATACTTGTGATTAGGAACATGTCCTGCCACCTTGTTATCGTGATTCTTGAATCATATCTTTCTTTATCCTTCGCATTGACGATATGCAAATCCCTTTGCATCTCGACTTGAAACATTTTGGTTCTCTATTCTTTCTCCCTGTTCTTTAATTCTGATACTAGGATTTGGACGACTTGAGTGGAGTTATGTAATTGTACCCATGAACTGCAGCATGGTTACAATGCGGTACTCTATTTAAGTAACTTGGAGTCCTGGTCTTGATTCACTTCCTTTTTTCATGGTTGTTATGTTACCTTGCTTCTCGCGGTTTCATTGCTTACCAGTTCTTGTTTTACCGCCAGCTTGAATCATGCTTACCGTGCTTAATCCTCTTCAGTATCTTGACTTCGGATGAAGTCATCTTGGTATCCTACTTGTTCATATATTTCCGCATTGGAATTATTCAATTCTGGTGCATCCCTTGGTTGTTGTTGTCTTGGGAATGGATTTTCACGGCACTTTCCACGCTTATATTGATGGTAAGGAAAGGAAAGTGATTCTCTAGATTCCCGGACACCCGGAGTTTGTTTTGCTGGAGGAAGCAGTTCTGTCAGGCCAGTCGAGTTTAGGGCTAGGCCGACAAACAATGTTCTATCGTAGATGGAAGTATTAAGGAAGAAGCGCCAGCTATAGTTCGAGAATTCATGGACGTGTTCGAAGACACCTCGGGTTTACCGCCGAAGCGAGACGTGGAGTTCGCGATTGATTTTTTTCCTGGTACAGCGCTAATCTCAAAGGCGTATTACCCGATGGCACTAGTGGAGTTGGAAGAAGTCAAGAAGCAAGTTGCCGAATTGCTAGAGGAGTGGACTCGCAGCAGCAACTCACTTTGGAGAGCTCCAGTTCTTTTCGTAAAGAAGAAAGATGGCATAAGTAGGATGTGCATCGATTATCGAGAATTAAACCGGGTGACTATTAAGAATAAGTACCTGATCCCTCGCATTGGTGAATTGTTCGAGCAGCTTGGTGGCGCGAGGGTATTCTCGAAGCTGGATTTGCGGTCCGGATATCATCAGGTCCGAGTTAAAACCAGAAGATATATGCAAGACGACGTTCCGAACTCGGTATGGACATTACGAATATCAGTGAAGCCCTTCGGAGTAACGAATGCACCGGCGATATTTATGGACTTGATGAACCGAATCTTTCACCATTCTTGGACCAATTTATAGTGGTGAACATCGATGATATTCTGGTCTACTCAGGGAGCAAGGAAGAGCGTGCAGAACACTTGAAGATCGCACTGTAGACATTGAGGCAAGGAAGATTGTATGCTAAGATGAGCAAGTGCGAGTTTTGACTTGAAGAAGCAAAGTTTTTTTGGGCATGTCATGTCTGGAGATGGAATCGCCGTTGATCCTGAAAAAGATTGCAGTAGTTCGAGATTGGCCGATTCCGAAGAATGTTGCGGAGATAAGAAGCTTTCTTGGACTTGCTGGGTATTACAGAAGGTTCGTGGAGAACTTTGCTTGTCTGGCAGAGCCTTTGACCAAGCTTACGCGCAAGGAAGTACCATTTGTGTGGACTGGTAGGTGTGCGTCAGCTTTCGAGACGTTGAAACAGAGGTTGATAACCGCTCTTATTTTGACCGTACCAGACGGTTCCGGAGAATTGGTGATTCACAGCGACGCACCGGAGAAAGTATTGGGATATGTTTTGGTGCAGCATGGGAAGGTTATAACTTACGCATCGAGACAGTTGAAGACCCATGAGAAGAATTACCCAACTCATGACTTGGAGCTAGAAGATGTGATGTTTGCTTTTAAGATTTTGAGAAACTACTTATTGGGCGAAAGGGTCGAAGTATTCACCTATCACCAAAGCCTAAAGTACGTATTCGCTCAAAAAGAGCTAATTGTGAGACAGCGAAAATGTTGAAGATGACGGCTGACTACGATCTCGATCTTAAGTACCATCCGGGAAAAGTTAATGTTGTACCGGATGTGCTTAGTCGGTTGCCAGCAATTCAGATGTTAACTGCACAGAAGGAGATTATGGAAGACTTTCGGAGATTCGAGTTGGAGATCGTGCTACCGCATTCTTCAGGACAGTTGATGCAGCTGCAAGTACAGTCGTCATTGATCGAGAGTATTAAAGCAGCGCAGTTGAAGGACCCAAGATTGTAAAAGTTTCTAGAACAGGTTGAAGCTAGACTTCGAACAGACTTATTGATTCATGAAGGTGATTCGTTGCTAGATGGTAGCCGTTTGTGTGTGCCAAAGGGAGATATCCGTGAAGGAGTTATGAAGAAGGCACATAGTTCCGCATATTCCGTACATCCAGGAGGCCCGATGATCTACCGAGATATACGACAGCATTTCTGGTAGGAAGGCATGAAACGGGAGATTGCCCGCTTTGTGGCAAGGTGCTTGGTGTGTCAGCAAGTCAGGGCTGAACATCAAAAAGTTGCTGGTTTGTTGCAACCACTTCCGATTTCTCAGTGGAGGTGGGAACATATAACCATGGATTTTTGGGACGGCTCTACCAAGGAGTCCAAAAGGCAACAATGCAGTTTGGGCGATTGTTGATCGATTGACCAAGGCAGCTCATTTCATACTATTTCGAGTTGGTCAATCAACAGAAACTTTGGCAGAACGGTACATGCAGGAGATTGTAAGTTTGCGTGGAGTACCGGTGAGCATCGTGTCCGACTGGGACACTCGTTTCTTATCGCACTTCTGGAAGAGCTTACAGGAAAGTTTGGGGACTTGATTGAAAGTTTAGCACAGCGTATCATCATCAGACCGATGGCCAGTCAGAAAGAACGATCCAAACTCTTGAAGACATGTTAGGCTTCAAGAGTTCATGGAAGGATCAGCTACACTTGGTGGAGTTTCGTACGACAACAGTTTCCAGGCAACTTTTCAGATGGCTCCATTCGAAGCTTTGTATGATCGCAAATGTCATTCACTTGTTTGTTGGATGTCGGTGAACGAAAATTGTGGGGATCAATTTTGGTTGTGCAAACAGTTGAGAAGGTTAATACTATCCGAAATCAGATGGAAGCAGCATAAGACCGACAGAAGAGTTGGGCAGATACATCGAGGAGATTTCTGGAGTTCGGGGTTAGTGATTTGGAAATTTGAAGATATCACCAACTAGAAGAGTTATTCGTTTCGGAAGTCGAGGAAAGCTTAGTCCTCGATTCGTTGGGTCTTTGAGATCTTGGAATATGTTGGAGAATTAGTTGATCGTTTGGCGTTACCGCAATCCTTGGCGAATGGTCATGACGTGTTTCTCGTACCTCAACTCCGAAAGAATGCTCGAGATAAAATACATGCGTTGGATCATTCGAAACTGACTGTACAAGAAGATTTGACTTTTGTGAAGCGACCGATGTCGAATTATGAATCGAAGAGAAAGGTTCTTAAGAACAGGTTATCCCTCTTGTACTTGTTTCTTGAGGTAATCGCACGCATGGAGAATCAACTTGGGAACGAGAAGATGAAATCCGGCAGAAGTCTCCACATCTATTCTTGAAATTCTTGTTTGTTCATCTTATCTTGTTCTTGGAATTTCGAGGATGAAATTCTTTTGTAGTTGGGTATAATGTAACACCCGAGTTCATTTATACCAATTTCAGTTTCCGTATTTACTTATCCATGGTCTATTCTTGATTTATCGTGGTTGGGTCGAATGGTAGTTACTTGGTACATTGCATTCGAACCGACCCGCTTGCTTGAACTTGTTTGATTTATATTTATAGTTTATCCTGACTCGTTGCTTTGACACGTGCATCTAGTATAAACTGCATATCGGCATTTCATCCGGCATCACATATTTTAACATATAACTTTTTAGTCACTGAAAATATTTATTAAAATACATTGCATGGCCTGCTTGATACCCCTAACCCTGTGGTAGCGTCCTTGCATTGCGTTCTCGTCCCGTTCAGTGAAACGGACGTGTTTGGATGGCTACGCGCACGTGCGTGCGTCTGTTCTTGGGGGTATGCATTTCTGTCATATAATCTTTCATTTTAAATTCTGAAGCTGGCTAATAATTTTCATATTTCAAATTCAAAATTTTGGACCCAACCCGGGCGCATTTATGATATATTTTGTAGTCCGCCTAACTTCAAATTAATTATTTATTTCTTAGATTTTTCTGTTAAGGAATTGGAAACTGAGAAATCTTTTAGTTATAAAATCTTTTATAAAATTTTACTCTTTTCCCCATCGAGCCAATCAGAAGCCTTCATTCGATTCACTGGGCCCACGAGCTCTCTCTTTCTCTCTCTCTCGTTGTTTCTCCTTTTCTCTTTCTCTCTCTCTCCTCTCTCTTCTCTCTTCCTCTCTCCTCCACTATGCACCAAATTTCTTTCTCCTCTCTCTCTATCTCTCTCCTCTCGCAATCTCTCCCTCTCTCCTCTCGCGGTGAGCGGAGTCGCGTCACCTCCCGCATTGCTACTGTCACCTCCCTCCTTCTTCTTCCTCTCTTCTCCTTTAAACCGGAGCTCGGCGCGAGAAACCCACGACGAACTCAACCCTAACCCTAGCCACCTCCTCTGCCTCCTTCTCCCCGACATCGCCTCTGCCCCTCGTCTTCATTCTTCTCCTCCTCGTCCTCATCTCCCTTCTCCCTCTCCCCAACTGCTCACCTGCACTCACTAACCCTGCACAGAACCATCACCTCCTTTCCGAGACCACCCTTGCCTTATGAGCCGCCGCCTTCTTCTTCTTCTTTCTTCAAGCTCGCCACACCATCGCCACAAACACAACCTACAACGCCTTCACCAGCCGCATCACCGTCATTTCCACCTTCTCACACCCGAGCACTCATCTTCCTTATATCCAAACCTATTGCCCTCGTTATCATCCTTCTTCTTCGAGACTTCGTCGTCGCTGCAACCCCACCCGAGCAGCAGTGCAGAGACCGTCTCCATCGCCTTTGTTTCCCAGATTCTTCATCATCCTTTTTGGGTTTATCTGTGAAAGTTTCATGAAATTCTTCAAGGCTTGTCATTTCTGAGGTTCACATTTAGGGATCAAATGGCATCACCTGGGTTTCTTCCCTTTCTAATCCCAACATCAGGTTGCTGGAAATGGCCTCATCTTGCTGCAATTTGTGGAAGAAGCAGGCTTGATTTTAACGGGGTTGCTTGTAAAATGAGGTCTTTTAGGGTTGCTGCTGCAAAAGGTGAAAGCTTTGAGATAGTGGAAGGGGATAGCATTGTTATTGAATAGAATGTTGCCGATGAAGCTATTCGGGCAACTATTAAACAAAGCAAGGAGGTTTTAGCTAGGCAAAAGGAACTAATTCGGCTGATCGCCGGAGTTGGCCGCGACGGCGACGATCCCGACGACCCAGCGAGCGTCTCTGACCCATGTGATCCCCTCGTGCGTTGTTTGGACTCATTCCGTGTACCGTGCACGCGTCGCAACCTTTCTCGCCGACGTGTGACGTTCCGTATACCATATCGCGATCCGTCGAGGCAAGTGAAAACTTGCTACATGCTATTTAAATTACTATAGGCTATTTAAATTACTATATATCCATCTGAGTGCACATTAAACCTGTAGTTTACATTTAATACCATGAGTTCCATTTAACATTGCGACGTCCCTTTATATCATTTTAGATTCATAGCTCGAAACATACCTGGTTGCATTTAGTTCTATTATACATAGTACCCATATTCATATTTAAATCTTATAACAAGTATTTGCATAGCCCACAGTAACCCTTTTATATTTTATACCCTGTCAGACGACCATTTGCATACATTTAATCTGATTTATATTCAATTGCATCTCTAGATTACTTAATACTTATTAACATGATTTTCACATCCATATTTGTCGTACTGTATTTCATGCAATGTTGAAACTATCTCTTAAACACAAACTGATAACCGTACAACTAAGTAGTTTAATATGCACCTATTGCTTATCATATTACATGTTCCAGTTTATTGTTCTATTAGTACTCATGCTCGTGATGTATACACATGCTGATGATAGTTTGATTATGATCACCCACATGACATCTTGTGTACCCGGATGTGACCTATTACACCTATTACTTGACACGACATGGTACCGTCCCACTTTTGACATAACATGACACCTTTAGATATTACCGGGCTTGACCTGATGTACCATGGTCCTACCTATTACCTGATCTTGTGTCTAGTGTCAACAAACCTGTCATGTAGTCCTCACGGACCATTCCTGTTGTTTATCCAGACAAACCTGTACCTGCCTGGTCATGGGTTGGCATTAGTGCTAGATTATTTTATACTTGACTATGAACATATATAACTTGGGGGTATTGGGAAATCAGTATTGTAACCGAACATAACTCAAAGGGTCATCCGATTGTTTGCCGTTTTTCTGGGCGTTACGGAATACCCATTGTTTGCCGTTTTTCCGGGCGTTATGGAATACCCATTGTTTTCCGTTTTTCCGGGCGTTACGGAATACCCATTGTTTGCCGTCTTTCCGGGCGTTACGGAATAACCACCGACGAGTTACGATGAGAATTTCACTACTTGGTTTCGAAGACTTTAGAATAGATAACCCCGTAGCACAGTTTAGATATCTCTGCACGTCACTTATACTGACACATTCAATGTTATGTATTCTCATTATATTCTTGCGCATACTCATACCTGCATGTCTTACTACCCCTGTTTATATTATTGCTTGATGTTATGACGCGCTGACGTCTGGGTTTTGCATGGCCCAGATTCTTCTACCTTTGTTGCAGACTGATCAGGAGTATTGCCGCTGTTAGACCGAGCGGTGAAGTTCATGTCGGTATGTAGTCTTACTTTCCAGGTGTTTCATTATTGTATCTTTTGCTTCCGCATATCATTATTTCTTGACTCATTCATTCTGGCTCATGGACAAGTACTAGATAGTTTAGTTTACTTTCCTATTCTTGATATCTCTACAGCCGTAATGTGACTGTGGAGGGATTTTTCCTATCCACAGATAGCATGGTTGGCTATGTCACGTGCCCATCTTAGCATACTCTGGGAAGCGGGGCGTGACATATTATATGTAGACTTTTAGTTGTATTTTCATTGCATCAGGATGGATATGTAGGTTTGTTAGTCATATACTCATCACATCATCATTCATACATAGCTTCTAGTCATACATCACATTGTATATTATCGATATCATGGACATCCATCATTACCGACATGTTCATATATTGTGATTCTTCTTGGAGATTTAAGTATTTATGAGATTTCTGGATATGGGGAAAAACCGCAAGAGTTTTATAAACTTATTATCATTATAAAAATGCAAGTTGCGGTTTTCTCGTGATATGATGTATATGGCGTCCGCAATGAGTTTTCCTGATTTGAGTTGGTTTTCGAGACCCGATTCGAGGAGTACGATGAACCGTCTCGGGTGCATGGTAGACCCGGTAAGGTACCCCGGGGCAAGAAGCTCGAGTTGTAGACGATGGGCCTGGCAGGGGAGCATGACCTACCGGTTATTATTGGCTCGGCGGTTATCCGGAGGATACCGACCGGAGTCGTGGGATGTAACAGATTTGAGGGCCGATCTGAGATACGGCTATTGAGATATTGAGATACATATATTGTGTCGATACTTTACACGGATTTTCTGTCGATTTCACTGATGTTACTTTAGTTTTATTATACAAAAGATATATTCAGATTTTGCGTTTGATTATTTATTCATGTTGCATTCATATTAGTGCATCACATCATAATTGTATATGTAGGTTGTGACACATTTGCGTGCATACTTACGATAGCCTTATTAGATATTACTTACTACTCACGAGTTGGCAACTCATCCCCGTTGTGTCACAGTATCTTGCACGTCTGACCCGTCAGCATAGTAGCGGCGGGCGTACTTTCTCTTCTGCTCTTTTTGCATCGACTTGCGGCTTACTTGTAGGTGGGTTTTTGAGGATACTCTTTTGTTCTCACCTTGTGTATTTACTGTTGTATCTAGTACACTCCATCTACCCTATCTACCATTTCCACCAGTGGTATATTGACTGTGAGCTTATGAGATTTGTATGTGCGCGTGTGTGTGTGTATATATATATATATATATAATCTATTTCTGGTGTCGAGCTCGTGTGAGCCGACTTTATACTTGGTTTCTGTTTTCTTGCTTTTAAATATTGATTTCATATTATGATGATATATCTTGCATGTGGTTGAGTTCCGCCGTTCGGCGAAGAGCTAGCTCCGGCTTGGGGATGCCTTTATTCATTACTTATGTATATTCATGTGTTGTACCCATTTGGGACCAGTTTTTACAAAGGAAACTCTGCCGAAATTTTTATAAAACTTGAGTTTATTGTAAGGGTTTTCAAAGTAACTTTTCTATGTTTAAATCACCTTTTTAAAACAAGTTTTCCTTCACTCTATTTGTTTGAACGGTTTAGATCTTCTGGGCTTTGGCTTATTTTGATTACGTTACGCCTTTAGACGTTGTGTAATTTAAGTGCCAGTCACGTTACACATATTCGGGTCGTGACAAAGTTGGTATTTCTGAGTGTAGGATGACCCTTGGTAGATGGAGTAGGTGACTTAAGCAGAATGGCGTAGCGTGTGTATGTTCCGCGGTATACTTACGATACGGTACTCTGCCGAAGTGACCTTAGGATATATATTTTCTTTTATTTCCTTCCTTGATTCCATATATCCTCTTGATTCGATTGCAATATTCTTATCAATCCTATTTCTTGTTCCAGCCACTATACCGCCGAAGACTACGAGGGCCCAGAGGGCCGCCGCCAAGGATAAGATTAGAGCGGGCTCATCTGAGACAAGGACCGATCAGGGCGGTACTCCTACCCCTCAGGGACAGAGTGATCCGCCTTCTCCAGGACGGATAGCTAGACTGGAGTCGAGTATTCAGGACTTACGCCAGATGGTTGGATCCTTAGTTAAGGCCAGCCGAGCTCCGAGATCCGATGATGTTCCTCCTACTGCGGGGACTGTGATTATACCTGCTTCCCAGACAGCTGTTCCTGCTGTTACCGAGACTATCTCCGTATCCTTGCAGGATTTTATGAGGCTGAAGCCTCCAGTTTTTACCGGCACAGATGCAGCGGAGGATCCACAGACATTCCTCGACAGGATGGCTAGGATTTGCCATTCGCTAAGATGTTCTGACGAGAGATCGGTCGAGCTTGCGAGTTTTCGTCTGGAGGGTCTTGCTCAGACGTGGTGTGAGTCAGTTGAGAGAGGCCGAGCTGCAGGTCTACCTCCTATGACTTGGGATAAGTTCACAGATGTATTTCTTGCTCGTTTACTTCCGGAGAGCGTCTGAGATGCTCGAGCTCGTAGTTTTGAGTCTTTGTGCAAGACTCCTGGGATGACAGTGTCCTAGTACGACATCCAGTTTACTCAGTTGTCTCGATATGCTCCTTACCTCGTGGACACTGAAGAGAAACGCATAAAGAGGTTCGTACGGGGACTTGACACGCAGTTATTTCTTACTATCGGCGCCTAGCATTTTGATACTTATGCAGCTGCTATGGACGCGGCCTTACTGTTGGAGGAGCGCATTTCTGAGACTTCGGTCGTTTCAGGACCGAAGCGGATTCGTACCGGTGTGCCAGTTCAGAGGAGGCTAGGTAGACGCCGCGACATGTTCTTTCCAGAAGACGGTGGTGGCAGAGGATTTAGACAGGGTCAGTTATATGGCTCTTATCTACAGGGTCAGCAGTCGTCGCCAGGATGTTTTCAATGCGGGAGTCAGTATCACCGTATCAGAGACTGTACTGTGAGGCGCCGGGGCGACAACTCCACATGTGACTTCACCACCTTCACCCCCTCCTTCGAGAGCTTTACTTCCTACCCCTGATGATGCTCCATACCAGGCAGATGCTCCTAGAGGCCGTGGGCGTGGCGGTCCTGTTCAGAGAGGACGAGGTGGCAGAGGCAGAAGACAGCCGGCTACTGGTGGATGACAGGCCCGAGTGTTCGCTTTGACCCCTCAAGATCCGCATGCATCCAATGTCGTTGTGATATGTACTCTTCCAATATGTTCTTTCGACGCGCGGGTATTATTTGACCCAGGTTCTACACATTCTTATGTATCTACACACTTTGCACCGAGGTTTGGCCGAGAGTCGTCTTCGCTAGATCGGCCACTTATTGTTATTACTCCAGTAGGCGAGTCATTTGTCGCTCGATATGTGTTTCGATCGTGTTTCGTTTGTATCGGGGAGAGGGATTCTTCTGTTGATTTTATTCTCCTTGATATGTTAAACTTCGATGTTCTTCTAGGCATGGACTGTCTAACCACTTGTTATGCGTCCGTGGACTACTATGAGAAGGCAGTCAGATTTAGTTTTCCGGGTAAGCCGGTTCTTGTTATTCAGGGAGACCGTAGCGCCACCCTTCCCAGTTTGATTTCTTCTCTTCGCGCTAGTCAGCTCTTGAGGAAAGGATGTCAGGGATTCTTAGCGTATGTTCGTGATGCTGGAGCCGCAGAGGTCCTGTTGGACCAGGTCTAGATTGTGAGGGAATTTCCAGATGTCTTTCCTGACGAGCAGTCTGGTTTGCCGCCAGAGCACGATATTGAGTTCTGCATTGACTTGATCCCCGGCACAGGGCCTATTTATATACAACCTTATCGGATGGCCCCGGCAGAGCTTAAAGAGCTAAAGGATCATTTGCATGATTTGCTAGATAAAGGGTTATTCGTCCGAGCATGTCACCTTAGGGAGCTCCTGTCCTGTTCGTCAAGAAGAAAGACGGTTGTTCCCTGATTAAAAATCAAGAATTACCTCAATGAGGTATCACGTGCTCACACGTGACCAATGGACATGTGTTGACACGTGATAGTTAAAAAAGAAATAAAAACAACGGCTGAAGAAAGACCCAATTGGGGGTCGCGTGCTCACACGTGACCAATGGTCACATGTTGACACGTGATAGTTAAAACAGAAATAAATAAAAAAAAGCAAACGGCTGAAGGAAATACCTCAATGAGGTATCACATGCTCACACGTGACCAATGGTCACGTGTTGACACGTGATGGTTAAAACTGAAGCGTAAATAAACGCTGAGAAAAGGACTCAATTGGGGGTCACGTGCTCACACGTGACCAAGGGTCACATGTCAGCACGTGACTGGCTTCGAAAGCCTTACAGTTTAATAGAATTAAATTCTAAAAGCTTCTAAATCTTTCCAAATGGAAAAGTATTATGGAGACCGTTGGATTAAAAATCCAAGGGTGATTAAAAATCACTAATTTATGGAAAAATCTTAGACAAGGAAAGATTTCCCCTAAATCTCACCGAAAATAACAAACAGAAAATCTTTGGATTTAAAATCCAACGGTGAATAAAATTCACTGAATGATCTAAAGGATCATATTAATTATGAAAACGAACAAAATCTTTCAATGAAAGATTTACTAAACAAATTGATTCTTTTCCTTCTCCTATAAATAGGAGCCAAGGTGAGAAGAATAAAGAGAGGAGATAGAGTTTTGGAATCTTGAAATTTCAGAGAGAAAAAAGGGAGAATTTAATTCTCAATAAAGAAAACCCTAGGTGAGAAAAGAAAGGGGATCAAAAGTTTAAACAGAGAATTTAATTCTCAAATCTAAGAGTTTAACTCTTCTGCACAAAAGAACTTAGTTCTTCCTATGGTAGAAGATCTGCAGAAGCACATCTTCCCATAAGTTGAGAATTTAATTCTCATCGGGTTGAGATCCTACCATGCAGATCCAAAACTTAGAGGGGGAATTGAGTTTAGAGAATTTAATTCTCCCAAAACAAAATTAGGGTTTAACCCTATTTGAGAATTTAATTCTCCCAAACTCACAGTAATTTAATTCTTTCATGATGAAATTAGGGTTTAAACCCTATCTGAGAATTTAATTCTCTGAAAACTATAGGAATTTAATTCCTTCAAGATAGACAAAACTAGGGCTGAACCCTAATTGAGAATTTAACTCTCTCAAATTTACAGGAATTTAATTCCTCCTAAAATGAAATTTAGGTTTCACCTTACACAGAGAATTTAATTCTTTTACATATACAAGAATTTAATTCCTCCTAAAATGAAATTAGGGTTTCACCCTACATAGAGAATTTAATTCTTTTACATATATGGGAATTTAATTCCTCTAAAGAAAATTAGGGTTTAACCCTACAGAAGAATTTAATTCTTTCACAATAGGAATTTAATTCCTCTAGAATCATAATTAGGGTTTAACTCTACAGAAGAATTTAATTCTTAAAAATAAGGAGACTTAAAAGATCTCCGTGCATGAAAAGAATTGAGGTCGCGTGACTCCTGAAAAGATCCACAAAAACGAGAAGAAAAAAGCTCTGAGGCAACGCCTCACGTGCTCCCACGTGACCTACAAAGCGCAGAAAGAAAAAGCAAAGGAAATCTAAGCTTTGATCGCTCTCACGTGACCCCTCAGTAAATGCTTTAACAATTGGCGCACAGATCTCCATCACATGTCAGCACGTGATGCTTAAAAATAATAAAAAAGTGTTTAACACTTAATTGCAGAACGAAGTAAAGGGATCTGGTCCCATCTCTGGGCGCCCTCACGTGTCCCCACGTGACCCCTTTTTTTCTTTAGTGTTTAACACTAATTCGAGAACTTTATTTTTAGTGCTTAACACTAATTTGAGAACCCCATTTCCAGTGTTTAACACTGTTGCTCTCTAGTGTCTAACACTAAAATGAGAATTATATTTCCAGTGTTTAACACTAATTTGATAGATATATTTCCAGTGTTTAACACTGTTTTCTCTAGTGTTTAACGCTATTTTTAACCAAATTGGTTAATCTTTCAGAGGCAAAGCCTCTCATTCAAAATTGAGTAAAAGTCAGAGCTATAATGTTCACTGCTCAATCAAAGATAGAAAAAATGTTTCCAAAGCCCTCAAACTCTTGTTTAGCATTGCTAAATAATGTGGGCTGAAAACAAACAAATGTCTATTAGTCCAACAGAGGGCCAATACTTTAAACTTAATTGGACTTAGCCCAAGTTGGCCATAAGTCCTCAACTCAAACTTAACCAAGCCAATGTGCTCATAATATAATTAATTGATCTTATTTCCAAATCGGACTGCAGATCATTTAATCCATCTTGGTTCAAGGGTACATCTCTTCACTCCTTTGATATCTGTCGTTGTAATTTCTCAACGTCTTCAAAGAGGTGACGGGTCCCGACAACCAAAAATTTCATAGACTATGACGTCTCTAAACATTGCACTGTGGGGTCCTTAAACTCATAGACTATGATGTCCTTAACCTCGACCGTAATGTCTTAAAACTAACAACGGATTGTGGGGTCCTTAAACCCACGAACTATGATGTCCTTAATCTCGACCGAGATGTACTTAAACTAACAATGGACCGTAATGTCCTTAAACTAATTATGGACCGCAATATCCCTAAACTAAACAATAGAGCACAAATGCTCTTTTGTTGGATCTAAACGATCATGTTAAGTTGATCTTGGTCTAAAATTAAACTAACGTATCCTTAACAAACGTTTAAGTTGATCTTAGTCTCAAATGAGGCTAAGGTATCCTTAAGACCAAACCCCAAACCCAAATCTAAGAAAAATACGGATTTGGACTAGTCCACGCCCTACGGGCGACAACATAAATTAGTCTCTGTATACAATCCACGGGCAACCAAACAGAAAACAAACACCCACGACACGAAGTGACCATATGGAGAAGGAGAAAGTTGTTACCGCGATGCGGTAGCGTAATTAACTGCAGGGGCTTACGCCTGCAGGGAAGAGCGTCCCCACAATCAAAAACCCCTCAAACGAGGGGGAATCTGATGAAATCTGACGAAATCTGCCGCATCTGTTTAAACCTTCGATACATGGTGCCATAAATCAACTTGGCATATTCGGAGAGGTGGATGGATAGCACCAATTAGCATCTGCCCTGAAATTCAGGCAAGACGTTCATCACGTCTTCACCGCGTCTTTCGGAGAGGAACAGATTCTGGCACGCCCGGTGGGACTTTTTCCTCTTTCCACTCTACACTTCGTGTGTCGTGTTCACGAACGAATCGCGGTTTGATAATGGTTGCTCTTGGGTTCGAGATACTGAGACTTGGTGTTTTGCTTGGTGCAGAAAGCAAAGATCAATGGCGTTCACCTGCTCGAAGTATTCCACATGCAACTGCAACCCACGTTCTGCCTCAACTGGGGGCATAGCTTACGGGCCTTAGGCGACTTCTCTGTTCATAATGCCGGTGGAATAGGTCACCCAAGCCACCACAGGATTGTTTTTCGGGACCATACTCCTACCAACGAGCTTCAGCACTCCTATGCCAGCACCGGAAGCCCCTAAGAAGTCGGTTTTCGATCGGCTTGCTACTACCACGGCCCCTCTCAACGGGTCGTCCAGCTCCAACTTCTCGGTCTTCGCCAGACTGAGCCTGAACTCCAATGGGCTGCCAAGAAGCCCATGACACCTGAAGTGGCCATCCCAAAGAAGATAGCCATCTCTGCTCCTGAAGTCGTCAAAGCGGCTTCTCCTGCCAAAGAGTCGGTCTTTACAAGACTGACTATTCCGGCTCCCGTTCCTGCTTGAAGGTCTGTCTTTGACAGATTGGAGACCGCTACTCAAAAGACGTCAGTCTTCAAGAGGCTGACACCAATGGCGCCTCATCTGGACAGGGGGCAAGACAAAGCCATCCCCATCGCCGAACCAGCCCCAACAGCTCGACACGCTCAACGTTGCCACTGGCGCCGAGTAAGGAAGGCCGGAGGCAACTCCCCCTCTGGGCTAACTCCACCGGCTCCAACGGTGGAAATTAATGCCGTTGTTCCAACCGGGAACAGCTTTGAGCTGCTGAACAAGGTGCGTAGGAATTCGCCTACCGCCGTATTAAAAAGATCTCCTCTACGGGTAGAGACTGTCGAAGAAGCAAAACCGGAACAGCCCCCTCAACGGCTGTCCTCCAAAGTTTACAAAGTCTGGCGACGTGTCCAAGAGTCGGTGATCGATTAAGACTACCTCCGCCGACAGAAGAAGCTGAAGGTTCAGCCGGAAGGGAACCGTCCCAGTAAGCCGCAAAAGACGACAACCACTTGGGTGCCCGCTATAATGGCCCCCTCCACGTTGACTACTCAAAAGAAAAGGAGGCCAGAGAAAGCCCCTGTAAACGTGGCAGACCACAAAAACACCGACCCCAAACGCCCTAAGTCTGTGGGCATGGTGGTACATACTGTTTACATGGCTTCCGGAAAAGAGGATAGCCGCGCTTCTATGGGCCACCGACCACTCACTCGATCCATCACGAGAGCTCAGGAACAGCAGCAGCAGAAGCTTCAGGAGATGCTGACTGCGATGGCCGCACTCACCGGGCCAAAAGAAAGCCCGGAAACATCCGCGGAGCAGCACCGTGAGCAGGAAACTGATGATTGAGAAGAAGGACAAAGAGGCTGCGGAACAAGCAGCCAATATAAAGAAAATGGCCCTTCTCTTCCAAGACATGGTGGGGATGATGATCCAGGCGGATCCCCCGGTCGAAGATCCTCCAGTAATAATTGAAGATGACAGAGGAGAAACATCGAATCCTCTGCCGGCTTTGTCAACAGCCAAGGAGGAGACAATCTTTAAAGCTGCCCTGGATGACTATATCGCTCAGCAGATACGAGTTCACCAAGCAAATGAAGCAGCCGGCCAAGTTGTCAAAACTGGGCGACCTTATCCAGGCTGGTATGATCAGATAAAGTACCCTCCGGGATACACAATCCCCAAATTCCACGTATACAAGGGAACAGGCAATCCCCACCAGCACGTCGCCCAGTTCAGAGCTCTGTGCGGCAACACCGGGGGTGATGATAAGCTTTTGCTCCGTCAATTCGTCGGCAGCTTGTCGGAAACGGCGTTTGAGTGGTACTCCGAACTTCCAAACGACTCCGTCAAAACTTTCGCAGAGATGGATTTGTTATTCACCCAGCGATTCGCGAGTGCTAGTGAACGCACTTCAATAACGGCGTTGATCAATGCAAGGGTGAAGCCGGGCAAAACTTGGGTTCAATACGCAATCCGATGGCAAAATCTGTGGTCGAAGTGCGAACAGTGCATCGAGAAAGCACCAGCAGTGGGCATGTTTGTGGGCACTTTCGACCCTCATGCAACCATTTCACAGTTCATGATGTTCTTCAAACCGACCATATTCCAGGCTTTAATTGAAAAACTAGCCCAGATGGATTAGATGGGTCACAGACCGTCTCCTCCGAAGCCGGAGCCGCGGAACGAAAAAGGTAAAGGGAAGGCGACCTTCGTTGCGAATACTCAACAGCAGCCCAGTGCCCCAAAATTAACGGATCAACTGGAAGAGAGACGGCGCTATTATAATGAGAAAATGAAGCATCCTTACTCGTTCCTACAGGACAAAACGAAGAGACTCTTCGAGCTGGCGATGCGCAACCGGCTTATCAATCTGCCGAATCCAAGACAGCCATTGCAACCCGGCGAAGCGAATAATCCCAATTATTGTCCTTACCACCAAACGGTAAGCCATCCAATCAAAGATTGCTTCGTCTTTAAGGGATGGATCGAGGATCAGTACCAACAAGGCAAGTTTGCGTTGTCTGAAAAATGGAAAGTAAGTCCACCACAACCGCACACTCCCAAGGAAACAGACACACCGGGGGCAACGTGCTCTTTTGTTGAGGAAGCTCCATGGGAGGTGGCTCTTTCGGCCAAAACCAAAAGGATGCTGAATGATCTCCAGACATGCCCGGCGGTCAGGTGGAAGAATTCGCTGGAACCCCAGATCATCGAAGGAATGCTAAAACCGCGTCCGACTCCAAGAATCGGTGGTGATAGCCAAAGTGTTCACACCCAGCCGTTGAAGTCTTCGAAGAAGAAGAAGAAGACCAAAAAGCTCGTGAAGCCTGGTGACACACGCACGAACCTGCAAAAATAGATTGACGCGCTGGAAGAGTATAATCAGGAGGCACGGGCTCCAATCACGCTCCAAGAGTTCCTCGGCTACATCTTTGAGGACGGAGATGATGGAGAAGACTCGTCAGATGAATCTGAAAATTACTTGGCAAGTTGCCATGTGATCTCTCACTCATCGATAGATAATAAAGAAGCCCCTTGCACCAAGAGACTGGGGGCAGGTCCTGAACCGCAACTTCCAGGGCCGTCAGACGAAATGATCGACGCATACCTGAACGAAGCTCTTCTGAAAAGTAAAGCTGATCGGGAACGTGAAATGGCTATACTTGAAAAGGCCAAACGCCGGCGACTGGACGAAAGAGTCGAGACATTCCCACCGAATCAGAGAACATTTGTCGCAGATAAAAACAAGTTCAAGACGAGGAAGAGGTTCGCCAAAGTCATATCAATGCGAATGAAGTTGCCACCCTCCGAAGGAAACACTACTAATGAAGCGGAAATACATCCTAACTACTGCTTATATCACCGAAAGATTGCGCACCCCACCAAAGAGTGCAACGCTTTTAAAAGATGGTGGCAGGGATATGTTTCTCATCGGCAATATTTTAAGCAGATGAAATGCAAAACTCGTCGAGACCAAAGAAATACAACCGAAGAGCGTAAAAGAACTACCGGCTACTGTCACATGGTCAACACTGGGGGATTACAAGTCCTCACCTTCGGAAGTGACTCCGACGAAGAGATGAATCTTTGCCCTCTTTTCAAAGAATCTACCTCGGGGAAAGAGGAAGAACCGAAGATCTGCGAAAATATCTAGCCGCGCAATCGTACGCTGCTCGAAAAGAATCTCGGACCCACGAATAGAAAAGATAAAGGAAAAAAGAAGGTCTCTGAAGATATCGCCCTAGATGACCAAGTCATGAAAGAGCTGACCGCCAAGGACCCGCCAAAGAAAAGTAAGGTGGACTACAACGTTCTGGCGCACTTGAGGAAGTTGCCCTCGCAGCTCAGCATTCTCAACGCCTTTTTACTATCAAAAGAAGCAAGAGATTCATTAATCAAGGCGCTACAAGAGCCAGAGCAATTCCAAGCTTTCCTCGCCGAAGAAAGGATGAAGGACGAGCTAGAAGAAGTGCACACAGCCGATATCACCTTCGGCGACGAAGATCTCCTACTTGGGACATGTGAGCACAACCGTCCCCTATATGTCTCAGGATACTGTCACGATATAAAGATAGGCAAAATCCTGGTTGACAATGGGTCTTCCGTCAATCTCCTCAACGTGTGAGTATTGAAGGAAATCTACATGAGCGTTCAGCACCTCGCTCGCGATAAAATTACCATCTCCGGTTTTGACTCCTAGTCATCACGGACCCTCGGGTCTGTAATACTGACGCTGCACTTTGGGCTGCTTGTCACAGACATTAAATTTCACGTCATTGACGCTAAGACCTGCTATAATGCTCTGCTCGGCCGACCCTGGTTACATGAGTACAACATCATCCCTTCTACACAACATCAGTGTATGAAATACTTCAAGGATGGTCTCGAGTATACTGTGACAGGAGAGTTAAACCCATTCTCCGTGAACGAAGTCCGAAAGTACGAAGATGCAAAATACTTCTTGCCATACTTTGAAGACACGGAGAGATGTCATAAACCGGAGAACAAAGCTATCACTACTATTCCAGTCTTCGGGAGTGATACTGAGGATGAAGAAGAGATAGTTTATTCAGGGCTGCCTCAACGCAACAACCCGGGACCGTCCGTCTCCATGTTGATCTTCGGCAGCGACTCGGAAGATGAGGTTAATGCTGTATTCTCTGCTCGGCCGTCAATACAAGCATTCGCTGGTGATAATCAGAGTTTGTAAATTATCATGGTTCCACAAGAGCATTACAAAGATCTCGACGCACTTGAAGCTTATAGCGTGCAAGAGCTACAAACATTTTACGTCCCTCCCAGACAAAAAGGTGAACGGGCAATCCTATTCTACCGATCCGGGGAAACCAAAGTGGAGAAAGAAATTTGGCATGGAGCCGATTCTACGCTCGACAGGCTCCAGCCCATCCGTCTGCCTAGATATTACACAGAAGGCTTGAAAAGGCTATTGAAGCACCAAGGGGTACCCTTAAAATAGACCATTCGACAAGCTCGGTTCTACAACAGGATTTGGGATGTCTCTGGAACTCAGCGCAAGTTGCCCAACGGGAGAATGGAAACGCTCGGGCTTGGATATATGAAATCCGGGAAACGGGGATGAGTCCATGGTACCTACGTCATATATGACTTCGATGAAGAAGAGGACACCCTATTAAAAGACGCTGACCCTGAACCAAAGCAAGATCCGGTCATCAAAGCGCCGAGTCCGTCATTTGAAGAACGAATGGACAGGGTAGTAAGGGAAGCAGATCAAAAGATCCGGGATGACCATAACCGCGAGATGGCCATTTATGAAAAAGCCAGGACACAGCGCCTCCTCCAACAAACCGCGGAGAACAGCAATGCTCTTCCTTATCAACCCGTCATACAAAAATCCCCACGCAGAGGCAAAAATAAGTCAAAAAGCGGGAAAAGCGTTCGACAGCGACAAAGAGGGACCAAGAAGCCACGCGATCGGGAATCGAGCAATCCGGACTCGTCTCTTATAAAGAAGATGGGTCGACCATACTCTTTTCCTCAGAACAAAACACGGAAGATACTTGATCTCGCCATAAAACATCAGATGATTACACTTCCGGAGTCCAAACACCCCGAGCAAGCAGGCGAAGTTTCTCACCCAGACTATTGCTCCTATCATAGGGCAATAGGACATCTTATTGAAGACCGCTTCACCTTCAAGAACTGGGTCGAAGACCAATATCAGCTCGACAAGTTCGCTCTATCCAGCAGTTGGAGGATAAATCCGCTACAGAAGCACGAACCAAAAGCCGTCCATACAGCGAGAGTAGAACCGGATCAACATCGGTCTTGGAAGCGAGCTCGTGCTTGTCATATGATAACGCTATCAAAAGAAGAGCCCGAGGATATGGATGACCTCCCATGGTGCTTCGAAAACAACGACGATGAGGTGATCTCGGAGTTTCCGCCGGCGCCAAAAGAGCTGGAAGATAGAATACATACCACTGCAGATAACCTCAAGAAAATTGATTTGGGGACGGCAAGTGACCCGCGACCGACATTCATCAGTGAGTTGTTGTCTGAGGAAAGGGTAGATACACTAAAAGACGTGCTTATGCAGCAGCATAAGGATTGCTTCGCTTGGAACTATTCCGAAATGCCAGGACTAGACCCAGAGATTGCTGTCCACAAACTGGCGATATCCCCGGACGTCAAGCCCATCAAACAAGCACCGAGAAGAATGCGGCTCGAGCTTGAGATGAGCATTAACGCCGAGATCAAGAAGCTGATCGACTCTGGCTTCATCCAAGAGGTTCAGTATCCTGATTGGATCGCCAACATCGTCCCGGTAATGAAGAAAAATGGGACGGTGCGCATATGTGTGGACTTCCGGGACCTCAATAAAGCCTGCCCAAAGGACGACTTCCCAGTACCAGTCACTGAGCTGATGATAGATAACAGGTCCACTAACGAAGTTTTCTCCTTCATGGACGGCTCATCAGGATATAATCAGATAAAGATGCATCCCGAGGACCAGAAGCACACCGCTTTCCGGACCCCTTTGGGTATATTTTGCTACAAGGTGATGCCTTTCGGTCTAAAGAACGCTGGTACCACCTATCAGAGGGCCATGACGAAGATCTTCGATGACCTCATACATGAAATCGTCGAATGCTATATCGATGACCTCGTGGTGAAAAGCAAATCATACGAGGAACATCTCGAGTATTTGAAGATCGTGTTTCAACGCCTTCGGCAATACAACTTGAAAATGAACCCTCTCAAATGCGCGTTCGGGATGTCCTCAGGCAAATTCCTAGGATTCATCGTCCGACACCGAGGTATCGAGATAGATCCGTCGAAGATCAAGGCGATCATAGAAATGCCTCCGCCAAGGACTCTCAAGCAATTGCGGTCTCTCCAAGGGAAGCTCGCGTATATCCGGCGATTTATAGCCAATCTCTGAGGCAAGTGCCGTCCTTACAGCCACCTAATGAAGAAGGGAACCCCGTTCGTCTGAGATCACAAATGCCAAAGCGTGCTGGATGAAATCAAGAAATACCTGCAGAATCCGCCAGTGCTGGCTGCTCCGGTCAAGGAAAAACCCCTCATTCTGTATACAATCGCCCTTGAGGGTTCCTTAGGAGCATTATGGACACAGGAGAATGACCAAGGGAAGGAGAGAGCCTTCTACTATTTGAGTCGAGTTCTGCTGGGGGAAGAAAGCAATTATTCTCCTATCGAAAAACACAGCCTGGCATTGATCTTCGCGATAACAAAACTCAGGCACTATGCGTTGGCGCATGAAGTCCGTTTCCTCTCAAATACTTGATGTTAAAGGCCATATTAACGGGGCGACTCACTAGATGGTCCTTGCTCTTGATGGAGTTTTCGATAACTTATCAGCCTCTTAAGGCAGTGAAAGGCCAGGCCATCGCCGACTTCCTCGCTGAGCATCCGATACCTGCCGATTCTCCCTTGAATTGCGAACTGCCAGACGAGCATGCGTTCGACACAATTAACGGGAGTGATACCCGATGGGAACTTTATTTTGATGGAGCGTCTTCCATGAAGAAGCGTAAGCAAAGCACCCCTATAATCAAATCAGGGGTAGGCCTCATCTCCGTAACTCCACAAGGAGGGATAATGCGCTTTGCTTTCTCCTTAACAGAGCCGAGGACAAACAATGAGGCCGAATATGAAGCTTTGATAGCAGGTCTCGAGATCGCCATCGACATGGAGATTGAAGGCCTTTTCATATACGGAGATTCCCAACTGGTTGTTAGTCAAGTAAACGGCGACTATCAAACGTGCAAACCAGAACTGGTGAAGTACGGCGAGAGGGTGCAGCAACTGCTAACCCAAATACCTTCCTACACCTTGGAAAGCATACCGCGTGCGGAAAATAGCAAAGCGGATGCATTAGCCAAGCTCGCTAAAGAACTAGCTGACGAGAACCTCGATGATGTAAGAATCGTGGTACAAAGACGTTGGGTTCTTACATCGGCAGAAATATCCCCGGAATCATCCGAAGAAAAGGGAACGACCCAGCCAGCGGCTCTACAAGTAAAAGATCAAGAAACGGTTGAGGATTGGAGAAAAGTCTTTATAGACTACTTCAAATCCCGTCGAACACCTGAAGATGCGTCCTCAAAACATCAGCTTATGAAACGAGCTCTGTCTTTTGCCTTTGTTAATGATACTCAGTACAAGAGATCATTTGATTCTCTGTGGTTAAGATGCCTGGGACCTGAAGAAGCAAAGAGAGTCGTTCAAGAAACTCACGACGGACTCTGTGGTTCTCACCAAGCCGGGCCGAAGATGAAGCTGAAGATCAAAAGGATGGGCTACTACTGGCCCACGATGATCCAGGACTGTCTCGAATACGCGAAACAATGCCACTCGTGCCAGATTCACGGGGACTTCATCCATCAGCATCCAAATCCTCTACATCCAACGGTGGCTAGCTGGCCATTCGAAATGTGAGGGACTGACATAATCGGCCCTATTGAACCAGCATCGTCCAGAGGACATCGATTCATCTTGGAGACGACAGATTACTTCTCCAAATGGGAAGAAGCAATACCGCTGAGGGAAGTGAAGACGGAGAATATCCTCTATTTCTTCAAAACACACGTCATTTATTGGTTTGGAACTCCGAGACGGATCATCTCCGATAACGGGCCAGCCTACAGAAGCCACAAGGTCAGCCGCTTCGCATAACAACATAACATAGACTGGAGATACTCTTTGGTCTATAATCCCCGAGCTAACGGTCTAACTGCGGCTTTCAACAAAACCTTGACGAAGATCGTGAAAAAGACGGTGTCTCGAAATAAGAGGGACTGGCATGAGAGACTGCATGAAGCTCTCTGGGCGTATCGAACTACGTTCAAAACGGCCACGAACACAACCACGTACGCATTAGTGTTCGGCACAGAAGCAGTACTCCCTCTCAAGATAGAATTACCCTCTCTAAGAGTGGCAGTTCATTACGAGCTAACGGACGAAGAGAACGCTCATCTTCGGCTTGAGGAGCTCGATGCCCTCGATGAAACCCGGCTCATAGCGCAACAAAATCTGGAGGCTTATAAAGCAAAGATGACGCGCTCATACGAAAGATTGACTAGACCGAGGACATTCCGCCAAGGCGAACTCGTGCTAGTGGTCAAAGGACCTATGATCCCCAACCATGCTAAGCGGGGGAAATTCGAGCCAAACTATGAAGGCCCGTATATCATAGACAAAGTCTACCAGGGTGGAGCCTATCTACTCATAGACATGCATGGCGAAAGGCCTTTCAGGCCGATAAATGGTCGCTTCCTGAAAAAATACTACGCCTGACGAGTCACGGCCTAGGTCAATGATAGATGATGACGACTATGTTCTCTCGCTATCTTCCTAAGCCCGAACTCTATAAGTAGTAGCCGGCTGACGGACCGAAATGTCCTTAAATTAACAACGGGCCGAAACGTTCTTAAACTAACAACGGACCACTACGTCCTAAAACTAGCCGTTGACCGAGATGTCGATAAAGTACGGTGGATTGCAGCATCCCAAAGCCGATACAAAAAACAGAAGAATAAAAAAGTATATATAAAAAAAATGGTATGTCCATAAGCAAAATGGGCACGGATGAAAACCCGAAAGGGCTCCGTGAGTAAAAACAATAGGGCTACCGGCGAGTGTTGTGAAAACCTGAAAGGGCGCAACCTCGTTAGAATAAATAAAAAATAAAAAAAATGGGTATGTCCATAAGCAAAATGGGCACGGATGAAAACCCGAAAGGGCTCCGTGAGTAAAAACAGCAGGGCTACCGGCGAGTTTTGTGAAAACCCGAAAGGGCGCAATCTCGTTAAAAGACACTTTCAAGGTCCTCTCGACTTTGTAAGGAGAAAGCACCTGCGTGAGATCCTTATGACTCACAAGGGAGCAGCACACTTAGGGATCCCCACGATTCCTAAGGAGAAATTACACTTGCGAGATCCTCACGACTCGTAAGGAGAACTCTCTTATGGGACCCTTACGACTCATAAGATTCAATAGTCTTAAGCTACAGGGATATGAACCTGTTCTTAAGCAGCCCCCGCAAGCTCCAATACTGCCCTACAAGCGGCTCAATGCTGACCCTTGTATACAATCCACGGGCGCGAATAAACATTTCCCTAACAAAGTCCCATCCGTGACTAGGGATATGTCTATATGGTGAACAACACTTGTAAGTCCTCTCGACTTGCAAGGAGAAAATACTCTTGTAAGATCCTTACGACTTACGGGAGAACATGCACTTAGGAATCCTCACGATTCTTAAGGAGAAATTGCACCTACGAGATCCTCACGACTCGCACGGAGAAATACCTTTATGAGACCCTTACGGCTCATGAAGTCAAAAGCCTTAGTCAACAGGATCCTAACCCTATTTACTAAGACACCTTTGTTCGTCATCGACAGAGGCAAATGATGATTCGCTCCTGGCCATATCCCAGTTGTAGCGGTGCTGATGCCGAAATCGGTGTCTAATCCCAAGCTTGCAGCAAGAAGCTAGCGAGCCACACATGCATACGAAATAGCCGAAATGATGGGGAAACTTGCAACAAAATTAGCAAGTAAAAAGAATGTATGCATGCAAAATAGCCGAAATGATTGGACAACTCCCAATATAAAGCAACGAGTAAAAATAAAAAAAAATAGCCAAAATGATTGGGCACATCGAAAGATAGCCGAAATAATTGGGCAATCGCGACCTTCGCGATATAAAAGCTGAAATGATAGAGCATCGCGGAAAGAAATAAAAAAAATGAAATGAAATTTATGCCCTACAGGTGATATCACATCAATCCCTGTATACAATCCAGGGGCGCAAACAAAGAAGGAATCACACTCCTCCTCCCCAGGTTTCATCAGAAGAAGAAGCCAAATCTCAACGGTTCACAGATGGCCTGGAGATCATCTCAACATTCATCTCATTACAACAGACACAACATCAAGTAAAACGGAACAGCGGCAACTCCTAGTTCCATGACTCAGCGGTACACAGATAACCGAGAGTCAAACCCTGACTCCGTGAAATGCGGATAAAGTCAACCCTTCCTGATTACGTGGAACGTGGATAATGTCAATCCTGACCCCGTAGGAAACGTCCAGAGCGGATCCTGGTCCTCGCAGAGCACGGCAACAACCCCGTGTGAAGCATCCAGAGCGGAGCCTAGTCCTCGCCGAACACGGCAGTGAACCCGTGGGAAGCATCTAGAGCAAAATTTCTGCTACGTGGAACGCGGATTATGTCACTCCTGACCCCGTGGGAAACGTCCAGAGCGGATCTTGGTCCTCGCAGAGCATGGCAACGACCCCGTGTGAAGCATCCAGAGCGGAGCCTAGTCCTCGCCGAACACGGCAGTCAACCCGTGGGAAGCATCTAGAGCAAAATTCCTGGCTACGTGGAACGTGGATTATGTCACTCCTGACCCCATGGGAAACGTCTAGAGCGGATCCTAGTCCTCGCAGAGCACGGAAGTGAACCCGTGTGAAGCATCCAGAGCTGAGCCTAGTCCTCGCCGAACACGGCAGTGAACCCGTAGGAAGCATCTAGAGCAAAATTCCTGGCTACGTGGAACGCGGATTATATCACCCCTGACCTCATGGGAAGCATCCAGAGCGGATCCTGGTCCTCGCAGAGCACGGAAGTAAACCCATATGAACCATCCAGAGCGGAGCCTAGTCCTCTCCGAACACGGCAGTGAACCCGTGGGAAGCATATAGAGCAAAATTCCTGGCTACGTGGAACGCGGATTATGTCACTCCTGACCCCGTGGGAAACGTCCAGAGCGGATCCTGGTCCTCGCAGAGCACGGCAATGACCCCGTGTGAAGCATCCAGAGCGAAGCCTGGTCCTCGCTGAACACGGCAGTGAACCCGTGGGAAGCATCCAGAGCAAAATTCCTGGCTACGTGAAACGCGGATTATGTCACTCCTAACCCCATGGGAAATGTCCAGAGCGGAGCCTGGTCCTCGCAGAGCGTGGCAATGACCCCGTGTGAAGTATCCAGAGCGGAGCCTGGTCCTCGCCGAACATGGCAATAAACCCGTGGGAAGTATCCAGAGCAAAAATTGGACTGTGAGGTCCTTAAACTCACGGACTATGATGTCCTTAACCTCGACCGTGATGTCTTAAAATTAACATTGGACTGTGAGGTCCCTAAACTCACGGACTATGATGTCCTTAACCTCGACCGTGATGTCTTAAAACTAAACAACGGACTGTGGAGTCCTTAATCCACGGACTATGATGTCCCTAACCTCGACTGCGAGATCTTTAAACTATGGTATCCTGGAAAACGTCCAGAGCGGAGTCTGGTCCTCGCAGAACACGGCAGTGAACCCGTGGGAAGCTTCCAGAGAAATTTCTGATTCCGTGAAATGCGGATGATGACAACTTCACCCATCACTTGCGGGTCCTCACGACTCGTAAGGGAGAATATTCTCTTGTGAGATCCTTACGACTTGCAAGAGAAAAAACACACTTAGGAATCCTTACGATTCTTAAGGAGAAATTACACTTACAGGATCCTCTCGACCGGTAGGGAGAAAATTCTTTATGAGACCCTCACGGCTCATAAAGTTGAAAAGTCTTAGGAGGCAGATCTTAACCCTGAATCCTAAGCCATCGTTGTCCTGCAAGGAGATCAAGATAGACTATCCACAGAATACATTCAATAAAAAGGGACACACCATTGAGAAGAAAAATATGTCTTTTATTCATGAACCAAAATGGATACAAAGTACAATTCGTGAAAGAACAAAAATAGACTCTCATTCAGGAGTATGTACAAAAGAAGAATAAAGAAAAATATATACAAGTCTTCAGGTTGGCGGACGATTCAGCAGATTAGTCAGCTCATCCCTCTTTCGCTGGGCCTCGCCTTCCTGATTCAATATCGCCAAAAGACGAGCCTCCGCCTGAGCCTGCTGGGCCTGATATGAGGCAAGCCGGCCTTCGAGCTCTTTCTCGGTAGCTTTGTGAGCCTCAACCCTTTCGCGAGTGAACATGGCGGCTTTGTCGATGGCCACCACCTCCTTGATGGCCTCTTGAAGCACTCGCCAGAGTTCATACGCTTTGTTGGCCTTGGCTGTAAGGTTGGCATGGAGCTCGTTCAGCGCTTTCGAAGCCAGCTCCCTATCCGAAAAATTGCGGCCGAGCCTCTTATCGCACGACACCATGTTCACCGCGCACCGTTTAATCAGACTCCGCAAGCACGCCTTCGCAGCCACAGCCTCCGAAGAAAGGCGGGTACACTCGAGCACGTGCAAGCAAGCCTCCATCTGCCGGCAAAACTCAACCCAGACTTGCACCACTGCTTCGCTATGATAGGTGGCAAGAAAGGGGAGAGAGCCGTTAGCTTCGGCAGCAAACGCTTCGGCCGTAATCACGCTGCCGGCATGAAGTTCCTCGATCAAAGATGATAGAGAGGCGAGGCTTAGCTTGGCCATCCGGTTCGAGGCACGCAGGGCATAAGGGTCGGGCGGCATAGCGATGCGCGACTCCAGCGCTGTGAGAACTGGCAGGGCTGTTCAGATTTATAAACGGTCAGTGAAATTTCTAAGCAAAGAACAAGTGGGACGACATTGAGACTTCACTTACCCACAGTCATGCAAGAAGGAGCTGAAGGCTCCCCCGACCCTTCGAGAACCTCAACCTCGTCCTCGGCCTCCAGAACTGTAAAGGACATCAATGTCATTTTGCGAAATAACAACAATGCTATGAAAAGATAGTTAACAACACTAACCTTGCCCAGACGAGAGGACGATGTGTTGAGGAGATATCGCTTGCGGAGCGGCCATCTCCAGCAGGCGCTGAAAAGACTGCCTGGGAGACAAGTCGGCAATCAAAGCCGCCAATCCGCGCAACTCTGAAAAGACAAAAGAGTTCAGATAACGGAAAGATTACTAATTTAAAATGTAGAAGGTTACCTTCGACGCTCCTCCCATTCTGAGCTGGAGGGATAGCAGCTTCAACGGCCTCCGCCGCGACCTCGGGCACGATATCAGGGACGCGGGTTGGTGTAACAGCTTTTGAGGAAGGAGCAATGGCTGCCGCTGCGGGCTCCAACGAAAGGAGGGTGGCCTCGACTACCTCCATCCTAGCCTCTGGATCGCCTTCAGGGAGATCCATTGGAATGGAGACCACCAAAGGTCCCTCCCCCGCGAGAGCGAGTGCTTCGGGAGCAGGAACCATCGTAGGAGGCTCTATCGCGAGAGGGACAGTTTCATCAACCCCCTCCACATTGAGCAGTGTTTCACTAGAGGTGTCAGCAGGCTCTACGGTCAGTAACCCATGGGAACCTTCCCTATCTCCGAAGTCTCTGCACAGTTCACATAAGGATAAGAATACATATATACAAGTGCAGACAATATGAAGTATTACAAAGAAATATAGGAACATACCGATGCGTAAGGAAGCTTTCAATATGGCTTGTTCAAGCCGACGCTCCTTCTCGAGGAGGTGTGCTCGCCGAGGTTCAAGGGTGGACTCATGGCCGCCAGTCCACAATGAAAGCGCATCCGTAGCATCCTCCGAAGCAGCCTATTTAAGGGCCCTTTCGCCCCATTCCTCCAAAGGGCCGATGAATCGTCGCCGGATCCACGAAGGGTCTTCATAAAAAATAACGGATGGGTAGGGCTTCTTCGGAATTCTTATGTTCTGAGACTCGTCTTGAGAACGTCTTATAGGCTCAGCCAATTGTGCGGCTTCCTCGGCAGTTGAACTCGGAAAAGTAAGCCAGCGTCCGACTCTTGCATGGCCAACGGTTCGTCCTGAAAAATAGGCTCAGACTCTACTAAAGAGTCGAGCAGGTTGGTAGACACCTTCCTCTGCCGTTTGGATCCAGAACCGACCGCCGAGGATGACCATTTCCTCCCCCGTGCAGCCTTGGCACGACGCCGACCCACCTCGCCTTCAACACCCTCGTTACCGGCACCCTCGCTTGGCGGTGCTGCCGAGGACGACACAGCCATTGTTGACGCCGCCGGCGGTGGTACTGCTACTGGCGCTCTTTTACCTCTTGACTGAGCTCGGGTATCCAATGGCATACCAACTATGGGAGTAAGGTCCACCCCCGACTCCCCCGGAATTAGCGCAACACTGGTCTACCTCAAGGGGAAGCGGACCGATGCGTGCGGCCGCGGCGGAACTCCCGTGGCCTGAACCGGAGCAGGGGCACCATAGCCTAGAAACACCCTCTTCTCCTCAGCAATGATTGGGCTGACCCGATGAAGATACCAACCCGTAAAGGACCCCACGCATCGGGGAATATGGTTGGCTTCAGGGATCATGAAGTAAGAACCAGTGTTCAGCCTCGCGAAATGATGAGCAGCATCACGAACAGCTTCAGGTGATGGGACGGGCGCAACTGTAAATGCCACGAAGGGTACGCCCTGATCAAAGCTGCTGGGCAAAGCGGTGTAGGTTGTACCGCATAAAGAGGGCTGCACTGTTCTGACGAAATACTAAATAACCTGGTCTGATCGCATATAGGTGCGTGGCTTCCCTGGGCTTCAGAGAAGGTACCCCCTCTTTTGACAAGTCATGGAGTTATTGAATCGGACCTGAAGGAGCATATAGAACCCGATCAACAAACACCAGTCCGCCCGCGCTAGCGTAGGGAGCAATCAACACGCGAATAGCCCCGAACTGAGTTGGGTCGGGAGCAGAAGCGTCCACCAGCCGCATGAGTCGCGGAAAAGTGTAGGCGTCATAAAACGCGGGTCTTTGGTGCGCAGCAAAGGCCCCCAACACGTGCATCTCAATCCAAGATGTGAAGTAATGAAGGGAGAAGTTTACTACGTCCACACCGGGAGTTGAGGTATTGGCCGCGGCACCCAGCCCATGATAGAGATGCGCTAGCGCCGGGATGCTTACGGCTAGCCGTGTCCCCTCAGCGATACGATGAGCCGGATAGATAACCGAGAATCTCATGAAGCGACGATACATGGGGATGATGAACCAGCTGAGCCAGACACTGATAAAACCCACGAAGAATGTCTCCTCGTCCATGCCGGGAGCCGCAATCGATTCGAAAGATACCGGCGACATAATAGGAATGTAGTACTGCGGTAAATCCGATTCCTTAGTCGGCCACCTGTTCAAACCAAACCCAAAGGGTCATTGATGTTTGCAAACTTCGTGGCCGTCTTCGATAGGACGCCCTCGCGAAGGAAGGAAGCGATGGAGCTCTTAAAGGTGACGCCCTGTTTCTCCGACTCTGTGAACAGTTTGTCAAAGATTCCCAGGGCCTTGATCAAACTCGAGCGCTTGTGGCGGACGGCATTCTCAGTGGACAAGCTGTCGAGCATTGCGAGCTCAGTCTCAAAGACATACCCGTCAGAAGGCAACCATTCCTCATAAAGTGTCCCCCTGATCAACAGCCCCGAGATCTCGCGGAATTCTTCCAAGGAAATCGAAACTTCGCGGTCCCCTAGGAGGAAAGTGTTAGTGGGGAGATTCCACTGGTTCAGGAAAGCCTTGACCCACCAGACGTGAGGAGGCGGGTAGTGGAAAAGGGACGCATAGATCTCTTCATAAAGCCCAACCTTCTGCAGTCGCGCGCGATGGGCGGACAGGATGTAGCGAGCCCAAAGAAGATAACCCGTGGGGTGTCGAGGGGTGAGCCCTATTTTGTAAATCTGCCCCCACGGTTGGGCCTCGCCCTGGAAAATACCGCGTCCCAGAATATCTATGGCCGGGATAAGATGATTCGGGATGCCCATCGTCGAAGGCTCAAGTCGTCCCATCGGAGTCCAATTAGGCATCTCTACAGCAAAGACTGTCCCTGGAGGATCCATCGGCAGGAATGGAAAGGTAGGCTCCGTCGGTACTTCGCAAAGAAAACTCCGGCGACCCCGGATGATGTGACTGTACCAGGTCCCCCACAGAAATAGATTGGTGCAATTCGGGTCGTGAGCCTTGATCATTGCCATCGCCTCCTCGTCAGATGGAGATTGGGGAAAAGCGGCTTCCGAGCGAGTGAAAGGGAAATACGGAACAGACGCCATTGTACCTGAAATAAAGAAAGGGGAAACTATTAAAGCGAAGCCAACAGTGATTACAGATATATATATGTAAAAAAAGATAGCGACAGAGGACTCATTTTATGGGACCATTGGTTACAAAACACGTAGGTCCCACAAAATCAAGTTGGCGGTTAGCTAATGATGAGCCAAATCAATTATAATAAGACAAAAGGAAGATTCTCATTAAATAAGCAGTGGATTTCAAATGACCCTACACATTCCCCTAGAAGAAATCCATCTTGGACTCTGTAACAAATCAAACAAAATCAAGAGAATTAAATTCCCAGAAAGCACCACTGCAAACTTCTTTTTGGTTGCAAAGAGACAACTCAGGGCAAGAAAACCCCAAGAACCTCTCTGGGAAGAACTAAGTTCTTCATAGGAATTAAATTCCTTTTGGAAAAGGGGAATTAAATTCCCAGAGACTTTTTTTTTGAGATGGAATTAAATTCCATGAAAAAGGCAAACACCACCATTAACCCCTAAAGATCGGAGAAACCCTAAAGGGCCTGTTGATTAAAGAATGAGTGGTTTTCTTCTTAAAGAACTTTAAAAAAATGGGTTCTTGTTAAAAGGGAAAACCCTTGGTGTGGATTTAAAATTCAAAGAGTTTTATATGTATGAAAGTTCTTTGATCGTCCAAAACCATTACCTGAAGAGATGGGTCTTTGTTAAAACAGAGTTAAACTCTGAAGATTTTGGAACAGAGAACTAAGCTCTGAGAACGAGAATTAAATTCTCAAAAGAAAAGTTTGCAAGGAGGAAGATGAAAGAGTGGAGGCGCTTCTGAAGAGACCCCTGCATTTATAAGATGTGATGGAAACGCTTCATCTCCCTGATTCCCTAGATGGATCCAACGGTCACAAAAGTGACAGCGTTGCACTCACGTGCAGAACCGTGAAGAGCAACGCTGTGGGGGCATCTGTTCCCTGATTAAAAATCAAGAATTACCTTAATCAGGTATCACATGCTCACACGTGACCAATGGTCACGTGTTGACATGTGATAGTTAAAACAGAAATAAAAACAACGGCTGAAGAAGGACCCAATTGGGGTCACGTGCTCACACGTGACCAATGGTCACGTGTTGACACATGATAGTTAAAACAGAAAAAAAAGCAAACGGCTGAAGGAAATACCTCAATGAGGTATCACGTGCTCACACGTAACCAATGGTCACGTGTTGACACGTGATGGTTAAAACTGAAGCGTAAATAAATGCTGAGAAAAGGGCTCAATTGGGGGTCACGTGCTCACACGTGACCAAGGGTCACGTGTCAGCACGTGACTGGCTTCGAAAGCCGTACAGTTTAATAGAATTAAATTCTAGAAGCTTATAAATCTTTCCAAATGGAAAAGGATTATGGAGACCGTTGGATTAAAAATCCAAGGGTGATTAAAAATCACCAATTTATGGAAAAATCTTAGACAGGGAAAGATTTCCCCTAAATCTCACCGAAAATAACAAACAGAATATCTTTGGATTTAAAATCCAACGGTGAATAAAATTCACTGAATGATCTAAAGGATCATATTAATTATGAAAACAAACAAAATCTTTCAATAAAAGATTTACTAAACAAATTGATTCTTTTACTTCTCCTATAAATAGGAGCCAAGGTGAGAAGAATAAAGAGAGGAGATAGAGTTTTGGAATCTTGAAATTTCAGAGAGAAAAAAAGGGAGAATTTAATTCTCAACAAAGAAAACCCTAGGTGAGAAAAGAAAGGGGATCAAAAGTTTAAACAGAGAATTTAATTCTCAAATCTAAGAGTTTAACTCTTCTGCCCAAAAGAACTTAGTTCTTCCTCTGGTTGAAAATCTGCAAAAGCACATCTCCCCATAAGTTAAGAATTTAATACTCATCGGGTTGAGATCCTGCCATACAGATCCAAAACTTAGAGTGGGAATTGAGTTTAGAGAATTTAATTCTCCCAAAAAAAAATTAGGGTTTAACTATATATGAGAATTTAATTCTACCAAACTCACAGGAATTTAATTCATTCATGATGAAATTAGGGTTTAAACCCTATCTGAGAATTTAATTCTCTGAAAACAATAGGAATTTAATTCCTTCAAGATAGAAAAAACTAGGGCTGAACCCTAATTGAGAATTTAACTCTCTCAAATTTACAGGAATTTAATTCCTCCTATAATGAAATTAGGGTTTCACCCTACACAGAGAATTTAATTCTTTTACATATACAGGAATTTAATTCCTCCTAAAATGAAATTAGGGTTTCACCCTACACAGAGAATTTAATTCTTTTACATATATGGGAATTTAATTCCTCTAAAGAAAATTAGGGTTTAACCCTACAGAAGAATTTAATTCTTTCACATTAGGAATTTAATTCCTCCAGAATCATAATTAGGGTTTAACCCTACAGAAGAATTCAATTCTTCAAAATAAGGAGACTTAAAAGATCTCCGTGCATGAAAAGAATTGAGGTCACATGTCCCCACGTGACCCCTGAGAAGATCCACAAAAACGAGAAGAAAAAAGCTCTGAGGCAACGCCTCACGTGCTCCCACATTACCTATAAAGCGCAGAAAGAAAAAGCAAAGGAAATCTAAGCTTTGGGCGATCTCACGTGTTATCACGTGACCCCTCAGCAAATGCTTTAACAATTGGCGTACAGATCTCCATCACGTGTCAGCACATGATGCTCAAAAATAATTAAAAAAATATATAAAAAAGTTTTTAACACTTAATTGCAGAACGAAGTAAAGGGATCTGGTCCCACCTCTGGGCGCCCTCACGTGTCCCTACGTGACCCCTTTTTTCTTTAGTGTTTAACACTAATTGGAGAACTTTATTTTTAGTGCATAACACTAATTTGAGAACCTCATTTCCAGTGTTTAACACTGTTGCTCTCTAGTGTCTAAAACTAAATTGAGAATTATATGTCCAGTGTTTAACACTGATTATCTTTTAGTGTTTAACACTAATTTGATGGATATATTTCCAGTGTTTAACACTGTTTTCTCTAGTGTTTAACACTATTTTTAACCAAATTGGTTAATCTTTCAGAGGCAAAGCCTCTCATTCAAAACTGAGTAAAAGTCAGAGCTATAATGTTCACTGCTCAATCAAAGATAGAAAAAATGTTTCCAAAGCCTTCAAACTCTTATTTAACATTGCTAAATAATGTGGGCTGAAAACAAACAAATGTCTATTGGTCCAACAGAGGGCCAATACTTCAAACTTAATTGGACTTAGCGCAAGTTGGCCATAAGTCCTCAACTCAAACTCAACTGAGCCAATGTGCTCATAATATAATTAATTGATCTTAGTTCCAAATCGGACTGCAGATCATTTAATCCATCTTGGTTCAAGGGTACATCTCTTCACTCCTTTGATATCTGTCATTATAATTCCTCAACGTCTTCAAAGAGGTGACGGGTCCCGACAACCACAAATTTCACAGGCTATGACGTCTCTAAACATTAGACTGTGGGGTCCTTAAACTCATGGACTATGATGTCCTTAACCTCGACCGTAATGTCTTAAAACTAACAACGGACTGTGGGGTCCTTAAACCCACGGACTATGATGTCCTTAACCTCGACCGAGATGTCCTTAAATTAACAATGGACCGTAATGTCCTTAAACTAATTATGGACCGCAATGTCCCTAAACTAAACAATAGAGCCTAAATGCTCTTTAGTTGGATCTAAACGATCTCGTTAAGTTGATCTTGGTCTAAAATTAGACTAACGTATTCTTAACAAACGTTTAAGTTGATCTTAGTCTCAAATGAGGCTAACGTATCCTTAAACCCAACCCCCGAACCCAAATCTAAGAAAAATACGGATTTGGACTAGTCCACGCCTTACGGGCGACAACATAAATTAGTCTCCGTATACAATCCACGGGCAACCAAACACAAAACAAACACCCACGATACGAAGTGACCATATGGAGAAGGAGAAAGTTGTTACCGCGATGCGGTAGTGTAATTAACTGCAGGGGCCTGCGCCTGCAAGGAAGAGCATCCCTACAATCAAAATCCCCTCAAATGAGGGGGAATCTGACGAAGTCTGCTACATCGGTCGCATCCGTTTAAACCTTCGATACATGGTGCCATAAATCAACTTGGCATATTCGGAGAGGTGGACGGATAGCACCAATTAGCATCTGCCCTGAAATTCAGGCAAGACATTCATCGCGTCTTCGCCGCGTCTTTCGGCGGGGAACAACAGCAGTATGTGATTATGCATCGATCATCGTCAGTTGAATCGAGTGACTGTGCGGAATAGATATCCCCTACCTTGCATTGACGATTTGTTTGATCAGCTCCAGGGCGTGGGACATTTCTCGAAGATTGACCTGCGGTCGGGTTATCATCAGTTGCGGGTTTGGAAGGATGATATTCCGAAGACTGTTTTTCGTTCGCGCTACAGGCATTATGAGTTTTTGTTGATGTCGTTCGGGCTCACCAATGCCCCAGCAGGATTTATGGATTTGATGAACCTCATATTCAGGCCGTTTGTTGATCAGTTTATTATCGTGTTCATTAATGACATTTTAGTATACTCCCGGAGTCGAGAGGAGCACGAGCAGCATTTGAGGATTACATTGCAGACTTTGAGGGAGCATCAGTTGTTCGTTAAATTCTCCAAGTGTGCCTTCTGGCTTGACAGCTTCGATTTCTTGGGTCACGTAGTTACGATATATGGCATACGTGTGGACCCGAAGAAGATCGAGGCCGTTCAGCACTGGCCCAGACCTGTATCAGTGACGGGGGTTCGCAGCTTTATGGGTTTGGCCGGATACTACTGACGCTTTGTTCAGGATTTTTCTCGTATCGCCGCACCGCTGACCGGGTTGACCCGGAAGGGAGTTCCTTTTCTTTGGACCGAGGCATGCGAGCATAGCTTTCAGCAGTTGAAGACACGTTTGACTACTGCGCCAGTATTATCTTTGCCTTCAGGATCGGGTGATTTTGTTGTTTATTGTGATGCTTCTCGAGTGGGGCTAGGCTGTGTATTGATGCAGCATGGCAAGGCCGTTGCTTGTGCTTCTCGGCAGTTGAAGAAGCACGAGCAGAACTATCCCACTCATGACTTAGAGATGGCTGCGGTGGTTTTTGCACTCAAGATCTGGAGACACCACTTATACGGCGAGTCGTGCCAGATATTCACGGACCACAAAAGCTTAAAGTATATCTTTCAGCAGCGAGATCTAAATTTGAGACAGCGCCGTTGGATGGAGCTAGTGAAGACTATGACTGCGAGATTCTTTATCATCCGGGAAAGGCGAATGTTGTGGAAGATACTTTGAGTCCGAGGCCCGGAGGTAGCTTGTCTTGTTTGAGCACAGTTCAGAGATAGTCGACTGCATATTGGAAGATTCTATATGACAGCTGAGTACAGTTTGAGTTTACTTCAACCGGGGGACAGCTTGCCCATGTCCGTGCACGTCCACAGTTACTTGATCATATTCATGAGGCACAGTCCGGCGATGCTCGTTTGTCAGAGATTATGGAGCAGGTTCGACAGGGCAGAGATTCAGATTTCGTGATCGATGACCAGGGAGTGCTATGATTTGGGACTCGACTGTGTGTGCCAGATTCCGAGGGACTGAGACGCGAGATTTTAGAGGAGGCGCATCAATCAGCATATAGTGTTCATCTGGGTTCTACCAAGATGTACTATAACTTGAGAGGTGTCTACTGGTAGGAAGGGATGAAAAGAGATGTCATAAATTTTGTTTTGAGATGCCTGACATGCCAGCAAGTCAAGGTCGAGCATTAGAGACCGGCAGGAGAATTACAGCCTTTTCCCATTCCGAAGTGGAAGTGGGAGTAGATCTCTATGGATTTTATCATGGGTCTACCTAGGACCAGTCGAGGGTATGACTTGATTTGGGTGATCGTAGATCAATTGATGAAAGTGGCTCACTTTCTGCCAGACCACTTTCGGATTCGCTCAGTATGCTCAGATATACATCGATGAGATTGTGCGACTACATGGCGTTCCTACTTGCATCGTGTCCGACAGAGGCACTCGGTTCACCAGTCGCCTTTGGCAGAAACTTCAGAAGGCTTTGGGCACCCAATTGAGTTTCACTAAAGCTTTCCGCAGACCGACGGTCGGTCAGAGCGGACCATACAGACTCTTGAGGACATACTCCGAGCTTGCGTTCTAGATTTCAGTGGCAGTTGGGATCGTCACTTGCCCTTGATAGAGTTCTCCTACAATAACAGCTTCCAGGAGACGATTCAGATGGCACCCTTCGAGACATTATATGGGAGGAGATGTCGATCACCAGTTTGTTAGACAGAGCTCGGTGAGAGCAGTGTTTTGGGACCGCAGCTTGTGCAGGAGACGACCGAGAAGATCCGGTTGATTCGGGATAGGATGAGAGCGGCTTAGAGAAGGCAAAAATCTTATGCGGATATACGTCGTCGCAGACTGGAATTTGCTGTAGGTGATCATGTTTTCTTGCGGGTTTCTCCAATGACAGGCGTGATGAGATTCGAAAAGAAAGGGAAGCTTGGTCCCATATATGTGGGTCCCTTCGAGATTCTCGAGCGATTCGGTACAGTTGCTTATCGTTTAGCCCTTCAACCCAGCTTCCTAAATGTTCATCCCGTGTTTCACGTATCGATTCTCCGCAAGTACCTTCATGACCCTTCTCACGCAATTCAGTATCAGACGATCCAGCCGGAGCGCGATCTTTCCTTCACTGAGCAGCCGATAGTCATTTTGGGTCGGCAGGTGAAGAAACTGAGCTCAAAGGTCATACCGTCCATAAAGGCTCTTTGGCGTAGCCCAAATAGCGAAGAGGTCACGTAGGAAGCCGAGGACAAGATGAGGAAGAAATATCCCCATCTCTTTGAAGGTACATATAGTTAGTTTTTTTTAAATTCGGGGACCGAATTTCTTTAAGGGGGGAGATTGTAACGCTTTAAAAATTCGTTTAGGTTAAATTTATGTTAATTAGTGATAATATGTGTTTTTCGTAAAACCTAGTTAATAATTATTTTCCACATAAACATGAATATATCTATTTTGATTATGTGATTATATATATAATTGTGTTTTATTAGTTAATATTTAAATTATTTTTCACTTAATTATTCATTTTACTTATTTATTAATTACTAAACTATTTTTTTAAAAACATGCACACATATATCTTGTGTTAATCCTAGGTTACATATGTCTTAACCAACCATGACAACTTAGTTTTTATTTTAAATGTAACATGCTCTTTTTTTCTTTCATCTCAAAGATTCTAGATTTTTCTTTTAAAAGAAAATGAAAAAGAAAATGGAAAATGGATTATGGGGGAATTCAATGCATGTATGGTCTCTTCTCTCTCTCTCTCTCTCTCGAACTCTTTCTCTCTCTCTCTTAAAGGCAGCCACCTTCCTCCTCCTCCTCCTCCATTCTCTCATGGTTAAACCTCTTTACCTCACACACAAATCCCTCAAACCTTTACAAAATCTAATCTAAATACATCAAAACAAATCTTTTTATGGTTTTTAAGGCAAGTTTTCAATTTGGGAGGCAAGATTTTCAAGTTTGAATCTTTCCCATCTCCTCTTGAAGTATAAAACCTACCTTAATCATTTCTTTGCTAAACTTTATGGTATTTTAAGCTTATATGGTGTTTTAGTGGTAATTAATGCAAGTTTTGAGATTTAAAGAGAAGATTAGGTTAAGTCAGGGTTTTTATGGCTTAATTAGGGTAATTAAGAGTAGTTAGTGCCTAATAATCCTATTAATCCAACAAGTTTGCACTAAAATACCTTAATGTCTCAAATTAGTGTTTTAAAATGGTTTTTAATCAAGTTTTATGGTACCGTGAATCTGCTATCACTTTGATAGTTTTTGAATTAAAAAAACATATATAGTAGAATATATATAGTGTTATGTGAGTGTTGTAGAAACCCGGACCCCTTTCACCTGACTTGGCCCGGGCGAGATTGGTGGAATTCCCGGCGCCGCCGGTCCCCATGTAGAGATGAGTGTTGGGGTTTTTGCAGGTAGTTGTCTGTAGGTATTTTATGATGTATAGTATTGCTTGTTTTTCCAATTTTTGCTCCAGATAAAATCTGGGACCATTTACCTATATTTTTAGTGTTGTGTCTTGTGCGATACGTACGATTTGAGTCACGGTTTGATGTATCTGTGAGAACAGCTAGATCGGGTTAGGTTTAGCGATATTACGCACGTCTTGTGCACCAAGTGCACACGTATTTTAACTCGTGGCATTAATTCTTTCGTATCGTGTTGTCTTCGTATATTATCGAATATTTAGCTTTATATATATTGATATTTGTGCGATTCTAGGATCGGTTGCGGAGACGTCGGACGAGGCAAGGAAAGAAAAGGCTGTGATTGGATCAGATTAGCTGAGGCGTTCCGGTGAGTAGATGTACACATCTATGGGGGGATCGTCTGGATGGCACAAGGCGCCCAATAGTTAGGATTATTAGTAGTTCTTGTAATTATATGCGTAGGCTCCCAATCATTCATATCATGGCATTGCATCTTCTTACATATGATATTATTATCTAGGACACTTGCACCATTACCATTAGTTCATGCAGCACGTGCGCTATTTTATGCAAACACACACGCCATTGGTAATTGCTATGTCACGAACACTATAGAACCTGCTTAAAATCGGTATCTGTGTATTTGCATCATGTATTATATGTAGACTTTTAGTTGTATTTTCATTGCATCGGGATGGATATGTAAGTTTGTTAGTCGTATACTCATCACATCATCATTCATACATAGCTTCTGGTCATACATCGCATTGTATATTATCGTTATAATGAACATCCATCATTACCAACATGTTCATATATTGTGATTCTTCTTGGAGATTTCAGTATTTATAGATTTCTGAATTTGGGGGAAAACCGTAAGAATTTTATTAACTTATTATCATTTTAAAAATGCAAGTTGCGATTTTCTCGTGATATGATGTATATGGCATCCACTATGAGTTTTCCTGATTTGAGTTGGTTTTCGAGACCCGATTTGAGGAGTAGGATGAACCGTCTCGGGTGCATGGTGGACCCGGTAAGGTACCCCGAAACAAGAAACTCGAGTTGTAGACGATGAGCCTGGCAGGGGAGCACGACCTACCGGTTATTATTGGCTCGACAGTTATCCGGAGGATACCGACCAGAGTCGTGGGATGTGACGGATTTGAGGGCCGATCTGAGAGACGGCTATTGAGATATTGAGATACATATATTGTGTCGATACTTGACACGGATTTTCTGTCGATTTCACTGATGATACTCCTGTTTTATTATACAAAAGATATATCCAGATTTTGTGTTTGATTATTTATTCATGTTGCATTCATACTAGTGCATCGCATCATAATTGTATATGTAGGTTGTGACGCATTTGGGTGCATATTTATGATAGCTTTATTCGATGTTACTTACTACTCACGAGTTGGCAACTCACCCCCGTTGTGCCACAGTATCTTGCAGGTCCGAACCGTCAACATAGTAGCATCGGGCGTACTTCCTATTCTGCTCCCTTTTCATCGATTTGCGGCTTGCTTGTAGGTGGGTTTTGTGAGGATACTCTTTTGTTCCCACCTTGTGTATTTACTGTTATATCTAGTACACTCCATCTACCCTATCTACCATTTCCACCAGTGGTATATTAGACTTAGAATGTGAGCTTGTGAGATTTGTGTGTGTGTGTGTGTGTGTGTGTGTGTGTGTATTCTGTTTCTGGTGTCGAGCTCGTGTGAGCCGACTTTATACTTGGTTTCTGTTTTCTTGCTTTTAAATGTTGATTTCGTATTATGATGATATATCTTGCATGTGGTTGTGTTCCGCCGTTCGGCGAAGAGCTAGCTCCCGCTTGGGGATGCCTTTATTCATTACTTATGTATATTCATGTGTTATACCCATTTGGGGCCAGTTTTTACAAAGGAAACTCTACCGAAATTGTTATAAATCTTGAGTTTATTGTAAGGGTTTTCAAAGTAACTTTTCTATATTTAAATCACCTTTTTAAAACAAGTTTTCATTCACTCTATTTCTTTAAACGGTTTAGATCTTATGGGCTTTGGCTTACTTAGATTACGTTATGTCTCTAGACGTTGCGTAATTTAAATTCCAGTCACATTCCACATATTCGGGTTGTGACAGATTCCTCCGCTCCGATACACCGTTGTGCTGTGGTGTATACGGAGGAGTAAGCTGAGAGAGAATTCCATTCTCTTTTATGTATTCTAGGAATTCCGTGCTTAAGTACTCCCCTCCTCTATCAGATCGGAGGATCTTGATACTTTTGCCAGTCTGGTTCTCTACTTCGTTTCTATATTATTTGAATTTCTCAAAAACTTCAGATTTGTATTTCATAAGATATACATATTCGAATCTAGAGAGATCGTCAGTGAATGAGATAAAGTACGAGAACCCACCCCTTGCATGTATAGACATCGGACTACATATATCACTGTGTATGAGTCCCAAGAGCTCTACTGCTCTTTCTCCGTGTCCGGTGAACGGAGATTTGTTCATCTTTCCCTTGAGACAGGACTGACAAGTTTCATAAGATGAAAATTTGAACGTATTCAAATATTCATTTTTATGCAACTTACTTAGTCTTTTCTCTCTGATATTACCAAGTCTACAATGCCACAAGTAAAATTCGTTCATTTCTGAACTCTTCCTCTTGCGTGTGTTTTGTATATTAAAAACTGTATTTTGATTTAGAACATAGATACCATTACACAGTGTACCTTCTGCAACCAATACCTTATCAAGGTAGATGTTCATGATATTTATATTAAGAACAAAACTATATCCATCTTTATCAAGCAAAGAAACTGATATGATGTTGCAAACCATGGAAGGTACATAGTAGCAATTGTTCAAAAATCATAGTATTGCCATTTGGCAATGCTAGGTGATATTCACCGACGACAACAGTATCAACTTGTGTTCCGTTCTACTCTGAGGGACATATCACTAGGTCCAACCATCCTACTTTTTCTCTGTCCCTGCAATAAATTATAGATATGAGATCATGATCCGGTATCTAGTACCCAGGAGGTAAGACTGACCGAAAAAAGTTCTCAATAACAAGAACACCTGAAGGAGACGCAATAGTATAATTCTTCTTCATTGGGTCATCAAGGAATTCATGCAATCCTCTTTTCTCTGCTCATACTCATGACTGCTGTCATAAGTTAAAGCCAAACCGGCGTTCCCCAGCCCCGAATAAGAATTCGGATCGGTCAAGCGATCATTTTATTATCTTGATTAAGGCATGAATTGGTTGCTACCTGTAGAAAGAGAAAAGAAACACTCAGCGTGCGCTCTTGCAAGATTAGATTGGTTATTAGTTTATCTAATCAGGATGGCTCCTACTGTTTCCTCGAATTCTCCTACAAACCTTAAAAGGAGAAATAGATAGGATCATTAACACCTTACAAGTTCGCCAACCGTTCAGCCAGGTAAGTGTTGGTACTCCGAGGGAGGTTCCCCGTGCTCTCACACGGACCTAATTAAAATAAACCTCATTTCCGCAGAGGCGTAGCCCCATTAACACTTTTCTAGACACCTAATAGGTCAGCTATTGTGAAGTGAAAAATATCTCCTAAGAGTAACCTACTCATCAGTAGGATCGGGATCCAACTATCATTGCGTGATAAACTAGATGGAAGCCACTCGAGTAACCACACTCCAGAAGGTATGCAGCACTAGCAAGTTTCCTGTATATTTGAAACTCCCGATATGGTTTTTGCCCCTAGGACCTTAGTGACCTTGATGAATAATCAACAAATCAAAAGATCCTAGTCAAGTTCAACCCGTCGTTATCCAATATTGCATTAGATCACCCGCATGACCCTTGACAAATAATCAACAAAATCATGCGACTGTTCTAACCAATCGCATTTATCTATGCAACAGAGAATCATTACCCAGCTACAGTTCACTGCGCCTTGACGAATAATCAACAAACGCAGCATGAATACTAGGTACTAATTATCTGAAACGACGGAGGGCTACGGCTAGTTTTTGGCAAAAAACCTTTAACGTAATGAACTTGATATCGTTGAAGGAACCAAGTAGTTTTGAAAAGGAGTGGTTTAGGCTCCGCTTTTAAAAACTTATGGTTTTGAAGAAAACCGAGTAATCTACGGTATAAACTTTTGCTCAAGAGGTCACTCCCCACGAAGGGATCTAGGCTCTTGCCTACTCGAATGAGGTGTTGGATATTCATGACCGAATAACACAATGCAAAGCGTAAGAATATGACTATAGTTTTTCGAAAAATTTTCGAACAATATCTTTTAGGTTTCTTTTCTTGCATTAATCAAAATTAATGTGGTCCTATCAATTAATCCCTATCACACCAGAAAAGAACGAAAATACAATATACGTATATACCATCCGCATTCGCCATAGGGCCCTGTCATGCACCGTTAGGTTACTTAACTAACGGTAGAGTGGGACTGGACTAGCGCGGGTGCAAAACATATACAACATCTACTAATATATAAATATATATATATATATATATATATAACATTCGTTCCAGGCATGATATAAGCAACATCACAGAACATCAACAAGAAACACAGAATGGTGGATAATCTTGGAGCCTCGGGTTTCATTTGAGCCTCAAATGAGACCCGACGTTCCCGGTCGTGTGGATAACCCGTGCAATGAAAACCTGGACCCCTACGAGCGCGGCAAGTTACCCACCAATCCCAAAAGTGAGGCAACCCCAATCAATAAAGTGAATGGGCTACCTAGCACTTCACGGGACCCGGTAACTTGAGCACCCCTCCGTGGGTCATCTTATACCCCCTACGAGTGCGGCGAATAGCCCGCCAATTCTAGAGTGAGACCCCTTCCGTCTCAACGCCATGAGATGCGGTCCCGTTGCCCTCTTAAACCCAGTTATTCGAGCACTCCATCGCGGGGTAATTCTAGTACAGAAAAGAAAAAATATATGTACAATGGTGACATTGTCCACAACCCAGTCGTGCCCCAATCAAATAATATACAATCTGGCAGAGACGTATGTCCACATGTTGGACGCTCGCCACGCAATATGAATACACAAATAAATCTGAACTGTACTACAACCATTGCACCATAGGCTATCCACCATGACAATTCAACCACAAAATCAGCATATTACAGAACATCAACGTGAATATCATGTTCGCAAATCCGTCTAATAGAACATATAGCAATTAGTTGAGTTATACTGCTCAATGATATTCATGGTCGCAGATACTAACATATGTACTGATAAACACGTATTTAAAATTTTGATCGACAAAAAACTTTTCCGTATTGGCCCCAAGTGCTAACCAGTACTCAAACAAATCTGGGCCAGAATCATACATCTCAAAAATCACATTTCTATACAGCAGAGTGCCAGAAAAATTTTGGTGCGCAGAGGCCCCACTTCGACCACGAAACTGCCGCAAACAAACATGTTGTGCGGCGGTTCCGCGGCCGTATGATGGGCTTATGTGCCTAAATTTCTTCTGGCCTTCTAAAATTGCCTACACGTATTTTTAAGATGCTCTAAATAATTTTTTGAACAATTTTTAAAATCGACAGAAAACATGAGAAATGGAATTGTGATTTGAAAAATTTCGTCGATCGATGTTTTAAACACGCCTAAACTAGCTAGTAAGGGTTTATGGGCTGACTCTGATACCTGTTGGGATTTCCTAGCGTCCTGACCATCTACCCTGGCCGTTGCGGAACAAAATTTTTTTAGGGTTTGAAACTGGCGCTAGAAATAACCCGTCCTAGAATCTACCATAAACCGAAACTGGCTAACATGAGGAGATCTTTAATTACTATGATAGAAGTTTCTCACCAAAAGATTTGTGTCCTTCGGTCTTCTATCCTCTTCGTTTGCTTCTAGAGATCTCCCTGATTGAGCTTGTTTGTTTTTCCTTACTCCTTGAGTTCTCCTGGATCGAGTTTGATCGTCGGTTTCCCTCCGTCGAAGATGATCCGCCTGAGGGATGTGGTCTATGGCTCTAGATCCATACTAAGAGTCTAGTGGAGCAATTAGAGACTTTAGATTGCTAATCTAAAGTATCTATAATGTAGTGTAAGGTTTTATGTGTGTGTCTATCTCACCTCCTCTCTTGATTCTCAACACATGAGATTGTAGAGAGGAGGTTGAAGATGAAGGTGGAGGAGCTCAAGAAAAGAAGTGAGGAGAGTGAAGCAAATGGTGAGAGTGAATGATTTTTCATGAAAGAGAAAAAACAACCATAGTTTTGTAAAACCATTTTTCCAATATAATAAATCCAACCATGCTTGAATAGTTTGCATAAATGAATTGAAAATTCATTTGTCAATACTATTGAAACATGGTTATCACCATACCCCCTTACCAATTTTACACCTTATTTTCCAATTAAAGATAAATGGATAAAAACTAAAATGAGGTGTCCACCTTCTAGAATATTTTCCGTATAAATACGGATTACACTCTACTGTATATACATACCTGTATTCGTATCGAAATACGAATACCCAAAGAGATAGAATAACACAAAGAATATAATACTAGAATATACAAATCGAAATACATATATGTAAATTATTAAATCATTACCTGATTTAATAATCCGGCTCAATCCTGAACCGGCTAGTATTACCAACTGTTCGATCGAAAGTCCGGGTAACTAGTACAATCAATCGAACGGAACCATGCACGTATCCAATACGGCCACTACATCATTTCGCCTGAACCAAGAAAACCCTCTATGTAGGACTCTAAAGACTCGACAGTACGCCGGCAGTGAGTTACTGAATAAATCCATAACCACAAGCACGTCAGTGGCACTAGCTGTACGTAACGGCTACCCGGGTACCTGTCGAAAAGGAAGGCCGACGAGCAAATTCATCCGGATCCCTACTGATCCTATCTATGACAATCTCCGTACAGTCCGGTCTCTTCGTCTGAGAGTTTCGCATACTGGTTCTAGGGGATGGTAAACATCATACCCTAATAACCCGATATTTCGTGCTGATGTGGCTCTGTACCAATCCGGAAAACTACTGATCAACCTATCAGTAAATCCCAACTGCTTTGGCTAAGGTCTTATGGTGCTGGCCAATCGAACACAGTGCGATATCGACTCCCTATACCGGGAGAGACGAATCCCCAACAATCGCTCACTGCCTCCATGTGGCTCGGGACTGTACCCAACCAAAACCTGTTTACACGACTCGGTAAAGCCGTGTTAGGGTAGTGATCAAAGTACGGTGGGAACTCATACGAGACAAATGACGACCTCAAGTATGAAGACTAACCTGTACTCATGCCACCTAAGAACTGCTATCTGACGATAGGTATAGCACCATCTAGAAGTTCTCGGCGAGTCTATCTAGTGTACTCACCCCCAGTGAGCACCTGTATATGATCTTAGGTGCGAAAAACCAATGGCTGTGGGACCAACCATCGCCCCTCTTCTGGGTCTATAAACGTATACACTAGTCTACTCCTGAATATTGATGCTCAGTCTCGATACTCCCACGACTAGGGACCTTTTAAGGATGTGCTTATCGATTACCCAGTTTCCACAAGTATGATCGCCATCACAATGCAGGTGGTCAAGCAATAATCCTATGGGCTTTATCAACATGTATAAATGATATGTAATAACAAGTAAAACATATGCACATGTTAAGATAAAGATAAACCAAATAGCATACTATCATATCGAGTAAGATTGTCCTATACATACATATGTCCAAGCATCCACATGTATATATGTATCCAACAATAGTGAATTCAAATCATAAACATGCCACTTATACATTCATATGTAACAAGATATTACCTTTTGTGAAAGTGGTTGTCGACTTGACCCCCAAAACGATTCAAGTGCTTATAAAAGATACATTATTCATTGAAATAAATTATATGAAGGCATGAAATGCATTGAAAAAGGTATTGTCTAAAATATACGAAGATTAGGAAGATTCGTATGAACATTTGCCTCGATATCATTCTGACATCAAATCTACTAATCCCGGGACTGTTTTCAAGATAACCGACGCTTCAATGTCAGAAAGAATGTGATATTTTACCGGTTCATTTTGGGCATTTGGACCGGCCATTGATGGTTTCGCTTATTGTCGTCCCGTTCTCAGTATTGATCGGACCTACTTATACGGCAGATATAAAGGGACTTTGCTCATTGCTACCGGGGCCGATACAAATGATGGCCTTTATCCTTTGGTATATGCTGTAGTTGGAGGTGAAACCACTGAAAATTAGGAGTGGCTCATTGATTGCATTTATCTTTACATTCCATCCGTACGGGGAAGGAACATTACCTTCATATCTAACTGGATGAAAGGAATTCTGACTGCATTACGAAGATCATGGCCAGAACCTCATAGTCATCGTTATTGTATGCAACATATCAGAGCCAACTTCTCAACTGCTGGATTTAGTGGTAAAACCTTGCAGAGTTGTTTTTCTCAAATTGCATGTGCACCAGATGACCTGACCTATACAGAGCTGAGAAAGGAACTTAAACGTATATGTCCAAGAGCAGATGCTTGGATTGAAAGTAGTCTAAAAATGAAGAAAAAAGATGGGCTCTTTCGAAAGATGGTGGTAAACGATTTTGCATGATGACTACAAATGCTTCAGAAAGCTTTAACGGGGTTTTAAAAGGATCTCGATTTTTTCCTATTCAAGTCTTAGTAAGACGGACTTTTTACAGGGCAAACAAATACTTCTTTGCACGACGTCAGGAGGGACAAGATTGGACGGAAAAGTTATGTCCTAAGTTCGAACAATTAATAACAAGAAGGGCTATTGATGCTAGGCATGCTTGGATCGTGAGGTTCAGCCAATCCGAATGGTAGGTGGCTGACAAAGATGGAAAAAATAACGACATAGTCATCGACGGTAGGAACTGCAGTTGTACGTGCAATATTCTTAAGTTGCAAAAATTACCTTGTTCACATGTAATTTCAGCATACACATGAGCAGAGGGTGAGTGGAACATTGCACATCACGATCTTATTTCGAAGTGGTATTCTGTCCCCAATTACAAAGCTGCTTATGCTCTGTTGTTCCATCCTGTACCTGATAACCGATATTGGGAGGCACACAACGGTCTAATGATATTACTGCCTATCAGTAGGAGACAAGCAAGACGACCACGTTTTACTCGTATCAAAGGTGTTATGGATGATTCACGAGAAGGACGTAGGCAAAATAAATGCAACATCTACAATGAGTATGGTCATAACAAGGCACAATGCAAAAATCCTCCAGCCCCACGTCGCCATTGGTAATCTATGCCTATATTTTTAAATACATGCACATGCATATACACACACATGCACACATGTCCAATCACAAAAAACAAACATATATCTACACATACATACACGCACACATACGTTCTTTGTTATACATGCTTATTTTTTCAAAGATAATATAACTCTACTTTTTCATTGTGCAGATATACCTATGGATTCTGGACCTATAGATTCGAGTGTTCTGTATTTGCAGGCTGACCACAGGTCGGCCAACGCCGCAGTAGTACTGGTAAAACTTTGTGGTTTTATTTTCTTTACTTACATATATTATTTATTTGTTACTGATGCAAGTCCTCTTTTTGTAACTGGCAGAGTGATCAGGTGATTACATGCGTTGACCACTCAGTCCAGAGCAGCCGGATCCCAGTTCGAGATGCCCATGTGCAGGCTAAGCTGCAACGGGCAGGCTTTCATCTTCTATCATGATTATAGTATATACATCTGGATAGAGGCTTGATTACGGCTTGGGTAGATAGATGGAGACCGGAGACCTGCATATTTCATTTTAGAGTTGGTGAGATGACTATCACTCTTCAGGACGTCGTTGTGCTAATTGGTCTACCTATAGAAGGAGAGGTGGTTGTTGTGGAGTACAGCCACGATTGGTCAGACTTGTGTCCCGGCTTGTTGGGTAGGATTCCGTCTGTTGGCCAGAGGAAAGGCAGTAGCATACACTTGAGTTGGCTGCAGGAGGCGTTTTGTGTTGAGCCTGCCTTGGATGCTACCCCCACGGCGATCGAGAAGTACGCACGAGCCTACATTTTACATCAGATTAGGGTTTGCTTGTTTCCGAATAGGAGCAAGAGCAGAGTTAGCCTTGCCTGGCAGCCTCTTTTAACTGATCTTGACCAGTGTGGCACTTTATCATGAAGGGGTGCAGTTCTGTCATTCATCTATAAATGGCTGCATTGATGGAGCAGAAGAGTTTTGGGGGTTGTTTGACGCTTCTTCAGGTATACAATACTTAAAAACGCATTCTACTAATTTTGCGTAATTAAATTGATATTCAATGTAAAACGTAATTCTATCATATTGTATTTCAGATATGGTCATGGACATATCTCTCTATTGGTCACCCGACCATTATGACACGGTTCGCTTTAGATGGCCAAAGGACATATGGATGCCAGTAAGTATTTGAAACTATACGCATATTTCAATTTTCAATTTTTTTTGGAATATTACCTTGTGTGTAATCTATGCAGGTGGAATGTGCCCAGGTCATGGGATGCGACACCGGAACGCAGCCTCCGTTTCTACCGCAATGAGTTCGATGTCATGGAGGTACGTGGACACCGTACATACATGACCTGATGGCACTCTACATCCATTATGTTTGGCAGGCGTCGGCTTCTAGCGTGCGGGGACGCCGATTGTCTGCAATGATGTTATTCAGATGCACATGCCAGACCGTGTGATCCGCCCGTTCGGTTTGAGGAAGCACATATCAAGCGCGATGGAGAAGACACCGCGACAGGGTGGAGCGCTAGTTGGGGATGCTTGGTTCGTGGAGTATTAGATTTGGGTGGGTCGATGGTACGATCGGATACACCACATAGCCGATGAGATGCAGTCAGGTATACCGATAGATCAGTACCTTTCCTGGTATTGGATGATTACCCGCAAATTCTTCATCGTAGCCGCCCCTCCGCCCACCTTATATACGTCTCAAGGACCGATAGAGAGAGATCTAGTAAGTTTATATCAAACCTTTTAAAATTAAAATCTTATTTTTATGAAATTCATTATTTTATTTACCATCAATATAGGTCCATACCATTTATGTGTTGGAGGATATAACTGATGAGGGTATTAGTGGCACCAGGGACTTAGCGAGCTGCTTTATGAATATCAAGTCCTTCATCAGGAGTGTGATGACGAGGCACAGATTCATACGTCCACCGGTCGTGCCTGTACTACCCGTGGCTTCGCCACTTGTCCCAGCACTACTCGTGCCTCCACCAGCTGTGTCCGTACCTGCAATTCCTATCACGTATGCATGACGTAGATGGAGACAGCCGACGCCGTCTCAGCATCCCGATGAGTACGAGCATGGACCATCACAGCCAGAGCCGTCTGAGCCGCCTGCCACCAACGAAGCCGGACCGTCACAACCTCGATTTCCTGTAGCGAAGAGGACACCTGGGATGGTGCGACGACTTCGTTAGATTGTCATGAGTGTTCGTGTTGTATTGTTTTGCAATGAATTCGTTATTTATTTTACATTTTTTAATGTTTCCGGCTTATGGTTCTTCACCGTTTGGGCATCGTATATTGTGCGTGGATTGTGTCTCCGCCGTTTGGGCGTTGAGTTAGCTCCGTCTGTGGATACTGTTATTTTACTATACTTGTATATGAATTTTATTCAAAATTTACAAAGGAGGTGCTGTCCGATTTTTCCCGATTATTTCTTTACAAAATAACACTATAATTCATTTTAATTCAAACGTTGATTCTCTCACACAAACACATGTTCATACACGATATATTACACATACATGGTACACCAATCCACAACATACACGAGAATGACACAAACAAAATAGATATAAAGAAAAGTAACAACGGTATAATTCATTACTAAAATTTCAAAAATAAATCTGTTCATCACAGAAAACTGCATTTTAATACCTCTCATTCATTATGAATTTTGTTATTTATCGGTACTATTAATCAGTGTCTGCTCAGTAATTACAGTTTACAAGTATTTGCGATAAAATATTGGAAACACACTCAATATCACGGATATAGCGTTTGGGAGCCGACACTGCAATCAGAACAGAAAACCGGCCGTTATTCAAGAGCTCTTTTGCAATAAATCTGTGCACACAATTTTGGTCCAATACAATACAAGTGTGCACTAGCTCTTTTGGGACATGGACCATGGTGGGGGCTGCCTTGGCACACTCATGACTTGTGCAAGTGGGCAAGTGAGTATGATGTGTGTTAAATGCAAAAAGGTGTGATGTGAAATAAAGCATCAAATTTTCCTCCAATTCCACTGAATACAAAGCAGGGTTATTTAGAGAAATCAAACAATACCAGTGGGCAAGTGGAGAGCACACAAGTCCACCATGCCAAGACAAGCCTCATTTCTCGGATTTGGACCGACGAGCCCCCCAATAAAACCGGTGTCTCCGGTCCTCCTTGCTCTGTTTGACCCTAATTTTCTTATGGCACTTTATAGGCATCACATCATTCATTCTATATTGTTTGTTTATTCTATTTTGATGCCTATAAATACCAGAACAAATTTGAGCCAAGGGGTGCACATATTCTATAGTTTTGTTTTAGTTTTTGGTTTAGGCTTGAGAGTTGAGTGGGCTTTAACTTGGTTTCTTCTTCTTCTTCCCTCTTGAAGATTTCTTTTGAGAGCTTCATTATGGAGGTTGAACAAGCTGCCAATATCTTGTACCTAAACTTATTCAAGTGTTAATAATATTGTTATTGTTTTGTTTACTTGTTTCTTTTCTTTACTTGCTTTTCTTTTCATTATGTGTAACTAATCTTTCTTTGGTTGTGGTGATAGTGAGAAAATGAGATGAAAGCTCTTGCCTTTCTCCTCCTTTTGTTTATGTTTAATTTACTTAACATGATTCTAACTTAAAAATTGTTTATGTATTGATGCGATATGGTATTTTGAAACCATGGTTACTTTGTAACTTCTTCATATACCATACTCACTCCCTTTCCTCATTTCACAATGTTTAAGTTAAAATCAATTTGGTGTTAAATTTGCTAAGTTTAGATACGGTATTTTGTGATCAAGTGCTTGACAAACCCTCGGTTTTCATATACCATATACTATCACAAACCCTTAGCAAAGTTAACACTAAAACTATTTGCTCTCATTCGCTACTTTGTGTTTTTTATGTTGTCGTATGCTTGCTAACCGTTGTGCTTAGTGTTGATACCTCAAGCTTGGACATACAAATGGTAAGTGAACAAAACGGACTCATTTCGTGTTTTGCGTCGAATATCGGAATTTGATGACTTGTGCTCCGCAACCGTCTTGACAAGTCATGCTTCACGTTGGGATCGACACAAGGACGGACAACTCATAAGTAAGGGAGCGTCGAAGGAATCGTCGCGGTTCGACCATCCGAGCCAAAGCCACGGCCATTTCTTTCTTTGCTAGTTTTCTTTGTTTTTGTATTCTATTTTTGTGACAACCAACCTATTCATTATTTGTTGAACCTTAAACAACAAAACCTAATACACAATTCCCTACGGATCAACCCGTACTTACCGTCTCGCTACAACGCGTCGTGCACTTGCGGTTTATAAATTTTAAAACGAGACCGAGCTCGCGTGTGCATCCATTTCCTTAAAAAGATTCCATTTTCAAAACATACACGTTTGCGCGCGCGGGTGATGACCCAACAAAATCTTCTACGTTACTTAGCTTCGCAGCACAGAATTAATCCACTCTGTAATTGCATCAATGGCCTCATCACCTAGCTCAGTATCTCGAGTGAATTCGAGATAGTTCAAAGCCGACGGTGCATAAAGATGCGGTAAAGAGAGCTTGCTGAGTACTCGATATTGCGGCCTGAAAGAAGACACATAGAACGAAAGAAGTGAAGACGACGATTTGCTTCTCCATGGTGGTCATGGGTTATTTCTTCATGGGAAGACGGGAGTGCATCCAATACGGCTAAATGCAAGAGCCGTAGGATTTCACGACCGATCTTCATCAGCTAGTTCATACCCCCTCGTAATCGATAGAGAATGCCTTCGTAATCAGAGTAGTCTATCATTGTATATACAGATTTCACCACAGTGTAAGGTATGCACCTCTTAATTTCATCGATTGGCAGCAATCCTGCAGATGAAGATCCCGACATCAAGAGAGAGAGAGAGAGAGCGAGGCTAAGAACTGAGTGGGAGAAAGACAGAGAATGTGATGGCGATGAGATCTGAGAGAATGAGAGAGCTCAGCATAGATAGTGAGATTCGAGATAGAGAGGAAGAAATTGAACTCTTAATATAATGAACACAATCATTTATGGGTATGGGTTTTTTTGGGGCGCGGTTTGCAACTGCACCCCAGAAAAACACACCCCTGTGAATGATTGTGTTTCTTTTGGGGCGCACGTTCAAACTGCGCCATAGAAAAAACACAGACCCATGGATGAGTATGTTTCTATTTTTGGGCGTATTTTGCATTTACGCCCTAGAAAAAATCATACATGTGAATGATTGTGTATCTTTTTGGGGCGCACCTTCAAACCGTGTCATAGAAACACACACACCCGTGAATGAGTATTTTTCTTTTTGGAACACAGTTTGCAACTGCGCCAAAAAAAATACAAAGTCCTTACAAAAACAATGATTCATATTATTTTGCATTTATTAATTGTATGGGGCGTATTTTGAAACTGCGTCTCATACAAATGTTATGGACACAGTTTGTAACTGCGCCCAATATATTTGTATGGGGCATAGTATCAAACTGCACCCATAACATTTGTATGGGACACAGTTTCAAAATGCGTCCCATACAAATGTAAAGAGCAAATGTATGAGGCGCAATTTCGAACTGTGCCCCATACAAATGCTATGGGCGCAGTTTGAAATTGCGCCCATAAAAAAATTATTTCACGCCAGCGCTCGCGCTGACGTGACGCCTACGAGACAAAAAGTGATCTCTTTTTTAAATTAATTTTTAGAGTGCTTTTTTTTTAATAATTATTAATTATTTTTGGTTTACTTAAGAAAAAGCTGTCCTTAATTTTAAGCATTGTAAGAATAATTTCGTGGTGGGCGAGATTGTTGGATGCTGCAGGAAACTAATACATCAGATGGCGCTTAAAACGGTAAAGGTGGGAGTTTTTGTTCCCTATTGTGTTATGTTCAAAGTTGAAGTTTGGCCTAATTTTGTTAAAAGTTTGATTTTTTTTCCTTAATAGAACGTCGGGTCGAAGGATCAGAAATCTTTGTCAGGGTTTTGGCTTGTTCTGTAATGGAGAGCGAAATTCGTGTGGTTCGGTTCGATCCCCTTCTGAATTAATTTGAGATATGACCACCCAAAACACATGCAAATATTTTGACAAGTAAATTTTGGACTGTAGAGATGGTTGATAATAAACCTTAGCATTTCAAAATTTTGATAGGCAAACTGTAGTTTTGGTGGAAATATACAATTAGTCGATCATAAACCTTGGCATTTCAAGATTTGGTACCGTAAACTGTAGTTTTGGCCATTAGCAGCTTATTAAACTACTTAACGTATCATCGAATACGCTTTTTCATATACTGAGTTAGACAGACTATAGTTTTTGATATATTTGTCCTAAATTTGGGTTGTGTCTAAATGTTGGGGAGGTGAAGGAAATGATCCGTATGAAACCATCCAATATGACCGACATTCAAGAAAAATCATACATTTTTTTAATGATACAAGCCATGAATATGTCAAATTTGGAAAAAGCCATCCTGGCTAAGTCAGGACCGTATTCATGCATATTCAGGAAGGTTGTTCAAATTTGATATATTTCATTCTACTATTGTAATTTCCCTTCAATTAATGTATATCATCTAATATGGTTTTATTATTCTTGGAACTACATATGATAACTGATAACATGCTACTTATTTTAGAATAATATTTGGATGTGCCAGCCCCTTTTATTTTCCCTTCATATACAGTCATCAGAATATACTAGACAATATGCTGCTTGTTTAGAAAGGAAAATCGGTGGAAAGTGATGGAGGCTAGGATCTCCTTCAGATGTTGTCCTCCGTCGATCTGTCGCGAACGTGAATGAACGGCTGAGATTGGTGTTGAGGGTTGCCTCTTTGAGCGTGTGATTCTCAGTGGGCTTATTTTGAGGCGAAGCCGAGCTATCTGCAAAAGAAGTCCCGGGGTGCTTGTACCACCGTGGACCCTCTGACGTTCAAATTAGCCGAGATATTTGAGCAGAGTAGCGGCTTATTGGGTTAAAATTGCCTTACCTGAATCGTCTGGGAGAGAGGTCTTTATAGTGGTCGCTTGGAGCGAGCTGGCGTAAGATCTTCGCCGGCCGTTACGCCCCTGGTGTTACTCCTGCGTGAGATACGCTCGTTAATGGGGGGATATGGCGGCGTGGAACACAGGATGTTGGGTGGCGGATATCTCACTTCTGGAGAGATACGCGGAGCCATGACGGAGGCGCTTGGGCTCTGCGCCCTTTGTTGCTCGGTAGAACCGAGGAGGCTTAGCTCGGCGGGAGGCTTGGAGACGAGCAGGAGACCGAGGGCTCGGTTCTGTGCTGGCTCGGAGATGAGCAAGGATGGCCGAGGAAGCTCAGCACGTAGGAGGGCTCGGAGGCGAGCCGATGGTTCTTTGCAAGGGTGAGCACAGGAGTGTTCAGGGACCCGTCGAAGGTCGAGTCATACCTCGGGTCGGTAGCCCGGGGAATGCCTCCAATGTAAGACGCTTGCCCTGTTTCCGTGAGCCCCGGGACACGTCATCTGCCACGTGTCATGATCTGGTGAGTTCCCACTTGTGAGCATCATCATTAGTCCCCCACTCTCATCCCGACCTATTTATGGGTCGGGTCGAGAGTGGTTTGACCGGTCTCCCGGGCTCATCCTGTAGTCAAAAATCTATCAGTGCGGATCTCTGAGGCGGCTGGGCGTAGCTTCGATGACGTCAGCGGATCAGGGGGGAGATCGTGCATTAAAAAGAGAGCACCGATTCGCTTTTACGTCTGTTGAGGCGCAGACCACGTGTCCGACGTGGATTGGCGGACGTGGCGGGCTATCGCTGTCGCCTGTGTCCGAAGGGACAGCTCCAATGGTCGTTTGACACGTGGGCGTCGACGGCCAGCGGGCACGAAGCTTCGTTTTGACGGGAAACGATCTGAGCCATTGAATGCATCGCCTAAGTAGTATAAATAGGGGTGGGATCCCCCCAGGGTCCATACTTTCGCCATTATTTTCCTATTGTTGCGAGAGATAGCTCGGCGCTCTGTCCCTTAGATCGGATCTCTCGCGCTTTTTTCTCGGAGGAGTCCTTCTTTCGAATCTGGTTAAATGTCTTTCTCTGAGGAGTCTGTGGAAGTTGTTAGGGTAGAGTCGAACGATGAGGCTCCAGTTGTTGGAGCTGAGTCCAGGGTGTCTTCTCCTGCTTCTTCCTCTGCCCCATCCGAGTTGGGTTCCCCTCATAGAGTTAGGGTCACCCGTGCTGCTCGTCGCCAGGCGACGGTAAAGGTCCCCAAAGTGTGTATTTGGAACGCTCGTGATGCCCCCTCTCTCCTAAGAAACATGGACGAGTTCACTGAGATCTGGGCTCGTTTCCACATTCCCCCTAGCTATGCACTCCGTTTAGCTAGGGAGGACGAAAGGGCGGATCAGATGCAGGGCAAAGAGATTTCCTTGTACTTAGATGCATTCCGGGCTGGGATGCGTCTGCCCTTTCCTCCCAAAGTATGCGAGGTGCTACGTTGCTTCCAACTTGTCCCGGGCCAGCTAGTACCGAACTCGTAGAGAATTCTCCTCAAGTTTCTGGTCCGATTGAGACTTGAAAAAATCTCTTTCAGCCTGACCCTTCTCACTTCCTTCCTTTATTACAAAAATCATCCCGGCACCCATAAGGACGAGCCGAGCTAGGTGTACATTTCCTTGAAAAAACGCAAGGGAGGGACGGCCGGATCAGGGGTAGTAGTTGTTCCTTCTTCCATTCACGAATGGAATGGGAAGTTTGTATTTGTCGGGCCACCCGAGGACGAGGATTGGCCTATGCCTGTACAGTGGCATAGGGCCGACTGCCCGCGGGTGAAGCGATCGTCCTCTTCCGAGGCGAGGGCGGTGTCCATGTAGGAGCCGATCCAGCGGGCCGACATTTTGCTTTTCGAGCAGGCCCTTAGCTGGTCTAGGCTCAGCTCTGCTCGATTAGTGGGTGAGTTAGGAGCTTGGACGATCTGTTTATACTTGAATATTTTTCTTTCGCTCTTTTCAGCGTCGCTAACTCCCTTTGTGCATTCTTCTTTCCGCAGGGCCAATGGACCGATCCAAATTCTTGGCTGCTATAGCCGCAAAGAAGGGGAGGAGGATCGGGGGCGCTAGCTTGTCCCGCCCTGGTTCAAGCTCGGCCATGAAGCCAGCCGCACCGGCTAAGCCTTCCATTGCGCCCCGAGCCCCGGAACCCGGCCGCGGGAAGAGCCATAAGCACGCTCGGGGACCGGAGCCCCGGGCGAGGGAAGTGGAGGATGAAGCCGACCCCCCCAGGCCCTCCTCAAGAGGTACAAGAGGATGGTTTCTCGATCTATGGCCTCCCCGATCCCCGTGCAAGAGGGGGACGTCTGTTTCGAGATGTCCTCGGGATTTTCCGTTACCGATAGCTTGTTTTTGGATATGGAACGATCGGCAGGGTGCAAAATTCCCTGGGGGACCCTTAAGGCCCATGTGGCCGCCATCGCTCAGGAGTCTGTCCAGGTCAATATCTGCTTTCTGTTGAGGTTTTTGTTAAGTATTTTTTCTCAGATCGGATACTCTTAACCCCGTCCTTTACTTTCCTTAGGTCCTCCAGCACTGCGCCCTCATCGTTAACATGGAGTCTGAGGAGATTGCCCCGGCGATGCGGAAGGCGGATGAGTCGTCCTCGCGAGAGGAGGACCTATGCCTGGAGCTGCAGCAGGCGAAGGAGAGGATAACTGCCCTCGAGACCCGGGTGGCCACCGAGGAGGTGACGAATTCCAAATGCAATGAGTCCATTCAACTTCTGAGTGAATCCAACAAGGTCATCCAGGTTAAGTTGGAGGATGCTAAGGTGCTTAATGCAACGATGAAGAAGTTGCGGGACGCCTGCAAGAGGGAGACCCAGGCGGCGCTTGATGCGGCGAAGCTTGCCGACCTCCGGGCTGTGAAATCGGTGGAGAAGTACAAGACGTTGGACCAGTTCTATGCCGATCTTGCCGACGCCCGACCATCGTTTGGCACCAGGCTCTCGACGCTGTCAAGGCGTTGATGCCGGGGCTTGCTGATGGTGAGCTTTGGCTCCAGTACCCCATCTCCGAGGATGAGCCACAGGGGGAGACCAGTGGGAGTGCCGCCGGGGGAGAGGCTGAGTGCTGGAGATAAGGCTCCTGGGGGGCACCTACCCAAAAGCCATCACCCTATCTCCCGACGCCAAGTCTCCTGGTGGGAGCACCGACCAAAAAGCCGTCACCCCGGCTCCCGACGCCGGCACTGAGCAGGTCGAGATCCTTCCCGGTCCCAAGGCCTAAGCCTTCCTACCTTTTTATCTTTTTCTTATGAATTTTGTAAGCCTCCGGGTGATTTTTGTATCGCTGAGGAGCCCATAGTACCTTGTAACGACTCTCATATTATAAATAAAATTGGTTTTAATTTTTCTTCATGGCAATATTTTCTTGTGCGGGCACTTGAGCTTTTTAGCGTTTTCCTCGTCCCAGGAGTCAGGACGTAGGTCAATGACCGGTCTTTTAGATGGAGATCGACCATCGAGTGTAAGCCAGTTAATCGTTAAGTGCAGGAAGGTCGGTCCCCCTCCACCCCCGGAGTCAAGGTGGCGATCGTTCGCTTAGAATACATCGGGGGATCCTTCAGCGTAGGTAGGTCGAGATTTGCCCATTCCTTTGAGTCGGACCGGCGACCACTTCCCTTAGTGTAAGTACTCGGTGGCCTCTTGATGAGGGCTTTTGATTCTTAGTATAGATGGATAGGAAGTTACCCGTTAAGGATTGACCGAGCAGGGAAGCTACTCGGTGGCCTTTTGATGAGGGCTTTTGATCCTAAGCATAGATGGGTAGGAGCTACACGCTAAGGATTGACCGAGCAGGGAAGCTGCTCGGTGGCCTCGTGATGAGGGCTTCGATCCTTAGCGTAGATGGATAGGAAGTTATCAGCTAAGGATTGACTAAGTAGGGAAGCTTCTCGGTGGCCTTGGGAGGAGGACTTCGATCCTTAGCGTAAATGGGTAGGAGCTACCCGCTAAGGATTGACCGAGCAGGGGAGCTGCTCGATGGCCTCTTGATGAAGGCTTTTGATCCTTAGCGTAGATGGGAAAGAGCTACCCGCTAAGGATTGACCGAGCAGGGCAGCTGCTCGGTGGCCTCTTGATGAGGGCTTTTGATCCTTAGCGTAGATGAGTAGGAGCTACCCGCTAAGGATTGACCGAGCAGGGGTGCTACTCGATGGCTTCGTGATGAGGGCTTTTTATCCTTAGCGTAGATGGGTAGGCGTTACCCGCTAAGGATTGATCGAGCAGGGGAGCTGCTCGGTGGCCTCTTGAACAGGGCTTTTGATCCTTAGCGTAGATGTGTAGGAGCTACCCGCTAAGGATTGACCAAGCAGGGAAGCTGCTCGGTGGTCTCTTGATGAGAGCTTCGATCCTTAGCGTAGATGGATAGGAAGTTACCCGCTAAGGATTGACCGAGCAGGAAAGCTGCTAGGTGGCCTCATGAGGAGGGCTTCGATCCTTAGCGTAGATGGGTAGGAGCTGCCCGTTAAGGATTGACCGAGCATGGGAGCTGCTCAGTGGCCTCTTAAGGAGGGTTTCTTTGGTGCCGGTTCGTCTCCCTTGACCTGTAAAATCTGGGGAGAGAGACCGTCGAAGAAAACACATGGCAGAGACGTGTGGGAAGGCATGACTCTCCATAGTGCGTGTCGTTCCAACTTCCATTTGGTTGTTTGGGGGCATGGTCGCCACGCGGCAGCCCTGGGTTAGGAACTTTGAAAAGATCCTGTGAATCGTGCTGCCGCAAGCGCAAACTTCGGCCTTTTGGGATTCCGTTGGGGCTATAAATTGCAAAGGCGTGTTTGTTATTTTTAGCTTTGCGCTTCAGAAAAAATGGCAGGTTTCATCTACTCCGTTCAAAAGATCATCTCTCGTGACGACGTTTACTTATACGATCAGGCCAGCACCCAGGAGACGTACCGGGCCGTGGTCCAGCGCGTGGAGGAACACTTCGTCCGTCTACTTCTCCGGCGATCATCCCTTCTTCTATTGCTCATGTATGCAATTTGGAGGATGTCACCGGGGCTGCACAACGCCCTGTCCGAGGAGCTTAAGGACGAGGTGGTTGACAAGCTGCGCTCGCTCCACCACCACGACCTGATCTCGAAAAGCAGGCGGATCACTCGGTGGCACTCGTTCAGGAGTGCTTTCAGAAAAGGCAGATCGCCGATGGATTCCCGGCAGACGCGTTTTTTGGCCCTTCCGTGGCATCGCGTGTCCGCGGGCAACATCAGAGGGAGCGGGCTGAGGATGCGAGGGCTCGACTGGCGGCGTTCTCCTCGGAGTACCACCAGCAGTGTTTTCTCTACCCCCTACCCGCTCTATTGTAACATTTTTGTAAATATTTTCTTTTGTATAAGGCTGGGGAGCCCATAATACCCTTGATGAATAAAATTCTTCTTTTGTGATGTGTTTTTGTCTCCTTTTTATTCCCTTTGTGCTTTTGCGTATGAACATAAGATGAAACCGGGGACCTTTGAACCAAGGAAGAGGGAAGTATATCGAAGAAGTTTCTCCTAACTCAGAAGACCTAAAAGAAAAATTACATCGCTTTAGCAAAGAAGAAATGTATTCATTGATACAAATTTCGAAAATATATTCACTTGTACAATTTGAGCTTTTCGGCGTTGTAAAGTCACAGAAGCTTGCGTCTTCCCGCGTCTTGTAAGCGATAGGCTTCTCTGGGCAATACTTTGGAGACGAGGAATGGGGCATCCCACTTCGGGGAGAACTTGTGCAGCTTGCCGTGGTCTATGAATTCGTTCCGCCTTAGGACCAGATCTCTCATTTTGAAGGCGCGATGCTTAACTCGTGCATAGTAGTAGCAGGCACTTTGCTGTTGATAAGCGGCGGCTTTGATCTGTGCCCGGTCCAGCTTTTCTAGCAAGATGTCCAAATTAGTCTGGAGCGCCGAGGTGTTTGCTTCGTCGTCGAAGTGTTCAACTCTGTAACTGAGTAGTCCAATCTCTTCTGGGACCATCGCCTCGGTGCCGTAGCAGAGGCCGAAGGGGGTCTCTCCAGTGGGGTCTTCTTCGATGTGCGTAAGGCCCATAAAACCCGTGATAGTTCTTCGACCTAGCTGCCTTGCCTGCCTTCTAGACGAGTTCAAAGACCTTGGATGACATCTTGGTTTGCAACCTCGGCTTGCCCGTTGCATTGGGATGCGCGACCGCGGCAAACTTTATTAGTATGTGATATTCGTTGCAGAATCCTTTGACTTTGTCGTTTTCAAAATTCATCCCGTGGTCGGTAACAATACACCTTGGGATCCCAAATCGGGATATTATTTTGTTCTGCAGGAACTTGATGGTCGTGGTGGCGTATGGTTTCCTGATGGGGACGACCTCGACCCACTTCGTAAAATAGCCTACCGCGACGAGGATGTACTTGTGCCCATCCATGCCAGTTGGGAGTTGTCCCACCATGTCCATCCCCCATTGGGCAAATGGCCAGGAGAAGGTCAGGGCCGTTAGCTCGATAGCAGGAAGACGGGGTATGTTGCCGCGGAGTTGGCAGCTTTTGCATCTCCTGATGAGCTTTTGAGCGTCATGGTGAACCGTCGACCAATAGTATCCTTAGAGTAGGGTCTTCTGGACTAGGGTGCGGGCCTCTTGATGTGATCCACTGACCCCTTCGTGTATCTCACACAGGACGTAGTCGGCTTCTTGGGGTCGACGCATCGAAGCAGAGGTTGCGTGTACGACTTCTTGTAGGGGTTTCCATTACTCCAGACAAAATGGCGGACTTTAGCTCAAAGGCGGCGTGCTTTCCCTCGGTCCTCTGAGAGTGTACCCTCCTTCAGGAACTCTATAAGGGGTTTCCTCCAATCCCGGCCTTCTTCCTGAGTAGTGTATACTTGAAGTGTTGCCTCCCTGTCTTCCACCTGGGCTGTAGCAAGACTTCGAAGAGGATATTCCTCTTATTGTTAGCCGTATAGGAAGCTTGCTCAGGGCGTCGGCCCGGGCGTTTAAGTGCCGAGAAATCTGCTCCACTTGAACTTCGTCGAGTTCTTTTCGTAGTCTCTTTACCTCGGCTAAATACTTCACCATTAGAGGCTCCCAGGCCTCAAAACGGCCGGTCACTTGGCCTACGACTAGGGCAGAGTCGCTGCGAATTCGGATTGTCTTCAGCCCCACTCTGAAGGCGATTCGTAGTCCAGCTAGCAAGGCCTCGTACTCCGCGGCGTTGTTTGAAGCTCTGAACCCGAGCTTCAAAGAGTACTCTATTTCTGCATCATTCAGGCCTCGAATGATAAGGCCGGCACCGCTTCCCTCTCGGTAGAGGATCCATCGACGTAGAGGACCCAATCGGGGACGGGGTCAGGCCCTTCTTTGACAGAGGGTCGGGATCCGGGGACGGGTGCCGACACTGTCTTCTTGTTGGGGATAGTACATTCGACAACGAAATCTGCCAGGATTTGTGCTTTGATGGCTTGCCTTGGACGGTATTTGATGTCGAATTGAGATAACTCTCACCTCCATTTCTCAGTACGACCAGATGACTCGGGGGAGGCGAGAATAGCCCCTAGGGGACGCTCGGTGAGGACGACGATGGTGTGCCTGAAAGTAGTGTTGTAGCTTCCTTGAGGTCATGATAAGCGCCAAGACAATCTTTTCAATGGTCGGGTACCTTGTTTCCGCGTCCTTAAAGATGTGGCTCACGTAGTAGACCGGCTTCTGTACTCTTTTAAGCTCTCGGACGAGCACCGAGCCGGCAGCATGATCGGACACCGTGAGGTACAGCAGCAGCTCGTCTCCCTCGACAAGTCGGGTGAGCGTTGGGGGAGTTGCTGGGTGCACCTTAAGTTGCTTGAAAGCGTTCTGAAAATCCTCCGACCATTCGAACTTTAGGATTTTTCTCAGGGCTTTGAAGAACGGGACACACTTTTCCCCGGACTTCGACATGAAGCGACTAAGGGCAGCCACTCTCCCCGTGAGTCGCATGATCTCCACGTTGCTCTTTGGCGTGGCCATGTCGAGGATGGAACTGATCTTCTCCGGGTTAGCCTCAATTCCTCGGTAGGTAACTATGAACCCGAGGAATTTCCCGCTGGTGACCCCAAACGCGCACTTGGCGGGATTCGGCTTCATTTTGTACTTGCGGAGGATGTTGAATGTCTCGCCAAGATCTTTGGCATGCTCGTTCGATGAGGTCGATTTTACGAGCATGTCGTTGACGTAAACCTTCATGTTCCTCTCATTCTGCGGTTTGAACATTCTATTGACCAGGTGCTGATATGTAGCTCCGGCGTTTTTAAGGTCGAAGGGCATCACTTTGTAGCAGTATACCTCCCGGTCCGTTGTGAATGCGGTAAGCTCTTCATCTGCCAGGTTAATACGGATCTGGTGGTAGCCGGACAAAGCATCCATGAAGCTGAGCAATTCGTGGCTTGCCGAGCTGTCGACAAGCTAATCTGTCCGAGGGAGGGGGTAGTTGTCTTTCGGGCATACCTTGTTGAGATCCATGAAGTCGACGCACATGCGCCACTTCCCGCTTGCCTTTTTAAGCATAACCACATTTGCTAGCCATTCCGAGTAGGCCACATTTCAAATGAAGTTGGCTGCAAGCAACCTATATCTTCTATCGCTTTTTGTTTGATCAGAGCGAAACTTCGTTTCTTTTTCCTGACGGGTCAGGCCGTCCGGTCGACCCCGAGCTTGTGTGAGATTACTTTGGGTCGATCCCGGGCAAGTCGGCAGGGGCCCAGGCAAACACGTCTGAGTTTCCTCGGAGAAAGTGGATCAAGTCTTCACGCCGGGATCCCGTTAAGAGAGATCCGATCTTGACAGTTTGTTCATTGTTCCCCTCGACGAGGGAGACCTCTGTTAGCGCTTCTATCGGGGCCCCTCAGATTTCTTTTAGTTCGTCACGAGTATCCAAGGACCCCATGAAATCACTCGCGCTTCCAATGTCGTCGATTCGTTTCTCGGAGGTGGATGTCTCTGTGAAGCAAATCTTGGCGATTTGCTGGTTCCTATAAGCCCGGCCTATTCCCCCTTGATCCAATGGAAACTTGATCGCGAGGTGGTAGGTCGAGATTTAGGCCCGAAGGGAGTTTAGCATCGGGCGTCCCAGGAGGATACTGTCGGACGAGGGAATCCTGGCGACGATGAACTCCACTGGTACAGTTCTCTTACGGCCCGCCTCCCCAATGTTAAAAAAGAGGGTAACCACTCCTTCTACCGGGATAGAGTGGTTAGTAAACCCTGACAGAATGTGGGTGGTTGGCCGCAGGTCTGACGAGCCGAGCCCCATACGCATGAAGCAGGCATAGAAAAGGATGTCCGCCGAACTTCCCGAGTCGACCAGTATCTTTTGGACCTCGTAGCGGTGGACCCGTGCTGTAATCACGACGGGGTCGTTGTGAGGAAAGGATATTCCGTGGAGGTCTTCATCAGTGAAGGTGATGGGCTCGGCTGCTTTGTTTTTCTTCTGGGACTGGTTGCTAGTTCCCTCGACCGGTAGGAGGCGGCGAATCCCACCGGCTCTATGCATACCCCCCGAAAAGACGGCCATGATTTGGCCGATTGTTAATTCGCCGGGAGGGGAATGGTTCTCTTACTCCCGGTCTTCCTGTCGTTTTTCCCGTAGGTACTTCGTCAGGTGGCCCGAGCGAATCAACTCCTCGATATAGTCGCGGAGTTGTTTACAGTTCTCGGTAGGGTGTCCCTACGACCTATGGAAGGCATAGTACGGGCCTCGAGTCCGTTTGGCCGCTCTATTGGTGACCGGAGGGAGCTTGAAGAACCGCTCGCCCTTCGCTTCCTCCAACAGCTTAGTCTGAGAGATGTTGAGCGGAGTATACTCCTGGAACTTCGGGGAGTATGGATTTGGCCGGTCGACCTTCTTCTTCTCTTCTCTGTCCCTCTTCTTTTGGTTGGCCTGGTCGCCCCGGGGTAGGCTTGCGTTTACTTCGGACTCGAGTTGGATTTCCCGCTCGGTCCAAGCTCTTACCTCGGCCATGGTCCTAGATTGCGCCAATGCAAAGGAGAGGAGCCACTCCTTGTGCCTAAGACCTGACCTCAAAGCTGTGATTACAGTCTCATCCCGGTGCTCGGGAACTTCAAGAAGAGCTTTGTAGAAGCGAGTGACGTATCCTTTAAAGGATTCCTTGTCCCTGCTCTTTATAGTAAAGAGGTAATTGACGGTCCGCTTTTGTCGTCTGTTCCCAACGAAATGTCTGAGGAACTGGACGGCCAGCTCATAAAAGGTAGAGATGGAGCGTGGCGTAAGTCTTCGAAACCAGTCTCGTCCAGCCCGGATGAGAGTGGCGAGGAACGCTCGGCATTGGGCAGCATCGGAGTTATCCTGGAAGCTCATGCCTGCCGTAAACGCGTCCAGATGGTCTTTCAAGTCGGACTTCCCGTCAAAGAGGGCCACTTTTAGAGGCTTGTTTCTGGATGAGACGCGGACAGCGAGCAGCTCTTCAGTGAAGGGCTTCGTAAGCGAGTCGACGGCATACCTGGCCCCCTCATTTGAAGGATGACCCTCCCGATGTATACCCTCGATTTTCTTTTCGAGGGCGTCGAGACGGTCGTGGTACCCCGAGTATTCGGCATAGTCGGAGTTATAGCCCCTTCCATTGGCAGCCTACGCCTGGCTGTGGCTCCGGTTCCGTTCTATTAGGTTCCTCAGGTCCCCTGACGAGGTCATTCTCGAGTCATCGTGGCGAGTGCCGCCCGTGCAACTTTGTCGAGGGAGAAGGTGCCAGCCATGCCTGGAAGCAAGCGAGCTGACCGACACCTTCTCGGGAGGGACGGGAGCGTGATGGGCCTCGGGGCGGGGAGCTCTTTTACGAGACCTCGGCATAGAGCTGTGAGGCGCCCAACGGGTCATTGAATCGGTTGCTATGGGGGACCTGCGGCCGCCGGAGATAGCAAGACACAGCGTCATCTCCCCCTCTGCGGAGGTCGTGATCCCGGGATGGGGGAACGACGACCTGGAGGGCTTGTCCCGCCGTTTGGACGCGGACAAGGGCGTCCACTATGGATGCGAGCCTGTCGATCCGTGCAGAGAGAGCATGGATGGCGTTAGAGGGAGGAGTGGATCCGTCCGCGCCTCCGTTGTGGGGAGGGCGGCGATTAGTGCTTGGATCGTCACGGTGTTCACTCGCCATGAGTTCGAGATCGGAAGATCAACTTTCGATGAATGTAATTTTCTTTCCCACAGACGGCACCAACTGATGGAGGTTAGGATCTTCTTCAGATGTTGTCCTCCGTCGATCTGTTGCGAGTGTGGATGAACGGATGAGATTGGTGTTGAGGGTTGCCTCTTTGAGCGTGTGGATCTCAATGGGCTTGTTTTGAGGCGAAGCCGAGCTATCTGTAAAAGAAGTCACGGGTGGTTGTACCACCATGGACCTTTCGACGTTCAAATTAGCCGAGGTATTTGAGCAGAGTAGCGGCTTATTGGGTTAAGATTGCCTTACCTGAGTTGTCTGGGAGAAGGGTCTTTATAGTGGTTGCTTGGAGCGAGCTGGCACGAGATCTTCGTCGGCCGTTACGCCCCTGGCGTTACGCCTGCCTGAATGACGGGATCTCCCAATTAATGACGAGATACGCTCGTTAATGGGGGATACGGCGACGTGGAACGCGGGATATTGGGTGGCGGATATCTCGCTTCTGGAATGATACGCGGAGCCGTGGCGGAGGCGCTTGGGATCTACGTCCTTTGTTGCTCGGTAGAACGTGGAAGACTTAGCTCGGCGGGTGGCTCAGAGATGAGCGGAAGGCCGAGGGCTCAGTTCTGTGATAACTCGGAGACGAGCAAGGACGGCCGAGGAAGCTCAGCACATAGGAGGGCTTGGAGGCGGGCCGATGGTTCTTTGCAAGGGCGAGCACAGGAGTGTTCAGGGACCCGTCGAAGGTCGGGGTCATAGAGCCCGAGGAATGCCTCCAATGTAAGATGCTTGCCCTGTTTCCGTGAGCCCCGGGACACGTCATCTGCCACGTGTCATGATCTGATGAGTTCCCACTTGTGAGCATCATTAGAAAGGCATTTGATGAAAATATATAATCTGGAGTATTTTGTTTCCTAATCACGTTTGATTACTGTTCGTGCATATTCTATAGATTGGGATTTTCTAAATCGCATTTTTATCTGCTAATATAAAGTTGATCCTGACAACTGAATTATTGGCCATAAATCGTCCTTCCTATTATTAATGACTTTCCGTTGCATGGTGTCCTGATGTAGATTTTCTCTTCTCACGGAGAAATTATTGAATTGTGAATGATGAAGGATCACAATATGGTGCTCCAAAGGTCTAGATTCTTTTCTTCTCCCTGTTGCGAACGTATCATTTGTTTTTTTTTTCTCTTGTGCGGTTTGCAACAAAATGGCTGCTTTTAAAGTTCATAAAGAGAAAGATGGGATTATGGAAACAGCGTCAGATGCATCTCGTTTATGTTTACGATCCTCCCATTCCATCTCATAAATTTCTTATAAATGTAACTATCAGTTGTTTAAAACTGGTAGTTTTGAGTGTAACATAGGGCTGATGGGGAAAAAAGTGGAAGAGAGAAGAAGGAAAGGGATAGAGATTAGAAGAGGAACTAGGACTTTGAGAGTTTTAATATACAGGTTTGCTAAACTACTACATTAATTTCATTAAAAACACACACACAAAACACTACTGCATTAAGTATATCTAGAACCCTGCCCAATCATTATCAAATAGCTATCTGAAGTACCTTGAACATGAGTAACAACTTAATCATAAATATATTTTGTAATAAAATGCAAATATCCTAACAATTGGCTGTACCAACAAGTAGATACCACTGATCTGAAGGAAAAAAAATACATCTGTCATGATCAATCCGCATCTATGATACAAATAGTGGACTCTGAAGTATAGCGGTATCCTTGTTACTGTCTTTTGCCAATAAATTGTGCATGGTAATTTCCCTATCCCCCCCCCCCCCACACACACACACACACCCCATCTTATATCTTACTTTATTGCTACTTCAGATCAAGGCATAGTGGCATACCAAACTAACTCAGGCATCTATGATACCTATAATGAAATCGACAGTATCACACAAGATCCTTGCGAGTCTCCTTGCCACTAAATTAATGAAGGATGTTGTTCACTAACTTAAAATAATAAGAAGAAAAAAATAAAATGCAACTGTAGTGGATATCTTAGAATTATCCAATTGGGTACGAGGAACACTAGCATATACCAGAAAGTTTCAGCAGAATTCCAACTTCTTTCAGAATTTCACTAAAGTAGCATTAGGTTTTGAGTAGTAAAGATACTTGATATTTCAATTTAAAATAACATATTGATTTAATTAGTACATTAAAGTATTCGAAAATGATTTTGTAGTTGTTATTCATATTAAAATAATATTTTAGAAGCTAGTGAATAAAATATTTTAAAAATATTTCAGATGGATTTTGGAAATATAAAAATTAAAATAGATATTAAAAATAGTATGGAGTTCGAATGTACGAAACAATTTTTATGTTAAAAGATAATTTGTATTGAATAGATTGCCAAAATAGTATAGTATAGCTTTAGATGAATTTACATTATAATATTCAAGCTTACTTTTCTAATCATCTTATTAATATTTCATATAAGCAAGACAAGCATATGCATACAAATAGATCAATAAAATAGTAAAGAACATCATTTGCATTAATAAGCATAACAAAAGATAAACCAAATCACCGAATACATTAATTGGAAATTAGAGGATGGAGACCTAAGAAATACATTGGATAAATAAAAGAGACTACGTTTGAATTAATTGGAGGATGAAGAGGATATTTTAATAACATCCAGGTTGTCGCCAACGGTTCCATCCACTCTATCGTTCGCTTTCCCGCCATCAAAGTCTCTACAATCAACTTTATGTCCCTCTAACTGCGCTGGGTCCTCCGATTCGATCTCTTGCTCTTCTTCCTCTAACTCTTTAACTTCGTCATCGCCGATTTCAATTACCCGATAACTCGACTGTCAAGATCACATTTGTATTCGAATAGCTAAGTATCGACTTGTGCATATGGAGGTCACGGACCCTCTTAAGACAAGTTCGAATTACGATGATCTCAAGGAAGGGATGTACGATGTGGGTATACTGGAAGAAATTCTATACGTAATCCCGACATCCGGGCTATCCGGTAATTGAAATCAATGATGACGAAGTTAAAGAGGAAGAAGAGCAAGAGGTCGAATCGGAGGACCCGGAGCTGTTAGAGAGACATGAGGTTGATGGTTAGGGACTTTGATGACGGGAAAGTGAATGATGGAGTGGATGAAACTGTTGGCAATAATGTGGATATTATGAAAATATCCTCTTCATCCTCCAATTAATTCAAATGTGATCTCTTTTATCTATCCAATGTATTCCTTAGGCAAAGTGATATATGAAATTAATTATTGTTTGCACTGATACACACACATATACACACACATATATCCTCCAATTAATTGAAATTGCTACTAATTCCATATCTTTCTCTTATAATTGAAGTTTCAAAAATATAACTTATATCATTTATTGACAGTCTCACATTTTTAATAAAATGATTAAGAAATTAGAAAATTATTTCAATCTATTTCTCATATGAAGTTACAATATATATATAATCAACCTATTTAAATATTTAACATTTGAACTCAAATTTCAAACACCCTCTTTATAACACACACGAGCGCACGTGTGCCAATGATAGTGTGATACACGTGCGCGGGCGCACGCGCGGACGCGTGCGCACACACATATGTATACACACACATGTATATGTATATGTATACACACATATGTATATGTATATGTACACACATACACATGTCAAATCCAACTTTACAGAACAATTTATGAAACGAAAGTTGGAGGCACCGAAGTAAAATTCTATTTACAAGGGTTATTTTGTGAAACTAATATAGTAATGATGTATGCGAAATTCATTTTCTCAATGTGTCGTATTTGACAATGAAGTAATACATTACTTTAGTGGGAGCTACAAGCCCATACCTTGCTAAATTTGCATGTCAACTAGTGCCATTTGAGTTATATTTGTAAGTTTAATTCAACCTTTTGTGCATGTCTCTGTTTTCTGGTCCCATAGTTTCCACACTTGAAGAAAAACAAAATTGGCACATGTTCTTCAAATCATGTGTTCAGCAAATATAGGTACCTTATGAGGCACAACAATTATTGATAATAGAACTGCCTACTTGTTCAACTGGTTAATTAGTTGGTTACAATTAATACATTTTAACCATGCATCTCTCTTGTTTCTTTCTAAGATCAAACTTCTAAGGATCTCTGCTAGCCTATCTTCCATAATTCGAAATTTGGCTGCTTCCACCGACAATCGAACCTAGTACCTCTAATGTCTCTAGTAGGCTCTTTGCTAGCTCTCCGGGTTGGCTTTGACAACCTTATTATCTGATGTTGGTTCTATGAAGGGCAGCTGTTTATAGGGGAGAATAAACTGCGGTCAAACCGGTCTAATTTTACATCCTTTTATGTGTTAAGTGGAGGTTAAATTTGGCAAAAAATACCTCACTATTAGTGTCTTTCCAGATAAATGGCCTAAACTTTATATACTACAAATAAATACCATGATTCTTAAGTCAATTGGAAATAAATACGCTAAACTTTACATATTTTTCAACTGACAGCCTAAGCCATTTTTGGCGATTTAGCTCTATACACCTTTTTGCTATTTGACAAAAAACAGAGTAAGGTATTGTATTCAAATACACAAATAGTTCAAGATATTAACTTGCAATTTTCGGAGCAAGAAAAAGTCTAGAGTAATTATCTGGAAAAGACTAAGGGATTACTTTATTTTTATGAAATCTATTGGACTTTGGTGACTTGCAATGTCTGTTAGTGTTTGACTTCACCTTTTCATCGAAAAATTAGCAACTAGATCATCGCATTGGTACTATGATTGTTCATTGAAGTAAGATAGTCAGATGTCTTGGTGCACTAAGATAAATGTAATCATCGCATTGCTATAACTTCATTGAAAAGGCTAAGATTTTTTTTTTATATCTGTATTCTCTGTGATGGCACCCCCTTTGCAATTTGAAAGGGACTTTTCCCAAATCTTTGCACACACGGTCTTTGGAAGTTACTTTGGTGAAGAGATCCGAATGCGCGGGTGGAATTTTTTACTGTTTAACCATCCGAATGCTTTCGCGCTTCCGGATCTCGTCACCCGATTTTACGAGTGCATCGAGGACGGTTGCCTCTCACAACACGGATACATTAGGCTAATTTGGAGGGATAGGAAGATAATAATCGATAGAGACTTCATCCATGAAGTCATCTTAATACCCAGACTACCTACTCATGATCAACCCCTCCAATTCGAGGATTATCTACCCTTGATGGGTAATGATTGGTCGAGGGAACCAAGAAAAGGAATATAGGCTAGAACACTTTTTTTGAACATATTAACGGTGTGCCGTTGGACACAAAATAATATTTTGGTAATTCGCACAACACTACATTTTTCACACCATCCCTTCATATCGTGCACACCTTGATGACTAGGAACCCCAGCTATGATATGTAAACGGTATTACTTCATTCGATTGGTGCAGGCAAGAGGGCTGCCAATTACCCATGCGCCATATTGGTGACACAACTGTGTCGCCATTTCCTCCCTATGGAGGAATTTGAGTTTTATATGCATGGAGGGATCCCCATTATGCCTCTTCTAGAGGGCATATCCACGTCCTACGCACGCTTACATGATGTATGGTCACGCACCAAGCCGGCCGAGGATGTGCCCGTCAAGACACGCAGCTCCAGCTCGACCACGAACGATGAAGAGCTTACCCCTGCTGAGCAAGCGCGCTTGCTTAGAAGAACCAATAAGGGGGTAGAAAAATTGATAGGGATGATGACCAATTTTAGTCAAAAAGTGACGAGTTTGGAGCAGGGCATGACCACCCTGCTGGCACGAGAGGAACGTTCATGTTCACGTTCAAAGGGACGACGAGGCTTTGAGCAGTGAGGACACTGCTTTAATTAAGTTTGGGGGTGGGAAGTCGGTTCATTGTAAATAGTTATCCTTGCATTGCATTCGCACATTTTTTTTTATTTTTGTAAATATTTTTTCCTTTTTGCATATTTAATTCCGCATTGCATCTAAAAATAAAAAAAATAAAAAAATTGAAAAACTTTAAAATAAAAAATAAATAAAAATGAAAATAATGAAAAGATATAAAAATTAAAAAAATTTAAAATAAAAAAAATATATTCAATTTTGGCCATATTTAACTTAGGTTCGACAAGACGGTTGACTAGTTAGGAAAAACTAGGTCCTAAAGTTAGTAAATTAAAAACCCTAAAAATAATCTTTCTTAGAATTTAACTATAGAAAATATATGTCCTTTTAGTTTATTTAGAAATAGGCAAATTTTAAGTTCAGTTCTTGGGCTAAGTCAGAATAAGGGAAGAGTATTGAATTTTTATTTGAAGTGTAAGTTTGAAAAATAATTCTGAACCTTAAATCTAAATTCTGAAAATGTATACCCTACAACTTGCAAAAACACGCACCTTGAAACTTGGAATAGTAGAGGATACCTTGAAATGCTTTTGTCTAAAATCCTTAGTATGAAGTAAAATAAAATAAAAGTACAAGTGTGAATAAAGAAATAAAAAAAATGAACACTGGTTTTGTAATTACTTAAGGCTGCATAAATAAAATATATAGCGAGGGTGCTTTATCACCTAGTGCCTTAGACCAACTGGTTTGGGAGCCACTGCTAAGCCTTAGGTATTATAAGACGAAGAATTACGCCTAAATGCGCAAACACATTTTATAATCGGTCGTTCAGTATCTCAAGAAGTATTAACGGTTGCATGAAGAATGTGTGAGCAATTTCATCTAAAATTCACCAACTAAAATTATTTTGAAAGATGAACAAGAGTATGATAGCTAGAATTGAATTTCTAAGTGTAGGGGTGATACATACACACACGTAGAGATATATGATTGGGGTTTAGATGAGATATAGGAATGAAAGATAGGGTTTATACCTTCAGTAGAGATGATAAAAATTCCTAAATTGAGATGGAAACTTAGAAGGAAAATTCAAAAGATATTGAAAGCTTAATAAATTTACAGAACATATACGATCTTAAGTTAAATGAAAAGTGTCACGCCCCGCTTCCCAGAGTACGCAAGATTGGGCACGTGACATAGCCAACCATGCTACCTGTGGGTAGGAAGTATCCATCCACAGTCACATTACGGTTGTAAGGTTATCCAGAACAAGATAATAAGCTAATCTAGCACATGTTCAAATCCATAATAACGAGAGTCAATAAACAATAAGTGCGGAAGCAAATGATCCAATATAATAATAGAAAGGTACGTCCCATAATGCGGGATCGCACCTGGAAATAAAATGCAATAAACAAACTAACCACTATAGAACTCAAATCAGCCTGCTGGCTGAAGTACTCCTGCACGGTCGTCGACAGTGGTAAAGAATCTGGGCCATGCAAAACCCAGACGTCAGCGCGTCATGACATCAAGTATATAATGTAAACATGGTGATAAGCAATGCAAATATGAACATGAATAAAGCAGTGCTAAGAAATAACAGAGCAGGGTAATGTGCAATGGTGACTAAACTGTCCTATCAGGTTTCTACTCTATAGTCTTTGAAATCAATTGATGAATCGTCGATGTAACTCAATAGTATCCCGTGCGTGCCCGGGACCACGGTCAAGATCCTCGGGGCTGAATCCGAGACGTGCCGCTAAGCAGTAAAAGGTAGTAGGATGGACGAGTGATGTCAGCATCAACACTCCGGAGCTGGCCAAGCCCGTAAGACTGATCAGATCAATGTATCGAACTGTTGAGTTACAAGTCGGTTTCACCTTTGATTTCCCCATACCCCCAAGCTATGTATGTCAGGTCAGGTATTCAGTAGTCAAGGACTAATGCCAACACAAAATCCGGTAAGAGTAGGTCTGTCTGGATAGACAGCAGGGATGGTCGGGTTTGTCGGCATTAGGCAGGAGATCATGAAACAAGTAATGTCATGGTACAACAGGATGAGTCGGTATGTATGTATATGTCATGTGTAGCAGGGTCAGGCCAATATGTAGTGCAATCGGTTATGTGCTCACAACAGGTGTACAATCAAGTAATGAACAGCAGCAGGAAACAGTAAATAACCATATTATTCCATGCAAACACAATGATGTTTTGTATTCTCTTATTAACAGGTTCACGCACCTTTAGGGTGCAATAGCCACAAGGTGAAGCAATATCCACAATCATGAAGTAATGAAGCTACAGGAATTTACACTAAGTATAATAATTGTCTCGTGAATGATTTAACAGTTAAAGCAGATATGATCCAATTGTTTTATTTAGTTGAATTATGGATTGATAGTGGGTTGATTAATTACGAGAAACTATTATAAAGGTTCCATGTTAAAGATAACTGCAACTATCAATTCTAACTTATAATGTAATATCAATTACCATCATTGAGTTGTTGTACTATATAGTATGAATTCAATTGCGTGGCAAGACTAGATCTCGCACGCTAGCATGTTAGAGCAAGTATTCAGATACTTGCCTCGACGGTTTTGCAAACCGGAACACGGATGCGATGTCGGCAGAAAACGCGATATGATAGCACGGGTCACGGATCGAGTCCCAACAGAGAACAACGGGATCACACGGACCAGAGGGCTTCGCTGGAGCGTCGGGTTCGCCAAGACGGCACGGTCGGGTTCCGGCAAAAGTCACGGCAACGAGGTTAGCAACAATGATACGATACACGCAAATAACGACCAGCGAGGGGTTGTACCAAAAGGAAGGAGAAGGAAACTTACAGGGAGACACCAGGGGGCGACCACAGCGGGCTCGACGGCACTGGAACGCCGGCGAGGCAACGAAGGCGGCTGCGAAAGCTTGAACAGCCTCGGGGTTCGCTGGAGAGGGTGTTGCGACGATTAGAAGAGGGTGGTGGTCGGCTCTGATGGTCGAGGAGGAAAAGAGGTGGCGCGGGAGACGTCGACGAGGGTCGTTGGCGCGATTTCCGGCGACCTGGAGATGGTGCAGGGTCGGGCTCGGGTCAGAAGGTGTTCCGGCGAGGGGAGGAGGGAAGCGACGACGAGGCCGGGACGAGGAGGGTGAGAGGGTGTCGCGGGAGTCGTCGGCGACGGGAGGTGGCGTCGACGGCGAGGTCTGCAGGGGTTGGAGGCGTTGTCGGGGTTGGGTGCAGGTGCGGGAGAGGCGAAGGAGGGAGGAAGAGGGTGCGGCTGGGCTGGTGGTGGCGAGGGCGGCGACGGCGAGGTCGCGGTGGGGTCGGCGGCGCGGTCACGAGGAGCTAGGGTTTGGGTTGCGAGGGATTTCTCGTGGGAAGAAGAAGCGGATGGGGGGCGGCTGCATGAGAATAATAAATATAGGAAGAGAGAGAGAGATTGGAGAGAGAGAGAGAGATTTGATGATGAGGAGAGAGAGAGAGACAGTGAAAAGAGAGATAGAGAGATCGTAGAGAGGGAGAGAGAGATGGGATGGGGCCCACGAGGAGGGTTAAAGCCTCGTGATTGGCTGGAGGGAAATAAAGGAAAATTTGAGATGATTTTGAAAGGATTTAACAGTTAAAAGATTATATTCGTATATATATAGTTTTAAGATATTAAATTAAATGGGCCTTTTTGGCGCAAAATGAAACATTTCCAAATCGCGCCCGGGTTGCGTCCAAATGTTCCAAATTCAAATTATAGGATTTTAAGCGGGTTCCAAATTTTGAAAAGAGGTGTTTAATGATTAAAATGCATGCCCCCAAGTCGGACACTTGCACGCGCGCGTAGTCGTCCAAACTTGCCCGTTTAGCCGAACGGGACGAAATCTCGACACGCGGACGCTACCACGCGACTAGTGGCGACGAGTAGGCCAACATGGATATTTTAAATTTCATTTTAGGAGTTAAAATTTGTTATGTGCCAAAATGACTTAACCGGTTAAAATTTAGCAATAAATCCCAGAAAAACAGAATAATTGGAAATGGGCAATATATAACCCTCAACTAGTAATATAAATAGTATTACTGGGCTCGGGTGTTACATCATACCCAACTACAAAAGAATTTCGTCCTCGAAATTCCAAGAGTACAAGATAGCTAACTACTGGAAAAGGTGAGGGAATTTCTGCCGAATCTCGTCTTCTCGCTCCCAAGTGGATTCTCCATGCGATCGATTACCCCAAGAAACTAGCACAAGCGGGATAACCTTGTTCTTAAGAACCTTTTCTCTCCGATCCTTGATTTCAACTGGTCGCTCTTCAAAAGTCAGGTCCTCCCGTACGGTCAACTCCGAATGATCCAAGACATGAGTCTCATCACGAACATACCTCCGTAGTTGAGACACATGAAACACATCGTGAACTCCTGCTAATGACTGTGGTAACGCCAACCGGTACGATACCTCTCCAACACGCTCCAAAATCTCGAAGGGTCCAACGAATCGAGGACTAAGCTTTCCCCGACTGCCAAAGCGAATCACCCCTCTAGTCGGTGATATCTTCAGGAATACCAAATCACCCACGGCGAACTCTAGAGGTCTTCTTGACGTGTCGGCCCAACTTTTCTGTCTGTCTTGAGCTGCCTTCATATGCTTTCTGATTGTATTCACCTTCTCGACTGTCTGCACCACCAAATCTGGTCCTAGTAACCTTCGTTCACCAACATCATCCCAACAAACCGGCGAACGGCACTTACGACCATACAACGCTTCAAACGGAGCCATCTGAATTGTCGCTTGGAAGCTATTGTTGTACGAAAACTCCACCAGGTGTAGATGATCTTCCCAAGAACCTTTGAAGTCCAACATGCAAGCCCTCAACATATCTTCAAGGGTCTGGATCGTTCTCTCCGATTGTCCATCAGTCTGAGGATGATAAGCTGTGCTAAACTTCAATCGAGTCCCCAAACTTTCTTGTAAACTCCTCCAAAAGTGCGACAAGAATCGAGTGTCCCGATCGGACACGATGCTTACCGGCACTCCATGCAATCTAACAATCTCCTGCATGTATCGCTCTGCCAAAGTCTCTGTCGATTGACCAACCCGAAAAGGAATAAAGTGAGCTGCCTTGGTCAACCGATCGACAATCACCCATACTGCATTGTTGTCCTTTGGACTCCGCGGCAAGCCGTCACGAAATCCATGGTTATATGTTCCCACTTCCACTGAGGAATCGGAAGTGGTTGCAATAAACCAGCAACCCCTTTGGTGTTCAGCCTTAACTTGCTGACACACCAAGCATTTAGCCACGAAGCGAGCAATTTCCCGTTTCATACCTTCCCACCAGAAGTGCTGTCGAATATCTCGGTACATCTTTGTCCCTCCTGGATGTACAGAGTAAGCTGAACTGTGTGCCTCCTTCATAAGCTCTTCACGCACATCTCCTTTTGGCACACACACACGGCTACCATATCTTAACGAACCATCTTCATGGATCAGTAAATCGGTTCGTAGTCCGGCTCCAACCTGTTCTCGAAACTTTTGCAGTCTAGGATCCTGCGATTGTGTCGCTTTAATCTTCTCAACTTAGGACGGCTGCACTTGCAACTGCATCAACTGTCCTGTAGCATGTGGTAGCACAACCTCCAAGTCAAATCTCCGAAAATCCGCAATGATCTCTCTCTGTGCAGTCAACACCTGAATTGCTGGTAACCGACTCAGCGCATCCGGCACGACGTTGACTTTTCCCGGATGGTACTTAAGATCAAGGTCGTAGTCGGCCATCAGCTCCAACCATCTGCGTTGCCTCATGTTCAACTCCTTCTGAGTGAACACATATTTCAAACTCTTGTGATCCGTAAGGACTTCAACTCTCTCGCCCAAAAGGTAGTGTCTCCAAATCTTCAGGGCGAAGATCACGGCTGCAAGCTCTAAGTCATGAGTCGGATAGTTCTGCTCATGAGTCTTCAGCTGTCTCGATGCGTAAGCGACGACTTTCCCATTCTGCATCAAAACACATCCCAATCCTTTTCCAGATGCGTCGCTGTGAATCACCAGTCCTCCTGAATCATCCGGTACGGTTAGGATAGGGGCAGTTATCAACTTCTGCTTCAACGTCTCGAAGGCCAATGCACATCCATCTGTCCACACAAACGGTACCTCCTTACGCGTAAGCTTGGTTAACGGCTCAGCTAAACGAGCGAAGTTCTCCACAAATCTTCTGTAGTAACCGGCGAGTCCAAGAAAACTTCTTATCTCCGCAACATTCTTTGGAATGGGCCAATCTCGAACTGCTGCAATCTTTTCTGGATCGACGGCGATTCCATCGCCCGACACGACATGCCCCAGAAACTTCACTTCTTCCAGCCAGAATTCACACTTACTCATCTTCGCAAATAACTTCTCTTGTCTCAGCGTCTGCAGTGCGATCTTTAAATGCTCAGCATGCTCCTCCGGACTCTTCGAGTATACCAGAATATCGTCAATGAATAAAACTGGTCCAAGAACGGTGAAAAGATCCTGTTCATCAAATCCATAAATATTGCTGGCGCATTAGTCACGCCGAAGGGCATCACTAGATACTCGAAATGTCCATATCGAGTTCGAAACGCCGTCTTACAAATGTCTTCTGCCTTCACTCGGACCTGATGATATCCTGATCGCAAATCCAGTTTCGAGAATACCCTCGCACCACTAAGCTGCTCAAAAAGTTCTCCAATGCGAGGGATCGGGTACTTGTTCTTAATAGTCACCCGGTTCAATTCTCGATAATCAATGCACATCCTTCTCGTGCCATCCTTCTTCTTTACTAAAAGAACTGGAGCTCCCCACGGTGAGTTGCTGCTTCGAATCCATCCCTTCTCGAGTATTTCACCAACTTGTTTCTTAACTTCTTCCAATTCCACCGGTGCCATTGGATAATAAGATTTTGATACTGGCGCTGCACCAGGAATAAGGTCAATCGCAAACTCCACATCTCTCTTTGGCGGTAGGCCTGAAATATCTTCAAACACATCCATAAAGTCGCGAACAACTGCCGGCTCTTCATTACTATCCGCTTCCATTGTCGCAAGAACACTGTTTGTCGGCCTAGCCCTAAACTCTACTGGCCCGACAGAACTGCTTCCTTACCGCAACTGCTGTCTGCATCGTTGGCCGTGAAAGGTCCAGCGAGACTACTGAGTCTCGTCCACTCCGCTGCATGCACGTCCACGGTTGCTCCATTCTGCCTTAGTCCGATAAATTTCTTCCCTTTCCTCCGCGCAGTCTGCGGGAAGAACTTCTCCAGGGGGGTTATTAGACAAACTTCGCCCAACTGATCGGCTTGGGCAAGCGGGTCTCCTCCACAAGCCATTACTCTCGGGCGTAATCCACTAACTGAATGCGCACCACATCAACTCCTTTGTCCTCTGGAATCTGTGTCGCAATCAGCAAATTCTCCGTGTCACTAGCCACGGCTCGGCTGGCAACGGCTCCTCCAGAGCAGTGAAAGTAGTAGGACCCAAACGTCTGAAATCTGCCACGGTCCTTACTCGGCTAACTGGTCTAGTTCCATCGTTGTTTACAGACTGCTGAACGATCTGCAAACCTTCCTGAAACGAATCTGCTATTGCTGGATCAGCTCAGTTTGTCTCTTTGATTTCCAGCATCCTCTTATCACTCCAAGCATGGCGGCTTCGTTCACACGCCTCTGGTACGTCTTCAACTTCTTACCTGTCATAATCCTGAACTCAAAACACCCAACATTAGCATGATGATAGATTCTGAATGTGGATCAAGGCTAGAACTCCAAGATGCTTAAATAGAGTACCGCATTGTAGCTATGCCGCAGTATCATAGCCGCAATTACTTAACTCCACCCAAGTCGCCCAAGTCCTAGGGATAACAAGAAATCAGGTTTTCGAGTTGACAATGCAAAGTAAGTTTGCATGTCGACATGATCCGGAAGAATGATTCAAGGATGGTAAAACGGTCAAGGTGGCTGGACATATTTCCTAAACACGGGTATTCTGATTCGTGTATTGGGTACAATACCCAACTACAAAGAATCGACCCAATTAACCTATGTCTCTGATACCAAAAAAACCATGTCACGCCCCGCTTCCCAGAGTACGCAAGATTGGGCACGTGACATAGCCAACCATGCTACCTGTGGGTAGGAAGTATCCATCCACAGTCACATTACGGTTGTAAGGTTATCCAGAACAAGATAATAAGCTAATCTAGCACATGTCCAAATCCATAATAACGAGAGTCAATAAACAATAAGTGCGGAAGCAAATGATCCAATATAATAATAGAAAGGTACGTCCCATAATGCGGGATCGCACCTGGAAATAAAATGCAATAAACAAACTAACCACTATAGAACTCAAATCAGCCTGCTGGCTGAAGTACTCCTGCACGGTCGTCGACAGTGGTAAAGAATCTGGGCCATGCAAAACCCAGACGTCAGCGCGTCATGACATCAAGTATATAATGTAAACATGGTGATAAGCAATGCAAATATGAACATGAATAAAGCAGTGCTAAGAAATAACAGAGCAGGGTAATGTGCAATGGTGACTAAACTGTCCTATCAGGTTTCTACTCTATAGTCTTTGAAATCAATTGATGAATCGTCGATGTAACTCAATAGTATCCCGTGCGTGCCCGGGACCACGGTCAAGATCCTCGGGGCTGAATCCGAGACGTGCCGCTAAGCAGTAAAAGGTAGTAGGATGGACGAGTGATGTCAGCATCAACACTCCGGAGCTGGCCAAGCCCGTAAGACTGATCAGATCAATGTATCGAACTGTTGAGTTACAAGTCGGTTTCACCTTTGATTTCCCCATACCCCCAAGCTATGTATGTCAGGTCAGGTATTCAGTAGTCAAGGACTAATGCCAACACAAAATCCGGTAAGAGTAGGTCTGTCTGGATAGACAGCAGGGATGGTCGGGTTTGTCGGCATTAGGCAGGAGATCATGAAACAAGTAATGTCATGGTACAACAGGATGAGTCGGTATGTATGTATATGTCATGTGTAGCAGGGTCAGGCCAATATGTAGTGCAATCGGTTATGTGCTCACAACAGGTGTACAATCAAGTAATGAACAGCAGCAGGAAACAGTAAATAACCATATTATTCCATGCAAACACAATGATGTTTTGTATTCTCTTATTAACAGGTTCACGCACCTTTAGGGTGCAATAGCCACAAGGTGAAGCAATATCCACAATCATGAAGTAATGAAGCTACAGGAATTTACACTAAGTATAATAATTGTCTCGTGAATGATTTAACAGTTAAAGCAGATATGATCCAATTGTTTTATTTAGTTGAATTATGGATTGATAGTGGGTTGATTAATTACGAGAAACTATTATAAAGGTTCCATGTTAAAGATAACTGCAACTATCAATTCTAACTTATAATGTAATATCAATTACCATCATTGAGTTGTTGTACTATATAGTATGAATTCAATTGCGTGGCAAGACTAGATCTCGCACGCTAGCATGTTAGAGCAAGTATTCAGATACTTGCCTCGACGGTTTTGCAAACCGGAACACGGATGCGATGTCGGCAGAAAACGCGATATGATAGCACGGGTCACGGATCGAGTCCCAACAGAGAACAACGGGATCACACGGACCAGAGGGCTTCGCTGGAGCGTCGGGTTCGCCAAGACGGCACGGTCGGGTTCCGGCAAAAGTCACGGCAGCGAGGTTAGCAACAATGATACGATACACGCAAATAACGACCAGCGAGGGGGTTGTACCAAAAGGAAGGAGAAGGAAACTTACAGGGAGACACCAGGGGGCGACCACAGCGGCCTCGACGGCATTGGAACGCCGGCGAGGCAACGACGGCGGCTGCGAAAGCTTGAACAGCCTCGGGGTTCGCTGGAGAGGGTGTTGCGACGATTAGAAGAGGGTGGTGGTCGGCTCTGGTGGTCGAGGGGGAAAAGAGGTGGCGCGGGAGACGTCGACGAGGGTCGTCGGCGCGATTTCCGGCGACCTGGAGATGGTGCAGGGTCGGGCTCGGGTCAGAAGGTGTTCCGGCGAGGGGAGGAGGGAAGCGACGACGAGGCCGGGACGAGGAAGGTGAGAGGGTGTCGCGGGAGTCGTCGGCGACGGGAGGTGGCGTCGACGGCGAGGTCTGCAGGGGTTGGAGGCGTTGTCGGGGTTGGGTGCAGGTGCGGGAGAGGCGAAGGAGGGAGGAAGAGGGTGCGGCTGGGCTGGTGGTGGCGAGGGCGGCGACGGCGAGGTCGCGGTGGGGTCGGCGGCGCGGTCACGAGGAGCTAGGGTTTGGGTTGCGAGGGATTTCTCGTGGGAAGAAGAAGCGGATGGGGGGCGGCTGCATGAGAATAATAAATATAGGAAAAGAGAGAGAGATTGGAGAGAGAGAGAGAGATTTGATGATGAGGAGAGAGAGAGAGAGACAGTGAAAAGAGAGATAGAGAGATCGTAGAGAGGGAGAGAGAGATGGGATGGGGCCCACGAGGAGGGTTAAAGCCTCGTGATTGGCTGGAGGGAAATAAAGGAAAATTTGAGATGATTTTGAAAGGATTTAACAGTTAAAAGATTATATTCGTATATATATATAGTTTTAAGATATTAAATTAAATGGGCCTTTTTGGCGCAAAATGAAACATTTCCAAATCGCGCCCGGGTTGCGCCCAAATGTTCCAAATTCAAATTATAGGATTTTAAGCGGGTTCCAAATTTTGAAAAGAGGTGTTTAATGATTAAAATGCATGCCCCCAAGTCGGACACTTGCACGCGCGCGTAGTCGTCCAAACTTGCCCGTTTAGCCGAACGGGACGAAATCTCGACACGCGGACGCTACCACGCGACTAGTGGCGACGAGTAGGCCAACATGGATATTTTAAATTTCATTTTAGGAGTTAAAATTTGTTATGTGCCAAAATGACTTAACCGGTTAAAATTTAGCAATAAATCCCAGAAAAACAGAATAATTGGAAATGAGCAATATATAACCCTCAACTAGTAATATAAATAGTATTACTGGGCTCGGGTGTTACAAAAAGGAAGCGTGAAAAATATGGGTTGATAATTTCTAAGTTGAAGATAATAGAATTTCTTGCTAGGATACCGAATTGAAGAATGAAAGTCAACAGGCCAAATTGATCGGATTTTGTGGATAGTATCCGCTGAAAACCCTCAGAAGACAACACTCCTTCTATTAGGGACACCTAGAGGTTTAACGGTTTGTTGCACGAGATCAGTGCAATTGCGTTTCCCTGCGAAAGTGAGGTTAGGATTTTTTCAAGAATAAAATTGGTTTTACTCGGGACAAGCAAAAGATAAGTTTGGGGTATTTGTTCATATCAGAATTTTTCATTATTATATCGCCCATTTTTAATCATATTACAAATAAATAGGTGCTTTTGATCCATGTCTGCTAAATAGTTGCAGGTTACAGGTTCTCAGATCATTACAGTAAAATGCTTTGAAAAGACGCTACAAATATGAGACTATGACCAACAATAGATGAATCTGTATGATGCCGCCCAACGGTTCAAGAAACAAATGAAAATTAGTAAACAGTTCAATACACAAAGTACAAGGGCAGCACAAGATTCAAGACTTCAACGCGAAACTTACGGTAAAAATCCATATAATTATGCACTGTTGGAAATCTGGAAGAAAGTAGAAAAGATTATGAGAAACCAAGTGAAGAAAACATAAGGAAAAAGCAACATGAAGCATTCCTAAAGAACTGAGTCCGAGCCCATAATACGGCCGCGGAACCGCGGCCAATCATGGCTTTCTGCCGCGGAACCGCGGCCGTGCAACGCACATGTCGGTGCAGGTGTCGATGGGTGTCGGTGCTTTGACCCGGTTTTCTTAAGGCAGTTTTTAAAATCAAATATGGATTAGAATGTAACCTAGGTTTTTTTTTCTATCTATAAATAGGAAAACCAAAAGCCTAATTAAGCATGCCTCTCTTTATGTCTTTTTTTATTTTCTAGATCTAAATTTTAATTTCATTGTAATCGTTGAAGAAGTATCAATAAAGTTTCTTTTTCTATCTTGCATTTTTTTATCTGCATTTAATTTCTGCAATTTTTTTTATCTGTCTTTTATTATCTACAATTTAGATAGTCCTTTAAAACAAAATTATAAAAAATGAATTCTATTGATAACTCCCTAATGAGTGAGTAATTCCTCAGTTGTTAGGGTTAGGTAGGGAAGGTTTGAGAGAAGGAAATCTCTCACTCATATCATTGCCCATTTAATCTTTAAAATACGGACTCTTTTTAATTTAACCATACACCGCTCACTACGGCACCCTATCCTACAGGATAGTGGTGATTCCCTAGCTCGACCGGTTGTGGTTGAATTAATTGGAGGCTAGGGCTGAGAGTTAAGAACGGACGAACAAGGACCAAAAGGAAGAAACTGCGTTTCTTCCTAGTCGTACTAATCCACATTGTTAACTATTACCCTAACACCTATATTCTTAACTAGGGCTTTGCTAGCGGTGAGAAGAATCCATATTTCAAACTAACCTAATCATAACCCTAGAAAGACTTTAAATCAATTTAATCTCATCCGTAGATCTTAAAACAAAACCTACCAAAAATAGGACTTAACTCGTTAGAACTTAAAGAAAGAACATTATTTCCCTGTGGATCGACCCGTACTCAACCGGCTAGTTATCAAGCGACACCGTCTTGATTACGGTATTCTTAAAAAATTTTAAACACACACCAAATAGAACATCAATCAGCTCGCCTCCAAGCCCTCCTGCACGCTGAGCTTCCTCAGCCCTTCCAGCTCACCCCCGGGCTATCACGGAACCAAGCTTGCTCGGCCTCCCGCTCGCCTTCGAGCCTCCCGCCGAGCTCAGCTTCCTCGGTCTCATCGACCGACCCAGAGCGCAGATCATCAGTGTCCCGGACATGGCCCCGCGAATCTCGTCATACGCGAGATATCCGCCGCCCCACGATCCCACGTCCCATGTCATCGCGTCTCCCATTAACGGGCGTATCTCGCTATTAATGGAGGATCCCGCCATTTGCGCAGACGCGGCTCCAAGGGCGTAACGATCGGCGTAAATCTCACGCCCGCCAGCCCATGGCTGCCACTATATAAGCCCCCTCTCAGACGACTTAGGTAAGGCAATTATGACTCAATAGGCCGCTACTCTGCCCAAATACCTCGGCTAACTTGATCGTCGGAGGGTCCACGGTGGTACAACCACCCCGAGACTTCTTTGCAGGTGGCTCGGCTTCATTCCAAATCAAGCCCACTGAGACCCACACGCATCAAGATGCAACTCTTAAATCCAATCTCAGCCACCCATCAACACTCGCAGCAGATCAACGGAAGATAACATCTGAAGGAGATCCAGACCTCCATCAAACTAGGACTTCATGAAACTCAAATTGTTTCAGTGTTTAAAATTGAGAAGGCGACAGTGTCACATTAAGTCAGGCTGTGAGCTGAAACATATAATTGTATATAATGCGACTCTCTGGTCACTGTCAGAGACACGGTAGATAATTCTGTAGGTTTATTATTAATATTATGGGAAGGAATAAAGAATGCAAATATTGATGAGAGAAGGAAAATACTGGAACGTGAATACAGTGCAGATCCTGGGGCCAAGCAGTCAGTAAACCAGGCCAAATTGCAATTATGCCAAGGTTGTGTTTAAACTGCACAGATTGGAATGCAAGGTTTTGCGAATTGCAACACTTTTAATTAATGCACCATTATATATCATGTTACTCACAGGTAGCATTTCATCGGACAGGCTTTTATTTCTAGAACCTTTTCGTGCCCTCGGTTTTTATACCGCGGTTGCCGTTTTCATGGCACTGATAAAGCTGTTGAAATTCTTATATGAACTCCCTCCTTCCTTCACACTATTATTTGTCATTTCTTTCCACTTCAAAGACCTCTCCTTCATATCCCCAGCCCCCAACAATTTCTCCACCTTTTCTTTAATCTGCTCCTTTAGCATAACCCCGCTTTCATCAGGATCCATCCTCAGACCAATTCTCCATACATCACAAATATAACTCTCATTAAGAAACTGATCACAAAAATAAGGTCGGCATAGGAATGGGACGCCATTTCTAATTCCTTCGATAGTCGAATTCCAACCACAGTGGGAAACAAAACAAGCTACAGAAGGGTGAGCTAATACCTTCTTTTGAGGAGACCAATCCACAATCATTCCTCTGCTAGAGACTCTATTCCTAAACCCGGTCCAAAATTCCTCCTCTTTCTCATTCGTGAGACCGGGTCTCACTACCCATAGGAAAGGTCGACTCATCAGCTCGAGCCCGAGTGCTAGTTCTTGAAATTGATTCTTTTCTAAAATAGTAAAGCTCCCAAATGCCACGTAGACCACTGAGTTAGCGGTTTGCTTGTTAAGCCAATCGATGCAGGCCGTATCTTTGGGCCAAAAGTTACCAACTGGTTTCTCAAAAGTTTGGTCTGCCATCACGGGGCCCATGGGTAGCAACGAGGGCATGTAGCAAAACACGGCTGATTCGAGATCGTAAAATGAGTTGCAAATGATGAATTCGGCTTGCTTGACTGCACGAACGTTGTTGGTTACGTATCGAAAGACGATTTTCTGAGTTTTAGAATCACCAACGTTGTTCCATGAGAATTGGGCCGGGTCCATTGGTGGCATCCCTTGGCATATCTTTATCATTCCACGCTTTTTCGGCCGTCCTGCATGATATGTAATATGGAACTGTATTCAAGAAAGTGCTTTTGTTTGTTTGAATGAATATGATGAAAAGCTCCCACTAGATTAACGGAAAAGTACATGAGTATAATTGGTGGGCAATATTTTGTGCTATCTAAGTGCATATGACAGTATAAGCAATAATCTGTACTTAATACTAAAATCCTCATAAGTGAATATTGATAATCACATACCATCATCGTCATCAATAACTTCATCCTCAATAAGCTTGGGAATGCTCATCATAGTAGCAAGCAGAGCAGCAGCTGCAGGCCAAAAAGCAGCAGCTCTAATGCCCATATCTCTAGCCACATCAAGAGCCCATGCCATGTTCTTATCTGCTATCATCCAATTAATCCCATTCTCTCTCATGATCTCTTCCAAATACTTGGGCATCACCGTCACACAACTTTCACATAATTTCCCAAGATCATTGTGGTCGTCATCAGGACCCAAACCATTTGGGATCGTGACCAGTTGTATCATTTTATCGATCTTTTCGCTGCCTGTTTCGGATTTTAAAGCATCAAGGACTCGCTCGTGGTTGAATTCAGTGTTGATGAATGTTATTTTGAATCCATGGTCGACTAAGGAGTGAGAGAGCTCCATTAAGGGGATAACATGGCCTTGTGCTGGGTATGGTAATATTAAAACATGTTGGTGTTCCTTTGAGGAACTCATTGTGGCTTGTGTGTTAGTGAGAGAGGATAGTCTTGTTTGCTTCTATGGTCTTAGAGGTCTATTTATGGTGGTTGTTTTGCTTCAAGTTGTCTTTCATGGAAAGGGTTTTTTTCACCTATATTTTTAGTCTAAATTTTATCTTTTTCCTTCTCGGTTTAAAGATTTCAGCAGTGTTGTTTGTTTGTGCGTATGCTTTGTTGTTTTAGCCTTTGGTTGCTTGCAAAGTTGTTCTTTCTTTATTTGGCATTGGGAGGGGGAAAAATTACCATTGACAACGAGTCACCCATAGATGGTCTACATAAATGGAGGAAAGAGCCCCATGTGAACATTCTAGTTTTCTAAAATAGAATTTATTTTGGTTTTATTTTAGATTATGCTAGATTCTTTATTATTTCATACATAAATCATAACTAGCTTCATGAACCGTCAAACAATTGTAAATGCCGTGAACATCAATAGGTATGTACTGAGCTTCGAATAGCTTACTCGCTCTTTTTAGCGGGAGCTCGGTTGGTGCTCGTCTTGTTCGTAATATAAATCTTACTTCTATCCTACATCTGCGGATCGGGGTAAAAAAGGGGGCCAGGCCCACTGGCACATGTGATACCCGGCATGCAGTCTCCCATTCATCGGGGATGTGCAGGGGGGCCTGTTCGCAGGCCCCTTTTCCTTTATGATACAGGGAAATCTTTTTTAGTAATTATATCTCTGAAGTCGATGAAATTATTGTCCATTTCTAGATTCCAGTTGTGGACATCCTCCACCGTCATATGATATATTTGTAAAGTATGTTATTTTTTATTTCTGTGAAAGTATTTAGTTTTCTCATTTTTTAAACTTCCCAATCTCTTTCCTTAGTTTTTCTTGCACTTTGGCCTGATTTAATAGTAACCGCTGTTTTTTATATTTTTAATGCCTACAGAGAGGATCAAGTCAACAAGTTTATTTTAGTTCGTCTCATCCTCCATTATGGGATCATGTCCCTTTTTAAAAGAAAATAATACAGCCAGCAAGTTTATTTTATTTCAGGCATATATCTATTTTCTGATTTATATGGACACTCTTGACAATTTATAACAATAGTATTCAATAATCTTTTCCGAATAAAATAGTACAAATCTGATTCTGGGATTTCAGCATCTGCTGATGCAAATAGTACAACAGCTAGCGGTAGGAAAGTGGTAAGACAATTTCATTCGGCAATGATACAAATTAATTTGGTTCAGGAATCGTTTAAAGTTTTATTCTTAAACAAATTTTTTCACACCTGATGTGTGCTCTTTTTTGGAAGAATTTATTCCTGTTTAAATTCTATAAACGACGAGGCTTAACAAGAATACTAACACCAGTTCAGAAATACAAGTATATATAGACGCTCCCTTTAAGCTTACTAGTGTTCTGCGCGTGTGCAAGATTTTGTATATGGTTAAGTTTTGGTTTAACTTTCTACTCAAGTAAGATTTGATTTATTTTTGTTTAGCTTTCTATAAGCTTAGTGACAGTATTATGTGAGTTCAATTTGAAAATGTAGTTATGACCTCCTTTTTCTTGGATGTACCCCCTTACGGAATTGAAGTGATGATCTCTTACTTTGGAGAGGAAATTCTTACCGCATTAGCTTATGCCCAATTGATTAAAAATTATAACCTGATGATGCTCTATATTGGCAACGCAGCAGAAAAGGACACGTGGCAGATGAAGTGTCACAGAACTCAGAAGAAAGGGCCCACAGGGGCCTACCAGGCCACCCCTATGCCCAACCTGCAAGCGCAAGCTGGCTCTCCTCAGAGCCCCTGAAAATTGGCCTCCTCGGCCTTTCAGCTCGCCCCGAGCGGCCACAGGACCGAGACTCCTCGTTCCTCTCGCTCGTTCCCGAGCTCCCCAGCCGAGGCCATCTTCCTCGGTCCTCCGACCGACCAACAGTACTGCTCACAGACGCAACCGCCGCTCCGCAAATCTCGCCATGCGCAGATTCTCCGTCAGCAACATCCCACGTTCCACGCCATCACGATCCCCATTAATGAGCGATCCGCTCTTTACGCGGACGTGACGTCGGGAGCGTAACTGCCGACAAGATTCTCGCGCCTGCCGCTGCGTGCTGCCGCCGCTATATAAACCCCCATCACAGAGGGGTCAAGTAAGCCATTTTTTACACTTTTATGCCGTTACTCTGCTCGGATCTCATCACTACCTTGAGCGTCGGAGGGTCCTTGGTGGTACCAAACCATCCTGGGGCTTCTTTGCAGGTACTCGGCAACAGCTTCCTCACCTCACCTCTTCCTCCAGAAACCCATTGAGACCCACACGCAACGAAGGATAATCAGCTAACCTCACCGCAAGATCAACGGAAGACAACATCTGATGGAGGCCCGAAAAGGAGCTCCATCAGTTGGCGCCGTCTATGGGAACCGAAACTTCACAAAAAAAAAAAAAAACAAAGTTGGCCTTCCGATCTCCATCCCCATGGCAAGCGATCACCCTGAAGATCCAGATACCAGCCGCCACCTCCCCGTCACCGGAGGCGCGAGTGAACCTCTTCCGGCGACCGTCATCAATGCCCTCGCCGGCCGAATAGACCAACATCCCCTCCCTTGACGGGGTCGCATAGAGGGGGCTCGCCACGGCGGCTCGAAGGCCACCTCGCCCAAGAATCTAAGCCCTCACTAAGAGGCAGCCCAGCAGCTACCCTGCTCAGCTATCCCTAGCGGGTAGCTTCCCTACCGCAACGCCAGGGATCAGAAAGTCATCCCAGAGGCAGTCGAGCCCGAGAATCCCTCGCTCGGCTATCCCTGGCAGGTAGCTTCCCTACCGCAACGCCAGGGATCAGAAAGTCCTCCCAGAGGCAGTCGAGCCCGAGAATCCCTCGCTCGGCTATCTCTGGTAGGTAGCTTCCCTACCGCAACGCCAGGGATCAAAAAGTCCTCCCAGAGGCAGTCGAGCCCGAAGATTCCTCTCTCGACTATCTCTGGAGGGTAGCTTCCCTACCGCAACGCCAGAGATCAGAAAGTCCTCCCAGAGGCAGTCGAGCCCGAGGATCCCTCGCTCGTCTATCCCTGGTGGGTAGCTTCCCTACCGCAACGCCAGGGATCAGAAAGTCCTCCCAAAGGCAGTCGAGCCCGAGGATCTCTCGCTCGGCTATCCCTGGCGGTAGCTTCCCTACCGCAACGCCAGGGATCAGAAAGTCCTCCCAGAGGCAGTCGAGCCCGAGGATTCCTCGCTCGGTTATTCCTGGTGGGTAGCTTCCCTACCGCAACGCCAGGGATCAGAAAGCCCTCCCAGAGGCAGTCGAGCCCGAGGATCCCTCGCTCGGCTATCCTTTAGGACAAAAGCCCTCGCCAAGAGGCATCAGGCAGTAACCCTGCCCGGCCAAGGGTCCTTGGTAGTCTTCTTACAGCCCTATAGCTCTTCCCGCGCTAAGAACCAAAGTCCTCCCAGAGGCAGTCGGGTCCTTGCTCGGCTATCCCCGGCTGGTAGCTTCCTACCACAACCGACAGGGATCAAAGTCCTCGCCAAGAGGCACTGGGCAGTAACCCTGCTCGGTCCCCGTCCTGAAGGATCAGAAAGTCCTCCCAGAGGCAGTCGAGCCCGAGGATCCCTCGCTCGGCTATCTCCGGCGGGTAGCTTCCCTACCGCAACACCGGGGATCAGAAAGCCCTCGCCAAGAGGCACCGAGCAGCTACCCTGCTCGGCCATCCTTCGCAGGCCTCTCAGGGACCCTCCAGCGTCAAGGATCGAAGCTCTCGCCAAGAGGCACCGAGCAGCTACCTTGCTCGGCCATCCTTCGCAGGCCTCTCAGGGCCCCTCCAGCGTCAAGGATCAATGCCCTCGCTAAGAGGCACCGAGCAGCTATCCTGCTCGGCCATCTTGTGCAGGCCTCTCAGGGACCCTCCAGCGTCAAGGATCAAAGCCCTCACCAAGAGGCACCGAGCAGCTACCCTGCTCGGCCATCCTGCAGGCCTCTTAGGGCCCCTCCAGCGTCAAGGACCAATGCCCTCGCCAAGAGGCACCGAGCAGCTACCCTGCTCGGCCATCCTTCCCAGGCCTCTCAGGGACCCTCCAACGTCAAGGATCGAAGCCCTCGCCAAGAGGCACCGAGCAGCTACCCTTCTCGGCCATCCTTCGCAGGCCTCTCAGGACCCCTCCAGCGTCAAGAATCAATGCCCTCGCCAAGAGGCACCGAGCAGCTACCCTGCTCGGCCATCCTTCGCAGGCCTCTCAGGGACCCTCCAGCGTCAAGGATCAAAGCCCTCGCCAAGAGGCACCGAGCAGCTACCCTACTCGGCCATCCTTCGCAGGCCTCTCAGGGCCCCTCCAGCGTCAAGGACCAATGCCCTCGCCAAGAGGCACCGAGCAGCTACCCTGCTCGGCCATCCTTCGCAAGCCTCTCACGGCCCCTCCAGTGTCAAAGATCAAAGTCCTCATCGTGAGGCCGCCGAGTTCCTTCCAGCTCGGCGCATCCCCAACGGGCATCCTCCTACCCATCAGATGCTGAGGATCTCAAGCCCTCATCGTGAGGCCGCCGAGTTCCTTCCCGCTAGGCGCATCCCCAGCGGGCATCCTCCTGCCCATCAGATGCTGAGGATATCAAGCCCTCATCGTGAGGCCGCCGGGTTCTTTCCTGCTCGGCGCATCCCCAGCGGGCATCCTCCTGCCCATCAGATGCTGAGGATCTCAAGCCCTCATCGTGAGGCCGCCGAGTTCCTTCCTACTCGGCGCATCCCCAGCGGGCGTCCTCCTGTCCACCAGACGCTGATGGTCTGTACCCTCATCACGAGGCCGCCGAGTTCCTTCCTGCTCGGCGCATCCTCAGCGGGCATCCTCCTGCCCATCAGATGCTGAGGATCTCAAGCCCTCATCGTGAGGTCGCCGGGATCCTTCCTGCTCGGCGCATCCCCAGCGGGCATCCTCCTGCCCATCAGATGCTGAGGATCTCAAGCCCTCATCGTGAGGCTGCCGAGTTCCTTCCTGCTCGGTGCATCCCCAGCGGGCATCCTCCTGCTCATCAGATGCTTATGGTCTGAAGCCCTTATCGCAAGGCCGCCGAGTTCCTTCCTACTCGACGCATCCCCGGCGGGCACCCTCCTTCCCATCAGACGCTGATGGTCTAAAGCCCTCATCGTGAGGCCGCCGAGTTCCTTCCTACTCGGTGCATCCCCAGCAGGCATCCTCTTTCCCAACAGACGCCGCAGGTCTGCACACGTCGTGTCGGCCAACCGACGCTTGACATGCAGACCGTCGCTTCAGTGACGGGATGCACAAACTGGCGCACCTTCCTTAAATGCAGAGATTTCGCCCTGATTTGCTGGCAGAAAAGGCAGCCGACAGCCCGGGGACGCGTCCCGATGAAATCTTAGGAGGGAGCTCTCCCCGGGCGGTCCGGCAGTCCACTCTTGACCCGACCTGCAAGCTGGTCGGGACAAGAGTGGGGGGCTAATGATGATGCTCTATATTGGCAACGCAGCAGAAAAGGACACGTGGTAGATGAAGTGTCACAGAACTCAGAAGAAAGGGCCCACAGGGGCCGACCAGGCCATCCCTGTGCCCAACCTGCAAGCGCAAGCTGGCTCTCCTCAGAGCCCCTGGAAATTGGCCTCCTTGGCCTTTCAGCTCGCCCTGAGCTGCCACAGGACCGAGACTCCTTGTTCCTCTCGCTCGTTCCCGAGCTTTCCAGCTGAGGCCATCTTCCTTGGTCCTCCGACCGACCAACAGTACCGCTCACAGACGCAACCGCCGCTCCGTAAATCTAGCCATGCGCAGATTCTCCGCCAGCAACATCCCACGTTCCACGCCATCATGATCCCCATTAATGGGCGATCCGCTCTTTACGCGGGCGTGACGTCGGGAGCGTAACTGCCGGCGAGATTCTCGCGCCTGCCTCTGCGTGCTGCCGCCGCTATATAAACCCCCATCACAGAGGGGTCAAGTAAGCCATTTTTTTACACTTTTATGCCGTTACTCTGCTCGGATCTCATCACTAACTTGAGCGTCGGAGGGTCCTTGGTGGTACCAAACCACCCCGGGACTTCTTTGCAGGTACTCGGCAACAGCTTCCTCACCTCATCTCTTCCTCCAAAAACCCATTAAGACTCACACGCAACGAAGGATAATCAGCTAATCTCACCGCGAGATCAACGGAAGACAACATCTGACGGAGGCCCGAAAAGGAGCTCCATCATAACCTCCTCCTATTAGTAATACGATAAGTTTGGTTTCAAAAAAACCAAGAAGAGTTTATCTGAACTGTGTTTAGACTTTTTCATACTTTTTCATAATATTCCAGCTTGTGGAACCATTGCAATATAAAAGTTCAGTACTGAACAAAAGGATTGCTTGTACTTGTGTAGGGTGGGAGCGAGGTCTGGTGAATGGTGATATTAAACAGAGAGAATCAATATAAATCTAAATTTATAAGCACATACACAGGGAAGTATAAATTTCATATAAAAGTCTACTTTATATTTTCTTTATGGAAATATTATAGGCTTCTTTCACAGACACCACCATGTGCTTTACTCGAGTTTTCCAAAACCAACATATAGTTGAGACTAATCACGAAGAAGCCCTCCCTGAACTTTCAATTCCTTGTACAAAAACACCCCGTTGTTTGATTTGTAAAGTTTTTAGGCAATTAGCGGGTCATATGACCCCATATTGACCGATTCTTGTAGTTTTATCATAAGTTATCCATCTTAGTATTATTATATCAGCTCTTTTTCGCTAAATTTTGATTTAATTTCAAATTGAGACTTTTTCTCTAAATCCTCAAATCTAAAGTATCGTTCTCCAAATTAGGGCAAATTACTCAATAAACGGTACTAATAGTATGGTTTATCTTCAATGTATCCAGGAATCTGTATTTTTATTAAAACAAGATGTTAATTTAATCAAATTTTATAATAAATATCTGCAGGCTGTTTTTTTATAAGGAATTGAAAGTTCAAGAGGTCTTCGTGATGAGTTTGTGTTCACTTTAGATGCGTAGATACAATACAAACAATTAAAGCAGCGGAAATAACATGTATCTACTCTAAAGGTTTACCGATATACCCGATCCAATTGATGGGATCGTTATCCTTGTCCACGTCACGTTGTAGATCAGATCTCTTACGTCTCCACGCAACGGCCGGAGGGAAACCACATTTTGAAGAAGTGAGAATTCCTACGTGATCAGCCCGCAAGTCAACCCTTAGTAAAATAGGAGGAAGAAGGAGACAACAGCTCTTCTGATATTTCTCTCTAGAAATATTATATATCTCTTATGTCTCATACATATGAAACCTTAGCCTCCCATATATGAATATATAGGATACCCACTCATATGAGTGGGTATTGGGTCGATTTGGGCCCAATGGCTAACACACTCCCACTCGTACATTCGAGTGGATGCCGTCCATAGCTCCCTGAGCTGGCTCCCTGAACCATTGATTCCCTGAATCAATTGTCTCCCCAAGACTCTATTCATTCTTTTCCTTGTTCTTACCTATATATGTTATGTTGGTGTGGTGTAGACCATTGAGAACCTGCAAGCTGGTAGTCTTGTAGCCAGATCCGTTAGGACCGACACAATGATCTCCGTAAAAGAAAACATAAACCAAATATATGTTAGGCTCATGAAATCTTATACCCCAAATCCGATCAGACATGTCTGCCCAAGTACCTTCAATCCCTCTCGAAAGCGTACTTGAACGCCTAGGTATACCTCTCGATTCATCGCACTCTTAAGACTTCGCCACCATGGCGTCAATAAGAGTTGTGATTGCGATGCGATCAAGAGATATTCCAATCGATCTTTCTCCGGCTCTGAATAGCTAGGTCTTCTATTCATCTGCTTTCCTGACACTGCCTTGTATGTGCAGTATATTGTCATGGCAGCAGAAAACAGCAACCAAAACAGTAGACGCTCATAACATGCCTACCCAGACAACCCAGTGTCGCCAAAGGTATATAGACTGCTCGTTCCGTGAAGGAGGTCGTCATAAGGGCTCACACAGTGAGGAAGATGGGATTCATCTCTCAACCTCCTTATGTGCACGATCCAAGTACATGTCGTATGGTAACGTCTTACGGTATAAAATTCTCTCGCTGAGAGCGTACGTCATTAAGGTTATACCACACGGACCCAAGTCCAATCACCACGTGATTGGCTTTCCAGGCCATATCGCCATGTGATATGTCTGGGATCTTCCGACAAGCTCGCACCCCATGTGACGAGTCAGACTCCTAGTCCGGTTATATGTAAACATGTAAAGTGGCCATGAGATAACCACTTCGGTCGCTCGGCTTATAGCATATAGCAACCTCATCATGACCCAATCAGGACAACTCTATCAAGTGTTCCTACTGTCCCATACCCAGAATGCAACAATACAGTCATTGCTCTGAGCAGATGATGTCTAGAACTTAGTCTCATATTCGTATGCTTCCCTAGCATAAAGGGGATCTCTCGTGTGAGAGAGAATTCTTATCTGCTGACGTATCTTTGTTAAATGTGTGCCCTGCACACATCGTGTATCCCGTACACTTCATGTACCTTGTACACTTGTACCACATGCCTGAAATAGTCAAACAAAAATATAATCATGTTCATCCCAGATCATAAAGAAAGAAAGCAACGCACAATCAATATCAAAATATGCATCTATAAAAGTTGTCATCCATAATAATAATGTCAAACATAAGAGTAGAGTCTATCAAACTATCTGAAATGCAATACGTCACCCAGGACGAAGCCTAAATGTACATAGCGTTACTCGGCTTTTTCCTTCGTCATCGGATCCCCGATCGTCTAACCTGAAGGAAGACCCTATAGAATAGACTATATACCTTTTCATGCCACTTACTTCTTGACGAAGTGTCGTTAGATCTTTAAGTGCTTCAACTTCCCATATATATGGGATTGTTTGAGTATGCTATCACTGACCTGATGTCACGATAAAGAGAAACCCTACTTCTCTTGCGTGCGGAATCACGCGCAGACTCCCGAGGAATCACCTCAGCCTTGCAGCCTCTTTGGCGCTACTGAGGCAGTCGCATATTCCACCTCCATAGTGAAAAAGCTAAACAACCTGTTTCTTCCCGCTCTGAGTGATGACCCTACCATCATACAAGAAATCACACGCAGATATGGATGTACACATACCTATATTGCCATCCCAGTCGGCATTTGTGTTTCCACATGGCTGCAAACCTGATTCCTCATAGCACTAGGTATTGTGGGTCGCCCACATAAATGCCTAAAAATTCTCGTCACTTCATCCCAACTAGCAGACCCGAATATTAAGTCCAATTGGTAAGGGGTTATATGTCTGGTCAAATACACACTATTCATGCATTTGACTATTGACTATGCAAAATGGAACCCAAAAAATCTGTCTTTCTTCATCAAGAGTCTTATTGTAAAGATCAAGACTAAAAAACATGTCCATTAGTGACTCAAGTAATAAATTAGAGAGTGATCATGCGAGCTAAACCATTCTAACTATCTCATGTGAGTCACCGAAGACAAACATGGGATGCTCTTGAAACGGCTCCTCATGGATCCAATTCCCAAGTACAAACTCAATATTTCACGTGTCCTCTATAGCGAAAACATCCACTCCAAGTGGTATTCATTGTCTCCAAGTCACTTTTGATCATCACACCATCGTGTTGGGTTATGCCAGCGTCCTGACCATCTACCGTGACCGTTTGCAGAACAAAATTTTTATCAACTAGCGCTAGAACAACCCGATAACCCGGATCTACCATAAACCTATAAACTAGCAAACTAAAAAGGAGTTAGAATGGTTATACCGAATGATCTGAGTCCTTCGGTCTTTTACCATATTCTTAAGCTCCTTGAGACGTCATGGATCGAGTTTGGCCTCCGGTCTCCCTCCATCGAAGATGTCACACACCGCTTTCCAGTGTACGGGGAAGTAGACGTGGCGAGGCCCGCGACGTATTTACTCAGAAGTAAACATGTTAAGCGTAAATAAGCAATATAATAAATACACACAAGAAATGACAAGAGATATAAATAAACAGCAACTTTTTATTGATTAAACATTTTTTACATACAACTGGAAAATAAATACAATACTGGAAAGCGATGCCTAAACAATGGCAAGTGAACTGAAAGTAAAGTAAGTACAAGTGAACTAAAACTCCGAATCCTCAGTAAAGTGCTCCAAATCGTCCTGGCTGGGCTCGATCTCCTAAGAGTCGGGTCCTCCTGACAATATTCCAAAAAAAGAAGAAATAGGAATGTCGTTAGCGAACTAGCGCTCGGTAAGTCCCAAGAGATAGGATAGAAATAGACAAATAGAGTGAATAGAACTAATAAAGAAAAAGTTAGTTATGCTAACGTAGTTGTTTGTAGCTTGGTACAGAATATATCAGTGTATATGAGAGGAGTCCAGCTTGCTCTATGGACTAAGGCATATGGAGTACAAGGCCCCGTCAAAACCCACGGGACAACGGCAACGGATATTCAGGTTAGGTGTATTATAGTGACCGTCTCATTCCACTTCTAATACATTCCATACCAATCTACCCCTTAAAAACCCCGTAAATGTATATTGTGTTGTTTTATAGATGTAATACTTGCCGAGACCATGGTATAAATTGTTCATGTAAACGGATAAGGATGTAAACGGATAGTCATGTAGACAAGTCAAGATATATCCATGGTCCGGTCAATTCAAGTCATGTTGATTTTGTTCTGGTATAGTTATGGTATTCATGTTCAAGTTTAAGTATGGATTAGATTCATGTTGTATTGGAGTTAAGATTGGATTGTGTTCATCTTTAGATTATATTCGGATTAGACTGAGACTCAGATTGAGTCAGACACTTAAACAGAATTGGATCCTGAATTAAGTTTTGGAGTTATCGGTAACTGCTGTACATAGACGGCATGATTTGTGAATTTTTCCAAGCCAATTACCATTGATAACCCTGTTTTAGTTTTCTACTTTAAATAGGCAAGCACCCACTTTCTCCGGCTTTCTGGGCCTCAAGAGAATTGGTCCCGCTTAAACCTATATTTATTAGGGTCCTTAATGTAAATTAATATAACTTGAGAGGGTTTTATGAAAAATATTTTTAGTATATTTTCAAATTAAACCTCAAGTATTTATTTTTCGTATTTAGGATTTTCATAGATGTAATTTTTAAAAGTGAGGTATTCTAGTGAATAAATACCTAGCTTGAATAATACATGGTATTTTAGTGTAAAGTTGACTTGTATAGATTCTTGATGTTATTTTCATGAAACTTGTAATTCTTTTGTTTAGAAAAACATGGAATTTATTATATATTTAAAATAGATGGTTTGATAATATTTATATATAATTATTAAAAATAAAATTTATTTATTAAATAGAATCACGTTTTTCTTAAAAATTGCATTAAAAATTCTATCGAGATCGTATGCTCCGTGAGGAGGTCTGCATCTCGCCCTACTAGTCTGATGGATGTGCGATAACCCGCACCAACCAAATTGGATTTCCCAAAAGTGGGTTGTAGAGGCACAATCGCAATGAATTTAAAGAATACAATTTAAAGATACGGTTTTTAATAGTTTATGGTATTTTAATGTAAAAGTCGTATTTTTCCCAAAATATATATTGTTAAAAGCTAATCGTGCTATGTCATGATGTGTGTTGTGAGAGGTAGGTCATTATCTCGTGAGATTTTCTAAAGTTAATACAAGCAAAAATGATAAAAGATGTCATATGTAATTTTATAGTATTTAAACGTAAAAGTGTAATAAAAGTTGTTTTATATGGAGTTTTGAAATGAAACTTGTTTATAATTATTGTTTAATGTTTAATAAACAAAGTATAATGATTAGATAATTAGTTCTTAAGAAAAGTTGTTATTTTAAAAAGTTTTAGAAATGAATGTCGGTATAACTCCACTTACCGACATCATTGAAAAGAAAAAGTTTTGAGATATGAAAAGAAGAGAAGAGATGGAACTTACTAGTTTAGGATTTAGAGCAGAGATTGATGAAATAATTGGGAGCTTCGTGGAGTCATGGGGTCGCCGGAATCGTCTCGAATCATCACCGGAACTTGACCTGGTGCTAATTCCACTTGTACTCTTCTTTGCCTTGGAAAATTTTGAGAATTTTTGACAATAGATTTCAGAATGAAGAGGGCTAGGATATGATGTGGTATTTATAGGATGGAATTAGGGTTTTGAGAATTGAAGAGAGAATTAAAATGTATTAAAAATAGGATTTATGAGTGAATTAACACTCTCTAGATAATTGCAGGGAATTCAAACATAATAGGAGTAATGGGGGTAGGCCAAAAGACTGGGGTTTAGAACATGGAAGCATTTCCAAAAGGGGGCCCGGCGGCGCTGGCCCAAAGCCAATTCTCGTCGATCGATTTCTTGAGATGGGTGCTAGGATTCTTGCCACGTGTCTCTATCTGTTCATATATCATTGTGCACATGTTTGTTTTATCTAATTTTTCATTTTTACGTGTATTGCACGTGTAAACATTTGGGCTTCCAAAAAGTTTAAAATAAAAATATATGTGGCTGATAGGATTCGAACACGGGGGCTATGCCACAGCAGTGCAAGGGCTTTACCAACGAGCTACAAGTTATTTCTTGCTGTTCTTAAACAATTTTAATTTATAACTTGTGCTCAGACTTGAAACTCTATTCTGTACATTAATTTGAAAATTTTTGTACAATAAAATTTGAGTCGTTACATTCTATCCTCCTTACAAAATTTCCGTCCTTGAAATTTAAAATTATTTAAGAACTAATTTACAAACAAGTAAGGGTATCTTGCAGGCATGTTATTCTCTCGTTCCACGTTGATTCTCCTGGTGAATCTTTTCTCCACATTATTCGGACAAAGTTTACTTCCTTGTTCCTAAGTGACTTTACTTTTCTGTCCAGGATCTCAACAGGTTGTTGCTCACAAGATAGATCTGTCTATACAGTGAGCTCGGAGTGATCAAGAATGTAGCCGGAGTAGCTCACATATCTTCGAAGCTGGGATATGTGGAATACATTGTGCACTCCTTCCAATGAGGGTGGAAGTGCCAAACGATATGCCACCTCTCTGACTCGTTCGAGAATATCGAACGGTGCAATGTATCTCGGACTGAGCTTACCCCTCTTGCTAAAGCGAATTACTCCATAATTTGGAGAGGTCTTTAAGAACACATGATCTTCCGGATGGAACTCTAGGTGTCGGCGCTTTGCATCAGCCCAGTGCTTCTGTCGGTCTTGAGTAATGAGCATTCTTTCCCTGATCGTGCGAACTGCGTCCACAGTTGCCACGATCATCTCAGGTCCAAGAAGTTCCCTATCTCCGATGTCGTCCCAACTTAATGGTGAACGACACTTCCTTCCATAAAGAGCTACAAACGGTGTCATTCCAATACTCTCCTGGTAGCTGTTGTTATATGAAAACTCCACAAGGTGTAGGTGATCTTCCCACGATCCTCTGAAGTCTAACATATACGCTCTTAGCATATCTTCAAGGATCTGAATCGTTCACTCAGACTGACCATCTGTTTGTGGATGATAAGCTGCGCTAAAGTTCAGACTCGTTCCCAGGCTAACTTGCAGACTCTGCCAAAACTGCGATCGAATCTGGTGTCACGATCGGAGATAATGCAAACCGGTACTCCATGTATTCTCACGGTCTCCTGCATGAGTTCATGGGTATCAGAAATAGTACACTATGAAGAGTTAAATCTTACATAGATTTAGACTTATTTCAATGTACTTCTTTGCTAGTGTCTCGGTAGATTGGCTAACTCGAAATGGGATGAAGTGAGCCGACTTTGTGAATCGATCCACAATAACCCATACCGTATCGTTACCTTTTGTGCTACGAGGAAGTGCAGTCATGAAGTCCATGGTGATGTGTTGCCACTTCCATTCTTAGATAGGTAACGGTTGAAGTAAACCAGCAGTCCTGTGATATTCAGCTTTTACTTGCTGACACACCAAGCATTTGGCTATGTTTCTGGCTATTTCACGTTTCATTCCATGCCACCAGTAATGTCGACGTAGATCTTTGTACATCTTTGTACCACCAGGGTATACTGAGTACGGAGAGCTGTGAGCTTCTTTCATCAACTCTTTCCGAACAGGACCTTGTGGTACACACAATTTGCTTCCGTATCTCAAAGACCCGTCTTCGTGAATGATGAAGTCTGTTCTAAGTCCACTTTCTACTTGTTCTCTGATCTTTTGCAACTTGGCAGCACTTGCTTGAGCTGTTTTGATCTGATTGACAATAGTAGACTGAACTTGTAAGTTCATCAACCTTGAAGTATTACCTGGCATAACCACTTCTATCTCCATCTTATGTAATTCTTGTTGAAGCTTCCACTGTGCAGTGAGATTCATAAATAATGGCTGGCGACTAAGTGCATCAGGAACTACATTCACCTTCTCTGGATGATATTGTAGGTTGATGTCGAAGTCCGCTAAAAGTTCTAGCCATCTTCTCTGCCGCATATTCAACTCTTTCTGAGTAAACATATATTTCAGACTTTTGTGGTCTGTGTATATATCTACTCGTTCTCCAAGCACATAATGGCGTCAAATCTTAAGTGCAAAGATAACGGCCGCCAACTCTAAATTATGTGTTGGATAATTGCGCTCATGAATCTTTAGCTGTCTTGATGCATAAGCTACAACTTTTCCCTGCTGGTATAGAACACATCTTAATCCCTTACCGGATGCATCGCAATGCACAACGAAATCTCCAGATTGGTCCGGTATTACTAGAATAGGTGCTGATGTCAATCTTGACTTAAGTTCTACAAAAACTTGTTCACATGCTTCTGACCACACGAATACTTCATCTTTACGTGTGAGCTTGGTCAGGGGTGTTGCAATCTTTGAAAAGCCTTCTATGAATCTTCGGTAGTATCCTGCTAATCCCAAGAAACTTCGAATGTCCTTCACTGTCTTTGGTGTTGGCCATTCGTTTACTGCTGATACTTTAGCTGGATCCACAGAGATTCCTTCGCTTGAAACAATATGTCCTATCCGACTTGATCTAGCCAAAATTCGCACTTGCTGTACTTGGCATAGAGTTGATGCTGTCGCAAAGTCTCCAGGACAATCCTTAAATGTTCAACGTGCTCTTTCCGATTCTTTGAATATACCAGGATATCGTCGATGAAAATAACAACAAACCTGTCTAGGTACTCTCGGAAAACCTGGTTCATCAGATTCATGAATATGGCTGGTGCATTGTCACTCCAAATGGTATCACGAGAAACTCATAATGACCATAGCGAGTCCTGAATGCCGTCTTCGGAATATCAGACTCTTTGACCTTCACCTGATGATAACCCAAACGAAGATCTAATTTTGAGAAAACGCAAGACCCACTTAGCTGATCGAACAGATCGTCGATTCGCGGTAGTGGATACTTGTTCTTTATCGTGACTTCGTTCAGAGCTCGGTAGTCAATGCACATTTTGTATGAACCTTTCTTCTTCTTCACAAGCAGAACTGGAGATCCCCAACTTGAAGTACTGGGACGAATCCATCATTTCTTCAGAAGTTCGTCCAGTTGAGTACGGATCTCTTTCAATCCTTCAGGATTTAAGCGATATGGTGCTTTGATCACCAGTTGTACACCAGGTACTAAATCAATACCGAATTCAAGAGCTCGATCGGAAGGCAAACATGAGATATTTTCAAGAAATACATCTTCGAACTCTCGAACAACCTCTGGCGTGTCTTCTTTCTCCTGAAGTGTAGCAACCACTGCCTTCTTTGGTTTAGCTTTGTAGGTGCTCGGCTCTAGTGTACGGTCTCCACTCTTGAAATAAAAGACCGGATGGTCTGGGATCTCGAACACTACCCTCTTTTGACGACAGTTGATGGTAGCGTAGAAAGTTCCTAGCAAGTCCATTCCCAAGACTACATCAAAGTTTGGTATGTCCATCACCTTGAAGTCAGCAAAAAATTCTCTGCTGCAGACGACCACTGGACACAGGTCGTATCCCATTGTTTCCTGTAGAACGTTGTTCCCTGAACTGACATTCCAGCTGGATACGAGCGGTTTTACTGGAATCGCATGAGTTTGAACGAACCGTTGTGACATAAAGCAATATGATGGTCCAGTATCGAAGAGTGCTTGTGCAAGAAGTGGTGCTACTAAGATTGTACCTAAGTCGTGTGGAATATGTTTAGGTATAGGAAAAGATATATGGATGTAAAAAAGTATTGAACAGATTTGAAAGATGGGAAGTTACCAGTGATGACTTGGCCAGTGACTTCAGCTTCTTCCACAGTCATTGTGAAAGCCTGATGCCTAGGTACATTCTTCCTTGCTGTGGGAGCATTCCTCTGTCCGTTCCTCTGTCCTTGAGGTAGGTTCTTTTGTGCTTGATGGAACTGACGAGGAGGAGGTGCAGTAGGTCCACGAGAAGGTGGAGCTGGGAGAGCAAGTCGAGGAGCAGGTGCCTGGATAGCTGGCCGCTGCGGATAAGTGATGGCTGGTCTGTGTGCAAGATTTAGATTAAGTCTACGAGGACAAGATCCAATATCGTGTGTGGATGAGCCACAGACTAAGCATAGGCGATTAGCACGACTACAATCCTTCGCCAGGTGTCCATTCCTTTTGCAATAGAAACAGAAATCTGGACTGGGCTGGTTAAAAGGTACTCCCGATCTCCTGGGTACAAACGGTGGCCTGGAAGAGGTTCCGGCGCTTCACACCGGCAGATTAAGGTCTGCCCTTATTCTTCACTACTGTCTCATATCGACGGGCAGCCTTTGGTGCAAGGTCGTGGGTTAGGAAATCCCCTGTAGCTAGAGCAGCTTGGATCTCCGGGTCCAACCCTTATTGAAATCGTCTAGCCCTGATCTTAGCAGTCGGTATGAGATGCGCCGCGAACTTGCTCAGCATGGTGAATTCAACATCATACTCATCGACGGATTTTCTCCACATAGAGCCTTGTTGCAGGTGGATGAATTGTTACTCCATGTCAAAACAGGCAGTCTCAGGAAAATATTTCGCGTCGAACATGTCGCGAAAAGTCTTCCATTCGATTGGCTGGATAAGTCGGCTTTCTTTAGCCTTCCACCATTCTCTGCCGTTGTCAGTTAGATGCAGCTTCGCAACTCTTATCCAAGTAATATCTGGCACTTATGCTGCTGCCAGATCGTCCTCAATCGACTGAGCCCATTTCTCTTCCTCCAAAGGGCTCTCTTTCCCAGAGAATTGTTTAGGGTGCAATGTCCGAAATTGTTTCACACCGGGTGCCTCAGCTTCTGGGCGATTGTTCCCCTCCGAACGCGGAGACGCAACCGCGTGGGTCCGTCTTTCCTGAATTCGGGGCAGATGCTAATTGGTGCCGTCCGTCCACCTCTCCGAAGATGCCAAGTTGATTTATGACACCATGTATCAAAGGTTTAGACGGATGCGGCCAATGTAGAAGACTTCATCAGATTCCCCCTCGTTGAGGGGTTTTTGATTGTGGGGACGCTCTTCCCTGCAGGCGCAAGCCCCTGCAGTTAATTACGTTACCGCATCGCGGTAACAACTTTCTCCTTCTCCAGATGGTCACTCCGTGTCGTGGATGTTTGTTTTGTTTTTGGTTGCCCGTGGATTGTATACGGAGACTAATTTATGTTGTCGCCCGTAGGGCGTGGATTAGTCTAAATCCGTATTTTCTTAGATTTGGGTTTTGGGTTGGGTTTAAGGATACGTTAGTCTCATTTGAGACTAAGATCAACTTAAACGTTTGTTAAGGATACGTTAGTCTAATTTTAGACTAAGATCAACTTAACAGGATCGTTTAGATCCGATAAAAGAGCATTTGGACTCTATTGTTTAATTTAGGGACATTGCGGTCGATTACCAGTTTAAGGACATGGTGGTCCAAGGTTAAGGACATCATAGTCCATGAGCTTAAGGACTCCACAGTCCGAGGTTAAGGACATCATAGTCCAATGTTAGTTTAAGGACATTACGGTCAAATGTTAGTTTAAGGACATTACGGTCCATGGGCTTAAGGACCCCACAGTCCGAGATTAAGGACATCATAGTCCACGGGCTTAAGGACCCCGCGGTCCAGTTTAAAGACGTCATAGTCTGTGAAATGTATGGTTGTCGGGACCTGTCGTCTCTCTGAAGACGTTGAAGGATTACAACGACATATATCAGAGGGGTTCAGAGATGTACCCTTGGACCAATTTTGGTTAGTAGATCTGTAGTCCAATTTGGAACTAAGATCTGTTAAAAGATTTATGAGCAATATGGGCTCAGTTAATCTTCATTTGAGGACTTATGGCCAATCTTGGGCTAAGTCCAATCAAGTTAAAATATTTAACATTTATTTTGGGCTTTGGAGCCTTTATTTGGGCTTGGCCCTTTTAATAATGCTGAGCATTAACTTGCATTCTGACAATATTTTGTCTTTTATCGAATGCCGAGCATTCATCATGGTTCTGGGCTTATTAAAGAACAATTTATGTTCTATCAGCACAACATATGGTGCGCTTGGCGCTTTGCACCAGTCAAAGAGCGCAGTGCGCTTCTGCCGAGTAGCGCACACGTGAGGGACACGTGTCGCGTTTGGCGCTAAGCGCCAGGTGATGGGCGCATTGCGCCAGTTTATGAGCGCAGTGCGCTATTAGTTCAGTGGCGCACGTGAGTGACACGTGGTATGCCTGGCGCTGAGCACCACCCCATGAGTGCAGTGCGCTATTTCAAGAGCGCAAAACGTTAACTGTTAAGTGGCGCATACGTAAAGGACACGTGTCGCGTTTGGCGCTGAGCGCCAGTCCAAGAGCGCAGAAGCGCGGTTCAAGAGCGCAAAGCGCATCTGATCAATTTTATGATCTGAGAAATAAATTCTCAAAGAACAGACTTTGTCCCAAGATTCTAAGAACAAAATTTCTTATTTTGTAGGAGATGTTTTAATCTCTTATATTGATGAAAGGCTTTGCCTTTATGGATCTGTGATTTTTAAAAGAATTGAATTATTCTCCCCCCTTCTTGTAATGAGATGTTCATGATCTCTTTGTGAATGACCTTAGTCTCAAAGATCTATGATCTGTGAGAAGAATTATGTTCTTCTTCTTTTATGATGAGATCCTTTGATCTCTTTGTGAAAGACTTTTGTCTTGTAGATCTATGATCTTTTAAAGAAGTGAATCCTTCTTTTGAAATTAATTATGAGATGATATCATCTCTCTGTTCATCATCATTCTTTTTTACCTTGAAGAAAAATCTTCTTTCTCTGAGAGCTTGGCTCTTCTTTTTGAGATCTTTCAAAGCTTATGGGGGGGTTCCTCTCTATCCTTCTGTCTCTCTGAGACTTGAAGTCTAGGGGTCTTTATATAAGGCAAGCTGATTTGTTCAATCAGTTTAGGAGATCTTTTCTCCCATTGATTTGGGGAATTTCCCATCGTTGGATCTTTGATCCAAGAGTTTCTGATTTACAGAAGGCAATCTTCTTATTTTTAACAAGATTGGAAAATCTTTCCATACAGAATTTGTTCTGTATTTTGGTGATTTTTAATCACCATTGGATCATTGATCCAACGGTGCTCTGATTTACAGAGCACAATCTTGTTGTTTGGAAAGATTTTGAGGAACCTTTCCTTAACAGAATTTAATTCTAATTAATTAATAATTTATCATTATTATTAGATCTTTGATCTGACGGTGGGAAGCTTTTAGTTCCAGCGCTAGCGCACCTGTGCTTTGCACGTGGTGCGCTGCTCAGAGCGCAGCGCACTTGGCGCTAGCGCACCCGTGCTTTGCACGTGGTGCGCTGCTTAAGTGCAGCGCTCTTGGCGCTAGCGCACACGTGCTTTGCACGTGGTGTACTGCTTAAGTGCAGCGCTCTTGGCACTAGTGCACACGTGATGCGCTGCTTAGGGCTTAGTGCACTTGGCGCTGCTTCTGAAGCGTTGCTTCATTTCAAAATTTGAATTTTGAACAGAGCTTTGCTCTGATTGGAGGAAACAGCGATGCAAAAGGATAGCAGTCTGCTGCTACTGTCCCTCCAAGAGGCACTTAATTGTCTCAAGCAATACCGTCTGCTCGTTGATAGAAGCTGCTACGGTAGGTGTAAGTGAAGAGGTGGTGGTGGGGTGTTGCCATTCATGTTAGTGCTGATATTGTTCGGGGAATCCATAACCTTGAAAGAAAAATAGGGTTGGGATAGATTCAAGGAATTTGAAATGTAAAGAATATTTTTAGTTACTGATTCATATAATTCTTGTAATATATTACTTAGGTTTCCATACAGAACCGGCCTGCATGGTAGGGTTCTATGCAAAACTGACCTGCATGGGCCGCCAACAAAACCTGTCACGCCCCGCTTCTCAGTGTACGGAGAAGTAGACGTGGCGCGGCCTACGACGTATTTACTCAGAAGTAAACACATTAAGCGTAAATAAGCAATATAATAAATATACATAAGAAATGACAAGAGATATAAATAAACAGCAACTTTTTATTGATTAAACATTCTTTACATACAACTGGAAAATAAATATAATGCGGGAAAGCGATGCCTAAACAATGGCAAGTGAACTGAAAGTAAAGTAAGTACAAGTGAACTAAAACTCCGAATCCTCAGTAAAGTGCTCTAAATAGTCCTGGCTGGGCTCGATCTCCTAAAAGTCGGGTCCTCCTAACAACATTCTAAAGAAAAAAGAAATAGGAATGTCGTCAGCGAACTAGCGCTCGGTAAGTCCCAAGAGATAGGATAGAAATAGACAAATAGAGTGAATAGAACTAATAAAGAAAAAGTTAGTTATGCTAACGTAGTTGTTTGTAGCTTGGTACAGAATATATCAGTGTATATGAGAGGAGTCCAGCTTGCTCCATGGACTAAGGCATATAGAGTAAAAGGCCCGTCAAAACCCACGGGACAACGGCAACGGATATTCAGGTTAGGTGTATTATAGTGATCGTCTCATTCCACTTCTAATACATTCCGTACCAATCTACCCCTTAAAAACCCCGTAAATGTATATTGTGTTGTTTTATAGATGTAAGACTTGCCGAGACCATGGTATAAATTGTTCATGTAAACGGATAAGGATGTAAAGGGATAATCATGTAGTCAAGTAAAGATATATCCATGGTTCGGTCAATTCAAGTCATGTTGATTTTGTTCTGGTATAGTTCTGGTATTCATGTTCAAGTTCCAGTATAGATTGGATTGTGTTCATCTTTAGATTATATTCGGATTAGACTGAGACTCAGATTGAGTCAGACACTTAAACAGAATTGGATCCTGAATTAAGTTTTGGGGTTATCGATAACTGCTGCACATGGACGACATGATTTGTGAATTTTTCCAAGCCAATTAACATTGATAACTCCATTTTAGTTTTCTACCTTAAATAGGTAAGCACCCACTTTCTCCGGCTTCCTGAGCCTCAAGAGAATTGGTCCCGCTTGAACCTATATTTTGCTGGGGTCCTTAATGTAAATTAATATAACTTGAGGGGGTTTTATGAAAAATATTTTTAGTATACTTTCAAATTAAACCTCAAGTATTTATTTATCGTATTTAGGATTTTCATGGATGTAATTTTTAAAAGTGAGGTATTCTAGTGAATAAATACCTAGCTTGAATAATACATGGTATTTTAATGTAAAGTTGACTTGTATAGATTCTTGATGGTATTTTCATGAAACTTGTAATTCTTTTGTTTAGAAAAATATGGAATTTATTATATATTTAAAATAGATGGTTTGATAATATTTATATATAATTATTAAAAATAAAATTTATTTATTAAATAGAAAATCACGTTTTTCTTAAAAATTGCATTAAAAATTCCATCGAGATCATATGCTCCGTGAGGAGATCTGCATCTCGCCCTAATAGTCCGATGGATGTGCGATAACCCGCACCAACCGAATCAGATTCCCCCAAAGTGGGTTGTAGAGGCACAATCGTAAGGAATTTAAATAATACAATTTAAAGAATACGGTTTTTAATAGTTTATGGTATTTTAATGTAAAAGTAGTATTTGTCCCAAAATACATATTGTTAAAAGCTAATCGTGCTATGTCATGATACGTGTTGTGAGAGGTGGGTCATTACCTCGTGAGATTTTCTAAAGGTAATACAAGCAAAAATGATAAAAAGATGTCATATGTAAGTTTATGGTATTTAAACGTAAAGTGTAATAAAAGTTGTTTTATATGGAGTTTTGAAATGAAACTTGTTTATAATTATTGTTTAATGTTTAACAAACAAAGTATAATGATTATATAATTAGTTCTTAAGAAAAGTTGTTATTTTAAAAAGTTTTAGAAATGAATGTCGGTATAACTCCACTTACCGATATCATTGAAAAGAAAAAGTTATGAGATGTGAAAACTTCGTGGAGCTTCGTGGAGTCGCGGGGTCGTCGGAATCGTCTCGAATCGTCGCCGGAACTTGACCTAGTGCTAACTCCACTTGTACTCTTCTTTGCCTTGGAAAATTTTGAGGATTTTTGACAATAGATTTCAGAATGAAGAAGGCTAGGATATGATATGGTATTTATAGGATGGAATTAGGGTTTTGATTATTAAAGAGAGAATTAAAATATATTAAAAATAGGATTTATGAGTGAATTAACAATCTCTGGATAATTGCAGGGAATTCAAATATAATAGGAGTAGTGGGGGTAGGCCAAAAGACTGGGGTTCAGAACATGGAAGCATTCCCAATGGGGGGCCCGGCGACGCCGGCCCAAAGCCAATTCTCTCCTGTTGATTTCTTGAGATGGGTGCTGGGATTCTTGCCACGTGTCTCTATCTGTTCATATATCATTGTGCACATATTTGTTTTATCTGACTTTTCATTTTTACGTGTATGCACATGTAAACTTTTGGACTTCCAAAAAGTTTAAAATAAAAATTAGTAAAAATATATGATTTGAATACATGGGCTACGTCACAGTAGTGCAAGAGCTTTACCAATAAGCTACAAGTTATTTTTTGCTGTTCTTAAATAATTTTAATTTATAACGTGTGCTCAGGCTTGAAACTCTATTATGTACATTAATTTAAAAAAATTTGTACAATAAAATTTGAGTCGTTACAGAAGATGATCCAGCTGAGGATTTATAGTTCGAGCTCCAACCTCAATACTGAGGTAATTAGGGTACCTAGTTCGCTAAACTAGATAGCCTAGAGGATGTAGAGTCTAATGATGGATTAATATGTCTCATAACAACCTAGGTTTCTCAACACATGAGACTTTTAGGATGGACGTAGAAGAAGAAAGCTTGAGGAGATGAGAGTGTAGCCATGAGCATTTCTTGAAGAATGGCTAAGTCTTGTGAATTCTTAAGCATACAAAAGAATCAAGCATGCTTCAATAATTCACCCAAGGCATGAGTCACCCCATGAGTCACCAAGTGAGCCATGCCTCAATAAATGCAAATAACACCTCATCCTCCACTTCATTAACCATTTAATCCTAAATGGTTATAAACAAAATGAGGTGTCTTCTTCTAGAAACACCCTTGTAATAAATTACAAGAATACCCCTCACCGTATATACATACCCGTATCCGTATACGAATACAAAGAGACGAAAATAATCCAATAATATAATACTAGGATCCGGCTTAAACCAAAGCCCACTAGTATTATCTGTCCGAATCATGATACGTGCACAAGTGCATGTATATGACCGAACCCTGCCGTAAAACCATACGGCCTCTACATCGTTTTGCTCGAAGCAGGAAAACTCTCTGTGTGGGACTCTAAAGACTCGTCAATACGCTGGTAGTGGGTTTAACCACAAGCACGTCAACAGCACTAGCTGTACGTAATGGATACCCAGGTATTGAGCGAAAGGGAGGCCGACGAGCAAACTCATCCGAACCCCTGCTAGGCCTGTCCGTGACAATCTCCGTACAGTCCGGTCTGTTCGTCTAAGAGTATCGCATATCGAGTCTAGAGGGGTGGATAAACTTAGACCCCTAATAACGCGATATTTCGTGTCGGTATGAAGCCCATCACCAACTGAGAAACTACTGATCCAAATCAGTAATTTTCGACTACCTTGACCAAGGATTTCTGGTGATGGCCACCCGTGCACCACGCGACATCAACCCCCAATACCGGGAAAGAAGAATCCCCGACGATCCGCTCACTGCCTCCATATGGCTCGAGACTGTACCCAACTAAAACCTGTTTGCATGACTCCTTTGAGCCATGGTAGGGTAGTAATCAAAGCACAGTGGGAACTCACACGAGACAAATAATGATCTTAGGTCGATAGACCAACCTGTATACATGTCACCTGGGAACTGCTATCTGACAATAGGTATAATACCATCTAGCATGTTCCCAGCGAGTCCGTCCAGTGTACTCATAACCCAATGAGTACCTGTATACTATCTTAGGTGACTAACTGACACTGATGGCTTGTGAGACCGGCCATCGCCCCTCGTCGGGGTCTCGATAAGTATACACTAGTCTACTCTGGAGTATGGAAGCCCAGTCTTGACACTCCCTCGACTAGGGATATTTAAGGATGTGCTTATAGTCCACCCAGCTCTCATGTATATGATCGCCATCATAATGCTGGTAGTCAAGAAAGAATCCTATGGGCTCTATCAACATATAATAGTGATCTGTAATACCATATAATGCATTTACATGATAATAAAGACAAACCAGATAGCATACTATCATTTTGAGTAAGACTGTTTTATCCGTATAGGTCCTCCCTCAATCATCATAATCACATGTCTGTGATTACAATAATTGACTTGAGGGCACTATAGCCAACAATATCCCACTTGCACTTAAGGCTAATTATTGCGGTGTCGCATACTCACAGCCTGTGTGATACCGAACACCCAACTTCTCTACTAATCAGTCTTACAAAGCCCGTTTGTGAAACTATTGTGTTCGAGAAATAGCCTCAGCGAGTGGATCCGCTCCAATATTTCTATCTTTATCTCTCTATATCTCAACTTCACGGAGAAAGACTATCTCCCGAAATGAGTAATACCTGTCTTAGAATTTGTCTAGATATCTGATGGGACCCGGTTCACAAATGAACTCCAAATCCAACAAACTTCTTAGACCGTATCATTCACTGAATTTAATCAGTATCCTGCGCCATGCCTTCCTCAGTATCTGCTTGGACCACCTGTCCAACATACTGCCCCTCAATAGAGGGAAAACTATAACTCTGACAGTCACTCTGTCATCCAGGTCACCTTGGAAGCCTGAAATGATAACCGCCCCCCGAAAGAGCCTGTTGTTACCATATAACAAGAACATCCACTTATGTTCATAACTGCTTCCCAATGTTTCTCCAGGATTGGATTAATATATATTTATTATAGCCTGTGCAAAATCAATATCTGGTATGGTACTTGACATCTCATAATTGACTCAATTGCCTAAGCAAGAGATATGTCAATCATGCAAATTCATCTCCTCATTAGTCTAGAAGACATCTCTTTAGAGAGGGTGACTCCATCACCTGCGGGTACACCACCACGGCAGGAGTCGTCCATTCTAAAACACTTTAGAATAGTGTCAAACTACCCGGAAAGGGACACTTCCCAAATCTAGATCTAAAACCATAGATCTAGTGGCCAGAATCCCTGATATTTTATCCAGATCTTATGTGGAGAAACAACTTGTGGCAACCACAGTATAACCGATCATAGTATAGGAAGATCTCTTCCTATTAAGAGCATGTCATCCAAATACCAGGACATCTCTTCCTACTACCTTCTTACCAGGTTCATCTGTTGTTTTGATGAAGTCAAACTGTATAACTGTTACATCAAAACTAGATGATATATCTCGTTGTACCTGCTTTAGTCTATAAATAGACATAAGCTACTTGCCCACTATACTTCCGCTGCTCCCACTAACTACAACAACTCTCTGACAGAGTCATATACACGTGCAATTCTAAAGCTAATTTAGAACGACGTTGTACTCATCCTCCTGCCAGATCTCATAGTCTAGAACAGCAGTAGTAGCAAGTTTGGGTAATCAAAAAACCCCTATCACAGTCTTTGAGGAAACCGAAGTACCTCTCGGGTGCCTGAGGTTACCCACCAAATCTGCGGAGTGGCTAATAGATGGTCGAATCCAATTGAATTTTTTGGTTCTACTAAATTTTCAGTAATCGTTTGTGGTTCTGGAATCACTTCCAGTTCTACCATACCCCTAATGTTTTCTGAAAAGAATCTATTTTACTAAAACTGTGGCGAGTCAAGAACAATATAACTATTGATCTTTCAGATGGTAGAATGTTAGCCCTCGTCAATGCCCGGGATAACCCACAAACTGCCATTACTGAAACGTGCCTTGAGTTTGTTCAGATTCTGGTTTTCAGCATTAGCCGGACAACTCCATATACCTTAATATCGTTAAGATATGAATTCATTTTATATATCCAATATAGAAACAAAGGCACTAATTTAATTGGAACCAGATTCAAAAATCATGCAGCCGTTTCCAGTGCATATCAACTAAATGGAAGAATGCCAAGCAGCATTACTCATCAAGGAATGCACCCACGTATGAGTAATCTGAAAGAGAAGCAAGTTCTCATAACTATTACTTACAACGGAATACCTAATACAAGTATCTATATTTTCGATCACCTTGAAGAATCATGATACTTGCAATATATGGTTCTCTACTTTATTCTTATACTTATATCTTCTCAATATCTGGACCTTGTATTTCAACGAAATACTTATCTAAAACTAGAGAAGTCATGAGTAAATAGAATATAGTACGAGTACCAACCCCTTTGTCCTAACGGACATCGGACAACATACAATACTCTGTATAAGTCCACTGAGTTTAATAACTCAAACCCTGTGCGTCGTAGGTTGAAAACTGTACTATATTTAAGAAGAATTATACCGTTGTTGAATGCACCTTACCTAACCATCAACTGATATAGGTAAATGTGATAGACATAATTTCAAAAGCTTATATCTCACTTTATAAAATAAAAGTACATATATATCAGTTTGAAATTGGCTCATAACGACGGATATTCAAAACCAAATATTTGCCGTCAGGCAAAACCCAGGAGATTTCTTCAAATATCACCAATTACAATGAATTCCGATATATATTGAGGATCTAATCACCCAATTCCTAATATGTTACTCCCACTCAGCATTGTAATGCCATACAGATGTGAGAATCAAGTCTTGGTAAATACATACTCTGGAGTTCGAATTTAATTGGGAAAACAGTTTCAATTAATACTGCACAGTAAAACTGAAACATGAAAATGTTTCGAAGGGGTAAGCGGGTATTCCTAGTAATGCCTCTTCCACTATCTAGATTCATGACAGTAACCGTATACTTACTTGCCCTCACTCCAATCCCTTTATATGTCTTTACTTCTTACCTTCTATACATCACACTCAGGCTAATTGATTTTCTTCCTTCCCTACCCTTCGGCACCAGTCTAAAGTTTGGAAGAAGATTATCCAATAACCGTAATAGGTGTACTCTCCTAATACCAGGAGCCCTCAAAACCTGAGAGAAGGTAAAGAGAAAAGACAACTGAATAATCATATTCAATTTCTCCCGAACCGAAAACAATCCTCGAACTGGAACAAGTTCTTTCGAGTTTGTATGTAACTATACGATGGCATACCCAAGCAATATAGATCTTCGTAGTGATACGGAGTGTTCCGGAGAAATGCAAAAGTGATATAGGAGTGGTAGGGGTATACGCTGTTTCGTTATGAATGATAGCAGTCACAATTTTCTTTGCCCTTTATCTAATCCCTTTATATGTCTTTACTTATTACCTTCTGTACACCACACTTAGGCTATTTGGTTTTCTTCCTTCCCTACTTTTCGGCACCTGCCTATGGTTTGGAAGAAGACTATCCAATAAGCGCAATAGGTGTACTTTCCTAATACCAGAAGCCCGCGCAACCTGAGAGAAGGTAAAGGGAAAAGACAACCGAATAATCCTATTCAAATTCTCCAGAATAGAAACTATCCTCGAACTGAAACAAGTTTCTTCGAGTTTGTATGTAACTATACGATGGCATATCCAATCAATATGGATCTTCGTAGTGATACGGAGTGTTCCGGAGAAATGCAAAAGGGATGTAGGAGCATCAGGGACATATGCGACTTAATGATAATCCAAAAGCCAAAGTGTTTTAAGAAGGTTCGGTTAATTTGGTTCATGAGTTTTAGTCTAGGGTCAGGCCATGGTCGCTGCCAAAGAGAGAAAGAAAAGAAACACTCAGCGTGCACTCTAATCTAGATTAGATTGGTTAATCACTTTATCTAATCAGGATGGCTCCCACTGTTTCCTCGAATTCTCCTTCAAACCCTAAAATGAGAATTAGTCGGGTTCATCTAAAATCATCCGAGGAGTAAAACGTACTCATCAGTGGGAATCGGGACACAACTATTACCGTATGATAACTTGATGGAAGCCACTCAAGTCACCACACTCCAGAAGGTATGCGCATACCTGAAAAGTTTCCTGTATATTTGAAACTCCCGATGTGGTTTTTGCCCCTAGGACCCAAGTGACCTTGACTAAAGATCAAAATATCAAAAGGTCCTAGTCAAGTTCTACCCATCATTTTCTTGATTGCATTAGACCCACCCGTACGAGCCTTAACTAAAGATCAAAATGATGGCACGACTGTCCTAACCAATCGCATTATCATGCAACGGAAAAGCATTACATAGCTACCGAACACTACGGCTCGACTAAAGATCGAAATGCGTAGCACGAATACTATGCACCACCAATCCGAAATGATGGAGGGATACGGCTGGTTTTTGGCAAAAAACCATTAACGTAATGAACTTGATATCGTTGAAGGAACCGAGTGGTTTTACAAATATATAGCAGCGCAAACTTTTGCTAAAGAGGTCACTCCCTGTGAAGAGATCTCGGCTCTTACCTCATCGAACGAGGTGCAGGATATTCTTAACTGAATACCATGATACAAAGCAAAAGAATCGACTATAGTGAAGTTATTACACTAATGTAAACTTTTGCCCAAGAGGTCACTCCCTATGAAGAGATCTCGGCTCTTACCTCGTCGAATGAGGTGCTGGATATTCAGAACCAAATACCATTGTGCAAAGCAAAAGAGAACGTTTGTAATGTCATTTTTCAAAAACTTGGTTCCAACAACATCATATAGGTTTGTTTTCCTTACATTAATCGGAATTAATGCAGTCCCATCAATTAATCCATATCACACCATAAAAAGGAGCGAAAATAAAATGTGCGTATATGTCATCCGCATTCGCCACGGGGCCCCGTCATCCACCGTTAGGTTACTTAACTAACGGCAAAGCGGGGGCTGGACTAGCGCGGGTGCAAAACATATACAATATCTACTAGTATATATATAAATATATATAACATTCATCCCAGGCATGATATAAGAAACATCACAGAATCTCAGCAAGAAACACAGAATGGTGGATAATGTTAGAGCCTCGGGTTTCATTTGAGCCGCAAATGAGACCCGACATTCTCTGTCATGTGGATAGCCTGTGTAATGAAAACCTGGACCCCTACAAGCGCGACAAGTTATCCGCCAATCCCAGAAATGAGGCAACCCCAATCAACAAAGTGAATGGGCCACCCAGCAATTTACGGAATCCGGTAACTTGAGCACCCCTCCGTGGGTCATCCTGTACCCCCTACGAGTGTGACGAATAGCCCACCAATTTAGAGTAAGGCCCCCTCCATCTCAACGCCATGAGACGCGGGCCCGTTGCCCTCTAGAACCCAGCTATTCGAGCACTCCACCACGGGGTAAACCTAGTACAGAAAAGAAAAGTATATATACAAGGGTGACATCGACCTCTACTTGGTCGTGCCCCAAACAAAGAGTATACAATCTGGCAGATACGGCAGTCCACATGTTGGACGCTCGTCCCGCAATATCAAATGTATAAATGAATCTTAACTGTACAACTATCATTGCATCACTGGCTATCCACCACGACAATCCAACCACAACCTCAGCACAACACAGAACATCAACGTGAATGTCATGTTCGCAAACCCGTCTAAAAGAACATATAGCAGTTAGACGAGTTATACCAGTCTAATGACATTCAAGGTCGCAGATAGTAATGTATGTACTGAAAACTTATAAACGGTGTTAAAAATAGCGACTTCGAAATACTCTGTATTGCTCACAAACCAAAGATAACATAATATGCAATCTGGGCAAAAACAAAAAATACCAGAAACCCAATATTCAAGATTCCAGAACACACCCAAAACAGCAAGACCCAACTCCCTCACAAAACCGGCGGTGCCGGGAAAACAACCGATCTCGCCGGCCAAAGCATGGAGTTTGGGGCTCGTTTTCAAAGTGTGTTCTAGTTGTCACATAAATAGCCTTTTGCGATTGTTTAAAAAAAATTTAGAAGACTATAAAAAATCGACAAAAACTTGAATATATTCCGTTTTGTTTCGGAGTTGTTTCGGTTTCATTACTTTAAACATCGTTTAAACTGCTGGTTTAGGGTTTATGAGTTGGCACTGATACCATGTTGGGTTATGCCAGCGCTCTGGCCATCTACCGTGACCGTTTGCGGAACAAAAATTTTATAAACTGGCTCTAGAACAACCCGATAACCCGGATCTACCATAAACCTATAAGCTAGCAAACTAAAGAGGAGTTAGAATGGTTATACTGAATGATCTGAGTCCTTTGGTCTTTTACCATCATCTTAAACTCCTTGAGGCGTCATGGATCGAGTTTGGCATCCGGTCTCCCTCCATCGAAGATGATCCACCTGAGGATTTATAGTTCGAGCTTCAACCTCATTACTGAGGTAACTATGGTACCTAATTCGCTAAACTAGATAACCTAGAGGTTGTAGAGTCTAATGATGGATTAATATGTCTCATAACACTCTAGGTTTCTCAACACATGAGACTTTTAGGGTGGAGGTAGAAGAAGGAAGCTTGAGGAGATGAGAGTGTAGCCATGAGCATTTCTTGAAGAATGGTGTTCAGTCGAAAATATTGCAATCTTTAACATAACAATTTTCTCATTTTTCTAATCATCTAAGGATGTTTGATATAAATATAACACATATTACAAGTTTGTTTGGAAAATATCAATTACTATGTGTTATACATTATAATCAACATTCTTGAAGGAAATTGTATGTTTATTATTTCACGCATGATATTGTATATCTCTAACATCCTTCATTGTGATCTTGTGCAAAAATTAGCCCAGATCAGATATCGGAATCAGAAAATCGCCGATTAAAATACAACAAATCGAAGAATCAAATACTGACAGAAATTCAGAAGAGAGAAGAAGATTCCAGATATCACATATAAACCATGAGAACAACATCAGAAGATGACAGAATTTTTAAGCAACAAACTCACCATTCGACCGCGGAACCGCGGCCGAGTCAGCCCGAGTCACCGCGGATCCGCGGCTGAGTTAGAGGATCGAAGATTGAGAATTGTCCAGAAGTTTCATTGCAACTTTCTGGCTTGCTGAGGACGCTTCGTTGTAACAACCTTATCCTGGAAACTTCTCTATAACAACCTAACTTGTTGATCAAGCTTCATAACTACCTAGCTTATTCTAGAAGCCTCCTTGTAACAACCTAGCTTATCAGGGAAGCTTGATTAAGGGCTATAAAAAGAGACCTAAGCTTACATTAATTGGTTGTTGATTTTTTGGGTTCGACACTTTTGATCCAAAAACCAAATCAAGATCCAATTCCAAATCAAGATCCAAAAACCAAATCAAGAATCGTGAGAAATTCATCAAGCGAGATCATTCAAGATCCTTTACGTGAATCCGATCGTCATCAAGAGCACGTGATCCTCTATAGATCTAAGACTCACGGTGATCGAGTGAAGCGAAGATCGACGGAGAAATTACCATTTCAAGGGAGTGATCGAAAGCTATTCTTCTTGTAATCTCGGATTGAAGAAGTTGTAATTTGAAGTTGAATAATAAAGGTGATCATTACTTTTGGTCTTGTAATCTCTATTTGTTGATTCTTCAATTTTCATAATGTGTGAGTAAACCTCCGCTTGCTAAGAATTCGAAGGAATTTGGTAGATCTAATGGTGAGAGAATTCTATATTCATTTTAAGTATTATGAAGATTATAAACTTTAGCAAAAAAAATCATTAATATCCAAATTGTGAGTGAGATCAATTTATTGAGAATTTCATCATAATTTGGGGATTAGATTGATGATCTTTCTTGTTAAAGGCTAGATGTGAATGACAATTAATGGAAGGACAAGAGGCAAAGAAGGAAAAACCCTAGTTTCTTCAAAGGATCCCTAATTCTCATTAATAGCCATCGATCTAGTAGTAATTCTATCAATAGATAAGATAAATCATCTTGAATCATCATCCATGGCTACTAATTCCGTTCGAATCCTACAAGCCTTCTACAATTTTCTTGATAACTAAATCTTGAATATTTTCTTGAATTCCTTTCTTGAAAACGATTTCTTGAATTTCTTGAAACTATTACTTCAATCAAATCTTAAAACAATTTGTTGATTTTTCTTTCGACTCAACTAAAGCAAGAATTTACGAGTTCCACGAATCGCAAAGGCCGACCCGTACTCACTAACGCTCGCTACACGCGATACCGTTATTGATTGCGGTTATTATACGACTAAAACATCTTTTCTTTACTTCCTTTAATTTTCTTTTAATCAAAAGAAGAATCAATTTTTTTAGCATTGATCATATGGCTAAGTCTTGTGAATTCTTAAGTATACAAAAGAATCAAGCATGCTTCAATAATTCACCCAAGGCATGAGTCACCCCATGAGTCACCAAGTGAGCCATGCCTCAATAAATGCAAATAACACCTCATCCTCTACCTCATTAACCATTTAATCCTAAATGGTTATAAACAAAATGAGGTGTCTTCTTCTAGAAGCACCCTTGTAATAAATTACAAGAATACCCCTCACCGTATATATATACCCGTATCCGTATACGAATACAAAGAGACGAAAATAATCCAATAATATAATACTAGGATCCGGCTTAAACCAAAGCCCACTAGTATTATCCGTCTGAATCATGATACGTGCACAAGTGCACGTATATGAACGAACTCAGCCGTAAAACCATACGGTCTCTACATCGTTTCGCCCGAAACAGGGAAACCCTTTGTGTGGGACTCTAAAGACTCGTCAATATGCTGGCAGTGGGTTTAACCACAAGCACGTCAGCGGCACTAGCTGTACGTAACGGCTATCCAGGTATTGAGCGAAAGGGAGGCCGGCGAGCAAACTCATCTGAACCCCTGCCGAGCCTATCTGTGACAATCTCCGTACAGTCTGGTCTGTTCGTCTAAGAGTATCGCATATCGAGTCTAGGGGGTGAATAAAGTCAGACCCCTAATAACGCGATATTTCGTGTCGGTATGAAGCCCATCACCAACTGAGAAACTACTGATCCAAATCAGTAATTCTCGACTTCCTTGGCCAAGAATTTCTGGTGATAGCCACCCGTACACCTCGCGACATCAACCCTAATACCGGGAGAGACGAATCCCCGACGATCCGCTCATTGCCTCCATGTGGCTCGAGACTGTACCCAACTAAAACCTGTTTGCATGACTCCTTTGAGCCGTGGTAAGGTAGTAATCAAAGCGCAGTGGGAACTCACACGAGACAAATGACGATCTCAGGTCGACAGACTAACCTGTACACATGTCACCTGGAAACTGCTATCTGACAATAGGTATAATACCATCTAGCATATTTCCGGCGAGTCCATCCAGTGTACTCATAACCTAATGAGCACATGTATACTATCTTAGGTGATTAACTGACACCGATGGTTTATAAGATCGGCCACCGTCCCTCGTCGGGGTCTCGATAAGTATACACTAGTCTACTCTGGAGTATGGATGCCCAGTCTCGATACTCCCTCGACTAGGGAATTTAGGATGTGCTTATAGACCACCCAGCTCTCACGTATATTGCCACGCCCCGCTTCCCAATGTACGGCGAAGGAGACGCGACAAGGTCCGCTACGTATATACTCAGAAGTACATAAGCTAAGCGTATCTAAGCAATATAAAATAAATACACAAGAGAAAAGAAATAAAAAGAACAGCAACCATTATTAGTTAACATTCTTTGTACAATACATGAAAGGAAATATAACTGAATTAAAAAGATGCCTAAACAGTGGCATAACAGGAAATAAAAAGTACAGAAAGGAAAAGTGTACAATGAAACTACAGTGCAGGGTCTTCAGTAAACTGCTCCAAGTCTTCTTGCGATGGCTCAACCTCTGCTGGGTCCAAATCACCTGACGACATTTAAAAAAGAGAGAAACAGAATGTCGTCAGCGAACAGGTCGCTCGGTAAGTCCCACAAATAAGAGGAAACTAGGAAAAGACAGAATAAGAAAATAACTTTTAAAGTGTATACTATTGTTGAATGTTATGTTAACGCTGTTGTTTGTAGCTTGGTACAGAAGGATGCCAGTGTATACGAGGGGAGTCTCTATATGCTAGAGACTAGGGGCACGTATAGTATAAGGAACCGTTTATACCACGGTACAACAGCAACTGGATTCATGTTAGGTGTGTTAAATCTGACCACCTCGTGCCACCTTTAACACCTTCCATACCAATCTACCCCTTAAACCCCGCGATTTCTTGTTTGTATTGTTATCTTGTAAATTGTATTGGTTGTATGATTGATTGACTGACTGACCGAAACTATGATATCAGGAAACGGTTATAACCGTAGAGTCATGTAAATGAAATACTGAGAATCATGTAAAAGGAATATTTATACCCATGGTTCAGTTCAGTCAAGTTGTATAAATTGATAATTGTATTTATGGATTCATGTGTTCATTTTGAATTGGAATATTGTTTATTGTAGGTTGACTTGAATCATGTTCAAATCAGATTAATCAGACTCAAACCCGAGTCAGACAATCAGAAATGTGAATCAAAGTCTTATAATTGCTAGGGTCCTTAGGATAATTTATAAAACTTGAGGGGGTTTTATGTAAAAATACTTTTATATACTTTTCAAAATACTCCTCAAGTATTTATTGTTCGTCTTTAGAGTTGTAATGAGGGTGGATTTTATGTTGTGACATTTCTAGTGAAAATATCCTAGTTTTATAAATAAGGGTATTTATCTGTAATATTGATTATTTGAAGTTCATGGTATTTTAGTGTAAAATTTATTATTGGAATTTTTAGAAAAAGGTGAAAAATTTATATTATAATAAAATAGATATTTAAATGATAAATATACATATGTTTATACAAAAAATAATTTTAATAAATATTTTATATTCCAAAAATCTCATTTTCTTAAGATGACGTATTTTAAACCTTTCGAGACCGAATGCTCCTTGCGGAGGTCTGAATCTCGCACTACTAGCCCGAGGGTGCGCGATAAACTGCACGATCCCGAACGGGTTCCCCAAAGATGGGTTGTAGCGGCGCTTTGCAAAGATTGTAAAATACTAATCCTTTAGAAAACGGTTTTATAAAGTAAAAGGTATTTATTTGCAAAGTATAATTTTCCGTAATTTAGGTTCTAGGGTTTTCTAAGCCAACTAGCCTATTTCTAAATGGTCTAAACGACAAGTCGTTAGAAGTCTCAAATCGCCTCTTCACCGCCAATTGTGGCCAGGTAAGTACAAGTGAGGAAGGAGGGATCCGCTCACGAATCGTGAGGCGGGCCTTTTAAAGTTACCTAAGCTCACTTGCCTAGCCTAGACACCACAAAATCAGGTTTAGATAAACGATCGATGTCCACAACTTATCGTATTTTCCTACTAAGAAGTATTACTTACAAGTGTATCAAATCTAAAACCTTTAAGAATGGTTTTATTAAGATTATGGTATTTTAATGAAAGTTTTGTTTTATCGTATTCTAAGTTTTGATGATATCATTTTAGGGTTGTATTTGCGTGTGTGTGGAGGTAGGTCGTTACCTCATGCCCTACTTTAAATGTATAGCAAGTTAAGAGGTTAAATGCGAAATTGAAACATGATGGTATTAAAGTGAAAAAAATACGGTAAATTGAAAAGGTTATCATTTCATGTGAGAAAACTTATTCAAATTGATTTTTACAAGTTTAATAGTCAAGATAAAGATGTTTAGGCATGATTGAATTGATTATAAGTGAAATTTTATAGAAAACCGAGTCGGAAATCGGATTTGTTCCGATTCCATCGGGTTTCGTAATTTCGTATTTTTGAGAATTAGAAAGGGAGATAGAATGGGACTTACGGGTTTCGATCTATACTAAAGAGTATAGGGGAACTAGATGGGTTGCCAAGGCGTTGCTTCATCGCCGGTTGTTTTAAAAAAACGTCGCCGGAATTCCGTCAGAGCTTCGCCGTGAACTTGATTTCAAATTACACCCTTCTTGTAAAAATTTTGAGAGAGTAAACCTAGGGTTTTGGGATGAGAGGGTAGAAGGTAGGGGGTGTATTTATAGGGTAGGCTAGGGTAGGGTAGGTGAAAGGTTTTTATTTTAAAAAATTGTAAAAATTAAAGAAAAAACATTAAAATTTGTAGTAAATAAGGTGTAATTAACACTCGGAAACCGATCTAATAAAATGGTGTATGCAGGAGAGTTGAGAAGACGAAACGCCACATTTTTCGTGTTGGCGACTCGGCCGGCGGTGCCGGGCCGAGTCGGGGTGCCGTTGGGTGGGGAGGCTCGGGGTCAAGGCTCTGGTATATTTAGATTTTAGGGTTCAGTTCAACTTTTGGGAGTTATGGCCTGTGGACTGTTGAGCTTCCAAGAATTTTAAAAGAAAAAATAATCTAAAAATAATGTGGGGCAGGGGATTTGAACTCTGGTGGCTTGGTTCAGCAGTGCAAGGTATTACCAATGAGCTACAAGCTCCTTCTTTTAATTATTGTGGGAAAATAAATACTTAAAGTGATAACAGCAACATTAAATACTCCAAGTATACTTCAAATTTAAATCAAATTTATGTATACAAAAAATGGAGTTGTTATAATCTACCCTCCTTACAAAAATTTCGTCCTCTAAATTTACAACTTTTATTTGAGGACTAGTTTACAAAGAGGTGAGGATATCTTGCACGCATTTCATCTTCTCTTTTCCAAGTGGATTCTCCTGGAGTGTCTTTCCTCCACATTACCCGGACCAAGTTAACTTCCTTGTTCCGAAGTGTCTTCACTTTTCTGTCCAGGATCTCCACAGGCTGTTGCTCACAAGACAAGTCGGGCTGTATAGTGAGCTCGGAATGATCAAGTACATGGCTGGGGTCACTCACATACTTTCTGAGTTGGGATATGTGGAACACGTTATGCACTCCTTCCAATGAGGGTGGAAGCGCTAAGCGGTATGCCACTTCACCGACTCATTCGAGTATGTCGAACGGTCCAATATATCTCGGACTCAATTTACCCCGTCTTCCAAATCGGATCACTCCGCGGTTCGGAGATATCTTCAGGAATACATGGTCTCCTGGCTGGAACTCCAAGTGTCATCTCTTTGCATCAGCCCAGTGTTTCTGTCGATCTTGGGCTATGCGCATTCTTTCCCTGATAGTACGAACCACATCAACGGTCGCTACTATCATCTCTGGTCCAAGAAGTTCCCTATCTCCGATGTCGTCCCAACTTAATGGTGATCGACACTTCCTTCCATACAATGCTGTAAAAGGTGTCATTCCTATGCTTGCTTGGTAGTTGTTATTGTACGCGAACTCCACAAGCTGCAGGTGATCTTCCCACGATCCTTTGAAGTCTAGCATATACGCTCTGAGCATATCCTCCAAGATCTGAATAGTTCGTTCCGACTGACCATCTGTTTGTGGATGATAAGCCGTGCTGAAGTTCAGACTTGTTCCCAAGCTAGCTTGCAGACTCTGCCAAAATTGCGATCGGAACCTGGTGTCACGATCGGAGACAATGCGGACCGGTACTCCATGAAGTCTCACAATTTCCTCCATGTACTTCTTTGCTAGTGTCTCAGTTGATTGGCCAACTCGAAATGGGATGAAGTGAGCCGATTTTGTGAGTCGATCCACAATGACCCATATAGCATCGTTACCCTTGGTGCTGCGAGGAAGAGCAGTCACAAAGTCTATCGTGATGTGCTGCCCCTTCCATTCTGGGATTGGTAACGGTTGAAGTAGTCCAGCTGTCCTGTGATGTTCAGCCTTTACTTGCTGACACACCAAACATTTTGCGACGCTTCTGGCTACTTCACGCTTCATTTCATGCCACCAATAATTCTGACGTAGATCTTTGTACATTTTGGTACCTCCAAGATGTACTGAGTAGGGAGAGCCGTGAGCTTCTTTTATTAACTCCTCCCGAACAGGACCTTTTGGTACACACAATCTGCTGCCGTATCTCAAAGATCCATCTTCATGGATGATGAAATCTGTTCTGAGTCCATTCTCCACTTGTTCTCTAATCCTTTGCAACTTAGCATCACTTGCTTGAGCTGCTTTGATCTGATTGACAATGGTTGATTGAACTTGTAGATTCATCAAACTTGAAGCATTACCTGGCATGACTACTTCAATCTCCATCTGATATAAGTCTTGCTGAAGCTTCCACTGAGCGGTGAGATTCATCGATAATGGTTGGCGACTAAGAGTATCGGGTACTACGTTCACCTTCCCTTGGTGATATTGCAAGTTGATGTCAAAGTCCGCCATAAGTTCTAACCATCTTCTCTGCCGCATATTCAACTCCTTCTGAGTAAACACATACTTCAGACTTTTATGATCTGTGTAGATGTTCACTCGTTCACCAAGTAAATAGTGGCGCCAAATCTTGAGAGCAAAGATGACGGCTGCCAACTCTAGATCATGCGTTGGATAATTGCGCTCATGAGTCTTCAGTTGTCTTGAAGCATAAGCCACAACTTTACCGTGCTGATGTAGAACGCATCCTAATCCCTTACCGGATGCATCACAATGCATTTCGAATCCTCCAGATTGATCCGGTATTACGAGAATAGGTGCAGATGTCAATCTTGACTTGAGTTCTATGAAAGCTTGTTCGCATGCTTCTGACCACACAAATTCTTCATCTTTTCGTGTGAGCTTGGTCAGGGGTGTTGCTATCTTTGAGAATCCTTCAATGAACCTTCTGTAATATCCAGCTAAACCCAAGAAACTCCGAATGTCCTTCACTGACTTTGGTGTAGGCCATTCGCTAACTGCTGAAACTTTGGCTGGATCCACAGAAATTCCTTCTCCCGATACGATATGTCCAAGAAAACAAACTTGATTTAGCCAAAACTCGCACTTGCTGTACTTGGCATAAAGCTTATGTTGTCGAAGAGTTTCCAGGACAATTCGTAGATGCTCTGCATGCTCCTTCTGATTCTTAGAATATACCAGGATGTCGTCGATGAAGATGACAACAAACCTGTCTAACTACTTCCGGAAAACTTGATTCATTAGGTTCATGAATATTGCTGGTGCATTGGTCACTCCAAATGGCATCACTAAGAATTCGTAATGTCCATAGCGAGTTCTGAAAGCTGTTTTGTGAATATCAGCTTCCTTGACCTTCACTTGATGATAACCTGAACGAAGATCCAATTTAGAGAAAACACAAGATCCACTTAGCTGATCGAATAAATCATCGATGTGCGGGAGTGGATACTTGTTCTTTATAGTGACTTCGTTCAAGGCCCTATAGTCGATGCACATTCTGTATGAACCTTCCTTCTTCTTCACCAGTAGTACGGGTGCTCCCCAACTTGAAGTGCTAGGACGAATCCATCCTTTCGCCAATAATTCGTCCAACTATGTTCGAACTTCCTTCAATCCTTCCGGACTTAGTCTATAAGGTGCTTTGATCACCGGTTGTGCTCCTGGTACTAAATCAATACTGAATTCAAAAGCTCGATCGGGAGGCAAACCTGATATATCGTCAGGAAATACATCGTCGAAATCTCGAACTACCTCTGGTCTTAATTCTTCTTCCGCTTGAGCTGCTGCAACTACTGCTTCCCTTGGCTTCGCTTTGTAGGTACTTGGCTCCAGGGTACAGTCTCCTATCTTGAAATAGAAGACCGGATGGTCTGGAATCTCGAATACTACCCTCCTTTGACGACAGTCGATGGTAGCATAAAAGGTTCCAAGCCAATCCATTCCTAGAACCACATCGAAATTCGGTATGTCCAATACTTTGAAGTCAGCATAAAACTCTCGACTGCAGACGACGACTGGACACAAGCTGTATCCCATAGTTGCCTTTAGAACGCCATTTTCGGAACTGACATTCCAGCTGGATACAAGCGGTGAGACTGGAATCGCATGGGTTCGGACAAACCGTTGCGACATAAAGCAGTGGGATGCTCCAGTATCAAACAGTGCAAGTGCAGGTAGTGAGGCTACTAGGATTATACCTAAGGTATGTGGGTGTTCCCCTCCGAAAGACGGCGCGACACCGTGTCTTGCCTGAGATTCGGGGCAGATGCTAATTGGTGCTATCCGTCCACCTCTTCGAAGATGCCAAGTTGATTTATGGCACCATGTATCGAAGGTTTAGACGGATGCGTCCGATGTAGCAGACTTCGTCAGATTCCCCCTCGTTTGAGGGGTTTTTGATTGTGGGGACGCTCTTCCCTGCAGGAGCAAGCCCCTGCAGTTAATTACGCTACCGCATTGCGGTAACAACTTTCTCCTTCTCCAGATGGTCACTTCGTGTCGTGGGTGTCTGTTTTGTATTTTGTTGCCCGTGGATTGTTTACGGAGACTGAGTTATGTCGTCGCCCGTAGGGCGTGGACTAGTCCAAATCCGTATTATCTTAGATTTGGGTTTGGGGGGGGGGGTTGGTTTGAGGATACATCAGCCATACTTGAGGCTAAGATCAACTCAAACGTTTGTTAAGGATACGTTAGTCTAACTTTGTGACTAAGATCAACTTAACGGGATCGTTTAGATCCGACAAAAGAGCGTTTGGACTCTAATGTTCCAGTTTAGGGACATAGTGGTCCATGAATGTATGGCCGTCGGGACCCGTCACCTCTCTGACGACGTTGAAGGATTACAACGACGGATGTCAGAGGAGTTCAGGGATGTACCCTCGAGCCAGAGTTAATTGGGGGGATTTATAGTCCACTCTGTTTGAAGGTTTAAGGATACGTTAGCCATCTTTGAGGCTAAGATCAACTTAAACGGGACCGTTTAGATCCGACAAAAGAGCATGCGGGGCTCTATTGTTCTAGTTTAAGGAAATTGCGGTCCATGGGTAGTTTAAGGACATTGCGGTCCATGGGTAGTTTAAGGACATTGCGGTCCATTGTTAGTTTTAAGACATCTCGGTCAAGGTTAAGGACGTCGTAGTCCATGGGCTTAAGGACCCCACAGTCCGGTATGTGCTCTGGATGCTTCACACGGGTTCACTGCCGTGTTCTGCGAGGACCAGGCTCCGCTCTGGACGTTTTCCACGGGGTCAAAGAGTGACATTATCCGCGTTCCACGTAACCAGGAATTTGCATTAAACACGGGTTTAAGGACCCCGCAGTCCATATCAATGTGTGGTCGTCAGGACCCGTTACCTCTTTGAAGACATTGAGGGATTACAATGTCAAGTATCAAAGGAGTGACGAGATGTACCCTAGAACCGGAGTGGATTAAATAGTCCTTGGCCCAATTTGGGGTCAAGACGAATTAATTATGTTATGAGTCCATTGGACCAGTTAATCACCAATTGAGGACTTATGGCCATCTTGGGCTAAGTCCAATCAGGAGAGGCTTTGCCTCTATCCGTTTAGGCCAATTGGGCCAAAGCATAGTGTTAAACACTACAGAGCAGTCAGTGTTGAACACTGGGAATGGGGTTGACAAGTTAGTGTTTAACACTAAGAGATAATTGGTGTTAAACACCAGCAACAAGGCTTTTCAAATTAGTGTTAAACACTAAAACAGATCAGTGTTGAACACTGCAGATGAAGCTTTTTATTTAGTGTTGAACACTAAGGCCCAACAGTGTTTTAACACTGGGTTCGAGAGTTTTAATTTACTGTTAAACACTAAGACAAGAGGGGTCACGTGGCAGCACGTGAGAGCGCCCTCCCTTCATTTATTCCGAGATTATCGTGTCTTTCAGAGCGTCACGTGCCATCACGTGATGGGCATTCAAATGCCTATGTATTAGAGCTTCTGCCGAGGTCACGTGGGTCACGTGGGGTGCTGCCTCAAAGGGGCTTTCTATAGATCTCTTGGGGGGTCACGTGATGACACGTGACCCTGCCTCCATGTATTTTGTTTAGAGGCTTTGTTAATCTTCTTTCAGGAATTAAATTCCTCGAACTGTAAATCTCAGAGGAATTAAATTCCTACTTCCTTTCGAAGACTTTGTTTTCTGGAATAGAGTTTAACTCTGAATTTTTTTGTAGGAATTACATTCCTCATATATGTGAAGGGCTGAATAGGGTTAAACCCTAATAAAAGCTTATAAGGAATTGAATTCCCATTCCCTGTTAAATGATGATTAAGGGAATTAAATTCCCGTTGTTTCAACAGAACTAAGTTCTTAATTAGGGTTAAACCCTGTTTCTTTTTATTCTGAAGGAATTAAATTCCCATGATATAGGGTCAAGCCCTAACTTTTATTTTAAAGGAATTAAATTCCTATAGTTCTGTGAGAATTAAATTCTCGTGCTTGTATTCCTTCTCCATGTTTTGGATCTGCATGGCAGGATCTCAACCCATTGAGAATTAAATTCTCAACCTTAAGGGGAGATGTGCACTTTGCAGGTCCTCCATCAAAGAGAGAAGAAATATGTTCTTCTGTTTTTACATTATCAGAGTTAAACTCTGTTGAGAATTAAATTCTCTTTCTTTCAAAAGGCCTTCCCTTTCTTACCTAGGGTTTTTTTGCAGAGGATCCGAGTCTTTTCAAAGTATCAAAGCTCTCCTCCTTTTTTCTTTTTTCTTCTCTGCGCATGTATATTTTCTCTGTGTCTCTTGGCTCCTATTTATAGGAGAAGCAGCCGAATCAATCAGTTTTTGACGAATCTCCATTGAGATTTGATTTGCATTCAGCATTCATTTTGGGCCTTTGGATTATTAGGTGAATTTTATTCACCATTGGATTTTAAATCCAGAGATTCTCCCTTGTTATTTTGATTAGATTTAAAGGGGAAATCTTTCCAAACCCGAGATTTTCCCATAGATAGATGATATTTCATCACCTCTGAATCTTTAATTTGATTGGTTCAAGATAGTTGCTTTCTTTTGGAAAGATTTGAATTTCCTTCAGAATTTAATTTTGTTAACACAATGGGCTTTGAAAGCCGGTCACGTGTGACCACGTGACCCATGGTCACGTATGAGCACGTGACCCCCTTTGGCATGAGCCTTTTCCTTTCTTTTGCGTTCTGTCTTCTGATCGTTGCTTAAGCGTCACGTGCCACCACGTGACTCCTGGTCACGTGTGAGCACGTGACCCTTGTTTGAACTCTTTTTCCTTGGTTCGTTTGGAGAACGAGTCTGCTGTCTTGAACGTCACGTGCCAACACGTGACCCTGGTCACGTGGGAACACGTGACCTCTTCTGAAGCCTTTTCTTGACTTGATCAGAGAACTTGTGTGCCTTTGACGCTTGCATTTAAATGTCACGTGTCGCCACGTGACCCTGGTCACGTGGGAGCACGTGACTCTTTCTGAAGCCCATTTTCTTCAGCGTAGTCAGGAAACTGAACTTGACTTGATGATGCCTTTTAGGTGTCACGTGCCAACACGTGACCCCTTTTTGAAGCTTTTCCCAGAATCTTTCCTGATTTTAAATCAGGAAACAAATGCCCCCACAGCGTTGTTCTCACGTGTCTGCACGTGAGTGCAACGCTGTCACCTCTTGTGACCGTTGGATTCCTCTAGGGATCTGGGGAGACGAAGCGTTTTCATTGTCTTCTATAAATACCTCTGTCTCTTCATAAGAGCCTTCACTTTGTTCATCTTCTTCTTCTGAGAACTTTTTCTGAGAATTTAATTCTCTTCTTCCAGAGCTTAGTTCTCTGTCTTGAAACAATCTTCAGAGTTTAACTCTGTTCAAAAGGAATCCTTTTTCCTCAGGTAATGTTCTTGGACAACGATGGACCTTCACATTTCCCTGGATTTTAAATCCAAAACAAGGGTTTTTACCCTTCTTTCTTCATATTTTCCATAAGAACATGAAACTGTTTAATCTTTCAATTGTAGATCTCTTAAGGTTTAGATGATCTTTGGGGAGATGATGATGGCGGTTCAAATCCATGGAATTTAATTCCATCCAAAAATGTTTTTTGGGAATTTAATTCCCTTTTCTTAATAAGGAATTTAATTCCAACGAAGAACTCGATTTCTTCACACAGAGGCTTCCTGGGGTCTCTTGGCCCGAGGTTGAACTGTTTGGTCTCATTATTAATGAGCCGTCATCCGGATTCTGTGGGGCCCATGTGTTTTATAGCCAATGGTCCCAGGAAACTTTGCTGTTTCTTTCTCCCACTAGTCTTCATGTTCATGCATGAACAAACATCGCTGACTTTCCTTTTAACGGTTTTCTTTTATTGGATTTCAGGTGCGATGGCTTCTGCTCCACGCTTTCCCTTTTCTCACTCGGAGGCGGCTTTTCCTCAGTCACCGTCTGATGAGGAAGCGATGGCGATGATTCGGGCTCATGACCCGAACTGCACCAACCTTCTTCAGTGGGGGTCTTGGTATAGTCAGATTATTCAGGGTCGTCGGAGTTTTCTCTGCGTGGTGCCAACGGAGCCTACTTTCCTCTTTTTACCGATGGATCCTCCAAGGACAGCTTTTGTTGTGGAAATGCCCAACTGGACTCCAACGGGGAGGCTTGAGCCTTCGACGACCGGTATTCCGAACCATCCGATTCCGGCCATAGACATCCTGGGGCGGCGTATCTGCCAGGGTGAGGCCCACCCGTGGGGGCAAATTTATAAGATAGGGCTCACTCCCAGGCATCCTACGGGCTACCTTCTCTGGGCTCGCTACATCCTTTCCGCCCATCGGGCGCGGTTGCAGAAAGTTGGGCTTTATCAGGCCATATATGCGTCACTGTTCCATTACAAGTCCCCGCATGCCTGGTGGGTCAAGGCGTTTTTGAACCAGTGGAATCTTCCCACTAATACTTTTCTTCTGGGGGATCGCGAGGTCTCGATCTCTCTTGCAGAAATTTATGAAATCTCAGGATTGCCAATCAGGGGCGCACTGTATGAGAAGTTGTTGCCTTCTGACGAGTATGTCTTCGAGCCCGAGTCTGCACCGATTGACGGCCTGTCCGCTGAGAATGCTGTTCGCCATAAGTGCCCCAGCTTGATCAAGGCGCTGGGTATTTTTGATCAATTGTTCACTGAGTCTGAGGAGCAGGGTGTTACTTTTAAAAGCTTCATTTCCTGCTTCCTTCGTGAGGATATCATATCGAAGACTGCTCCGAAGTTTGCTAACATCAGAGACCCCTTTGGGTTTGGTCCGAAGAAGCTACCGACTGCTGAATCGGACCTGCCACAGTATTATATTCCCATCGTGTCGCCGATGTCTTTTGAGTCCGTTGCAGCACCTGGTATGGATGAGGAAACATTCTTTGTGGGGTTTGTCAGTGTTTGGCTTAGCTGGTTCGTTATCCCCATGCATCGCCGCTTTATGAGAGCCTCGGTCATCTATCCGGCTCATCGTATTGCTGAGGGGACGCGGTTGGCCATCGGCATCCCGGCCTTGGCACACCTCTATAATGGATTGGGCACCGCAGCTAATACCTCTACGCCTGGCGTGGATGTGGTGAACTTTTCGCTTCATTATTTCACGTCCTGGATCGAAATGCATGTATTGGGGGCGTTCGCCATGCATCAGAGGCCCTCATTTTACGATGCCTACCCCTTTCCACGACTTATGCGGCTAGTGGATGCTTCTGTCGCCGACCCGACTCAATTCGGGGCCATTCGGGTGCTAATTTCTCCTCATGCCACCGCTGGCGGGTTGGTTTTTACTGATCGGGTCTTGTCTACTCCTTCGGGTCCCGTCCAACAACTCTGGGACCAGTCGAAAGACAACGCACCTTCTCTGAAGCCCCGGGAGGCCACGCATTTGTATGCAATCAGACCGGGTTACTTGGTGTTTCGCCAGGACAATGCGGCTCTTTTCATGCGGTACAATCCGCATCGATTTGCCCGGCAGCTCGGATACGACCAGGGTGTTCCTTTCGAGGCTTTTATGGTCGCCCCGATCCCTTCGCTTGATGCTGTTCGCGATGCTGCTCATCATTTTATGAGGCTGAACACCGGCTCTTATTTCATGGTCCCTGAAGCTGAGTACATGCCTCGATGCGTAGGCGCGTTTACGGGTTGGTATCTTCATCGGGTCAACCCAATCATTCTCGAGGAAAGGAGGGTGCTTCTTGGCCACGATGCCCCTCCTCTGGCTCCTGGGGCTGAGTTACGACCGAGGGTTCCAGTCCGCTTTCCTTTGAGGGAGATTGGCACCGCGCTCATTCCAGGGGAGTCCGGGGTAGACCTTACTCCGATAGCTGGTATGCCTTTGGGTTCTTGCTCACGGGGTAAGCGGGCTCCGGTGGTAGTACCCCCGCCGGTGGCAGTACCCCCGCCGGTGGCGGCGCCGCCCCCCGTGGTGTCGACGATGGCGGTATCGTCCTCGGTTGTGGCACCGAGCGATAGTAACAAGGATGAGGGCGCTGAGGGCGATGTGGGCCAGCGCTGCCCTAAGGCTTCGCGAGGGAGGAAGCGGTCATCCTCGGCGACCGGCACCGGGTCTAAACGGCGGAAGAAAGCGGCTACTGCCCCGCTTGATTCTGTGATGGAGTCTGAGCCTATCCTTGAAGACGAACCATTGGCCGTGCAAGGGTCAGACGCTGGACTTCTCTTCCCGAGTTCAGTGGATGAGGAGGCTGCGCAGTTGGCCGAGGCCATACGGCGCTCAAAAGACGCGTCTCACAACGCCAAGGTTCCGAAGAAGTCTTACCCCGCTGTAATTTTCTACGAATACCCTTCGTGGATTCGGCGGCGATTTATCGGCCCTTTGGAGGAATGGGGGGAGAGGGCTCTGAAGCAGGCCGCTTCAGAAGACGCAGCTGATGCACTTTCTTTGTGGACTGGCGGTCATGAGTCTACGCTCGAACCCCGACGAGCCCACCTCCTTGAGAAGGAGCAGCGGCTTGAAGAAGCCATATTGAGGGCTTCTTTGCGTATAGGTACGTTGTGCTTCCTTTGTAGTCTCTCCGATTATTTATGCCTATGCATATACATCATTATTCTTACTTGGATCATGCAGAATCTTCGACGCTGGGGGAGCTTCCTACGGGCCTATTAAAGCTAAAGCCCGCCGAAACTCCCAATAAAGCCTTGCTGGATGTGGAGGGGGCTGACGAGGCTGTTCCTCTCATGGTGGAACTTCCAGCGGCGGTTCTTGGCCAGGGCGTGCTTGCCCCTTTGGAGGAGGCTCCTTTGGAGGCCGACGCCCCAATGACTCTTACCGAGGGCAACCCAAGGGCTGGGAGTGAGGTAGTCGGGACTATTCTCCCTTTGTTGGAGCCTGAGGTTACGGCGGAGACCGTTGAAGCTACTATCCCCCCGGCTCAGAATGGGAGGAGTGTTGAAGGTATCCCTCCGCGTTTTAATTTAGCAACCCCTTCATAGTCTGAACTCTTTTATCTTTCCCAGAATTGCGCGGTTTGGCGGCCACGATCGCGGATCTGTCGCCTCGACAGTCATTTCAGCGTTTATTGGAGATGGCAGCTCCGCAGGCGACCTCCCCTCAGCGCATTGTCCTTTCGTCTGGGCAAGGTTGGTGTCGTCCATCCCTTCTCATAGCATCGTCGTTATTTTTGCGTACTGACATTGACGTTTCCTGCAGTTCTGAAAGCCGATGACGAGGTCAAGATTCTCGAAGGGCCAGGGGAGCCTTCAGCTCCTGCTTGTACGACTGTCGGTGAGTGACATTTCATTGCACTCTCACTCGTTCCTTGCTTAAGAATTTTGTTGACGTCTTTTAAATTTAAACAGCTCTGCCAGTCTCCACGGCGTTGGAGTCGCGCATCGTGATGCCACCCGGCCCTTATGCCTTGCGGGCTTCAGAACGCTTGGCCCAATTAAGCCTCGTCTCCTTGTCATCTCTGATCGAGGAGCTTCGTGCTGGCAGCACGACCACGGCTGAAGCGTTCGCTGCCGAGGCTAACGGTTCTCTTCCTTTTCTTGCCACCTACCACAGCGAAGAGGTGGTGCGAGTCTGGGTGGAGTTCTGCCGGCGAGTGGAGGCTTGCCTGCACACTCTCGAGTGTTCTCGCCTTTCCTCGGAGGCCGTGGCTGCAAAGGCGGAGTTACGAGGGCTGATAGTACGGTGCGCGGCCAACATGACGTCATGTGAGAAGAGGCTCGGTCGCAAGTTCTCGGAAAGGGAGCTAGCCTCCAAGGCGCTGAGCGAGCTTCAAGACAATCTCACAGCCAGGGCCAACAAAGCGTATGAACTCTGGCGGGTGCTTCAGGAGTCCATCAAAGAGGTGGTGGCTCTCGATAAAGCTGCCATGTTCACTCGTGAGAGGGTCGAGGCTCATAAGGCCACTGAGAAAGAGCTTGAAGCCCGGCTCGCTTCGTATCAGGCTCAGCAAGCTCAAGCGAAGGCTCGTCTTCTGGAGATCTTGCGTCATGAAGCCGTGGCTCAGCAAAAGCAGGATGAGCTGACCAAGCTGCTGAATCGCCCGCCGGCCTGAAACATTTGTATCTTTTTCTTCCCTTTTGTACATACTCATGGATGAGAGTATTTTCTTTTTGTTTCTTTCATGAATTGTACTTTGTACCCATTTTGGTTTATGAATAAAAGATACATTTTTTCTTGTCAATGATGTGTCTCCTTTTCATTGAATGTATTCTGCGGGTATTCTATCTTGATCTCCTTGCAGGACAGCAATGGCTCAGGACTCAGGGTTAAGATCTGCTTCCTAAGGCTTTTGTATCTTATGAGCCACGAGGGTCTCATAAAGAGTTTTTCTCCCTACAGGTCGAGAGGATCCCATAGGTGTGAGTTCTTCTTAAAGATCGTGAGGATCCTTAAGCGGGTTTTCCCTTGAGAGTCGTAAGGATCTCACAAGAGAGTCTTTCTTCCTTACAGGTCGTGAAGGCCTGCAAGTGTTGGATGCGGTCACCCTTGTCCGTGTTTTACGGAGTCAGGAGTTTCTCAAGGTATCGTAGTTTAAAGACGTCACGGTCAAGGTTAAGGACCTCATAGTCCGTGGATTTAAGGACTCCACAGTCCGCTGTTAGTTTTAAGACATCACGGTCAAGGTTAAGGACTTCATAGTCCGTGGATTTAAGGACTCCACAGTCCGCTGTTTGGTTGCAGGGACCCGTCACCTCTTTGAAGACGTTGAGGAATTACAACGCCGGGCATCAAAGGAGTGAAGAGATGTACCCTTAAACCGAGGCAAAGTCTGTAGGGAATCGGGGTGGTTGATCGTTAGTTTTAAGACATTACGGTCGAGGTTAAGGACGTCATAGTCCGTGGATTTTAAGGACTCCACGGTCCGGTATTTGCTTTGGATGCTTTACACGGGTTCACTGCCGTGCTTGGCGAGGACCAGGCTCCGCTCTGGACGTTTTCCACGGGGTCAAAGAGTGACATTATCCGCGTTCCACGTAACCAGAAATTTTGCACTAGATGCTTCACACGGGTTCACTGCCGCGTTAGGCGAGGACTAGGCTCCGCTCTGGATGCTTTGCACGGGTTCACTGCCATGCTCTGCGAGGACCAGGATCCGCTCTGGACGTTTTCCACGGGGTCAAAGAGTGACATTATCCGCGTTCCACGTGACCAGGAATTTTGCACTAGATGCTTCACACGGGTTCACTGCCGCGTTAGGCGAGGACTAGGCTCCGCTCTGGATGCTTCGCACGGGTTTACTGCCATGCTCTGCGAGGACCAGGATCCGCTCTGGACGTTTTCTATGGGGTCAAAGAGTGACATTATCCGCGTTCCACGTAACCAGGAATTCTTGCACTAGATGCTTCACACGGGTTCACTGCCGCGTTAGGCGAGGACTAGGCTCCGCTCTGGATGCTTCGCACGGGTTCACTGCCATGCTCTGCGAGGACCAGGATCCGCTCTGGACGTTTTCCACGGGGTCAAAGAGTGACATTATCCGCGTTCCACGTGACCAGGAATTTTGCACTAGATGCTTCACACGGGTTCACTGCCGCGTTAGGCGAGGACTAGGCTCCGCTCTGGATGCTTCGCACGGGTTCACTGCCATGCTCTGCGAGGACCAGGATCCGCTCTGGACGTTTTCCACGGGGTCAAAGAGTGACATTATCCGCGTTCCACGTGACCAGGAATTTTGCACAAGATGCTTCACACGGGTTCACTGCCGCGTTAGGCGAGGACTAGGCTCCGCTCTGGATGCTTCGCACGGGTTCACTGCCATACTCTGCGAGGACCAGGATCCGCTCTGGACGTTTTCCACGGGGTCAAAGAGTGACATTATCCGCGTTCCACGTGACCAGGAATTTTTGCACTAGATGCTTCACACGGGTTCACTGCCGCGTTAGGCGAGGACTAGGCTCCGCTCTGGATGCTTCGCACGGGTTCACTGCCATGCTCTGCGAGGACCAGGATCCGCTCTGGACGTTTTCCATGGGGTCAAAGAGTGACATTATCCGCGTTCCACGTAACCAGGAATTCTTGCACTAGATGCTTCACACGGGTTCACTGCCGCGTTAGGCGAGGACTAGGCTCCGCTCTGGATGCTTCGCACGGGTTCACTGCCATGCTCTGCGAGGACCAGGATCTGCTCTGGACGTTTTCCACGGGGTCAAAGAGTGACATTATCCGCGTTCCACGTGACCAGGAATTTTGCACTAGATGCTTCACACGGGTTCACTGCCGCGTTAGGCGAGGACTAGGCTCCGCTCTGGATGCTTCGCACGGGTTCACTGCCATGCTCTGCGAGGACCAGGATCCGCTCTGGATGTTTTCCACGGGGTCAAAGAGTGACATTATCCGTGTTCCACGTAACCAGGAATTTTTGCACTAGATGCTTCACACGGGTTCACTGCCGCGTTAGGCGAGGACTAGGCTCCGCTCTGGATGCTTCGCACGGGTTCACTGCCATGCTCTGCGAGGACCAGGATCCGCTCTGGACGTTTTCCACGGGGTCAAAGAGTGACATTATCCGCGTTCCACGTGACCAGGAATTTTACACTAGATGCTTCACACGGGTTCACTGCCGCGTTAGGCGAGGACTAGGCTCCGCTCTGGATGCTTCGCACGGGTTTACTGCCATGCTCTGCGAGGACCAGGATCCGCTCTGGACGTTTTCCACGAGGTCAAAGAGTGACATTATCCGCGTTCCACGTAACCAGGAATTTTGCTGATTGTATCCGTATTTCACGGGATGAAGGTTTGACTGTTGGCGATATGTATACCACCGAGCCATGGAACTGGGAGTGGCCGCTGTTCCGCTTAGCTTGAAGTTGTGTCCGTTGTTACGAGACGATCTCCAGGTTATTTGTGAACCGTCGAGATTTGGCTTTCTCTCATGATGAAACCTGGGGGGAGGAGTACAACTCCTTCTTTGTTTGCGCCCCTGGATTGTATACAGGGATTGTTGTAGTATCACCTGTAGGGCAAAAAGGTTTCATTTCTCCATCATTTCCTTTATTCTTTCCGCGATGCTCTATCATTTCAGCTTTTTATATCGCGAAGGTCGCGATTGCCCAATCATTTCGGCTATTTTTCGCGGTGCCCAATCATTTCGGCTATTTGTTTTATTTTTACTCGCTGCTTTTTTTATTGCGAGTTGCCCCATCATTTCGGCTATTTTTCATGCATACATTTTTACTTGCTGCTGTTTATTGCAAGTTGCCCCATCATTTCGGCTATTTCGTAGGCATGTATGGCTTGCTAGCTTTTTCGCCGCAAGCTCGGATTTTGGACACCGATTTCGGCATCAGCATCGCTGCAACTGGGATGTTGCCAGGAGCGAATCATCATTTGCCTCTGTCGATGTTGAACAAAGGTGGCTTAGCAAACAGGGTTAAGGTCCTGTCGACTAAGGCTTTTAACTTCATGAGCCGTAAGGGTCTCACAAAGGTATTTCTCCCTACGAGTCGTGAGGATCTTGCAGGTGTATTTTCTCCTTAGGGATCATGAGGATTCCTAAGTGTATGTTCCTCTGTAAGTCGTAAGGATCCTACAAGAGGGTTTTCTCCTTATGGGTCGAGAGGACCTACAAGGGTTGGACTTTGCTGGGGAAATGTTTATTCGCGCCCGTGGATTGTATACAAGGGTCAGTATTGAGCCTCTTGTAGGGCAATATCGGAGGTTGTGGAGGATTTGCTTAAGAACAGGTTCAGGTTTCTGTAACTTAAGACTTTCAAATCTCATGAGCCGTGAGGGTCCCATAAGAGAATTCTCCTTACGAGTCGTGAGGATCTCGTAAGTGTATTTTCTCCTTAGGAATCGTGAGGATCCCTAAGTGTGCTGCTCCTTTGTGAGTCGTAAGGATCTCACGCAGGTGGTTTCTCCTTACGGGGTCGAGAGGACTCTGTAAGTGTCCTTTAACGAGGTTGCGCCCTTTCGGGTTTTCACAAACACTCGCCGGTAGTCCTGCTGTTTTTACTCACGGAGCCCTTTCGGGTTTTCATCCGTGCCCATTTTGCTTATGGACATACCGTTTTTTTTTATTTATATCATTTTTACTCTTCTCTTTTTTTTTACAAGGTCGCGCCATTTCGGGTTTTCACGAACACTTGCCGGCAGCCCTGCTGTTTTTACTCACGGAGCCCTTTTCGGGTTTTCATCCGTGCCCATTTTGCTTATGGACATACCGTTTTTTTTTTAACATTTTTTTTTATCTTCTCTTTTTCTTTATTTATCCATCTCGTCAACCTAAGGACGTTGCGGTAGTAGTTTAGGGACGTTTCGGTCTGTCGATAGTTTAAGGACGTTTCGGTCCGCTGTTAGTTTAAGGACGTTTCGGTCCGTCGATAGTTTAAGGACGTTTCGGTCCGTCGTTATAGGAAGGCCGGCTGCTGCTTGTAAAGTCTGAGCCTAGGAAGATAGTGAGCGGACATAGTCGTCGTCATCCATCATTGACCTAGGCTACAACTTATTAAGCGTGGTATTTCTTCAAGAAGCGGCCGTTTATTGGCCTGAAAGGCCTTTCACCGTGCATGTCCATGAGTAGGTAGGCTCCACCCTGGTAGACCTTGTCTATGATGTACGGGCCTTCATAGTTTGGCTCAAATTTTCCTCGCTTGGCACGATTGGGGATCATGGGTCTTTTGACCACTAGTACGAGTTCGCCTTGGCGGAATGTCCTCGGCCTGGTCAATCTTTCGTACGAGCGCGTCATCTTTGCTTTGTAGGCTTCCAGATGTTGTTGCGCTATGAGCCGGGTTTCATCGAGGGCATCAAGCTCCTCAAGCCGAAGGTGAGCATTTTCTTCGTTCGTCAGCTCGTGGTGGACTGCTATTCGTAGGGAGGGTAACTCTATCTCGAGGGGGAGCACTGCTTCTGTCCCAAATACCAACGCGTACGGCGTTGTGTTTGTGGCCGTCTTGAATGTAGTTCGATAAGCCCAAAGGGCTTCTTGTAGCCTTTCGTGCCAGTCTCTCTTATTCCTGGAGACGGTCTTTTTTATTATCTTCGTCAAGGTCTTATTGAAAGCCTCGGCCAGACCGTTAGCTCGTGGATTGTAAACTGAAGAATATCTCCAGTCTATATTGTGCTGCTGTGCGAAGCGGCTAATCTTATGGCTTCGGTAGGCCGGCCCGTTATCGGAGATAATCCGCCGTGGAGTTCCGAACCGATAGATGACGTGCGTCTTGAAGAAATGGAGGATATTCTCCGTCTTCACTTCCCTCAGTGGTACTGCTTCTGCCCATTTGGAGAAGTAATCAGTTGTCGCCAGAATAAAACGGTGTCCCCAGGATGATGCTGGCTCAATGGGGCCGACTATGTCAGTCCCCCACATTTCGAATGGCCAACTAGCCAGCGTCGGGTGCAGTGGATTCGGATGTTGGTGGATGAAGTCTCCGTGGATCTGGCATGAGTGGCATTGCTTCGCATACTCGAGGCAGTCCTGGATCATCGTGGGCCAGTAATAACCCATCCGTTTAATTTTTAACTTCATCTTTGGGCCTGCTTGGTGAGAACCGCAAAGTCCGTCATGAACTTCCTGAATGACTCTTTCTGCTTCGTCAGGTCCCAAGCATCTCAGCCATAGAGAATCAAATGATCTCTTGTATAGAGTGTCGTTGACAAAAGCGAAAGATAAAGCTCGTTTCATGAGCTGATGCCTTGAGGACGCTTCTTCGGGCATTCGGTGGGATTTGAAGTAGTCTATGAAGACTTCCCTCCAGTCTTCGGCCTTCTCACGGTCTTTTATTTGTAGGGTCGTCTGCTCAATCGGTCCCTTTTCTCTGCATGATTCCGGAGATATTTCTGCCGGGGCGAGCACTCGACGGCTTTGTACCACGATTCTGACGTCATCGAGGTTCTCGTCAGCCAGTTCTTTAGCAAGTTTAGCCAACGCGTCTGCTTTGCTGTTTTCCGCGCGCGGTATGTTCTCCAAAGTATAGGAAGGAATTTGGGTCAATAGTTGTTGCACCCTTTCGCCGTACTTCACCAACTCTGGCTTGCACGTTTGGTAGTCACCATTTACTTGACTAACGACCAGCTGAGAATCCCCGTATATAAGGAGGTCTTCAATTCCCATGTCGATGGCGATCTCGAGGCCTGCTATCAGAGCTTCGTATTCAGCTTCATTGTTTGTCCTCGGCTCTGTTAAGGAGAAGGCGAAGCGCATTATCCCTCCTTGTGGAGTTGCAAAGATGAAGCCTATCCCTGATTTGATCATTGGGATACCTTGTTTCTGTTTCTTTATGGAGGACGCTCCATCGAAATAGAGTTCCCATCGGGTGCTTCCGCCGCTAATCGCATCAAATGCATGCTCGTCCGGCAAATCGCAATTCAGAGGAGAATTGGCCGGTATCGGGTGCTCGGCGAGGAAGTCGGCAATGGCCTGGCCTTTCACTGCCTTGAGAGGTTGATACGTTATCGAGAACTCCATCAAGAGCAGGGCCCACTTAGCGAGTCGTCCCGTCAATATGGCTTTCGACATCAAGTACTTAAGGGGATCTACTTTTGAAATGAGACGGACTTCATGTGCCAACGCATAGTGCCTAAGCTTTGTTATCGCGAAGATTAACGCCAAGCAATGTTTTTCAATGGGAGAGTAGTTGCTTTCTGCACCCAGTAGAACTCGACTTAAGTAGTAGAGTGCTCTCTCTTTCCCCTGATCGTTCTCTTGTGCCCATAATGCGCCCAAGGAACCTTCGAGGGCGGTTGTATAAAGAATGAGGGGTTTTCCCTTGACCGGCGCGGCCAACACTGGAGGGTTTTGCAAGTATTGCTTGATCTCGTCCAGTGCACCTTGACATTTGTGATTCCAAACGAATGGAGTTCCCTTTTTCATCAGGTGGCCGTAAGGACGGCATTTGCCCGAAAGATTAGCGATAAACCGCCGGATGTATGCGAGCTTCCCTTGGAGAGACCGCAGCTGCTTGAGCGTTCTTGGCGGAGGCATTTCCATGATCGCTTTAATCTTTGCCGGATCTATTTCAATACCTCGGTGTCGAATGATGAATCCCAGAAATTTGCCCGAGGAGACTCCAAACGCGCACTTGAGGGGATTCATTTTCAAATTATATTGCCGAAGGCGTTGAAATACAGTCTCCAGATGCTTTAAATGCTCCTCGTACGACATGCTCTTTACTACGAGGTCATCGATATAGCACTCGACGATGTCATGTATGAGATCGTCGAAGATTTTTGTCATGGCCCTTTGATAGGTAGCGTCAGCGTTCTTTAGGCCAAAGGGCATAACCCTGTAGCAAAATATACCCAAAGGGGTGCGGAAAGCGGTGTGCTTCTGGTCTTCGGGATGCATTTTTATCTGATTGTATCCTGATGAACCGTCCATAAAGGAGAAAACCTCGTGAGTGGACGTGTTATCTATCATTAGCTTGGTTACCGGCACCGGGAAATCATCCTTTGGACAGGCTTTATTGAGATCCCTGAAATCCACGCATATGCGTACCGTCCCATTTTTCTTCATTACCGGGACGATATTGGCAATCCAGTCGGGCTATTGGACTTCTTGGATAAATCCTGAATCGATCAACTTCTTGACTTCGGCGTTGATGCTCACTTCAAGCTCGAGTCGCATCCTCCTCGGCGCCTGCTTGACTGGCTTGATATCTGGGGATATTGCTAATCTATGCACAGCAATCTCCGGATCCAATCCTGGCAACTCGGAATAGTTCCACGCGAAGCAATCTTTATGTCGTAGAAGCACGTTCTTTAACGCAGCCACCTTTTCTTCGGATAACAGCTCGCTGACAAATGTCGGTCGCGGGTCGTCTGCCGATCCCAACTCAATCTTCTTGAGGTTATCTGCAGTAGTATGTATACCATCTTCCAGTTCTTTCGGAGCGGGCGGAAGTTCTGAGATCACCTCATCATCGCTGTTCTCAAGGCACCGGTAAAGGTCATCTACGTTCTCGGGCTCTTCCCCCAATATCGTAATCGTATAACAAGTGCGAACCCGCTCCGTGGACTGAGGTGGACCCGGTTCTGCTCTTGCGGCCTTGGGCTCATGCTTTCGCGGCGGCGTTACCTTCCAGCCGTCGGATAAAGCGAATCTACCCCGTCGGTACTGGTCCTCGACCCAGTTCTTGAAGGTGAAGCAGTCTTCGGTAGGATGTCCTATAGTTCGGTGATAAGAGCAATAACTCGGATGAGAGACCTTGCTAGCTTGCTCAGGATGTCTAGACTCTGGAAGCGTGATCATTCGATGTTTTATAGCGAGGTTGAGTAACCTCTCCGTCTTGTCTCGGGGGAAGGAGTATGCTTGACTCATCTTCTTCATGAGGGACAAACCCGAGCCGTTTCTTGATTTATCTCCGTCTCTGCGTCGGGTCTTTCGCACAATGGATTGACGAGGATAAGCGTCTTTGTCTTTTGCAGCACGTTGAGATAGACGTTGCGTCCTGGCCTTCTCGTAGATGGCCATTTCGCGGTTGTGGTTTTCCCGAGCTTTCTGACCCGTTTTCCTGATAGGCTTGTTCGTTCGTTCTTCAAACGACGGACTCGATGTTTCAATCGCAGGGTCTAGTTTTAATGAAGGGTTGGCATCTCCTGACAGGGCGTCCTCTTCTTCATCAAAGGTATATATAGGGTAGCTGCTGTGAGTCCGTTCCCGTTTTCCAGCTCTTGCGTATCCAAGCCCGAGTGCTTCCATCTTCCCGTTGGGCAACTTGCGTTGAGTCCCGGGGACATCCCAAATCTTGTTGTAGAACCGAGCCTGCCGAACAGCCTGTTTTAAGGGTACTCCTTGGCGCTTCAATAGCTTCTTTAATCCGTCCGTATAGTATCTGGGCAGACGGATGGGTTGGAGCCTGTCGAGCGTAGTATCTGCGCCATGCCAGCTCTCTTTCTCTATTTTCGACTCTGAGGATCGGTAAAATAGGATCACCTTCTCGCCCCTTCGCCTGGGAGGGACGTAAAATGTTTGCAGGTCCTGCACATCGTGAGCCTGAAGCGCGTCGAGGTCCTTGTAGTGTTCTCGCGGTACCATGGTGATTTGCAAACTATGGTCATCGCCAAGGGGTGCTTGTGTCGGCAGCCGATTGGAGAACACAGCATTAACTTCATCTTCTGAATCACTTCCGAAGACTAATACGGGGGCGGGTGCCCTCAGGTTGTTGCGTTGAGATGGCCCTGCATAAACTATCTCTTCCTCTTCTTCGGTATCGCTCCCGAAAACGGGGATGGTGGCGGCGGCTTTGTTCTCCGGCTTGCGACACCTTTCTGTATCCTCGAAATCTGGCAAAAAGTACTTCGCATCTTCGTATTTGCGGACTTCGTTCACGGAAAATGGGTTTAACTCACCTGTTACAGTATACTCGAAACCATCCTTGAAGTACTTCATACACTGATGTTGTGTAGAAGGGATGATATTGTACTCGTGTAGCCAAGGACGGCCGAGCAAGGCGTTGTAGCAGGTCTTGGCGTCAATGACATGGAATTTGATGTCTGTGACGAGAAGTCCAAAGTGTAATGTTAGTATCACAGATCCGAGAGTCCGTGACGATTGTGAATCGAAACCGGAGATAGTGATTTTGTCACGAGCGAGGTGTTGCACGCTCATGCAGATTTCCTTCAACACCCGAACATTAAGGAGGTTGACGGAGGATCCATTATCCACCAGGATCTTGCCTATCTTGATATCATGGCAGTATCCGGAGACATATAGGGGACGGTTATGGTCGCATGTCCCGAGAAGGAGGTCTTCATCACCGAAAGTGATGTCGGCCGTATGCACTTCCTCCAGTTCATCCTTCATCTTTTCAGTGGCGAGGAAGGCTTGGAATTGCTCAGGTTCTTGTAACGCCTTAATTAGTGAGTCTCGCGCTTCTTTTGATAGTAGAAGGGCATCAAGAATGCTAAGCTGAGAAGGCAGCTTCCTTAGGTGCGCGAGGATGTTATAGTCCACTTTACTCTTCCTGGGAGGGTCTTTGACAGCCAGCTCCCTCATGACTTGGTCATCTAAAGTGATATCTTCAGTGACCTTTTCCTTTCCCTTATCCCTTCTATTCCCGGGCCCGAGATTCTTTTCTGGGAGTGTGCGATTGCGCAGCTGAATGTTCTCGCAGGCCTCCGATTCTTCTTCTTTCCCCAAAACGGATTCTTTAAAGAGAGGGCCCATAGCCATTTCTTCGTCAGAGTCGCTCCCAAAGGTGAGAACTTGTGACCCCCTGGCGTTAACCATGTAACAGTTGCCAGTCGTTCTGTTGTGCCCATCGACAGTACTTCTTCGCTCCCGACGGCTCTTGCGTTTCATGCGCTTAACATGTTGCCGACGAGTGATATATCCTTGCCACCATATCTTAAAGGCGTCGCACTCCTCCGTGGGATGTGATATTCTCCGATGATATGTGCAATAGTCAGGGTGCGTCTCTACCCCATCGTGTGTGTTTCCTTCCGAGGGTGGTAGCTTCATTCCCATTGACATGGTTTGGCAAACCTTTTCCTCGTCTTGAATATCTTCTTGTCTACTTCGGATGCCTTACGCTCTGGCAGGGGTAGTTCAACTCTTTCGTTCAGTTGCCCGCATTTGGCTCCTTCCGACGTGGTCATCTCACGCTCCTGGTCCGCTTTACATTTTAGACGAATCTCGTCTAGAAAAGCGTCGATCATTTCATCTGTTGGCCATGCACGCTCTGGTACAGGCTCTGTCTCCAGCTTTTCAATGCCAGGAGTTTTCTCATCATCGGTAAACGAATGGGAGATTACGTTACAACTCGCCACATATCCTTCGGATTCATCCGACGAGCTTTCTCCATCATCTTCTTCTTGAAAGATGTGGTTGAGGAACTCTTGCAGTGTGACAGGGGTTCGCGCCTTTTGATTGTACTCTTCCAGTGCGTCGATTTGCTTCTGCAAGTTCGTGTGCTCTTTTCCAGGCTTCACGGACTTCTTGGATTTCTTCTTCTTTTTCTTCGAAGATTTTGACGATTGGGCGTGAGTATCTGGGCTCTTATCGTGAGTCTTTGTAGTCGGACGGCGCCTTAGCATCCCTTCGATAATTTGAGGTTCAAGAGGGTCCTTCCATTCGATCGCAGGGCACGGTCTCTCAGCATTCTTCTGGTTTTAGTTGATAGCACGACCTCCCATGGAGCTTCTTCAATAAAAGAACATGTTGCCCCCGGTGTATCCGCTTTCCTAGGAGCATGCGGCTGTGGGGGGTTCACCTTCCACTTTTCGGACAGTACAAACTTCCCCTGGAGGTACTGGTCTTCAATCCATCCTTTGAAGACGAAGCAATCTTCAATCGGATGGCCTACCGTTTGATGGTAAGGGCAATAGTTAGGGTTATTCACTTCGGTGGGTTGCGGCGGTCGCCTTGGATTTGGCAGGTTTATAAGTCTGTTGCGTATTGCCAGCTCGAATAGCCGTTTCGTCTTGTCCCGTGGGAACGAGTAGGGACGCTTCATCTTCTCATTATAATACCGACGCCTTTCCTCGAGTTGATCTGCCGGTTTCGGGGCGTTAGGTTGCTGCTGGGCATTCGCAACAAAGGTTGCCCTCCCTTTACCCTTGTCATTCCGAGATTCCGACTTCGGGGCAGGTGGTCTATGACCCATCTGGTCCATCTGAGCCAACTTATCGATCAAAGCCTGGAATGTGGTTGGCTTAAAGAACATCATAAACTGGGAGATAGTTGCGTGAGGGTCTAGAGTTCCCACGAACATGCCCACCGCAGGTGCTTCCTCAATGCGTTGCTCACATCTCGACCACAAGTTCCGCCAGCGTATAGCGTACTGGACCCAGGTTTCGCCCGGTTTTACCCTGGCGTTAATCAGTGCAGTTATTAGAGTGCGTTCGCTGGCACTTGCGAATCGCTGAGTGAACAACAGCTCCATTTCAGCGAATGTTTTGATAGAATCGTTCGGGAGTTCCGAATACCATTCGAACGCAGTTTCTGATAAGCTGCCCACGAACTGGCGGAGCAACAGTTTATCATCACCGCCGGTGTTACCGCAGAGGGCCCGGAACTGGGCGACATGTTGATGGGGGTTGCCGGTCCCCTTATACACGTGGAATTTTGGTATCGTATAGCCTTGCGGGTATTTGATTTGGTCGTACCAGCTCGGATACGGCCGCCCCGTTTTCACGACTTGACCAGCTGCCTCAGTCGCGTGGTGAACCCGGATTTGCTGGGCTATGTAGTCAGCCAAGTCAGCCTTAGAGATTGCATCCTCCTTGGCCGTTGAGAGGGCTGGTGGTGGATTTGACGTTTCTCCTCGGTCGTCTTCAAGAACGATCGGGGGATCTTCGGCGGGTAAGTCCTGCTGGATCATCATTCCTATCACATCTTGGAAGAGAAGGCCCATCCGTTGTATGTTGGCCGCTTGTTCAGCAGCCTCTTTGTCCCTTTTCTCCAGTGTCCGGCGAAGGAACTCAGCATCGGTTTCTTCCTCTCGGCGTGCGTCTGAGGACGTTTCTGGGTTTTCTTTTGGCCCGGTGAGCGCGGCCATAGCATTCATCATTTCTTGCAGCTTCTGTTGCTGTTCCTGGGCTTTCGTCACGGATCGGGTTAGCGGTCGGTGGCCCGTAGAAGTACGGCTTTCCTCTTTTCCAGAGGCCATGTAAACAGTGTGCACCACCATGCCCCCAGACTTAGGGCGTCTGGGCTCAGTGCTTTTAGCCGTCGTTGCATGCTGCGGGGTTTTCTCTGACCTCCTCCTTTTATGAGCCAGTTGATCAACAGCCTTTTGGGGTTTAGCCTGGTGACCGGCTTCCGGTTGGATCTTCAGCTTCTTGTGCTGGCGGGAGAAGTTTGGATCGATGATCGAGTCTCGGGCCTGCCGCCAAACTTTATAGATTTTGGAAGACAGCCGTTGAGGAGATCGGGGTTGTTCGGGTTTTATTTCGACAACCTCTTTTAATGAGGGAGGAGACCTCTTCAGCACTGCCGTAGGAGAATTCCTTCGCACCTTATTTAGCATTTCAAAGCCGTTCCCAGTTGGAACAGCAGCATTAACTTCTGCCACCGGGGCCGATGGAGTCAACCCGGAGGGGGAGTTGCCCCCAGCCTTCATCACTCGGCGCCAATGGCGACGTCGAGCGTGTCGAGCGGATGGTGTAGGGTCAGCGGTAAGAATGGTTTCGTCTTGCCCCCTGTCTGGGTGGGGGGTCGCAGTTGGTATTAGCCTGTCAAAGACCGATGTCCTTCGGGTAGTAGGAGCGGGAGCTGAAGCCGTTAATCTTGTAAAGACCGACCTTTTGGCCGGAGAGGTTGCCTTGACGACTTCTGGGATAGGAGCGGCCACTTTCTTAGAAGCAACCTTCTCTGAGATTGTAGGTCCCGTGATGGGTTCGAAGGATTTCTGGCCCAATCTAGAGAAGACCGAGGCGTTGACGTTGGGCGACTCGTTGAGAGGAGCCGCGGCAGGGGTAAGACGATCAAAGACCGACTTCTTGAGAGCTTCCGTTGTCAGCGCTGGAGTGGTAAAGTTTGTCGGCGGGACCATGGTCCCAAAGAACAATCCTGTGGTGGCGCGAGTGACCTGTTCCACGGGCATTGTGAATAGCGAGGCAGCTTGGGGTCCGTAGGCTATACCTCCTGGCGAGGCAGAGCGTTGGTTGCAATTGCAGTCTGAGCGGTTGGAGAATTTCACGGAAGTAGGGGCCATCGATCCTTTGCTTTCTGCAATAAGCGAGACGCCAATTCTTAGTATCTTGAAACCCAAGGGCAACCATTAGCGAACCGCGATTGGTTCGCGAGTCACGACACACGAAGTGTGGAGTGGAAAGAGGAAAAGGTCCCACCGGGCGTGCCAGAATCTATTCCCCTCCGAAAGATGGCGCGACACCGCGTCTTGCCTGAGATTCGGGGCAGATGCTAATTGGTGCTATCCGTCCACCTCTTCGAAGATGCCAAGTTGATTTATGGCACCACGTATCGAAGGTTTAGACGGATGCGTCCGATGTAACAGACTTCGTCAGATTCCCCCTCGTTTGAGGGGTTTTTGATTGTGGGGACGCTCTTCCCTGCAGGCGCAAGCCCCTGCAGTTAATTACGCTACCGTATTGCGGTAACAACTTTCTCCTTCTCCAGATGGTCACTTCGTGTCGTGGGTGTCTGTTTTGTATTTTGTTGCCCGTGGATTGTTTACGGAGACTGAGTTATGTCGTCGCCCGTAGGGCGTGGACTAGTCCAAATCCGTATTATCTTAGATTTGGGTTTAGGGGGGTTTGGTTTGAGGATACGTCAGCCATACTTGAGGCTAAGATCAACTCAAACGTTTGTTAAAGATACGTTAGTCTAACTTTGTGACTAAGATCAACTTAACGGGATCGTTTAGATCCGACAAAAGAGCGTTTGGACTCTAATGTTCCAGTTTAGGGACATAGTGGTCCATGAATGTATGGCCGTCGGGACCCGTCACCTCTCTGACGACGTTGAAGGATTACAACGACGGATGTCAGAGGAGTTCAGGGATGTACCCTCGAGCCAGAGTTAATTGGGGGGATTTATAGTCCACTCTGTTTGAAGGTTTAAGGATACGTTAGCCATCTTTGAGGCTAAGATCAACTTAAACGGGACCGTTTAGATCCGACAAAAGAGCATTTGGGGCTCTATAGTTCTAGTTTAAGGACATTGCGGTCCATGGGTAGTTTAAGGACATTGCGGTCCATGGGTAGTTTAAGGACATTGCGGTCCATGGGTAGTTTAAGGACATTGCGGTCCATGGGTAGTTTAAGGACATTGCGGTCCATTGTTAGTTTTAAGACATCTCGGTCAAGGTTAAGGACGTCGTAGTCCATGGGCTTAAGGACCCCACAGTCCGGTATGTGCTCTGGATGCTTCACACGGGTTCACTGCCGTGTTCTGCGAGGACCAGGCTCCGCTCTGGACGTTTTCCACAGGGTCAAAGAGTGACATTATCCACGTTCCACGTAACCAGGAATTTGCATTAAACACGGGTTTAAGGACCCCGCAGTCCATATCAATGTGTGGTCGTCGGGACCCGTTACCTCTTTGAAGACATTGAGGGATTACAATGCCAAGTATCAAAGGAGTGACGAGATGTACCCTAGAACCGGAGTGGATTAAATAGTCCTTGGCCCAATTTGGGGTCAAGACGAATTAATTATGTTATGAGTCCATTGGACCAGTTAATCACCAATTGAGGACTTATGGCCATCTTGGGCTAAGTCCAATCAGGAGAGGCTTTGCCTCTATCCGTTTAGGCCAATTGGGCCAAAGCATAGTGTTAAACACTACAGAGCAGTCAGTGTTGAACACTGGGAATGGGGTTGACAAGTTAGTGTTTAACACTAAGAGATAATTGGTGTTAAACACCAGCAACAAGGCTTTTCAAATTAGTGTTAAACACTAAAACAGATCAGTGTTGAACACTGCAGATGAAGCTTTTTATTTAGTGTTGAACACTAAGGCCCAACAGTGTTTTAACACTGGGTTCGAGAGTTTTAATTTACTGTTAAACACTAAGACAAGAGGGGTCACGTGGCAGCACGTGAGAGCGCCCTCCCTTCATTTATTCCGAGATTATCGTGTCTTTCAGAGCGTCACGTGCCATCACGTGATGGGCATTCAAATGCCTATGTATTAGAGCTTCTGCCGAGGTCACGTGGGTCACGTGGGGTGCTGCCTCAAAGGGGCTTTCTATAGATCTCTTGGGGGGTCACGTGATGACACGTGACCCTGCCTCCATGTATTTTGTTTAGAGGCTTTGTTAATCTTCTTTCAGGAATTAAATTCCTCGAACTGTAAATCTCAGAGGAATTAAATTCCTACTTCCTTTCGAAGACTTTGTTTTCTGGAATAGAGTTTAACTCTGAATTTTTTTGTAGGAATTACATTCCTCATATATGTGAAGGGCTGAATAGGGTTAAACCCTAATAAAAGCTTATAAGGAATTGAATTCCCATTCCCTGTTAAATGATGATTAAGGGAATTAAATTCCCGTTGTTTCAACAGAACTAAGTTCTTAATTAGGGTTAAACCCTGTTTCTTTTTATTCTGAAGGAATTAAATTCCCATGATATAGGGTCAAGCCCTAACTTTTATTTTAAAGGAATTAAATTCCTATAGTTCTGTGAGAATTAAATTCTCGTGCTTGTATTCCTTCTCCATGTTTTGGATCTGCATGGCAGGATCTCAACCCATTGAGAATTAAATTCTCAACCTTAAGGGGAGATGTGCACTTTGCAGGTCCTCCATCAAAGAGAGAAGAAATATGTTCTTCTGTTTTTACATTATCAGAGTTAAACTCTGTTGAGAATTAAATTCTCTTTCTTTCAAAAGACCTTCCCTTTCTTACCTAGGGTTTTTTTGCAGAGGATCCGAGTCTTTTCAAAGTATCAAAGCTCTCCTCCTTTTTTCTTTTTTCTTCTCTGCGCATGTATATTTTCTCTGTGTCTCTTGGCTCCTATTTATAGGAGAAGCAGCCGAATCAATCAGTTTTTGACGAATCTCCATTGAGATTTGATTTGCATTCAGCATTCATTTTGGGCCTTTGGATTATTAGGTGAATTTTATTCACCATTGGATTTTAAATCCAGAGATTCTCCCTTGTTATTTTGATTAGATTTAAAGGGGAAATCTTTCCAAACCCGAGATTTTCCCATAGATAGATAATATTTCATCACCTCTGAATCTTTAATTTGATTGGTTCAAGATAGTTGCTTTCTTTTGGAAAGATTTGAATTTCCTTCAGAATTTAATTCTGTTAACACAATGGGCTTTGAAAGCCGGTCACGTGTGACCACGTGACCCATGGTCACGTGTGAGCACGTGACCCCCTTTGGCATGAGCCTTTTCCTTTCTTTTGCGCTCTGTCTTCTGATCGTTGCTTAAGCGTCACGTGCCACCACGTGACTCCTGGTCACGTGTGAGCACGTGACCCTTGTTTGAACTCTTTTTCCTTGGTTCGTTTGGAGAACGAGTCTGCTGTCTTGAACGTCACGTGCCAACACGTGACCCTGGTCACGTGGGAACACGTGACCTCTTCTGAAGCCTTTTCTTGACTTGATCAGAGAACTTGTGTGCCTTTGACGCTTGCATTTAAATGTCACGTGTCGCCACGTGACCCTGGTCACGTGGGAGCACGTGACTCTTTCTGAAGCCCATTTTCTTCAGCGTAGTCAGGAAACTGAACTTGACTTGATGATGCCTTTTAGGTGTCACGTGCCAACACGTGACCCCTTTTTGAAGCTTTTCCCAGAAGCTTTCCTGATTTTAAATCAGGAAACAGTGGGATATGTTTTAGGTATAGGGAAAGTGTGTAGATAACCAAGATTAAAAGATAAGTTTGAGAAGGAAAGTTTACCAGTAATGACTTGGCCAGTGGCCTTAGCTTCTTCCACAGACATCGTGAAAACCTAGCGCTTGGGTATATTCCTCCTGGTCTGAGGAGCATTCCTTGGAACGTTCCTTTGAGCTTGATGGAACTGACGAGGAGATGGTGCAGCTTGCGGTCCTCTGGGTGGTGCAGGCAGTGCAAGTCTTGGAGCAGGGGCTTGGATGGCTGGACGCTGTGGATAATTGTTTGCTGGCCTGGGTGCAGCAACTGGGTTTTGTTTATGAGGACAAGCCCCAATACCATGAGCAGCTGAGCCGCAGATCAAGCAAAGGTTGTTCGCACGCCGGCAATCTCTCGCCAGATGCTCATTTCTCTTGCAGTAGTTACAAAAGGCTGGGCTGGGCCTGTTGATTGGTGCTCCAGGACGTCTTGGCACAAAAGGTGGTCTGGACGAGGCTCCACCTGCCATCTGGTTGGCAGGGCACTTGACTCCTGCAGACTGAGGTCTGCCCCTTGCTTTTATCACTACCTCATAACTGCGGGCAGCTTCCAAAGCATCCTTATGAGTCAAAAATTTTCCTGTGGCTAGAGCAGCCTGAATCTCCGTGTCCAGTCCTTGTTGAAAGCGACGGGCTCTGATCTCGTCTGTCGGTATCAAATGTGCCGCGAATCGGCTTAACATGGTGAATTCAGCGTCGTATTCATCTACCAATTTGTCCCACATCGATCCTTGCTGTAGATGAATGAACTGCTGCTCCATGGCAAACCTGGCAGTCACAGGAAAGTATTTCACGTCGAACTTCTCGCGAAAAGTTTTCCATTCAATAGGCTGTGCAAGACGGCTTTCTTCCGCCTTCCACCAATTACGAGCATTGTCCGTGAGCTGTAGTTTAGCCACACGGACCCAAGCTATGTCTGGCACTTGTGCTGCGGCCAGATCATCCTCGATACTTTGAGCCCATTCCTCAGCTTCCAGTGGGCTCCCCTTTCCTGAGAATTGCTTCGGATGTAAAGCCCTGAATTGCTTTACTCCCGGAGCGTCAGTCTCGGGACGGTTCAAGAGTTGTTGATGTCCCTCGAGAAGGCTGCGGATTGCCTCAAGTAGCACTGTTTGCTCGGTAGGTGGCGCAGGAACAGCTAGTGTGAGAGGTAGTGCTGGAGGTGTGTTGTTGACGTTGGTGCTGGTGTTGTTCGGGGAATCCATAACCCTGAAGAAAAATTTGGGTTAGGACAGATTCAAGTACATGAAATGATAAGATTCAAGAAATATGAAATTGCAAGATTCAAGGAACATGAATTGTAAAGAATGTTTTAGTTGCTGGTTCTTGTGTTATATTGCTTAGGTTGTTCACGCAGAACAGAACTGCATGATAGGGATTCATACAGCTCTGACCTGCATGGGCCACCAACAAAATCTGTCACGCCCCGCTTCCTAATGTACGGCGAAGGAGACGCGACAAGGTCGGCTACGTATATACTCAGAAGTACATAGCTAAGCGTATCTAAGCAATATAAAATAAATATACAAGAGACAAGAAATAAAAAGAACAGCAACCTTTATTTGTTAACATTCTTTGTACAATACATGAAAGGAAATACAACTGAATTAAAAAGATGCCTAAACAGTGGCATAAAAGGAAATGAAAAGTACAGAAAGGAAAAATGTACAATGAAACTACAGTGCAGGGTCTTCAGTAAACTGCTCCAAGTCTTCTTGTGATGGCTCAACCTCTGCCGGGTCCAAATCACCTGACGACATTCAAAGAAGAGAGAAACAGAATGTCGTCAACGAACAGGTCGCTCGGTAAGTCCTAAAAGTAAGAGGAAAGTGGGAAAAGACAGAATAAGAAGATAACTTTTAAAGTGTATACTATTGCTGAATGTTATGTTAACGCTGTTGTTTGTAGCTTGGTACAGAAGAATTCCAGTGTATACGAGGGGAGTCTCTATATGCAAGAGACTAGGGGCACGTATAGTACAAGGAACCGTTTATACCACGGTACAACAGCAACTGGATTCATGTTAGGTGTGTTAAATCTGACCGCCTCGTGCCACCTTTAACACCTTCCGTACCAATCTACTCCTTAAACCCCGCGATATCTTGTTTGTATTGTTATCTTTTAAATTGTATTGGTTGTATGATTGATTGACTGACTGACCGAAACCATGATATTAGGAAATGGTTATAACCATAGAGTCATGTAAATGGAATACTGAGAATCATGTAAAAGGAATATTTATATCCATGGTTCGGTTCAGTCAAGTTGTATAAATTGATAATTGTATTCATGGATTCATGTGTTCATTTTGAATTGGAATATTGTTTATTGTAGGTTGACTTGAATCATGTTCAAGTCAGATTAATCAGACTCAAATCCGAGTCAGACAATCAGAAATGTGAATCAAATTCTTATAATTGCTAGGGCCCTTAGGGTAATTTATAGAACTTGAGGGGGTTTTATGTAAAAATACTTTTATATACTTTTCAAAATACTCCTCAAGTATTTATTGTTCGTCTTTAGAGTTGTAATGAGGGTGGATTTTATGTTGTGACATTTCTAGTGAAAATATCCTAGTTTTATAAATAAGGGTATTTATCTGTAATATTGATTATTTGAAGTTCATGGTATTTTAGTGTAAAATTTATTATTAGAATTTTTAGAAAAAGGTGGAAAATTTATATTATAATAAAATAGATATTTAAATGATAAATATACATATGTTTATACAAAAAATAATTTTAATAAATATTTTATATTCCAAAAATCTCATTTTCTTAAGATATCGTATTTTAAACCTTTCGAGACCGAATGCTCCTTGCGGAGGTCTGAATCTCGCACTACTAGCCCGAGGGTGCGCGATAAACTGCACGATTGTTCCCCTCCGAACGGCGGCGCACAGGACCGCTGGGTCCTGGCACTGAGATTCGGGGCAGATGCTATTTGGTTTTATCCGTCTACCTCTCCGAAGATACCAAGTTGATTTATGCCACCATGTATCGGAGGTTTAGACGGATGCGGCCGATGTAGCAGACTTCGTCAGATTCCCCCTCGATTGAGGGGTTTTTGATTGTGGGGACGCTCTTCCCTGCAGGCGCAAGCCCCTGCAGTTAATTACGCTACCGCATCGCGGTAACCACTTTCTCCTTCTCCAGAATTTCACTTCGTGTCATGTGTGTTTGTTTTGTTTGTGGTTGCCCGTGGATTGTATACGGAGACTGAGTAATGCCGTCGCCCGTAGGACGTGGACTAGTCCAAATCCGTATTTACTTAGATTTGGGTTCGGTGTTTTTTAGTTTAAGGATACGTTAGTCGCGTTGCGGCTAAGATCAACTTAAACGTTCGTTAAGGATACGTTAGTCCAGTTTGAGACTAAGATCAACTTAACGTGATAATCCATTTAATATCTGGCCATCGGGACTCGTCAACTCTCTAACGTCGTTGAAGGATTACAACGGCAGATGTCAGAGGAGTTCAGAGATGTACCCTTGAACCAAGGTTGATTTGGAGTTTTATAGTCCGTTTGAATGTTTAAGGATACGTTAGCCGTGTTTGGGGGGGCTAAGATCAACTTAAACGAGATCGTTTAGATCCGGCAAAAGAGCATTTGGAGGCTCTATTGTTCCAGTTTAGGGACGTAGTGGTCCATAGATGGTTTAGGGACGTTGCGGTCCATGCTCCAGTTTAGGGACGTGGTGGTCCATGTTCCAGTTTAGGGACGTGGTAGTCCATATTCCAGTTTAGGGACGTGGTGGTCCGACATTAGTTTAAAGACGTTTCGGTCTGACATTAGTTTAAGAACGTTTCGGTCCAACATTAGTTTAAGGACGTCTCGGTCCGATATGTGGTCGTCGGGACCCGTCACCTCTCTGACGTCGTTGAAGGATTACAACGATAAGTGTCAGAGGAGCTCGGAGATGTACCCTCGAGCCGGATATAAATTAATTTAAAAGAGCAGTCGTGCTCAGTCAATTTAATTTAAGGACTTATGGCCAAAATTGGGCTAAGTCCAGCTTCAATATTTTTTTGTCTTCGGCCTGTTCTAGGGCTTTACCCCTTTTTAGTAATGCACTGCATTATTCTTGTTTTGATTGGGCTCTGCCCTTTATAAATGATGCAGAGCATCTATTTTGTTTGGGCTCTGCCCTTTTTAAAATGCATAGCATATTTGATTGAGCCTGTTAGGCCTTTTAATTGGGCTCTGTCCCTTTTCTTTATGATGCAGCGCATCTGTTTTAGTTTGGGCTCTGCCCCCTTTTTTTTTAAAGTAATGCGTTACATTTTATTAGGCCCGTTAGGCCTTCTTTAATTGGGCTTGGCCCTTTTGTAAGCAATACAGTGCATTTGTTTGGCGCTTTGCGCTAAGTAATGAGCGCAAGCTCATATGATGATGACACGTGTCATGCTCTGGTGAGCGCAAGCGCAACAGCGCAGTGTGCTGCGCTAGTGCGCTGCGCTGTTACGCTGCTGACACGTGGCGCGCTCTGGTGAGTTGCGCCAATTCCAGAGAGCAAAGCTCTATTTCAAGAGCGCAAGTTGTTTTACAGCTGACACATGGCGCTCTCTCAAGAGCGCAACAGCGCAGTTTGGAAGTGCAAAGCACTAAGAATCTTTTAGATTCAAGAACAGGAGTGCAGAGCACTATTTAATTTCTTGATCTAATTTAGATCAAAGAAAATAAATTTTTCTTTTTTGTTTCAGGAACCAGAGGTTCATAAAAAAGTGCAAAGCAATATTATTACTTATTTTTCTTTTTATTTAAAAATTATTGATCTTGTTCTTAGCTCCATAATCTGTCCATAAGAGAATTTTCTCTTTTTCCTAAAGGTATTTTACCTTTTGTTGTTCTTGAGGAATTCTTCAAGAGTTCTCTTCTCTTTTTCTTTTAGCAAGATGTTCCCTCCTTTTAATTGAGGCCTAGTGTCCTTTTTATAGTGCCCATAAATTAGTTAAATTTGTTAAAGAGATTTTTCTCTGAGTGATTTGGGGAATTTTCCCCACCGTTGGATCTTTGATCCAAGGGTTTCTGCTTTGCAGAAGAAAATTTTCTTGTTTTAACAAGAACAGAGAAGATTTCTTGGAAATTTAATTCTGTTTGGCGCAGATGCCCCAGCGCGTAACACGTGTCGCGCAGCGCAGCGCAACTGCGCTAGCGCATCTGCGCTGACACGTGTCGCGCAGCGCAGCGCAACTGAAGCGTTACTTCATAAAAATAGAGCTTTGCTCTGATTGGGCGCGCCTTCTTGGGCGCTGCGCTGACATATCAGCGCTTGACATGTGGCGCGTTGCGCTCGAGATTTGAAGCGTTGCTTCAAAATTTTGAATTTTGAATTTTAACAGAGCTTTGCTCTGATTGGGCGAAACAAATGCCCCCCACCGTTGCGCTCACGTGGCGCACACGTGAGTGCAGCGGTGGCAAACTCTCGATCGTTGGATCGAGGGGTGAGCTCAAGGGGCGCAAGCGCCTTATAAATAGGACCTCTGGCCCTTAGAAAAATCTTACCGTTTTAAGATTTTTATTTTCCAGAGCTTTGCTCTCACTCAAGAACTTCAGAGCTTTGCTCATTTCTAAAGTCAGAAACTTTAGGTAAAAATTAATTTAAATCAAATTAATTTGACTTAATCTTAACCAAAGAGCTTTGCTCTCACAGATCTTTCGATCCAAAGGGATCCCCATTGGGGTTTCATGAACAGAGCTTTGCTCTCAAAACTTATAGATCTACAGGGATCTTATTCATGGGTTTTAACCCATGAACAGAGTTTTGCTCATAGATCAAGTGTGGAACTTTTAGATCTGCCAAATGAAGAACTTATCATAAGTTTTCATGGGTTTTTTTTTTCAAGGTCCCAAAAATTTTTAAAAGAAAAATTTTAAATATTAAGATCTTTTGATGGATCTTTTCCATTATTATCACAGAGCTATGCTCTTTTTAAGGAATTTTATTCCTTTGAGACCAGAATTTGACAAGTGTCATTCTGTGACAGAGCTTTGCTCTGAAAGAGGAGATTTTCTCCTTGTCTCTAGGGATTCTTCCCCCCCCTTTTTTTTAAATGGGCATGTTTTCCTGGGGCCAACTGACAATCTCATCCAATGATGAGATTGTCTTATTAACTGACGTATTGTCATTTAGATTTTGTGGGTCCCTCTTTGGTCTCCTACTCACTGCACTGTGGTGCGGTGTAATTAATTAATTTTAATTTGACTAATGCATTTTCTCTTCTTTTTTTTTAGACGCCAAACGTTGGAATTACAATACTAACGGCTAAATTGTTCTTTTTGCAGCGATCATGTCTCTAGACACTTCATTCCCGTTCGTCCGCTCGGAGGGGGGATTTCCTGAGGCACCCTTGGACCGTGAAGTCCTGACCATGATTAGAGAATATGACCCGGAGTACAAGAAACTCCACCTTTGGGGGTCTTGGTATAACCAGATTATTATGGGCCGACGGAGCTTCACCTGCGCGGTACCGTCAGAACCCATCACGGCAATTCACTACGCTACCCCACCTTCAGTGCAGTATGCTGTGGAGATGATAGACTGGACCGCGAACAGCTTTCTTCATCCGGCTATGGATGCGGTTCCGGTTCAGCGTCCTATGGTTTTGGATATTCTAGGACGTCGTATTTGTCAGGGAGAAGCACGACCCTGGGGGCAATCATATAACCTTGGTTTGATTCCCCGTCACCCGATTGGCTATCTGTCGTGGGCCCGGTACATCCTGTCGATGAAGAAGTCGCAGTTGATAAGACTAGGACTGTACACCGCGGTCTACGTCTCTCTCTTCCAATATCCTACGCTCCCCACCTGGTGGTTCAAGGCTTTCTTGGAGCAATGGAATATTCCCACCCACACTTTCCTTGCCATGGATCGGGAAGTGTCCATCTCTTTGGAGGAATTCGTGGAGCTATCCGGCCTACCGGTCATGGGAGAACATTACGAGGAGCTGCTCCCGACAGATGTGTACGTCTTTGGTGCTAGGCCAGTGGTCAGGGGGGTCACGCCGGAGAATGCCGTTCAACATCAATTCCCGAGCTTGATTAAGGTGTTGAACATCTATGAATCTCTCTTTATCGAACGCGGGAGTCGCGGAGTTAATTTTGAGGATTTCATTGCTCAGTTTCTTCATCCAAACGTCCTCTCGGCAGAAGCTACCAAGTTTGCCACCCTTGAGGACCCTTTCGGTTTAGGTTTGGATAACCTGCCAGCCAGAGATATAGACCAAAAGGACTTCTTTCTTCCTAACTCCCCAACTACGTCCTTTGCAGAAATTGCGGCCCCCGGAATGGATGAGGAGGCCTTTTTCTTAGGATTTCTCGGACTGTGGCTGAGTTGGTTCGCGATCCCAATGCACTCTCATCGCATGCGGCCTTCTGTCTTTTACCCAGCCCACCGAATGGTCATCGGGGTAAAGGTGGCTGTGGGATCGCTGGCCTGGCGCACCTATATCATGGCCTCAGCCGAGCAGCGGATGCCAACGAGCCCGGGGTACTGCACGTGGTCTTCCCGATGCACTACTTTGCATCGTGGCTCGAGCTACACACGGCGGGTGTCTTCGGTATGCATAAAAGGCCTTCATTCTTTGACAAGTGCGGTTTTCCTGGCATTTTACAGCTGATTGGCTCATCAATCGTGACCCCTTCACCACGGGACGCCAGGGGTTTACTGCTTCGCCCTCACACCGTTGGAGTCGGGATGTCCTTTATTGATAAGGTATTAACCATTGGGAAAGCGTCCACCACTGCGGTGCGACCATTACAGGACTCCTTCAAGGATGGAGCTTCAGTGTTAACGGCCCGGGAGATCCTCCATTTGTATTCTATTAGACCGGGTTTCCTAGTTTCAGGCAGGGCGGTGCAGCAGTCTTTATGAGATATAACCCGCATCGTTTTGCCCAACAACTGGGTTACGATCAAGGAGTACCCTTGGAAGCTTTCTTACTGGAACCTGCTGTCAATGAAGAAGGGATGGAGAACGCGTTACATCACTTCATGCGCCTGAACACGGGTTCTCGTTTTTTTATCAGCACGCCGGCCTACGCTCCACGACTCCTTAATGTATATAAAGAGTGGTACAATCATGCGACGGGGGCTGTTATAAAGGAAGAGAGGCGAGTGTTGATCGACCGTAAAGAAGTACCCCCGGCACCAACCGTAACGCTCCCTTAGTGCCAAGGATCCTGGTGGCTCCTCCTCTAAAAGATGCCGGGGGCAGACCATCACGTGCACAAAGTCCTCCACGTGAGCTGCCGCTCCCTGATATCACAGATGCACCTCCCGCACCCAGCGCTCCAGTGGAGACAGTGGTTGTACCCTCACCGGAGTCTGGCATGGGTGCGGACATCGGGACCCGTCGTCCCAAAGTGGCTGCTAAGCAGAAGTCGATCCCCCGTGAGCCTAGGGTCGGAGGGCAAAAGAAAAAGAAGTCGCTCTTCGCTGTGGACGTCGTGTTCGGTCAGGAACCCCATGCTCCTTATGCCAAGGGTCTGCTCGAATATGGGACTAACGCAGGATTAGTGATGCCGCCGCCGGACGATACAGACTTGGAGGCTGCTCTCAAAGCTTCAGCATGGTTGGCGAGGCGTGACGCGTGGTTAGCTAAGCTTGCACAGTCAGGTAACTACTAATCGCCTTTCTTTATTGCAATATGTATTCTCCATTGCCTTTGACTAATGCTTTTCTTTCCTTTCTTTTAATAGGCATCACTGATGAAGAAGCCATTGCCGCTTCTCTGAAGACTTTCCAGGAGGAGGAACGTCTCAGAGCGTCTATGGGCCTTAGTAAGTTTTAATCCATCAAGTTTCCATCTTCCTCGTGTTATGGTCGATCTAACCTTTCTCTTTTTATTGCAGAAACCTCAATGCCGTTCCCACCAAGCGACGCAGATGTTTTACCAGCTGCCGATGTTCCCGCTTCCTCTGGGCCACCGCAGGAGGTTCGTCTTGAAGAGCCGATGAAGGATGCCTTAAAGGCTCTTGAGGCATCCCTGAACGAGGATGACGACGCCTTGAAGGAGGCGTCACTAAGGTCCATCGCGACAGCCCGGGAAGAGAGGAAGCGGCAAAGACGTGAGGTGAAGGCGCGCCGGGCTGCCTTGGCTGCGGGAGCGGCCCCAGCACCGTCCCTCGCGCTGATACTCCATCCGAAGAGGCCCCTGTCGCCCTATCCACTGCCCGCAGAGAGGTGGCGCGCGCAGTTCGGAGCGCAAACGGTAAATCCGCTTCAGGTAATATTTCTCTCAGAGTTTTTATTCTAAGGGTTTTTAATGTCATTGGTCCTTATATCCCTCATCTTGCAGGGCCGAGTCCGATCGAGGGGGAGGCGGAAACCGTTGATCCCAAAGAAGCAGAGGAGGCGGTACCTGCCGAACTCGAGCCGACAGTAGGCAATGTCGCTGTGGCTTTGGAGCCTGAAGTGGAGGTCGAGGGGCCTACCGCATAGAAGGTCATTGATGCCGAACCTGAAGTGGTGGCAGATGATATGATCATTATAACCGAACCGAGGCTGGTGGTGGACGAGGCGCTTGAGGCCGGCGACCTCGTGGTGATAGTGGATGAGCCGATGGAGACGGCGGAGCTCGAAGAAGTTGCGGGCGAGATGGGTACGACTCTTGGGTAAGAGTCAGCCGCTTCCTTCCAAGAATCCGGCAACGCTCCAATTATTGCGCTCCCTGCTTGCGATCTCCTGCCGTCTCCTGGTCGCGCTAGCACGACGACGGTCCCCATCGAGTCGGGTGATGAGGCTACGGGCGGTGGCCTTATGTCGATAGAGGAGAGAGTCGCTTCTGTTTCGGCCGGGAGCTCCTCAGGTAAACCTTAGGTTACTGTCTTTCTTATTTTACAATCCTTTCTAACAAGTTCACTTTTCTTGTAACGCAGGTGCAGCCAGCGCCGATGCCCCACTGCTCGAAGGAGCGCCTTCAACGACTGCCTTGGCGGTGGTTACCTCCCAACCCTCTCTCATACCGTCTAAGATGTTGGAAGGTATGGGTTTGCAACTTATTAGTCTTATCTTTCAGATGTATAGTGCATGTACTAAAGTCGTGCTGTTGTGTCTTTTCAGGAGTACTTTTTGATCATGTATATCAGATGTTGCTCCCACACTTTTCTTTCCCATCCGAGCTCGCTTCTTCGTCTGGTGGCGTTGGTGAGTATGATTTCCGTTGACATCCTTCCTCCTTTTTTTATTGATGGAATTACCTCTAACCTCTTTTCTCATCTCAACTGCAGTGCTACAGATTGAAGGAGGGGATAAGAGATCAGCTGCGTTGCCGACTCTTCCGGCTCTGCCACCTGCCTCAGCTGGTACAGCGACTATCACATTGATAAAGTCTTCCTTTTTTATTTTCAGAACTGTTATCTAATCACATCCTGTTTCTCTTCAGCTGTCGTTCCGGTCTCGGCGCCCTTTGAATCTCGCATCATAATTCCAGCAGGTCCTTACCTGAGACGTCCATCTTCGAAAGACGCCGCAAACAGCTTACGTATGCTGAGTGATTATATTGAGGAGCTTGACGTCGAGACCCCTACCCCTGCTGCGGATTTTGCTATAGCGGTTAACCCGATGCTGGTGATACTCGTGAACTTTCACGACGAGGGTATCATCGCATCTTGGGTTAACCATTGCAGGGAGATCGAGGCCCGCTTGCATCGGTTGGAGTCGCTGCGTCCCGCTCCCGAGGCCTTGGCTGCTAGTAATCAAAGAACAGCGTGGATCGAGCAGAGTGCTCCTTACTTCCATCACCTCGAACAAGAAGTCATTTCAAGACGTAAGGAGCGAGGTGAGACTTCGAACAGGTCTGCCCAACTGCATGCTCGGGTGGAGGCCAACGCCGCACGGCTGAAGGTTGTCTTTGAGGGCCTTCTGCAATGTTTTTCTGAAGGGTTATCATTGAGGCAACACCTTGATGTTGTCGAGCGAGCTGCATCCAGCCAGGAAGCAGCCCAGAAGGCGGCGGAGGAGCAACTTTCATCTTTCTTGCAGCAGCGAGCCCGGGTGGAAGTGGAGGTGGCCGCGGCAGCCGCTCAGGAGGAGGCGCTGAAGGAAGTGCGAGAGCACCTTGTGGATTTACTAAAGACACTTCCTCCTCAGTAGCTATCCCCCTTTGTATCGTTTGTAATTGTAGATAAAAGAATGTATATATATACTTTTTCATTCCTTGACATAATGTATCCTGTACCCAATCAAGTTTATGAATAAAAGATACACTCCCTTTTTTTTTTGTAATGTGTCATTTTCTCCGTCTTTTCTTTCTTTCATTACCAGCATGACATCTTTAATGCAGCTTATTGGCAGATAACTTCATTTCTCCCAGAGATAACGATGGCCTAGACTGCAGGTTCAGATCTGCCGCCTAGGACTTTTCAACTCTATGAGCCGTGAGGGTCTCATAGAGATTTTTCTCCCTACGGGACGAGAGGATCTCGTAGGTGGTTTTTTTTTTTTTTTTTCTTAGGAGTCGTGAGGAGTCCTAAGTGTGGTTTTCTCTTATAAGTCGTAAGGATCCTACAAGAGAATTTTTCCCTCTTACGAGTCGAGAGGACCCGTAAGCGGTTGTTTCCCTCCTTATCGAAACTCGACTTTGGAGAGTGAGACCCGTGTATAGTATGCATGAGACCATTTTAGATCGACTTGTAGGGTCCCATCGTTCAGGAAGCAAGTTTTCCCACCTCTGCTGCCTGAGGCTTCATCTTGCAAATTAAGAAGCAAGTCCAATTTGTTGAAGAAATCCCCTTTTCTGAATGATTTGGCGGAATTTCCCCCACCGTCGGATCTTTGATCCAAGGGCTTCTCTTTTACAGAAGAAAATCTTCTTATTTTAATAAGAACAGAAAAGATTTCTTCAGAACCTTAATTTTGTTTAGCGCAAATGCTCCAGGGTATGACACGTGTCGCACAGCGCACAGTGCAGCGCAACTGCGCTAGCGCATCTGCGCCAATACGTGTCACGCAGCGCGCGGCGCATACGCCGCTGAAGCGTTGCTTCCTTTAATTTTGCTTGAAATAGAGCTTTGCTCTGATTGGGTGCGCTGCTTTGGGCGTTGCGCTGATGCGTCTGCGTCAGACACATGGCGTATTGCGCAGCGCAAATAATCTGAAGCGTCGCTTTATTAAATTAATTTTCAAGTCAGAGCACGGGGAAGACGAAGCGTTGCTTCATCTCCCGCCTCGGAATTTGAACAGAAGTTCGCTCCGATTAGGGTAAAATGCCGTGACAACTCTTGGAAGTCGAAGAGGCACTTGATGCCTATAAATAGGACCTTTCGTCCCCCCAGATATTTATCATCTTTCAGATTTCTATTTTCGAAGACCTCAGAGCTTTGTTCTTGCCTTCAAGAACTCCGGTGCCTTGCTCCTCCTTTTTTTTCAAAGTTTTTAGGAAAACTTTAGGTAAAATCGATTCTTAGATTAATCTTAACCAGCAGAGCTTTCATCCAGGGGACTTTATCCTTGAACATAGTTTTGCTCTCTAGGAATTTAGTCCTCTATGTATATTATTGCTTTTCTATTGCTGATCTTCCTGTAATATTTCCTCCAGGCATAATGGCGGCGGTGCATCTATACAGTTTGCACGAGTTTATTACCTACGACGATATCCGCGCTCAGGGTCGTCAACAAAACCAGGAGTTTACAGACGCTGAATGTGCAGAAGTCATGGGTCGTCTGAACGCAAGCGGTGGTTGGCTGTTGCCTCGTCGTTCGGCCCTTTTGAAAGTCGTGTTGGGAGCTATATGGAGAGCACTTCCGGGTCTTCATGAGGCCTTACCGCTCAACGCGCTGGATGATGCCGAAGACAAGGTGCATTCAGTGTACCTGACAGGGCTGATTTCAAAGAAATGACGGAACAGCCTTATTGACATCCTACACCAAGTCTTCCAGCAGACGACGATAGTTGCTGCTTATCAAAGGCCAGGAGGGCTCGCCGATGATCTCGATACAGAGGAGCGAGAAAGACTGTGCATAAGAATAATTAGAAAGGCCAGAAGAACTCTGGATGGCCTTACTTTTGATTTCCTCAATCCGTGCCCCGGATCTGAGGTTATACCGTTGTAATAATTCATTATTCTTGTGCTTGTAAAAGAAATTTTTTTTTTTTAGCAGTATGAATGGAAACCCTTCCCTTTTCTATTTCAGCTTGTCTTATTTCTCGTCTTGAGTCTTCTGCCCATGCATAAATGAATGCGTCACGCACGCCAGATCAAATATAGACCGGATATTCTTTCTGTCATCTTCTCTTTTTTTATTGTCAGCAGGCTGTCTTAATAACCATGGTTGATGGATGTCTAAAACGAGTATTCCGACTTCCTTAGGAAATAGCGATGGCTTAGGCCGCAGGTTCTGGTCTGCTGCCTAAGATTTTTCAACTCTATGAGCCGTGAGGGTCTCATAGAGGCTTTTCTCCCTACGGATCGAGAGGATCTCATAGGCGGATTTTCTCCTTAGGAATCGTGAGGATTCCTAAGTGTGGTTTTCTCTTATAAGTCGTAAGGATCCTATAAGAGAATTTTCCCTCTTACGAGTCGAGAGGATTCGTAAGCGGTTGTTTCCCTCCTCGTCGAATTTCGACTTCGGAGAGTGAGACCCGTGAATAGTATGCAAGAGACCAGTTTGGATTGACTTGCAGGGCCCCATTGCTCAAGAAGCAAGCTTTTCAATCCTTGCTGTCTGAGACTTTTCTTACAAATTGAGACGAATCGGGGATTTGCTTGCGGAGAGGGTGGTGGCTCTGCGAGTTGACATGAGTTAAGAAGCTCTCGTCACGGAGTGTTTGTATCCGTGAGTCGAGGAGTTTGCTAGGGATTATTTATTTCCCAAGCGCCAAGGATTATTTGTTTCCTTGGGGTTTGAAACGAGTCGAGAATTCCCACGGGGGCACTGGTGGCTCTGCGGGTCGACGCGGATCAGGAGGCTCTCGTCAAGAAGTGTTTGTATCCGTGAGTCGAGAAGTTTTCTAGGGATTATTTGTTTCCCAAGCGCCAAGGATTATTTGTTTCCTTGGGGTTTGAAACGAGTCGAGAATTCCCACGGGGGCACTGGTGGCTCTGCGGGTCGACGCGGATCAGGAGGCTCTCGTCAAGGAGTATTTGTATCCGTGAGTCGAGGAGTTTGCTAGGGATTATTTGTTTCCCAAGCGCCAAGGATTATTTGTTTCCTTGGGGTTTGAAACGAGTCGAGAATTCCCACGGGGGCACTGGTGGCTCTGCGGGTCGACGCGGATCAGGAGGCTCTCATCAAGGAGTGTTTGTATCCGTGAGTCGAGGAGTTTGCTAGGGATTATTTGTTTCCCAAGCGCCAAGGATTATTTGTTTCCTTGGGGTTTGAAACGAGTCGAGAATTCCCACGGGGGCACTGGTGGCTCTGCGGGTCGACGCGGATCAGGAGGCTCTCGTCAAGGAGTGTTTGTATCCGTGAGTCGAGGAGTTTGCTAGGGATTATTTGTTTCCCAAGTGCCAAGGATTATTTGTTTCCTTGGGGTTTGAAACGAGTCGAGAATTCCCACGGGGGCACTGGTTGCTCTGCGGGTCGACGCGGATCAGGAGGCTCTCGTCAAGGAGTGTTTGTATCCGTGAGTCGAGGAATTTGCTAGGGATTATTTGTTTCCCAAGTGCCAAGGATTATTTGTTTCCTTGGGGTTTGAAACGAGTCGAGAATTCCCACGGAGGCACTGGTGGCTCTGCGGGTCGACGCGGATCAGGAGGCTCTCGTCAAGGAGTGTTTGTATCCGTGAGTCGAGGAATTTGTTGGGAGGGCATGGTCCCCTCTTTGTTTATGCCCTTGGATTGTATACAGGGATCGATGTGATCTTAACTGTAGGGCAAAAGTTTTATCATCATTTTTTTTTGTTTTATCTCCGCGATGCTCTATCATTTCAGCTTTATATTGCGAAGGTCGCGATTGCCCAATCATTTCGGCTATTTTTCGCGGTGCCCAATCATTTCGGCTGTTTATTTCATTTTTACTCGCTGCTTTTTATTGCGAGTTGCCCAATCATTTCGGCTATTTTTATTTTTACTCGCTGCTTTTTATTGCGAGTTGCCCAATCATTTCGGCTATTTAGCATGCATACATTTTTACTTGCTGTTTTTTTTATTTCAAGTTTTCCTATCATTTCGGCTATTTCGTATGCATGTGCGGCCTATTGGCTTTTCGCCGTAAACCTGAAATTAGACGTCAATTTCGGCATCAGCACCGCTACAACTGGGATATTACCAGGAGCGAATCATCATTTGCCTCTGTCGATGTCGACCAAAGGTGGCTTAGCGAACACGGTTAAGGTCCTGTCGACTAAGGCTTTTGACTTCATGAGCCGTACGGGTCTCACAAAGGTATTTCTCTCTACAAGTCGTGAGGATCTTGGAGGTGTATTTTCTCCTTAGGAATCGTGAGAATTCCTAAGTGTTTGTTCCTCTGTAAGTCATAAGGATCCTACAGGAGGGTTTTCTCCTTGTAAATCGAGAGGATTTTCAAGGGTTGTTCACCATGCGAACGTATCCCCAGTCTCGGATGGGACTTAATTAGGGAAATGTTTATTCGCGCCCGTGGATTGTATACAAGGGCCAGTATTGAGCCACTTGTAGGGCAATATCGGAAGTTGTGGGGGTTGCTTAAGCATAGGTTTAGGTCTCTGTAACTTAAGACTTTCAAATCTTACGAGCCGTGAGGGTCCCATAAGAGCGTTCTCCTTACGAGTCGTGAGGATCTCGCAAGTGTATTTTCTCCTTAGGAATCGTGGGGATTCCTAAGTGTGTTGTTCCCTTGTGAATCGTAAGGATCTCACGCGGGTGGTTTCTTCTTATAGGGTCGAGAGGACCCTACAAGTGTTTCTTAGCGAGGTTGCGCCCTTTCGGGTTTTCACAAACACTCGCCGGTAGTCCTGCTGTTTTTACTCACGGAGCCCTCTCGGGTTTTCTTCCGTGCCCGTTTTGCTTATGGACATACCGTTTTTTTTTATATTCTTTTTTATTATTATTTTTTTATTGTTATTTTTTTTTACGAGGTCGCGCCCTTTCGGGTTTTCATGAACACTCGCCGGTAGCCCTGCTGTTTTTTACTCACGGAGCCCTTTCGGGTTTTCATCCGTGCCCTTTTGCTTATGGACATACTGTTTTTTTTAATTTTATTTTTATATGTTTTTTTTTATATCTCGTCAGCCTAAAAGATGCTGCGGTAGTAGTTTAAAGACGTTTAAGGACATTTCGGTCCGCTATTAGTTTAAGGACATTTCGGTCCGACATTGAGAGGTTGGCTACTGCTTATAAAACTTGAGCTTAGGAAGATAGCGAGCGGACATGGTCGTCGTCATCTATTATTGACCTAGGCTGTGGCTCATTAAGCGTAGTATTTCTTCAGGAAGCGACCGTTTATCGGCCTGAAAGGCCTTTCACCGTGCATGTCCATGAGTAGATAGGCCCCACCCTGGTAAACTTTATCTATGATGTACGGGCCTTCATAGTTTGGCTCGAATTTTCCCCGCTTGGCGCGATTGGGAATCATAGGCCTTTTGACCACTAGCACGAGTTCGCCTTGGTGGAATGTTCTCGGTCGGGTCAATCTTTCGTATGAGCGCGTCATCTTTGCTTTATAAGCTTCCAGATTTTGTTGCGCTATGAGCCTAGTTTCATCAAGGGCGTCAAGCTCCTCAAGCCGAAGGTGAGCATTTTCTTCGTCCGTTAGCTCGTGGTGAACTGCCACTCGTAGAGAGGGTAACTCTATCTCGAGAGAGAGTACTGCTTCCGTACCGAACACCAACACGTACGGCGTTGTGTTCGTGGCCGTCTTGAATGTAGTTCGATATGCCCAAAGAGCTTCTTGCAGTCTTTCGTGCCAATCTTTCTTATTACGGGACACCGTTTTCTTTATGATTTTTGTCAATGTCTTGTTGAAGGCTTCAGCTAGTCCATTGGCTCGCGGGTTATAAACCGAAGAATATCTCCAGTCTATATTATGCTGTTGCGCGAAGCGACTGATCTTGTGGCTTCTGTAAGCTGGTCCGTTATCGGAGATGATCCGTCGCGGAGTTCCAAACCGATATATGACATGCGTCTTGAAGAAGTGGAGGATATTTTCCGTCTTCACCTCTCTTAACGGTACTGCTTCTGCCCATTTAGAGAAGTAGTCAGTCGTCGCCAGGATGAAACGATGTCCCCTAGACGATGCTGGTTCGATAGGGCCAACTATGTCAGTTCCCCACATTTCGAATGGCCAGCTAGCCACCGTTGGATGCAACGGATTTGGGTGCTGGTGGATGAAGTCCCCATGAATCTGGCATGAGTGACATTGCTTCGCATATTCGATGCAGTCTTGAATCATCGTGGGCCAGTAATAGCCCATCCGTTTGATCTTTAACTTCATCTTTGGGCCTGCTTGGTGAGAACCGCAGATTCCGTCATGAACTTCTTGAACGACTCTTTCCGCTTCGTCCGGTCCTAAGCACCTCAGCCACAGAGAATCGAATGACCTCTTGTATAGAGTATCATTGACGAAGGCGAAAGACAGAGCTCGTTTCATGAGCTGGTGTCGTGCGGACGCATCTTCGGGCATTTGGTGGGATTTGAAGTAGTCTATAAAGACCTCCCTCCAATCCTCAACCTTCTCATGGTCTTTTATTTGTAAGGTCGCTTGTTCAGTCACTCTCTTTTCTTCGGGCGATCCCGGAGGTATTTCTGCGGGGGCGAACACCCGACGACTTTGTACCATGATTCTAACCTTATCGAGGTTCTCGTCAGCCAGTTCTTTAGCAAGCTTAGCTAACGCGTCCGCTTTGCTATTTTCTGCGCGTGGTATACTTTACAAAGTATAGGAGGGAATTTGGGTCAGCAGTTGTTGCACCTTTTCCCCGTATTTTACCAATTCCGGTTTGCATGTTTGGTAATCGCCGTTCACTTGACTGACGACTAGCTGGGAGTCCCTATATATGAGGAGGCTTTCAATTCCCATGTCAATGGCGATCTCGAGACCTGCTATCAAAGCTTCATATTCAGCTTCATTATTCGTTCTTGGTTCTGTCAAGGAGAAAGCGAAGCGCATTATTCCTCCTTGTGGGGTCACGAAGATAAGGCCTACTCCCGATTTGATCATTGGCGTACTTTGTTTGTGCTTTTTCATGGAAGATGCTCCATCGAAATAAAGCTCCCAACGGGTATCACTACTGTCGACTGCGTCAAACGCATGTTTGTCTGGCAAATCGCACTTTAGGGGAGAATCGGCAGGTATCGGGTGCTCAGCAAGGAAGTCGGCGATGGCCTGGCCTTTCACTGCCTTGAGAGGTCGGTACGTTATCGAGAACTCCATTAAGAGCAGGGCCCATTTAGCGAGTCGTCCCGTCAATATGTCCTTTGACATTAGGTATTTAAGAGGGTCCACCTTCGAAATGAGGCGGACCTCATGCGCCAACGCATAGTGCCTGAGCTTCATTATCGCGAAGATCAACGCTAAGCAATGTTTTTCAATGGGGGAGTAGTTGCTTTCTGTCCCCAGTAGAACTCGACTTAAGTAGTGGAGTGCTCTTTCTTTCCCTTGATCATTCTCTTGTGCCCATAATGCGCCTAAAGAACCTTCGAGGGCGGCTGTATAAAGAATAAGAGGCTTTCCCTTAACCGGAGCGGCCAACACTGGAGGGTTTTGCAGGTACTGTTTGATCTCGTCTAGTGCGCTTTGGCACTTTTGATCCCAGATGAACGGGGTTCCCTTCTTCATCAGGTGGCTGTAAGGACGGCACTTTCCTGAAAGGTTGGCTATAAATCGCCATATGTACGCGAGTTTCCCTTGGAGAGACCGCAGCTGTTTGAGAGTTCCCGGCGGAGGCATTTCCATGATTGCCTTGATCTTGGACGGATCTATTTCGATACCCCGGTGTCGAACAATGAATCCCAGGAATTTTCCTGAGGAAACTCCAAATGCACACTTGAGCGGATTCATCTTCAAGTTGTATTGCCGAAGACGTTGAAATACGGTCTTCAGATGCTCAAGATGTTCCTCGTATGATTTGCTTTTAACAACGAGGTCGTCGATATAGCATTCGACGATTTCGTGTATAAGGTCATCGAAGATCTTCGTCATGGCCCTTTGGTAGGTGGCACCGGCGTTCTTTAAACCGAAAGGCATCACCTTGTAACAGAATATTCCTAAAGGAGTCCGGAAAGCCGTATGTTTCTGGTCTTCAGGATGCATTTTTATTTGATTATATCCTGATGAGCCGTCCATGAATGAGAAAATCTCATGCGTTGACGTATTGTCTATCATCAGTTCGGTGACTGGTACTGGGAAATCATCCTTCGGGCAGGCTTTGTTGAGATCCCGAAAGTCCACGCATATGCGTACCGTCCCATTTTTCTTCATCACTGGGACGATATTAGCAATCCATTCAGGGTATTGAACCTCCTGGATGAAGCCGGAGTCTATCAGCTTTTTGACTTCAGCGTTGATGCTCATCTCGAGCTCGAGCCGCATTCTTCTCGGCGCTTGTTTGACTGGCTTGACACCCGAGGATATCGCCAGTCTATGTACAGCAACTTCTGGATCTAGTCCCGGCATCTCGAAATAGTTCCATGCGAAGCAATCTTTATGCTGTACAAGGACATTTTTTAACGCAGCCACCCTCTCTTCAGACAGCAGCTCGCTGACGAATGTCGGTCGCGAATTGTTTATCGTCCCCAACTCAATTTTCTTGAGGTTATCTGCAGTGGTATGTATTCCATCCTCCAGTTCTTTCGGAGCTAGGGGAAATTCTGAGATCACCTCATCATTACTGTTTTCGAGGCACCAGGGAAGGCTGTCCATGTTCTCGGATTCTTCTTGCAGTATTGTTATCATGTGACAAGTACGAATTCGCTTCCAATCCCAATGTGGAACTGATTTTTCTTTCGTGGCCTTAGGCTCGTGCTTTTGTGGTGGTGCTACCCTCCAGTTGTTGGACAGAGCGAATTTACTAAGCTGATATTGATTTTCGACCCAATTCTTGAAGGTGAAGCAATCTTCAAGAGGATGACCTACTACTCGATGGTAAGAGCAATAGTCCGGGTGTGAGGCTTCGCCTGCTTGTTCGGGGTCTTTAGACTCCGGCAATGTAAGCATTTGATGTTTCAGGGCGAGATCAAGTATTTTCTTCGTCTTGTCCCGAGGAAACGAGTATGCTCGCCCCATTTTCTTCATAAGGGATAGATCAATAACGCTCGACTCCTGTTTGCGTGGCTTCTTAGCCCTGCTTTGTTGTTGTTGAGTGCCTTTTTGGCCTTCCGACTTATTTCTGCTTTTGAGCGGAGCCTTCTTTATAACAGGTTGACAAGGAGCGACATTTTCATCCTTTACAGCCTGTCGGAGAAGGCGTCGCGTCTTGGCTTTCTCGTAGATGGCCGTCTCACGGTTGTGATCATCTCGGACCTTTTGACCAGCTTTCTTTATAAGTCTGTCCATTTGTTCCTCGAACGACGGACCGGGTTCTTTTGCATCTGGAACTTTCACTGGCTTAGGATTAGCGTCCTCCCATTGAGCATCCGCTTCTTCATCAAGGTCATATACGACGTAGCAGCCGGGTAGTAACTCTCGTTTCTTTGAACGGATGTATCCAAGCCCTCTTGTTTCCATTCTCCCGTTAGGCAGTTTGCGTTGGATCCCGGGAATGTTCCAGACCCTGTCATAGAATTTGGCCTCTCTAACGGTCTGTTTGAAGGATATCCCCTGGCGTTTCAGCAGCTTCTTCAAACCTTCTGTATAATATCTGGAAAGACGGATAGGCTGAAGCCTGTCGAGCATGGGATCCGCGCCATGCCAGACTTCTTTTTCCACCTTGTTTTCTTCAGAACGGTAGAATAGGATTGCCTTCTCGTTTTCTCGCCTGGGAGGGATATAGAATGTCCGCAGCTCTTCTACACTGTAGATATTAAGTGCGTCCAGTTCTTTATGATGTTTAGGCGGCACCATGGCGACTTGCAGACTTTGCTCTTCGTCAGCGGAAGCTTGTATTGAAGGTCGAGCAGAGAATACGACATGGACCTCATCCTCCGAGTCACTACCAAAGACCAATGTAGGAGTGGACGGTCCTGGCTTGTTATGTTGGGGCGGGCCCGAATAAACGATCTCCTCTTCCTCCTCGGTATCACTGCCGAAGACAGGGATGGTGGCGTTAGTTTTATTTTCCGGCTTGTGACACTTCTCCGTGTCTTCGAAATCCGGCAAGAAGTATTTGGCATCTTCGTATTTGCGGACCTCGTTCACAGAGAACGGGTTCAGTTCTCCCGTCACGGTATACTCGAAATCATCCTTAAAATACTTCATACACTGATGTTGTGTAGAAGGGATGATGTTGTACTCGTGTAACCATGGTCGGCCGAGCAAAGCGTTGTAGCATGTCTTGGTGTCTATGACGTGGAACTTAATGTCCGTGACGAGTAGCCCGAAGCGTAGCGTCAGTATCACAGATCCAAGAGTCTTTGACGATTGGGAGTCGAACCCGGAGATGGTGATCTTGTCCCGAGCAAGGTGCTGAACGCTCATGCAGATTTCCTTCAACACCCGCACGTTGAGTAGGTTAACAGAAGACCCGTTATCGATCAGGATTTTTCCTATCCTTATATCATGGCAGTATCCCGATACATAGAGAGGGCGATTGTGTTCGCACGTCCCAAGTAGAAGGTCTTCATCACCAAAAGTAACATCAGCCGTGTGTACTTCCTCTAATTCATCCTTCATCTTTTCCTCGGCCAGGCATGCTTGGAATTGTTCCGGGTCTTGGAGCGCCTTAATCAACGAATCTCTCACCTCTTTTGATAGCAAAAGGGCGTCAAGAATGCTGAGCTGTGAGGGCAGCTTCCTCAGATGCGCCAAAACGTTGTAGTCTACCTTATTTCTCTTCGGCGGGTTCTTGGCGTTTAACTCTTCCGCCGCTTGGTCATCTAAGATGATATCTTCAGAGACCTTTTCTTTCCCTTTATCTTTTCTGTTCAAGGGTCCGAGGTTCTTTTCAGGCAGCGTCCGATTCCGCAGCCGGATATTTTCGCAGACCTTCGGTTCTTCTTCTTTTCCTAAAGCGGACTCTTTAAAGAGAGGGGCAAGTTCTAACTCTTCATCAGAATCACTCCCGAATGTAGGCACTTGTGATCCACCGGTGTTAACCATGCGACAATCGCCAGCAGTTCTTTTAAGCCCTTCGGTCGTATTTCTCTGCTCCCGACGAGTTTTACGTTTTTCCCGCTTAGAGCGTTGTCGATGAGCAACGTATCCTTGCCACCATCTATCGAAAGCTTTGCACTCTTGAGTGGGGTGCGAAATCCTCTGATGAAATAAGCAATACGAGGGGTGCGTTTCCACTTCACCGGAGATGTTTCCTTCAGAGGATGGTAGCTTCATGCCCATTGATATGGCTTTAACGAACTTTTTCCTCATCCTGAGTTGGCTTTTGTCGGTAGCGGAGGCGTTTTGCTCCAGCGGGATTGTCTCAGCTCCTTCATCAAGTCGCTGGCGCTTGGCCCTTTCAAATATAGCCGTCTCGTGCTCCCGATCAGCTTTACTTTTCAACCGAGCTTCATTAAGGAGTGCGTCAATTACTTCATCTGATGGCCCCAGAACTTTTGGTTCAGGATCTGCCCCCCAGCTTTTCGGTGCAAGGAATCTCCTCATCATTCGTGATCGAATGGGAAATCATATGACAGTTCGCCACATATTCCTCGGATTCATCTGATGAACTTTCTCCCTCATCCTCTTCTTGAAAGACATGGCTGAGGAACTCTTGGAATGTAATGGGGGTTCGTGCCCTCTGATTGTATTCCTCCAGCGCGTCAATTTGCTTCTGTAAGTCCGTGCGCTTGTCGCCAGGCTTCACGGGCTTCTTAGATTTCTTCTTCTTCTTTTTCGAAGATTTTGACAGCTGGTTATGAGTGTTTGGGCCACTTCCACCAATCTTTTGAATCGGACGAGGTTTTAGCATTCCCTCCATAATTTGTGGCTCCAATGGGTTCTTCCACTTGACCGCTGGATATGTCTGAAGATCGTTTAGCATCCTCTTTGTCTTGGCTGATAATACGACCTCCCAAGGAGCTTCTTCGATGACGGAGCATGTTGCCCCTGACGTATTCGTCCCCTTAGAGGTGTGGGGCTGCGGGGGATTCACCTTCCATTTGTCAGATAACGCGAACTTGCCCTGTCGGTATTGGTTTTCAAGCTAATTCTTGAAAACGTAGCAATCTTAGATCGGGTGGCCTAGTACTCGATGATAAGGACAGTAGTTGGGCTCGTTGACGTCACTTGGTTGCAACGGACGTTTTGGATCCGGCAGATTTATGAGTCTGTTGCGCAACGCCAGCTCGAATAACCTCCTCGTTTTATCGCGGGGGATGGAATAAGGACGTCCCATCCTATCCTCAAGGGGTACGTACAGGCGCGTATTGTTTGGACGAGCAACCGGCTTCGAGTCGTTCGGTTGTTGTTGAGCATTAGCGACAACGATCGCTTTTCCCTTTCCTTTGTCATTTCGGGAATCCGGCTTTGGGAGAGGGGGTTTATGGCCCATCTGGTCCATCTGCGCTAGTTTGTCAATCAAAGCCTGAAAGGTAGTCGGCTTGAAGAACATCATAAACTGTGAGATGGTTGCTTGTGGATCAAGGGTTCCAACAAACATTCCCACCGCAGGGGCTTCTTCTATGCGCTGCTCACACTTCGACCATAGATTACGCCACCGTATAGCGTACTGAACCCATGTCTCGCCGGGTTTTACCCTAGCGTTAATCAGTGCCGTCATCGGGGTACGTTCACTGGCACTTGCAAAGCGTTGGGTAAACAGCAGCCCCATTTCCGCGAAGGTTTTAATAGAATCATTAGGGAGTTCAGAGTACCACTCAAACGCCGTATCTGATAGACTTCCAACGAACTGGCGGAGCAAAAGCTTGTCATCGCCGCCGGTGTTACCGCAAAGCGCCCTGAACTGGGCAACATGCTGATGGGGATTGCCGGTCCCCTTGTAGACATGGAACTTGGGAATTGTGTAACCCGGCGGGTACTTGATTTGGTCATACCAGCCTGGATATGGCCGCCCCGTTTTTACGACGCGGCCGGCTGCTTCGGCCGCATGATGAACCCTTATTTGCTGGGCTATGTATTCGTCCAGATCAGTTTTAGAGATTGTATCCTCTTTAGCCGTTGATAGAATGGGCTGAGGATTCGATGTCTCTCCCCTATCGTCTCCAAGGACGATCGGAGGTTCTTCATTCGGGGGATCTTGTTGTATCGTCATCCCTATCATGTCCTGGAAGAGGAGGCCCATACGCTGTATGTTGGCCGCTTGTTCAGCAGCCTCTTTGTCCTTCTTTTCCAATATTCGGCGAAGGAACTCGGCATCGGTCTCTTCGTCTCGGTGCTCATCTAAGGACTCTTCAGGGTTTTCTTTTGGCTCTGTAAGCACGGCCATAGCATTCATCATCTCCTGGAGCTTTTGTTGCTGCTCCTGAGCCTTGGTCACTGATCGGGTGAGCGGTCGGTGACCCGTAGAAGTGCGGCTTTCCTCCTTTCCAGAAGCCATATAAACCGTATGAACCGTTATGCCCCCTAACTTTGGGCGTTTAGGTTCACCGCTTTTAGACTTTGCCATTGTCACGGGAGCTTTCTCTGGCCTCCTTCTTTTGTGGACCGTTGAAGTGGGTATCTTAGCAATTGTTGCCCCCTGTTGTTTAATGGGGCGGTTTTTGTCTTTTTCCACCTTTGCCTTTTTCTGGTGATGAAAGTGGTCCGGGTCAATCACGGAGTCTTGAACTCTACGCCAAACCTTGTATATTTTTGACGACAGCCGTTGAGGGGGCTGTTCCTGCTTTGTCTCTGGAGCTTTGTCTATAGGCGGAGGAGATCTTTTCAATGTAGCGGTTGGAGAGTTCTTCTGTACCCTTCTCAGCAGCTCAAAGCTGTTCCCAGTTGGAACAGCAGTGTTGACTTCCACCACTGGAGCCGGTGGAATTAGCCCTGAGGGAGAGTTGCCCCCTGCTTTCCTCACTCGTTGCCAATGGCGACGTCGTGCACGACGAGCCATCGGGATTGGTTCGGAATTTGAGATAGTTTCTTTTTGCCCCCTGTTTGAATGTGGGGTGACTGCCAATGTCAGCCTATTGAAGACTGATGTCCTTTGACCAATAGGGGCAGGAGTGGGAATCGTCAATCTCGCGAAGACCGATTCTTTGATGGGAGAAACCACTTTAACGTCTTCCGGGGCAGCGGCCGTTGCCCTCTTTGGGACGGCCACTCTATGGTTCTGATCTAGCCTGGCGAAAACGGAGGCTGTTAGTTTGGTAACGGGCGACTCGTTGACAGGGGCTGTCGTAGCAGTGAGCCGGTCGAAGACCGACTTTTTGCTTACTTCCGGTGCAGGTATTGGTGCAGAGAAGCTTGTAGGTGGGATCATGGTCCCGAAGAACAAGCCGGTGGTGGCTTGGGTCACCTGGTCTACCGGCAGAGCGAGGAAGGAAGCTGCTTGGGATCCATATGCTACACCTCCTGGTGAGGTAGAGCGTCCGTTGTAGTGGCATTTCGAGCAGTTGGTGCAGTTAGAGGCCATTGAATCTTGAATTCTACGCCAAGTAAAAGACCAAATCTTAGTAGCTTGAAATCCGAAGACAACCATTTAACAAACCGCGATTGGTTCGCGAAGACGACACACGAAGTGTGGAGTGGAAAGAGGAAGAGGTCCCACCGGGCGTGCCAGAATCTGTTCCCCTCCGAACGGCGGCGCACAGGACCGCTGGGTCCTGGCACTGAGATTCGGGGCAGATGCTATTTGGTTTTATCCGTCTACCTCTCCGAAGATGCCAAGTTGATTTATGGCACCATGTATCGGAGGTTTAGACGGATGCGGCCGATGTAGCAGACTTCGTCAGATTCCCCCTCGATTGAGGGGTTTTTGATTGTGGGGACGCTCTTCCCTGCAGGCGCAAGCCCTTGCAGTTAATTATGCTACCGCATCGCGGTAACCACTTTCTCCTTCTCCAGAATTTCACTTCGTGTCATGTGTGTTTGTTTTGTTTGTGGTTGCCCGTGGATTGTATACGGAGACTGAGTAATGCCGTCGCCCGTAGGACGTGGACTAGTCCAAATCCGTATTTACCTAGATTTGGGTTCGGTGTTTTTTAGTTTAAGGATACGTTAGTCGCGTTGCGACTAAGATCAACTTAAACGTTCGTTAAGGATACGTTAGTCCAGTTTGAGACTAAGATCAACTTAACGTGATAATCCATTTAATATCTGGCCATCGGGACTCGTCACCTCTCTAACATCGTTGAAGGATTACAATGGCAGATGTCAGAGGAGTTCAGAGATGTACCCTTGAACTAAGGTTGATTTGGAGTTTTATAGTCCGTTTGAATGTTTAAGGATACGTTAGCCGTGTTTGGGGGGGCTAAGATCAACTTAAACGAGATCGTTTAGATCCGGCAAAAGAGCATTTGGAGGCTCTATTGTTCCAGTTTAGGGACGTAGTGGTCCATAGATGGTTTAAGGACGTTGCGGTCCATGCTCCAGTTTAGGGACGTGGTGGTCCATGTTCCAGTTTAGGGACGTGGTAGTCCATATTCCAGTTTAGGGACGTGGTGGTCCGACATTAGTTTAAAGACGTTTCGGTCCGACATTAGTTTAAGGACGTTTCGGTCCAACATTAGTTTAAGGACGTTTCGGTCCAACATTAGTTTAAGGACGTCTCGGTCCGATATGTGGTCGTCGGGACCCGTCACCTCTCTGACGTCGTTGAAGGATTACAACGATAAGTGTCAGAGGAGCTCGGAGATGTACCCTCGAACCGGATATAAATTAATTTAAAAGAGCAGTCGTGCTCAGTCAATTTAATTTAAGGACTTATGGCCAAAATTGGGCTAAGTCCAGCTTCAATATTTTTTTGTCTTCGGCCTGTTCTAGGGCTTTACCCTTTTTTAGTAATGCACTGCATTATTCTTGTTTTGATTGGGCTCTGCCCTTTATAAATGATGCAGAGCATCTATTTTGTTTGGGCTCTGCCCTTTTTAAAATGCATAGCATATTTGATTGAGCCTGTTAGGCCTTTTAATTGGGCTCTGTCCCTTTTCTTTATGATGCAGCGCATCTGTTTTAGTTTGGGCTCTGCCCCCTTGTTTTTTAAAGTAATGCGTTACATTTTATTAGGCCCGTTAGGCCTTCTTTAATTGGGCTTGGCCCTTTTGTAAGCAATACAGTGCATTTGTTTGGCGCTTTGCGCTAAGTAATGAGCGCAAGCTCATATGATGATGACACGTGTCATGCTCTGGTGAGCGCATGCGCAACAGCGCAGTGCGCTGCGCTAGTGCGCTGCGCTGTTGCGCTGCTGACACGTGGCGCGCTCTGGTGAGTTGCGCCAATTCCAGAGAGCAAAGCTCTATTTCAAGAGCGCAAGTTGTTTTACAGCTGACACATGGCGCTCTCTCAAGAGCGCAACAGTGCAGTTTGGAAGTGCAAAGCACTAAGAATCTTTTAGATTCAAGAACAGGAGTGCAGAACACTATTTAATTTCTTGATCTAATTTAGATCAAAGAAAATAAATTTTTCTTTTTTGTTTCAAGAACCAGAGGTTCATAAAAAAGTGCAAAGCACTATTATTACTTATTTTTCTTTTTATTTAAAAATTATTGATCTTGTTCTTAGATCCATAATCTGTCCATAAGAGAATTTTCTCTTTTTCCTAAAGGTTTTTTACCTTTTGTTGTTCTTGAGGAATTCTTCAAGAGTTCTCTTCTCTTTTTCTTTTAGCAAGATGTTCCCTCCTTTTAATTGAGGCCTAGGGTCCTTTTTATAGTACCCATAAATTAGTTAAATTTGTTAAAGAGATCTTTCTCTGAGTGATTTGGGGAATTTTCCCCACCGTTGGATTTTTGATCCAAGGGCTTCTGCTTTGCAGAAGAAAATCTTCTTGTTTTAACAAGAACAGAGAAGATTTCTTGGAAATTTAATTCTGTTTGGCGCAGATGCCCCAGCGCGTGACACGTGTCGCTCAGCGCGGAGCGCAGCGCAACTGCGCTAGCGCATCTGCGCTGACACGTGTCGCGCAGCGCAGAGCGCAGCGCAACTGAAACGTTGCTTCATAAAAATAGAGCTTTGCTCTGATTGGGCACGCCTTCTTGGGCGCTGCGCTGACATATCAGCGCTTGACATGTGGCGCGTTGCGCTCGAGATTTGAAGCGTTGCTTCAAAATTTTGAATTTTGAATTTTAACAGAGCTTTGCTCTGATTGGGCGAAACAACGATCCTGAACGGGTTCCCCAAAGATGGGTTGTAGCGGCGCTTTGCAAAGATTGTAAAACACTAATCCTTTAGAAAACGGTTTTATAAAGTAAAAGGTATTTATTTGCAAAGTGTAATTTTCCGTATTTTAGGTTCTAGGGTTTCCTAAGCCAACTAGCTTATTTCTAAATGGTCTAAACGACAAGTCGTTAGAAGCCTCAAATCGCCTCTTCACCGCCAATTGTGGCCAGGTAAGTATAAGTGAGGAAGGAGGGATCCGCTCACGAATCGTGAGGCGGGCCTTTTAAAGTTACCTAAGCTCACTTGCCTAGCCTATACACCACAAAGTCAGGTTTAGATAAACGATCGATGTCCACAACTTATCGTATTTTCTTACTAAGAAGTATTACTTACAAGTGTATCAAATCTAAAACCTTTAAGAATGGTTTTATTAAGATTGTGGTATTTTAATGAAAGTTTTGTTTTATCGTATTCTAAGTTTTGATGATATCGTTTTAGGGTTGTATTTGCGTGTGTGTGGAGGTAGGTCGTTATCTCGTGCCCTACTTTAAATGTATAGCAAGTTAAGAGGTTAAATGTGAAATTGAAACATGATGGTATTAAAGTGAAAAAAATACAGTAAATTGAAAAGGTTATCATTTCATGTGAGAAAACTTATTCAAATTGATTTTTACAAGTTTAATAGTCAAGATAAAGATGTTTAGGCATGATTGAATTAATTAGAAGTGAAATTTTATAGAAAACCGAGTCGGAAATCGGATTTGTTCCGATTCCGTCGGGTTTCGTAATTTCGTATTTTTGAGAATTAAAAAGGGAGATAGAATGGGACTTACGGGTTTCGATCTATACTAAAGAGTATAAGGGAACTAGATGGGTTACCGAGGCGTTGCTTCGTCGCCGGTTGTTTCAAAGAAACGTCGCCGGAATTCCGTCAGAGCTTCGCCGTGAACTTGATTTCAAAGTACACCCTTCTTGTAAAAATTTTGAGAGAGTAAACCTAGTGTTTTGGGATGAGAGGGGAGAGGGTAGGGGGTGTATTTATAGGGTAGGCTAGGGTAGGGTAGGTGAAAGGTTTTTATTTTAAAAAATTGTAAAAATTAAAGAAAAAACATTAAAATTTGTAGTAAATAGGGTGTAATTAACACTCGGAAACCGATCTAATAAAATGGTGTATGCAGGAGAATTGAGAAGACAAAACGCCACATTTTTCGTGTTGGCGACTCAGCCTTCCAGCCGAGTCCGGCCGAGTCGGGGTGCCTTTGGGTGGGGAGGCTCGGGGTCAAGGCTCTGGTATATTTAGATTTTAGGGTTCAGTTCAACTTTTGCGAGTTATGGCCTGTGGACAGTTGAGCTTCCAAGAATTTTAAAAGAAAAAATAATCTAAAAATAATGTGGGGCAGGGGATTTGAACTCTGGTGGTTTGGTTCAGCAATGCAAGGTATTACCAATGAGCTACAAGCTCCTTCTTGTAATTATTGTGGGAAAATAAATACTTAAAGTGATAACAGCAACATTAAATACTCCAAGTATACTTCAAATTTAAATCAAATTTATGTATACAAAAATTGGAGTTGTTACATATATGATCGCCATCATAATGTTGGTAGTCAAGAAAGAATCCTATGCGCTCTATTAACATGTAATAGTGATTTGTAATACCATATAATGCATGTACATGATGATAAAGACAAACCGGATAGCATACTATCATTTTGAGTAAGACTATTCTATCCGTATAGGTCCTCCCTCAATCATCATAATCACCTGCTTGTGATTACAATAATTTCTTTGAGGGCACTATAGCCAACACATCGTTCACAACAAGATCTTTGAACTTACAATTGTCACATTCAATCATCGTCGGTGCATATCCGATATAGATTGATGGCATCGAACCGACAACTGCTTGTGTTTCAAGCCACAAATAGATTCTCTGAGTCGGCTCGAGTCCTCTTGACTTTGAAACCCGTAGGCAGATTTCCTTATCCAAATATCCATCGACAATACGATCTTAGTCCCCAGGACTAGTTCAAGATCTTTATGTATAACGATTTGTTAGGGAGGGTTAAATAGACGCAATCATCATCCCGGGTGAAAAATGTCTATTTGTTGTCCACTTATGCTAGGTGAATCTCTCCGCCAACAAGCATGCTTTATATCTCTCGTATCATCCTCCCTTCGCAAGACTTCGAAAACTCAGTTTTTATCAACAGTCTCACGGTCGGGATGATAAATGACCAAATCCTATAATCTTGACTCTTGCATCTCTTCTGTTGTCGTTATTCATTCCTTCGCAGTAGGCCCAGAAATAGCGTTCTCAAATGACTTAGGTTCCGCAACCAATGTGAATTTACCATATAGACGTCTCCACTTCAATATCGAAATATCGTCGAGATGTCAATCCACAATACTATCAACAAGTCTCTTGAGGATCCATGATTGGCTTCGAGCCATCAGCGGAAATATTGCTCCCATTGTCGCCAGCCACTGAAGGAACTAATTCCTTCTGCACTGCTGACCGACTAGGAGACTCCTCAATCTCGTAGAATCCCAAATCCTGATCTATTTCCGCCTTTTGCGTAAATTCCTCCCTAAGGATATCGTTCGTTGTTTCCTCCCTGAGGAAATCACGTCACACGACCAAATGTCAGCCACGGATCTATCACATACTCATAGACACAAGTGACCTCTCAGGTCTCTCGTTCGTCCACTACTCATAAGGTGTTGATTGTATTGTCTTTGAAAACACATGATCAAGAATATAAGCCGCTTTCAACAATGCATCTCACAAACTGTAACAATCCTGAAATGGCCGTGATACAAAAAATATGTAAGATTGGCCTTTGCCATCATGTTCTTTATTATATCTAGCGGTTTCTTAATTCTTCTTTCTACAATACCATTTTGTTGCAGAGTTTACAGTATCATCAGCTGTCTGACGACTTCTTTTCCTTCATTCAGTTTCCTGAACTGTTAAAATAAATACTCATGGCTTGCTTACAATTTCCAGAACTGCTCCGAAAGAAACACGCACAACCCTGTTTGCGTGAGCTGGCACTACACTTTATTGATATAGCGCTTGATGCAAATCAACGTTTCAGTTCCGTGTGAGATCAGTAGCCTTTCGAGTAACTATTAATGAAGGTGTTGAATTAGGAAACTCCACTATATGTCTTCATGTTTATTGGTCCATATTTATCGGAGTGAATTATCTGCAACGGATATCCAAATGGTTTTCCTTTGGTAGTTTTACCTCTATGACAACTCTCACAAGTAGATGGTTTGACTTTGGATCAAATGCTAACTTATCCACTCCAGGTGGTTAAGTCATCCCATCTATCTTTTGACCTAATCTACCATGCCAATCATGACATTTGTAGAAGGGTCAACCCTCAAAAACATAAAGAACTCATAAGACAGATTGTCCTATTAAGCTATCCAAATACTCTAAGCCGAAACTGAAACTATAACTGACAGGAAAATTATTATGGATAACAATCTGTATCCCTGATACAGAATAGACTCATATGTTCTCGACATGTGATTTGCTTTCACAAACTTTTCTGCTCCCAGCAGAAGGCCTACTCCCACTGAGTACCATGACAGGAAGATTATTTATGGATAACTATCTCCATCCCGATATAGAATAGACTCATATGTTCTCGACACATGATTTGCTTGCACAAACTTTTCTGCTTCTAGCAGAAGGCCTTACTTCCACTCAATACCCTGACAAGTGGAGCGGTTCAAATTCCCACAGTCAAAAGTTTGGACTTATTGTTATCATTATTGCCAGCACATTTCTCCATGTCATGTCACTTAAGTGATTGGCGCGTTATTCCTGTTTTCTTAGCTCGATTGAACTCTTCTTTCGTTAAGACACATGTCCTTGCGCATTGTTGACGTCGTCAATATATCAACAACGCTCTTGGTTCTATCGCCCTTGACGATTAAACCTTAAGCCTCGGTTACTCAAACGTACCAGCAAACGTCATCACTTTCGCTTTCCGTATAACTAACTGCTTCATATATCGAGTAGAAAAACATATAACCGTCTATTGCTATCGCTCGACAGTGTAACTAGAGCAGCACTCTTTAAATCCCAGATCGATAAAGATATACCTCCTAAGTGTATCCACATTATGTGGTTCGACTCATTATGTGAAAATAAGATCAAACCGAAAAATAATGTAACTTTGTCACGTCGCATAGATTACCCCGTAATCATCGCATGACTTATTTCTTGGCGCGTAGATACCCTATAACTACCGCTCAGCATAAACTGTGAGTGCTCGGCAATAAATCATATGATTACTAATGACATTGCTCTTCATCGCGTCCAATGCGTGGAGCGATCCTAAATGCGCCAATCCTCCGAAAATCGCTACATCTTGATGGTGCATGCTTAGTGTAGCCCCGCTACATCGTTGCCAGCTCGATGGTGCTGCGTCGTGTAGCCCTGCTATATCGCTGTCATCTTATCACTAGCGTCCAGGTTTTTCAGTTTGTTTTTGTAATATTAAACTGATGTTTTTGTTTCATTATGTTATCATCATCTACCATCTTACCCCTAGTGAGATTGACAATATCTTGACTTTATTATGGACGCGTTAAGACTATGGTATATAATGGAGTACCTTTCTTTCCTAAAGAACGTTTCGTCTTCAACCCATCTTAACAACAATAATAAACTTACTACCCTGAAGAAAGATAAGGTAAGCGTATGACCCTAACTATATCCGTCAAAAGTATTAAATTTAAAATCTTGTTAAAATAATTGAATAGCGGAATATAGATTTCCTAGAAACGGAGTAGATTGAGTAATTGAATCTAAACTCCCGTCTCCTCTCGAAATCCCCCACTTGAAATTTGTCAGATTTTATTTGTAGCATGCGTCTTTATTTATTTAGTATGCTATGCACATCACAAATGCAAAAACCAATTTAACAAATTTCATTTTTCATTAAACTATCCTATTTAATTTTGTCTGTTTTATTAGGGTTTTCGTCTTTTCATGAAATTGACACGCGCCGCAGGCGCTCCCACTGGAACAACCACCCATAAAATCTCTAAGATTTTATGTTTTTGGTGAGCAAACAAAAATTTTCGAAAAAAAAAAACTCCCGGAGTTAATAGAAAAAGCCTCATCTAACTCAAAACTTGTGTGGAAAACTTCAAAAATAAGAAAACTCAAAGAAAATAATTTTCTGGATTTTTTATTTTTAAAAAACAAAAGAATTAGGCCCGGCTCGGGTAGCCTGAGCCCCAAGCCCGACTCAGGTAGCCCGAGCCTCAAGCCTAGCTCTGGTAGTTGAGCACCGGCTCGGGGAGCCAGCTCCGACTCGGCCTGAGCCGGTGCAGCCGAGCCCGGAGCGGCCTTAAGCTCGGCGCGGCTTCCGGCTTGGTGCGGCAAGGTCCAGCCTCTTTATTTCTTTTTTAGTTTTTTTCCAAAAAAAAATTAATATTTAAAAAAATCCAATAAAATCAATAAATCTAGAAAAATCTTATCGAGATTTAAAAAAATTTCTTTAAAAAAAATATTTGTCCCTGCCAAAAAAAAATGAGAAAAATTTCCTTTCATTCACAAATATATTTTTTTCGTTAAAAAATATTTGGTCCCGCCAAGTCAAAAAAAATCTCAGTGAATCCAAAAAAACTTATCTCGATAGCCTTGCTAAATAAAAAAAAATCCTGAGAAGATTTTCTTTTATCCAGAAAATAAATATTTTGTTAAAAAAATATTCGGTCCTTGCTAAATCAAAAAAAAATCACACAAGTTTATCTTTCATAAAAATTTAAGATTAGGGTTTAAAAAAATTGTGATCTTGCCGCCATTAATACTCACCAAACGAGAAGGATGAAGAAAAAAAAATTCATTTTTACATAAAAGATCCAATCTTTTAAAACGAATTTATCTCATCATTTGCTCCATGGGTAATTTCACATCAACAAGCTAAAAAAACTATATCAAAGCGTCATAAAAAATAGATCTAATATATGGTGACAATATGATGCAAAATCGATAGATGTGAAGATCCATCAAAACGATAACCCTAAAAATATAGGTATGTCATAAAAATAATTTTAAAAATTTTTGATCTAAATTTGGATTAAAAAACGCAACTTTTGAGTTGCATAAATTTTTTTAAAAACATATCTTTATAAATCTACAAACGTGGGCATATTAGCTCTGATACCAATGTTCACTTTAAATGCGTAGATATAATACAAACGATCAAAACAGTGGAAATAATATGTATCTACTCTAAATATTTACCGATATACCTGATCCAATTGGTGGGATCGTTATCCTCGTCCACGTCATCTTGTAGATCCGATCTTACGCCTCCACGCAGCGGCAGGAGGGAAACCGCACTTTGAAGAATAAAAGAATCCCCCACGTGATCAGCCCACAAGCCTACCCTCAGTAAAATAAGATGAAGAAGGAGACGACAGCTCTCTTGATATTTCTCTCTAGAAATATTGTATATCTCTTATGTCTCATACACACGAAACCCAAGCCTCCCATATATGAATATATAAGATATCCATTCATATGGGCGGATATTGGGCCGGTTTGGGTCCAATGGCTAACAGTTTGAACTACATGGTGTTTTGGAAAACTCGAGTAAACCACATGGTGGTTTCAATAAAATAAGCCAATATTATATGCAAAATATGATTTAAGACGGCATTGGCTATTTACCTTTTTACACATCGTCACAATTTACTAAGGTAAGCAAGAAGAGTCTACGGTATTTATATGGAAATCGCTAAAAGATTGCAATATTTTTATGAAGTAAATTGAGACCTGCTGGCTTGTATAGTGTATCTTTGTGTTTGACTTCACATTTCCATTGAATACCTAACAACCAGATGATGTTTAGTTGCATTGGTACTATGATTGTTCATTAAAGTAAAAATAGTCAAATCTCATGGAGCACTAAAATACATATGTGTTCTTTTCTCATCTTGGACATGGATTAGGTTCATATCAGATTTAAATATCCATTTATTGTAAGCAGCCACATTTTACTACAGGTTGGCTTAATTGTCTCATATGTGATTATCTTGCAGTGCCTTAGAGATTCAACTGTTGCTGATAATGAGATCAGTTTCTTTGTTCTGTTTTATACATCACATTGTATCCTTTGGATGCATTTCATTGAGATTATTACTGAAGAGGTTAGTAATTTATATACAGGAGGTTCCTTACATGAATTTTCAATTTAAAATCACATCAGTTCTACAACAAATGTTGTCGACACCATCTTATGCTACCAGCTGGGCTTAACTCAGTTGGTATCAATTTCCTATTCAATATGAGAGTTCGCAAGTTCGATCCCGATAGGGATTGATTTACCCCAAAAAAAAGGGCATCATCCTCTGCTCAACTTTAACGTGTTGTAGTATGCGTTGTGCAAGCACTTGAACGGGCTGCTCCCTATGTGGTTATGCTATTGATCTACAAAAAACTAATATAAAATTTCCCGTATAATGCTTACAATCCGGCAAGTGCTTTATTATTACTAGGATTTTGCACTTGTAGATGCAAGTGTGTATACGTTGAGACTTGTGTAAAAATAAATGGAAGATAGAATCTAAATGTAAATGCAAATCACAAATTTAGAGAGAGAAAAATACATAAAGTCTAAAAATCTAAATGTTTGAATTTTGAAAGTAATAAATCTACCAATGAACTAAGACCGCAGGAAACTCGTTTTTATAATTAAAGAAGAGAGTTATATTCCACATAGTTAAGTTGAGCTGAAACATAAAATTGTAAATAGAAACGATTTTTTTCTGGTCTGCAACTCATTAACTAGGATAATCTTGTTATTATTGGGTAGTAATAACACGACGTGAGGAATATGATAAGTAAATATAAATGAAGAAGAGACTAATTATGAATACAGACAAGGTTCTGGAGCCAAAAAATATAATAAGGCCAGATTGCTAAACTACGGACGTCATGGTTATGTAATCCACAACAATTTTAGTACTTGATGATGCTCAATATTGGCGATCTTCAAGATCAGTATACGTGACAGATGACGTGTCCCAGAACTCAGAATAAAGGACCCACAGGGACCGACCAGGCCATCCGTGTACCCAACCTGCAAGCACAAGCTGGCTCGCCTCGGAGCCCCCTGGAAATCGGCCTCCTCGGCCTCTCAGCTCGCCCCGAGCCGCCACGTGACCAAGACTCCTCGGCCCTCTCGGTCGTTCCCGAGCTCCCCGGCCGATGCCATCTTCCTCGGTCCTCCGACCAACTCCGCCACTCACAGGCGTAACCGCCGCTCCGCAAATCTCGCCATGTCCAGATTCTCCGCCAGCAACGTCCTACGTTCCACGCCATCACGATCCCCATTAATGGGTGATCCGCTCTTACCCAACCTGCAAGCACAAGCTGGCTCGCCTCGGAGCCCCCTGGAAATCGGCCTCCTCGGCCTCTCAGCTCGCCCCGAGCCGCCACGTGACCAAGACTCCTCGGCCCTCTCGGTCGTTCCCGAGCTCCCCGGCCGATGCCATCTTCCTCGGTCCTCCGACCAACTCCGCCACTCACAGGCGTAACCGCCGCTCCGCAAATCTCGCCATGCCCAGATTCTCCGCCAGCAACGTCCCACGTTCCACGCCATCACGATCCCCATTAATGGGTGATCCGCTCTTTACGCGGGCGTGACGTCGGGAGCGTAACTGCCGGCGAGATTCTCGCGCCTGCTGCTGCGTGCTGCCGCCGCTATATAAACCCCCATCATAGAGGGGTCAAGTAAGCCTTTTTTGACCCCACTTATCCGTTACTCTGCTCGGATCTCGTACTAACTAGATCGTCGGAGGGTCCTCGGTGGTACCAAACCATCCCGGGACTTCTTTGCAGGTACTCGGCGTTGACTCCTCAAAACCACCAATCTCCTCAAAACCCATTGAGACCCACACGCAATAGGAGATCACCTCCAAGATCCATCAGGAGATCGACGGAAGACAACATCTGACGGAGATCCGAAAAGGACCTCCATCGGTTAGCGCCGTCTGTGGGAAATTAAACTCCACAAAAACAAAGTTGGCCTTCCGATCTCCATCCACATGGCAAGCGACCACCCTGAAGATCCCGGTACCAGCCGCCGCCTTCCCCTCACCGGAGGCGCGGACGAACCTCCTCCGGCGACCATCATCAACGCCCTTGCCAGCCGAAGAGATCGGCTACAGTCCCTCGTGGAGGCGCTCGTCCGCATACAAACGGCCGGACCTGGGCCCCCGATCGCCGCTCCTCCGCCTCCAGAAGGCTCTGCCCTCGTCGGCACAGCTGACCACCGGCAGGCTACGACTCCCGGCCACAGATCTTGTAATACCCAGCCCATTTTTGTACGCCTATATTTGTATTTCTTTTCACCTATAATTTTTATTTATAATTATTGATTATTTTAAAATTTCCCAACCTATTTTAGTTTATCCCCTCCCCTTTCTCAAACCCAAAATCCCCACACCATAACACTCAGCACCATTCCTTCAGCCCAGCCCTTGTAATTTCTCATTAGTTTATTTTATTTTATTTAAACCCTTTCCCCCTCCATTTCTCACAAAATTTCATTTAGATTATCCCAAGCCCATCTCCCATCCTTTTATAAACTTAATCCATCTTATTAAAACCCAAAACCCATTTTTCTTTTATATCAAATCTCCAGCCCACTCCCTATATTTTTCCCATTTTGATTTTCCTTTAAATTCTCTGGCCCGTTCTTTTTCCATTCTCTTATATTTCTTTTTATTGCAAAACCCCCAGCCCATTATTTTTCCCCACTCTATTCTTTAAGCCCGGCCTTTTCTCTTCATTAACCTTGATTTTATTGCTTGGCCCGGCCCTATTTTCCTTCTCCTCACAATTCTATTTACTTTTATTTTTCCTGCCCAACCCCGAGCCCATCTCCTCAGCCCGGCCCCATTCTTTTCCTTTATTTTTATTTGATTTTTCTATAACTGGCCCAGCCCACTCACTCCAAGCCAGCTTCGCCTCTGGCCGCACCCGCTTCCTCGACCCGACCCGCATCAACAGTGCCTCCTTCTTCCCAACGGTAACTTTCCCCATTTTCCCGCTCGCGACTGTCTGCTCCGCTGCAGCTCGCGCCCACGCCCACGCCCGTTATTGCGACGTTACTCCACGACGCGCACCCCCTCGCGATTCACTCCACGTCCTCCCCTCGTCTCTCACTTCTCTCTGCATCTCAAAACTTTCAGCCAACGAGCCCCCTCACTCCCGTTCACCCTCTCAACATTCGAACACCATCGCCCTGTCCGTCGTTGATCATCCCCCGATCACCACCGCCGCCTCACCCACACCCTCCTCACCTCACCTCTTCGCAGCACACTCGTCCTCGACAATCCCACCTCCATCAACCTCCAAGCTTCGACCACCATCGTCGACCGCAGCTCGTCGTCGTCGTCGTTGTCGTCGCCATCACCTCTCACTCCCCCAACCTCCACCTTCGACCACCCCTGGTTACTCACCAAACACCCATACACCCACTGCCCCGAGCTCCCCTCCACTGCGCGCCGGCCACCACTCTCGTCGCCCCGGCAACTCCTCTCTCTCCCTCCCCCTGCATCTCATCTCTCTCTCTCTCTCTCTCTCTCTCTCTCTCTCTGGTCTCTCTCACTCATCTCTCTCTAACTCTCTCTCTCTCTCTCATTTCTCTCTCTCTCTCTCTCTAGCACTCTCTCTCCCCCTCTCTAAAGCTCACCCGTCTTTCCATTCTCTATCAACCTACTACCACCACACGACATTGCCCGAGCCCGCAACAGCCCATTCCCAAGCTCGAGCCAAGCCCAAGCCTAGCCGAGACTCATCGCGTGGTTGCTACCCCGTGCCCGGGATGTGTCACTACTGCCTTCGCTGCCGCGCCGTCAGTTCACCGTGTCCAGGCAAGTTTTCTACTTACTACATGCTAAGCTATGCTTGTTACAAACTTACATCGTATAGATCCTATAATTAATTTCTGAATAAAATCATATTACGTACCTGTTCGATGCATGTTCTCAAAGATAATACTTTTCTAAATTGACGGAACTGGATTGTTTATGTTGTCACTTGTTGTGATGAATACCTTGTACAAATTGCGCTGGAAAATATGACCGTTAACGACTAAAACGACTACCCCCAATTTCACTCGTAAAACTGAAATTTTATTATACCTGAAAACCGTTAAAATCGCCATAAATTATATATACACTGGAATGATGCGTTCGAGGGCTCAAATCGAAGCCAACTCGACGAACTTTAACCCTATACTAGTTCCAGATATTCCTGTGCTTGAACTGTGACAATATTTGGATCGGAGTGCGACTCTGGACTGCAGTCCAGAGCGACTCCAGTTGTTGCTTGCTGTTCCGTAATGAACACCACCCTGTTTCCTAAACTCGTAGGTTGCGGAAATCCACTGATTATTATAGGGGAATCTGTTATCTAGACAACACAAGTGGTTCCATCCTATTTCGTTATCATTTGTTATTTAATCTGCAATTTAAAAGATCGGGACGCATAACAGTCCCAACAGAATCAGAACTGACATATTAGTATTAAACAGTGTATAACTCCTGACGTCCAGATGAGATTGACGATCCGTCTATTGCGTTGAAAACCTTACTGAAAACCCTAGAATTCATCCAACTGTATCATCGCTAAAATCTGATCCCAACTAGGATTAAAATGCGTTGCGAAACGGACTTCTGATTCTGAAACCAGATTTCCAGCCGTGAACGCTTAAAATGAAATAACCATAACTAATGATCCTGAAACCCGATTGGCATGAAACTAAATTCGATAGATGGATAACTGAACATACTAATTATTACCTGTTCATCGTCTCACTAAATCGTAACCGTATGATTTATGATAAATTGTGCAAGTGGTAGATTATTGATTGAGGACATCCTAAACATGCTTTATATACTGTTTACGCATCATATCATACACATGTCGTTGCATTGATAACATAGTGATAACGTGCATTTACCCAGTGTTAGGTTTTAGTGATGATTGTGGCAAGTACGTTAGTGTTCGTGTATAAGTGATTAAGTGAAAGTGATACGTACTTGTACACAATCAGTGAACCTGATTATTCTATTGCATTGTCGACGTCTGTGGGATGCGTGTACGTGTGACTATAAGTGGTATGGGACACTTATGGAAGCTCTTGCACGGGTGTCACAGATAAGGCACCAGACATTGCCATTTATCTTAGGTATTAGTCGAGATGTGCTTGATGGAGGTGCTGCCCCCAGTTCTCGCGCAGACTTGTCACAGACCGATTGGTATTTAGGGTTATGGTTAGCGTTTGATGTAGACCACGGGGTGTGGGGTAGTTTAAGTGTGAGTCCAACAGAATCTCGGGAGTCCCATGCCGACTTATATATTTAGGGAGATATATGGAGATTTACAGGGTATGTGATTATCACCGTGATATACTTGTTGGGCCCGTGGTCCCTTGCCCTTGGGTTCTACCCTTGGGTGGAGGACACTCGCGAGTGGTTGACTCTCACACTTAGACTGACGATAGGCTTAGTGACCTGTACAGTGAGACTTAGAGACTGATAGGAATACTGGCATTGTTATACCTTACATACTGTGTTGACATTCGTAGCATATCATTCTACTGCTTTTACGGTTCCGCTGCATTAATTACTGCATGTTCATATCCATACTGCCATTGATCGACTGTTATATATACTTATTATCACTGTTAGAATTGTCACATGATTTTATATATATTATATTACTATTGTGTCGCTCTGACGACCTGAGTATGCATGCTCAGTGTGAGGAGAAGATTTAGCCTGGACCAGGACTAGACGCACTTCACGGACATCTTGTTTAGCTATCCAGAGTTATATCTTTTGTTTCCCATCAGGTCAGTTCATTTTACTGTTTTGTTTCAGTTACTGCATTTCTCATTACCTGAGCATCATTTACTGTTTACCATGATGAACTAGAAGCCGAAGTGTGACTACGGCAGGACATTTTCTTGACCGTAGGAGCATGGCTGGCCTTGTCTACCCCTCGTATTCCGTATTTTGGGAAGCGGGGCATGACATGGTTTAGTTGGTATCAGAGCCAGGTTTTGCTTCGATTGGGATTGCAGTTTTCCGTTTAGAGTTTGACAATCTATGACATCCCTCAGTAGATTGTAAACTTGATATACTTGATCCATATTCACATTGAGTGTTCTGCTATCCTTTCGCTAGGGTTCCGGGTGACTTGACAAGGTTACGTGGTTGCAACTGCACTACCGTACTCTATTTAAGTGACTTAAAGTCATACAGTTGATTCTCCACTTGTAATAAATTCATCGCCTCTGATATTCTTGAATCTTTGTCATATCCATATTATATTTTGATTCGTTTAGCTTGTGACTTATATCATTCTCAAAATTGTTGTCTCAGGATCATGTCTTCCAACGACTCTTCATATATATCCGCTCCCCAGAATCAGACCATTGAGATTCTGAGTGTACTGCAAGGTCTAAAGGAAGCCCAGGAGCGAACAAACGACTTGTTAGCTGAAGGACTGAGAAGGCAGGTGAGTCAGGCACCAGAGGCTGTCTCCAATCATAAAGGGATCCCCGTTAGACGAGGAAAAGAGAAGAAAATGAAATGCCAATTTGTTTCCCCGCGACAGAAGCAGCAGAAGATCCCATGTTGTGGGTATTGTAAGAGGCCAGGACATCTTCAGAGGGATTGTCGCCGCGCCCAAGGGAAATGTCTGATATGCGGGTCCAACAAACATCTCATCAACGGTTGCCCAGAAAGAAAAGAACTACAAGGAGAAGACTCGTCCACACTCCCCACTTCTGCCAAGTGAGGATTACTGCGTAGTTCGCACTTCGAGGATAAAGCGGACCCAACACAGGATTCAATTTGCGTGACGAGGATGCAGCGGTCTAGTGATCAAAGAAGAATTTTCATGTTTTTCTACTTTCAGTAATAATGTGTCATCCTCTTATAAATATTTCCTTCCGTTTGAAATCTTGTATCCGTTGAATTTTAGTTGAATGCAATAAAACTTTCAATCGTAATATATGTATCATTCTCTTGCTTTCTCCTTATACTATTCATTATCACAGCAGTATTATCCTGATATTTTTCAATTCCTGTCACCGCATATCTTTCTATACTTCGTACACTTAACTATTTTCTTGATGTGTTCCGTTGTCTAATCATGACACTTTCTTTTCAGGCCATGGCCCACCCTGGAGCAGCGCCGCATTTAGATGAGGATGCACAATCATGCGTTTCCTTAGATCACATGCTGATGAGTTCTGACGATGAGATCAACGGTCCCCAGGCCATTTTCGGGAACATCGATTCCGAAGACGAAAGAGCAGCCGCCCCAGAGTTTAACATGATAGCTGATTCCGACGAAGAAGAAGGAGACCCTGAAGAGAACCCGATAGAGGAAGATCCCGAGGAAGACCCGATAGAAGAAAATCCAGCGGAGGAAAACCTCGTGGAAGAAAATCCATAAGAGGAAAATCACATGGAATCAGACCTCGATGAAGAAGCTCTATCCGAGGAAGAAGGACCAGAAGATCAAGACCCTGCGGTAGAAGAACTCCCAATGGTGATACCTGCGAGGCGCTATAGAAATGGACGCCCCTACCTGAGTGCGCGAGCCTACCGCAACCTGCTGAATCTCTACAACCGCGACTGATGGAATTTCTTTTAGATGCTGTCTTCCTTGGCCAAATAAAATCTGTGTATAGTTTAGGACCACATTTCATTTTTGATGATGCTTTGTTTAAAATTTTCTAGAATGGAATAAATTGCGGAGTTCGCAAATCTTTCGATCTTCTTAGTTCACTTGCTACTTGATCATTTCTTATGTACAATTATTTCCTCTACTGAGATCTGTCCACCTCTACTCCTCACTTTGTCTTAACCCTCACTAAGATTAAATAGTACCACACCCGATCTTTTGAGGTCCACCCTCCATCCTTCACCTGTGCCTCGTTTGTGATCCTTCTGGGAGGAAAAAATTTTAGTGAAATTTCCGAGTTCGCTAACCCTTCAAATTTTGATTAGTGTGATGTACCGACTGTTATCCTCCCCATATTTTTTTCCCTTGTAAGTCCTTTCTACTCACCCTTACTTCATGTGTTGACCCGATCCCAATCTTCTTAACATTCAGCCTAAAGCCGCCACACTCCGACCTTCTGACTGAGCCACACTTCTTTGTAATCAATACCCTAGCTGGCCCTATACCTCTTTGTGTTTTTCCTATTACCCAAAATATATATAGGGACATTATTATTCGAAAATTTAGTTTTTCATTATTTTATATTTATCGAAGAATGTGTTTTATTGACTATCCCTGTTTTACGCATTTCAAGTATTTCACTACTGACTTTTCCATTATTTTCAGTCGCACAACTTTACACCGCGCATACTTTTGGTCCATGTTTCTTACTTTCACTATACAAGTTTTCTAAATTATTTTAAACCTATTTTATCGATACATTATCCTAAAATGTTTTAACATACCGACAAATCTTCCACTACTTTATTATCGTTACTTTATTTCGAGTATTATGCCTATGCTTACTATTATAAGTGGTTGAGCCTTATACTTATTATTTCTGCTCGCTATTTTTGATATACTTAGATGTGCACATATTTGAGTTTCGATTTTATCGGGTACGCCTCGAATATCTTTGTTCGTTATTGTTCTTACTGCTATACTCGTATACATGTAGTTGCCCCTGTAGTTATTCCTGCCTTACGCCTACTAAGATCTATCTTTTTGTATGTTGTTCTTCCATATTTATACCTTCAAATTTCTTCGTCCACGGATTCTAGTAAATCTTTATGTGCTAGGTTGCAATATAACAGCTTTCGCTTATGTTTGTATAACTTATCGTTTATTTTAAATTTCGAGGACGAAATTTTTTTGTAAGGGTGGTATGATGTAATACCCAGCCCCTTTTTGTACGCCTATATTTGTATTTCTTTTCACCTATAATTTGTATTTATAATTATTGATTATTTTAAAATTTCCCAACCTATTTTAGTTTATCCCCTCCCCTTTCTCAAACCCAAAATCCCCACACCATAACACTCAGCACCATTCCTTCAGCCCAGCCCTTGTAATTTCTCATTAGTTTATTTTATTTTATTTAAACCCTTTCCCCCTCCATTTCTCACAAAATTTCATTTAGATTATCCCAAGCCCATCTCCCATCCTTTTATAAACTTAATCCATCTTATTAAAACCCAAAACCCATTTTTCTTTTATATCAAATCTCCGACCCACTCCCTATATTTTTCCCATTTTGATTTTCCTTTAAATTCTCTGTCCCGTACTTTTTCCATTCCCTTATATTTCTTTTTATTGCAAATCCCCCAGACCATTATTTTTCCCCACTCTATTCTTTAAGCCCGGCATCTTCTCTTCATTAACCTTGATTTTATTGCTTGGCCCGGCCCTATTTTCCTTCTCCTCATAATTCTATTTACTTTTATTTTTCCTGCCCAACCCCGAGCCCATCTCCTCAGCCCGGCCCCATTCTTTTCCTTTTTTTTTATTTGATTTTTCTATAACTGGCCCAGCCCACTCACTCCAAGCCCGCTTCGCCTCTGGCCGCACCCGCTTCCTCGACCCGACCCGCATCAACAGTGCCTCCTTCTTCCCAACTGTAACTTTCCCCATTTTCCCGCTCGCGACCGTCTCCTCCGCCGCAGCTCGCGGCCACGCCCACGCCCGTTATTGCGACGTTACCCCACGACGCGCACCCCCTCGCGATTCACTCCACGTCCTCCCCTCGTCTCTCACTTCTCTCTGCATCTCAAAACTTTCAGCCACCGAGCCCCCTCACTCCCGTTCACCCTCTCAACATTCGAACACCATCGCCCTGTCCGTCGTCGATCATGCCTCGATCACCACCACCGCCTCACCCACTCCCTCCTCACCTCACCTCTTCGTAGCACCCTCGTCCTCAACAATCCCACCTCCATCAACCTCCAAGCTTCGACCACCATCGTCGACCGCAGCTCATCGTCGTCGTCGTCGCCATCACCTCTCACTCCCCCAACCTCCACCTTTGTTACTCACCAAACACCCATACACCCACTTCCCCGAGCTCCCCTCCACTGCGCGCCGGCCACCACTCTCGTCGCCCCGGCAACTCCTCTCTCTCCCTCCCCCTGCATCTCATCTCTAACTCTCTCTCTCTGGTCTCTCTCACTCATCTCTCTCTAACTCTCTCTCTCTCTCTGGTCTCTCTCTCTTATCTCTCTCTCTCTCTCTCTCGAGCACTCTCTCTCTCCCTCTCTAAACCTCACCCGTCTTTCCATTCTCTATCAACCTATTACCACCACACGACATTGCCCAAGCCCGCAACAGCCCATTCCCAAGCTCGAGCCAAGCCCAAGCCTAGCCGAGACTCGTCGCGTGGTTGCTACCCCGTGCCCGGGACGTGTCACTACTGCCTTCGCTGCCGCGCCATCAGTTCACTGTGTCCAGGCAAGTTTTCTACTTACTACATGCTAAGTTATGCTTGTTACAAACTTACATCGTATAGATCCTATAATTAATTTCTGATTAAAATCATATTACGTACCTGTTCGATGCATGTTCTCAAAGATAATACTTTTCTAAATTGACGGAACTGGATTGTTTATGTTGGCACTTGTTGTGATGAATACCTTGTACAAATTGCGCTGGAAAATATGACCGTTAACGACTAAAACGACTACCCCCAATTTCACTCGTAAAACTGGAATTTTATTGTACCTGAAAACCGTTAAAATCGCCATAAATTATATATACACTGGAATGATGCGTTCGAGAGCTCAAATCGAAGACAACTCGATGAAATTTAACCCTATACTAGTTCCAGATATTCCTGTGCTTGAACTGTGACAATATTTGGATCGGAGTGCGACTCTGGACTGCAGTCCAGAGCGACTCCAGTTGTTGCTTGCTGTTCCGTAATGAACACCACCCTGTTTCCTAAACTCGTAGGTTGCGGAAATCTGCTGATTATTATAGGGGAATCTGTTATCTAGACAACACAAGTGGTTCCATCCTATTTCGTTATCATTTGTTATTTAATCTGCAATTTAAAAGATCGGGACGCATAACAGTCCCAACAGAATCAGAACTGACATATTAGTGTTAAACAGTGTATAACTCCTGACGTGCAGATGCGATTGATGATCCGTCTATTGCGTTGAAAACCTTACTGAAAATACTAGAATTCATCCAACTGTATCATCGCTAAAATCTGATCCCAACTGGGATTAAAATGAGTTGCGAAACGGACTTCTGATTCTGAAACCAGATTTCCAGCCGTGAACGCTTAAAATGAAATGACCATAACTAATGATCCTGAAACCCGATTGGCGTGAAACTAAATTCGATAGATGGATAACTGAACATACTAATTATTACCTGTTCATCGTCTCACTAAATCGTAACCATATGATTTATGATAAATTGTGCAAGTGGTAGATTATTGATTGAGGACATCCTAAACATGCTTTATATACTGTTTACGCATCATATCATACACATGTCGTTGCATTGATAACATAGTGATAACGTGCATTTACCCAGTGTTAGGTTTTAGTGATGATTGTGGCAAGTATGTCAGTGTTCATGTATAAGTGATTAAGTGAAAGTGATACGTACTTGTACACAATCAGTGAACCTGATTATTCTATTGCATTGTCGACGTCTGTGGGATGCGTGTACGTGTGACTATAAGTGGTATGGGACACTTATGGAAACTCTTGCACGGGTGTCACAGATAAGGCACCAGACACTGCCATTTATCTTAGGTATTAGTCGGGATGTGCTTGATGGAGGTGCTGCCCCCAGTTCTCGCGCAGACTTGTCACAGACCGATTGGTATTTAGGGTTATGATTAGCGTTTGATGTAGACCACGGGATGTGGGGTAGTTTAAGTGTGAGTCCAACAGAATCTCGGGAGTCCCATGCCGGCTTATATATTTAGGGAGATATATGGAGATTTACAGGGTATGTGATTATCACCGTAATATACTTGTTGGGCCCGTGGTCCCTTGCCCTTGGGTTCTACCCTTGGGTGGAGGACACTCGCGAGTGGTTGACTCTCACACTTGGACTGACGATAGGCTTAGTGACCTGTACAGTGAGACTTAGAGACTGATAGGGATACTGGTATTGTTATACCTTACATACTGTGTTGACATTCGTGGCATATCATTCTACTGCTTTTACGGTTCCGCTGCATTGATTACTGCATGTTCATATCCATACTGCCATTGATCGACTGTTATATATACTTATTATCACTGTTAGAATTGTCACATGATTTTATATATATTATATTGCTATTGTGTCGCTCTGACGACCTGAGTATGCATGCTCAGTGTGAGGAGAAGATTTAGCCTGGACCAGGACTAGACGCACTTCACGGACATCTTGTTTAGCTATCCAGAGTTATATCTTTTGTTTCCCATCAGGTCAATTCATTTTACTGTTTTGTTTCAGTTACTGCATTTCTCATTACCTGAGCATCATTTACTGTTTACCATGATGAACTAGAAGCCGAAGTGTGACTACGGCAGGACATTTCCTTGACCGTAGGAGCATGGCTGGCCTTGTCTACCCCTCGTATTCCGTATTTTGGGAAGCGGGGCGTGACAGATCTCTTGGGCCGTTACTCCGTAAGGCCCGCTGGGCGCCCCAAGGCTCCACGCCGAGATCCGCCACCAGAGCGCCTCGCCTCAAGCCTCCCCGCGCCCCTTACCCCCCTGAGGAGATGTCGGTCACTTCGCCTGTCCACAGGCATGATCGACACCCCCTCCCTCGACGGGGTCGCACGGGGGCCGACCAGGCCATCCGTGTACCCGACCTGCAAGCACAAGCAGGCTCGCCTCAGAGCCCCCTGGAAATCGGCCTCTCAGCTCGCCCCGAGCCGACACGGGACCAAGACTCCTCGGCCCTCTCGGTCGTTCCCTAGATCCCCAGCCGATGCCATCTTCCTCGGTCCTCCGACCAACTCCGCCACTCATAGGCGTAACTGTCGCTCCACAAATCTCGCCATGCGCAGATTCTCCGCCAGCAACGTCCTACGTTCCACGCCATCACGATCTCCATTAATGGGCGATCCGCTCTTTACGCAAGCGTGACGTCGGGAGCATAACTGCCGGTGAGATTCTCGCGCCTGCTGCTGCGTGCTGCCGCCGCTATATAAACCCCCATCACAGAGGGGTCATGTAAGCCTTTTTTGACCCCACTTATCCGTTACTCTGCTCGGATCTCGTACTGACTTGATCGTCGGAGGGTCCTCGGTGGTACCAAACCACCTCGGGACTTCTTTGCAGGTACTCGGTGTTGACTCCTCAAAACCACCAATCTCCTCAAAAACCATTGAGACCCACACGCAACAGGAGATCACCTCCAAGATCCATCAGGAGATCGACGGAAGACAACATCTGACGGAGACCAGAAAAGGACCTCAATCCGTTGGCGTCGTCTGTGGGAAATTAAACTCCATAAAAACAAAGTTGGCCTTCCGATCTCCATCCACATGGCAAGCGACCACCCTGAAGATCCCGGTACCAGCCGCCGCCTTCCCCTCACCGGAGGCGCGGACGAACCTCCTCCGGTGACCATCATCAATGCTCTTGCCAGCCGAATAGATCGGCTACAGTCCCTCGTGGAGGCGCTCGTCCGCATACAAACGGCCGGACTTGGGCCCCAGATCGCCGCTCCTCCGCCTCCAGAAGGCTCTGCCCTCGTCTGCACGGCTGACCACCGGCAGGCTATGACCCTCGGCCACAGATCTCATGGGCCGATACTCACTAAGGCCCGCTGGGCGCCCCAAGGCTCCACGCCGAGATCCGCCGCCAGAGTGCCTCGCCTCGAGCCTCCTCGCGACCCTTACCCCCCTGAGGAAATGTCGGTCACCTCGCCTGTCCATAGGCATGATCGACACCCCCTCCCTCGACGAGGTTGCACAGGGTCCGTCCACGCCATCTGTGTACCCGACCTGCAAGAACAAGCTGGCTCGCCTCGGAGCCCCATGGAAATCGGCCTCCTCATCCTCTCAGCTCGCCCCGAGCCGCCACAGGACCAAGACTCCTCGGCCCTCTCGGTCGTTCCCGAGCTCCCCAGCTGATGCCATCTTCCTCGGTCCTCCGACCAACTCCGCCACTTACAGGCGTAACCGCCGCTCTGCAAATCTCGCCATGCGCAGATTCTCCGCCAGCAACGTCCCACGTTCCACGCCATCACGATCCTCATTAATGGGTAATCCGCTCTTTACGCGGGCATGACGTCGGGAGCGTAACTGCCGGCGAGATTCTCGTGCCTGCTGATGCGTGCTGTGCCGCTATATAAACCCCCATCACAGAGGGGTCAAGCAAGCCTTTTTTGACCCCACTTAGCCGTTACTCTGCTCGGATCTCGTACTGACTTGATCGTCGGAGGGTCCTCGGTGGTACCAAACCACCCCGGGACTTCTTTGCAGGTACTCAGCGTTGACTCCTTAAAACCACCAATCTCCTCAAAACCCATTGAGACCCATACACAACAGGAGATCACCTCCAAGATCCATCAGGAGATCGACGGAAGACAACATCTGACGGAGACCCGAAAAGGACCTTCATCAGTTGGCGCCGTCTGTGGGAAATTAAACTCCACAAAAACAAAGTTGGCCTTCCGATCTCCATCCACATGGAAAGCGACCACCCTGAAGATCCCGGTACCAGCCGCCGCCTTCCCCTCACCGGAGGCGCGGACGAACCTCCTCCAGCGACCATCATCAACGCCCTTTCCAGCCGAATAGATCGGCTACAGTCCCTCGTGAAGGCGCTCGTCCGCATCTAAACGGCCGGACCCGGGCACCAGATCGCTGCTCCTCCGCCTCCAGAAGGCTCTGCCCTCGTCGGCACGGCTGACCACCGGCAGGCTACGACCCTCGGCCACAGATCTCATGGGCCGATGCTCCCTGAGGCCCGCTGGGCGCCCTAAGGCTCCACGCCGAGATCCGCCGCCAGAGCGCCTCGCCTCGAGCCTCCTCGCAACCCTTACCCCCCTGAGGAGATGTCGGTCACCTCGCCTGTCCACAGGCATGATCGACACCCCCTCCCTCGATGGGGTCGCACAGAAGGGGCTAGCCACGACGTCTCGAGGGCCACCTCATCCGGGGATCTGAGGAAACTCATCGAGAGGAACCGGGGCCGCGCCCAGACGCAGGTCTCCCCCAGCAAAGGCCCGGGATCACAAGGCGCCGAATCCTCAGGGTACCACGACTGACTCGACGCCTTCGAAAAGAAGATCGAGGGCATGCGCCGGGAAGGTCACCTCTCGAGCGACAGGGCTAAGTACGCCGCCGACTCGCTCACCAAGCCGTTTACCGAGGGACTGCTCGCTGTCCACGTCTTCTCGCGCAACAAGCCCCCGAAGGTCTCTCTGTTCGACGGGAAAACCGACCCGAAAGACCATTTGGATGCTTTCACCATGGGGATGAGCTTCCAGGACCATTCCGACGCCGCCCAGTGTAGGGCCTTGCTAGCCACCCTCATTCGCTCTAGTCGGGACTGGTTCCAAGGACTCGAGCCTCGCTCAATCTCGACCTTTGACGAGCTGGCTACTCAGTTCCTCGGCCACTTCGTTGGGAACCGTCGGCATAAGTGCACGGTCGACTACCTCTTCACAATTAAGAGCGGGGATAAGAAGACGTTCAAGGCTTACATCACCGCTTCTACAATGCCCTCCTCGAAGTCCCCGAGCACCGGGAAGAGACCGCCATCACGACTCTCAGATCTGGTCTTAGGCACAAGGAGTGGTTACGCTCCTTTGCATTGGCACGGCCTAGGACCATGGCCGAGGTCATGGCGTGGACCGAGCGCGAGGTTCAGCTGGAGTCCAAGGTGAACGCTAACCTCCCCTGAGCAGAATGGCCCGACCAGAAGAAGAGAGCTCGGGAAGAGAGGCCGGAGCGCCAGCAGCCCTATCACCCGAAGTTCCAGGAGTACACCCCGCTCAACGTCTCCCTCGCAGTGTTACTGGAGGAGGCCCAGGGCGAGGGGTTCTTCAAGTTCCCTCCAATCCCATGTCAGGCCTCAAAGCGAACCCGGGGCCCTTACTGCGCCTTCCACCGGGCATTGGACCACGCCACAGAGGATTGTAAGCAACTCCGGGACTACATCGAGGAGCTCATCGGATCGGGGCAGCTCGCCGCCTACTTGAGAGACAAAAAGCAAGCCGACCGCGAGCAGGAGCAGCGTCCCCCTCCCGCCGAGCTGACCATCGGCCAGATCATGCTCGTTTCGGCAAATGACCAGTCTGGCGCTTAGGGAGCCCAGTACCCGGTGCTGAGCACAGAAACCAACAAGCCCCCAGGGAGCTCGGGCCGCGCTAATAAGGTCATCTATTAGTATGTACTTTTCTTTTAGGGCAATGTAAACTCTTCCTAGGGTCTGTTGTTAATTTAATAAAGATCAATGGAACATTGCGAAAAAGAACGAAAGATCTTATTTATTCAAAAAAGGTATTATAGGCTCCTCAACCATACATACAAAAAGAAAGGAAAATTACAGCAGCGGGGAAGGGGGTGCAGAGAGCATTGCACATGGTACTCAGTAAAGATCTCCGCCAGCCGAGGCCTTGCAAGATCCAACCTCTGGCCTCGGTTCCCCCCACACGCGTCGACCCCGAGCCTCGGTTCGTAGCACTCACGGACGAGTGCCACCGAGCGAGCCAGCCGGCTCGCGGAGATCAGGCCGAAGCGCCTCAGAGACCGCAGCTTGCCCACGGACTCGTCATAGAGCTGCTCGGACAAGGGGTTGTAGAGCCCCGGCGACGCCCTCCAGATAGAGTACATCAGCAGCTGCAGCAAGGAGGAGCGTCGGGTGAGCAGCCGGCCGAAGTGGTCTTCGATACTCCCATAGACCAACTGCACCGTGTCCTAGGTGCAGTTCTGGTCATAGAGGTATACGTCTTCGAAGTGGATGATTTCGGGGATGGTAAAGGGGAAGTCTTGCATTCTCAACCATCTGTGTACGAAGAAAGGAAGGACCAGCGCTCCTTCAGCCTTATATAGCCCCCTGCGTCCCAACGGAACTCAACAATCGCCCGCTTTCGCCCAAAAAGTCGCTTCCACATGGAGATCATCGAACCTTCTCTGGCGGAATCGAAACGACGCGACCCTGGCGCTTCGCCTCCCCCCACATTCAATGCGCATGCTGCGCGCACGTTCGCCGCGACCGTTCATGTTCCCCACGCCTGCAACTGGATGGTCGGGCGGAACCCCATGAAGAATCAGCCAAGCAGCTACCTCGCTCGGTTATCCCTGGCCGGTAGCTTCCCTACTCGCAACGCCAGGGATCAAAGCCCTCGCCAAGAGGCAACCGCGCATCTTCACTGTCCGGTTATCCTTAGCAGGCCTCCTAAGGCCCCTCCAACGCTAAGGATCAAAATCCTCCGTAGAGGCAGCCGAGCAGCTTCCCTGCTCGGCTATCCCTGGCCGGTAGCATCCCTACTCGCAACGCCAGGGATCAAAACCCTCGCCAAGAGGCAACCGCGCAGCTTCACTAACCGGTTATCCTTAGCAGGCCTCCTAAGGCCCCTCCAACACTAAGGATCAAAGTCCTCCTTACAGGCAGCTCTGCAGCTACCCTGCTCGGCTATCCCCGGCTGGTAGCTTCCTACCACGACCGACAGGGATCAAAAGCCCTCCCAGAGGCAGTCGAGCCCGAGGATCCCTCGCTCGGCTATCCTTCAGGACAAAAGCCCTCGCCAAAAGGCACCGAGCAGTAACCCTGTCCGGCCAAGGGTCTTTGGTAGGCTTCTTACATCCCCTCCCGCGCTAAGAACCGAAGTCCTCCCAGAGGCAGTCGAGTCCTTTCTCGGCTATCCCCAGCTGGTAGCTTCCTACCACAACCGGCAGGGATCAAAGTCCTCGCCAAGAGGCACTGGGCAGTAACCCTGCTCGGTTCCCGTCCTGAAGGATCAAAGCCCTCGCAAGAGGCAACCGAGCAGCTACCCTGCTCGGTCATCTCCGGCTGGTAGCTCCCTACCCATGACGCCAGGGATTGAAGCCCTCACAAGAGACATCCGAGCGGCTACCCCGCTCGGTCATCCCAGGCTGGTAGCTGCCTACCCACGACGCCAGAGATCAAAGCCCTAGCCAAGAGGCAACCGTACAGCTTCACTGCCCGGTCATCCTTAGTGGGCTTCTTACAGCCCCTCCGACGCTAAGGATCAAAGTCCTCCTTAGAGGCAGCTCAGCAGCTATCCTGCTCGGCTGTCTCCAGCTGGTAGCTCCCTATCCATGACGCCAGGGATCGAAGCCCTCGCAGGAGGCATCCGAGCAGCTACCCCGTTCGGTCATCCCAGGCTGGTGGTTGCCTACCCACGACGCCAGAGATCAAAGCTCTCGCCACGAGGCAACCGCGCAGCTTCACTGCCCGGTTATCCTTAGTGGGCTTCTTACAGCCCCTCCAACGCTAAGGATCCAAAGTCCTCCCAGAGGCAGTCGAGCCCGACCCTCGCTCGACCATCCCCAGCTAGTGATCGTTGCTCACAATGCCAGAAGTCAAAGGCCCTCGCCAAGGGGCAACCGAGCAGCTTGCCATTCATGCTCGGCACATATACGGCGAACAGCCCTCTGCCCATCACATGCAGAGGATCCGAGGCCCCAACAAGGGGCATCAGGTCTATCCAAGTCTGAGCGATCCCACTCGACTCCGAGGCCATGGAGACGCCTCCTTCTCAGCAGCGCTTGGCACGCTTGACAAGTGATCGAAATCAACTCGACGAACGATCGCTAGACAGATAGCTGACCTGACATGGAAGCCCAACAGTGCAAGCAGAGAAATTTTACGAGCATTCTTCACGAACAGAAGATAAAGTGAAAACCAAAGAAAAAAGTTTTATAACCAAAGGCAAAGTCTTTACAAAGGGTATTTTGGGCTCCCCAGCCTTACAAACTGCCCGGAGGCTTACAAAAATTCCATAAGCGACAATATAAAATGAGGAAGACGGGGGCTTTAGGCCTCGGAGCCGGGCGCGACCTCGAGGTCCTCGACATCCACCATGGGACGAGCAGGGTCCTCGGCGACTTCCTCGTCAGGAATCTCTTTCCCCTGCTCCTCGGCGTCCGCGAGGGGGTATTCGGCCCGGAGCTCTTCGTCGGCGAACTCTGGCATCCGGGCCTTAACGGCGTCGAGGGCCTCATGCCAAATGAGGGTTGTGGCCATGGCCAGGTCATCATAGAAGTCCTTCGACTTCTTGTAGCCCTCCACCGCCTTCGCCGCCGAGAGGTCAGCCAACCTCGCCGCTCTCAGGTCGGCCGACTTCGCCGACTCGGCCGCCGCCCCCAGCTCCTTCCGGAGAGTCTTCACCATCTTCTTCGGATTGCCGGCGAGCACCTGAGCGTCCTCAATCTTGGCCTCGACAGCCACGGCGGCCTCGCGGTACCGGGCAACCTCCCATTTCCCGGCCTCCACCTCGCACTCCAGGGCAGCAACCTTCGCCATCACCACCTCCAGCTCCCGCTTGGAGCTCTATTCCAGCGAGGCGAGCTGGCCCGCAGCCTTCATCGCCAGGGCTATCACCTCGGCCTCCATGCGTAGGGCGAGGGCAACGTGTTGGAGAACCTGAAAGATAGAAAAGAGATCAGAAAGACGAAGGAGGCACCGAATCTCACAAAAAAAAACCAAACACTTACCTGCACGGACTCTTGGGCGATGGACGCCATCCAGGCCCTGAAGGTCCCCCCGGGGACCCTACCCCCCGCCGATTTCTCTATCTCATGAAGCAGGCTATCCGCGACGGACAGCCCCGAGGGCACCGCGAACTGAAGGCCTCCCTCCTCCACTATGATCGGCGAGGGCGGGCCCCGGGAAGACTCTGGGAACCCCTCTTGAGCGACTCCGATGGAGAGCCGATCTCCTCCTCCGAGGCTGGGTCTTCCAGAATCCGAGCCCGCTTCCGGCCCGACACTCTGCTAGGCCCCGGGGCGGGATCCGCCCCCAAAAAACTCACAGGACGCGACCGCCGGAGGAGAGGGAGCCGGGGCAGGCTTCACACGAGAAGAGCTGGCACCCCCAGCCTTCGTGACCTTCCTCGGCTGGCGCATGGAGGCTTTAAGCTCGTCCATATCCATGGGTCCTGCACGAAACCAAATGCAAAGAAGTCAGCGACACAAGCAATATACATGCCAAAAAACAAGCCTAACTTACCGACGAACTCAACGGGGCTAAGCCCGGCCCAACTCAGGACCCTCTCAGACAGCAGCACGTCAAATAGGGGATGGGCTCCCACGATGCCACTCTTACCACGGCGGGGTCATTGGACTATTTCCCCGGCAAGCATTTTCCCTCAACCACTTGGTAGGCACGGACCAGTCCTCGCCCTCACGATGGGAAACGAAGAAGAACTTCTTCTTTCAGTTGTGAATGGAAGAAGGCAGAACCACAGCCCCTGTCCCGACGGCACCCCCCTGTCGCTTTCTGAAAGAGAGGTAGACCCATCTCGGGTCGCCCGCTCGACCCCCAGGATGATTTTTGAAAACGAGGGAGGAATCAAGGAGGGAGAGGCTGAAAGGAACCGCCTGTAACTTCAGGCGGATCAGGAACCCAAGGAGAATCCTCCATGAGTTCGGCACTAACTGGCCAGGGGCTAACCCGAATAAGTTCAGCGCTTCAACGACCTCGGGAAAGAAGGGCTGGCGCATTCCATCCCAAAAAGCTTCCAAGTACAGGGCGATCTTCCTACCCCGTACTTGGTCTGCCCTCTCTCCTTCCTTGGCCAGACGATGCGTATAACGTGAAGGGATGTGGAAGCGAGCCCGAGCATTGGTGAGCTCGTCCTCGTGCCTCACCCATCACGAGGCACCAGGGGCAGCATCTACCGCCTCCTCCCTGGGGCCTGCCCCCGCCACACGATCCCGAGAAGAGGGTCCGACCCTACTCCCCAAGAAGACTCAAGCTCAACTAAAGGGTCCCTAGGACCTACTCCTACGACACCTACAGATTCCCCGAAAGAAGACATCTAACCTGAAGAAGATGGATCCTCGGGAAACGAAAGCAGAAGAAAGGAGAAGAGCACTGTCACGCCCCGCTTCCCGAAATACGGAAAACGAGGGATGACTAGGCCAACCATGCTCCTACGGTCAATGAATCATCCCGCCGTAGTCACACTTCGGCTTCTAGCATTACATGGTAATCAGTAAATAAAGCACAGTATTAAAGGAATCACATCACTAATTTATTACATTAAAATTCCATTGTTCACAAATTACAGATGACAAGAACAATTAGTAACCAAGTTCAATCTCACGATCACTTTTATGGAAAGCAGTAAAGATAAGAAGTACACCAGACTATATCTCTGTGAACTCGAAGGGTAGATCCGTCTCCTGTGCTGGTCCTCCCGCGGAATCTGAGCATGCATACTCAAGTCGTCAGAGCGACACAATAACAATATTATTGTAATAAGATGAAACAGGTAAATGAGGTAATACTAGTGTAAAAACAGTGCAAGTAATCACTATGTCACTATATGATGCAGAATGTGCTCTGTGTCCCTATCGGTCTCTAGGTCATGTTTGAAATCACATAGTGGAAGGAGGATCATGTTTAACAGGAGTCTCGTACATACCCGAGACAACGGCCCACATGCCCGGGACATAACCCTGTCAGCCGGATCGCTAGATCCTACCCTACATGTATCAGTATTACGGTTCGAATGATCATCCTCTAAACACGGTCCCGCTAAATACGATACTCTTTCCAATTTGATTTCCCCTTTTTCCCCAGGTTTACACTATTTATGATCTTGATCTAGTTGTGTACAAGTATACCAATGGCACGGTTTTATCATTGTTCACTGTATCAACCACTGTCACGAATATTCACTTTCCATTGGTGTACTCGTCACTCCTAAACCAACATCTATCACGCACGATAATGCAATGTCCACACGCACTAACACTGATTATATGGCAAGGGTATGATATATGTATGTATGCTACCAATAAGCTATGTATATTATGAACCAACATGCATGTCATTGACTAAAATAAATTGCATAAATTAATATATTAAGAATTAAGCAAAATGATACAAGTAAGATAAATAGAACACTCAGTCAGCAATTTATCAAAACTTGTTTCAGTTCAATCGGGATTCCGGTTTTCAAGATATAGCTGTTTCATTTTAAGTGCTCGCGGTTGGAAATTCAATTTCAGAACTGAACGTCCGTTTCGCGGCACGAATTTCACCCAGTTGGGCTCAGAATTTAGTGATGTTACAGTTAAATTAAATCTAGGGTTTTCAATAGAGTATTCAACGCAATAGAAGGATCCTCAATCGCATCTGTACGTTGAAAGTTATACACAGTTTAACTTCAGTGTGTCATTTCTGGATCTGTTCTGGACAGTTATACGTTCTGCCCTTTTAAATACAGTTTAAAATAGCAAATGGCGATGAAACGGAATGGAACCACCTGTTTTATTCAGATAACAGAGTTATCTTTAATCTAATGTAGAGTTCCGTAACATACGACTTCAGGAAACACAGTGACACAGGTCTTGGGACAGAACACAATAATCAGAAACGCTCTGGACTGCAGTCCAGAGTCGCATTCCGATCTAATTATCATCACGGTTACAGAACAGAAATCATTAGAATTTTACATAGGGTTAAAGTTCGTCGAGTCGTCTTCGATTTAAGCCCTCGAACGCATCATTTCAGTATGTATGTAATTTACGGTGATTTTATTCATTTTCAGATACGAGAAAATATTAGTTTTAACGGCATATTTGGGGTATCAATTTTTGTCACTAACAATCTGTTTTCCAGCGAGATTCATACACAATATTTATCATCCTATGGGACAACAGAAAATATCAGTTTCCGTCAAAATAAACAATCATTTCCATGGGAGATTAGCATCGAACACATAGGTCATGATATATATCGGTAATCGGTAAGTTTAATAACTATATGATTTAGGTTTGTAACACAACTATATTAGTATGAAGCAAGTAAATACTTGCCTAGAAACGTCTCGGGGTCGCAAGGTAGCAACGGCGTCACGTACGCGTGATGTACGCCGTGAAACCGATTCGCGCGAGCTTGGATCGAGATGCGGGTTGCGTCGGAGTTGCCCGGATTCGTCTCGCGCTCGCTGGAAGTATAGAGTGGTGCTCTGTGGGTCTCCCGGGTGCGCTGGGGTCGACGATGTCGGCGGTGGTCGCTCCGGCGACGTACACAGTGAGCTCGCAGTATCGATTTGAGCTTAGCAGTTTGGAGAGAGAGAGAGACTCGGTTGCGTATGTGTAGGGGGTGCGTGGGTGTTGCTGATGACGAGGAGGTCGTAAGGTGGTCGGCGATGTGATGGGGAGTTCGCCGGCGTCGAGGAGGCATGCAGGGGTGACTCGAGCTCGGCGGGTAATGGGTTTTTTGTGTGCAGAGGTTAGATTGATGGAGGGGCTCGGGTTGAAGAAGTGCGAAGCCTTAGAGAGAGAAGATTGGTGGAGGAGGAGTGATCGAGGGTTGCCGAGGGGGTTGTCATCGTCAGAGGTGGAGGTTGCAGTGGGTTGTTCGAGGTTGGGGGCTCGGTGGGTGTAGAGAGAGAGAGATAAGAAGTGAGTTGGAGAGGGAGAGTGACGAGAGGAGTTGGAGACGAGGTTGAAATCGTGGTTGTAACGGCAGGAGCGGGGGCATGGGCGGGGGCGTGAGGCGCGGCGGAGGGATAGGATCACGCGCAGGAATTTGGGTAGTTACCGTTGAAAAATTTAAAGAAGATTAACAGGGGGTAGCGGGTCGGGTCTGATGGAGGCGGACCGAAGGGATTGGGCCGGTAAAAAAAACAATTCCCTTTAAAAAAACTTCGTGGGCTGCAGGGGGAGAAACGGGCCGGCTCAAATTCAAAAATAATTTTGAGTGGGCTGAGGGAAATTAAAGGGAATGGGCTGAGGGTTAAATTTATTAAGGAATTTATTAAGTAAAGTGTGTGTGGGCTGAGTAGGACTTAGGGTTTTAAATAATGGGTTAGGATTTTATTGATAAAATTTTGGTTTTAATTTACTCTGGCTTTGATTTAAATCCTGGGTTTAGGCTTTGAGGGTTTGGACAGATATACATATTATGCTTAAACAACCAATTCAAAATATGAAGGAAAAAGAAAAGAAGCCACTGGGATTCAGAGAAAAAGAAACCTTTATTAATATGGAAACGGGGATTTACATCATACCCCCCTTAACAAAAATTTCGTCCTCGAAATTTGACAAGGATGCAAGAATACAATGTACTAAACAAAGAGATGTGGATAACGATCACGCATGTCTTCCTCCCGCTCCCAGGTGGATTCTCCTGGGGAACGACCGCCCCAAGACACTCGGACTAACGGAATGACCTTATTCTTCAGCACTTTCTCTCTGCGGTCGAGGATGGTAGTAGGCTGCTCCTCGTACGATAGATCGGTACCCAGAACTAGTTCCGAATGGTCCAGGACATGGCTCTCATCCCGGACATAACGCCGCAACTGTGACACGTGGAAGGTATTGTGCACACCAGCTAGCGATGGAGGCAAGGCAAGTCGATAGGCCACCTCTCCTACTCGCTCTAGCACCTCAAAAGGTCCGATAAAGCGAGGACTAAGTTTTCCTCTTCCTCCGAACCTGATAACTCCACGAGTAGGGGAAATCTTCAAGAACATATGATCTCCGACTTCGAATTCTAGTGCCCTTCTGCTGGTATCTGCCCAACTCTTTTGTCGATCCTGAGCCGTCTTAATACGCTGCCTGATCATTTGGACCTTGTCAACTGTCTGAACAATGAGTTCGGGACCCAGTAATCTTCGTTCTCCCACATCATCCCAGCATACTGGGGATCGACACTTCCTCCCGTATAGTGCTTCAAAAGGAGCCATCTGAATACTAGCCTGATAACTATTATTGTAAGAGAACTCGACTAGATGCAGATGGTCCTCCCAGGAACCCTGAAAGTCCAACATACAAGTCCTCAACATATCCTCGAGCGTCTGAATCGTACGCTCGGATTGTCCATCCGTCTGTGGGTGATAAGCTGTGCTGAATTTAAGGCGGGTTCCCAAACTCTCCTGTAAGCTCTTCTAAAAGTGCGACAAGAATCTCGCGTCCCGGTCTGACACAATGCTGACTGGAACACCGTGAAGTCGCACAATCTCTTGCATATATCTTTCTGCCAGTGATTCTGTCGACTGTCCCACTCGGAAAGGTAGGAAGTGTGCAGCTTTTGTGAGGCGATCGACGATAACCCAAATGGCGTTATTGCCCCTAGGGCTCCGTGGTAAGGCCGTCACAAAATCCATAGTAATGTGCTCCCACTTCCATTCAGGTATCGGCAATGGTTGTAACAATCTTGCTGTCCTCTGATGTTCCGCCTTCACCTGCTGACATACCAAGCACCTGGATACGAACCTCGCAATTTCCCGCTTCATTCCGTTCCACCAAAAGTGCTGCTTTAGGTCCTGATACATTTTTGTACCTCCTGGATGCACAGAATAAGCTGAACTGTTGCTTCAGCCAAGACTTCTTCTCGAACATCTCCTTTAGGTACGCAGAGTCTGCTACCGAATCTGAGAGAGCCATCTTCATGTATAATCAAATCCTTTCTCAGTCCAGCTTCCACTTGCTCTCTGAACTTTTGCAATCGGGGATCATCCGCTTGTGCAATCTTGATGCGATCCACCAGGGAAGATTGCACATGTAGTTGCCATAATTGACTGAGTGCGTTCGGCGTAACGACCTCAAGTTCAAGTCTCTAGAAATCCTCAATAATGCCCCTCTGATCGGTCAACATCATGACCTTTGGTTTGCGACTGAGCGCATCTGGTACAACATTGACCTTCCCCGGGTGATACTGAAGGTCCAAATCATAATCTGCCATTAGCTCTAGCCATCGGCGCTTCCTCATGTTCAGTTCCTTCTGAGTGAAAACATACTTCAAACTTTTATGATCCGTGTAAACCTCCACTTTCTCACCCAATAGATAGTGCCTCCAAATCTTCAACGCAAAGACTACCGCAGCTAACTCCAAGTCATGCGTGGGGTAGTTCTTCTCGTGGTTTCTCAGTTGTCGAGAGGCGTAGGCAACCACACGGCCGTGCTGCATTAGGACACGGCCTAATCCTTTCCCTGAGGCATCACTGTGTATCACCAAACCACCGGAATTATCTGGTACTGTAAGTATAGGTGCCGTGGTTAACTTCTGCTTCAGTGTGTCGAATGCCTGAGTGCACTCCTCTGTCCATGTAAACGGCACGTCCTTCCTTGTCAGCCTCGTCAATGGTTCCGCGATTCTTGAGAAATCTTGGACGAATCTCCGATAATAACCTGCCAATCCCAGAAAGCTCCTGATCTCGGCCACTGACTTCGGCGTTGGCCAATCTCTGACAGATTCTATCTTTGCCGGGTCCACCGAGATGCCTTCGTCCGAAACAATATGTCCCAAAAACTGAACCTTGTCGAGCCAAAATTCACACTTGCTCAGCTTCGCATACAGCTTCTCTTCCCGAAGAATTTGTAGTACCGTGCGCAAATGTTCAGCGTGCTCTTCCCGGGTCTTCGAGTAGACAAGTATGTCGTCGATAAACACAACGACAAACGTGTCCAAGTACTTTGCGAACACTCTGTTCATCAAGTCCATGAATATTGCTGGGGCATTGGTAACACCGAACGGCATCACAAGAAACTCGTAGTGTCCGTATCGGGTCCTGAAAGCCGTCTTGCATACATCCTCGGCTGCTACTTTGATTTGATGATATCCAGAACGGAGGTCCAACTTCGAGAATACCTTGTAAGTGCACGGCGGCGCCCCGGCCGTCAATCCGACGCCGGAATGCGGAAACGGTGATAAACATAAATTTTGCGGACTTTGCAAACCGGCACCACCGCGCACTAAACTCCGGATCGAAACCATTAACAAGTCTAAGCTAACTAGAAGAAGGGTTAGAGATATATACCGACGATCCAAGTCCTCCGGTCTTCATCTCCACTCCGATCTCCTCGCGGGATCTCCGTCCACATCGTCGCCTCATCGCCGGAAAGGGCACCACATCGCCTTCGTCTTTTACGGGCTCCCGCCTCAATACCGAGGCAACTCGAGCATGAAGCCGGCAACTCGACATGCTCAAGATATGCTGTAGAATGTAGTGTAGAAGATGCTTGTCTCTTTGGGGTTATGTTGTTGCCAATGAGGATGATGGAGGAAACAAGGATTAGAAAAGTGGTGCTTGCATTTTTCTAGCATGAAAACAAGATCAAGAAAGAAAAACTCTCAACAATGAAGCTCTCTCTTCTTCTTCTCATAACCATGAAAGACTTATTCATCAAGTGAGAATAAAGGGTGGAGGAAAAACCATATGAAGCTAGAAGGGAGGTGAGTGTAGGAGAAGTCAAGAGGTGACCACAAACAAACATGAACCATGCTTGTTCTACTATTCAACCCATACCCTTTCAATCACAATAAAAAGCAAGTCAATGGTGCAAAAAAATATGAAAGCTATCATATCAATCTTTTACAAGAAAACCCCTCCACAATTGTAATTTGCAAAACTGCAAATTACCCCCTCCATCGGAAAAGTCCGGCCGGGAAAGAACAAAGGAAAACCGGCCGGAACGGAATGCAAACTGGCAACTCCAGAAAACTGGTCCCGTAATAAATTACAGGAAAACCCCAATACTGTGCATACACACCCGCATCTGTATTCCGACCGAAATACAAATGCAATGAGACAAAATCTACACTGTACTAAACTAGGACCGGCTTAAACCAAAGCCGGCTAGTTAAATCCGTTCGATCCTGATCCGTGCAATACCGCACGTATCAGATCAAACCCTGCCATATAACTATACGGCCACTAGTACAAAACTGTCCGATCCTGATCCGTGCAATACCGCACGTATCTGATCGGACCTTGCCATATCTCCATACGGCCTCTACAGCGTTTCGCCCGAAAGCTGAGTAACTGAAAGTGTGGTGGACTCTAAAGACTCGTCAATACTATGGCTGTGGATTTAACCACTAGCCCGTCAGAGGTATAAGCCAATACGTAACGGGCCACCAGCAATTGACTAAAAGGGACGTCGATGAGCGAACTCATCCTGACACCCTACTGAGCCTGTCAGTGACAATATCCGTGCAGTCCGGTCCGTTCGTCTATGAGTATCGCATGGCGGGCCTAGGGGGTTGGTAAAAGTCAGACCCCCAAAAGCGGTACAAGTCGTGTCGGAGTGTAGCCCAGAACACCCTGAGATACTACTGGAATACCTACCAGTAAATCTCCTTGCCTTGGCCAAGGACTTTGTGTAATGGCTCTCCTAGACACAGCACGACCTCACCCCCAATACCGGGAGAGACGAACCCCTGAAGATACGCTCACTGCCTCCATGTGGCTCGGGACTGTACCCAACTAAAACCTGTTTGCACGACTCCTTTGAGCCGTGGTAGGGTAGTAATCAAAGTACAGTGGGAACTCACATGAGACAAATGACGATCCCCAGGTCGATGAACTAACCTACACACATGTCACCAGGGAACTGCCATCTGACGTCTGGTATATGACCAACTAGCATGTTCCCGGCGAGTCCTGTCCGGTGTACTCATAATCCAATGAGCACCTGTATACATCTTAGGTGATCCAACTGACACCAGTGGCTTGTGAGACCGGCCACCGCCCCTCGTCGGGGTCTCGACTGTATACACTAGTCTACTAATGGAGTATCGATGCCCGGTCTCGAAACTCCCACGACTAGGGACCTTTTAAGGATATGCTTGTAGACCCCCAGCTCCCACTTATATGATCGCCCTCATACTGCTGGTGGTCAAGCAAGAATCCTAGGGGCTCTATCAACGTGTAATAGCGACGTGTCATGTCACCTAAAGCAGTACACGATGATAAAGGTAAACCAGATAGCATACTATCATCTCGAGTAAGACTGTCCTACCGGGATAGGTCCTCCCTCAATCATTACAATCACGTACCTGTGACCTAATAATTGACTCTGAGGGCACTATCTCCAACAATCTCCCACTTGCACTCAAGGCTAATTATTGCGATGTCGCATACTCACAGCCCGTGTGATACCGAACATCCAACTCCTCTACTAGTCAGTCTCACAAAGCTCGTTTGCGGAACTATTGCGTTCGAGGAATAGTCTCAGTGAGTGGATCCGCTTAGTTGTTTCTTTCCATGTCTCTCTATATCTCATGTTCGCGGAGAAACCCATCTCCCGAAATGAGCAATACCTGTCTTAGAATGTGTCTGGATGTCTGATGGGACATAGCTCATAAATGAACTCCAAATCCAAACTTCTTAGACTGTATCGTCAACTGAACTTAATCAGTATCCTGCGCGCCATGCCTCCCTCAGTATTGCCTTGGATCACCTGTCCAAAATACTGCCCCTCATCAGAAGGAAAACTATAACTCTGACAACCTCCTTGTCGTCCATGTCACCTTGGAAGCCTGGAATGATAACTGTCTCCTGAATGAGGCTGTCGTTATCATATCTCTGGAACATTCACTTATGTTCTAAAACTGCTTCCGACTGTTTCTCCAGGATTGGATTAATGTCAACTTATTGCATCTAGTGCAAGAACAACATCTGGTGTGGTACTTGACATCTCACGATTGACTCAATTGCCTGAGCAAGTGATCTGTCAATCATGCGCGTCCCTCTCCCCTTTAGTCTGTAAGACACCTTTGGAGAGGGTGACTCCATTACCTGCAGGTACACTACCGTGCCAGGAGTCGTCCATCCTAAATACTCTTAGAATGCTGTCAAGTACCCTGATTGGGAAACCACCCAAATCTAGATCTAAAACCATAGATCTAGTAACCAGTATGTCTGATATAAAATCCATGTCTTTTGTGGAGAAACCACTGTGTGACGACCAAAGTATAACCGATCGTAGTGTAGGAGTTTCTTTTCCTACTCTGTGTATATCATCCAAATACCAGGATATCACACCCTACTACCTTCTCAACAGATCCATCCCCTATTCTGATGAAGTCAAACCCATGACTGTCACGTCAGAAATAGATGATCTATCTCCGCTACATCTGCTTTAGTCTATAAATAGACATAAGCAACCTGTCCACCAATGCTTCCGCTGCTCCCACTGACTACGACAACCCTCTGGCAGAGTCATATAGACGTACACTTCTAAAACTGGTTTAGAACGACGCTATACTCATTCTCCCGCCGGGTCTCGCAGCCTGGAACAACAGCAATGGTAATTGTGGGTAAACAAGAACTTCCTTGTCACCGTCCTTGAGGCTACCGCAGTACCTCTCGGGTGCCTGAAGTTACCCACCTTATCTGCGGAGTGGCCAATGGAATGTCAAACCGGATTGAATCTTTAGGTTCCTTATCAAATCTTCAGTAATCGTTTGTGGTTCTGGAATCACTTCCAGTTCTACCATACTCCCACTACTGTTTTCTGAAAAAATCCATTTTTAATAAAACTGTGGCGAGTCTAGAACAATATCGCTATTGTTCATCCAGATGGTAGAAAATCAACCCTCGTCATAGCCTGGGTCAACCCACAAACAGCCATTACAGAAACGTGCCTTGAGTTGTCCAGTGTCTGGTTTTAATCATGAACCGGACAACTCCCCGTACCTTAACATCGTTAAGATATGAACTGTTCTATATCCAATATAGAAACAGAGGCACTGATTTAATTGAACCAGATTCAAATCATGCAGCTGTCTCCAGTGCATGTCAACTAAATGGAAGGAGGCCGATCAGCGTTACTCAACATAGGAATACTTCCAATTATGAGTAACCTGAAAGAGAAGCAAGATCTCTTTATCATTACTATCAACTGAATACCACACACAAGTATCTACATCTTCGATCTCTTTGAAGAATCCCGATACTTGCTATACCTGGTTCTCTACTCTATTCAAATACCTATAACTCCTCAAAACTTAGATCCTGTGTTTCCACGAAACACTTGTCTAAAAACTAGAGAAGTCATAAGTAAACCGAATATAGTACGAGGACCATCCCCTCTGTCCTGATGGACCCTGGACAACATACAATACTCTGTATAAGTCCCTTGAGTCTGATAACTCATTCACTGTGTGTCGTAGGTCGAAAATTGTACTTATGGTTAAGAAGAATTACACCGCTGTTTAATGCTCCTTATCTAACCATCCACTGATATAGGTAAATGTCGTAGACATAATTTCAGAAAGGTATATCTCACTCTATGAAAATAGACGTACAGATATATCAATTTGAAATTGGTGCATAACAGCGGATATTCAAAACCAAATATTTGCCGACCGGCAAACAGCCCAGGTGATTTCCTCAAATATCACCGATTACAACGAATCCCGATACAATGAGGATGATCACCCAATTCCCAATAACTTACTCCCACTCATCATTTGTAAAACCATACAGACGTGAGAATCGTACCTGGTAAATACATACCCTGGAGTAAGTATCTAATCGGGAAATCAGTTTTTCTTTAACTTTACACAGTGAAACTGAAACATTGAAATGTTCCGTTGGGGTATCCTGGTATTCCTAGTAATGCCTCTTCCAGATTCACGACTATAACCGTATAGTTCTTTGCCACCTCTCCAAATCCCTTCATATGTCTTTAGTCTTTACCTTCTGCACACCCTTTTAGGCCAAATGGTTTTCTTCCTTCCCTACCGTTCGGCACCAGCCTATGGTTTGGAAGAAGACTATCCAATAAGCATAATGGGTGTACTGTCCCAATCCTAGGAACACTCGCAATGCGAGAGAAGGTGAAGATAAAAGACACCTGAATGTACTTTATTCCTATTTCTCCTGAACCATGATCCATCCCCGAACTGGAACAAGTTCCTTTCGAGTTCGTATATAACCATACGATGGATTATCCAAATAAACTGTGGATCTTCGTAGTGATACGGAGTGTCCTGGAGAAATACAAAGGTGATGTGGGAGTGGTAACGAAATATTTGGTTTGGTCGTGAATACCTGTTGCAATTTACTTTGCCCTCTTACTAATCCCTTGCTTTGTCTGAACTTAATACCTTCTGCACACCATCGTTATGCTAATTGGTTTTCTTCATTCCCTACCGGTCGGCACCAGCCTAAGGTTTGGAAGAAGACAATCCAATTTGCGTAATAGGTGTACTACCCCTAAACCAAGGAGTACTCGTAACCTGAGAGAGGGTAAAAGGAAAAGACAACTGAATAGTCCTATCCGTTTTCTCCAGAACCGGAAACCATCCTCGAATCCCTTCGAGTTCGTATCTAACCATACGATGGTTTTGTCCAATGGAAGTGGACGTTCGTAGAAATACGGGGTGTCCTGGAGAAAAGGGTAAAAGTAGGAGTGGCAATGAGGTCTGCAACTCTGACAATCCAAAAGCCGGTGTTTAAGAAGGTTCGGTTAATTTGGTCACTGAGTCAAAGTCTTAGGGTCGGGTCAAATGGTCGCTACCAGAGAGAGAGAGAAAAGAAACACTCAGCGTGCACTCTAACCTAGATCAGAATGGTTACCAATTTATCTAATCTGGAATCCTCCCACTGTACCTCAAATTCTCCTCCAAACCAGAAAGAAGAATTAGTCGGGGTCACCCGAGGAGTAAACCAACTCATCAGTGGGAATCGGGATCCAACTCTCATCGCATGATAACGTGACGGAATCCGCTCACGGTATCACACTCCAGAAGGTATGCGCATATCTGGCAAGTTTCAGTTCTTTTGAAACTCCCGATGTGATTTCTGCCCCATGCTCTTATGACCTTGGCGTGAGGTCAAAATATCATAAGTCACATGTCAAGTTCTGCCCATCATTATCCAGGTTAATTTGAATCCACCCGTACATACCCTTGACGTAGGCCAAAATAGTAGTACGACTGTCCCAAACCAACGCATCTATCTATGCAACAGATAAATACCCGGCAGCTACCAAACACTATGCCTTGGCGTGAGGTCAAAATACATAGCTTGAATACTACCGAATATTTAACTGAAATGATGGAGGGCTACGAATGGTTTCTGGCGAAAACCTTTAACGTAATGAACTTGATATCGTTGAAGGAACGGATAGCTTTTTAGAAATATAGTGACGACAACTTCCGCTAAAGAGGTCACTCCCGGTGAAGGGATCTCGGCTCTTTCCCCGTAGAATGGGGTGCAGGATATTCCAACTGAATACCACGGTGCAAAGCAAAAGTAATCGGCTATAGTGAAGTTAATGCCCTGACGCAAACTTATTGTCCAAGGGGTCACTCCCGGTGAAGGGATCTCGGCCCTTGCCTCGTCGACTGAGGAGCAGGATATTCTAAATGAATACCGCGATGCAAAACAAAAGTGAACGTCCTTGCAATAACAGCTTTTTGAAAAGTGTTCCAACAACATCAGATTAGGTTTGTTTTTAACTTTGCATTGATTCGAATCAATGCAGTCCCATCAATTGATCACACCACAAAGAACGAAAATATACTGATGTACGTATATGCCATCCGCATTCGCCACTGGGTCCCGTCATTACCCGTTAGGTTAGCTTACTAACGACAGAGCGGGGACTGGACTAGCGTGGATGAAAAACATATACAACATCTACTAATATATATACCAATATATAGTATTTCGCTCAAGGCGTGAATAAAATGCAACATCACAGAAATGTACAGCATCACAGAACAATACAGATATCTGGGATCCCCGGGTTTCACAGAGCCGCTGAAACCCGACGTTCCCCTGGTCGTGTGGATAGCCTGTGCAATGAAATCCTAGACCCCTACGGGCGCGGCAAGTCACCCGCCAAAACCTGAAGCGAGGCAGCCCCCTTCAGCGCCGTGAATGGACCACCCAGCACTTCACGGAATCCGGCAACTTGGGCACCCCTCCTGGGTCAACCTGTACCCCCTACGAGTGCGGCGAATAGCCCGCCAATTCTAGAGTGAAGCCCCCTCCGTCTCAATGCCATGAGATGCGGTCTTATTGCCCTCTAGAACCCGGCTATCCGTGCACCCCTCCGCGGGGCAATCCTAGTACAGAAAGTAGAATATACATACAACGGGTACATCGACCGCAACCAGGTCGTGCCCCAAAATAATAATACAAACAGGCAGTGACGGCAGTCCACATGTCGGACGCTCGCCCCGCAATATCAAATGTACATAATACAACAAAAACTGTACTAGCATTGCATCCAGGCTATCCCCCACGACCGATCCGCAACATCACAGCAAAAACAGAACATCAACGTGAAAGTCACGTTCGCAAATCCGTCTAACCGGGCTATAGCAGTTAGACCGGATTTACCGATCGAGTGACATTCACGGTCGCAGATATAATGTAAATACTGTGAAAAATGTGTTTAAAATTTTCCGATTGATCAAACCTTAACAAGTGGGCCCCCAAACAAAACTGTAGCACTCACAGAAAACCTGGGCCCAAGTTTAATATTCCAAAGCCTATATATTAAACCCAGAAAACACCTGAAAATAAATCGTGCAGTGATGTGAACAGTGTGCCGCGGAAGCGCGGCGGAATGGGTGTTTCCGCCGCCCTTCCGCGGTCGTACGGATGGATCATGCTACGAAATTTTTCCAGTGTTCTTACATCTCCCTGCACATTATTCTGAGACCACCTGAAAAATTTTTAGACTCCAAAAAATTTCGACAGAAACTGATGCGAAGGGAATACGGGTTTTGGAACTTTTTGATCGATCGGAAATGCAAAACACATTACACAAAGCTAGACTAAGTTAATGGGGAGGCTCTGATACCACTGTAAGTGCACGGCGGCGCCCCGGCCGTCAATCCGACGCCGGAATGCGGAAACGGTGATAAACATAAATTTTGCGGACTTTGCAAACCGGCACCACCGCGCACTAAACTCCGGATCGAAACCATTAACAAGTCTAAGCTAACTAGAAGAAGGGTTAGAGATATATACCGACGATCCAAGTCCTCCGGTCTTCATCTCCACTCCGATCTCCTCGCGGGATCTCCGTCCACATCGTCGCCTCATCGCCGGAAAGGGCACCACATCGCCTTCGTCTTTTACGGGCTCCCGCCTCAATACCGAGGCAACTCGAGCATGAAGCCGGCAACTCGACATGCTCAAGATATGCTGTAGAATGTAGTGTAGAAGATGCTTGTCTCTTTGGGGTTATGTTGTTGCCAATGAGGATGATGGAGGAAACAAGGATTAGAAAAGTGGTGCTTGCATTTTTCTAGCATGAAAACAAGATCAAGAAAGAAAAACTCTCAACAATGAAGCTCTCTCTTCTTCTTCTCATAACCATGAAAGACTTATTCATCAAGTGAGAATAAAGGGTGGAGGAAAAACCATATGAAGCTAGAAGGGAGGTGAGTGTAGGAGAAGTCAAGAGGTGACCACAAACAAACATGAACCATGCTTGTTCTACTATTCAACCCATACCCTTTCAATCACAATAAAAAGCAAGTCAATGGTGCAAAAAAATATGAAAGCTATCATATCAATCTTTTACAAGAAAACCCCTCCACAATTGTAATTTGCAAAACTGCAAATTACCCCCTCCATCGGAAAAGTCCGGCCGGGAAAGAACAAAGGAAAACCGGCCGGAACGGAATGCAAACTGGCAACTCCAGAAAACTGGTCCCGTAATAAATTACAGGAAAACCCCAATACTGTGCATACACACCCGCATCTGTATTCCGACCGAAATACAAATGCAATGAGACAAAATCTACACTGTACTAAACTAGGACCGGCTTAAACCAAAGCCGGCTAGTTAAATCCGTTCGATCCTGATCCGTGCAATACCGCACGTATCAGATCAAACCCTGCCATATAACTATACGGCCACTAGTACAAAACTGTCCGATCCTGATCCGTGCAATACCGCACGTATCTGATCGGACCTTGCCATATCTCCATACGGCCTCTACAGCGTTTCGCCCGAAAGCTGAGTAACTGAAAGTGTGGTGGACTCTAAAGACTCGTCAATACTATGGCTGTGGATTTAACCACTAGCCCGTCAGAGGTATAAGCCAATACGTAACGGGCCACCAGCAATTGACTAAAAGGGACGTCGATGAGCGAACTCATCCTGACACCCTACTGAGCCTGTCAGTGACAATATCCGTGCAGTCCGGTCCGTTCGTCTATGAGTATCGCATGGCGGGCCTAGGGGGTTGGTAAAAGTCAGACCCCCAAAAGCGGTACAAGTCGTGTCGGAGTGTAGCCCAGAACACCCTGAGATACTACTGGAATACCTACCAGTAAATCTCCTTGCCTTGGCCAAGGACTTTGTGTAATGGCTCTCCTAGACACAGCACGACCTCACCCCCAATACCGGGAGAGACGAACCCCTGAAGATACGCTCACTGCCTCCATGTGGCTCAGGACTGTACCCAACTAAAACCTGTTTGCACGACTCCTTTGAGCCGTGGTAGGGTAGTAATCAAAGTACAGTGGGAACTCACACGAGACAAATGACGATCCCCAGGTCGATGAACTAACCTGCACACATGTCACCAGGGAACTGCCATCTGACGTCTGGTATATGACCAACTAGCATGTTCCCGGCGAGTCCTGTCCGGTGTACTCATAACCCAATGAGCACCTGTATACATCTTAGGTGATCCAACTGACACCAGTGGCTTATGAGACCGGCCACCGCCCCTCGTCGGGGTCTCGACTGTATACACTAGTCTACTAATGGAGTATCGATGCCCGGTCTCGAAACTCCCATGACTAGGTACCTTTTAAGGATATGCTTGTAGACCCCCAGCTCCCACTTATATGATCGCCCTCATACTGCTGGTGGTCAAGCAAGAATCCTAGGGGCTCTATCAACGTGTAATAGCGACGTGTCATGTCACCTAAAGCAGTACACGATGATAAAGCTAAACCAGATAGCATACTATCATCTCGAGTAAGACTGTCCTACCGGGATAGGTCCTCCCTCAATCATTACAATCACGTACCTGTGACCTAATAATTGACTCTGAGGGCACTATCTCCAACATACCTTAGCTCCACTTAGCTGATCGAATAAGTCGTCAATGCGCGGTATTGGGTACTTGTTCTTTATTGTGACCTTGTTCAGCTCCCGATAATCTATACACATTCGCAGCGATCCATCCTTCTTCTTTACTAACAGGATTGGTGCACCCCACGGTGAAGCGCTTGGCCGAATAAATCCCTTCTCCAATAATTCTTCAACCTGCTTCTTCAATTCCGCCAATTCAACTGGTGCCATTCTGTATGGGGCTCTGGATACTGGGGCTGTACCTGGAATCAAATCGATTGAGAACCCCAAAATTCGAGGAGGTGGTAGACCTGGTAGATCTTCAGGAAATACGTCCAGAAAGTCACGAACAATTTCTGGGACTGGGCTCTTATCAATCTCCATAGCTGTCAGCTCCTTAGGCTTTGCTCTGTACTTAGCTGGCTCCAAAGATTCGCTTCCGCCCTCGAAAATAAACTCCGGGTGATTGGGAATGCGGAAGATCACCTTCTTTGCACGACAATCGATAACTGCATGGAAAGTGCTCATCCAATCCATTCCGAGAATTGCATCGTAACTGCCTGTCCCAATCAGAAGGAAATTCGTATAGAATTCCCTGCCACACAGTACAACCGGGCATAATCTACATTCTCGACTAGATATAATAATGCCATTACCCGTATGAATTTCCCATCCCTTGGTTAGTGGTTCATGTGGTATTGAGTGTGTATTAGTGAAATGCTCAGACAAGAAACAATGTGATGCTCCCGAATCAAATAGTACTCTAGCTGGTAAGGAATGTACGAGTAGAGTACCTGTAACCACGTCTCCTGACGCCTCTGCCTGCTCGGCGGTCAAGGTGAAAGCCCGTCCCTGACCGCGACCTGTAAAGGGTTGCCTCTGCTCCTGCGGCCTCTGCTGTGGTGGTCCAGAACCTCCCTGTATCTCTGCTCGCTCAGGGCAACTGTTAATCCTGTGCTGACTGGAACCGCAAATCAAGCACTGTCCCTTGGCACGGCGACAGTCCTTCTGGGTATGCCCTCCTCTACCGCAATAGCCGCAAACTACGCCCTGTCTCTGGGAGCGATACTGTGGTACGAATGGGCGCTTCATTTGTGTCATTCCTGCTCTGTAAACCGGTATGGTTCCTCGAGAAGGCGCGTGGGTACGTGCTGGAACGACTGGGGGTCTTCTGAACTTGTTAATCAATTGCTCCTGAACTCTCGCCGCATTGAGTACCTGTGCGAAAGTCTGCAAATCTAACGTGCAATCAACTGCTGCAACTTGAAATCTAACCCCTGAAGGAAGTGTCTGGCCCTGGTGGCCTCTGATTTGACCATGTATGGAGCAAAGCGGCTCAGACGGTTGAACTCTGCCGCATATACATCCACTGGGCGTCTATTCTGCTTCAAAAGAATAAACCTTTCCTCCATTTCTGCCTTGGCTGTGGGAGGGAAATAATGATCTAGGAAGCACTCCTTAAACTTGCTCCATTCAATCGGCTCATCAAGTCTGCTTTCTTCCACCGACCACCATGTACGGGCTTCGTCTTCTAATTGAATCTTTATCACGTCCACTCTGTCTTCCTCTGGAACCCTGGCGGCTGTCAATAAATTCTCCATGTTCACCAGCCATTGCTCAGCCTCAAGGGGTTCAGCTAGCCATGTGAATGCAGCTGGGTGTAACCGTCGGAAGTCTGATACGGTACCAGCCCTAGCCTGATAAGCTGGTGGAGTAGCGCCTTCGGGGGCGGTAATTGTTAGTTATATGTATGCCCTAGAGGCCATTACTATACATAGGATGTATATTGTAGTGGATGCTGGGACATATATAGGGAGGACTTTCTTGCTCGACATGATAGTATGCTATCTGGTTACCCTTTACCTTAACGTGTATGCTGATTGTCTCTCTGTTACATGTTGGTAAAGCCCTTAGGATCTGTACTTGACTACCTGGACTATGATGCGGATCATACTAGTGGGGACATGGTAGTCCATAAGTACATCCTTCAAAGTCCCTAGTCGTGGGTGTATCGAGACGGGGCATCGATATACCAGAGTAGACTAGCGTGTACCTTCTCGACCCATATAGATGGGCGATGGATGATCCCATATCCATCGGTGTTTGACATCAGAGATGATATACGGGTGCTCAGTAGAGACTGGGTACACTGGACGGACTCGCCGAGAACTCCCAGATGGTATTATACCTCACGTCAGATGGCAGTTCTCTGGTGACACTGGTACAGAGTAGTCTGTTGACCCGAGATCGTCATAGAGTCTTGTGTGGTTCCCACTGTGCTTTGATTTCCATCTTACCACGTCCAAGAGGGCGTGCAAAACGGTGGTTTTTGGGTACAGTCCCGAGTCACATGGAGGCAATGAGCGATAGGAGGGGATTCGTCTCTCCCGGTATATGGGGGTTGATGTTGCGCTGTGTTCGATTGGCTATAACAGGAAATCCCTGGCCAGGGTTGCTGAGATTTACTGGTAAGTGTTACCAGTAGTTTCTCGAACAGTTATAGACCTCATATCGACACGACTTATTGAGCTATTGGGGTCTGACGTTTACCACCCCTAGGCGAGATATGCGACATATCAGACGATCAGACCGGACTGTACGGTAGTGTTACTGGTTGGATTCACTGGAGTGTGAGCGGGCTTGCTCGTCGATCTTCAGATCGCTCAATACCCGGGTGGCCGTTACGTTTAGCAGACCGCTTGCGGCTTGTGGATGTTTGATATGATCATCATCCGCTGCCGGCGTATTGACGAGTCTTTAGAGTCCTACACAGAGGTTTCCTGGCTCAAGCGAAACGAAATAGGAGCGCATATGAGATATGTGCGGGACCGAGAATAATGCGTGTATGTGATACCGTATTCTATTCTCGCGATAAATATATCGAATGGTTGTATGCGATATAACCTAGTTATCGATTCAAGCGTTGATTCGATAAGCCGATATATTAGATACCAGTCGGTTATGTGCGCATGACCGGATCTTTGAATCAAGTGTTGATTTAATGATTTAATGCATATTTATATATTTGATATATTACTTTGCATTAACTAGTATCGGTTCACTTTAGACGGATTTTCTCACTTTGTTCGTGCGCATTGCATATGCGATATGTTTTTTTGTGCACTTGATTGTATCATGTTTGATGATACAAGTTTACTTGGTTAAGTGCAAAGAATAAACCATGGTTAAAAGAATGGTTAGGGTTTTATTTTCCATTACTTATTTATTCATTTATTTATTTGTTTATTCACTTTGGAAAATAAAAAGAAAAGAGAAAAGAATGGTTGCTAGATTTGGAGTTTAGTTGAAGCTTCATGAAGCTTTGATAAAGTCAACCATACTTATCTCATCCTTAACCCTAACCATTCACACTAACCATGATTCATTCTCTACACTTGACCATGGTTAGAATTATGATAAGAATTCATTTTCTTTTCTTTTTCTAAAAACTTATCATAATATCTTTCTTCTTCTTCTTCATTCTTCAAGTGAAGAAGCTTGAAGTCCATCAATGGTGATTGATGCATATGAGTGAGAAATCCAATTCTAAAGTCTACCCACTTCCTATTTCTTCATCCTCTACCTCTTGCCAAGTAGTAGAGTGTGTTTCCTTCACAACTTTTCACGGTTTGGTGAAGGTGGAGCTTGATTCATCGATGCTTCGACGTAGATCATCTTCGGCATGGACATCGACGACCTAGCTTGCCCATTCTCCGACGAAGCCGATCCTAGAGCCCGGATTTGATTTGGACAGCGGAGACGACCTCGTTGCGGAGCCGTGGAGGTGGAGGACCGGATCTACAAAGGTTGTATTTCCGTATTCTCATTAGTTAACTGTTAACTAGTTCTTGTTCGCCTAGAAATCTAGCAAACGATCCGTACTTTAGGGTTTGTAGGCACCATAATTTTTGAAATTGCCATGGTTGATGGCTTGGGAGACCTCACTAGAGTGCCTAGGAACCCTGCAGTGGTATCAGAGCCTAGCTAGAGCCTTAGGCGAAGTCCAGACGCGATTTGAAGTCCGAACGACACAAAACCGAAACCCAAAACATGCTCTCTGTACAATTTTTAAAATCTGGGTTTTTTCCACATTAAAAATATTCAGAAAAACATGCAGGAAAATATAAGAGAAACTGTGAATTTCGTAGCCCTAATTCCATCAGACCGCCGCGCTTCCGCGGCATGAGCCTGGCTCGTGCGGCGGAAGGGCGACGGGTTTGTCGTTTTCTGTAGGGTTGTTTTCACAGTAACTCCTATTTAGCTGTGCTGAGTTCTCTGGATATTTTTAATATTTTTTCCAGAGTTGAATTTTTCTGAGTTGTTTTGGGAATTCGGTGTTTCGATCGGGATATCAAATTTTGTCTGTGTGGCTTTCCGGATAAATCTTAGAATATGTTAAAAAAGTTCGACCGGATATAAATACCCAAATTTTCCCCTGTCGGGAAATTTCCAAGTGTTGGATTTTTCCGTAGTTTGACGACGTTCTAAGTAGTGCAAGTAACGCGATGGTCCCTCTAGAAGACACAAACCTTAACTCGATTATGTGACCGTCTTGAACTGCCCTTTGAACCTTCGGGTTTGGGGCAGTACGGCGTGCCACATGTGAGGCGTTGGCTTGACCCTTCTACGGCTGGACCGTTGGTACTGAGGTACGAACTGAATGTTGTTAGACTTATTTCATGTGTTGATCTGTATCGGGAAAACTTGGGTGTTAGAATGTTCGATCGAAAAGTTTAACATTTTCTGTTTATCTGGAATGGGATACAATAATTGGAATTCACAATAGTTATGTGATAACTAAATGAATGTTATAAACGTAGCACTTTAGTCTCACATGATCGGTTGCCACGGAATTTTGATGTGATCAAAAGTCCGTCGCAATCACGTAGTGTACGCGGATACTCGCCGGGTAAACTTAATAGACAGCTTCACTCCATAGCCCCGACCAAGTGACTGTAGGAGAACCCCGTCGCCGAAAGCATCCGTTCGGGTGCTCGCGGTAGCGGTGTTCCGCCTTGGTGCACTTCGTCGACGGCGTGAGGGGTGCGGCCGTCTACTGAAGTTTGCGACGAGCATTCGATCAGGATGTCGGGAATCTTGTTGAATTACCCGACTTGATATTGAAAAGAGTTTTCGATAATGAGACTAAAATGCGGGGTTTATAATTGTTAGGCATGCGATGTCTAAGTAATTCATTTGGTCAGGCATGTGATGTCTGAAGTGATTGCGGATTCCAACTGTTGTAGTTTTACACTTTCTTTTCTGTGACCGTAAGTGTAATATGTGATATCGCCGGTTTCGTTGCTATATGTCAACGACAATTGGGATGCGCATATTTACTTACGTTGATGACATGTGATGTTATGTGTTGCTGGATATGTTATATTGGATCGTCGTGTTTGAATAGCCGGGGAGGTTTTTATGTGAGATGAGTGTTTTTCATTTTCATTCATGTAAAAACTTGTATGTAATATTCTTTTATTGGGGCGCTTCCAGGTTGCGGGAGTTGTCACCTGTTGTATATTATTTACTTTTCCGCACTAGGATAGACCCAAGGAGGGGAGCACAAGTAACCGGGTTCTGGAGTCCAGTGGGAGACCAACTCGAGGAGTCGAGTCCGGGTCTCCTAACTCTAGAATTGGCAGGGTTACTTGCCGCTCTCGTAGGGGTCTAGGGGTGTGGGTTTGGCTATTCATCACGACCGTGGAATCCGTGTTTTATACTGGCTCGTATTGAAAACACGGACGTCCTAGTATATCCAATATTTCATATGATTCTTCTGCTGCGATATCTGTGATGTGATCATGAGATGTTTCTGTGATGGATATAGTATATAGTATATATGATATATTATATAGACGTTACTTATGTTTTACACCCGCGCTAGCCCTGCCCTGCTCTGCCGTTAGTTACCTAACCTAACGGTGCACGAGGGGACATCGAGGCGAATGCGGATGGCATAAGTGTACGTCGTATTTATCTGTGATGATTAGGTACTTAAATGATGGGACTTCATTAATGTGATTAATGAAATAAAAGAAACCTAAGATGTTGTAGAATCGAATTTCAAAATTAAAATAGGTAGCTACAGTTCTTGCTTTGCACAGAGGTATATGTGATATATCCTGCACCTTATTCGATGAGGAAAGGACCGAGATCCCTTCACCAGGAGTGACTCCTTTAGCAATAACTGGCAGATGCTACACACTCGGTTTGTCTTTTGATTGCTTTTAAGAGTTTTTGCTTTGCACAGTGATATATATGATATATCCCGCACCTCATTCGACGAGGAAAGGACCGACGATCCCTTCACCGGGAGTGACTCCTTTAGCAAAACTAGAAAAGCCTCAAAAGCACTCCATTTTAAAATTCATTCGATCCTACAACGATATCAAGTTCATTACGCAATAGGTTTTCAGAAAAACCTGTCGTAGCCCTCCGTCATTTCAGATAAGTTGTATATAGTATTCGTGCTGCATTTGTTGGCTTTCGTCAAGGTGCAGTGTGCGGTAGCTATATGCTGCTTATCTGCCAGCATACGATGCGATTGGATTAGGGTAGTCGTGCGGCTTTGTTGGCTTTCGTCAAGGGTCGTGCGGGTGGGTTTAATTCGATCAAGAAATGTACGGGTTGAACTTGACTAGCGGGCTATGGTTTGTTGGCTTTCGTCAAGGTCATAGCACGTTAGGGGCAAAATATTATCGGGAATTTCAAGTGTTGAAATTTGCAATGAGATTGCATACCTTCTATGAGATAGTTGGATCCCGATACCCGCTGCGAGTAAGAGTTACTCCTGGGAGAGTTTTACGCATTACAATTAGCCGATCAAGTAGGTGTCTAGAAAGGTGTTAACGAGGTTACGCCTCTGGGAAAACGAGGTTTACATTAATTAGGTTCGTGCGAAAGCACGGGGGACCTCCCTCAAAGTACCGACACTGGCCTGGCTGAAAGATTGGCGAACTTGTAGTGTGTAATTAATCCCGGCTAGTCTTTCCTTTTAGGGTTTGAAGGAAGATTTGATAAAAAGCAGTGGGAGCCATCCTGATTAGATAAAATAATAACCAATCTATTCTTGATAGAGCGCACGCTGAGTGTTTTCTTCTCTCTCTCTCCAGGTAGCGACCATATCACGCCTTAATCAAGATAATAATACGGATTATTTGACCGAACCCGCTTGTTATACTGAGCTGGGGAACGTTGGTCCCGCTCCAACTTATAATTGTTATAAGACAGAGCAGGAAATTAGGGAATACCAGAATTCCCGTGCTGCCCAAACGAAGAGAGTGCATGCTGATGCATCATCTTCGGGTGTGTTCATTATACAGAACTGTTTCTCAGTATCCTTTACGTCCTGGGTATGTGATACCATATCAGGATCCCAGATATGTAATATGTTACATAGGGCTAAAGAAAGGTAGAGAACTGAGAACGGGTGATAAGTTTCATGAGGCAGAAAACGGGGCAAGAGTTGCAGCCAAGTCTGTCGGTCACTGTCACCCTGTATTACCAATACATTGATTCTGAACGAATGTTGTTAGATACCGAACCTGATATACCAAATCATATCACTCTCTTTGTTAGTAAAGAAAGGATATAATTTTGTATTGTTGGATAATGTTTTGAACATTTCCTATATCAAAAGTTGATCGCTTCAGGCACGTTATCTAAAAGCATTAATGTTCTAAATCAAACTACAGTTCTTACTATATGGAACACATACAAGAGGAAGAGTTCAGAAATGAACGGATTCTTCTTGAGGTATTGTAGACTAGGTCAGATCAATGTGACCCGACTAGCTAGAGTTACATATAGATGCATATTTAAATCAGTTTGAATTTACATCTTGTGAAACTCGCCAGTCATGTCACAAAGATAAGATGACCACAGCTCTGTTTATTGGAAACAGAGAAAGAGTTAGTAAACTCTTGGGATTGATACATGCTGATGTATGTAAGGTCCCCTGTCTACACATGCCAGGACTGGTTCTTTATACTTCGTTATATTCTCTGATAATCTCTCAAGATTCAGTCATATGTTCCTGTTGAAACATGAGTCCGAACCTTTTGAGATATTCACAGAATATAAGTTAGAAGTAGAGAACCAGAATACGGGTATAAGTATTATGTCCTTTGATGAGATCAAGGAGGAGAATACTTGAGCACGGAAATACTGGACTATTCTAAAGGAGAATGAGATTCTCTCTCAGCATTACTCCTCCGAATACACCATAGCACGATGGTATATCGGGGCGGAGCAATCTCACCCTATATGATAAGGTGTGCTCTATGATGAGTACTACTGAATTTCCTATTTCCTTTTAGGGAGTTATGCGCTTGAGAAGCTGCATACCTATTGAATAGGGTTCGAATCAAATCAGTTGCCTACCACTTCATATATGATATGGAAAGGGAAGAGCCCATGTCTTAAGCTTGTTAAGATTTGGGGTTGTCCGGCCTATGTCTAAAAGCAAAATCCGGACAAGCTCGAGGCAAGATCGGTTATGTAGAACTGGAAGTGTTCCAGCTATACAAATTACAGCTGATGATTTGATAGAACCAAAGGATTCAGTAGATTCCAACGAACCTCAGCCTCTCCGCCGATCTAGTAGGGTTCTTCACCCACCTGAGAGATACTTCGGTTTCTCTATGACAGTGGGAGCGAGGATTGCATCATGAGATGATGACCCAACTAGTTTCGAGCTGGCCATCAAGAGTGAGACTCTGTAAGAATGGCTGGATGTTTATCGATCTGAGATGGAATCCTTATACACCAACAAAGTATGGACTTTGGTTGCTATATCTGAAGGGTTAAATTCCCATCAGGAGCAGGTATATCTTGAGAAGATTACTTGGTGTAGATGGAAAAGTTGAGACTTTCAAAGCTAGACTTGTTAAAGGTTTTCTTCATTGACCAGGCGTGGATCATGATGAAACCTTTTCAAGGATCTATGCTTAAGTCCATCCAGATCCTACTTACCACGGCTACATACCATGACTACGATATCTGGTGGTTGGGTGTCTTGACTGCTTTTCTAAATGATGATTTAGAAGAGTGCGTCTGTAAGTACACAGCCAGAGGGCTTCGTAGACAGTGGGAGCAGCGGAAACGTGTGCAAGATGCTTTATAGGATAAAGCAGGCATCGCGGAGTTGGAACATCTGTTTTGATGAATTAGTCAAAGAGTTTGACATCATCAAAATGGTAGATGAACCTTGTATAAACAAAAAGGTAGTAGGGAGTATGGTGACGATCCTCGTAGAGTACGTGGATGACATACTCTTGATGGGGAAGGAGTTTCCTATGCTACGCTCGATCAATCTCCGCTTATCACAATGATTCTCCATATAGGATCAAAGTGATACCTCCTAAATCCTGGGTTTTTGGATCTATGAGATAGATCTAATTGGATGTTAGGACTCTCACTAGTTGTAGTGAGATGGTATCAATCGATCCTGGGGAGAATCACTGGAAGGGTTCCAGGGTGATAAAGACGACTGAATGTCAGTCGCAGGCATTGTCTTTACCCTCAGTAAAGGGACGGTATGTTGGAAGAGTTCCAAGCTAGATACCGTGACATACTAGACGATAAAGGCTAGATACATCGCTACTTAAGATGCTACCCTAGAAGCTGTTTGGGTGTAAATTGGTTCATGAGATGAACTATGTTCCTACCATTGTGAGACAATGGAGTTGTGGCTTATGCCAAGGAACGCCGGTCCCATCAGTGATCCAAACATATTCTAAGGCAGTATCACCTGATCATGGAGATGGTTGATCTCCAGGGGATCGAGGTTAGGAGAGTAGACTCGGAGGACAACACAGCGGATCCACTCACGAAAGGCCTTTTCCCAGAGAGAGACTTTTATGGGATGGTTGAGTATGAGATACTACAACCACTGCTACAGATGGCCCTAGTGCAAGTGGGAGATTGTTAGTTATATGTATGCCCTAGAGGCCATTACTATACATAGGATGTATATTGTAGTGGATGCTGGGACATATATAGGGAGGACTTTCTTGCTCGACATGATAGTATGCTATCTGGTTACCCTTTACCTTAACGTGTATGCTGATTGTCTCTCTGTTACATGTTGGTAAAGCCCTTAGGATCTGTACTTGACTACCTGGACTATGATGCGGATCATACTAGTGGGGACATGGTAGTCCATAAGTACATCCTTCAAAGTCCCTAGTCGTGGGTGTATCGAGACGGGGCATCGATATACCAGAGTAGACTAGCGTGTACCTTCTCGACCCATATAGATGGGCGATGGATGATCCCATATCCATCGGTGTTTGACATCAGAGATGATATACGGGTGCTCAGTAGAGACTGGGTACACTGGACGGACTCGCCGAGAACTCCCAGATGGTATTATACCTCACGTCAGATGGCAGTTCTCTGGTGACACTGGTACAGAGTAGTCTGTTGACCCGAGATCGTCATAGAGTCTTGTGTGGTTCCCACTGTGCTTTGATTTCCATCTTACCACGTCCAAGAAGGCGTGCAAAACGGTGGTTTTTGGGTACAGTCCCGAGTCACATGGAGGCAATGAGCGATAGGAGGGGATTCGTCTCTCCCGGTATATGGGGGTTGATGTTGCGCTGTGTTCGATTGGCTATAACAGGAAATCCCTGGCCAGGGTTGCTGAGATTTACTGGTAAGTGTTACCAGTAGTTTCTCGAACAGTTATAGACCTCATATCGACACGACTTATTGAGCTATTGGGGTCTGACGTTTACCACCCCTAGGCGAGATATGCGACATATCAGACGATCAGACCGGACTGTACGGTAGTGTTACTGGTTGGATTCACTGGAGTGTGAGCGGGCTTGCTCGTCGATCTTCAGATCGCTCAATACCCGGGTGGCCGTTACGTTTAGCAGACCGCTTACGGCTTGTGGATGTTTGATATGATCATCATCCACTGCCGGCGTATTGACGAGTCTTTAGAGTCCTACACAGAGGTTTCCTGGCTCAAGCGAAACGAAATAGGAGCGCATATGAGATATATGCGGGACCGAGAATAATGCGTGTATGTGATACCGTATTCTATTCTTGCGATAAATATATCGAATGGTTGTATGCGATATAACCTAGTTATCGATTCAAGCGTTGATTCGATAAGCCGATATATTAGATACCAGTCGGTTATGTGCGCATGACCGGATCTTTGAATCAAGTGTTGATTTAATGATTTAATGCATATTTATATATTTGATATATTACTTTGCATTAACTAGTATCGGTTCACTTTAGACGGATTTTCTCACTTTGTTCGTGCGCATTGCATATGCGATATGTTTTTTTGTGCACTTGATTGTATCATGTTTGATGATACAAGTTTACTTGGTTAAGTGCAAAGAATAAACCATGGTTAAAAGAATGGTTAGGGTTTTATTTTCCATTACTTATTTATTCATTTATTTATTTGTTTATTCACTTTGGAAAATAAAAAGAAAAGAGAAAAGAATGGTTGCTAGATTTGGAGTTTAGTTGAAGCTTCATGAAGCTTTGATAAAGTCAACCATACTTATCTCATCCTTAACCCTAACCATTCACACTAACCATGATTCATTCTCTACACTTGACCATGGTTAGAATTATGATAAGAATTCATTTTCTTTTCTTTTTCTAAAAACTTATCATAATATCTTTCTTCTTCTTCTTCATTCTTCAAGTGAAGAAGCTTGAAGTCCATCAATGGTGATTGATGCATATGAGTGAGAAATCCAATTCTAAAGTCTACCCACTTCTTATTTCTTCATCCTCTACCTCTTGCCAAGTAGTAGAGTGTGTTTCCTTCATAACTTTTCACGGTTTGGTGAAGGTGGAGCTTGATTCATCGATGCTTCGACGTAGATCATCTTCGGCATGGACATCGACGACCTAGCTTGCCCATTCTCCGACGAAGCCGATCCTAGAGCCCGGATTTGATTTGGACAGCGGAGACGACCTCGTTGCGGAGCCGTGGAGGTGGAGGACCGGATCTACAAAGGTTGTATTTCCGTATTCTCATTAGTTAACTGTTAACTAGTTCTTGTTCGCCTAGAAATCTAGCAAACGATCCGTACTTTAGGGTTTGTAGGCACCATAATTTTTGAAATTGCCATGGTTGATGGCTTGGGAGACCTCACTACAGTGCCTAGGAACCCTGCAGTAATAAGTGCGGAGGGTCCTCCTGCGGCGGTAATCGCCTTGAATCCCTCAGTGAGTAAATCTGTCTTTCTCTCCTGAGCTTCCGCGAGAGTGGTCAGTGCACTAAGTATTCTTTCCATGTGGTCCTGAGAGCTGGAGTCCGAGGAGGGGTCGTTCGGGGACGTCATATCACTGGAAGATTCAAAAGGATAAGATCAGATTCAAGGATGAAAATCAAGAGTAGTGAAACAAAAATAACGTAATACAGTATAGTTAATGTTATTCCTTGATACTAAACCTAGTCTCTGATACCAACTAAACTATGTCACGCCCCGCTTCCCAAAATACGTAAAACGAGGGATGATTCCTTGACCGTAGGAGCATGGCTGGCCTAGTCATCCCTCGTTTTCCGTATTTCGGGAAGCGGGGCGTGACATAGTTTAGTACCAAGACTTCGAAGAAGGAAATATGAAAGAGTAGGTGTCACGACCCGAGAGTACGGAACGTGACCGGCACTTAGATTACGAAGCGTCTAGAGGCGCCACAACCTAAGTAAGCCGAAGCCCAGAAATCTAAACCATATAAAAGAAGAAGAACTAAAAGATACATGAAGAAAAACAAGTTTAAAAGTATCAGCAAATTTTCCCAAAAATTTCGGCAGAGTCTCCTCTGTAAAAACTGGCCCCCAAATGGGTACAACAAGTATAATATACATAAACAATAAAAAGCATCCCCAACGGGAGCTAGCATCAACGCCAACAGGCGGAAACAACCACAACAAGCACAATAATATACAACGCCAAAGGGCGAGGCTCAAAACTCAAAGAAAACAAAACCACCGTATCAGAATAATACATGCGCGACTCTAAGGTCGAAATAAAAAAAAATACTGGTCCAATAAACTTATCAAGTAATTCAAGTATGGTTGATGGAGCTTACTAGATACAAATGAAAGAATAAAAATACAATGGTGGTTCAGATACAAGTGAACCAACCTACCGTGCAAATCACCCTGAAGAAAAGATGTGCCAGCAAGCTGCCAGGGAAACCTGTACATCGAACCTGTAATAAAATTTGGCACAACGGGAGTGAGTTGCCAACTCGTGAGTAGAATACATCTACGAAAAGAAATCGAATGCACGACGCTATCCTAGGTCATAATAATACACTATTATATCCTAATCATCTAGTAATAGCAGGGTAAAACTACGTGTAAATGCAGATACTCCGTGCTCGTGTCAGTGCCTCATATAATACTATGTCATATGAATGGATATGCATGCATCATGAATATAAAATAACCAATCCTGAAATCCAGAAATATCTGTATAAGAAATGTTTAGCTGTTATCATAGTAAAATGTGTATAGGAATCTGAAATCTCAACAATGAAATCTATGGAAATCCGTGTCAAGCATCGACACAAACATGTAAATCTCAAGTCTCATAGTTTCAATACCTCGGGCTCCGTCAGTTCGGATCGGCCCATATCATCAAATCTCACGACAACGGTCGGTATCCTCCGGATATCCGCCGCGCCAGACATCACCGGTAGGTAGCCTTCCCCTGCCAGGCTCATCGTCTACAACTCGATCTTCTTGCCCCGAGGTACCATACCGGGCCACCATGTACCCGAGACGGTTCATCCACTCCTCGAATCGGGTCTCGAAATCCAACAGAAAACTTGAAATCTCATGGTGGACGACACATACATCACGAGAAAACCGCATCTTATTTTAAAAAGAGAGGAGGAGAGAGAGAGAAGTTTTTATATATTCTTGCGGTTTTCCCCGAAAATCCAGAAATCTCATAGAAACCCAAATCTCAAAATCATGAGTAAGTATATGATAAGTGTCGGCATAAGCCCATAATACTGCATGATAACATGAAAATATGAATGCATGAATGTCTAAGTAATAATTATCATGTCTATACTAATATCAGAGAGTAATCACAATATTATATCGGTCAAGTTGTTAACTGATTCTATCAATAAAAGATAATATAATCTAAAGTGTACGTGACATAGCAATTACCGATGATGATGTGTGTGAGCCGGCAAATAAGTGTGCGTGGAATATGCGCATCATCGGTAATTGTGCCGGTGTCCTAACAGGTAAGGTTTATACTGATTATAGCAACATATGTAAGAACATGCACCATGATGATTACAGTATGAATGTAAATACAGGTGTGCATTATCCACTCCTCCGCGATATACGAGTACAACTACCACTATGTGAGTCGAACCTAAACTAGTGTCCATCTAATATCCTAAGGAACTAACCTAAGAACTAGTCAATAAGAAACAAGCATCTACCTAAGGTCTGAACCAATATCTCTAATAGTCGGCGATCCCGCCTCAATAGCGTCACGTACGTAGTACGGCTTCCTCGAATCAAGAGTGCGGATCAATCATCAAATCTAAGCCTCGTACGGTAAAATCCATCGTACGGCATCCCAATATCGGGGTACGGTCAAGTATCTCCTAGGTGTCTCCTCATTCGTATAATGTCATCATCAACACATCTCATGATCAAGGTGCTAAACTGTGATCGCATACCTCAATCATATATCATTGCCATCATGATAAGCATCATTAGTTTATCCTCAGAAATATCATGTCATATGTATTATATTGTGATTAAGTCATACCGATATCTTATCGTCATCAAGTCACAAGCTACAGCCCAGGTACTATTTTAGCATCCCATGTACCTCAATGTCACCACCACCCTTCATAATTTATATATTCATGTTCATTATCTCTTTCTCTAATGATCCGCTAACACTTTAATACGACTGTATAGTCAAGAATCACGGCATCAAGCCCAGTTATACTGTTTCATCATACCTCAGATATCATATCACATCAACGAATCCCATATAAGTGTTGTGTATATATATACACCTATACCTAGTTTTATATATATACACACATATACGTATACGCCATGTCAAGTTTTAGTGTGTGCGTGTGTGTTTCTATCAGAAACCTACGAACCTCTCCCAAAGTATTCATCCTCAGGTATGGTTTTCCTAAATCAGTCTAGTCCCGTCTAGGGTCATTACTAGGGTCCTGCTCAGTAAGAATCTAGGGTCATATCGGGTTTCCTAATGTCAATAAGTACTATTCCTATTCTACGTTGCGGGGGTGCTAAACGCCATCCACCTGACTTCCCCCCGTAGATATGCATCTACTCACCTGGTCCATGTCTGCCGAAGACGGTGTCGCCATCCTCCTCTTCATCGCCCGCAGTCCACGTGAGGGGTACCTAAACGCAAACATAATAATAGTATCGTAAACTGAATCACATACAAAAGTCAAAACGACGCAAGGAACAAGCATAGGTTAAAACCTATGTCCCGTCCACGCAAAAGAACCAAATATCGCTCGATATCGGCGTACAAACTCCGATGGATCGAGATAAACATCAACAGATAACTCGTAGTTTTAACACACATTACTTATATTGTAAAACATGATCAAATTCATCGAAACACTAAAATCGATCAAATCGTCCGTTTTCGAAAAACCCGAAAATGCCAATTTACCGTTTTTTCATCAAAACTTGACATTTAAATGAAACCAAAGGTCATAAAACTCATTAAATAGCATAACTAGACTATACAAACTATTACTATATTTTTATTACACATATTTGTAGTAATTTGAAATTTCTAGTTTGCACCCTTTAACAATTTTCAACATTTTCCAAGCAAAATACCACAATTCCACCTCAAAACATGATTTTGCATAAATTAATGACTTAAACCACAATTTATGATGATAATGATTTAATGAAACCATAATTATATTTTTAATCTCATTTATATAGGAATTTCTAAAATCTAGTTTACAAAATTAGCAATTTTTTTATCACAATTTATCAATTATCCATTGAAACTAGCAATCAAACTAAGTTTTTCTTTCCATTAACATGCTAACATTTCCACTAAAACTATAATCCAATGATAACAACCCAAATTAGAATTTTATATTAACCACAAACACATTTTGCAAAAACCTAGTTAACTAAATTCCTAATTTAAAACAATTTTAAATGAAAATTTTACAATTCAACAACCATGCAATATTTTCCAATTCTAAAAGTGTTAAACTAACTATTATAACCCTAAATAATTAACAAAAATCATAACTTGAATTTACAAACCCTAACTTGAATTTTTTTTTAAAAACATAGAATTAATTCATTAAATCTAATTAAGCTTAAATGAACATCTAAAACAATAAATCAAAAGAAAGAAATTATACCTCCCAAAATATGAAATCCAAACAAGAAATGAGCCTCCAAAATGCATGCCTTCCATCTCCAAATTTCATATAAAAATGAGCAAGGAATAAAGAGTATGGAATAAATAGGATTTTGTGGAATTTTAATTGAATTTTTGATGTGTTTTTGATGAATTTTGAATAAAAATGAGGTGGAAAATGGGGGGGGCAGCCATGGAGGGTTTGTGGCCGGCCCTAGAGAGGTGAGGGAGAGAAAGAAGAGAGTGGGAAAAGTGTGTGGAAGTTTCAAGAGAAGAAACATCAATAAAAGTCTTTTCATGCTTTATTTAATTATTTGTTTATTTATTTACTATAGCAACTCAAGAAAGCTCTAGAAAATAGGAAAAATTTACAAATAAATTTTGCATGATACACACTAATTTCTAATATGCCATGGTTCATTTTTACAAATTAAAACCATTTAAATTTGTAATTTACACTAATTTAGTGTAAAAATAAAGCTTATGTTAATATTTAAAATAATTAATTTAGGAAAAATATTTTATTAAACTAAAAATTTATAAATAGCTAAATAAACACCATTTACTAGTAATTTCATAATTAAAATAGATATTTTAAAAATTATAATGAAAACAATCACGGTTTGGTTTTACGAAAAATACATTTTATTTTACCGAAAATCCTAAAATTCACTTAAACACTTTTATTCATTTAATTATTTATTTAATCATTTTTAAAACGTTACAGTAGGGGTCCTGGAGTGGGCCCCATCTCTACTTATCACCACAAACGACCTCATCCAACAGCGCCCTTCATCTCCCGCCAAAACGCCTCCTCACGTCCAACGGCTCCGATAGCTCCACTTGTCGTTCCCACACTGGACCGCACCCCATCAGGCGTCGCAGGTCTGCACACGTCGCGTCGGCCAACCGACACTTGACACATGGACCGTCGCTTCAGTGGCAGGATGCACGAACCGGCTCACCTTCCTTAAATGCAGATATCTCGTCCTGATTCGCTGGCAGAAAAGATAGCTGACAGCCCGGGGACGCGTCCCAACGAAACCTTAGGAGGGAGCTCACCCCGGGCGGCCCGGCAGTCCACTCCTGACCCGACCCGCTAGCTAGTCGGGACAAGAGTGGGAGGATAATGATGATGCTCAATATTGGCGATCTCCAAGATCAGTACACGTGGCGGATGACGTGTCTCAGAACTCAGAAGAAAGGGCCCACATGGGCCGACCAGGCCACCCGTGTACCCGACCTGCAAGCACAAGCTGGCTCGCCTCGGAGCCCCCTGGAAATCGGCCTCCTCAGCCTCTCAGCTCACCCCGAGCCGCCACGGGACCAAGACTTCTCGACCTTCTCGGTCGTTCCCGAGCTCCCAAGCCGAGCCCATCTTCCTCGGTCCTCCGATCAACTCCGCCACTCACAGGCGTAACCGCCGCTCCGCAAATCTTGCCATGTGCAGATTCTCCGCCAGCAACGTCCCATTTTCCACGCCATCACGATTCCCATTAATGGGCGATCCGCTCTTTACGCGGGCGTGACGTCGGGAGCGTAACTGCCGGCGAGATTCTCGCGCCTGCTGCTGCGTGCTGCCGCCGCTATATAAACCCCCATCACAGAGGGGTCAAGTAAGCCTTTTTTGACCCCACTTAGCCGTTACTTTGCTCGGATCTCGTACTAACTTGATCGTCGGAGGGTCTTCGGTGGTACCAAACCACCCCGGGACTTCTTTGCAGGTACTCAGCGTTGACTCCTCAAAACCACCAATCTCCTCAAAACCCATTGAGACCCACACGCAGCAGGAGATCACCTCCAAGATCCATCAGGAGATCGATGGAAGACAACATCTGACGGAGACCTGAAAAGGACCTCCATCAGTACTAGTCTCGGTTAATATTCGTCGGACAATTTATAATTTTGGATGATGATCCGGACATATAAAACCATTTTTTGTGCCCCAGTTTTCATAAAGGGCCTCTATTTTCATGGCGCCCTTTCTTCACTGTTATTTGCCATTTCTTTCCACTTCAAAGATCTCTCCTTTATATCAACAATTTCTCCACTTTCTTTCAATATTCTCCTTATTGATGAGTGAATTGAATCTCGATACAAGTGGGATGGGTGTTGATGGAAAAAAGAAAAAGAGAGAAAGAGAGTGAATTGAATCATTGGAGAGGATATATATAACTTAATAAAAACTTAGATGCTTACATATAATTTTGCGTTTAAGATTCCAAAATGCACGAGTGTTGATAGGAAAAACAAAGGAGCCCTGCTTCCCCTTTCTTTTGGTTATAGCCTTCAAGAGTCAAGATTATATGTGGACAATTCGATCTGTCTGCAAAATTTGTATTATCCCGAACCTGTAGGATTGGTTACTTTTTTTTTCACCATTCCGCATTGTTAATTAAAGGGCCTTAGTGATTGTGAGGTTTCTGAAGATCCGAATATGATTTGTGTTCGCTGACTACAGCAAACAATTTTCTTTGCGTAAGACAATATATAAATGCATGTAAATACAAGGCTGATGAAGCGTTTTAAATGTTGGGTCATTATTATCTCAAATGAGACTCGACGACCAATGAGTACAATAGTGTAGTGTTATAGCAATTTGAGACTAAGTTTTTGATTCGTTATCCTCAGCTAGCTTTCATTGAGCAACTAACAGACCGATGAAAAGGACATCCATTCAACTGAGATTCTGAAATCCAAGCAAGATAATAAACTTTCTTTCAAGTTGAAAGCTCGAAGAAATACTTAATAACAATCTCATCAATTTCATCAAAATAATTAAAAAGGATTTAGAAAAATAAGCATCAAGGAGTGCAACATATTAACCTTACCCACCAAAACATCAGACATGCCTTTTGGACCTGTGGTGCAAGACATTTCTAATTTAATTTGTCCCATTCTGCACCTAATTAATTGATTAAGGAAAAAAAATAAAGACACATGGCGTTGTAGTCTACTGCGGCTAACTCGCTGAAAGAGGAAAACAGAAAATGGGTTCCTGGAGTTCAATTGAGGTGGGACATATCCATTAAGCTGGGTCTTGCGATCGCCCTCATGGGGTTGGTTGTGGCCGTCTTCATCTTGTTATATTAATAAATAAATAATAATAATAATAATAGCTTTGACCTTAAGGCTTAAGCTTATTGGATTGGCATCCTAAATTGTCAAAGATTCTCATTTTATGTGTACATTAAGTTGGTCAGCACGAGATAAGCTTATTGGATTGGCATCCTAAATTGTCAAAGATTCTTATTTTATGTGCAACTTAAGTTGGCCAGCACAAGATCACCATCGATTTACCTCATATCTAACGTTAGTTTACTACAAATCACAATTCCAGAGCCCCTTAGCCGTTGCACATGCTCCTCAGTCCTCAAATAAGTTTCGAAATGGCAATATGATCTATGTTCATGATGTGATTATTAAAATTAAAAATAATGATTGATTTCTTCTCTAGAATTTAGGGAGTACCCATTATTTTTAATTAATTACTGGTAATATAAGTTGTCTACTAAAGAAATATTATCATTTAATCAAAATTTCTGCATACTGCAATAATTGTTTGCGAGAGACGGTCTCAACCACCAAAACTGATGGCACTTCAACATTAGATATCAATAAAAGCAACATAACAAAATCACATTTTCGCAACATTTTCATTTATGCGTCATTGCCCAACATGCAGTATTATGTGAAATTTGGGTTGAGAAATAGATACCAATCATAACAATTAACACTTTCAGAAACCAATAAGCTGTTTATAGAGCCCAACCCACAGATAAACAGACGCATGCCTGTGAAATTTTCAGATAAGAATGGCCGGTCATAAGAAAACCGATAAGCTCCACTACAAGAATAGTTGCACCAATGACACGAAAATTTGTAAATCAATGTACTTCAGGCTTGAATGACTAGTTTAATATCTCTATTAAAGCCCCCACAAACATTCCGCAAAATATCACAGGGCCGATTGGTGCATGCTAGGGTTTGGGAGTCCGTTGGGGTCCGAAGTAGTTTGTAACCAGGCCCATGATAGCAAACCTGCCATATAGGAGTAGATAGTATTAGTATAAAAGCTACCGCAATTTTTTCAATACAAAATAAAATCTGAGTTGATCTACTTTAAAAATACATGAGTATGCAAAGGACTTGGCATCATATTCAAGACTACAAGTATACACCGGTAAAGGATAACTCAAAAATACTGCCTACGGGCTAAAAATACTAAGTTCTACTTGCAACACCAAAGAGAAAATGAATAGAACTTGTTGCCTTGTTCATTTGATCAAAGTCAAGCAGCCTGCCTTCCAATCAAATTCACCCAAGTTCTATTTGCAACAGCAAAGAACGCTGTATGTTGTTCATTTTCTCTGTGATGTTCACCTCAGAATCCTTGGCTGGTTTATGCAACTATGGTTTCTATATGCAACACCAAAGAGAAAATGAACATACAGCCTTTCTTCCAATCAAATTCACATTGAGGCATGATATCTAAGCCAAAGAACTAAATAAACTACAATTCTTAATATGGGACCTTGCTCCCATAATGTAAATTGGGAATCTGCTCATTGGATTACAAGATTATAAAGTTTAATATTTCCATCCAAACAAGAAACTCTTTCACTACCCCACGTAAATACTGCTTTTTGCATTTCACACATATCCACCCCCCACCACCCTAAAAAAAAAACAAAACAAAAAACCAAAGTCAAACCTTCCCTGAAATGATAGAAGATGATAGATGATGTCTGAAATATCGAATTGGAATTGTCAAAAACTACATTGAGTTGATATAGTAGATATCCATTTAAGTAAGAAATTCTAAAAAAAAAACCAAATCTTAGGGAATCCATTAAAAGTCAAAAGCTTACAAGCTTCATATGCTATCTTGTTTACAAATGAAATCAAAGTAAGTTCTCATGAAGATAACGAGGAAGAGAAATGAGGATATCGAATAAAAAGTCAACAGAACACATTTACATGCGATAATGAGGAAGAGAAAATTGAAGTCATAGAATACTGTTCTCATGAAGATACAGGTAAATCTATTAAAAAACCATGATAGAAGATGTGAATTTCATTTGTTCCCTGCCAAATAACAGTTGATTCAATCAAAACAGTGATAAATCAAAGTAAGTTCTATTGGCGTAAGGTGTCTTGCGAAAACTGCAGGTATCTACTCCAGATACAGGATTGCGAAAGAAGAATGGGTAAGGAAGAAGAAAAGAACTGTTGGGAAAGGAAAGATATATAGGTTCACATTAGGTTCATATTAGTAAAGAAAGCGGAAGCAGTCTCTTGCCAAATTTTCCCCCCTTTCGATTAAAAATTGTTCTTTTAAACAAATCCACCATATATGTAGACAACTCTAAAAAAAATGGCAATCATAGGGAAGGTAACATTCATGTCGCAAATGGATTTTTTTGATATAGGCCCCGTAAAATTTTGGTATTTTGAAAAATACCCCCTCAAACTTTATATTTTTAAACACAACCTCTAAAACCTCTCGGTTAACTACAAACACTCATTTACTTAAGTTAATTAGGATTAATAATTGGATAGAGCTAATATGATGAACTATGAGCTAAAGTCTTAAATACCATCAAAATCCTCGTCCCTTTTCATTTTTATGCAGAACCCATCAGTCTCGTTCTTCCAAATTCTAATTTTTAAAAACACTCTCCCCCCATGCAAAACCCATTTTACTCTCTTCCCAATTATACTTCAATGCAAAGCCCATATTTTGTCCTTCAATCCTCCATAACATTATTTAATAATCTCCCTCCCCCCCATGCATAATCCATTGTCCTCTCTTCTTAATTCTTTAATGCAAAACCCATATTATCTTCTTCAATCCTCCAACGTTAATAACCTCTCTCTCTCTCTCTCTCAAGCAAATATAAAAGCTAGCTATCAGGACAAAGTTGTCATTTTAGCATCTTAACGGAGATCTCTAACGGTGTTAGAGATGTTAATTAAGAATAGGGGTCAATTTAGTTTAATTAAGAGTTTTTGGGGGTGTATTTAAAAATATGAAGTTTTAGGGGGTGTATTTAAAAATATGAAGTTTTTTTGGGGGTTTCAAAATAACTATGTTTTAGAGGGCCTATATAAAAAAAACGTCTCAAATAAATAACAATCCCACATAAGATAATGTAAGCAATGTAACGTTTATAGCTAATCCATCTCTGGCTTTGTAGAGAAATATGAGATATTGTGCATAGAGCGTTTTCCATCAGAAGTTTGAAGTTTCTCTAGAAGAAGTCCAAGGTGCGGCAAACATTCCTCTCTAGTTCGATAACTTCATGTATCAAGATATCATCAAAACAGACCACCACCAATTACAAGGGCAAGAAAACACACTCTTATGTAACTGGATAACACTCAGAATTGGATCTTTCACTTGTCCCTAGGATCAACCCAATTGACACTCAGAAATCAGAAGGGATGTCAGTTGCAGAACCATTATGCACGTGCCATCTGATCCAACATGTCAATAGGATGAGGTAATACTTGTACAGTTGTACTTGACCATGAAGTTGTTAATTGCACAGATATAAGATATCAAACCACATCCTCAAAAGAGACAACCTTCTGACAGTTTTTTTCCCCTTTTGACAAATACCTTCCCATGGATTACAATAACAGAGATGATGTTTTCTAAGACTCGTACACAAATATTGTCTTTGAAGGCACATCCCCTGATTCTGTGTATAGGAGCTTTTGCAACTATGATTCTGAGACGATATATGGCATGCAAAATATCACTGTTGGTAGAAATCGTGTGGTAATTGTTTTGGGGACAATCCTAAAACTCTGGCAACAGCTCATTAACTTCCAAAGTATCAATGGTGGGCTATATGAGATTGAATTATCCAATTTAAATAACAAACTTAGTGATAGACCCCACTTCTAACCTTCTTTATGAAATAACCCATGCCACATGGTTTCAGAGTTTAAGCTCATATCATCCCCTTTCGGGTTTTGTCGGTCTTGGTATTGTTCTATACCCTAATGGTTAAGCATGTGGATACCCTCTCTCCAGTAATTGGATTCATCCAAATCCATCCAAGGGAAACCAATTAAAACATGTGCAACATGTATAGGTAGAACATCACGCCATATGTTCTTTCTGTTTCCCATTAGAATGGGCTCAAGTCACCAAGAGAACTAGGGAATTTCAGTCTATAAATTTTATTTCGTTGTTGGTCCGGTTCAGGCTTAAGTCGCAATTTGTCATATCATTTTGTAGCCATATTTAGAACCCCCCCCCCTCCCCAAAAAAAAACCCTCCCCACCCCACCCCTCAGCCCCATGCAGAAAAAATGATGATGATAATGCAGCAGCAACTAAACAGACCTCGTCCCAGACCTGGACACTCGAGGATGGAAACATAAATGGAATGCTTGGGAGCATCTTGTCCTGTAATAAGAGGGGCAAGATTACCCTCACAACATCTGCACAGGAGCACAATCGTCTTACCAACCTGATCGACTTCTGAATTAATATGATCCTCTGGTGGGCGAACTATTTGATCAGCTGTTAGTTCATGATCGATGTCAAGGATGAGAACTTGGGGATGGAGAAGGAGAGAGTACTTGGGGACAAAGAGATATCCCAGTTGATGGTAAACCAAATTTAATCCATCGACCAACAAATGTACCTCAATTACCCTAAATACATCTTACCTACCTAAGAAGTAGCCGTAAAGTACCAAGAAGGGGGGAAAATAAAAGGAGGGGAAAAAATAACTCCTATATATCAACTACTAAAATATATCAATCAAGTGAAGTATAACAAATACAATATGTTCCTAACTAATCCAATGTAGAACAAAGAAAATGTGAGTGAAATTGAAAGAATACCATTTCGATACAAGTAACAAAATTAACTTTATATATATATATAGGATCAGAATTGAATCCAGTGAGGAGGGCCTCCGCCGAACAAAAGCAATTTCTCATAAAAGCACAATGAAGCATTAAATTAAATGGATTTGATTGCATGACAATCGAAAGGTACAATGAAGCATTAAATTAAATGGATTTGATAACATGACAATCGAAAGGTCTGCTTACATCATCGCCATGGAGATCTGTTTGAGATCGTTCTCATAGTTCTTCATGTTTACAAGGGACTGCGCACAGAATATAATTGCCAGCCACGAGCAAAGCTTGTACTGAAATAAGGAGGAAACGAGATATCCAACTTATTAGAAAGAAAGATAAAAGCATTGATCGCCTATTTGAATATATGCAAACAAAAAGGTTAATGTCTTCACAGTATTATAGGAGACATGTTCTAACCAACTTCTGTGATCCCTTGAGTTAAAAAGAAATTTCTTATCATGCAAAGTACAAGTGACAATTTAGTAATTACACCCATGCACATACCATCGAAATTTGTAAGTGAGCATGCAAATATCGACATTACCATAAAATTTACCATAAAACATCATGCCCTTGGCTCGAAGGACAGAATCATTAGAGTATATACTTCTAAATAAACTTTGTATATAGTTGTTAACTCCGGTACTCCTGCAGGAGAGCATCCATTGTTGACCTATGACTCTCATTCTCTTTAATTTTGATTATTTTACAAAAACCATATTTCAAAGATATCATATGTTACTAACCATGCCAAATAAGTTAAAGTGCTAAAACAATGGATTTATTCAAGCAAGAAGACAATCAACACTGCTACTGGTATCTCAACAGTAATATCAAAAAACTCTGAAAATCAAAATGCAAGTTCAAAGAAAATATCGAAAAAGTCAAATAACGGACGTATTCAAGACTTTTATTTTCTTTGAATCTAGCGCCGATTTCAATGGTTAGAGTCTATTTTCTAATCCTAATTTTCTATATTGGATATCTCTTTATTTAACGAGATATCAAAACTTTTGATTAGAGTTCTAAAAAATAACAAATTCTTTTAAAAACTTTTTTAACATCCAAAGAGGCGTCGGTGTCTGAAATTTCAGACATCAGAAGTCTAAGTGGACGTCCCTATAGATGTCTAAGTGGACGTCAGACGTCTATAGCAGTTACAGCCTTTTCAAATTGACTTCAATTTCAAATCCCCAACGGCTGTAAATTGCTAATAACAGTCCTAATTTCTAGGAGCGGTTATTCTAACCGTCTCAACAGTCCTTTACTCAATTTCTATATAAAGGACCTATTTTCAAAGAGTTTTCAAGAACTCACAAATTTAACTTTTGCTATTTTGCTTTCAATCTCTCATTCTTTAATCTTTTCGTGAAAACTCTGCCACTCTCTAGTTCTTAAGTTTTTACTACTCTTTTTTAGAGATCTTTCAGGACTTTAGATTTTTCTAGTAATTAGAATAAGATCTCTAAATTGTCGAAAAAGTTTTCTGTTTTAAACTTTTCTTAATCCTTTAAAAAAACTTCTTCGAATCGTTTTTAAACGTTTCTTAATCCCCAAAACACAATACATCATCTCCTTTGATTTGAAACCTAATTTATTCTTTAAGATCAATAGGATTGTATAGTTGATTTTGTAAAGATATGTTAAAAATCTTATTTATACGACCTAGTGAAGAAAGGTACGTGATCTTCACATTGTAAGGGTTTCTGACTTGAGCGTTTGGAAAAAGTCTAGAAGTTCACCGCCTCCAAGTATAAAGGTTCTAAAATCTAAACCTGGGAAAAGATCTAGGTTTCCACCCGTAAGGAGTTATTGGATAGTGAGATTTTCTGAGCAGGAGTTCTCAGGAGGAAATTAACCACGGAGTTGATGAACCCTAGTTAACAAATCTACATGTCAGTTACTTTCTGTGCACTCTGTGTTGTGAAATTATTTTTATTTTTTTATACTCTTATTTACATTCCGCTGTAAATTTCTTAAATACGCATAATTGCACTGAGTTTGCTATAAAACCTTATTCGCCCCCTCTAATGCTGTTTTCATTTGGTATCTGAGCATCTAATACTAATTTAGTGTAAGCCAGTTTTGTGATAAAGGTTATAACGTAATTTTTGAAAAAGAATTTTGTAAAATCCTATATGATAACAAAGTAGTTTTAACTGGTAAAAGATATAATATATATATATATATATATATATATTATTTACACTCAAGATTTAAAAAATCCAGATATTAAATGTCTAATAGTAAACAATGATATTGATACTTTACTTTGGTCTAGAAGATTAGGTCATTCCTCAATGAATATTTTATCCAAAATCTCAAGGAACAACCTAGTCAAAGGCATCCCCAAAATAAAATTTATAAAAGATAGGTTGTGTGATGCATGCCAAAAAGGTAAACAAACTAAAATATCTTTTAAACCTAAAACAAATGTATCAACTAATACTTCCTTGCAATTGCTTCATATGGACCTTTTTGGTCCCAGTCGCAATGCAAGTCTAGAAGGTAAATATTATGCTTATATTATTATAAATGATTTTTCAAGATTTACTTGGGTATTTTTCTTAAGAACCAAAAATAAAACTTTTGGTATTTTCAAAATATTTTCTAAACAAATTCAAAACGGAATGAATTTAAATATATTTAAAATAAGAAGTGATTATGGTGGAGAGTTTGAAAACTCAACATTCGAAAAATATTGTAATAAGAAAGGTTTCAAATATGAATTCTTCTGTGTCAGAACGCCACAACAAAATGGAGTTGTTGAAAGAAAAAAGCATTCCTTACAAGAAATGGAACGCATCATACTAAATGAAAATAATTTACCTAAATATTTTTGGGCCGAAGCTATTAACACTTTATGTTATATAATCAATAGGATAATAATTAGAAAATATTTAAATAAAACCCCATATAAACTATTTTATTGTGAAACACCTAACATTAAATATTTTAAAGTTTTTGGTTGTAAATACTCCATATTAAATACCTTAGATAACTTAAGAAAGTTCGACTCTAAATACGATAAAGGAATATTTGTTGGTTATTCTATTACCAACAAAGCTCATCACGTTCATAATAAACGAACTTTGACAATTCAAAAAAGTATGCACATCCAATTTGATGAATCCAACTTCTTTAATTCTGAGAATAGAATAGACGATGATTCTAACTTGTCAAAAGGTTTAGATGATTCATCATTAGACAAAGTTATTGAAAACAATCAATTGGAACACCAAGAGCCAGTAATTGATACTACTCTTCTAAAACATTAGCAATTCAATAGAGATAATCTTAAGGATTTAATAATAGGAGATATAGATAAAGGAGTGGTTACTAGGTCATCAACATTTAACTTATGCATCAATTCAGCCTTTATTTCGGTTATAGAACCGAAGAATTTTAAAGAAGCTGAAAATGATGAATGGATAGAAACAATGCAAGATGAGTTAAATCAGTTTGAAAGAAATAAAGTTTAGAAACTAGTTTCAAAACTTGAAGATAGACCAATAATTGGTACTATGTGGGTTTTTAGAAATAAATTAGACGAGTCGGAAAATATAGTAAGAAATAAAGCATGATTAGTTGCTCAATATTATAATCAAGTCGAAAGAATTGATTATGACGAAACTTACGCCCGTCACTAGACTCGAGGCTATTAAGATATTATTAGCTTATGCTTGTTTCAAAAACTTTAAAGTATTTCAAATGGACGTCAAAAGCGCATTCTTGAACGGTAGAATAGAAGAAATACTTAGCACAACCACCAGGTTTTGAAAATCATAAACATTCTAAATACGTATTTAAACTAGAAAAGCTTTGTACGGTCTCAAGCAATCCCTGAGAGTTTGGTATAAGAGATTAAGTACATTCTTAATAAAGATAGGACATATAAAAGGCATAGTTGATAAAACCTTATTTACAAAAACTTATGGAGATGACATTATAGTAGTTTAGATTTATGTTGATATCATATTTGGTTCTACCAACGAGCAGCTCTGCCAAGAGTTCTCAAAATCTATGCATGATGAGTTTGAGATAAGTATGATAGGAGAATTGAATTTCTTCCTTAGACCTCAAATCAAACAAAGTCGAGGACTATTTATCACCCAAGCCGAGTAAACTAGGGAACTTATCAAGAAGTTCGGTTTAGAAGATGCAAAGACATGCGAGGCTCCAATGGCAACAACTAAACTTACCAAGGACGAAACTGGAAAGGGGATAGATATACGACTCTACCGAGGTATGATTGGTAGTTTATTGTATTCAACTGCAAGTATACCTGATACATGTATACCGTGTGTCTATGTGCTAGATTCCAAGTTGATCATAGAGAATCTCACTTAGTAGCCGTTAAGAGAATCTTTAGATATCTTAAGGGCACCATCAATCTAGGATTATGGTATCCTAAGAATAATGTGTTTCACTTAACAAGTTATTCGGATGCTGATTATGCTGAAAGTCAAACTGACAGAAAGAGTACTAGCGGCATGCGGCATTTCTTAGGTAACTAACCGCCTTGTATCTTGGATTTCAAGAAACAAGTATCAGTAGCATTGTCTACTACTAAAGCAGAATATATTGCTGCAGGTGAATGCTGTGCTCAGAGTCTTTGGATAAAATACACTTTAGAAGACTATAAGGAAATAGTCTCTAAAATTCCAATATTCTGTGACAAAACTAGCACTGTCCAAATGACTAAGAACGCTGACTAACATTCTAGAACCAAACATATAGATGTTAGATATCATTTCCTACGATAACCATTATAAAGGCAATATGGTTCTTAAATATATACCGACTGAATCACAGCTGGCAGATATATTTACAAAACCTTTAGATAGAACCCGTTTTGCACAAATATGGGGTGAACTCAACATACTTGAACTAGAAACCTAAACACAAAAATTCTTTATTAACCAAATTTTACGAAATTAAAATAAACCCTAAGTTTCATAGGTCATTAGACGTCTCTGCAGACATCCATGGAGACGTCCACATAGACGTTCTGTGATTCTCAAACTGCACAGCAGTTTTGTAAACCACCGTATCGGATTTTGAAATTTTGAAATTTCAAAATTTTATGATCGTTTTATAAACCGATAATCTGGATTTTAAAACTTCCCCTTCAGTTTTAAATCCCTTCCTCTGTAAATGAAAGTGAATTCCTCTTAAATTCACTCTTTCATTTTTTTTCCTCTACACAATAACCTATACACTTTCACAATGTCAAAGAGCTATCTCAACCAGGAGCACTCCTATTGTCGTGAAAGGATCTGCTTCTTCAAAAAAACTAGATGTTAAAATCAAGGAAGAACCCCTTTCTCCTATACGACTAACTCCTAATCCTTCACGGACTCTGCCATTCACTCCTGCCCCATCCCTTTCGAGGACTCTACGAAGGATCTGTCAGAAGAACCATTTGAGTATCCTTTAATGCATCTCCGGTAAAAGAAATGCCCACAGAAAACCCACATATTACCGATACCCTTGACCAAGAACCACCACAAAACGGTCCTTATGACACTCGGTATCACTTTAACCCCATTGGATATATAATTGGGGTACATGATCCTTTCTATGTTCATCCACTCCTGACTAGTGTTTCATGTTCGTTGCTCGTACTGAAGAGAATGATATTCACACTCAGATATACAACAGGATCAAACGGTTGTTCGTCAAAGAACGGGAAACCAAGACGACAGAATACTGGAAGTATCTTCCAAGCATCTAGGAATCTGTTACGTCTATGTAGTTGGTCATAGGATGTGTTTAGACTCGTTATTTATTTGTTTTGTTTATTTAAATCATGTTGTTATGTAGTGTCCGTATTTTTTTTTTTTATTTGTATGGTTGTATCAATATATTGTAATGTTTGTTATATGAATGTTAAGTTCTTTTCTATCTATTAATCTATATTTGTATATATACTAAACACTCCAACAAATATATACTAAAATTACTCCCGGAACCCTTCAATTCAACCATATTAACAATGGACGTCTATTGACCTACGGACATCCCTAAAGACGTCCATACATCAAAAATTCTATTCATTTTGAAATGTCCTGACCTTGAGATTTGGTATTCCTTCATCATAGACGTCTATTCCCTCATAAATTCTATTCCCTTTCCTAAACCCTCATATCCTCACTTTCATTCTCTTCCTCCACCTAATTAAAATTCCAAACCCTAGTTCTACTCTACCCAATTCCTACAACAATGGTGAGAACCAAAAATGTTGAAGTCAGCGGGTCTTTAACATCCAAACATCGTCGACAAGTTCCTCCTCCATAACCCATTGAAGAAGAAGAAAATGAAGATGAAGACTACGAAGAAGAAGACGAAGAAGTAGAAGACGTCGTATTTGGTTTCATCTCCGATAAAGCCTCCAAGTTGTATGATCATCTTGTGAAGAAAATTTTCACCGATTCGTTCGTCCGTTTAAATGAAATCACCAATTTCAATCTCAATTACTCCTTCAATTCCAAGGTTGGATAAATCTTCTTACCGTCGATTGTCCCACTCATCAAAATTTTGTCTATCTTTTCTATGCTAATCTTGTTAGTAATTAAGAAGATGTCACCATTCTTAAAACAAGGTTACAAAAACGTTCAATTATCATCTCACACGCATCTCTTGCTAGAGTCCTTCCTAACGAGGGTGAATATTTACAAACTAACTTTGTCCACATTTGCACACTATCCACCCAATGTCACCAAGGAGGATGTTTCTAAACTCCTTCACAGTGATGAATATCCAAACTTTTATAACGACCCATACACTCAAACCCTGTTCCACAAGCTCGTGTTTTGGCCTACTTATTGGGTTATACTATTTACCCAAAATCTGATGGTCGAGACCGCATGACACCCATATAAGTTATTGGCTTATTGTGTATTGGCTCGCATTCACATTAATCTTCCTTTATTCCTTATCAATATGATTTGGAATTTACCAACCTCCACTTACAATCTTTACTACGGCAAGGTGATAACTAAAATCATTGAAGATGCCAGTATTGATCCCTTTATTGACACATCCATTCAAAATCCAGACAAACATTTCAGTCTTTACAACATATATCTTATGCATCTAGGAAATTATCCTGTTCAAGCACCGCCTCCACCATCTCAATCTCCACCACATCTTCTACAAGAGCCACACATTCCACAACCTATTCTTTATGATTTTCAAGAATTCGAAAATCGTATGTTCGCACACATGACTAATCTTCATCTTGAAACCCGTCAAATCATGAATACAGGTTTTACTAATCTCAATTCAAGACTTGACGAAACCAACGCCCGAATCGACTATCACTTCAACTACATGTACGGTCAGTCAAGTTATCCTCCACCGCCACCGTTTCATTACTACCATGGATTTCGATTAGCCTCCTCTTCACCTGGATGATGATGCGTAGCTTTTTTTTTCTTTCTGTAGTATTTTAAGAACTTACATAATACTTGGTTGTGTTTGCTTGATGACTTTGTACTTGCTTGAAACATTGATGCTTATGTATTTGCTTGCTTATGGAGTTCGTAAATTTCTTGTATAAATGCTTAACATGTTCATTTCACTTGCTCTCTATTTATTATTATTATTATTCCTCCATGCTAACACTTTTTGATATTTCCAAAAATGGATAGAATTAATATGCATATATTCAGGAAGAGCGTTTGAATGATCTTTTTTAAAAATCATATATATCTTTTTGAAAATACCTTAAATTTTATTAATTAAGTTTTGTAAAATATCAAAAAGGGAAAGATTGTTGACCTATGAGTCTCATTCTCTTTAGTTTTAATTATTTTACAAAAACCATATTTCAAAGGTATCATATGTTCCAGATAAGTTAAAGTGCTAAAATAATAGGTTTATTCAAGTAAGAAAACAATCAACACTACAACTGGCATCTCAACAGTAATATCGAAAGACTCTGAAGATCAAAATGTAAGTTCAAAAGAAATTTCGAAGAAGTCAAATAACGGACGTATTCAAGACTTTTATTTTCTTTGAGTCTGGAGTCGATTTCAATAGTTAGATTCTCTTTTCTAATCCTAATTTACTATATTTGATATCTCTTTATTTAACGAGATATCTAAACTTTTGATTAAAGTTTTCAAAACTAACCAAATTCTTTTTAAAACTTTTTTAACATCCAAAGAGGCACCTATGTCTAAAATGTCAAACATCAGACATCTACGTGGATGTCCCTATAGACGTCCCTCCAGACGTCTATAACGGTTATAGCCTTTTCAAATTTTGATTTGAATTTCAAATTCCTAACGGCTATAAACTGCAAACAACGGTCCTAATTTCTAGGATCAGTTATTCTAACTGTCCAAACTACCATTTACTCAATTTCTTTATAAAGGACATATTTTCAAAGAGTTTTCAAGAAGTCACGAATTTAACTTTTGTTATTTTGCTTTCAATCTCATTCTTTAATCTTTTCGTGAAAACTCTGTCACACTCTCGTTCTTAAGTTTTTACAACTCTTTTTGAGAGATCTTTCAGAGCTTTAGATTTTTCTAGTCATGAATCGAAAGATCTCTAAATTGTCGAAGAAGTTTTCTGTTTTAAACTTTTCTTAATTCTTTTGAAAAACTTCTTCGAATCGTTTTTAAACATTTCTTAATCTCCAAAACATAATTCATTATCTTTTTTGATTTGAACCCTGATTTATCCTTTAAGATCAATAGGATTGTATAGTTGGTTTTGTAAAGATTTGTTAAAAATCTTATTTGTACGACCTAGTGAAGAAAGGTTTGTGATCTTCACATTGTAAGGGTTTCGGACTTGAGCCTTTGGAAAAAGTATAGGTGTTCACCGCCTGCAAATGTAAAGGTTCTAAGATCTGAGTCTGGGAAAAGATCTGGGTTTCTCCACCCGTAAAAAGTCACCGAATAATGAGTTTTCCTGAGCAAGAGTTCTCAGGCGAGGATTAGCCACAGATTTGGTGAACCCTAGTTAATAAATCTGTGTCAGTTACTTTCTGTGCACTCTGTGTTGTGAAATTGTTTTTATTTCTTTTATACTTTGATTTACATTTCGCTGCAAATTTCTTAAATACACACAATTGCACTAAGTTTGCCATAAAGCCTTATTCACCCCCTCTCTAAGGTTGTTTTCGTCCATATGTGGGTGTGGGCGTGCAACCAAGTATGCTGCAACGTGTGTTTGGGGCTATAACCACAAACATCATGATCTGAATCTTTGAAAATACAATTAAAAGGGATATTCTGGGTATGATTCCTAAAAGTGGATCTGACATGCATTTATTCGTTGCTAGTGGGCAAGTATGTGGGCTCATGGGGAAGGTCGAGTAGTGTATGTGTGTGCACTACACTTCTGAATGGATCAGAATCCCAAACCAATCCAAATATTCAGGGTTGGTGTAGATTACATATAAGTTTACAAAGACCAAATAAAAGACTTGATACATGAATATGTCCGGATCTATGTATTTGAAACCCAAAACAACTCGACTTATTTATCTAACATCTATGCAAAACATTGTGTGTGTATACATATGTAAATGTAAATGTATGTACATATATGAGTGATGATCCTATAGGCCCAAGCTCTCCGTTGAGCCTGGTTTATAACTGGAAAATCTTTCGATTTTTTTACGACCGGAACCAGTGATCTTGATAATATGGTGCGGAGCATGGGGTACCAAAATTCAAGTGATTCAAAATCAGTTGCTTATAGACCAAAGTGTTGCAAAATTAACAGTTTATTGATAACTGAATCTGTTTTAGTCTTATGTCTAAAACTTGAATCCATCTTATGTCTAAAAGCAATGATTACAAAAGCCTCGGGTCCTATAGGATCATCACTCATATTATATTTTTGAGATCCAGCTACGACCTGACTTATATTTGCCTAACATGCATGTAAAACAATTTTAGGATGTTGTTGTAGTGTGTTATACGTAATATGTGACAAGCAATATGTATGTTGTCCTCACCCTCTCATCTCTCAGCTTCTCCCTTCCTTGCCGATATTTCTATCTGATATTTTTTTTAATTAGCAACTCAATGATTCTGCCACATCTCTCTTTGACGGCGCATCTGCACTCATGTTCCTCACCAATTTCTAGTTGGCAATCCTCCGTAAGGCGCTGCTTTGTTCTTAAAATTTATAGTATGCAGTAATGACACTGGTTACATGTTAGCATAAATACAAATAAGTCCAAGGTTGGTGATCATTATATTTTGTATTGTAAATTTGCTACTACTACACGAACATATTTTCATAGTTATTAAAATGGGCTTGCAGTTTATATTTGTTTGACTTAATAATTATTTACATTTGGATTGGATTAAACATATATTGCGTTATTCATAAAGAATATTTTAACACGTGTAGCCAAGCTCCACTATTAGGTATAGAGATTTCACTCTAAATCTAGCCTCTACAGACTCGTCGGGCAGGTTATATCTATGTGCATTAAAGGTATATAGATTTCGATTTTGAGAAACTGACCTAGCCATTTTCAGGTCTACATATGATGTGTTTATGCACATGTGCGGGAAAGAGTAAATAAAAGACAGAAGAAAAATATGAGTTAAGTTGTATTGAAAAATGCTAATAGTTCCGCAGCTTATTTGCAACTGCAAAGTTCATGGCATTGGAAAATAATATGTGCTCCTAGTAAGTTAGGTAGTGTGAAATAAAAAAACCTTAAAACGCAAAAAACGGAGTTTAACCCACTTTGCCTTGCTAAAAAGTTGGTGGAAGCAGGGCTTCATATATCTCAAGCGCCAGAGACTTAACACTACTAGCTTAAAACAAAAGCAAAATGCCTATGGCCGTCCTCCACTAAGGCGGCTTACCGGGATTTTATGGGGTTTATACAACAATGTTTGAAGGGTCCTAGGTGTCCTTTTTTGTCAAACATAGCCAAGTCTAAGTGACATACACCAGGAGCGTCCACAAACGTCTTTATAGAAACAGCCAAACATCAAAATGTCCGGTGTGGTGAAATTCCCATAAAACTCGTGTACAGATTTCAAGGCTCACAAATTCCCTATGTGAATAACCATATGATACAAACTCGTAAAACACGCTAAAACCCATAAACATTGATGAACATGTCTTTATCGAGTACTATGGATATAAAAAGCAAATTCCATATGTCCCCTTTGCCTTACTATCCCTTGAGTTTTAACCTTGGCTTATAACAGAATTCCCCGGAAGTATCGACAAACATCTTTAGATAAACATCAAAATATCCGGTTTGGTCAGATTTCCATAAACTCGTGTATGGATATAACTAAATTCAAGGTTCATCAAGTTCCTTACACGACTGACCATATGATACAAACTTATAAAACAAGCTAGAACCTATATACTTCATGTCTTCCTACACATCCGTAAGATTTCTAGTGTGCTCTGAATATAAAAAGCAAATTCCATGTGTCCCCTTTGCTTTACTATCCATGTTTTCTCCATTGCATTACTATTCTTACTTTATTCTTGGTACTCATTCCCATTTATCATAAAAAATATTCACAAGACCTGAATTTTACACCAAGCCCTCAGATCTAAATTCAGTTGACTGAATTCTCTACTTCAACCTATATAAACAAATGCAAATAACTTCATCATTTCGTGTCCATCAAATCAAACAATCGAATTAACAGATAAACGTATCATGGTAGATCAAGTCTAAAGCTGTACATAAAACAAATCGATTCGAACTATGAAAATTAAAAGAACATCAAAAGAAAATGAGTACTCGAAACATGACGCCGGAGACGCCGAAGACGACGGCGAGGAAACCGGCGTAGTCAACGGGGAGATCCTGCGCGGACAGCGGCGGAGGAACGTACGGCTTCGCCGTCGACGGCTGCCTCGGATCGCTCGCCGTTGATGAGCTCGTCTCCTTCATCGTTGCTAGGGTTTCCTATCTCTCTCTCTCTTCGCTTCAGAAAATGGGGATCTGAATTGCACGGGCAGGCGAGAGAGAGGCTACAATGCTGCCCCGGTCAGCTAGTGGGGCCGCAGGGGTCGTTGTCACGTGGCCTGCAACAAGGTTCCGCTGACATTGGGCCAGATTCATGTCAGACAGAATTTGGATCCATACATTTTGAGCCCAAATTCTCTCCTTCGTTAACGAGCAGGAACAAGCTAAGCTTTGGATTGTCTAAATTCGCTTATTTCACTAAAACACCTTTAACTAATATTGTTATTCAGTAAAATACCTTAACATATTTTTAGTTACATATATATACCGTAGACTATATCCGGTTTTTGTAATACCTTTCTTTGGTTTTCTATCCAATATATCGGTAAATATCATTACTATTGGTAACGACGTGGCTTCTTGAAAATTAGGTATCCTTAATCAACTGAAAATATTGCATTATTCTTTTCCTTTTCGCTTTTCAGCCATTTTTGACTTCCCTTCAGGCATTTTTAATTCCATGTTTATCCTCTTCTTTCCATGAAATCCTCTCATCCCCCTCACCCTCAAATCCTTTCATCCCATTTCCTCTTATTTCTTCTCTTTGTGAAGTTGCAACATGGCGTGTTCTTTCTCATGGTCGTGCCTCGCTTCACTCGTTCAACTCATTAAATCAATCGTTCACTTCGCTCACTTGCCTTCGTTCGAACGGATAGCCTTGCTGCTAGTGGGCCTGGTGAGCCTTCGAGTTTGAGCCCAGAGTGGAAGGAAGGCAAGTGAGCGAAGCGAACGATAGGGTTTCGAGTTTTACTGGTTAACGGTTTTCGAGTCATGATTTAAACATTCTAAACAAAACTGAACGAGGGTTATTGAGCGTGTTTGTGAAGGAGCGGTAAGTATGGAGGAGTTTATGAAACAAGAATTTTACTTTAGGGTTCCATGTGGATATCTTTATTTTATTTTTACCAACAACATGAATTTAGATTAGGGTTTATTAATTTTAAACGTGTTGGCAGCATCAGCTTGCTAAAACCTAATGCTTAATTAATGTCATTAGAGATCTAATTGGTAAATATATAGCTTAAGGTATGCAAGTGTAATAAAATATTATGAGTTTCAATAGGATTTTGTGGGGGAGAGCCGGGATCGAATCTAGGATCTTCCATTTAGTCCTTTGAGAGGGGCACACGGGACCGGTAGGCTTCGTTGAGTTAAAAAAATCTATGAAATATTTTAGTGAAAAGCGGTAATAGTTAAAATGTATTTTAATGAAACCTGTCCTTGTTTATATTGCGAAAAAGGGGCAATCAAGCTCTTAACAATGTCGGAAGGTTTGAGCCTTTTAAGTCTATTTCCAATCTAGAAATCTAGCAATAGATAATTACAAAATATCACATACATGTCAAATCTAAACGAGGGAAATTTCTCCAAAACCATCCTAAGATTTAGCATATGTTTTCAGCGCCATCCTTGGGTTTATTCTCATCACAAAATCCCTCTAAAGTTTACATCCGTTAAATTTGCCGTCCCTGCGATCCCTGTCCGTTAAATTTTTAACTAATGACTAAAATACCCATTCTCTCCTTTTCCTCTAATTTATAGCTAGGAGGAGGAGGAGGAGGAGGAGCAGCTCAGTAATGATGGTGGCGGCGGCGGCGATATCAGCGATGGACTGGGCTTCGTCTCGGAGATGGAAGTGAGAATGATTTTGGAGGAAGACAAAAGGCAAGAAAAAAGGAGGGCTTGGGAGGAACAATGTTGGACCGAGGAGGAAAAAGGATTGTGAGTGGACGGAGGCTAAGGTCGTGACGAGCACAAAAAACAATAAGCTTTCTGAACAGAATCTCAATTCTACACACAAGATCTTCAAATACTAATGCAATAGATAAAACAAGAAAGACTAGAGAGCTAAATTAGAGGCTACAACCTTTATAGCATTTTCATATACTCCCATGGATGAATTTGAACTCTTGCTAGACATCGTGAGCTCTCGGATACTTCCTCAAGTCGACCGTCTGGCCATAAATGATTCACGGTGAAGATAGGATGCCCGTAGCTCCATCTCCATCATCGGATGGAATATAAAATATGATTTGTAAGTGTGAATTAATGGCCATGACGCTGGGGTCTACATAAGCGGCGACGGCGACGATCAGATGCAAAAGACGTGGAGAAGCAGAAATCCACTATTAGAGCCGACGATCCCTTGAGCTTCAGAAATGGCGATGCGATACTTGACGGCTATGATGACTACTGGGCTTACTTCAAGCACGACACCTTGATCATGCGTTTGATATTAGACTATTAGTTTGATTAGAGTACTGCAATAATCCATGATTTTGTGAATCTCCTATTGAAATTTTGAATGAATTTTTTTCCCGCTTTCTTTTTTCTTACACAAAAATCCAAGCGCATTGCAAACCTCTCTTTAAAAAATTTTCCAGAATTTTCGCACCCGAATCTACTCTAAATAGATATCAATACTGCAATAATGCATGATATTCTACATCTACGTTGAATATGTAAACTTCAAGTCTTTCTACCAAACACTCGGTGTGCATACATGTGTTGGCTATAGTGCTCTCAAGTCAATTATTGGATAGCAGGCACGTGATTGCAATGATTGAGGGAGGGCCTATACCGGTAGAACAGTCTTACTCGAGATGATAGTATGATATTTGGTTTGTCTTTATCATCATGTACATACTTCATATGACATTACAGATCGCTGTTACATATTGATAGAGCCCATAAGATTCATGCTTGACTACCAGCAGTATGAAGGCGATCATATACGTGAGAGTTGGGTGGTCTATAAGTACATCCTTAAAGTGTCCCTAGTCGTGGGAGTTTCGAGACTGGGCATCGATACTCCAAGAGCAGACTAGTGTATACGGATCGAGACCCCGATGAGGGGCGGTGGCCGGTCTCACAAGCCATTGATGTTAGTTGATTCACCTAAAATGTATACAGGTGCTCATTGGGTTATAAGTACACCGGACGGACTCGCCGGAAACATGCTAGTTGGTATTATACCTATTGTCAGATAGCAGTTCCCTGGTGACATGTGTACATGTTAGTTTATCGACCTGAGATCGTCATTTGTCTCGTGTGAGTTCCCATTGTGCTTTGATTACTACCCTACCACGGCTCAAAGGAGTCGTGCAAACAGGTTTTAGTTGGGTACAGTCCCGAGCCACATGGAGGCAGTGAGCGGATCGTCAGGGGATTCGTCTCTCCCGGTATTGGGGGTTGATGTCGCGGTGTGCACGGATGGCCATCACCAGAAATCCTTGGCCAAGACAGTAAAAAATTACTGATCTAGGATCGGTAGTTTCTCAGGCGGTGATAGGTTTCATACCGACACTAAATATCAAGTTATTAGGGGTCTGACTTTATCCACCCCCTAGACTCGATATGCGATACTCATAGACGAATAGACCGGACTGTACGGATATTGTCACTGTCAGGCTCAGTAGGGTTTCAGGACGAGTTTGCTCGTCGGCCTCCCTTTCGCTCAATACCTAGGTAGCCGTTACGTACAGCTAGTGCCGCTGACATGCTTATGGTTAAACCTACTGCCAGCGTATTGACGAGTCTTTAGAGTCCCACACAGAGGGTTTCCCTGCTTCGGGCGAAACGTTGTAGAGGCCGAATGGTTTTATGGCAGGGTTCGATCATATTCGTGCACTTGTGCACGGATCATGATCGGACGGATAATACTAGTGGGCTTTGGTTTAAGCCGAATCCTAATATTATATTGTTGGATTACTTTCGTGTCGTTGTATTCGTATTCAGTCGGAATACGGTGTTGGAGATAGTGCCCTCAGAGTCAATTATTAGGTCACAGGTACGTGATTGTAATGATTGAGGGAGGACCTATCCCGGTAGGACAGTCTTACTCGAGATGATAGTATGCTATCTGGTTTACCTTTATCATCGTGTACTGCTTTAAGTGACCTGACAAGTCGCTATTACACGTTGATAGAGCCCCTAGGATTCTTGCTTGACCACCAGCAGTATGAGGGCGATCATATAAGTGGGAGCTGGGGGTCTATAAGCATATCCTTAAAAGGTCCCTAGTCGTGAGAGTTTCGAGACAGGGCATCGATTCTCCATAGTAGACTAGTGTATACAGTCGAGACCCCGACGAGGGGCGGTGGCCGGTCTCACAAGCCACTGGTGTCAGTTGGATCACCTAAGATGTATACAGGTGCTCATTGGGTTATGAGTACACCGGACAGGACTCGCCGGGAACATGCTAGTTGGTCATATACCAGACGTCAGATGGCAGTTCCCTGGTGATATGTGTGCAGGTTAGTTCATCGACCTGGGGATCGTCATTTGTCTCGTGTGAGTTCCCACTGTACTTTGATTACTACCCTACCACGGCTCAAAGGAGTCGTGCAAACAGGTTTTAGTTGGGTACAGTCCCGAGCCACATGGAGGCAGTGAGCGTATCTTCAGGGGTTCGTCTCTCCCGGTATTGGGGGTGAGGTCGTGCTGTGTCTAGGAGAGCCATTACACGAAGCCCTCGGCCGAGGCAAGGAGATTTACTGGTAGGTATTCCAGTAGTATCTCAGGGTGTTCTGGGCTACACTCCGACACGACTTGTACCGCTTTTGGGGGTCTGACTTTTACCAACCCCCTAGGCCCGCCATGCGATGCTCATAGACGAACGGACCGGACTGTACGGATATTGTCACTGACAGGCTCAGTAGGGAGTCAGGCTGAGTTCGCTCACAGACGTCCCTTTTGGTCAATACCTGGTAGCCCGTTATGTATTGGCTTATACCTCTAACGTGCTAGTGGTTAAATCCACAACCAAGAAGTTGACGAGTCTTTAGAGTCCCCCACATTCAGTTACTCAGCTTTCGGGCGAAAGGTTGTAGAGGTCGTATGGAGATATGGCAAGGTCCGATCAGATACGTGCGGTATTGCACGGATCAGGATCGGACAGTTTGTACTATAGGCCGTATGGTTATATGGCAGGGTTCGATCAGATACGTGCGGTATTGCACGGATCAGGATCGAACAGATATTACTAGCCGGCTTTGGTTTAAGCCGGATCCTAGTATAGTACAGTGTAGATTTTGTCTCATTGCATTTGTATTTCGGTTGAAATACAGATGCGGGTGTGTATGCACAGTATCGGGGTTTTTCCTGTAATTTATTACGGGACCAGTTTTCTGGAGTTGCCAGTTTGCTTTCCGTTTCGGCCGATTTCCTTTGTTCCGTTCATTGGCCGAAGATTGGTGGAGGAGGGTTTATTTGCATTGTTGCAAATAGGCATTAGTGGAGGGGGTTCTTTGCTTATATTTGTATCATGATGGTTTTCATGATAAGCACCATCACTTGACTTGTTCTTCTCATGATGGCTTGACTTTTTGAAGCCATCATGCATGTGATGATGGTAGGTTTGAGTGTTGGATTTGTTTTAGTGATGATGGTTGATTTTGATAGCCATTCCTCTTTCTCTCTCTTGCATGATAGAGTTTTCCCACTCATTCTTTTGGTTTCAATCTCATTCTCTCCATTCCTCTAGTGCATGGCCGGCCAAGCATTTTGGGGGGCTGTCCAAATTTTTGGGGAGGTATTTTTGTTCATATCATGCTCCAAAATACCCCAAGTGTTAGCGTATATGCCCTAGAGGCCATTACTGTATCATACTAGTATGTATATTACTTGATGGAAGCTTGGGATATTCACAGTTGTACAGACAATCTTGCTCAATATAGTAGTATGCTACTTGGTTTGCCTCTGCTTTAATGTGTACATGTGTGTTTATTTATTATATCACCTATACGCATTAGTAGAGCCCTTAGGATCTTTGCTTGATTACCGGCGTTGTGATGGCGATCACACTCGTGGGGGCTGGGTAATCTACAAGCACATCCTTATACACGTCCCTAGTCGTGGGAGTACCGAGATAGGGCATCGATACTCCGGAGTAGACTAGCGTATGCGCTTCTCATCCCAGCACGGGAGACGGTCTGTCCCACAGCCGTCAGTACGTCGTACTTGAGATAGTATGCGGGTGCTCGTTGGGTTACGAGTACACTGGACAGGACTCGTCGGGAACTGATGGTTGGTATTATACCTATCGTCAGTTATCAGTTCCCAGGTGACATGAGTACAGCTTAGTCCGCTGACTTGACACTGTCACTTCGCCTCGAGTGTGTTCCCACTGTTCTTTGATTACTACCCTACCACGGCTCTATTGAGTCATGCAAACAGGTAGTAGTTGGGAGCAGTCCCGAAGCACTTGGAGGCAGTGACGGTTAGACAGGATTCGTCTCTCCCGGTATTGGGAGTTGACATCGCGCTGTGTCTAGGAGAGCCATTACACAAGTAGTCCCTGGCCAGGGCAAGCGAGATGTACTGGTAGGTTCCAGTGTTATCTCAGGGTGTATTGGGCTTCACTCCGACACGACTTGTACCGCTATTAGGGGACTGACGTTTACCGCCCCCCTAGGCCCGCCATGCGATGTATCAGACGAACAGACCGGACTGTACGGAGAATGTCACATTCAGACTCAGTAGGAGTTCAGATGGGGTTTCACCTCGTCAGCCTTCTTGTCGACATCTACCTGGGGACCGTTATGCACAGCTAGTGCCGCTTGCGGTCTGTGGTTAAACCCACTGCCAGCGTAGTGTCGAGTCTTTAGAGTCCCACACAGAGGGTATTCGCCTCTGGGCAAAACAGAGTAGAGGTCGCATGGTTTTGCGACAGGGTTCGTTCTCATCCGCGCACTTGTGCACGTTTGGAGTCCGGACGGTTTATACTGGCAGGCTCTGGTTTGAGCCAGATACTGGTATATGTTTTTGGGGTTGCTTTTATATCTTGGTATTCTTGTTCCTCGGAACGAGAATGCAGGTGTGTATGCACAGTTGCTTGAGGCGGAGAATGAGGTTTTTCATTAGGGTTTCGGATCGGGTGCGTATGCACAGTTGACAGTCTTCTTTTTCCAAACCCTAATGGATTTATATATTATCTATTAATAATAATAATTAAATGAGAATTATGTTATGGTTGTTTTTTTGTTGACTTGTTGACCTTGGTTGACTTGTTGACCATTGACCACTTTCATGCCTTGAAAGTCTTCCTTGATTCATGCTTACTTTTTATTAAATGAAGCATGGTTGTGGTCATTCAAAATACTACCATCAACTATTCTCATTTTCAATTATTATCATTTAGATAATATTTTTCTTTTGCAATATGGTTGCAAGAAAGAAAAATGAGAGCTTATTCTATCATAACCTCTCTCTCTCCTCATTTTCATCTTCTTCCTCCTCTTGAAAAGAGAAACCTTCTCATGTGTTGAGAATCATTCTCTTTAGATAGAAAAGCAAACCCTAATCACTCTCTACTCATTCTAGGATGAAGGTTTAGCAAGCCGGAAACCCTAGTTCACTCAAAGATCGAGGAAGAGCCCAAAGTCGAACCTTCGAGGTGGATCTATCTTCGGCAAGAAGAAGGCGACGAGAAGAGGACCATTCCAGCTTCTACAAAGAACAAGAAAGAAGAACAACAACAAGAAGAGAAGGAGTTCAAGTTTAGGTATAACCATCAACATAGTAGCTAACTCTCTTTAGCTAGAATACTAGTTTTAGTTTAGCAAAGATCCGGCTTTTACGGTCCATGTTACAAAGTTTAGAAAAAAATTTTGATTTACCGTTTCCGCAACCCCGTAAGTACCGGGAGAGGTAACGTGGACCTAACAGTGGTATCAGAGCCTAACTAAACTTAAACTAGCTTGGTAGTGAAGTGTAACGAAGTTCGGAACCGAAAAATCGCAAAACCGGAAAAACTAAAAACCTGAGTTTCTGTTGAAATTTTTTTGGCTCAAAATGAAAAACTTTATACTTGTAAAATCGTCTCAGGGTTTTGTTTGAACACAGAAGAAAAACGATGACGTCATTCATTTAAGTCGCCGCGCTTCCGCGGCACGAGGTAGGCATGTGCCGCGGAAACGCCGCAGATTGGTTTCCTTGCTGCATCGTTTTTCGTGCAGTGTTCTTCTGGTTGGATTTTGTGATTTTTAAGATGTATTATATGTACCCAGATTTTCCAGAACTGAAATTTGCTTTTGGGGTCCTATAATTCCGTATTTTTTTTTTCCGAACTTCACTGCACTTTGACTATGTTGGTTATATCTGTGATGTTTGCATGTATTGAACGTCGGCTAATCGCTATAAGTCGATTAGTCGGGGTTATACATGATCTGTAATGTGCTGGAATGTGTATATGAATGTGTTGGACTGTCGCGGGTGAATAGCCGGGGTGGTTGTGAGATGAGCTTTTGTTTTTCTTTCATTCATTGTAAATGTAAATTGATGTAATTATATTATTTGTTTGGCCGCACAACCGGGTCGGGGTTGTAGCCGTCATTGTATAATTCTTTTTACTGTTTTTTGCTCCTAGGATAGACCCATGGAGGGGTGCACAAACTACCGGGTAGCTCGAAGTGCCGAGTGGCCTACTCATGGCATTGAGGGAGGTTGCTTCGCTTCGGATACTTGGCGGGTAGTTTGCCGCACCCGTAGGGGTCTTGGGTGGGGTATTTGGCTATTCACCGCGACCGTGTTATCCGCTTTTCGTTTCAGGCTCGAAAGGATTGCGGATTGCTAGTATATCCAATGTATTCATCTGTGATCTGTAATGTCTATCATTGCTTTACTATTTAGGCGTTGCTTATGTTTTACAGCCGCGCTAGCCCAGCCCCCGCTCTGTCGTTAGTTAAGTAACCTAACGAGTGATGACGGGACCCCGTGGCGAATGCGAATGGCATAAGCGTACGTCATATTTTGGTTGTTTTCTGCAATGGTAGGATTAAATGATGGGACGCATTAAAAGAACTAATGCAAGAATATCACGCATTAAAAGAACTAATGCAAGAAAAATAAACCTATAAAACGTTGTTGGAACAAGTTTTTCAAAAAGCTGTTATTACAAGGACGTTCATTTTTGTTTTGCATCGCGGTATTCGGTTATGAATACCCAGCACCTCAGTCGACGAGGCAAGGGCCGAGATCCCTTCACCGGGAGTGACCCCTTGGACAAAAGTTTGCGTCAGGGTAATAACTTCACTATAGTCGATTATTCTTGCTTTGCATCGAGGTATTCATCTTACGAATGCCCAGCACCTCACTCGACGAGGAAAGAGCCGAGATCCCTTCACCGGGAGTGACCTCTTTGGCAAAAGTTTTCGCCACTGTATTTTTCAAAAAGAATACCAGGTTCCTTCAACTATATCAAGTTCATTACGTTAACGGGTTTTTCGCCAAAAACCCAGCCGTAGCCCTCCGTCATTTCTTACAAGTAACACTTAGTATTCGTGCTGCGTTTGTTGACTCCGTCAAGGCGTAGTGTACGGTAGCTAAGTGCTGCTTGTTTGTATCGGTATATGGGATTGATTAGGACAGTCGTATAACCTTGTTGACTCCGTCAAGGGTTATGCGGGTGGGTTTAATGCAATCCAGATAATGACAGGTTGAACTTGACTAGGACTTTTTGATTTGTTGACTCCGTCAAGGTCACTTAAGTCCTAGGGGCAAAAACCACATCGGGAGTTTCAAAAGAACTGAAACTTGCAGATTTAGCATACCTTCTGGAGTGTGGTGACTAGAGTGGATTCCATCTAGGTTATCACACAATGACAGTTGGATCCCGATCCCACTGATGAGTTGGTTTACTCTCGGGAGATTATTTCACTTAACGATCAATGCTATAAACCTAGTAGGTGTCTAGAAAGGTGTTAGCGGGGTTACGCCCACAGGGAAAAGAGGTTCTTTAATTAAGGAACTTCGCGAAAGCGTTGGAAAACCTCCCTCGAAGTACCGACACTAGCCTGGCTGAAAGGTTAAGCAAGTATTGTAACGTGAATTAAAACCCGGCTAGTTCTTCTTTTAAAAAGGTTTTAAGAAGGATTTGAGGAAACAGTGGGAGACACCCTGGTTAGATAAATTAATAAACCAATCTAATCTTGCACGAGCATACGCTGAGTGTTTCTTTTCTCTCTCTCCAGGCAGCAACCTTTTCACGCCCTAATCAAGATAATAAAATGTATCGCTTGACCGAACCGAATTCTTATTCGGGACTGGGGAAAGTTGGTTCAGCTCTAACTTATGACAACCGTCATGAGTATGAGAATGGGAAAGAGGAAAGTATGGATTTCCAGGATACCCAGTTGAAGAAGAAGCATGGTTTTGCATCTACTTCAGGTGTTCTTGTAATTGAGAACTGTTTTACGGTCAGCCCTACCTCCTGGGTACTTGATACCGGATCAGGATCTCATATTTGTAATTTATTGCAAGGACTGAGAAAAAGTAGGAAAGTTGCACCGGGTGATATGTCACTCAGAGTAGCGAACGGAGCACAAGTTTATGCGGCAGCCGTCGGTGAATATCACCTAGTATTGCCAAATGGCAAGACTATGATTTTGAACGATTGTTACTATGTACCCTCTATGGTTTGCAACATCATATCAGTTTCTTTACTCGATAAAGATAGATATAAGTTTGTTCTTGAAAAGAATATCATGAACATTTACCTTGATAAGGTACTGGTTGCAGAGGGTACACTGTTTAATGGTATCTACGTTCTAAATCAGAATACAGTTCTCAATATACAAAACACACGCAAGAGGAAGAATTCAGATACGAATGAATCCTACTTGTGGCATTGTAGACTCGGTCATATCGGAGAGAAAAGACTGAGTAAGTTGCATAGAGATGGACTCTTGAATGCGTTCGAGTTTTCATCTTATGAAACTTGTCAGTCTTGTCTCAAAGGGAAGATGACCAAATCTCCGTTCACCGGACATGGAGAAAGAGCAGCAGAGCTCTTGGGACTCATACATAGTGATGTATGTGGTCCGATGTCTATACATGCAAGGGGTGGGTTCTCGTACTTCATCACATTCACTGACGATCTCTCTAGGTTCGGATATGTGTATCTGATGAAACACAAATCTGAAGCTTTTGAGAAATTCAAGGAATACAGAAAGGAAGTAGAGAACCAGACAGGCAAAAGTATCAAGATCCTCCGGTCTGACAGGGGAGGGGAGTACTTAAGCACGGAATTCCTAGATTACTTAAAAGAGAATGGTATTCTCTCTCAGCTTACTCCTCCTTATACACCACAGCACAACGGTGTTTCGGAGCGGAGGAATCGTACCCTATTGGATATGGTTCGCTCCATGATGAGTAGTGCTGAGTTGCCTCTTTCATTTTGGGGACATGCGCTTCAGACAGCGGCGTACCTATTGAACTATGTTCCATCCAAATCAGTGCCTAAGACTCCATATGAAATATGGAGTGGAAGGAATCCGTATCTTAAGCGATTTAAGATATGGGGTTGTCCAGCCTATGTGAAAACACAGAAACCGGACAAGTTAAAGGCACGGTCAGTTCTCTGTAAATTTGTGGGATATCCTAAAGACTCACTAGGATATCTGTTCTACCACACTGAGGAACAGAAGGTGTTTGTATCTCGCCACGCTACCTTTTTGGAAAGGGAGTTTCTTGCAAAAGAAACTAGTGGGAGTTCGGTAGAACTGGAAGAAATTCAGCGACCACAAAATGTAACTGAAAATTTGGAGGAACCGCTAGATTCAATAACCCCAAACAAACCTCAGCCACTCCGCAGATCTGGTAGGATTTCTCATCCGCCCGAGAGATACTACGGTTTTCTCATAGACGGGGATCGAGAGGATTGCATCTTGGAAGAAGATGACCCTACCAGTTTCAGGCAGGCCATTATCAGTAGGGACTCTGATAAATGGCAGGAAGCAATGCAATCTGAAATGGAGTCCATGTACGCCAATAAAGTGTGGACCATGGATATTGCTCCACCTGGGGTAAAACCCGTTGGATGCAAATGGATCTACAAAAGGAAACTTGGTGTAGATGGGCAGGTGGAAACCTATAAAGCTAGACTCGTTGCAAAAGGTTTTCGTCAAAGACCTGGTTTGGACTATGACGAGACTTTTTCTCCGGTGGCTATGCTCAAATCCATTCGGATCCTACTTGCCATTGCTGCCTTCCATGACTATGAAATCTGGCAGATGGATGTTAAGACGGCTTTCCTAAACGGTTGTTTGGAAGAGTGCGTTTACATGGATCAACCAGAAGGTTTCGTAGACAGTGGGAGCAGCGGAAAGGTGTGCAAGTTGCTTAAATCCATTTATGGATTAAAGCAGGCATCGCGGAGCTGGAACATCTGTTTTGATGAGGCAATCAAGGAATTTGATTTCATCAAGAACGAAGATGAACCCTGTGTATATAAGAAGATTGTAGGACGAACTGTCGTGTTCCTAGTCTTGTACGTGGACGACATTCTTTTGATAGGAAATGATGTTCCTATGCTACAATCGGTCAAGCTGTTTTTGTCACAAAGGTTCTCCATGAAGGACCTGGGTGATGCCTCGTACATTCTGGGGATCAAGATCTATAGAGATAGATCCAAGAGACTATTGGGACTTTCGCAGTCCAGGTACATAGAGACCGTACTAAAGAGATTTAGTATGGAGGGTTCCAAGCGCGGTAACATACCCGCATTGCACGGAATTACCCTCTCCAAGAAGATGTCTCCTAAGACTGACGAGGAGAGGGTTCGCATGAGCACTATACCCTACGCTTCGGCGGTAGGATCTATAATGTATGCGATGCTATGTACAAGACCAGATGTAGCTTACGCGTTGAGCACGGTAAGCCGGTATCAGTCAGACCCAGGGGAGAACCACTGGATAGCAGTGAAGAACATTCTCAAGTACCTGAGAAGGACTAAGGAGATGTTCCTGGTTTACGGTAATGGAGACCTCAGGGTCGAGTCCTTTACCGATTCAAGCTTCCAGAGTGACAAAGATGACAGCAAGTCTGTCTCGGGTTTTGTGTTTACCCTCAACGGAGGGGCGGTATGTTGGAGGAGTTCCAAGCAGGATACCGTCGCAGACTCGACGATGGAGGCTGAATACATTGCTGCAAGCGATGCCGCAAAAGAGGCGGTCTGGATTAAGAAGTTCATTAGTGAACTTCAGGTGGTTCCGTCCATTGTTGACCCAATACCTTTGTATTGCGATAACAATGGGGCTATAGCTTTAGCGAAGGAACCAAGGTCCCATCAGAAATCCAGGCACATCTTAAGGCGGTATCACCTGATCAGGGAGATCATTGATCGACAGGAGATCGAGGTGCGGAGAGTGGACACAAAGGACAACACTGCGGACCCATTCACAAAGGCTTTACCCCAGACTCAGTTCGAGCGGCTGATCGAGATGATAGGTCTTCGATACGCCAGTACATGGCCTTAGTGCAAGTGGGAGATTGTTAGCGTATATGCCCTAGAGGCCATTACTGTATCATACTAGTATGTATATTACTTGATGGAAGCTTGGGATATTCACAGTTGTACAGACAATCTTGCTCAATATAGTAGTATGCTACTTGGTTTGCCTCTGCTTTAATGTGTACATGTGTGTTTATTTATTATATCACCTATACGCATTAGTAGAGCCCTTAGGATCTTTGCTTGATTACCGGCGTTGTGATGGCGATCACACTCGTGGGGGCTGGGTAATCTACAAGCACATCCTTATACACGTCCCTAGTCGTGGGAGTACCGAGATAGGGCATCGATACTCCGGAGTAGACTAGCGTATGCGCTTCTCATCCCAGCACGGGAGACGGTCTGTCCCACAGCCGTCAGTACGTCGTACTTGAGATAGTATGCGGGTGCTCGTTGGGTTACGAGTACACTGGACAGGACTCGTCGGGAACTGATGGTTGGTATTATACCTATCGTCAGTTATCAGTTCCCAGGTGACATGAGTACAGCTTAGTCCGCTGACTTGACACTGTCACTTCGCCTCGAGTGTGTTCCCACTGTTCTTTGATTACTACCCTACCACGGCTCTATTGAGTCATGCAAACAGGTAGTAGTTGGGAGCAGTCCCGAAGCACTTGGAGGCAGTGACGGTTAGACAGGATTCGTCTCTCCCGGTATTGGGAGTTGACATCGCGCTGTGTCTAGGAGAGCCATTACACAAGTAGTCCCTGGCCAGGGCAAGCGAGATGTACTGGTAGGTTCCAGTGTTATCTCAGGGTGTATTGGGCTTCACTCCGACACGACTTGTACCGCTATTAGGGGACTGACGTTTACCGCCCCCCTAGGCCCGCCATGCGATGTATCAGACGAACAGACCGGACTGTACGGAGAATGTCACATTCAGACTCAGTAGGAGTTCAGATGGGGTTTCACCTCGTCAGCCTTCTTGTCGACATCTACCTGGGGACCGTTATGCACAGCTAGTGCCGCTTGCGGTCTGTGGTTAAACCCACTGCCAGCGTAGTGTCGAGTCTTTAGAGTCCCACACAGAGGGTATTCGCCTCTGGGCAAAACAGAGTAGAGGTCGCATGGTTTTGCGACAGGGTTCGTTCTCATCCGCGCACTTGTGCACGTTTGGAGTCCGGACGGTTTATACTGGCAGGCTCTGGTTTGAGCCAGATACTGGTATATGTTTTTGGGGTTGCTTTTATATCTTGGTATTCTTGTTCCTCGGAACGAGAATGCAGGTGTGTATGCACAGTTGCTTGAGGCGGAGAATGAGGTTTTTCATTAGGGTTTCGGATCGGGTGCGTATGCACAGTTGACAGTCTTCTTTTTCCAAACCCTAATGGATTTATATATTATCTATTAATAATAATAATTAAATGAGAATTATGTTATGGTTGTTTTTTTGTTGACTTGTTGACCTTGGTTGACTTGTTGACCATTGACCACTTTCATGCCTTGAAAGTCTTCCTTGATTCATGCTTACTTTTTATTAAATGAAGCATGGTTGTGGTCATTCAAAATACTACCATCAACTATTCTCATTTTCAATTATTATCATTTAGATAATATTTTTCTTTTGCAATATGGTTGCAAGAAAGAAAAATGAGAGCTTATTCTATCATAACCTCTCTCTCTCCTCATTTTCATCTTCTTCCTCCTCTTGAAAAGAGAAACCTTCTCATGTGTTGAGAATCATTCTCTTTAGATAGAAAAGCAAACCCTAATCACTCTCTACTCATTCTAGGATGAAGGTTTAGCAAGCCGGAAACCCTAGTTCACTCAAAGATCGAGGAAGAGCCCAAAGTCGAACCTTCGAGGTGGATCTATCTTCGGCAAGAAGAAGGCGACGAGAAGAGGACCATTCCAGCTTCTACAAAGAACAAGAAAGAAGAACAACAACAAGAAGAGAAGGAGTTCAAGTTTAGGTATAACCATCAACATAGTAGCTAACTCTCTTTAGCTAGAATACTAGTTTTAGTTTAGCAAAGATCCGGCTTTTACGGTCCATGTTACAAAGTTTAGAAAAAAATTTTGATTTACCGTTTCCGCAACCCCGTAAGTACCGGGAGAGGTAACGTGGACCTAACACCAAGCTCCTCCACATTTTGTTCTTGTTTCATCCCTCCACCAAATGGCACCTCCTTAACCCCAAAATGAGACATGGATCTCTACACCACTCTTTCTACAGTAAATCTTGGGCACGTCGAGTAGCCGGCTTCGTGCCCGAGTTGCCTCGGCATTGAGGTGGGAGCCCGTAAACAAAGTAGGCGTTGTGATGCACTTCCGGCGATGAGGAGGAGACAGAACTTTCCGCAGGAGATCGGAACCATGACGAGAAGACCGGAGGACTTGGATCGTCGGTATATCTCTATTCCCTTCTCTTTGTAGTTAGCTAGATTTAGTTTAATGGCCCGATCCGGGTTTAGTGCGCGGTGGTGCCGGTTTGCTAAGTTCGCAAAATTAAAGTTTATCACCGCTTCCGCATTCCGGCGTCGGTTTGACGGCCGGGACGCCGCCGTGCACTTACAGTGGTATCAGAGCCTGGCCATTAACTTAGTCTAGCTTGGTTTAATGTGTTTGCAATTCGGATCGATCAAAAATCCCAAAACCCGCATTTCCTTCAGCATCAGTTTCTGTTGAAAATTTTTGGTCTCGAAAATTTTTTCAGGTTGTAAAACATTGATGTACTGGAAGTAACAAGCCCACTGTAGAAATTCGACGCAGTAATTCGACGACCAGAGCGCGGAACCGCGGCAATTACCCCCTTGGGCCGCGGTTCCGCCGCGCAATGGTGTCCTTACTGTATCGAACTTCTTCAGTTGCTTTGTGGGCTTAAAATAGGGGTTTTGGAATTTTAAAATTGGGCCAATTATTTCTGTGAGTGCTACAGTATTCCTTTGGGGCCCACTTGTTATAATTTGATCGATCGGATATTTTTAAACACATTATTTCACAGTATTTACATTATATCTGCGACCGTGAATGTCACTTGATCGGTAAATCCGGTCTAACTGCTATAGCCCGGTTAGACGGATTTGCGAACGTGACTTTCACGTTGATATTCTGTTTTTGCTGTAATGTTGCGGATCGGTCGTGGGGATAGCCTGGATGCAATGCTAGTACAGTTGTGGTTGTATTATGTACATTTGATATTGCGGGGCGAGCGTCCGACATGTGGACTGCCGTCACTGCCTGTTTGTATTATTATTTTGGGGCACGACCTGGTTGCGGTCGATGTACCCGTTGTATGTATATTTTACTTTCTGTACTAGGATTACCCCGCGGAGGGGTGCACGGATAGCCGGATTCTAGAAGGCAACAAGCCCGCATCTCATGGCATTGAGACGGAGGGGGCTTCACTCTAGGATTGGCGGGCTATTCGCCGCACTCGTAGAGGGTACAGGTTGACCCAGGAGGGGTGCCCAAGTTACCGGATTCCGTGAAGTGCTGGGTGGTCCATTCACGGTACTGAAGGGGGCTGCCTCGCTTCAGGTTTTGGCGGGTGACTTGCCGCGCCCGTAGGGGTCTAGGATTTCATTGCACAGGCTATCCACACGACCAGGGGAACGTCGGGTTTCAGCAGTGGCTCTGTGAAACCCGGGGATCCCAGATATCTGTATTGTTTCTGTGATGCTGTACATTTCTGTGATGTTGCATTTTATTCACGCCTTGAGCGAATATAATATATTGGTATATATATTAGTAGATGTTGTATATGTTTTGCATCCGCGCTAGTCCAGTCCCCGCTCTGTCGTTAGTTAGCTAACCTAACGGGTAATGACGGGACCCAGTGGCGAATGCGGATGGCATATACGTACATCAGTATATTTTCGTTCTTTTTGGTGTGATCAATTGATGGGACTGCGTTGATTCGGATCAATGCAAGTTAAAAACAAACCAAATCTGATGTTGTTGGAACACTTTTTCAAAAAGCTGTTATTGCAAGGACGTTCACTTTTGTTTTGCATCGTGATATTCATTTAGAATATCCTGCTCCTCAGTCGACGAGGCAAGGGCCGAGATCCCTTCACCGGGAGTGACCCCTTGGACAATAAGTTTGCGTCAGGGCATTAACTTCACTATAGCCGATTACTTTTGCTTTGCATCGTGGTATTCAGTTGGAATATCCTGCACCTCATTCTACGGGGAAAGAGCCGAGATCCCTTCACCGGGAGTGACCTCTTTAGCAACGGTTTTCGTCACTATATTTTTAAAAGCTATCCGTTCCTTCAACGATATCAAGTTCTTTACGTTAAAGGTTTTCGCCAGAAACCATTCGTAGCCCTCCGTCGTTTCAGACGGGTAGCACGTAGTATTCATGCTATGTTTGTTGGCCTTCGTCAAGGCATAGTGTATGGTAGCTGCTTGTTGCCTTTCTGCAGCATAGATAGATGCGTTGGTTTGGGACAGTCGTATAGCCTTGTTGGCCTTCGTCAAGGGCTTGTGCGGGTGGGTTCAAATCAACCTGGAGAATGACGGGTAGAACTTGACATGTGACTTATGATTTGTTGGCCTTCGTCAAGGTCATAAGAGCATGGGGCAGAAATCACATCGGGAGTTTCAAAAGAACTGAAACTTGCCAGATATGCGCATACCTTCTGGAGTGTGGTAGCGTGAGCGGATTCCGTCACGTTATCATGCGATGAGAGTTGGATCCCGATTCCCACTGATGAGTTAGTTTACTCCTCGGGTGACCCCGACTAATTCTTCTTTCAGGTTTGGAGGAGAATTTGAGATACAGTGGGAGGATTCCAGATTAGATAAATTGGTAACCATTCTGATCTAGGTTAGAGTGCACGCTGAGTGTTTCTTTTCTCTCTCTCTTCGGCAGCGACCATTGACCCGACCCTAAGACTATGACTCAGTGACCAAGTTGACCGAACCTTCTTAACACTGGCTTTTGGATTGTCAGAGTTGCAAACCTCATTACCACTCCTACTTTTACCCTTTTCTCCAGGACACCCCGTATTACTACGAACGTCCACTTCCATTGGACAAAACCATCGTATGGTTAGATACGAACTCGAAGGAATTTATTCGAGGATGGTTTCAGGTTCTGGAGAAAACGGATAGGATTATTCAGTTGTCTTTTCCTTTTACCCTCTCTCAGGTTACGAGTACTCCTTGGTTTAGGGGTAGTACACCTATTACGCAAATTGGATTGTCTTCTTCCAAACCTTAGGCTGGTGCCGACCGGTAGGGAATGAAGAAAACCAATTAGCCTAACGATGGTGTACAGAAGGTATTAAGTTCAGACAAAGCAAGGGATTAGTAAGAGGGCAAAGTAAATTGCAACAGATATTCACGACCAAACCAAATATTTCGTTACCACTCCCACATCACCTTTGTATTTCTCCAGGACACTCCGTATCACTACGAAGATCCACAGTTTATTTGGATACTCCATCGTATGGTTATATACGAACTTGAAAGGAACTTGTTCCAGTTCGGGGATGGATTCTGGTTCAGGAGAAATAGGAATAAGATTTATTCAGGTGTCTTTTATCTTCACCCTCTCTCATTGCGAGTGTTCCTAGGATTAGGACAGTACACCCATTATGCTTATTGGATAGTCTTCTTCCAAACCATAGGCTGGTGCCGAACGGTAGGGAAGGAAGAAAACCATTTGGCCTAAAGGGGTGTGCAGAAGGTAATGACTAAAGACATATGAAGGGATTTGGAGAGGTGGCAAAGAATTATACGGTTACAGTCGTGAATCTGGAAGAGGCATTACTAGGAATACCAGAATACCCCATCGGAACATTTCAATGTTTCAGTTTCACTGTGTAATGTTAAAGGAAAACTGATTTCCTGATTAGATACTTACTCCAGGGTAGGTATTTACCAGGTACGATTCTCACATCTGTATGGTTTTACAGATGATGAGTGGGAGTAAGTTGTTGGGAATTGGGTGATTATCCTCATTATATCGGGATTCGTTGTAATCGGTGATATTTGAGGAAATCACCTGGGCTGTTTGCCGGTTGGCAAATATTTGGTTTTGAATATCCGCTGTTATGCACCAATTTCAAATCGATATATCTGTACGTCTATTTTCATAGAGTGAGATGTACCTTTTTGAAATTATGTCTGCGACATTTACCTATATCAGTGGATGGCTAGGTAAGGAGCATTAAGCAGCGGTGTAATTCTTCTTGACCATAAGTACAGTTTTCAACCTACGACACACAGTGAATGAGTTATCAGACTCAAGGGACTTATACAGAGTATTGTATGTTGTCCAGGGTCCATAAGGACAGAGGGGTTGGTCCTCGTACTATATTCGGTTTACTTATGACTTCTCTAGTTTTTAGACAAGTGTTTCGTAGAAACACAGGGTCCGAATTTAGAGAAGTTATAGGTATTTGAATAGAGTAGAGAACCAAGTATAGCAAGTATCGGGATTCTTCAAAGTAATCGAAGATGTAGATACTTGTATATGGTATTCAGTTGATAGTAGTGATTAAGAGAAATTGCTTCTCTTTCAGGTTACTCATAATTGGAAGCATTCCTAAGTTGAGTAACGCTGATCGGCCTCCTTCCATTTAGTTGACATGCACTGGAGACAGCTGCATGATTTAAATCTGGTTCAATTAAATCAGTGCCTCTGGCCCTATATTGGATATAGAACAGTTCGTATCTTAACGATGTTAAGGTACGGGGAGTTGTCCGGCTTATGATTAAAACCAGACACTGGACAACTCAAGGCACGTTTCTGTAATGGCTGTTTGTGGGTTGACCCAGGCTATGACGAGGGTTGACTTTCTACCATCTGGATGAACAATAGCGATATTGTTCTAGACTCGCCACAGTTTTATTAAAAATGGATTTTTTCAGAAAACAGTAGTGGGAGTATGGTAGAACTGGAAGTGATTCCAGAACCACAAACGATTACTGAAGATTTGATAAGGAACCTAAAGATTCAATCTGGATTGACATTCCATTGGCCACTCCGCAGATAAGGTAGGTAACTTCAGGCACCCGAGAGGCACTACGGTAGCCTCAAGGACGGTGACAGGGAAGTTCTTGTTTACACAAAATTGCCATTGCTGTTGTTCCAGGTTACGAGACCCGGCGGGAGGATGAGTATAGCGTCGTTCTAAACCAGTTTTAGAAGTGTACGTCTATATGACTCTGCCAGAGGGTTATCGTAGTCAGTGGGAGCAGCGGAAGCATTGGTGGACAGGTTGCTTATGTCTATTTATAGACTAGAGCAGATGTAGCGGAGATAGATCATCTATTTCTGACGTGACAGTCATGGGTTTGACTTCATCAGAATAGGGGATGGATCTGTTGAGAAGGTAGTAGGGTGTGATATCCTGGTATTTGGATGATATACACAGAGTAGGAAAAGAAACTCCTACACTACGATCGGTTATACTTTGGTCGTCACACAGTTGTTTCTCCACAAAGGAAATGGATTTTATATCAGACATACTGGTTACTAGATCTATGGTTTTAGATCTAGATTTGGGTGGTTTCCCAATCAGGGTACTTGACAGCATTCTAAGAGTATTTAGGATGGACGACTCCTGGCACGGTAGTGTACCTGCAGGTAATGGAGTCACCCTCTCCAAAGGTGTCTTACAGACTAAAGGGGAGAGGGACGGGCATGATTGGCAGATCACTTGCTCAGGCAATTGAGTCAATCGTGAGATGTCAAGTACCACACCAGATGTTGTTCTTGCACTAGATGCAATAAGTTGACATTAATCCAATCCTGGAGAAACAGTCCGAAGCAGTTTTAGAACATAAGTGGATGTTCTAGGGATATGATAATGACAGCCTCATTCAGGAGACAGTTATCATTCCAGGCTTCCAAGGTGACATGGACGACAAGGAGGTTGTCAGAGTTATAGTTTTCCTTCTGATGAGGGGCAGTATTTTGGACAGGTGGTCCAAGGCAATACTGAGGGAGGCATGGCGCGCAGGATACTGATTAAGTTCAGTTGACGATACAGTCTAAGAAGTTTGGATTTGGAGTTCATTTATGAGCTAGGTCCCATCAGACATCCAGACATATTCTGAGACAGGTATTGCTCTTTTCGGGAGATGGCTTTCTCCGCGAACTTGAGATACAGAGAGACATAGAAAGAAACAACTAAGCGGATCCACTCACTGAGGCTATTCCTCGAACGCAATAGTTCCGCAAACGAGCTTTGTGAGACTGACTAGTAGAGGAGTTGGATGTTCGGTATCACACGGGCTGTGAGTATGCGACATCGCAATAAATAGCCTTGAGTGCAAGTGGGAGATTGTTGGAGATAGTGCCCTCAGAGTCAATTATTAGGTCACATGTACGTGATTGTAATGATTGAGGGAGGACCTATCCCGGTAGGACAGTCTTACTCGAGATGATAGTATGCTATCTGGTTTACCTTTATCATCGTGTACTGCTTTAAGTGACCTGACAAGTCGCTATTACACGTTGATAGAGCCCCTAGGATTCTTGCTTGACCACCAGCAGTATGAGGGCGATCATATAAGTGGGAGCTGGGGGTCTATAAGCATATCCTTAAAAGGTCCCTAGTCGTGAGAGTTTCGAGACAGGGCATCGATTCTCCATAGTAGACTAGTGTATACAGTCGAGACCCCGACGAGGGGCGGTGGCCGGTCTCACAAGCCACTGGTGTCAGTTGGATCACCTAAGATGTATACAGGTGCTCATTGGGTTATGAGTACACCGGACAGGACTCGCCGGGAACATGCTAGTTGGTCATATACCAGACGTCAGATGGCAGTTCCCTGGTGACATGTGTGCAGGTTAGTTCATCGACCTGGGGATCGTCATTTGTCTCGTGTGAGTTCCCACTGTACTTTGATTACTACCCTACCACGGCTCAAAGGAGTCGTGCAAACAGGTTTTAGTTGGGTACAGTCCCGAGCCACATGGAGGCAGTGAGCGTATCTTCAGGGGTTCGTCTCTCCCGGTATTGGGGGTGAGGTCGTGCTGTGTCTAGGAGAGCCATTACACGAAGCCCTCGGCCGAGGCAAGGAGATTTACTGGTAGGTATTCCAGTAGTATCTCAGGGTGTTCTGGGCTACACTCCGACACGACTTGTACCGCTTTTGGGGGTCTGACTTTTACCAACCCCCTAGGCCCGCCATGCGATGCTCATAGACGAACGGACCGGACTGTACGGATATTGTCACTGACAGGCTCAGTAGGGAGTCAGGCTGAGTTCGCTTACAGACGTCCCTTTTGGTCAATACCTGGTAGCCCGTTATGTATTGGCTTATACCTCTAACGTGCTAGTGGTTAAATCCACAACCAAGGTGTTGACGAGTCTTTAGAGTCCCCCACATTCAGTTACTCAGCTTTCGGGCGAAAGGTTGTAGAGGTCGTATGGAGATATGGCAAGGTCCGATCAGATACGTGCAGTATTGCACGGATCAGGATCGGACAGTTTGTACTATAGGCCGTATGGTTATATGGCAGGGTTCGATCAGATACGTGCGGTATTGCACGGATCAGGATCGAACAGATATTACTAGCCGGCTTTGGTTTAAGCCGGATCCTAGTATAGTACAGTGTAGATTTTGTCTCATTGCATTTGTATTTCGGTTGAAATACAGATGCGGGTGTGTATGCACAGTATCGGGGGTTTTCCTGTAATTTATTACGGGACCAGTTTTCTGGAGTTGCCAGTTTGCTTTCCGTTTCGGCCGATTTCCTTTGTTCCGTTCATTGGCCGAAGATTGGTGGAGGAGGGTTTATTTGCATTGTTGCAAATAGGCATTAGTGGAGGGGGTTCTTTGCTTATATTTGTATCATGATGGTTTTCATGATAAGCACCATCACTTGACTTCTTCTTCTCATGATGGCTTGACTTTTTGAAGCCATCAAGCATGTGATGATGGTAGGTTTGAGTGTTGGATTTGTTTTAGTGATGATGGTTGATTTTGATAGCCATTCCTCTTTCTCTCTCTTGCATGATAGAGTTTTCCCACTCATTCTTTTGGTTTCAATCTCATTCTCTCCATTCCTCTAGTGCATGGCCGGCCAAGCATTTTGGGGGGCTGTCCAAATTTTTGGGGAGGTATTTTTGTTCATATCATGCTCCAAAATACCCCAAGCTCCTCCACATTTTGTTCTTGTTTCATCCCTCCACCAAATGGCACCTCCTTAACCCCAAAATGAGACATGGATCTCTACACCACTCTTTCTACAGTAAATCTTGGGCACGTCGAGTAGCCGGCTTCGTGCCCGAGTTGCCTCGGCATTGAGGTGGGAGCCCGTAAACAAAGTAGGCGTTGTGGTGCACTTCCGGCGATGAGGAGGAGACAGGACTTTCCGCAGGAGATCGGAACCATGACGAGAAGACCGGAGGACTTGGATCGTCGGTATATCTCTATTCCCTTCTCTTTGTAGTTAGCTAGATTTAGTTTAATGGCCCGATCCGGGTTTAGTGCGCGGTGGTGCCGGTTTGCTAAGTTCGCAAAATTAAAGTTTATCACCGCTTCCGCATTCCGGCGTCGGTTTGACGGCCGGGGCGCCGCCGTGCACTTACATACGGATGCGGGTATGTATATACGGATGAGTGGTATTCTAGTAATTCATTATAAGATTACTTTAGAGTTGTCATTTCTTTTTGTGGATTAAACATTTAGATTAATGTTTATTTGGTATGTGGAAATTGTGACTCATTGCTTTTTATATGTGCACTTGGTGACTCATGGATATGAGTCATGAAGTGATTCATGGTGACATGTGGTTTTTTTATTTTTAGGTGAGATATTTAGTATGGGATAATTTGTGGTGAGCAAGGAAGATCTTTTATTTGAAGAGGAATTTCTTTAGTTGATTGCTTACAAAAGAACTCACAACACTCACAAGAGAAAAAAAGCAGACACTTTTCTTTACTTGTTTTCTTAAGCTCACACTTTCCTCGCCTCATGGTATCTTCTTCAATCTCCACCCAAACTCTCTCATGAGTTGAGAATCCTTGGGTGTATTGAGACAAAATATTCACACACACTCTCTACTTCATCTTGGCTATCTAGGCTAGCAAACTAGATACCCGAGTTGCCTCGGATTTGAGGCGGGAGCCCGTATTACTAACCCTCGACGTGGATCGTCTTCGATGGGGGGAGACCGGAGATCAAAATTGATCGAGGAAGCCGCGAGGAGATTGGGACAGAGGTTGAAGACCGAAGGACACAGATCGTTTGATATAACCTCTCTAAACTCCTTTCATAGAACAAGTATAGGGTTAATGGTACGATCCGTAGATTAGGCTTCCGTTAGCGCCGGTTTAATTAAGTTTTTGTTCCGCATTTGGCCACAGATTGATGGCCGGGACACTGCCGTAACCCAATAACATGCAGCAAAACGCAAAAGCTTCCCACATCCTCAAATCTCCAAAATTTATACAAACACAATCATTACATACAAACAAAAAACCCTCTCAAGCATTTATACAAACACATTTCAAATACCATTATCTCCAAAATATATATAAACATATTCTAAATACTAAACAACTAAAAAAAATCAATTACACAAACACATTCCAAATATCATTCTCCATTCACACTTCTTCAACCCATTGGACCGCATATTGTGGAAGGGGCGCATGGCGAAGGAGACGGAGAAGGACTTGCAGACGGCCTCGATGAGGATGGCTTAGATGAAGACGTCGGGGGTGATGTCTCTCTATAGCATTTTGTCGAGCAGGCACTACAGGAAAACCAAGTATTCCCAAGGGACAAATCCCTTGGGATTAAAGTGTTTTCCCTTGGGAATGCGTATTCCCCAAGGAAATATTTGAATTTTCTTAGGAAAAAGTCGTCTGCGGTGAGTAGGCTTGTGAATGCCTCTATCCCTAAGGGATTAGCCCATGGGAATGTTATCCCCAAGGGCTCTTTCCCAAGGGATGAGCGCGAAGGAATTGACTATTTTTTTAATTTTTTTTTTATATTTAATAAGATATACATCCCCAAAGGATTAGCCCTTGGGAATCTTATCCCAAGGATTCTTTGCCAAGGAATTGGCACTCAGGAAATAAACTTTTTTTTATTTTTAAAATTTAATAAAACATACATCCTCAAGGGATTATCACTTGGGAATGTATTATCTTATTCCCAAGGGTGTATCCCTCGAGAATGTTCGATTATAACGATAAACAAAAATTCAAAACAACAAATACAATACTCAATTCAACTTAATTAAAGAAGGTCATACAAAACACAAAAACAATCTCAAATACTTAGCAAACTGTAACATTTTTTCAACATTGTCTGAAGTAAGCAAATCCTTTTATTTTTCTTCTAATGAAATAAACCATAAACATCCCTAGATAAACATACTAAAAAGAATACTGCTCCTAAGTAAGCAAGCCCTTCTAGTTTTCCACACTCACGTCATCCTCATCATCTTCTTCTTCATGTTCATTTCCAACCTGAAATGAAAACAAGTCATTATAAATACTTAATTTAATTCTTACGCAAATCTAAACCAGAATATAATACACAAATTGAAATTGCACACCAAAACTTTGCATCTGTTGGCTAAAATTCAATGTTCAGTAAGTGCCAACACAAGCATTGCATAGAGAATGAATAAATTCAAGCATCAATAGCAACCCCACTTTTGATTTAATAGTAAATCACAGATTGATAATCATAAATAACCATAGCTATTAAAAATTATATGAAATACCTGATTTTTGCTTGCGCCGGAACTTATTGAGCCCCACTCTTCATTTATTTGTTCAATAAAGTGTTGTTGATCGTCTTGCGGTGGTCTTGATAGAATATCGGCGACGACCTTTTGTGCCTTTGCATGTTTTTTTAGCATATCACAAGTTAGTGCTTTCAATTAGAGAAATTCAGTTCGGGATACAGGAGGTTGATAGTCTTGATCCATCCATAAAGTTGATGGTGAGGTGTGCTCAGACGGCCTAAGTGCCCCAACTCCCCCTGATGATGCTCAATATTGACGACCCCCAAGATCAGGACACGTGGCAGATGACGTCCCAGAACTCAGAAGAAAGGGCTCACAGGGACCGACCAGGCCACCCCCGTACCCGACCTGCAAGCACAAGCCGACCCTCCTCAAGGCCCCCTGCAAATTGGCCTCCTCGGCCCCTCAGCTCGGCCCCTCAGCTCGCCCCAAGCTACCACAAGACCAAGACTCCTCGGCCTTCTCGCTCGTCCCCGAGCTCCCCAGCCGAGGCCGTCTTCCTCGGTCCTCCGACCAACTCCACCGCTCACAGGCGTAACCGCCGCTCCGCAAATCTCGACATGCACAGATTCTCCGCCAGCAACATCCCACGTTCCACGCCATCATGATCTCCATTAATAGGCGATCCGTTCTCTATGCGAGCGTGACGTCGGGAGCATAACTGTCGGCGAGATTCTCGCGCCCGCTGCTGCGTGCTACCACCGCTATATAAACCCCCATCACCGAGGGGTCAAGTAAGCCCTTTCTTATTCCACTTAGCCGTTACTCTGCTCGGATCTCGTACTAACTTGATCGTCGGAAGGTCCTCGGTGGTACCAAACCATCCTGGGACTTCTTTGCAGGTACTCGGCGCTAAACTCCTCAAATCATCAATCTCCTCAAAACCCATTGAGACCCACACGCAACAGGAGATCACCTCCAAAATCCATCAGGAGATCGACGGAAGACAACATCTGAAGGAGACCCGAAAAGGACTTCCATCACCCCCCTAATTCTATATTTGTTCTTTTTGTAAGCACCATATACTTCTTGAACAAAACGATCCTGAACTTCAGTTGGAAGCTCATCATTTACTAAGATTCCAGATTCTTGAGCTTGGAGGGTTGCCATCTCAACGCCATGAGATAAAGTATGCTATAACACACAGAAAAAAAATTGTGATGTTGGAAAGTAAAATAAGAGAAAAGGAAATGTCTTTTTTATGTTACATATTTCAATAATGAATCCATCATTATAAATTCTTAGAAGAGAATTATGCGATGTCCACTACATAATTTTATGATGAGAAAGAGATCTATAATATACGTCATTCTAAGTCATTCTAAATCGAAAAAACTTTTATTCAAATTTACCACCATCTGAAACCTCTTTTTCTTCTCCTCATTTTTGTATTTGTTTCTATTAGGCGGATCTGACGAGCTCATCAATTCTTGGTTTCTTATTCTGCTTCTAAGGTCAATAAAAAACATTAAGCTCTAATTTCAACTTTATTAGAAAAAAAACATAAATCAGAAGAGAGCATTATACATAAAGCAAATGCAAAGAAGCCATATTACTCACATTTTTCTGCTCCATTTTATATTCTAGCTGGCTAAAACTTAACGAACCATTGTGATGGACCATATCATTCTTTGCCCTATTTGCTTTGCTTGCTACATACCTCTTCTGCAAGTTTCATAAAACATTAATAGCAAAGGATAAGTATCATTGTCATTATAAACTCTTGTAAAATAACCAAATAATTACTTTACCTTAGTCACATCCGTCCCCCAGTAATATAAGAGCACAGCAAAGTGGATCGAGTCAACTCGGGCATAGAAATGCCAAAAACATTCCCAATCCTCCTCATATTTCTCGAAATATTCATCCTTCAATGTACTCTTGAATTGTGAGACCATCTCTAGCATCTTAGTGAATACGTATGTCCATGCTTTAGGATTATCATCAATGACAAAATATTGCTACAAAATATAGAAACACATTAGAACTTTACTTATTTACAATACAAAAATATTAAGATCTGTATTGCCTCCAAATCTCTCCAAGCCAGCTCTAAGCATCTAAATAGATGATCCAACCACGAAAAATAAGGATTGAAAAGGTCTGCACATTTAGCAAGACAACCCAAGTAGTTATTAAATTTTTTGCCCCAATCCCCGACAGGTTGGCCTTGTTGATTCCATTCTATAACAACCTGCTTACCATCTTCAGGCATACAACTATCATGGTTGTTTCCACCTCTTCCAGTCTTCAGAGCCCTTTCCTGATCTATAAAACACTGTTAATTGTATAAAGTGAAAAATTTACAAGCTTAAAGTCTATAAAAGAAGCGTAATACTTCAAATAGCTCAAGTTCAAAATCAAAATGAGGAAACAAAATAAAATGAGGATAGCCCAAGTCCATATATATATATATATATATATATATATATATATATATATATATATATATAGATAGATAGATAGAGAGAGAGAGAGAGAGAGAGATGGAAAACAAATAGTGTCTGGTGATAAATTAGCTTACATAAATAGTGTCTGGTGATAAATAAGCTTAAATAATAAATACAGATGAGTTTTGGCAAGCAAAATATATGAGAAAATGAGGATAAAAAAGAATATTACCACCCATACGCCGTGTGATCTCCAACTTGGCCGTTTGGTACCTACGAACAAACTCAGGCCTTCGCTTTTGAAATTCAGCTTCTGCCTTCCTACTTCGTGTCTCCCTATAGCGCATTGATAGATGCGCCTCAATAGGTAGCGGCCTCCTCTCATCGGAAGGTAAACGATCAACAAACCGAACTATTGTCTTTGCCCTTGCTGTATCAGTGTTAGGAGTTACCTCAGGTAAATCTTCATTTTCTCTATGAACCCCATCTACTGATTCAGGATAATCTGAGCCTAATCGAATGTGAGTTGCGCAATCACTTGCTTCGACACTTCGGAGATCTACAAGTTATGAAACGGGAACACATCAGCACAACACACATTTATTACTAGATGATATTAGTACTCTTTTTAAGTCCTTATTCTAGCATATGATCACAGAGAAAAAATATGTGTAAACCACACCAAGCATCAAATTTGGAATGCTTTATGATAACATGAAAGTAATCATATGCATAAAAAGTCCATATATATGCATGCCTAGATGTACCATTAGTTAGCTTCTCTACTTTATTATCCTATTGCAGGAAGTGTTAGATGAAACTAGAAAATCGTAAAAAGTCAGATTAAGATATCTGTTTACCATGTGCATGAGTAGCTACTTAACAAAGTCATTGTAAAAAGCCTGACAAAGATATAAGCATGATGAAATTTGAAAAAAAATTCAACCATTATTTAAGAATTGAAGCAAATTAGAGTGATATTACAAAGCAGAACCGGCTTGTGATGGGGACGATGAGACAGAAGCATGTGTAGCGCTTGTTGTCGGAAATGCTGAGGACACACCTGATGAACTGTTGCCTTTCTTTCTCTGTCTGAATAATCTATTCATCTGCAAATTATTATGAAAACCGCATCATGTGTATTAGAATCTAATACATATGTAAGATTGTACAGTCATGGGTCATTTTGCTATCAAATATATGTAGACGATTTTAATCATTTGATGCTTATGTACTATGATATAGGCTTTTTGTAATTACCATTCATTGTTGTAAGTCAAGAATGGTCAATGCAGATTATAGTTAACTGACGAAGAAAAATTGTGCAACTGATCAGGTACAAAACATATTTACTCTAAAATTATGCAACTCAAAGGCAATCTGAAAAAACAAGAAAAATTGCAGCTAATTGAAGAAGCAATATGAAATCTCTGGCACCCATATCGTCTATTTGCATCTAAAAACAAGAAATCTGTAGCAATCAGTCAGTCAATTTGCGAAGCAAAATATCTACGAACAAGAAATCTGAAGCAAACATCCCTCTATTTGCAAAACAATCAGGAATCAATGAAGACTACTGACCTCACAAAATATCATGTATAAACAAGTCTTAAGTCATTTGGAAATATTGATCGCAATGGTCTTAACTGGTGATATAGCCGAAACATGCACAATAAAAATAATCATGTTCAAAATGCTGCTTACAACACTGCCCTCACAAAATAATTGATGGCATTATTCCGAATTTCTTCACAACTTGTAGCAGGTATTACTATATGTGGTGTCAGCGATCACCAACACCAACATGATCATATCACATAGAACAGCCAAATACGGTATTTTTTGCATTTTTGGTACACAAAATACATGAGCTCTGCTGAAACAAAAAATATAGCATTACAATCATCATTTCAGATAAACAGTTTCATATCAGACTAATTCTTTTGTTAATCATCATTTCAGATAAACAGCTTCATAGCATTACAATCATCATATGTGGATCTCAAATTACAAAAAAAAACTCTCACTGCTTAGTTGCCTTGCTACCCTGGTGGAACTACCCTTTGATTTTCATCCAAAACAAGGTTGAGAATTGGAAAAGATCCAATGATGAGTGGCCACTCTGTGGAAAAACAAGCACACCCAGTCTTGGATGACGATGCAATATCCCAAGAGAATCACCCCCCTTAAGCCAACAAGACTACGAACATACAGACGAAAAGAACAAAACTAATGCTTTTGTCAACCAAAGAAAACTGATAAAACTCTCACCCAAGCACAATAAAACTTACATATATTTCTATTTGGGGAAGAGTCGAATGCAAAAGTGAAAGAAAACTTACAATTGCAGCAATGAAAATCACAAAATAATCGATGGAAAGCCAAAATACCTGCGAAAGTTCAAAAATACATATCAAAATATGAAAAAGCATTACATAGAGAATAAAATTATATATCAACAGAAAGGGTAAGAGTTCGATTAGGAAACCTAGAGGGCGAAAGAGAGCGAGAGCACGCGACAACAAGAACACAGGGAGAGCGAGATCGAACGGGTGGGAATGAGTGAGGAAGAGAGAGAGAGAGAGAGAGAGATCGAGCGGGTGCGAGAGGGAGAGATCAAGCGGGCGAATGCGAGGGCATGAGAGAGGAGGGGCGAAGCGATGGCAAGAGAGAGAGGAGCGGCGAGAGCGAGGGCGTAAGAGAGAGAGAGAGAGTTCGAAAGAGAAAGAGAGTTCTCTCCTTCGAGTCCAAAGGTGCTGATGAGAGTTTTTATTTTCTTTTAGGTCCGCAGAGAAAATTGAGAAGGAATTAAGAACTGGGATGTGTTAGTTTTTTTTAAGATTTTGTTATTAAGTTTTTCTCAATTTATGTTTCTTAAAAAATGGTTTATTACCATAATTTGCTTTAAAATATATACTATGTAGGATATTTTTCTTGAGTTTGCTAAAATTATTCTTTGATAAAATTTTGGAAACAGCGCCAAACTGTCAAGAGAATTTTACTTATCAATATTTATATTTATAATAATTTTTCTTTTTCTAAATGGAAGGAATTATTTGCCAACTATTTTTTAGATTCTTTACCACGGAGAATCCGCACTCGAAGGAAAACAGTATCATTTTGGGAATTATTTATTTTAATATTTTTATTTTGAGGAAAAAAATCATGCCTAGAACAAAGTCCATATAAGTCTCAACACTGCTTAATAGTCCTCCCAAAAACCCTAACCCTAACGCAATGGCTCATTTATATTCCATGTCGAAACCTTTCATGACCCATCATCTTCTTAATGCAACGTCATCGTCGTTGCTGCTGCTTCTGCCAAGTTCCGACCTTTTCAATCTTGGCCGCCGCAAATTCACAACAGAGCAACAAGTCATTCGCTTAAGCCCCCCGACGCGAATTCCTACAATGAGGTGGTTTCAAGGTTGGCGAGTATGTTGAAGGTTGAAGAACAAGTGGGAGGAGGGAAACTAATTGACAGGATTTGGAAGGGAGAGGTGAAGTTTTACGGCGTCGAGGGGTATGAGATGCTGACCAAGGCTTTTTGTAAGCTCGGAAGGAGAGACGATGCGGTTAAGACAGTACAGAGTATGATGATGCAACTGGATGGAAGTTTATCGCTTAGCGTTAAAATGGATCTGGTAACGATTGGCCAGGCAGCATCGAGGACGGTGGATTGGGACGAAGAGTTTGCGTCATTATTTGAGGATTTTAAGATGAAGAAGAATGCAGAGAAACCGCCTGCCCAGCAATTTGAGGTTGAAGAAGTTTCAAATTTTAAAAGGCCGGAGCCAAAGCATGTCGACCAATTGTTTGAGTATATGATAGGGCAAATTAGTCTTGAAAGTTATCCAGTAATGTAGATGCTATCAATAATTCGTCTGTCCATCGAAATAATTTGGTTTGCTTCTCTTTTGAGTTTGCATAAAAAAAAACCAACAATATGAATGACTAATTATATGTACAAATTCTTGAGAATGATCAATGTTAGGGGCTGCATGGAAGATATCACCTGAAAAGCAGTAGACAAACAATATAATAATCAATTGCAACTACAATGGGGAGTCCATGGTAAGCAAAATAAGATACAGATGAACAAGAGAGAGTTTCTAATCACAAATAACTGATCGTGGAATTGGTTATACTTGGGGATCGGTTCTTAAATATTGTGGATGAGCTTGACTTTGGTACCCAGCTGATAGCAAACTGTATTTGGCTAATGACATCAAGGGCTTACATAGCTGATGGTGTATTATTCATAGTTGTAAGAAGAGGCCTAGGCGGAAGGGGCTTCAGACCGCTCCACTCTAGGCCTACGTGGTCGAACTAAGCGGTTAGAGCACCTAGCCCAAATTTAAGTTTACTGGTCCACCTAGACAATACATGGCTTCTAACCATATTATACATTGTTGTTTAATAACTTGATTGCTGTTGAGTATTATCTAGGTTACATCATACATGATCATTTTGTGCAATATTACATGTAAATTCATTATGTTTTTAGTAATATTTTTCATATACTTATATTATTATGAAAATATTAGTGAATAACTCATGTATTTCTTTGTTAATTTTGCATATACGGGTATATTTACTTACACTAGGTAAAACTGCCAAGGCGGCTAGGTGCAAGAAAGCACCCCTACCGTCTAACACCGCCTAGCGCTTCTTACAACCTTGATTTTATTAAATGAACAGGACCTTTAGACAATAATTGTGCTCTAACTTTGCATGGTTGGAACAAGATCAGAAACCGCACCAGCTATAACTAATTTGCTTCCTATTGAAAGTTTATTATATTTATCATGATTATGCTTACCTGTCGACGGATTTCCACTACCTTGGAAATTTGGATCATCACGGACGATTGCTTCCGGTCCCCATGCAAGCTTCCCACCAAAAATATTCCACACCCCATTTGGACTCTGGAATATATCAAGTCAAAAGTCAACTAAATATGAATGAATTCTTCGACGCCCAAAAAATCAATAGCAAGTAATGGTTTTCATACAATGGTATAATCCACACAATAAAAGGAAAAATCTTAGATAACAGATTATTCAAAACACATAAGCCCGGAACTATTGTGGTGGGGATATAAGCAGATGGTTCAATTTCTTATCTAAGAGCTTGATTCAGACAAGTAGAAGAACCTATGATAACGAAAGTCAGAAACAAAGGTAGCATGTGATCGTGCATTAAACCTCGGTATAATCATGCAATTAATACAGTATGATGATAGAGGCTCGAAATGTTGAATAAAGATTACGAGTGATCCGTATTATTATGTTTATATGAGTGGTGTTAACAAAGAGGTTGCCTTGATGAGATTTTACCACATCAAATGGTTTGTAGACATGCACCCACCAGTCAGTAGGTCATCAATTAGGATACAGATTGCTTGCAAAAAGGTTACTTTGAAGTTTGAACTTATACACTATCCAGAACCATATCACTAAATATACTTTCCAAGTCTTATATTATTTGATGATGAATAATTGTTCTCAACATCTTGTGTTTTGTAGAAATGTAATGCATCTAGGACTTGCAAAAACAGTTTCATTTATAAATCTTCTGAGCATAAAACCATAAATAAACAGAAAAACATAGACAAACAAAGTCTCCATATTATCAGAATAGATAGAAATTAGTAATATGGTTTAAAGCTAGAACACTGTATGGGCCAACTGTAAGCATGAGCGACTTGCATGCATAAAATAATAATAGGGCCATAACATATCAGTACCAAGAGTAGACAACTTGAATACGAAGCCTAATCTATAAATGTGGCGATATTGGATATACTACCTCATGACCTTGTTTAAAGCAGTGATCCGAGCCTACTTTGCAATCAATGCAGGAAGCTAATTATTCATCTAATGCCATTAAAGTCAAAATAGCATTCTTATATATTACATATACTGGACCAGATTGTAGATACAAATAGTTTCTTTCACTGATGTATTTTCATAACTATAGGATGTTTAAATAGTTCAATACATTTTAGCCCAAACAACCAATTGAGATCATCATATTCTAGACTCACGGTATCGGAACCCATCTCCTCACAGAGATTTAGGTCCTTTCCTTTCCTCTGTGTTTTCCAACTAGTTCTTCATAATCATGACTCCTTTTCTTCCTCAAATAGGAATAAATAAACAACAATAATCATCTATATCTCTATCCGTCACCCTCGTATTCCCAAAAATAGCCTCAACTCCAATAAAGGAGCGAACCAATTCACCCTATTCTATTCTAATTTAGCCATTAGATCCTACACCACATTAGTGACAACTCAAAAGTGGTGCTTTGAGTAAACGAAAAGCAATATGTTGCAATATCCAAAAGGACATGTGCTACGCATGTACATCAACTTGATAATATCGGCAGAGTGGATTTAATAGGATACCTGTTTATGTGCACATCTATGATTCAGTACCACATCTCCCAAGGCCTGACTAATGAAAATGCATTATGCAAATATAAAGTAATCCAGAAATATGATATGAGTTATAATTATTAGAGATAATACCGGATTTAAGTGAACCAGAGGTTCTAATTTGAGCACCAGAAGTTGAATAAGCAATCAGACACAGTTGGAGTAGGAGAAATTGTAGAATAATAAAATAAAGTATATATCATCTCGAGCATGGCATATAAGTTAACTCCTGCAGATGATAGTAAATCTTCCTGTTGCGGAAAAAACACTAGTGCATCTCATGTTTGAAAATTTTGGATAGTTTCGATCCAGTTCTGTCCAACATTGACCATTTGACCTTTGAGACTTCCAAGTTGTGATCTTAAAAATCAATCAGTACTGATTGAACGCTTACTGGATTTTAGAAAGAAAGAATGCTACTGACTTTTAGAAAAAACCCAATCACATAAGACTGTAATTCTCCACCGCATGAATTTACTTACTTTACTTCCAAGCATTCTTAAACAAATTCCTTCTTTCTTCGTCGTGGTTCATTAATTAAACCCTACAAGAGTGGAAATCATTATAACTTACTTTCATCATTGGCAGCTTCATAAATAATGAGTCTGAATACTGGCTGCATTTTTATCACCTTATCACAGCATAAAGAGGTGGTGTGCATCTTGCCTTTTTTCTTTTCTTTTCTTTTTTTGGGGGAGGGGAGGGGGTGGTGGGGAGGCAGTTACCGCCGCCGCCCCTCGCTATAACAGTCAATGGGATGACTTTGGGAAAATTATTTCTGGAATTTCATAATTTGGGAGATCCTTTCAACTTACCAAACACAAGGATTTTATAATCCATGAAAGGTACAGTGAACAATATATACCGACACGGTTATATAACTTTCTTAGAAATATGATGCACTGGAATAATATTCATGAGAATGTTATGTTTTTTCGAATCCTCCAGTCTGCATATCAACCGGGTCATTACATAAACATGATTGGGGAGCCTGCAATTCTAATCACATAGAGATTAATGTGTTCCTAAAATAAGATGCACTAACTGAATAATATCAAAATTTATCATCCTCCTATGTTTAGTAACCATCACATTCTTACTTATCCAATTGCAAAATGGCCCTTGAAAGCTGATGTTCAGATGTAGACAAATATATAGTTCAAATAAATTTTAGCCTCAATATGTTTGAAAAAAACCCACATAATATTGTACTTATTGATACAAGTAGGATGGAAAGGAGAACATAATAAAGCTAATATTGAAAGAAAACCAACTAAACAATGTACTAACTTTTTATTAGTAAACTTCCAAATAAAATCATCAATTTCAGATATTTTTTCAATTGAAAAAAGTGGACGATCCATCTAATCTTCTGTCGCAGTTTTCAAATATTAATATCAAAATGTAAATAAGAATCCTGATATGATTAGACCTACGGCCACTGCAGATAGCTGGGAGTTGTGAAGAGCCTGGATTGTATATTTAGTATGTTATAAAGTATAAGCTTACACATGAGAGAAAACACAGCTTTCAGATCGGTAAGAGGCTGATGAGATATAGCAAGAGTTAACACGACATGACCGTTCTTTAGTTCGTCAACGCCGACAAGTTTGTATTACCCAAAGTCATACAACCACTTTGCAGAACAGAGATATAAAGAGAATTTAAAATCTTAGTGCTATTGAAGGCTCACCAGAAGATCTTGAGCATGCATTTCCTCAATACACTGTTTAAGCTCCTCCACTGTCCCATAAGAAGAGTTCAAGTTGTAGAGATCAGAAGGCATATAACCTGCATCATATCCCAAACACCAAATCAGTAAATCCACAAGTAAATAAGGCATATAGCCTGCATCACACCGGGGAAAAAAATATTGACTGCATAACTATTTTCAATTTAACGCTACCATGATTAATTAATCAAATTGTAACAGAGCCTAAATAGCCAGCACAGGAATAACAATGCCAGACAAAATATTTGGCCAAAAGAAAAGTGCAAGACAAAATATTGAAATCATAACTGAGATGATGTGATTAAATATATATGGACTCGTGTTAGAAGAAGAGAGTCTCGAAGGGGAGCCAATAAAACAAAAGGGCACATCTCCTCGGAAGCCTGTGGATGGGGAAAACTAAAGGCCCGTTTCCAACCTTGTTGTTAAGGCTTTACATGGAAAGCTGACAGAGTAGTAGGTGCGCCGCCTGACAACACTTCTCGTGTTGTGGCCCCAAATAACTGTCGGAGGGCTTGTACTACCAAAATATCCTTGTAAAGATTACCATATATGCTGTCTAAAACGCTAATTCAGCATACTAACTTAATCATTAGAGGAGATATGCCAGAGGAATCACCGCCATTATCTTTGGTTATTTTTGGCAGGTTCTTGGAGCTCATCGGTGCACTGCCTGACCCATTTCTCTCAACAAAATTATATTGGTGAGACCGTTTTCGGCCACATCACTGAGGCATAGTCTTGCTGCAGATTAACAACATCCCTTGACTTCTATGAGCCTAAAACTATTAAGATAGAGAATACAGATGCATAAAAGAAACTTCAACCGATTGCATGTACTAATTCACATGCATATAAGTATATAATTATGCAGTTCCATTAGGAGCAAATATGTGTATGTAAATGATTTACTTGCATAAAATATGACTCATGAGAGCTCAATTAATTATAAATATAAATCATACTTTTTTCTGACAAAATTCATTCAAAATTCTATCTTGGTCGCTATTATTAGCAACCCTTCAAGATTCTACAAACCTTTATATCTGCACGTGTATATCTCTTACAAATTGTGTACTCCAAGCATTCTCAAAGTGTAAACCTATACAAATTTTGTGCCACTTCATAGCCTTTATGTAGATAGTCCAAGCATTCTCAAAGTGTAAACCTATACAAATTTTGTACCACTTCATAGTCTTCATGTCTTCCAATCCTGAATCTATAGTGTCTCTTCAAACTATTTCCAACTACATACATCACATCCTCTTCAATGCTCTATAATATGTTATTATTTCTAATGTGCAGCCTATGAGAGCTTTCATGTCATGGCTGTCTATCTGCACATGACCATGCCATCTCTAAGTCTAAATAACTACATATTTAACCTTTTGCCCTCTTTGGCCAAAAAGAAAAAAGAAAAGAACCTTTTGCCCCACTCCTAACATTTCACTAATATATCATTTGTCAATTAATTCTACTACCTAGGCACAAACCCAATTCAGCATTTCCATAATCATACTCAACTCACATATACAATACCATATGGCAATTAGATGTAGTTGGAATTACAACAACAAAACAAACCTTGTGGAGCAACAGATTCTGTTGGCGGTGGAAACCACACTGCAGTAATCCCAGAGTGTGACAAATCTGCAGCTTTAGGTGCTAGCTCCATATACCACTGCCTTCTCCAGCTTTCCCAATTGAAACCTTGAAACTTCAAGCACACAGCAAAAATAATCATAAGAGCGCAATTTGAATAGTAGAACTAATGGAGTAAATCCATAATGTCATAAAATGTAGCACACTCAATCATAAGCTGAATAACTACAAAGCCATATGTGTCTCAGATCTCAGAAATTAGCCGATATTATTGCTGAGAAACTCTACATTATTGGAATATACTGTCACTCTTAAGTGCATGATATGACTGTTAGAATATCTGAAGGATGATATAGTGAAATGCATGCTTTTGCAGTTAGCCATCAAATGTGTATCATGTGTCTGTCTCCTATTACATGATCAACATTCGGAGTCCTTTTCTCCAGAAATAACAGTTTTGATTAGGGATAATACAACATAGCTCATAAGTATCAGAACACTGAATTATTGCCAAAATCATTTTCACTTAAAGTTGCTAATGAGCTTTCTAATTAGTTTCCATACCTTGTCACATATAAGGTTAACAAGACTTTTACTCTATGAACATCTAAGAACTGACCAGTGTAGTTAAACTTAGAACCCTAACATGGATGACAGCCAAAACACTAAGAGGTAAGGTAAATAATAATTGCACTTGTAATATGTAACAAGTTATAACCAAAAAAACGAGCCGTAACAAATTAAAGGTACAAATGTAACAAGTTACAATCCAAGAAACGAGTCATAACAAGTTAAAGGTAGCTTCAATTGAGGATACAGATGTGGGAGAATCAGTTGAGACAGAAACCAACAGGAATTCCAGTTGAAGGAGATGTTACAAGACTAGTATTAGACCTAAGAGAACATGGCCATAAAAAGGGATATGATAATCTTGGCAGTCTAATAGAGAGGGTGGCTCTTAACAGAGCTCCTAACAAGATAGAGCTTTTAGCAAGCTGAATGTGGAAAAAAGAATCATGTGGTGTGGGATATAGGCTTTACCTTTTCTTGTCAGCGGTACATCAGACCTGTTTGATGAGTAGCATTTTAACTCTGAAAATGGATTCTACAACACGGCATTAGGAACGTACAGAAAGTTATTTCAACCCTCCTAGATTGCACATAAACTTCCAACAAGTTGCCGTATCCGTGTCCGACATGTATCGGACACCGACACTTGCAAGATACTTACATGAAGCGTATCGGACATGTTGCATATATATCATATACGTATAGTGTGTCTTCTATGCGTGCTATATGCGTATAAACATATTTTTAGTATGTTATTAGTGTATACCATGTTAGACTTGTTAATTTTTCCTTATTTAATGTTGTCATAATAGTTTGATATCTTATTTATCTTTATAAGATTATATATATAGCCGTGTCCCCGTATCCTATATTTTAGGATTTTGCTGTGTCGCCGTATCGCATCGTGTCGTATCTGTATCCCCGTATCCGTGTCCATGCAACCTTGCAACCCTCTAATGTGGTTTTAAATTTCTTGATAGGATTAATATGCAGCAACTGTGTAAAAAATGGTAACATTCTAAACAAATGTGCATGAGTAAAGCGCTTGGTCTAGTGGCTTACACGATTCAAGTCACTATTCAAGAGCATAACGCAATAATAACTGGGGTTTAAAGTTATTGATACCATTTCAATTGTAATTTTTTGACTATGAGATAGAGATGATTGGACTATACTCAAAAGGCTCAATCTGTATTTATTCTATAAATATAACAAGAACATTATAAGAGATTTTATTGACAAAAAGATTAGGCCGCCATTAACCGGTGTGTAGAAATGATTTACATGCCATATTCAATATTGTGAAGCATAAAGTATTGCCCCCTTTATTACTGAACACTCTTGATAGGAATACTAACCACGATCTCACGCCCAGCACCAGTACCAGGTTCTGCATATAATTTCACGTCAGCTTCACGTTTATGAGCATTTTAAGGCACATTATAGAGATCATGTTGTAATTCGATCTAGTTTACCTATCTTTGTTTGTTCAGGTGCCCTTTCCACGCTTACTGTTTTCCTCAGCAATGAGAGCTTTTCGCTTCTTCTCTATAACTTCTTCCTCAGCGATATGAATGAACACTTTTGACCGTCCCCAAACCACCATATCCATTGCCCAAGCTTGTAGTAGTGATGCGACATTCATTTTTTAATTTGAACTCGTAACAAATGATGATGTTCCTTTCACTACATTGCGAACATCACCCTCTCATTGTCGCATCTCTCCATCACTTCTTCTCGCCTCTTGATCCCATGCATGGTTCAATTTTCATGCAAATGCAGTGGATACCACACCAAAGATGAATGTGTATTGAATATACAACAACAACTGAGCCTTTTATCCTAAGCATATGGGGTAGGCTACATGAACCAACATAAGAATCACGCCGGGTCCAGCACATGAATCCTCTGCCTCCACTCACTCCTATCGAACAATATACTTTCATTGAGTCCTTTGGCAACTATATCGTTTCGTATCACCTCCATCCATGTTTTCTTCGGTCTCCCTTTTGCCCTTTTGCCATTGCCCATATCGAGAGTATCTATTCGTCGGACCGGTGCTTCCATAGGTCTACGTTGCAATGTGTATTGAATATGCAGACTGTAAATTTTAATGTTGACAATAAAGCTAACAAACCGTTCTTAATATTTTTGTTTTTAATATAGTTCAACTATATATCTTGATGTTGAAAATAATTAATAGAAAAGCATACATGTTAGAGAAGTGACATCAAAGAATGGTTGAACTGGCTCCGTAATGATATCGGTTATGACGGATGGCGCCTTGACTTTGTTAGGTTAACAATGCTCCTTTTCTTCAGTTACTAGTTCATGCATATCAACATATGTTGAAGATGTTTCATTCTGTTTGTTCTTAATGGCGTCTATGATATTTTCCATGATAAGAAATCACGCATAAATTTTACAAGGAGAAACCACCCTAGATGGAAAAAGTTCATAGTGGGTCCTGAGTCGCATATGTAAGAAAGCACAGAGACAGACTAACTAGTGATACATAGTGCTACTGCTCAAACGAACAATAGAGTGTAAACTGCATGTTTAAATAAAGCTTTTCTAAGCCTCTCCCCTTTCTTATAATGATGATGGTGATGAAGAGGAGGATCTCACTTTTTTTAGATCCCCTCCGTAACCTTTTGGCAACATTAACATTATATTACCGATTTATTTTCTGAGAAATTAATTACATCAAGAAAATATCCAAAACGAATCATGAAATCACTTGTAAGATTTTCTTCACCTTGTTACTCTACTGTTATTAAGACATTCTTAAAAGTTGGACAAGCACCAAGAATATTCTTCATATCAGACTAGTACTTGACTCCTAAAATCTTCTGGATCTTTTACCCCCTGCATCTAGCTATTAGCTAGCTTCAAATTGGATTTGACGAAACGTAAAAAATATTCCTTAGATTTTGTAAGTACAAAAACAGAAAATGGGGTCATAGTACCATACTGCTTGGCATGCACACCGCATTCGGCTGCAGTTCAAAACCCAATTAACACACCCTCATGATAGAATTGGAGTAAAAGTGGTTTCTGCATTCAATTCCTATGAAAAACTTACATTACAGATCTTACTTAAGTTTCGTGTTCCATGTGTAATGTCTTTAAGTGAATTTGCAGACGACTGCAACTATATCCTTTAGTTGCAGCCAAATATACTTCGGTATGCTTTGCTGGTAATTGATAATATATTTTTTCATTTCTGTCGGAGGTTTCTCAGGTGGATATGTGAAGGAATATATCGAGGCTTCAAATCCTGCATTTGCTATTGGAGAGTACTTGGCTTATGAAGGTGGCAATTTATGTTATAATCAAGGTCTGCGCTGTTATCTTGTTTTATGGTTCTAATTGTACAATTCAATAACTTTATTTTTCCCATATAACAAGCTTGTATATTTTGTTTTTCTGTAAGAGAGCCTACCTCTTTTAAAGCTAATTCATGTGCTAGTAATGTATTTAATAAAAGAAAAGGTCCACTTTTCTCGATGCCAAGTATCACGTCATTTCATTTCTGATGTTAGAAGTATAGGAGAACTTCCAAGAAACAGTCTCATAGTGTTAAATTTCATTGACACATCATATTAGCAAAATATAAAGTCTGTTCATTTCTTCGATAGATTTTGAGTTTATCCAAACATGGAATTCAAAAATGAATCTTTTGTTCTTTGGATAGGCTTTGCCTTGTGATTTTCTCTTCTGGAAATTTATTCTCTGCCTTATGATATGAACTATATACATATGCCTTCTTAGTATTTGTGCTCTGATTTATTGTCCCTTGAGTAGGGATAAGAGTAGAACCACAACTTCTCCCCCCACCCCACAAAAAAAAAATCCTTTTTCTTTTGATACACGACATCTCCATTGAAAGGTATTTTTCTACATTCAGAAACCAGAAAAATTAACCAAGTCTTTATCGTTCAATAAATTTTAGGCATTTTAGTGTCCTATCTACAATACCAACCATTATATTGTTATCAAAATTAATAATTACATCATTTGTTACTGTTCAGAGATGTTCATACATTGCACTTCTTTACAGATGCTCATCGGCAAAGAATTGTTAACTGGATCAATGCCACTGGAGGCACCTCATCTGCATTTGATGTCACAACAAAGGTAGCCTTTCCCTTTCTGATAATACTTCCAAATTGAACCGCCTGCGGAAAGGAACATAGAACGATGTATAAGTGAATAATGTTCCTATGCTCCCTCTCAAACAATTTTTTCCTTTTGATAAAACTTGTATTGTACTGGACCATTATAAATGTTGGTCTACAAAACTTGGCTGTTCTATGTTAACTTGAGAACACTTGTATGCACTTTATGGAGCTGACCTCTGTGTTAACTCATGCGGAGGGAATTCTCCACTCAAGCGTTGCATAACCAATACTGGAGGCTAATTGATCCACAAGGGAAACCAACAGGGGTAATGGGAAGGTGGCCCTCGCGGGCTGTAACATTTTTTAGAAAATCACGACACGGGATCGACTCAGGTAAGTTAACTTATGTTCACATATACATATCAATTCTATATTCTTTTGATAGTTAACAGCTGCGAGTTATTATTTTCAGGTGGCAAGCCATGGTAATTTTCATTTTCTGCTTCCAAATTTTCATCCTTGTATCAGGGACATTGGCCACCCCCGCGAGATAAGCTTGCGCAAGGATATGCTTACATTCTCGCTCATTCTGGAACTGTATTTACTGTGTTTTCATCCCATATTTTCACTTATTGTCATCTATATACATATATTTCAATAACATGCTGCAAGAAAATCTGTCACAATCTCAAAAGGATATAATGAAAACTCGCCTTGGGTTATGGAAATACTCAGAAGATATAAATGATATTTTGTACAAAATTTGATTTAATTACTTGCAAATTAATCTGTACTAATTGGATCGTCGTGATTTTAATATGTAGTCTGTGATATTCTATGATCACTTCTATGACTTTGGACTCCGAGACATCATCACAAGGCCCGAAGACGAGCTGGGATACACTGCCGAAGCACTGTGAAAATTTTTCATGCAAACGACGAAGGATACGTCGCTCGAATTGACGAAAGCCTCGTGATGAAGCTCGGGCACTTCGATTGGAACCCCTCAAAAGAGAATGACTTAAGATGGAACTTGGCAAAAGTTTGTGGACAAGGGTTCTGATTATCAAATTTGGTTGAGACGATAAAGAGCTACAAGTCTTATTATCTGTTTCCTTTGTAATATAAATAAGTTAATAATTTATGTAAATCAGAAATTAGGAATGTAGCTTACATTATATAAGAAAAAATGGTTAAATATAACTCAAGCTACGATTCTTGATGTTTGAAGGTCATTGATTGCGAGTGGACTTTTTCTAGCTTGTTACATTTGAAGTAGATTAAATAGACCCCATGGTTAACTTTCTAGCAGTCGGGTGTTCAAAGGACAAAAATACCCCCTGACGGCTATAGTCGAGCCATAAATAAGCTTGCAGGGTTGAGAAAGTTTCAAGGATACATCACCATTATCATGAAGAGCTTCATATGAGAGAAAAAGATCAATGGTTTGAGGGAAGGAGATGCTTGGGAGAGTCCAGAGAGAAGTTTACTAAAGAGAAAGGGATAGGTAAGAATATCTCTTACCTTTTAACCCAAGTCTTTTGTAACCAAAACATGAAATCGGGTTCAGCTGATATTAGGTCTTATTTAATTTGATTATCAAAGAAGTTTTAAGGGTTGTATTTAGAATTAACTAAGTTTCTTGGGGTCTATCATAAATGGGAAAAAACAAACTTTATGAAATAGGAAGCCGCATGAATAGATTATTTAAATCATCTTTAATAGTTGAAATAAAGAAGGCCCATTTCTTTGATTTTCTTGCCCAATTGGGTATAAATTTTGATAATGTGAGGGAACAATAAAAATCTTTTTCCATAGCCAATGAAATGATAACACTCGACTCCCTCTAAGGGAAAAAAGAAAGAATGGAGATGATAACCAAACAAGGGAAGGACCACTGCCAAAAAAGAAAAGGGAACTATGGGAAATGAAGAATAAAAAATTTAGTGGAGATGCAGGGGATCGAACCCTGTACCTCTCGCATGCAAAGCGAGCGCTCTACCATTTGAGCTACATCCCCTGATGATTAAGGTTCTTTATACATATATAACTACAATAGCCAAAGATAGGGATGCAAACAGACCATATCGGAAATTAAAATTGCTATATATATTTTATATGATTAGGATACAAGTACAAACATAAAAGTGAATTCTTGAAAAACATCCCACAATGTGAAATATTTTTATTTTTTTTATCAGATAGGGATATGGATGGGTTATAAGTGTTCTTCGTACACGCTGACTGTTGGCGAATGCGAGTATATATACAGCTAGAGGGACTATCTTGTTAATGATGATAAGGTATCTTGCCTTATGAGGACCATCATATGAGTCGTTGAAAAATGTTTTGAGCTATCGGTTCTTAAAACTGTGCCATGCATCATAGTAAACGAGCTCCATTGAAATGGAAGATGTTTGGTTCAATTTCCCCCCTTAAATTCAACAACAGAAGAAAAATCTGATTAAATAGTATATGGCACGCTATTCATAACCGTTGTACAATTAATAGACTCTCTCTAAACTTATTATGCAAAAGTCGATGGGAGAGCTAGAAAGATCAGTGTCTTTTAATAGGTGGAAGAATCACTTTGCTAAATTCGGTGTTGTCGGCTGTCCCACGATATTGTATAGCATTTTACTTGATATCAGGATCTGTGGTTAAAAGAATTGATCAGATCCGACGAAATTTCTTATGAAGAGGAACGTCATTGGGGCAAAAAAAGAAATACCACCTGATTAAATGGAGGAAGGTAGACCGAAAGAAGGAGGTTTGGATGTGAAGAATATTAAGGAAATGAATAGGGAACTACTAGGCAAGTGGTGGTGGAGGTAAGTGGCAGGTAACGGGAAGGGATGGGTGGCTAGTATCAATGCAGCTTATGGTAATAAGTTTGGGGCTATAAACGCACCAAATAAGAACGTGTCAACAGTATCTGCTTTCCTCAAGGGTATTATGTCGGTAAAAAATTCTCTTTTCAAAAGTATCTCTTATACGATAGAGGATAGTAGCTCAATTAAATTCTCGTAAGATTATTGGTGTGGAGATATCACTTTGCATGAGAGATTCCCTTTGCTTTTTGAGCTCACGAAGTATAAGGAGGCGTCGGTTTTTAGTCAATGGAAAGGAGTTAAGTGACGGTCGAGATTTCAGAGAGTGTTGACGAAAGGGGAGAGGAGACAGCGACGTATGTTGATTGATTATTTTGAGTCATGGAAATCGATGGATGGAGAAAGTCTAGATTAGGCAAAATGGAAATGGTCAATGAGTAAGGATTTTTCGGTTAAATCCTTTTATAATATTTTGAACCGCGGAGGAGTGGTGTCTACAAACGATAAGAGGATTCGGAAGATCCTTGTGCCGTTAAAGGTTCGTATTTTCTTGTGGTTGGCGTCCAATAATGCAATCTTGACGAGAGACGATCTATGCAAGCGGAAGTGGGTAGGGCCGTCATGTTGCGGTATTTGTGAGGCACAACCAGAATCGGTGGATCATTTATTTATTTTTTTGTCTAGTTGCTGGGAGTATTTGAGATAAGTTTTTGATTGGGTTTGGGTTGTCTTCTCTTCCGTGCAATTTTGGTGATTTATGGACTTATGGGGGCATTAGGCTGGATATAGAGAAATTAGGGAGGTGAGAAACTATGGTTTCTGCTGTGTGTTGGAATATTTAGTTAGAGGAGACTGATAAATTTTTTTTAAAATATTAAAAAATCTAATCTGAGTATTCAAAACACGATTGAAGCAATCATTAAATTTTGGACAGGCGTTGTGGAAAAGAGAGGAAAGAAAAAGGCAAGGACCGAGACACAGGACGAGAGATCGGCAGCTGGTTTGGGGTCTTCAGCTTCCAACATGAATGTGGATGAAGCGGTGCGATCAGGAGGACAACGTTGATCCTTAATGGTTATGAAGGAAGGTTTAAAGGAGATGGTGGCTTTTTAAGTAAACCCACCATTGCCGGTCCCAAGTCTGGATGAGAAAGGGTGAGCGTTGTGGTAGGCTTGTGACAGACAACGTAAAACTTTGTCACATTCTATGACATGAACCATAATAAGAATATCGTTGGGGTGTCCCCTACTCAGCGACGCGCTACATCGGATCCCGGGTGTAGTGTTAAGTAGGCAAGGGCTTCTAAGCGTCGTCCAGAAACGGCGCGCTGCATCAGACCCCGGGTGTAGTGATAAATAAGCAAGGGTCGTCGTCCAGAAACGACGCGCTATATCGGACCCCGGGTGTAGTAACAAATAAGCAAGGGTTTCATAGGATCTGTCTAGTTTCCTGGAACATAGGTTCCCTTACCGGTAGACTAATAGAATTGGTGGAGGTGATGTTTAGAAGGAGAGTTGGTATTATGTGTTTGCAAGAAACTAAGTGGGTAGGTGAAAAGAGTAGAGTCATAGAGCCTTGGGGTTATAACCTTTGGTATACGGGTAGAGATAAAAATCGTAATAGGATAGACATAATCATAGATAAACGGTTGCCTGAGGATGTAGTTGAGATTAGGAGAAAAAGTGATAGAATTTTACTGGTTATGCTTATTCTAGGTGGAGAGATCCTTAATATTATTAGTATTTGTGCACCAAAGATAGGTCTTAATGACGCTAGTAAGCGTCTATTCTGAGAGGATTTAGACGAGATGGTGCAAAGTATACCTAGTGGAGAGAAGTTATTTATTGGTGGTGATCTTAATGGACATGTAGGTACTAGTCGTAGTGGGTTTGATAATATCCATGGAGGTTTTGGTTTTGGACAAAGGGATGAAGTAGGTGACTCGATTCTAGATTTTGCCTTATCTTATGACTTGATCTTAGCAAACACCTGGTTTAGGAAAAGAGAGTCCCACCTTATCACTTTTAGGAGCGGATCAAGTGCTAGTCAAATAGACTTTTTTCTGACGAGAAGAATAGATAGAGGTTGTTGTATCGACTGTAAGGTAGTGCCATGTGAGAGTGTAACCACTCAACATAGACTTTTAGTTATAGATTTTAGATTTAGAAGAAGACCTAGGAAGATTAAACGTAAGGTAGAGCCTAGAATTAAATGGTGGCGATTGAAAGAAGCTAACCAAGAGGCTTTTATAGATCGTGTAGTCTAAGAAGCGGATTGGCAGTCGGAAGATAATTCAGACAGAACATGAAACAAAATGGCTAGTTGTATCAAGAAGATAGCTAGAGAACTACTTGGTGAGTCGAGAGGTGGTGCTCCACCATCTAAGCACACATCATGGTGGAATGAAGAAGTAAATGCTGCTATTAAAATTAAAATGGATTCTTATAAAAATTTGAAGAAAAATAGAGATGTGGAGAGATTGAGAAGTATAAAATTGCTAAAAAGGAAGTTAAGAAAGCTGTTCGGGAAGCTAAATCTAAAGTCTACACGGAGATGTACGAGAAATTAGACACTAAAAAGGCTGAAAATGATATATACCGGATTGCTCGGATGCGGGAAAGGAAGACTAGAGACTTATGTGCGGTGAAGTGTGTCAAAAATGAAAATCAGAAGGTTTTAGTTCGAGATGAGGATATCAAGAAAAGATGGAGAGATTATTTTGACAAATTGTTCAATGAGAGCTTTACTAAGAATTTGGATGGACTTGTTATTCAATCTCAAGATATAAACCGTGATTTCATGCGTAAAATAAGACTACCTGAGGTTAAAGAAGTTTTGAACAGAATGAGTTTAAGAAAAGCGATTGGTCCTGACAGGATTCCTATCGAGATTTGGAGATGCTTATGAGAAATAGGCGTTAAATGGCTGACAGATCTGTTTAATAAGATTTGGCAGACAAAAAAGATGCCAAATAAATGGAGGAAAAGTATCATCGTGCCATCTATAAGAACAAGAGTGACATTCAAAGTTGCTCAAACTACCGTGGAATAAAACTTATGTGTCACACCATGAAACTTTGGGAGAGAGTGATTGAACACAGGCTAAGAAAAGATATTAAGATAACAGAGAACCAGTTTGGATTCATGCCTGGACGATCGACGATAGAGGCTATTCATTTGCTTCGTCAACTTGTCGAGCGTTTTCGAGAGAGGAGAAGAGATTTGCATATGATATTTATTGATTTAGAAAAAGCGTACGACAAGGTACCTAGAGAGGTATTATGGGGGACAATGATGGAGAAGGGGGTCCCCGTCAAGTATATTGACATAATCAAGGATATGTACGATGAAGTAGTGGCAAATATCAGAACTTGCGGCGGCTTAACGAGTGATTTTCCGATTACAATTGGTTTATATCAAGGATCTGCATTAAGTCCATTCCTGTTTACCATCGTGATGGACGAGCTTACTAGAACTATCCAAGATGAGGTACCTTGCTGTATGTTATTCGCTGATTATATTGTTCTCGTAAATGAGACGAAGGTAGGGGTTAATGCCAAATTGGAATTATGGAGGCAAACATTGGAATCTCGGAGATTCAGATTGAGCAGGTCCAAGACAGTATATATGCATTGCAAATTTAGTAACCAGAGAAGTCAAAACCATATTGGTATAACATTGGAAGGGCAAGAGATATCACCGAGCGACCAGTTAGATATCTAGGTTCCATCATCCAAAAGAATGGGGAGATCGATAGTGATGTTAATCAAAGGATCCAAGCTGGCTGGTTGAAATGGAGGAGTACAACAGGGGTTTTGTGTGTTCGTAACTTTCCGTTAAAATTGAAAGGGAAGTTTTATCGGAGCGCTATTCGTCCTGCCTTATTATATGGTACAGAATGCTGGGCTCCTAAGAAGCATCATACACAGAAGATGCACGTAGCGGAGATGCGCATGTTTCGTTGGATATACGGTAACACTAGAAAAGATAAGGTGCGAAATGAGGATATTTGTGCAAAAGTTAGTGCAGCATATGTGGAGGAGAAAATGCGGGAAAACCGGCTAAGATGGTTTGGTCATGTGCGACGCAGACCTATGGAAGCACCAGTTCGACGAATAGATACTCTCGATATGGGCAATGGCAAATGGGCAAAAGGGAGACCGAAAAAAACATGGATGGAGGTGATACGAAACGATATGGTTGCCAAAGGACTCAATGAAAGTATATTGTTCGATAGGAGTGAGTGGAAGCGGAGGATTCATGTGCTGGACCCGGCGTGATTCTCATGTTGGTTCATGTAACCTACCCCATATGCTTGGGAGAAAAGGCTCGGTTGTTGTTTGTTTGGTGGTTTTTTAAGTATTTAGTATTTAGAAAATAACACTTGTATTTTCTTAGGGGGTGTGTTATCCTCTATTTTATTATTTTTTCTCTCTCTCTTCGGACGTTCTTTGATATTGTTTCGTTAAATTTTTGTTTAATGAAACACGGGGGCATTTTGCTTTCGTTTTAATTCAAAAAAATACATAATATTCAAGACCCATTATCCAAAAGGCTAATATTTATAATGCATGGGAGTGTTTAGTAACTTTTAAATTTCATCAATCATGTTAAAAAATCTCCATAAATAAAACCGAACCCCCCATTTCCAGTTCACCCAAAGCAACCACCATCAGGTTCATGAACCGATCCAGCAATTCATGGGAGAAACGGACGGTTGAGATGGAGCCAGGTCAGCCCTTAACGGGTCCAGGCCCCGATTCAGACGGAGGAGCCCCACAACTTCCTTTAAATTCCATCTCCCTCTCTTCGCTCTTCTTCGATCTTTTATTTCTCTCCTTTTCTCTATCTCTCTCTCTTCAAACTTATTTTTAGGGTTCGAGCGTTTTCTCTCTCTAGAAACGCAATGTCGACGGAAAAGGAGCGGGAGAGCCATGTCTACATGGCGAAGATCGCCGAGCAGGCCGAGCGTTACGATGGTGAGGCTTCCATTCCTGAAAATTTTGGTTTTTTTAAAGGGATTTTTCTGTGATTTTTCGATGCATTGCAAAGATTTGTGTTGATGAGGTTCGCGCTTGATCTCTTCCTAGTTTCATCATTAATTTTTTTGACCTAGATTTAAGCTATACGCGTCAAATTCATGTTTGAAATGTTGTTGATGATTGTTTTCGTTAAAAAAGTGTGTGAGTTCTTGCATTATCAATTCCGATCAGATTTACATTATCTATCTGTTTTCGCCTAATTGATTTATCTAATAAGTTGTTTATTTATTCATTTTGATCTAATTTGTTTAATGCTAGTTGTGCCCATTTGATTCTTGTCGTTAATGGAAATTATCGTGTATTGATTTATAGACGCAAGTTTTCTTGTTGTTTAGTTAAGAGGAAATATTTTTGGATATGCAATCTGAATTGGATTTTTGATGGATTAAACTTCTTTTATGATGTTAATATTAAGTAATTGTTTCTCGATACGTTGTGATTAAATGTATTTGCTATGTTATTTGAAAGTCGTTTATATTCATTATTTGCTAATATTTTGTTTAAACGTGGCTTGAAATCGACCGAATTGATTGCATAATATATTACAATAATTAAAATTTGGATGTTTTGATATTAATCTTTAAAAGGAACGTGGGATGTCTACTGGTGTCGAGAATGTTAAAATCAAAATGGTTAAATGATTCACAAGCCTCTACTGTAAGTTGAGGCTAGAGGCTCAAAGAAAGCAATAGAAATTATCCTATGATTATTTTAAGTTTTATATCATTTATCGTGGAACATTTTTCCTTGCAACTTTATACATGTTCACAATGGTAGGCCACTTCTATTAGACATTTGATAATAGTAAATTTTTTCTTGTGAATGCAAGCAATGATGTTTTGTTGGTTGCTGCTTGTTTTAATTCAGAAATGGTTGAATATATGAAGAAAGTAGCTAAGCTTGATATGGAGCTGACAGTTGAGGAGAGAAATCTCTTGTCGGTGGGTTATAAGAATGTAATTGGGTCTCGCCGAGCATCATGGCGCATCATGTCGTCTATTGAGCAGAAAGAAGAGTCAAAAGGGAATGATCAATATGTTAAGTTGATCAAAGGCTATCGTCAGAAAGTGGAGGAAGAACTTGAGAATATATGTAATGATATCTTAAGCATCATAGACCAGCACTTGATTCCTTCTTCTGGCTCTGGAGAGTCTGCTGTTTTTTACTACAAGATGTAAGCCACATAAATGCTCACTGCTTCTTTTTTGTTTTTGTTTTTTAATTTTACATTGGTACATAATCATAGACCAGCACATGAAAAAAAACTTTATGTTCACTCGGCTTACAAGATTTAGTGTCTCTTTATATTCCACGGGTAATCTAACCGAAACAAAAAGATGTGTTATGGAACCTGAGCTTTACGGCTAATGTTTCTTGTGTCCAAATACATAATGCACTTATTTTTGTGAACATATATTTAGTGAGAATGCCCATCCGAGAATATGCCTAAATGTCCAAAAGTTGTTGCCTTGGACCTTTTATTGTCATTTTTAACTTAAATAATTGAGATTATGAGTCATATGTTCAAGACATGACTGCAGGATGTTTTTTATCAAATGAATTTGAATGAGACCTCAACTTGGCGTGTGACATGAGGTAGAGTGTTTGAGGCGGTCTCATTACATCACATTTGTGGAGGTAAGATGATCTAATGTATGGAAATTGTACTCTGTTACTGAATAAGTGATCCTGAGTACATCAGATTTTGGCTGACTGTCTAGATGGACGGCTTGTGTAATATCTTTTGGTGTAGTTTGAACCTGTTAAATGCGTCGAGACCTTCCTTTGTTACTTCTGCATATGTTAATTCCTCCTAAATTACATGGCACATATCGAGTCTCTTTTTTAGTTAAAGCCCTCCATTTCTGACTTCGCAGCTATAAGATTATTGTGCTCATCTCTTACTTGAATGTTACAAAATTGCAGGAAGGGAGATTACTACCGCTATCTTGCTGAGTTTAAATCCGATCAAGATAGGAAAGATGCAGCTGAGCAATCTATGAAAGGCTACCAGGCATGTCCAAAGCTAATTCTTTATTTTGTTTTCTATATTGTCGATAACATCGTTTTTCTTTTCTTTAGGCTGCATCTAACACGGCCAACACTGACCTTGCCCCAACCCATCCAATTCGCCTTGGTCTTGCACTCAACTTTTCAGTGTTTTATTATGAAATCATGAATTCACCTGAAAGGTATGTTTTATTTTTATTTCCTTGTGATTTCCTGTGCTCTCTTCTTTACAAAACTGATATCGATACCAAATTCAGGGCTTGCCATTTGGCAAAGCAAGCCTTTGATGAGGCAATTGCAGAGCTGGACACTCTGAGCGAGGAGTCCTACAAGGATAGCACCTTAATCATGCAGTTACTTAGAGACAACCTTACTCTGTGGACTTCTGATTTACCTGAAGATGGAGGTACCTATACTATGAATTTTATAAAGTTGCATCAGAAACTGTTTAATATAATGTCAGAAGATTAGTTTCTATGTGAATGACAGCAAAAGTTCTGAATGGCTGATACTGGTTTAGACTATGGGAGAAAGCAAATGTGGGGTCTTGTAGTAAATAGTGGACACCGTAGCAGGAAAGAGAAAAGGATGTGTTATATAATGTTGAATTGTTCAATATTGTAGCATCCTAGTTGTCAAGTAAATCAAGATAACCATGATGTAAAATTCATAAGATGAGGCAATAAATGTTATGCATTAAACGAATAATGCAACAAAGATTCACGTATAATGTACTTTAACATATAGGAAACAAACTTAAATATAAGAAAATATTATAGCTTATAACTAATAACACAATTTTGAATAGGCAAATATATGAATTGTATCAATACTAGTATTATCCATGTGCAAATTACCATGTCTGGATTAACTTGGTCAAACCTGACATTTACCCACTCTGATGAACAGAAAAGGATATAAATTATATTTGCCTCCACGTTGTCGTGTTGAGTGCTAAATAACAAGATGCTGGACACGGCAGCCAACATTTGAAACTGTGAATGGAAGCCATTCTTATTATGTCTACGAACTTTTACATAGCTTTCGTGTTAAAACTCTGCTTTCCCATCTGAGAGTTCAGTGTTTAGAATTTTATGGGTGTTTCAAGAGGAGACTTCAAATAAAATATACATTGGGTCCTTAATCATCCAGTCATATTTTTTATTTCCGTACCTGTATGCTGGAAATTTTGTTCAATTCTTTCACTCATTTTTTTCTTGGGTTCCATTTGTATTAGGTTTCTATCACAAAACATGGTATATTATACAATTTCATTCACTGATGCTTTTCTCCATCGACTCCCTTGCATAGTTTTCAGTTAAAAAAAGGTTGTTTAATTATATAAGTACATAATTCAGGTGATGAAGGGTTCAAGGGAGGTGAGGAGGCTAAACCTGCTGCTGAACCCGAGGTACTCAAATTGCTTTCATATAGTTGATTATCATGCATTCTAATTACATGACTATTAATGAATGAAAATAACAAAATGAATTGCAGCAGCAACAGCAGTGATAGAAGCTGTGATTGGGAGTGTCCCCTGTACAATGGAGACTATTATCGCAACTCTGTTGTCAAAGAGAGTGGAGGCATTCTCTCTAATCTAATATTTCCAGGGATCTCTTCATAAAGGGCTGGGCTTTTTTTATTTAAAAAAAAACTTTCTACTTGTTGTCTCAATGGAATGTGGTTGGTGTTTTAGAAATTTTTAGCACTGGTTTCTCCTTTTATGATTTCGATGCTGATGCATCTTATGGTATCTGGTGGAGGTGAAGCTGATGACAAGGCAGACTGGGAGGAATTTTCTCCCCCTTTTCAGTATTTTCCCTTTTTCAAAAATGTTCAGACTGCTTGGTTTAGTATATGGGATCTTCTTTGATTATAAATATTTGTGTCGCCATTTTCCCCCCTCCTGTTTTGTATGGTTGGCGAAAAACATCCGTTTTATTATATAAGCAAGTTTAGGAAGTCCTGTAATCGGTGATTTATTTATTGAGCACTTGCCGGTGTTTTACTTCTCAGATGCATAGCTTTTAAAGATACAGAATACTGTTATTTCCTTTTTGAAGTCTGACTGTTTACTCTTGGAAACATGGGTTATTATTTTAGTCCTTATTCCTATGTTTACGAGAGATAATTTCATATATGGGCCTACCATGTTTATCTATTGGATACATAGGGTTAAAAATGAAAGTGGCAATTCGGCATTCACATTTTCTTCTCAAAGTGCATGACATCTAGAAAATAGTTATCACAACTATATTCCTGATTTATTTTATTTTATTTATTTGTTATTATTTTTTCCACTAATACAATATGCTATATAGTTAAATTTGTATTTAGCTTGATTCTCATTCAGGAATCTTTAGCTTGACGTGGCCCAAAATTTTTTTTTTTTTGGGATGCAACCCTTCCAAAAATCCAATCACTAACGTTTCTTTGGAGAAAAACATTATATTGCCCGGGTAATACGCAAAAAGTTGGTAACATTAACCGCAAGCATTGTTAGGTCATAAGTGGGAGAATTTCTTTAATTTTTGAAAGGGTTTTTTTTTTCCGAAATAGGAGGGTTAGGTATTAAAATTAGTAAAATATGATGATTTAAATTATAATTAGAGGAATAGGACGGTTTGGAGAGGACGGCTTATCAAAACCCGTCCTGTTTATATCCCAACCCATCCCAAACACCTCCTCCCCCGACCTCCATCCCACACAGTCCTCCACCCCCCATCCTATCCCACCCTCCAAAGAAGAGGGCGGGTTCTGGAAACCTGCCCCCTCCTTTTTAAAGAAGAGAGAGGGTTCCAGAACCCTCCCTCTTTTTTAAAAAGGAGAGGGAGGGTTCTGGGAACCCCGCCTTCTAAATAGAAGGGGGCGGGTTCCCAGAACCCGTCCTAAATAAAAAATTAAAAAATCAAAAAAAATTAAATTTTTATTATTATTAAATTAAAAAAATAATTTCATTTCTAACCAGAATATTAGTACATCGGGTTAGGATCAGTCCAAGACGATAGTGAAAACGAAGCGAAAGAACAAGCAGAAGAGCGAACGCCACCGCCATATACACAGGACACGGGGGTCGTCCAGTCACCCAAAGAGGCATAGGCTTATGTCAAGCCTTCTCGAGTTGGAAAAGAAAAAAGAAAAGCGTTAATTGTATACTTTTAATTTGGGTGTCAAAAATATCCAATTCTCTTAATGGATTCATTTTATTACTGAAATGTTCCTCATTCATATTTATAGTATGATCTAAATATTGAATTCTTTCTATATAAACAGTAATAACACTTATCCCTACATCAATTTTGGAACCCGATTTACGAAATTATTTTTTTAATTTAATAATAGTTTTATTTTAAATTTTAAAATTTTGTTGATTTTTTAATTTTAATTTTTGTAGGTAACCCGACCCCCTTCTTTTTAAAGGAGAGGTCTCCTTTAAAGGAGGGGATGGGTTCACAGAACCCGCACTCTCTTTTGGGGGTTGGGCCTCCCCATGGAAGGGGGAGGATGGGTTTCTAAAACCCACCCTCCATGTGGGGTCGGATGGGATGGATTAGGAATGGGATGGGATGGTAGGGATGGGGTTTGAGATGTAAACAGGACGGGTTCTAGACCCGTCCTTCACTTTTTAAATAATAATGGGAGGTTCCCGGAACCCGCCATCTACCTGTACCTTCCCCAGACCGTTCTATTCTCATAATTATAATTTAAATTATCCTATTTTCCTAATTTTAATACCTAACCACCTTAGTGGGAGAATTTCTTTAACTTTTGAAAAATTTCCGTTGTTTATAGCTGTGCACCATTAGGCGTTATATGAACCGACAATGTGCAATGCCATGACAAATTATCAAAAAGTAGGCACTAACAATTGTGAATCTTTAAATTACCATAAAAATGAAAAGTAGATAATGCATTTACAATATGAACATTTTCTTTTTAGTGCCCAAAAAGACTAAAGGGATTTTAAATTGGTACTCAAAACACTTATGAATTTATGTCCTCTCATTCTATTCCAATCCTACAGCACAACTTTTCTCAGGCAAATTGTGTGACGCACAACGGCTCTGTTACTTTCTTCTGTTTGCAGCTATGGTCGCTCCTGTCGACACCAGAATTGGGAGAATAATACAAAAATCAATGATAATAGTTTAGGTAGGGGGAAAAAACAGATTATTATAGCACTCAGGTACTAAAAATGGGGGGAGGGGGAAAGGTAAAGAAAGAAAGAAGGCAAAAGTCTTGAGTAAGGTTCACCTGCGAAAGAGAGTGAGAGCTGAATTAGGCCGTGTCAAGCTTCTTCCTTGACAAAGAAGTGTTTTGGCAGGGAAAATTCTTCCTCTTGATTGAAAGTGTTTCTCTCCTCCTCATCCGGTTCCTAAGGTCATGAAAGCATAAATATTTGATCAGAAAGTTAATACTTCTATGCCATAAAATCCAAACAGCTAAAAGCTTCAATGGACCCTAGGAAACCGAAAAAACAAATAAAAAATTGATGGCTTCTCATGCCAGCAGTAAATTACATCGCGCTCGCAGTAGACCAAGTTAGGATGTACTGAAACACTCAACTCACAAGACACTTGCCAGATTAATCTTTTCTTTGTTATCGATATCCACCATTTGTGGATGTGAAAAATCTGTCTACAATTAAAGAAGAGAGTACTTTGCAATACACATCGGACTCGCCCCAGAGTATCATAAATAAGCTAATGATAGCTACAAATGGTCTAATATATACAGAGTTCAAGCAGATGGTAGGGATTTTGACAAATTTTGAGAATCTAAACAACAAATCCCAATCTATTGAATTCAGCAAGTGCATAACACTACGAATGATAAGTTCCCCTCTTCAGAATCGCTAAAAGAAATCATGTCAAACTCTTTTGTGGAGAGGGAAAGGGCACTGCATAATGCTCAACCAAGGCAGTTATATTAGGTCAAGCACAAGGTGGTTATACCATGTCTGATAGAAAAATGTAATCCATCCGAGTAATTAGGCATTTTCTTTGGATATAATAGTTTCTGAATCAAAGAGGACACAGGATGTTAGTTTAACGGCCACACATCTTTATATTATCTGGAAGATTCACTCTTCATAAGTCCTCCATCTGTCTCCTGAAATTCAAATACACTTTCTGTTGGTCTGTCCACTTCAATCATATCCTTGATAGCATGTTCATATTACTTTTCCTATAGCCATTTATTATTGGTCTAAAACCAATACCCCTCATTTCATCTTCAATTGAAGCAAACTCTTGGTTCTCTTGAGCGACCTAATTTCTCAACCAATTTTTTTAGTGTACTCCTCGCTCATCTCAAATTCTAAATTTTTAGTCTTTCTCTATATATGCTATTCTTATTTGCCTACATTCTGACACCCAAAGCATGATGGGTTAAGGTGATGTCATAAAATAATCCCTTCTATTTCACAGGTAGAATTTGATGGCTTTAGGTCCCCTTATCACAAGATACCGCATAGTTCCGTATTGTACATGACATTGCAATTGATGTGGAAAAATATGGCAATACAGGTGTCCACACTTCTAATGTAATATTTTGGTCAATATGGAAAACAATTGAACCCATTTATCAGGATCTCTTGTTTCTGCGAAGATATGTTCATTTTTTGGGGTAAAGATCCTACAAAATTCACATTTGACATGGTTTTGTAGAAGTGGTTATCCACCGTCCAAGGTGTATACAAAGACGATTAAGTTTTGGGAAGAGAAAAAAGATGTACTTAAAAATAGGATTCGGTTATTCTTTTAATCTCACTCGTGTATCACACCACGGTCGGTGAAAATCGGCTTCTACCAAAAATGTCAAATGTGAATCCTTCAAGGTCATTACCAAATTTTTTATGTGAATAAAATATTTCTTTGACAATAGAGTAGCATTCCCTATCTATTTTACATCTATTCACATAACAGAGCTTTCCATGACCTAATATGCAAATCTTTCCGGTGAGTAACTAGTCGAAATATAACTAGAATCTTTGAGTATCATTGTGTTATTATTTACCTAGAAAGATCCCCAATCAATTATATACTAATTCTCAGGGTGATTCTGTGAAGGATGAAATTCTTTTGTCCTTTAATATACTTTATCCTTGTAGGTATAACAAAATCTTCATCTAACATTTCCTATTTTATTTAGCAGAGTCTGACCTATAAATCATGATCAAACATCATTATCTGCAATTTCTCTTTTTACGTAAGATCAAACATCATATTTTGCATCTCTTTCTACATATACAAATTCATAATGAGAGATTGAGCAAACAAAATGCACATAAAAATGGATAAAAAAATATTATAATGAAACGAAATTGTAAGTACAAATAACAATAAAGTGAAATAGATTTGGCTCATAGAAAGAAAAAGTACACAAAAGTTATGAGAAATTCAATAAAAAAAAGTACATGAAAGTTATACTAGGTAACTAAAGTCCTAGAGGCTGATCCAGCAATTCATATTTAAGAGGTTGAAACAAAAATCTTACCACCATTTCCAAATTGAAGAACCGATCCAGCAACTGTAAAATTTCATCCGATGAAAAGGGTCTGTCAAAGCTGCAAGATTATGCTGTCCCTTTTTTTTTATACAAGTACTATACATCTTCATGTCATTAGCGAAAAAGGGTCATAAATCTAACCTCTTCCGCAAAGATTCCTTCAGCCCAAAAAGTACAAAGTGGCGATGAATACCTATGAAGAATGCAAATCTAATATTAGAATATATACAGTGAATAGTCTACCTTTAAGAGAATCAGATATTACATTTTCAGATTTAGGTTCATCATAACATGGACCTTTTGTGGTGATTTACTACTTATTCTCGTTCATTTCCAATTTTCAACTTTAGGCCACATCAGGGTTAAGCTTGGTCTGTTTAAATGAACAAATTCAATTTCAAATGCTTATATTTCCATACGTGGCAGTTAATCGGTCAAAAACCCAAAGTTTCGCGGGAAATGGATCGACTATCTACTAACCAGCATACCTTTCTTTGCAATTTTTTTAAATACTGCCACGTATGGAAATTGCAAAGCTGTACCCAGGAGCCGGATCTGGCTCTATATTGGACTTTTATGGACAATTTACTTCAGCCCCTTCTCTGGTTTTAAATATGTATTTTTTGGTCCCTCAACTTTTCATCGTTAATTTATCCTTATCTTTCTTCGTTTGCCATTAATCATAGGCTGAAAAATAATAGATTTGATGAAATCTTATATATTAATTATGAATTTGCTCTAATTTTTTTTAATGTTTTCTATTAATGAATAGGTAGCAAAATATATTTGCTGAAATCTTAAGTCATAACACCGTATAGGAACTTATGCATCTTCTACTTTTTTTATACATAGATTTCAAGTTGTCAGGGTTGATCAAAAAACTATTCTATATATGTAAGAATTTCTCAATTTTCAAAATTCAAATCATAAACACAGTTGGCTGAGTTGATTCATGGATCAAGACTTTCATTATGTATCCCTCAAATGGATTTGTCTTTCTTCATCACTTGGAATACTTCAGAGTTGTCCAAAAGTAATTTTTCCATGTTATGAACATAATTTTTCAGGGGTTCGATAATAATTTTCCACGCTAACTTAGGAGCAGAGGCATTTTATGGAACATAGCTATGGGGATTTTAGGAGGGACTGATTCAAAATTTTACAATCACATAAAAAAATCTCTATTATTTTTTCTAATCAAAATTTTACAACCAAAGACAAATAGTAAATGCTTTATTTTTTTCTTGGACTCTTTGGAAAAACCCTCATCTCCTTTTTTACTGCAACAACCAAATAAGCTTTTGGATTTTCCTCACCTTCTCTCTAGATTGGCTTCCCGCTTTCGGATCTCCATTCCAGCAACTTGGTTTACGCTCATTAAGGTAAAAAACGGATTTTATCAGTATTTTAATTCTTACTTTATTTTTTTGGTGGGTTTTGCTAGATTTATTTTTTGATACAAAGGAGCAATCTTTAAGTCATTTTGGCATATATGGATCATGTGTTATTTTGGTTTTTTAAAAAGTTTTTTTGGTTGTCATATCTAAAGTTCTTTGATTTTAGAAAAATATAGTACAACATTTCTCTTGATAAAAGGATACGTAATTTGATCAAAATATTAAAGTGTAAAAAAGATTGTTTTTATGAAACGAGTGAGTATATATTTTAACTAGCTAAAATGCAACCAGCAATAGCATGACATGTTTTTTCTTTCTTATTTCTCTTTATTAATTTTTTTGTTCCCACTTTTTTAATTTTGAAACTATATGAACTTTACATTGTAAAGTGTTTTCGCTACCCTATTGAGATAGAAATGCGCTCTCTTATTAGGTATTGTACAGATTCTCCCTGCTTAGGGTAGACTGAGGTTTATTGAATGTGGGGATCCTAATCTCCGGCAACCACGGACTAAACCGCCGTTAATTACCCCACTCCAGAACGAGGGAACATCTGATTAACAAGTGCAAATCATACGAACTCAATACGAAACATTTGTGTTTGGAAAAATAAACGTAAATGCGTGTACATTTCATTTTTATTTTTTTATTATTTTTATCGTCTTATTTATTCACATATTTTTTTGGAAGAAAACTGACAACAAGGTGCATGCTTCAAATATGATTCTCAACTCTCTAAAAAGTGCACATATCAATGCTTTATTCAAGAATTTTTAAATCCAACAATTACATATTTATTTTCCCTTTTTTATTTTAAAAAAAGAATTTTTTTCTTTTTGTGATAGCGCATGGGGACCCCCACTTGGGGAGGGCGAATAATTGGGGGTCTCCCCATTTTAGGGAACCCTCCCCTTTTGGGGAGGGTTCTTTTTGGAGGCGGGGACCTCCATGCTTATGGATGACTTCGACGATTCATGCCGAAATTTTGAAAGTATATATATTTTATTTCAAGGACACATACAAATTTTTTATTATTTATTATTTTGAAATGCAACATGTATTTTGTTCAATTTTGTAAACGAGGCTAAACACGTGGATTTTGACGGAATTTTGGTGGCGTGACTGCTAGATTTATCGATTTATCTCGTGTAAAGGTGAAGTACGGAAAACTCCACACCCACCAAAAAGAAAATACGGACCGAAATCCGCATTCTAAGGAGAAATACGGACTGAAGTCCGCATTCCTGGGCCGCTGAAATGGATATATGGATCGAAATCCGCATTCCTGAGTCATCGAAGGGAAATACGGATCGATCCGCATTCCCAAGAGTTTTCCTCAAGGGAAAATCCCGAAGGCTTTTTCTTTGATAGGGTCACCCTCTACCATCTCCAATTGGGTCCCAAAAGAATAAATAATCTCTCTTGAAATTTTAACACTTTGGATATAGATCTTGAATAGTAAAAGAAAATGTCTCTGCTCCTTTTTTTAATTTCAAATCTTGCTCCAATGAGATCTTTGTGAGATGCGTCCCCCTTTCTCAGCCTCCTTCATATTTTTTAGACTTGATGAATAGGAAAAAAACAAGACTCTTTTTAGCACATGTTTTGAGATCCAGAATAAATTAGCAGTGGAAAAGGGAGAGGATTTTCTTAAAAAAAATTAGAGAAGGGACCAAGAGAGAATATATTAATTTTTAAAAAAAAAGATGAACCTGCGAGAGATCAATAGAGATGGAGAAAAGGGTGATCCAACACAAAACCCTAGAAATTTTGAGGGGGGAATTATTATTATTGATTTCTCATCATGATAGCTTTATATACGCTCTACAATTTTTATTTGGGCCCCTCGGGCCTTACAATTTTGACTTCCTGTCCATTCTTACATTTATTCATAAAATTACACAATTTCATTTATTGCATAATTCTACTTTCCTCTTTCTTGATGGCCGGCTTCGCTTGGGCTCGAGGCGGTTTAGGCATATGCCCAGTTGCTTGGGGTAGGACTCGAGTCCACTTGGATGTTGATTTTAACTTTGATTTTTAATTTTAGCAACAGGGTGTAAATTTCAACCCCAATAAAGTGCCCCCATTAATAAATGCACACATGTATGGGCCGTGTGCATAAAATTAATGGATCTTGTTTTGTGAAGAGGTTGACTTGCTCCATTTTTGCGACGTGGAGGTCTTTAACCTGCTACCGAGATGGAGAGTCGCTGTTTGACGATCATCAAGGCAAAGAGTCGATATTTAATGTATTATTGGCACGAAGCGTCGTTGATGTGCCACCGAGGCGGAGAGTCGTTGTTTGACATATCACCGACACAAAGAGTCTATGTTGACGTGCTACCGAGACGGAGAGTCGCTGTTTGACGTATCACCGACACGGAGAGTCGCTGTAGACGTGCTGTCGAGACGTGGAGTCGCTATCTGACATATCACGGCACGGAGAGTCGCTGTCTGTTTGACATATCACCGGCATAGAGAGTCGCTGTTGACGTGTTGCCGAGACGGAGAGTCGCTGTTTGATGTATCACCGGTATGGAGAGTCGCTGTTTGACGTGCTACCGATACAGAGAGTTGCTATTTGATGTTCTACCGAGACGAAGTCGCTATTTCTTATCACCGGCATGGAGAGTCGCTAAGGCTTGGTTAATTTGATTTGAGAGTGAAGTCAACATTTCTACCACGGCACCAGAGGCAACTCGTCCGGTATCCGATTTGATTTGACTTGAAGTTGATTTGACTTGATGTGATTTAGAAGGTTCAAATCAGTCCAGTAAGACCTTTGAGCTTGGAAGCACTGCTGGGTGGGACTTTAATTTGATTTGCTTCACTCCTGCCTTATTTGGCAGGATCTTTGAGCTTGAAGACACTTGTCGAGTGGGACTTGGATCCTTTTTTATCCTAATTTAACGACCTATGGGTTATCTGTTCCCAGTTTAACGATTTAGGGGTTATCTGTGCCCAGTTTAACGACCTAGAGATCATCTGTTTCCAGTTTAACATAAACGGGAGATTTTGTTTAAAGTCTGCATAGACAGAATGTTTGAAGTTTGATTCTCGGAGTGACTTATCATTTGCACTCAAAGGATTTGAAGTTGGAACTTTGAGGTGTGATTTAAACTGGATTTGGATTTGATTTTGGATCGAAAGTTTGGAATTTTGGGATTGGGGCTGGCGTCAGTATTGCTAACACTAGAGCACGGGTACCAGGAGTAATTCATCATTTGCCATTGAGGAATTTAGAATTTTGGTTTCGGTTCGGCATCAACACACTAACACTGAAGCATAGTATCAGAAGCGACTCGTCATTTGTCGTTGGGGGATTTGGAATTTTGGTTTCTGTTCGGCATCAGCACGCTAACACTGAAGCATAGTGTCAGGAACTCATCATTTGCCATTGAATTTTTTTACGAGTTTTCACCCTTGCGGGTTTTCACAAGCTCGCAGGTAGTTTTGCTGTTTTTATTCACAAATGCCTTATCAGGTTTCCATTCGTGCCCCTTTCACTTGTGGACTGTGTTGGGGTAAAAATTTACACCCCCGTTGACCGAGTCAAAGTCAAGGTCAACCCCAAGGCAGGTGGGCCCAAGCCCAGGTCAAGCGGGCCCATGCCCAAGTCAAGGCCGCGGCCAGCCTCCTCCATGCCAACAACAAAAATCATGTAACAAATAATTTTTATGTAATTTTTGTGCATGATTTTTGTATGCAAAATGGGCATAAAGCCAAATTTTTGTAAGCTCATGGCTTATGTGCAAAAACAAATGACACATAAGCCATGTGATAGGCAAAAAGCCATTTTGAAAAGCCCAAGGGGCTATATGTAAATGTGTAAGCCTATAAAAGGCAACATGATGATGAATAAAAAAAAACAACTTTTCATTCCCCCAAAAATCAGGGTTCTTTGTGCCTCCTGCTCCTTCTCCAAGGTTCTAAACTTTCTAATTTCTTTTGAATTAAATCAAGAGTTTTACTCTTTCTTTTCAAAAACTAAGAAGTCTTTCACCACAAAACCCACAAAGGGGAACTTGGATCTACCATTAGATCTCAGAAAGGAGAGATTTTTAGATCTCACATCTCTTGATCATCAAGATCCAGCCAACAGAGGAGGAAGAAGAAGAACATCTTTCACTAAACCCCCAAGAAAGAAGAAAAAAACACTCAGGAGTCCAACTCCTCTTTGATCTCTCTTCAGAGAAATCTTTTTAGGCTAAAAGCCTCTTTTCCTCTCCGGCGCGCAGCGCAAGTGCGCAAAGCGCCCGCGTGCCGACACGTGGCGCGCGCTTGCGCAAGTGCGCAAAGCGCCCGCGTGCCGACACGTGGCGCGCGCGCTTGCGCACCTGCGCGCAGCGCTCTTGCGCAAAGCGCCCGCGTGCCGACACGTGGCGCGCGCACTTGCGCACCTGCGCGCTTGCGCAAGTGCGCAAAGCGCCCGCGTGCCGACACGTGGCGCGCTTGCGCAAGTGCGCAAAGCGCCCGCGTGCCGACACGTGGCGCGCGCTCGCTTGCGCCCCTGCGCGCAGCGCTCTTGCGCAAAACGCCCACATGCCGACACGTGGCGCGTGCGCTTGCGCACCTGCGCGCAGCGCTCATGCGCAAGTTGCCCACGTGTCGACACGTGGCGCGCGCGCGCCTGAGCGCACAGCACCTTAGCGCACAGCGCTCTAGACGCTGGCCTCACGCATCCTTTGGATGTCTTTTTCCCCTTTACTTATATTTACATGTATATATATACATATGTATATAAATATACACATACACATACTCCGCGACACTGTCCCTGTTAGAAAAAAATTTCTAACGGGGCGCTGCCCCGCACCCCGTAAGGGGGCTGCTAGCCCCCTTGACCCCCAGCCCGCTATCCGGGTAGCGGGACCCCCGTAAAAACTCTGCGTGGCTCCCGATATATCCAAAACCCCCCTTTCAAAACACAACACACGTACACTGCACATTGAGTTCGCATGACCAGTTTAACCCGTTAATCGGAGGTTCCCTCGCCCCAAAGGCGAGGGGTAATTAACGGCAGCTTAGTCCGCGGCTGCCGGAGATTCGGATCCCCACAATCAATAAACCCCGGCCTACCCTAGGCCGGGGGAATCTGTAGTGCGCCTGACAAGCGCGCGCGTATTCCCATCTCAATGGGGTGACGAAAAACACCCTACAGACTGACCTATTTTTAATCTCTCAGTTTAACGACTTAGGAGTCAATACCACGCTTATTTTGTTTGGCTTTACTGCCACTTTGTTGCAAAATTATTTGAGATTCTTAGAGTTTGAATCTGACGGATCCGGATCGATGGCGAAATAGTAGGCTTTCTTGGATCCTCTTATTTAATTCCAGGGCTTTCTTGAAAAACTTCAGAATGTTCTTCGTCTTTTGGACAAGCCTATATCCAACGAAGGCTGTGGCATACCCGAGTCATTTCTCGGGGCGGGCAATCGAGTTGTTTCCTCCAAAGGATATTGGCTTTTGTTCGTATGTCATTGGCCATTGCGGCTTGATTGTTTGCCAGCACGCTGAAAAACAGTGAGATTTTCCCGCCTATATTGGTCCTCGACCCAATTCTTGAAAACGACGCAGTCCTTAACGGCGTGACTCACCACTCTATGATATGTTCTCAACATTTCCTATCTCGTTGAACTTTTCTAAATTAGGGACGGCATAGCCACCGGGGACTCCCTCATATCATATTTGGCTAGGTATGGCCTCCAATTATTGGCACGACCATTTTATACTTCAGCTTCGGCTACCTATAACTCGCCTTTGATTTCGTTCGGTTATCAACTTACCGCAGTCATGCGTCAGGACTTCTTTGAAGGCGGGCCACGGTCGACTTTTGTGATGATGCTTGGCTCTTGGACCGGAAGGAATAGTCGTTGGCTGCTTTGGGATATCAATCCCTGGTTCATGGACCAAAATCTGATTTTCTTGTAATTGCATTCGCACGATTTGGGTTGTGAGATTTGCTACGACATTCGCCAGATCGTCGACTTTGGAACATATATTGACTAACGCCTTATCTTTGTCTTGAAGTTGCTCTTGAAGCCATTAGAATAATACTTATTTTGTAGTTTTGGGGGTGGCAACTGGGCTATACTCACCGCCTGAGCTCGATTCTCCAGGAACCAGGGGCTCCTTTTGCTTAGCGGCCTAAGCAGGGTTCTTATCATTATCTGAACCGAGTCGGTATTGGGTAGCGGCAACCATATCATTATCATGGCTGTGAAGCTAGGAGGATTTGTTTCCTCAGGTCCGACCATATAGACAGTATGGATTGTGTATCCGTCCGTTGCCTTTTCATTGGTAACGCTATTTGTTGGGCTTTTGAATTGTCACCCTCATCGGCTTCTTTCTGGGAAGGATGAACAACTGAGAGCAGTAGGTTCTCGAAACACTTTAGTCTCTATTTGTATAAAATTGATGGTCGCGGCTTGATCGTTTGCCAGCACGCCAAGGGACAATAAGATTTCCCCAACCTTGTATTGGTCCTCAACCCAACCCTTGAAAATGAAGCAGTCTTCGATAGTATGCCCCAACACTCGGTGGTATGGGTAGTAATTGGAGTTATCAGGCATATTCGCTTCATCTGGCCTCTTTAGTTCCGATAACTGTAAGCCATTCTTTAGAGCATTCTTAAATATTTTATGGACCTTGTCTTTTCTGAAGGAGTAGACCCTATTTCTCCTTTCCTCCAAAGTTAGCCCTTCTCCCACTGCTGGCTTTTGAGGTCTGTTGGTCTTCGACCCGTCTGTTCTTTTCTTATTGAAAGAATCGAGACTGTTGAAACTTTCGTCTTTACGGTTGTCGTCCCTCCGATACTTTGGCTTGTTATTAAATTGGAGATCTTGAATGGACTCGGGATGTGAGCATTCCAACAACTTAACCTTCTTAGTCAGCTTCTGAAATGTTTTAAGACACGTTGTATATAGGAAATGAGGCATCTAATTGCCGAAATTTCCTATAAGAAAGCTGACGAATTGAGCTTGCTCTGACAGCGGTTCACCCTTGACGGAAGATTGCGCTATCGAACTATAAAATCTGTGGTACTTTCGTTGTTTTTTGGCTTGGTCCTTATAAGGTCAGCAATGGTAATCTTATCACCGACACCTATGAATTTTTGCTTAAACAAAAATTCCATTTGAATGAACGTCATGACCGAGCTGTCCGGTATGCTTGTGTGCCAGTCGAAGACGCCGGTCAAACTATTGACGTACTGGCGGAGAAGGATAGCATCATTGCCCCCAGTATTCCTGCATGATATTTTAAATTGGGCAATGTGTTGGTTTGCATTTCCCGTCTCATCTAACCTTCCAAATTTGGAAATGACGTAGCCGCTGGGAAACTCTACAAGATCATATAGTGCAGAGTACGGTCTCCCACTACTGCTAACATTTTTCTGCTCTTCGGTTTCGGCCATCAATGTTTTGACTTTGTTGGTGACCAAATCCATAATACGATCTTGTATTAGCGAGCGGGCTACCGTCATCGAGAGTCAAGACATTTCCTGAAGCGGAATGTGGACGACTTTCATGTGAATCGCCTACCTTTGGGCTTAAGAGAATAGGCGTCGTCGGTTGCATCGGGTCATTGTCACCCAGCCCATGAGTAGAGCCTTATACTGGATTAGGCTACAGCCGAGCAACTTGGGGCCGTGAGCTGCATTATGATATTTGTCAACTCATCAATTTTGGCGTAGAGCTTGGTTGAGAGGCCCTAGGGAGATACCCAAATTAGGGCTATTATGAGAGCCCAAAAAATTAGGCCAATACTTGCATTATATGAAACCAAGTTATATAAAAAACCTTCGTGGAAACTCATATCCATTTGTATGAACAATTATGCACTTGAAGTTTCATACATCATTGTAATCAATAAATTTAACAAATCAGGTATTGTAACGATTAACAAACACCATAGAACATAAATAGAAAAAATAAAATTTAAATTTAAATTAAACCTTAGTGGTGGATTTCACTACTAACCACACATATTTGACCATCACCACCAACTCTGCTGGCACTATGAACTTTATCGATTACATATATGAGCGTCCGACCTATATAAGAAATGAAGGAAAGGTAAGAGAGTTTTTTCTGTTTTTTTTTTGGTTTTCGGTTTTTATAAGGGGATCCCCTAAGGCCCTAACATCTAACGCTGTTTACTAATCTCCCACTATGTGCCTGCATTTTTGGACATCTCAAGCGGCAGATTGTGGTCCCTCCCCTTGGTGGTCATGCATTTGAAGGGAAATAAGAGTTTGTATAGTTAAGGGTCACATCTGTTCGTCTTAGTTGATCCCACAAGCTTCGCAATCTGTCTCCTTCGAGCAGCTAGTTCTGAGCCTAACTTAAGGCCGACAAACTCTGGCCTTAATTTATTTATTGCAGACAGTTTCATGAATTTATGCAACAAAAAGTCCCAACTATATACATATGCTTTCAAGCCATATTAAGTTAGAAACTAGGTTTAATCTTACATTTGATTATATAATTCTATTCTTGTTATAGTAAATGATAAACTATTCCTGGTGATAAAAATATTTTTCTATAATCAAACGTTTAATTAAATCACATTTATGCTAAGATCAACTACAGTTCTTTGGTGTCATGCAAGCTTCAACCGTACATCCTAGAACTTCATTAGATAACATGGCATTCAAGAATATAACCATTACCTCTCATATATACGAGAAGGTGGTAATAAATCCAATGTTATGTACAAATTTTTTTTATCAAAGTCAAGTGAGAAGACATGTTAGCTTAATAAGAATATAAACCTAACAAGGTACAATCTTCTATAATCATAAAGTTTTGCCGTCTTGAATAACATCGATTATATGCAGAAATCCTCTATGCTTGATATCTTCAGAAATATTATCATGGCCAGCTTTTCCAGACCCCTATCACATGTATTCCTGGGCAGATAAACAGAATTTGAAAGCTAGAACCAACCTTGTGACAAACTCTATTGAGATTGCGCACATATGTGTCATTATGATCCCAAATATAGTTGCATGTTATCCACAACATGTTAAATAATAGAGATAGTGCTACCAAATCTACATCATCGTCTCAAATAATCGGCTATTCTTTCAATTTTCAAAGTTTACATGTGTTGCCGTCGAGCAAATCATAGCTTCCAGTTTTAATATATTATAATAAGATTTGTATACCCATTTCAATTGTTATTATTTTCTTTCTGGCAAACAAAATCGCAACCAAAAGGTCAGCCTCATTCAAATTTCCCATATTTCAAAAGATTGAAATGCATAACACAAATTTGGGAAATCATATGATCAAAATGCAAGTAGCCAAAGGGAATCATATGACATATAACACCTTGCAATTTGGAGGGAGGGTAGATTTCAAGAGCTTCCAAAATCCTCAATTCCAGCTCGACCTGTGAATGCTCCTGCTCAAATTAAATTAAATAAAAATGAATTACGAAATCATACACTTGAAATTAAAACGCAAAAATAGAAGGGACTAAAATCGAAAAAAGATGGAGAGATATCAGACGAACTTTAGGTAAAGAGGAGGCCGACGAAGGCGGCGCTTGGCCTGCGGATTGAACGGAGAGGCCGTCGTGTTCTTCGTTGCCCGCCATTTCCCTTCTCTTCGATCGAGATCAATAAACCCTAGGGCTTCTCTTTTAAATCGCCCTAATTTTCCCTCGTCGATATATTACACTGACATACCCTACCTGATTTGCTATTTTGAGGGCGAAAAAATGAGTAAAATTGGTCAGGAACGACCATCTGCCCTTTTCCCTTTTTTGTGGGTTGGACTTCTGGCTCAAGAAGTGACTTTCTCCACTTAATTGATTTAAAATCTCCATTTCCAGGGGTCTTTCGAACCCGAGACCACCCATTAAGTTGGAAGTGTCATTGCCACGTAAACAAAGGCTTTTTGGAGTTTCTTTATTAAATATTATGAGAGAATCCTTGTTTGATGTCAAAAATAGAAATGAATTATCCACCGTCCATGATATATTATACGGACGGTTGAGATTGAAAGAAAAAATAAGCACTGTTTTTCATGGCAATTACATTTCTTTTCAAATCCTAATCATATGTATATCACGCCATGGACAATATATAATATGTCTCTACCTATTTGAACGAGAATTCTACCGGAACTTTTCTCAAAAATAACTTTTTTGAAATCCATAGTTAAAAGATTTTTTGTGTTAATGTAATTTATCTTTTTTGCTGGTGTGTTCAGCCTCTGGCTTTCTCTTGTGATATTTAGGAATGAGAAGAGGTCGGGTCCAGCTCACCTTAATGAAAATACATAACGAACTGGTGCAATTCCAATAAACTGCAAAATATGAGCTAAACTTCAATCAAACACTTACTTGCTTTGTTTTCCGGACAAATATCTTAGTCTTTTTTGTTACCAATAAATAGCTTGGACTTAGTAATTGCAAATAAGTTCTCTAAATTCTGTGTTTTTTCCCCGGAAACAGTAGCTTGCACCATTTTCCGATGAAATAAGGAAGCTAAAGTACCTAAAGCCATTTTTTTGTCAAGAGCATAAAGATAATAAAATGTTGCGAACTGCGGGTTATTAGCAAATGAATAGGATAGTTATCTGGACATGGAAAAACAGCATAATCATCTAAAAGTGCCGAAACCTTAAGTTACTTTTTGAAATTTATCCTTTCAGAAATATGTGAGCGTCACGGGTATCCAACAATGAAAATCTTAAATGCATTCATCAGATACAATAATTTAAATTACGGGGTGGAACAATATCCAACGTTGGATAAAATCGACTTATCCAACAAATCCGACTTGCTAATTAGAACCGCTACTTTAACTAGCGGTTAAAATCGAACGGTTTAGATTAAATCGCTAGTTAAAATAGCGGTTATTTTTAAATAAAAAGAGCCACCGCTCGAATAGGTTCAGCACTGTTTTCAGCGGTTAATGGATTAGGGATCCAAATTAAAGACGATTTTTGTTGTGATCTTAACTGCAATTTTTCTGGAATTCTCTTCATTGGTGTGTCGATCTCATCAGATAATTAATTTACTTTAATCGGTATAGGATTTCTTAATATTTATGCAATATTTGTTAGGGTTCTCGGATATAATTTGGGGCATTTTTCTGTGCATGAAATCATGTTTATTGGATCGATTTTGGAACCCTAACTTGTCATGTATCATCCTATGTTCATTATTGATTATGCAAATGGTTGTTAAGTGTTTCTCTCTTACTTTTGATTATGATAGGATTTTTTGTTAATAAATTTTGGATTTTTGACTTATTATAATGGCCGCTAAACGCAAACATACACCCAAGGGGCTTACATCGAAGAAACCTACACAAAAGAGGACTAAACTGACTCTTCTTCCTCTTCCTCCGCCGCCAAAAAATATTCGTAAAGAACTTTTCGAAGAACCTAGCAAAAGAAGAAAAATCCGGTCAAAGGAAGATGCACTCAATTTTACACAGCCATCAGCATCCCAAGTATCTCAGACATCATTAATTCAATACAACCTTGGTCCCGTGAATAATGTTGTCTTATATAATCAAGAAAATCACATCTCCGAAACTATTTGGAGTGGCAAAGATAGGGGATCTTTTATTGCGCTCGAATCGACGAGCAAATCTGTGCAATGGCCTCTAACTAAGCAGCAGATCGAAATATTGGACGATTGGGGTTTTAGGGTGTATCGTAAAGTTGGCTACCAACAACATGACCTACGGTTGATATCTGCATTAGTTGAGAGAAGGTGATATGAGACGAACAGTTTTTCATTTATCCATTGGAGAAGCGTAGATCACTCTTGAAGACGTTTCATGGATTCTCAGTCTCCCGGTCACAGGTTCTCCAATCGTTTATGAAGGATTCATGACTTCCTTCTTACATTTTGGCGCCGTATTAGGAGTTGAACCCTCGAAGGAGAAGAGGTGTCACGACCCGAAATGACACGTGACTGGCACTTGAATCATGTGAAGTCTATAGGACCCCACCTAATTCAAGTATTTCAAAAACCCAGAAATCTAAACCATTTAAAAAAAGAGTGAATGAATACTTATTTAAAGTTAACATATAAAATCACTTTGAAAGTCGTAGTAAGCATTTTTTAAAAGCATCAAGTCTTTCCCAAAAATTTCGGCAGAATTTCCTTTGCAAATACTGGCCCCAAATGGGTACAAACAGGAATATACATAAATAATGAATAAAAGACATCCCCAAGCGGGAGCTAGCTCTTCGCCAATTGGCGGAAACAACCACGCAAGCAATATAATATACAATACCGAAGGGCGAGGATTAAAACTCAGAAAGAAAACCAACATCCTCAAGAAAACCAGAGAAGAACCCTAATAATACAAGCGCGCGGCTCTAAGGTCGAAATAATACACAACTGATTTTCTAAGTCTATCAAAATATACAAGTCTGATTGATAGAGTTTACTAGATACAACTGAATATAAATAAAAGGATAACGGTGGTTACGATGCAATTGAACCCACTTACCCAAGCAATCACCCGAAATGAAATGGTGTGCCAGCAAAGCCGCCAAGGAAACCTGTACGGCAAAACGTGCAAGAAACTGTGGCACAACAGGGGTGAGTTACCAACTCGTGAGTAGAAAACATTATCGAGCAGAAATCGAACGTATGACTATCTCCTAGGTCATACAGTAATACCCTCATAATATACCATGAAATATCTAATAGTGGCAAGGGTAAACATTTAAACATAAGTGTAATATCACGTGCTCGTGTCAATGCCCCAGGTAGCAACATGTCACATATATGATGTGCGAATGCATTAAGAATGAAAGCAGGATACATCTTGTACGAGAAAACTGTTTTCTTATCTTAGTAAGATTTTTGTATAAAAACCGAAGTATCATCAATGAAATCAACAGAGAATCCGTGTCAAGTATCGACACAAAATATGTATCCCAATATCTCAATGTCTCAATATCTCAATACCTCAATATCTCAATGTCTCAATATCTCGGGCTCCGGCAATCCGGACTGACCCATAACATCAAATCTCATTATCTCGGGCTCCGGCAATCCGGACTGGCCCATAACATCAAATCTCACGACTACGTCGGTATCTTCCGGATATCCGCCGCGTCATAAATAACCGGTCGGTAGTGCTCCCCTACCGGGCTCAACGCCATCATCTGCGACTATCTTGCCCCGGGATACCGCACCGGGTCCACCATGCACTCGCAGACAGGTCATCCTCCTCCTCGAATCGGGTGTATGATACCTCTCAAGAACCGAGAAAACTTATGGTGGATACCTCTCATATCATATCACGAGAAAACCGCAGATTTCTATCTTTTGAAATGAAAATGAGTTTATAAAATCCTTGCGGTTTCTCCAAATCCAGAAATCTCATGGAAAATCCGAAATCTCAAACTCGAGAGTAAATAAACAGTGAATTACCGGCATAAAACCCCATAATATTGCATGACAAATGAATATATACATGCATGGGTATCTAAGTAAAGAATGAAATATCTAAACTAGCATGGTAATAACATATTGGAACTATCAGCTAGCAAGTTACATCAATAAAGTAATATTCTCTAAAGTGTACGTGACATGGCAATTACCGATGATGATGTGTATGAGCCAGCAAGCAAGTGTTCGTAGACATACGCATCATCGCTAATGGTGCTGGTGTCCTGACAACATGGGTTCATAATAAGAAAAGAAATCACAAGTATAAGCATGCAATGCGATAAGAACAATATGAATATATGGAAAAAGATGTAGTAACCGCAACATATAAGAATATACATTTATATATACGAGTCATACAATTTTGGTATTTAAAATAGCATGAATTATGGTTTTTAGGAAAACAGGGGCTATGGTGTTTTTAAGAAAATGTACGTCCTTTGAAAAATCCGTAATATCTCTCGGGTTGTCTTTTGAAAATACTCACGATTCGTTAGTTTCTGAAAATAAGTATGACTCGAGCCTGTTCCAACCTCTTCCTAATCAACTAAAAGACTAAACTAAAGAACTAGTTGAAAGGGTAAGAAATCCACCTAAATTCCGAGCCGATATATCTGGTAGTCGGCGATCTCGCCTCAATAGCGTCCGTACAGTAAAATATATAATACGACATTCTCGAATCAAGAGTGCGGATCAATCATCATATTTATATCTCGTACGGTAAAATCCATCGTATGGCATCCCGGAAATTGGGGTACGGGTCAAATATTATATATACCTCATTATTCATATGGTATCATTATCATAATATCCTGAATTAGGGGTACCGTTCTAAAGTCTAGAACATACCAATATCATCAAACATATATTCTCGTGTGTATAAAAACACATCGCCCAACGATCCAATATAATACCATGTCGTATATATCACGACCCAATCACATATCACAATCTCACGGTATCATGCCCGATCATATCAACCCACCTCCAAGTATCATATACTATTCTCATCACCCGTGTATACGTATGTGTGTGTGTGTATCTACCAACGCATCCACACATACACACACACACATATATATCACGTGTGTGCGCACGCGCGTGTGTCAACTTTTACTCTAAGGTTTCGCAACTAAGAAACTAAACTAAAAGCACTATCTTTCAATTACAGTAAAACTAACCCACGATCTCTTAAAGCCTTTCTTGCTAATTATTCACGTCTCACAATACACATATTTATATAAATATAACATATTCACATGCTACACTACGAAACTGCGGGGGTGCTATACGCCATCCACCCGACTTCCCCCGTAGATATACATCTACTCATCTTGATCCTCGATTGCCGAAGTCGATGTCGCCATGCTCTTCCTTGTTATCCGAAGTCCACGTGAAGGTGTCTACATATAACACGCAGTATCGTAAACAGAATCACGCACGAAAACCAAAACGGCACACGAATCGCACATAAGTTAAAACCTATGGTCTACGCATACAAGAACAACTAAACAACTCTCGATATCGACGTACAAACGTCAAGTGACCGAGACAAAACACGATAAAGTTCAAGTCATTAACAATCATGAAACCAAAACAGCAACTCAAGAAAATAGTTCTAGATTTTTGGTCAGGTGAAATTAAGCTAAACAAGCAATGTAGAAGGTTAGTTTATGAGGTATGTGAGCTACAGAACCAACCTAGACACCATTACCCACAAATGACCCGGTGACATCACCTGAAAATTCGGCCTGCTCGGCTTGGGATGCAAGTTTTGGGTTCGTATTCACAGGGTGGTCTTATAGGGTTTAATCTAGGTCAATAGGGTTGCTAGTTTTTCTCGTACAGGTCTCAGGTCACTCCAGATTCCCTGTAGGCATCACAAGCTACAAAACCGACGCGGAAAGTTTCTAAGTCCAAGTTTTCATGGCCTAGGCTCTGGTTTTTAACACTAAGGGGTTCTAGTCACCAATTACACATCACTTGCACCATTACAACTCAAGAATCCCTTAAACTTTATCTTGGAATTTTCCAAGATCACTAAACCTCACTAAATCGATTCTAAACTTAAATAGATGCTAAAGGAAATGAAATACTACTCTAACAGTGAAAGAAATACCTCATTTGGCAACTCAAGAATTTTCTTGAATTGCCCCAAGTGCTCAAAATCCTAACTTGCTTGATCCACCATACTTGTAGTGAGCTTGTGCATGAATTTTGTGAAGGGGATACATGGTTTTGATGTGGATTTGAGGGTGTTGTGAGGAGGTAAAGGAGGTGGAGGGAAGAGGGCAGCCATGAGAGGAGAAGGGGAAGAACAATGAAGAAAATGAAATGAAATGAACATTAAGCCATGGTCAACAAAAGACCCCTCACCCTCTCTCTTTTGCCCATACCTCCATTCTTTATTCTTTTCTTTTCTTTTCTTTTCTTTTTCATCTTACAATTAAAACCAAAACCCATATACATATAAAAGAAAAACATGATGCCATGGTTCATTTAAAAAGGTAACAAGTATTTTTTTACAATATGACATGGTGCATGTCATGTGCATAATCAAGTTTAATGCACGATTAGTAATAATTAATCAAGCTTAGGCATAAACTTGTATATAATTAATTGTATAAAATTTATAAAGTGTCTAAATCATATAATATTCTTTAAAAATCAATATTCCAATGTAATTTTCCAATATTTTTCCAATCTATCGGTATATGATCATACCATAACATAAAAACTAATATCCACACATTAAAATATTCATAATATTTATTATTTTAATTATTTAACATCCTAAAAATAATATTTTATTTTTCTGAAATGTTACAGTCTTTCCCCCTTAAATAAATTCGGTCCCCGAATTTAAATTTAATCTCCCCAAATACTAAAACATTTCAGCAAAACTATCAAGTCGTCAGGGCTCCAAAATTATCAATACTTAAAACACATCTTAGCGCAATGCATGCGCATGAAAACGAGTATATAACTCAAAATTAAAACTCCGTCAAGTATCACGCAATCATCGGAGCCACGGTGAAGATACCAATGTCAAAGTCCAATACGAAAACCAACATGATATACATTAAAACTATAACATGTACATAGTACGCATCGTTGTAAACTCGTCAAAACATCTTAAAAGAAATGCATCCCAACCCTTTTCCAAGTCGCTGTGCGATGCGCGTATCACAGCACAAGTAGCGGACTTTTATTGTAAGAAAATAACTATATATTTATATATATCCTTTGTTTAAAATACACGTCCCGCCGTTGAAAATAATTTAGAAGGGTTTCCTTTGTAAAATGTTTCATGTCATCTCGAACACATGGGAAAATATTGAGACTGTAGCTCTTTTATGGAAATCCCTTCAATAACTATCGATGCATGCAAAAACACCTAGGTACTGTTATCAGAACAGTCCTGCTCGGTTACTAAACCAAATAGTAAATATCATAAAAATGTACTGCTCAAAAGAAATCATACTCAATAGTATATGTAATAATGCCACGTGCTTCTCGTGCGCACAGAAATCACAATCAATGAATGTGCCATATATGTGCACAGAAACAAAATCTAAGTGCAACGGGTGTGCACAAAAACACTTGTCAGGGGCAACGAGTGTGCCTGACAACAATATCAGGTGCATCTGATATGCACGAAGAATCCCGATTTAGTGCATCTGGTGTGCACCAAAATCGCATCAAGCGCGCCAAGTATGCGCAAGAATCCAAATCAAGTGCACAAGGTGCACGAAAACAAATATCGAATATCGCGATCGAAATCAACGATATACAACATACCTCAATCTAAATCAGGTATACCGTGGTATATAATCTCACAACCACGTGCATCAGCGTGCACAAAATCGAATCAAAGTACTAAAAGTGCATGAAAACTACACCGAAGGCACAAGTCAAATCACATACCTACCATAAGCATGAAATCAAAATCAAACATCTCGAACGATATCAAATCGAAGTCGAGTGCAACCGTGGTGCACAAAATCTCAATCATGCAAATAAATCGCTCAAAGTACAGAAATCCAAAATGACGAATACGTGATATTCGAATCACCAAATTGCAAATCGTAAACACTGTCGTCGATATGTTCTTCCTTCAAAGTCGAGAAAGTGTCGGTGCATCCAAAACTAGCAGAGCAAGATATCTACTTGCCTCCTGTTCATGGTCACTCATAACATGTCTCATCGATGATGCCGAACTCTGGCCTACTGGGTGTGCGTAATACGACCGATCTTGGGTCTAAGTCTTCTCGTGTAGTATTCCAGAAAGATTCTGTCGGGGTCTCTCCCAAATCTCGTTCCTGCCGAACTACCTGGAAGTTATCACCCTTTACTAAATCTATTTCTTATTTCGGAACATCTGCATACTCATCACGACTTCTTCTAAAAGGTATATCCATATTTAACGTCTCTGCATGCGTATCCTATCTTTGATGTCAACGGAGTGGAACACCATCTCATCAAAATCTCGTACGAACCTCTTACTCCACTTTTCTCTAATGTAGACTGATTCGGACTCGTCTCTTCGTAGCTGTATGGACTGCGCTACAAACGGCTATACTCATATCTAGAGTCTCCCTTCCGAAACTACGTACTCGGCATCTCAAATATCCTGTAGTAGGCATCTTGCCAATTACCTTTTTGGAAACTCGTTCAAATTATCGGAGTGATGCGCTTACGCTCGTCCTCCCTCGATCGACTCACAACGTGCCTGTGTGAAGTCTTCTCTAGCTGAAATAAATCAATCTGATGACCTCGCATCGGGGTATGCAAACGAACCATATGTTCTAGTCATTCATCTATGGGTGACTAGCGATCTTCTATATATCCCTAAGTACAATTCGTGCTGCAATAGCTTCAAACATCTGGGGCGATATCTTGTCAGTCGCAGCAACAACTAGCTCATTCGTCCGCACGTTAAACAATGCCTTAATCCTCAAGAATAGACGATACATTAATGGTCATCACATTCTAGCCAGCCTCTAGCAGTGGCCCAATCCTCTGGTGCTGATCTGAACGTTTGAGAATCTCAGTAAAAACAATCCATCATAACGCTCATGTCGCGAAAAACACAATAAAACGATATATCTATGCAATCGTGTGTCACCGGAATTACGTCCTGGTCAGTCCTCGTCCAAGATGAGCTCATGATGATTGCAACTCTAGCCGCAGATCTTTCTGCCGGTGCAACCGTGGTAACAGAAACCGCAAACCAATATCGATGAGGATAGATCATAGGAATGAATAGAAATACAATGTAAAGAAATGTACAGCCTAAGGCTTCTTAAGCGGAGTAGCGTATCGTAAGTATGCCGCGGAACATAAACACGGTATGTCACTCTATTTAAGTCACCTACTCCATCAACCAAGGTCAACCTATGCGATAAAAGTTCGGGTCTAATACCCCCTCGACCAAGTCTAAGTTCTGTAAGGTCAAGCCTAGGTTCAGAATACACACACACACGCCCTAGACTCCGCATAGTCAAACCTAGACTCGAACCAAGCTTAAACCTAGCGCTCTGATGCCAACTTTGTCACGACCCGAAATGGCACATGACTGGCACTTGAATCATTTGAAGTCTATAGGACCCCACCTAATTCAAGTAAGCCAAAAGCACAGAAATCTAAATCATTTAAAAAGAGAGTGAAGGAATACTTATTTAAAGTTAACATATAAAATCACTTCGATAATCGTAGTAAGCATTTTTTAAAAGCATCAAGTCTTTCCCAAAAATTTCGGCAGAGTTTCCTTTGTAAATATTGGCCCCAAACGGGTACAAACAGGAATATACATAAGTAATGAATAAAAGGCATCCCCAAGCGAGAGCTAACTCTTCGCCAATTGGCGGAAACAACCACGCAAGCAATAAAATATACAGCGCCGAAGGGCGAGGATCAAAACTCAGAAAGAAAACCAACATCCTCAAGAAAACTAGAGAAGAACCCTAATAATACAAGCGCGCGATTCTAAGGTCAAAATAATACACAACTCGTTTTCTAAGTCTATCAAAATATACAAGTCTGATTGATGGAGTTTACTAGATACAACTGAATATAAATAAAAGTACAACGGTGGCCACGATGCAAGTGAACCCACCTACCCAAGCAATCACCCGAAATGAAGTGGTGTGCCAGCAAAGCCGCCAAGAAAACCTGTACGGTAAAGCCTGCAAGAAACTGTGGCACAACGGGGGTGAGTTGCCAACTCGTGAGTAGAAGACATCACCGAGCAAAAATCAAAAGTATAATTATCTCCTACGTCATACAGTAATACCCTCATAATATATCCTGAAACATCTAATAGTGGCAAGGGTAAATATCTAAACATAAGTGTAATACCACGTGCTCGTGTCAATACCTCAGGTAGCAACATGTCACATATATGATGTACGAATGCATAAAGAATGAAAGCAGGATATATCTTGTACGAGAAAACTATTTTCTTATCTCAGTAAGATTTTTGTATAAAAACCGAAGTATCATCAATGAAATCAACAGAGAATCCGTGTCAAGTATCGACACAAAATATGTATCTCAATATCTCAATGTCTGAATATCTCAATGCCTCAATATCTCAATATCTCGGGCTCCAGCAATCCGGACTGGCCTATAACATCAAATCTCAATATCCCGGGCTCCGGCAATCCAAACTGGCCCATAACATCAAATCTCATGACTACGTCAGTATTCTCCGGATATCCGCCGCGTCACAAATAACCGGTCGGTAGTGCTCCCCTGCCGGGCTCAACGCCATCATCTGCGACCATCTTGCCCTGGGGTACCGCACCGGGTTCACCATGCACCCGCAGACGGTTCATCATCCTCCTCGAATCGGGTGTATGATACCTCTCAAGAACCGAGAAAACTCATGGTGGACACCTCTCACATCATATCATGAGAAAAACATAAATTTTTATCTTTTGAAATGAAAATGAGTTTATAAAATTCTTGCGGTTTCTCCAAATTCAGAAATCTCATGGAAAATCCGAAATCCCAAACTCGAGAGTAAATAAACAGTGAATTACCGGCATAAAGCCCCATAATATTGCATGCAAATGAATATATACATGCATGGGTATCTAAGTAAAGAACAAAATATCTAAACTAGCATAGTAATAACATATTGGAACTATCAGCTAGCAAGTTATATCAATGAAGTAATATTTTCTAAAGTGTACGTGTCATGGCAATTACCGATGATGATGTATGTGAGCCGGCAAGCAAGTGTTCGTAGACATACGCATCATCGCTAATGGTGCTGGTTTCCTGACAACATGAGTTCATAATAACAAAAGAAATCACAAGTATAAGCATGCAATACGATAAGAACAACATGAATATATGGAAAAAGATGCAGTAACCGCAACATATAAGAATATACATTTATATATACGAGTCATACAGTTTTGGCATTTGAAATAGCACGAATCGTGGTTTTTAGAAAAATAGGGGTTACGGTGTTTTTAAGAAAAGGTACGTCATTTGAAAAATCCGTAATATCCCTCGGGTTGTCTTTTGAAAATACTCATGATTCGTTAGCTTATGAAAATAAGTATGACTCGAGCCTGGTCCAACCTCTTCCTAATCAACTAAAAGACTAAACTAAAGAACTAGTTGAAAGGGTAAGAAATCCACCTAAATTCCGAGCTGATATATCTGGTAGTCGGCGATCCCGCTTCAATAGCGTCACGTACGGTAAAATATATAATACGACATTCTCGAATCAAGAGTGCGGATCAATCATCATATTTATACCTCGTACGGTAAAATCCATCGTACGACATCCCGAAAATCGGGGTACGGGTCAAATATCATATATACCTCATTATTCATATGGTATCATCATCATAATATCCTGAATTAGGGGTACCGTTCTAAAGTCTAGAACATACCAATATCATCAAACATATATCCTCGTGTGTATAAAAACACATCGCCCAACGATCCACTATAATATCATGTCGTATACCATATCACGACCCAATCACATATCACAATCTCACGGCATCATGTCCGATCATATCGAGTCACCTCCAAGTATCATATACTATCCTCATCACCCGTGTATACGTATACGTATATGTGTGTGTGTATACACCAACGTATCCACACACACACACACATACATATAAACATATACACCCATAATCTTGTCACGTGTGTGTGCGTGTGTGTGTCAACTTTTACTCCAGGGTTTCGTAACTAAGAAACTAAACTAAAAGCACTATCTTCCAATTACGCTAAAACTAACCCATGATCTCCTAAAACCTTTCTTGCTAATTATTCACGTCTCACAATACACATATTTATATAAATATAATATATTCGCATGCTACACTACGAAACTGCGACGGTGCTATACGCTATCCACCCGACTTCCCCCGTAGATATACATCTATCCACCTTTATTCTCGCTTGCCGAAGTCGATGTCGTCATGCTCTTCCTTGTTATCCGAAGTCCATGTGAAGGTGCCTACATACATAAACACAAAGTATCGTAAACAGAATCGTGCACGAAAACCAAAACGGCACACGAATCACATAGGATAAAACCTATGGTCTACACATGCAAGAACAACCAAACAACTCCCGATATCAACGTACAAACGTCAAGCGACTGAGACAAAACACGATATCCAAAGTTCAAGTTATTAACAATCATGAAACCAAAACAGCAACTCAAGAAAATGGTTCCAGATTTTTGGTCAGGTGAAATTAGGCTAAACAAGCAATGCAGAGGGTTAGTCTATGAGGTATGTGAGCTACAGAACCAACCTAGACACCATTTCCCATAAATGACCCGGCGACATCACCTGAAAATCCGGCCTGCTCAGACCGGGATGCATGTTTTGGGTTCGTATTCACAGGGTGGTATTATAGGGTTTAATCTAGGTCAATAGGGTTGCTAGTTTTTCTCGTACAGGTCTCAGGTCACTCCAGATTCTTTGTAGGCATCACAAGCTACAAAACCGATACAGAAAGTTTCCAAGTCCAAGTTTTCATGGCCTAGGCTCTGGTTTTTAACACTAAGGGGTTCTAGTCACCAATTACACATCACTTGCACTATCACAACTCAAGAATCCAAACTTCATCTTGGAATTTTCCAAGATCACTATACCTCACTAAATCGATTCTAAACTTAAATAGATGCTAAAGAAAATGAAATACTACTCTAATAGTGAAAGAAATATCTCATTTTGCAACTCAAGAATTTTCTTGAGTTGCCCCAAGTGCTCAAAATCCTAATTTGCTTGATCCACCATGCTAGTGAGCTTGTGCATGAATTTTGTGAAGGGGATACATGGTTTTGATGTGGATTTGAGGGTGTTGTGAGGAGGTGGAGGAGGTGGAGGGAAGAGGGTAGCCATGAGAGGAGAAGGGGAAGAACAATGAAGAAAATGAAATGAACAATAAGCCATAGTCAACAGAAGACCCCTCACCCTTTCTCTCTTGCCCATACCTCCATTCTTTATTCTTTTCTTTTCTTTTCTTTTCTTTTCTTTTCTTTTTCATCTTACAATTAAAACCAAAACCCATATACATATAAAAGAAAAACAAAATGCCATGGTTCATTTAAAAAGGTAACAAGTATTTTTTTACAATATGACATGGTGTATGTCATGTGCATAATCAAGCTTAATGCACGATTAGTAATAATTAATCAAGCTTAGGCATAAACTTGTATATAATTAATTGTATAAAATTTATAAAGTGTCTAAATCATATAATATTCTTTCAAAATCAACATTCCAATGTAATTTTCCAATATTTTTCCAATCTATCGGTATATGATCATACCATAACATAAAAACTAATATCCACACATTAAAATATTCATAATATTTATTATTTTAATTATTTAACTTCCCAAAAATAATATTTTATTTTTCTGAAATATTACAAGAGGAAAGACGCCGCCGTACTTGCGACATGGGTGTATGAGACATTCGGTACTCTCGGGACTGATGTCGCATACAAGGAAATTGATCGATGTACAAAATCTTATGTTTTGCACAACATTTGCATGACATTATTCCCTACACGTTCCAAGAACCTAATTCATCCTAAATGGATTGGATTTTTGAGGGACAGAGAACGCACCTCCGGTTACGCTTGGGGAGTAGGGTTTTTGGCGTATTTGTTAAATGGTTTGAACGAAGCAACCCTGACAAATGTGATGCTTATAAAGGGTTGTCTTACCATTTTACAGGTATCATATTAGTTTTTTTATCATTTTCCTTTATTGTAAAGATAATTGTAGTAAATCTGACAATTAATTTTTATGTAGTGTTGGGCATATACTAGGATCTCAATCATTCGACCGATGTCTGATACTAGCATCAAGGAGATTATACCCCTTGCTAGACAATGGGGTGTACGCATATATCGAGCTCCCCATCATCATAAAACTTTCTACCGTGAAAGGCTTGATAATTTGAAGGAGCTACAAGTAATTACTATCTCATTATCTAATTTAATGACATTTGTTTAATTCTTTATGAATAATGTTAAATATTTTCAACCATTTCTTTAATGACAGTTCATATGGGATCCGTACACTGAGTATGGTGATGTTCCCTAACAATTTTTCGAGCACAGTAGACACGCTGAACTGTTACGCGTTTCTCTCATATGTTTCGATATTGCCCAGTGGCAATATCCTGATAGGATAATCCAACAGTTCGGCGGTATTCAAAGGGTACCGGTTGACGTTCATCGTATACAAGCTGAGAAAGAGAAACCAACCAAGAAGAGACCAGTATACGACGTGGTTTAGGATTATATCGGGTTGTGGGACGCAGTTTAAAATGATATCCTCGCATAGGGAGTTTCACCTGGGGTTCCTACAGCGGAAGGTGAGGATGTGGCGGACGACTACATTGCTTGGTACACTAGTGTTACTAGGAAGGTAATGCATCCCCCCTAGTCAACCAACTAAGATCTATGGGCCTAATATTGAAATTAACCGTCAGTTACTTCTAGATTATGTAAGTATTTTTTATATTTTGTTTTGTTTTATATCAACTATAATATATTCAATCCAATTATTGATATTTATTACTTATTATTTGTAGGTGAATGAGATTGAAGGCAAGATATCTTTGTTGGATGACGACAACTTAATAGATTATACGAACAGATCAAAAGAGTGCTAAAAGGTGAAATTGATAAGAAGGGGATGAAGCCCCAAAAAGGGATGAAAATTCCGGGCATAATCTTCCTATTGTTGGAAATGAGTGCGATGCGGCTGATGATGCAAATGCGAGGGAGAAGACTGTCGTGGAGGACCCCGTATTGAAGGAGCCAAGTAAGGCAAATGCGGAGGAGAAAACCATCATGGAAGAGTCCGTCAGGAATATTCCAAGTGAGGAAAATATTGATGTGGCCTGTTCCCGCCAAAAATTTCTGCGTAAAAGAGTCCAAGGTATCAAATGGCAGCGATACGCTTAAGAAAATGGGAACCAGTATCTTCCGGGCTGTTTTTTGACAAACTCCTGAATGAGAAACAAATAAATTCTGATGGTATCGAAAGCGGCTCGAAAAACCCTTCGATTTGATATATTATGGGCCTCATAATTTGTTGGATATATGTATGCCCTAGAGGCCATTATGTGATAGTCGATGTATCTATACATGTATATATATTCAGTTTGCATTCTTGCTCGACATGATAGTATGCTATTTGGTTCTTCTTTATCTGACATGTTGATTTGATCATGCTTTTATTCATTCATACATGCTGATAAAGCCCCAAGGATATCTGCTTGACTATTCTGATTATGATAGAGATCATACTAGTGGGACATTTGTAGTCTATAAGCATATCCTGAAATGTCCCTAGTCGGAGGTGTATCGAGACGGGGCATCGATATACCAGAGTAGACTAGCGTATATGATACTAGACCCATGTGATGGGCGATGGATGTTCCCACATTCATCGATGTTTGACATCAAGATCATATACGGGTGCTCAGTGCTGACTGGGTACACTGGACGGACTCACCGAGAACTCCTATATGGAATTATATCTATCGTCGGATAGCAGTTCTCAGGTGACACTGGTACATGTTAGTCTGTAGACCCGAGATCGTCATGGAGTCTTGTGTGTTCTCCCACTGTACTTTGATTGCCACCATACCACGGCTCTACTGAGTCGTGCAAACAGGTGGCCGTTGGGTACAGTCCCGAGACACACGAAGGCAATGAGCGATAGGAGGGGTTTCGTCTCTCCCGGTATTGGGAGTTGATGCTGTGCTGTGCTCGACTGGTTATAACAGCAAGTCCCTGGCCAGGGCTGCTGAGATTTGCTGATAAGTGTTATCAGTAGTTTCTCGATCTGTTATAGACCATTCACCGACACGACTTATTGAGTTATTGGGGTCGACGTGACCATCCCTAGGCTCGATATGCAGCATATCTGACGAAGAGACCGGACTGTACGGTAGTGTTGCCGGATGGCTCGACGGGAGTTGTAGCAGGTTCGCTTGTTGTCTTCTGATCGCTCAATACCCGGGTGGCCCTTACGTTTAGCTGACCGCTTGCGGCTTGAGGGTACCTGATATGATCATCACCCTCTGCCGGCGTATTGACGAGTCTTAGAGTCCCACAAAGGAGTTACCCAGTCCAGGCGAAACGTTGTGGTGCGCATATGCGATATGCGCATGCACCCGATTGAAATGTGCGTATATGATACCGAACGTTGATCGGGTGAACTGCTTTTGGTGGGGTCGTATGAGATATGACCGGATTGATAAATCAAGTGTTGATTTATCATTTAACCATTAGTTTTCTCACTTGAAACCTTTCTAGGGTTTGATGGATGCATGCATGCATGCATGTGTTTCTTTATTTTCATTCTAGTTTCATGCACATGTGGATGTGCATACATGCATACATACATACACCCATCCATCATGGTTGTTAGCATATGGAAATGGTGGCAATGCAAGACTCACACCATGGATTAAATAATGGATAATTATTTAATTTTGGTTTTAAAGTTAAATGAAAAAGAAAAGGATAATCATGTTAGTTTCCACACTCTTCTTCTAACCTAACCTAGCTCAACTACCACTAACCTATGGTTATCCTTCTCTTTATCATTCTAAACCCAAGTTAAATTAACTATCTATCATTTAATCATGGTTGAAGTCAAGAAGGAATTAAATATATATAGTGATATATATTTCTTTCTCTTGCTTAACTCAAGGTTATCTTTTTACCTCTTGCAAAAGAAAGGCCACCATCTTCATCTTCCTTCATCTTTTCCTCTCTAGGTTTTTCTAGTGAGTTAAATACAATCAAAGAAAGGTTTTTGAAGTGAGATCCAAAACCACAACACCATTCTACTCAAGTCTAGCCAACTTGATTAGAGTGTTTCCTTCGATTTTACAAAGTAGCGAGCTTGGACGGAGATCTCCGCGGTGGATCGTCGTGGACACAAGGGGAGTTCAAGAGGACCTCGATTCAACACCCAAGACATCAAGGAGTCTTGCAAAGGGGAGCTACAAAGGTTGTAGCCTTCAAACCCTAGTCTTTACTAGCTTAAAGTTTTGATAACCCTAATTTTCTAGGATCTATCCTTTGCATGTTAGCTTAGCACCTTAAAAATACAAACTTTGAGACATGTGATGCTTCAAAACTCTTCATAGGGTGCTAGACTAACCTTACATTGGTATCAGAGCCGACCTAGAACATTAGGCGACCTTTTTACGAAGTCAAAACTCCGATCGAACCGAAATACGGCTTTTTAGGGGGCTCTCTGGAAATTTTCTAAAAGTTGACATTTTGCAGAATTAAAAATATGTAAAAATCATAGCAGGAAAATATAAGGATTACGGCAGAAAAATAATCACATGAACAGTTAGAACCGCCGCGGAAACGCGGCCTAAGCTTGCTTAGGCCGCTGTTCCGCGGCCACATATATAAATTGATGGATCATTTTTCTTCTGTAATTCATTAATCTGCTTGTACATAATTTTGGATATTTTTGATCTGTATTTAGTTTAGAAAAATTCTGGAGATAATTTTGGACCCGTCGATTCGATCGGAATTTTGTTTTCGTAGCTTTTCCGGGTAAATTAGGAAGTATTGAAGTGTTTGAACGAATGTCATTTGCTCACTATTCACGGGATTTGAATACTTTGGAAATACGTGCAAGTCTTTTTGTGGTGGTCCCTCTAGAAGACAACAAACCTTAACTCGATTATGTGACCGTCTCGAACTGCCCTTTGAACCTTAGGGTTTGGGGCAGTACGGCGTGCCACATGTGAGGCGTTGGCTTGACCCTTCTACGGCTGGACCGCTACTACTATGTCACACTCCGGATTTTTAACCCTGCTCAAGTGTTGAGCTTTAGTGGATCTTGGGTGCTTGATCGTTCGTTCGAAAACTTTAATACTGTCTGTTTATCTGGAATGTGATACAATATGTGGAATTCATATAGTGTAGGCATGAAATACGAAATATGTGATATTTCGCATTTATGATGTCTAAAGAGAATCTGGATTCCAAATATTGTAGTTTTACACTTTCTTTTCTGTGACCGTAAGTGTATGTCAGATATCGCCGGTTTCGTTGCTATACATCAACGACAATCGGGGTACGCATACTTACTTACGTTGATGATATGTGATATTATGTGTTGCTGAGATATGATGTGCAGGATTGTCGCGATCGAATAGCCGGGGGGTTTTTGTGAGATGAGAGTTTTATATTTTCATTCATGTAAATTCAAATGTAATGTAATATTCTTTTATTTGGGGCACTTCCAGGTTGCGGTTGTGTCACCAGTGTTGTATATTATTTACTTTTCCGCATTAGGATGGACCCAAGGAGGGGAGCACAGGTGACCGGGTTCTGGGGTTCAGTGGGAGGCCATCTCGAGGAGTCGAGACCGGGTCTCCTAAACTCCAGGATTGGTAGGGTCACTTGCCGCTCTCGTAGGGGTCCAGGGTGTGGGCTTGGCTATTCGTCGCGACTGTGGAATCCGTATTTTCTATTCTGGCTAAATACTAAATACGGACGTCCTAGGATATCCCACGTTATATCTATGTTTCTGCTGCCTGTGTTCTGTGATATCTGAGATGAATGACATATTATATATATGATATATAGTAGACGTTGCTTATGTTTTACACCCGCGCTAGTCCCGTCCCGGTATGCCGTTAGTTAAGTAACCTAACGGTGCATAACGGAACATTGCGGCGAATGCGGATGGCATAAGCGTACGTGTTATTTTCGTTTCTTTTCTGTGATTGGCTTAAGGACTTAAATGATGGGATTACATTAATGTGATTAATGTAAAGAAAATAAACCTAAAAAGATGTTGTAGAATCGGATTTAAAAACTACTCGGCTATTTGTGAAAAAGCTACATTTCAAAACTGCGGAGCTTAAGCCACTCCTTTTGAAAACTGTTTGATTCTACAACGATATCAAGTTCAAAGCGTTAAAGATTTTCTTAAAAATCATTCGCAACCCTCCGTCATTTTAGGAAGTAGAGTACTTAGTATTCGTGCTACGTTTGTTGACTTTAGTTAAGGCGTAGTGTACGGTAGCTAAGTGATGTCTTCCTACACTGCATATGATGCAGATTAATTAGGACATTCATACGACTTTGTTGACCATAGTTAAGGGTCATATGGGTGGGTCTAATTGATCAAGAAATGACGGATAGAACTTGACTGGTACTTATGATTTGTTGACTATAGTTAAGGTCATAAGTACTAGGGGTAAAAATTACATCGGGAATTTCAAGTGTTGAAATTTGCAATGAGATTGCATACCTTCCATGTGATGGTTGGATCCCGATCCCACTGTGGGCAATAGTTGCTCCTAGGAGAGTTTTACAGTTTACAATTAGCTAACTCATTAGGTGTCTAGAAAGGTGTTAACGGGGCTCCGCCTATGGGAAAACGAGGTTTACTCTAATTAGGTCCGTGCGAAAGCACGGGGAACCCCCCTCAAAGTACCAACACTGGCCTGGCTGAACGGTTAGCGAAGTTGTAGACTGTAATTAATCCTGGCTAGTTTTTCTTTTTAAGGTTTGAAAGAAAAACTTGATAAAAAGCAGTGGGAAACATCGATTAGACAAGATAATAAACCAATCTAATCTATGCAAGAGCTTTCGCTGAGTGTATTCTTTTCTCTCTCTTAATGGCAGATACCAATGACTGGACTTAAGCTTCTACTAGATAAAAACAAACTGAATGGGACCAACTATAAAGACTGGCTAAGGAATCTGAAGATCGCCTTGACTTATGATAAAGTATCATATGTCCTCACGGCTTCAGCCCCGCCCGTCCCAGGTCCAAAATCCTCAGTTGCGGACATTGAAGTCCGCAAGACATGGGACGCTGACTGTGCCACGGCCACATGCCTCGCGCTTGCATCAATGGATAACACACATCAAAAGCAGCACGAGGACATAGACATTCACGGGATACTGCTCCATACAAAGGAGTTGTATAGGGAGCAATCCCGCGTATTACGATACGAAGCATCAAAGAAACTGTTTCAGATGCGAATGGCCCCTGGCACACCAGTAGGAGACCATGTGTTGAAGATGATAGCTCTTATAGAAGAGCTTGAGGACCTTGGATGGACAATGGACAATGAACAATATATAGATATTATTCTGCAGTCCCTCCCCTCCACCTTTGCTCAGTTCATAGTGAACTTCAACATGCATGGCATGGAGAAGGACCTCCCTGAACTCCTTAATATGTTAAGGAGTGCAGAGAGCACTATGAAGTCAGCAAAGACTCCCGTTATGACCATTGGACAGTCTTCTTCTTCTCGCCCAAAAGCTAAGGCTAAGGGAAAGAAAAAGAAGAAACCCATTAATCCTAAGGGCGGAGTCAAAAAGGTGAAGGGAAAGGGAAAGTCCACGGCTGGAGACCCAGGGAAAGGCGGGTGTTTTCATTGCCACAAGACAGGACATTGGAAGCGCAATTGCACGGAGTACCTAAGTCTCAAGAAGAAGCATGGTGATGCTTCTGCTTCAGGTGCGTTTGTGACTGAAAACTGTTTTTCTATAAACTCTGCTTCCTGGGTATTGGATACCGGTTCAGGTTCTCACATTTGCAATTCTATGCAGGGGCTGAGAAATAGCAAGGTTTTGAAGACAGGTGACCATACTCTCCGCGTTGGAAATGGTTCCAATGTACATACAGTCGCAGTGGGAGAGTATCACTTGGGGTTGCCATCTGGATGTATTTTGATTTTGAATCCATGTTATTTTGTACCAAGTATGCTATGTAATATAATATCCGTTTCTTTGTTGGACAATGAAGGATATAATTTTGTGTTGCAGAACAATGTTATGAACATTCACCTAAATCAAATGTTGGTTGGGTATGGTACGCTTAATAACGGAATATATGTCCTAAATCAACACACAGTTTTCAGTATACAACACACTAATAAAAGAAAACTTTCAGAATTAAATGAAGCTTTTCTTTGGCATTGTAGACTTGGTCATATTAACGAAACAAGACTAAACAGGTTACACAAAGATGGATATTTAAACTCTTTTGAATATAAATCTTATGCGACTTGCCAGTCTTGTATCAAGGGTAAAATGACCAAAACTCCGTTTACCGGACACGGAGAAAGAGCTACTCAGCTCCTTGGCCTCATACATAGTGATGTATGTGGGCCAATGTCTACACAGGCTAGAGGCAGTTTTTCATACTTCATTACATTCACCGACGATTTCTCAAGATTCGGTCATGTATTTTTATTAAAGCACAAGTCCGACGCTTTCGAGAAATTCGTTGAATATAAACAAGAAGTAGAAAAACAAACCGGCTTGAGTATTAAGATGCTTCGATCAGATCGAGGTGGAGAGTATCTCAGTACAGAATTTGCAAACTTCCTAAAAGAGAATGGGATTCTCTCTCAGCTCACTCCTCCTTACACACCACAGCACAACGGTGTGTCAGAACGACGGAATAGGACCCTATTAGATATGGTCCGGTCCATGATAAGTGACGCTGAGTTACCAGTCTCGTTTTGGGGGCATGCATTGGAGACTGCAGCGTTTCTGCTAAACAGGGTTCCGACCAAAGCCGTGTCTACCACGCCATATGAGATATGGAATGGGAAGAGACCATCTCTTAAGAGAATTAAGATTTAGGGTTGCCCGGCCTATGTTAAAAAACAGAATCCGGACAAACTCGAGACACGGTCAGTCATGTGTAACTTTGTGGGATATCCAAAGAATTCTTATGGATATCTGTTCTACCACAAAGAGGAACAAAAAGTGTTTGTTTCTCAGTATACCACATTCTTGGAAAAAGAGTTTTTTACAGATAAAGATGATGGCAAGGTGGTAGATCTAGAAGAGGTTCTGGAGACACAAACTACAAATGACGATTTGGTTGAACCGGCTGTTGCAACAGAAACTGAAGAACCTCGGCCACTCCGTAGGTCTGGTAGGACTTCTCGCCCACCGGAGAGGTACTACGGTTTCCTCATTGATGGTAACGGAGAAGATTGCATCATGGATGATGATGATCCTACCAGTTTTCAGCAGGCTATCACGAGTGGTGACTCTGTGAAGTGGCTGGATGCCATGAGATCCGAAATGGAGTCTATGTACACCAACAAAGTATGGACTTTGGACGTTGTACCCCCTGGGGTAAAACCTGTAGGGTGCAAATGGATCTTTAAAAGAAAGATTGGTGTGGATGGGCAGGTAGAGACCTATAAGGCAAGACTTGTGGCGAAAGGTTTTCGTCAAAGACCAGGTTTGGACTATGACGAAACTTTTTCGCCCGTAGCCATGCTTAAATCCATTCGGATCCTACTTGCTATTGCTGCTCACTACGACTATGAAATCTGGCAGATGGACGTTAAAACAACATTTCTAAATGGAAATTTAGAAGAATGCGTTTATATGGATCAGCCAGAGGGCTTCATTGACAGTGGGAGCAGCGAGAAAGCATGTAGATTGCTTAAATCCATATATGGGTTGAAGCAGGCATCTCGGAGTTGGAACATCTGTTTCGATGATGTTATCAAAGAGTTTGATTTCATCAAAAATCCAGATGAACCTTGTGTTTATAAGAAGGCTGTAGGAAGAGCTGTCACATTCCTCGTATTGTACGTGGATGACATTCTTCTGATAGGAAATGATATTCCTATGCTACAGTCGGTCAAATCATTCTTATCACTAAGGTTCTCCATGAAGGACCTGGGTGATGCAACGTATATTCTGGGCATAAGGATCTATAGGGATAGATCCAAAAAGTTATTGGGATTGTCCCAAACCAGGTACATCAACACCATCCCAAAGAGGTTTAGTATGGAAGACTCCAAGCGGGGTGCCTTACCCGCTTGCCATGGGGTCACTCTCTCCAAAGATTCTTGTCTAAAGACCGATGAAGAGAGAGCTCGCATGAGCATTATACCTTATGCTTCGGCAGTAGGATCTATAATGTATGCGATGTTATGTACACGCCCAGATGTAGCTTATGCACTTAGTGTTGTAAGCAGGTATCAATCCAACCCAGGGGAGAACCACTGGACAGCTGTGAAGAACATTCTTAAGTACTTACGAAGGACTAAAGAATTGTTCTTGGTGTATGGTAATACAGATCTCCAAATGGAGGCCTTTACCGATTCGAGCTTCCAGAGCGATAAGGATGACAGCAAATCAATCTCAGGGTTTGTATTTACCCTCAATGGAGGGGCGGTAAGTTGGAAGAGTTCCAAACAGGATACCGTTGCAGACTCTACGATGGAAGCTGAGTACATTGCTGCCAATGATGCCGCCAAGGAAGCCGTCTGGATGAAGAAGTTCGTCTCGGAGCTAGGAGTAGTTCCAACCATTATTGATCCAATACCTTTGTATTGTGACAATAATGGGGTAATGGCGTTAGCCAAGGAGCCCAGATCCCATCAGCGGTCCAGACACATCCTGAGGCGTTTTCATTTGATCCGGGAGATTGTAGATCGCCGCGAGATCGAGATTAAGAGAGTAGACACAAAGAACAACGCCGCGGATCCATTTACCAAGGCCCTCCCTCAGCCGCAGCATGAGCGACTTTTTGAGATGTTGGGTATGAGATACGCCAATAACTGGCCTTAGTGCAAGTGGGAGATTGTTGGATATATGTATGCCCTAGAGGCCATTATGTGATAGTTGATGTATCTATACATGTATATATATTCAGTTTGCATTCTTGCTCGACATGATAGTATGCTATCTGGTTCTTCTTTATCTGACATGTTGATTTGATCATGCTTTTATTCATTCATACATGCTGATAAAGCCCCAAGGATATCTGCTTGACTACTCTGATTATGATAGAGATCATACTAGTGGGACATTTGTAGTCTATAAGCATATCCTGAAATGTCCCTAGTCGGAGGTGTATCGAGACGGGGCATCGATATACCAGAGTAGACTAGCGTATATGATACTAGACCCATGTGATGGGCGATGGATGTTCCCACATTCATCGATGTTTGACATCAAGATCATATACGGGTGCTCAGTGCTGACTGGGTACACTGGACGGACTCACCGAGAACTCCTATATGGAATTATATCTATCGTCGGATAGCAGTTCTCAGGTGACACTGGTACAGGTTAGTCTGTAGACCCGAGATCGTCATGGAGTCTTGTGTGTTCTCCCACTGTACTTTGATTGCCACCCTACCACGGCTCTACTGAGTCGTGCAAACAGGTGGCCGTTGGGTACAGTCCCGAGACACACGAAGGCAATGAGCGATAGGAGGGGTTTCGTCTCTCCCGGTATTGGGAGTTGATGCTGTGCTGTGCTCGACTGGTTATAACAGCAAGTCCCTGGCCAGGGCTGCTGAGATTTGCTGATAAGTGTTATCAGTAGTTTCTCGATCTGTTATAGACCATTCACCGACACGACTTATTGAGTTATTGGGGTCGACGTGACCATCCCTAGGCTCGATATGCAGCATATCTGACGAAGAGACCGGACTGTACGGTAGTGTTGCTGGATGGCTCGACGGGAGTTGTAGCAGGTTCGCTTGTTGTCTTCTGATCGCTCAATACCCGGGTGGCCGTTACGTTTAGCTGACCGCTTGCGGCTTGAGGGTACCTGATATGATCATCACCCTCTGCCGGCGTATTGACGAGTCTTAGAGTCCCACAAAGGAGTTACCCAGTCCAGGCGAAACGTTGTGGTGCGCATATGCGATATGCGCATGCACCCGATTGAAATGTGCGTATATGATACCGAACGTTGATCGGGTGAACTGCTTTTGGTGGGGTCGTATGAGATATGACCGGATTGATAAATCAAGTGTTGATTTATCATTTAACCATTAGTTTTCTCACTTGAAACCTTTCTAGGGTTTGATGGATGCATGCATGCATGCATGTGTTTCTTTATTTTCATTCTAGTTTCATGCACATGTGGATGTGCATACATGCATACATACATACACCCATCCATCATGGTTGTTAGCATATGGAAATGGTGGCAATGCAAGACTCACACCATGGATTAAATAATGGATAATTATTTAATTTTGGTTTTAAAGTTAAATGAAAAAGAAAAGGATAATCATGTTAGTTTCCACACTCTTCTTCTAACCTAACCTAGCTCAACTACCACTAACCTATGGTTATCCTTCTCTTTATCATTCTAAACCCAAGTTAAATTAACTATCTATCATTTAATCATGGTTGAAGTCAAGAAGGAATTAAATATATATAGTGATATATATTTCTTTCTCTTGCTTAACTCAAGGTTATCTTTTTACCTCTTGCAAAAGAAAGGCCACCATCTTCATCTTCCTTCATCTTTTCCTCTCTAGGTTTTTCTAGTGAGTTAAATACAATCAAAGAAAGGTTTTTGAAGTGAGATCCAAAACCACAACACCATTCTACTCAAGTCTAGCCAACTTGATTAGAGTGTTTCCTTCGATTTTACAAAGTAGCGAGCTTGGACGGAGATCTCCGCGGTGGATCGTCGTGGACACAAGGGGAGTTCAAGAGGACCTCGATTCAACACCCAAGACATCAAGGAGTCTTGCAAAGGGGAGCTACAAAGGTTGTAGCCTTCAAACCCTAGTCTTTACTAGCTTAAAGTTTTGATAACCCTAATTTTTTAGGATCTATCCTTTGCATGTTAGCTTAGCACCTTAAAAATACAAACTTTGAGACATGTGATGCTTCAAAACTCTTCATAGGGTGCTAGACTAACCTTACATTGGTATCAGAGCCGACCTAGAACATTAGGCGACCTTTTTACGAAGTCAAAACTCCGATCGAACCGAAATACGGCTTTTTAGGGGGCTCTCTGGAAATTTTCTAAAAGTTGACATTTTGCAGAATTAAAAATATGTAAAAATCATAGCAGGAAAATATAAGGATTACGGCAGAAAAATAATCACATGAACAGTTAGAACCGCCGCGGAAACGCGGCCTAAGCTTGCTTAGGCCGCTGTTCCGCGGCCACATATATAAATTGATGGATCATTTTTCTTCTGTAATTCATTAATCTGCTTGTACATAATTTTGGATATTTTTGATCTGTATTTAGTTTAGAAAAATTCTGGAGATAATTTTGGACCCGTCGATTCGATCGGAATTTTGTTTTCGTAGCTTTTCCGGGTAAATTAGGAAGTATTGAAGTGTTTGAACGAATGTCATTTGCTCACTATTCACGGGGTTTGAATACTTTGGAAATACGTGCAAGTCTTTTTGTGGTGGTCCCTCTAGAAGACAACAAACCTTAACTCGATTATGTGACCGTCTCGAACTGCCCTTTGAACCTTAGGGTTTGGGGCAGTACGGCGTGCCACATGTGAGGCGTTGGCTTGACCCTTCTACGGCTGGACCGCTACTACTATGTCACACTCCGGATTTTTAACCCTGCTCAAGTGTTGAGCTTTAGTGGATCTTGGGTGCTTGATCGTTCGTTCGAAAACTTTAATACTGTCTGTTTATCTGGAATGTGATACAATATGTGGAATTCATATAGTGTAGGCATGAAATACGAAATATGTGATATTTCGCATTTATGATGTCTAAAGAGAATCTGGATTCCAAATATTGTAGTTTTACACTTTCTTTTCTGTGACCGTAAGTGTATGTCAGATATCGCCGGTTTCGTTGCTATACATCAACGACAATCGGGGTACGCATACTTACTTACGTTGATGATATGTGATATTATGTGTTGCTGAGATATGATGTGCAGGATTGTCGCGATCGAATAGCCGGGGTTTTTTTGTGAGATGAGAGTTTTATATTTTCATTCATGTAAATTCAAATGTAATGTAATATTCTTTTATTTGGGGCACTTCCAGGTTGCGGTTGTGTCACCAGTGTTGTATATTATTTACTTTTCCGCATTAGGATGGACCCAAGGAGGGGAGCACAGGTGACCGGGTTCTGGGGTTCAGTGGGAGGCCATCTCGAGGAGTCGAGACCGGGTCTCCTAAACTCCAGGATTGGTAGGGTCACTTGCCGCTCTCGTAGGGGTCCAGGGTGTGGGCTTGGCTATTCGTCGCGACTGTGGAATCCGTATTTTCTATTCTGGCTAAATACTAAATACGGACGTCCTAGGATATCCCACGTTATATCTATGTTTCTGCTGCCTGTGTTCTGTGATATCTGAGATGAATGACATATTATATATATGATATATAGTAGACGTTGCTTATGTTTTACACCCGCGCTAGTCCCGTCCCGGTATGCCGTTAGTTAAGTAACCTAACGGTGCATAACGGAACATTGCGGCGAATGCGGATGGCATAAGCGTACGTGTTATTTTCGTTTCTTTTCTGTGATTGGCTTAAGGACTTAAATGATGGGATTACATTAATGTGATTAATGTAAAGAAAATAAACCTAAAAAGATGTTGTAGAATCGGATTTAAAAACTACTCGGCTATTTGTGAAAAAGCTACATTTCAAAACTGCGGAGCTTAAGCCACTCCTTTTGAAAACTGTTTGATTCTACAACGATATCAAGTTCAAAGCGTTAAAGATTTTCTTAAAAATCATTCGCAACCCTCCGTCATTTTAGGAAGTAGAGTACTTAGTATTCGTGCTACGTTTGTTGACTTTAGTTAAGGCGTAGTGTACGGTAGCTAAGTGATGTCTTCCTACACTGCATATGATGCAGATTAATTAGGACATTCATACGACTTTGTTGACCATAGTTAAGGGTCATATGGGTGGGTCTAATTGATCAAGAAATGACGGATAGAACTTGACTGGTACTTATGATTTGTTGACTATAGTTAAGGTCATAAGTACTAGGGGTAAAAATTACATCGGGAATTTCAAGTGTTGAAATTTGCAATGAGATTGCATACCTTCCATGTGATGGTTGGATCCCGATCCCACTGTGGGCAATAGTTGCTCCTAGGAGAGTTTTACAGTTTACAATTAGCTAACTCATTAGGTGTCTAGAAAGGTGTTAACGGGGCTCCGCCTATGGGAAAACGAGGTTTACTCTAATTAGGTCCGTGCGAAAGCACGGGGAACCCCCCTCAAAGTACCAACACTGGCCTGGCTGAACGGTTAGCGAAGTTGTAGACTGTAATTAATCCTGGCTAGTTTTTCTTTTTAAGGTTTGAAAGAAAAACTTGATAAAAAGCAGTGGGAAACATCGATTAGACAAGATAATAAACCAATCTAATCTATGCAAGAGCTTTCGCTGAGTGTATTCTTTTCTCTCTCTTAATGGCAGATACCAATGACTGGACTTAAGCTTCTACTAGATAAAAACAAACTGAATGGGACCAACTATAAAGACTGGCTAAGGAATCTGAAGATCGCCTTGACTTATGATAAAGTATCATATGTCCTCACGGCTTCAGCCCCGCCCGTCCCAGGTCCAAAATCCTCAGTTGCGGACATTGAAGTCCGCAAGACATGGGACGCTAACTGTGCCACGGCCACATGCCTCGCGCTTGCATCAATGGATAACACACATCAAAAGCAGCACGAGGACATGGACATTCACGGGATACTGCTCCATACAAAGGAGTTGTATAGGGAGCAATCCCGCGTATTACGATACGAAGCATCAAAGAAACTGTTTCAGATGCGAATGGCCCCTGGCACACCAGTAGGAGACCATGTGTTGAAGATGATAGCTCTTATAGAAGAGCTTGAGGACCTTGGATGGACAATGGACAATGAACAATATATAGATATTATTCTGCAGTCCCTCCCCTCCACCTTTGCTCAGTTCATAGTGAACTTCAACATGCATGGCATGGAGAAGGACCTCCCTGAACTCCTTAATATGTTAAGGAGTGCAGAGAGCACTATGAAGTCAGCAAAGACTCCCGTTATGACCATTGGACAGTCTTCTTCTTCTCGCCCAAAAGCTAAGGCTAAGGGAAAGAAAAAGAAGAAACCCATTAATCCTAAGGGCGGAGTCAAAAAGGTGAAGGGAAAGGGAAAGTCCACGGCTGGAGACCCAGGGAAAGGCGGGTGTTTTCATTGCCACAAGACAGGACATTGGAAGCGCAATTGCACGGAGTACCTAAGTCTCAAGAAGAAGCATGGTGATGCTTCTGCTTCAGGTGCGTTTGTGACTGAAAACTGTTTTTCTATAAACTCTGCTTCCTGGGTATTGGATACCGGTTCAGGTTCTCACATTTGCAATTCTATGCAGGGGCTGAGAAATAGCAAGGTTTTGAAGACAGGTGACCATACTCTCCGCGTTGGAAATGGTTCCAATGTACATACAGTCGCAGTGGGAGAGTATCACTTGGGGTTGCCATCTGGATGTATTTTGATTTTGAATCCATGTTATTTTGTACCAAGTATGCTATGTAATATAATATCCGTTTCTTTGTTGGACAATGAAGGATATAATTTTGTGTTGCAGAACAATGTTATGAACATTCACCTAAATCAAATGTTGGTTGGGTATGGTACGCTTAATAACGGAATATATGTCCTAAATCAACACACAGTTTTCAGTATACAACACACTAATAAAAGAAAACTTTCAGAATTAAATGAAGCTTTTCTTTGGCATTGTAGACTTGGTCATATTAACGAAACAAGACTAAACAGGTTACACAAAGATGGATATTTAAACTCTTTTGAATATAAATCTTATGCGACTTGCCAGTCTTGTATCAAGGGTAAAATGACCAAAACTCCGTTTACCGGACACGGAGAAAGAGCTACTCAGCTCCTTGGCCTCATACATAGTGATGTATGTGGGCCAATGTCTACACAGGCTAGAGGCGGTTTTTCATACTTCATTACATTCACCGACGATTTCTCAAGATTCGGTCATGTATTTTTATTAAAGCACAAGTCCGACGCTTTCGAGAAATTCGTTGAATATAAACAAGAAGTAGAAAAACAAACCGGCTTGAGTATTAAGATGCTTCGATCAGATCGAGGTGGAGAGTATCTCAGTACAGAATTTGCAAACTTCCTAAAAGAGAATGGGATTCTCTCTCAGCTCACTCCTCCTTACACACCACAGCACAACGGTGTGTCAGAACGACGGAATAGGACCCTATTAGATATGGTCCGGTCCATGATAAGTGACGCTGAGTTACCAGTCTCGTTTTGGGGGCATGCATTGGAGACTGCAGCGTTTCTGCTAAACAGGGTTCCGACCAAAGCCGTGTCTACCACGCCATATGAGATATGGAATGGGAAGAGACCATCTCTTAAGAGAATTAAGATTTAGGGTTGCCCGGCCTATGTTAAAAAACAGAATCCGGACAAACTCGAGACACGGTCAGTCATGTGTAACTTTGTGGGATATCCAAAGAATTCTTATGGATATCTGTTCTACCACAAAGAGGAACAAAAAGTGTTTGTTTCTCAGTATACCACATTCTTGGAAAAAGAGTTTTTTACAGATAAAGATGATGGCAAGGTGGTAGATCTAGAAGAGGTTCTGGAGACACAAACTACAAATGACGATTTGGTTGAACCGGCTGTTGCAACAGAAACTGAAGAACCTCGGCCACTCCGTAGGTCTGGTAGGACTTCTCGCCCACCGGAGAGGTACTACGGTTTCCTCATTGATGGTAACGGAGAAGATTGCATCATGGATGATGATGATCCTACCAGTTTTCAGCAGGCTATCACGAGTGGTGACTCTGTGAAGTGGCTGGATGCCATGAGATCCGAAATGGAGTCTATGTACACCAACAAAGTATGGACTTTGGACGTTGTACCCCCTGGGGTAAAACCTGTAGGGTGCAAATGGATCTTTAAAAGAAAGATTGGTGTGGATGGGCAGGTAGAGACCTATAAGGCAAGACTTGTGGCGAAAGGTTTTCGTCAAAGACCAGGTTTGGACTATGACGAAACTTTTTCGCCCGTAGCCATGCTTAAATCCATTCGGATCCTACTTGCTATTGCTGCTCACTACGACTATGAAATCTGGCAGATGGACGTTAAAACAACATTTCTAAATGGAAATTTAGAAGAATGCGTTTATATGGATCAGCCAGAGGGCTTCATTGACAGTGGGAGCAGCGAGAAAGCATGTAGATTGCTTAAATCCATATATGGGTTGAAGCAGGCATCTCGGAGTTGGAACATCTGTTTCGATGATGTTATCAAAGAGTTTGATTTCATCAAAAATCCAGATGAACCTTGTGTTTATAAGAAGGCTGTAGGAAGAGCTGTCACATTCCTCGTATTGTACGTGGATGACATTCTTCTGATAGGAAATGATATTCCTATGCTACAGTCGGTCAAATCATTCTTATCACTAAGGTTCTCCATGAAGGACCTGGGTGATGCAACGTACATTCTGGGCATAAGGATCTATAGGGATAGATCCAAAAAGTTATTGGGATTGTCCCAAACCAGGTACATCAACACCATCCTAAAGAGGTTTAGTATGGAAGACTCCAAGCGGGGTGCCTTACCCGCTTGCCATGGGGTCACTCTCTCCAAAGATTCTTGTCTAAAGACCGATGAAGAGAGAGCTCGCATGAGCATTATACCTTATGCTTCGGCAGTAGGATCTATAATGTATGCGATGTTATGTACACGCCCAGATGTAGCTTATGCACTTAGTGTTGTAAGCAGGTATCAATCCAACCCAGGGGAGAACCACTGGACAGCTGTGAAGAACATTCTTAAGTACTTACGAAGGACTAAAGAATTGTTCTTGGTGTATGGTAATACAGATCTCCAAATGGAGGCCTTTACCGATTCGAGCTTCCAGAGCGATAAGGATGACAGCAAATCAATCTCAGGGTTTGTATTTACCCTCAATGGAGGGGCGGTAAGTTGGAAGAGTTCCAAACAGGATACCGTTGCAGACTCTACGATGGAAGCTGAGTACATTGCTGCCAATGATGCCGCCAAGGAAGCCGTCTGGATGAAGAAGTTCGTCTCGGAGCTAGGAGTAGTTCCAACCATTATTGATCCAATACCTTTGTATTGTGACAATAATGGGGTAATGGCGTTAGCCAAGGAGCCCAGATCCCATCAGCGGTCCAGACACATCCTGAGGCGTTTTCATTTGATCCGGGAGATTGTAGATCGCCGCGAGATCGAGATTAAGAGAGTAGACACAAAGAACAACGCCGCGGATCCATTTACCAAGGCCCTCCCTCAGCCGCAGCATGAGCGACTTTTTGAGATGTTGGGTATGAGATGCGCCAATAACTGGCCTTAGTGCAAGTGGGAGATTGTTGGATATATGTATGCCCTAGAGGCCATTATGTGATAGTTGATGTATCTATACATGTATATATATTCAGTTTGCATTCTTGTTCGACATGATAGTATGCTATCTGGTTCTTCTTTATCTGACATGTTGATTTGATCATGCTTTTATTCATTCATACATGCTGATAAAGCCCCAAGGATATCTGCTTGACTACTCTGATTATGATAGAGATCATACTAGTGGGACATTTGTAGTCTATAAGCATATCCTGAAATGTCCCTAGTCGGAGGTGTATCGAGACGGGGCATCGATATACCAGAGTAGACTAGCGTATATGATACTAGACCCATGTGATGGGCGATGGATGTTCCCACATTCATCGATGTTTGACATCAAGATCATATACGGGTGCTCAGTGCTGACTGGGTACACTGGACGGACTCACCGAGAACTCCTATATGGAATTATATCTATCGTCGGATAGCAGTTCTCAGGTGACACTGGTACAGGTTAGTCTGTAGACCCGAGATCGTCATGGAGTCTTGTGTGTTCTCCCACTGTACTTTGATTGCCACCCTACCACGGCTCTACTGAGTCGTGCAAACAGGTGGCCGTTGGGTACAGTCCCGAGACACACGAAGGCAATGAGCGATAGGAGGGGTTTCGTCTCTCCCGGTATTGGGAGTTGATGCTGTGCTGTGCTCGACTGGTTATAACAGCAAGTCCCTGGCCAGGGCTGCTGAGATTTGCTGATAAGTGTTATCAGTAGTTTCTCGATCTGTTATAGACCATTCACCGACACGACTTATTGAGTTATTGGGGTCGACGTGACCATCCCTAGGCTCGATATGCAGCATATCTGACGAAGAGACCGGACTGTACGGTAGTGTTGCCGGATGGCTCGACGGGAGTTGTAGCAGGTTCGCTTGTTGTCTTCTGATCGCTCAATACCCGGGTGGCCGTTACGTTTAGCTGACCGCTTGCGGCTTGAGGGTACCTGATATGATCATCACCCTCTGCCGGCGTATTGACGAGTCTTAGAGTCCCACAAAGGAGTTACCCAGTCCAGGCGAAACGTTGTGGTGCGCATATGCGATATGCGCATGCACCCGATTGAAATGTGCGTATATGATACCGAACGTTGATCGGGTGAACTGCTTTTGGTGGGGTCGTATGAGATATGACCGGATTGATAAATCAAGTGTTGATTTATCATTTAACCATTAGTTTTCTCACTTGAAACCTTTCTAGGGTTTGATGGATGCATGCATGCATGCATGTGTTTCTTTATTTTCATTCTAGTTTCATGCACATGTGGATGTGCATACATGCATACATACATACACCCATCCATCATGGTTGTTAGCATATGGAAATGGTGGCAATGCAAGACTCACACCATGGATTAAATAATGGATAATTATTTAATTTTGGTTTTAAAGTTAAATGAAAAAGAAAAGGATAATCATGTTAGTTTCCACACTCTTCTTCTAACCTAACCTAGCTCAACTACCACTAACCTATGGTTATCCTTCTCTTTATCATTCTAAACCCAAGTTAAATTAACTATCTATCATTTAATCATGGTTGAAGTCAAGAAGGAATTAAATATATATAGTGATATATATTTCTTTCTCTTGCTTAACTCAAGGTTATCTTTTTACCTCTTGCAAAAGAAAGGCCACCATCTTCATCTTCCTTCATCTTTTCCTCTCTAGGTTTTTCTAGTGAGTTAAATACAATCAAAGAAAGGTTTTTGAAGTGAGATCCAAAGCCACAACACCATTCTACTCAAGTCTAGCCAACTTGATTAGAGTGTTTCCTTCGATTTTACAAAGTAGTGAGCTTGGACGGAGATCTCCGCGGTGGATCGTCGTGGACACAAGGGGAGTTCAAGAGGACCTCGATTCAACACCCAAGACATCAAGGAGTCTTGCAAAGGGGAGCTACAAAGGTTGTAGCCTTCAAACCCTAGTCTTTACTAGCTTAAAGTTTTGATAACCCTAATTTTCTAGGATCTATCCTTTGCATGTTAGCTTAGCACCTTAAAAATACAAACTTTGAGACATGTGATGCTTCAAAACTCTTCATAGGGTGCTAGACTAACCTTACATAATTCATCCGGGATCAAAAGTTATGAGGAATTACGTGTCCATACGTGATGGACATTTAAAAACCCGCTGGAGGAGTTAAAAGATATAATAAAAACTCAGAAAAGACCCCAATGGGGCATCACGTGCTCACACGTGACCATGGGTCACGTGCAGACACGTGATGGGCTTTTAAAGCCTCTAAAATAATGAATAGAATTTAATTCTAAAAGTCAGAAATTACCTCAACGAGGTATCACGTGCTTACACGTGACCAATGGTCACGTGTTGACACGTGATGGTTAAAATAGCAACATAAACAAGTGGCTGTTAAAGGAACCAATTTGGGGATCACGTGCTCACACGTGACCAAGGGTCACGTGTCAGCACGTGACTGGCTTCGAAAGCCTTACAGTTAATAGAATTAAATTCTAAAAGCTTCCAAATCTTTCCAAATGGAAAAGGATTATGGGGACCGTTGGATTAAAGATCCAAGGGTGATTAAAAATCACCAATTTATGGAAAAATCTTAAATAAGGAAAGATTCCCCCCTAAATCTAACCGAGATAACAAATAGAATATCTTTTGGATTTAAAATCCACGGTGAATAAAATTCACTGAATGATCTAAAGGCCCAGAATTAATGATAAATATAAATCAAATCTCTCAACAATCAAATCAAATCTTTCAATGAGAGTTTTGCTAAACAAATTGATTCTTTTCCTTCTCCTTTAAATAGGAGCCAAGAAGAGAAGAGAAGGGATCTACTTTTTGGAGAGAAAAACAGAGAGAGGAGAATTTAATTCTCTGCAAAAGAAAAACCCTAGGTAAGAAAAGGGAGGCTTCAAAAGAGAATTTAATTCTCAAAAGAGTTTAACTCTTATAAAAAGAAAAGAACTTAGTTCTTTCTCTGTTTGAGGATCTGCAAAGTGCACATCTCCCCAGGAATTGAGAATTTAATTCTCATTGGGTTGAGATCCTGCCATGCAGATCTAAAACACAGAGGAGGAATTGAGTTTTGAGAATTTAATTCTCCCAAACTCACAGGAATTTAATTCCTCCTAAAACGAAACTAGGGTTTAACCCTAATCAAGAATTTAATTCCTTTACATATCCGGGAATTTAATTCCTTTAAAAAGAAATTAGGGTTCTACCCTAAATAAGAATTTAATTCTTTCACAATAGGAATTTAATTCCTCCAGAATCAAAATTGGGGTTTTACCCTAAATAAGAATTTAATTCTTAAAGATAAGGAGACTTAAAAGATCTCTGTTCATGAAAAGAATTAGGGTCACGTGTCCCACGTGACCCCTGAACAGATCCCCCAAAATGAGAAGAGGAAAGATTTGAGGCAATACCTCACGTGCTCCCACGTGACCCTCATTATATATGGAACAAAAGCAAAGGCAGAAACAATTCTGGGCGCTCTCACGTGACACCACGTGACCCCTAATAAATGTTCTAATAAATCAGGGCATGAGTATACGTCACGTGCCCACACGTGATGGCTATGAAAATTAAAAAGTGTTTAATACTTGTTTGCAGAACAAAATAAAGGGGATCTGGCCCCACTTTTTGATGTCATCACGTGCTCCACGTGACTTCCAAAACGCAGAAAGAAAAAGCAAAGGGAATGAAAGCGTTGGGTGTTCTCACGTGTTATCACGTGACCCCTCAACAAATGCTTTAACAATTGGCGCACAGATCCCTATCACGTGCCAACACGTGATGCTCTAAAATAAAAATAAAAGTGTTTAACACTTATTCGCAGATTTGAGGATAAACCAAAAGGAGATCTGGCTCCACATTTAGGGCACCCTCATGTGTCACCACGTGACCCCTAATGAGCATTCTAACAAATCAGAGCGGGGGCTTCCATCACGTGCCCACACGTGATGGCCAGGAAATTAAAAGTGTTAAACATTGATCTGCAGAATAAAATAAGGGAAATCAGGGCGCTCTCACGTGTCCGCACGTGACCCCTCCCTCCTTAGTGTTTAACACTAATTGGAAAACTCTATTTACAGTGTTTAACACTGATTTTCTTAGTGTTTAACACTAATTTGGAAAACTTTATTTGCAGTGTTTAACACTGATTTTCTTAGTGTTTAACACTAATTTGGAAAACTCTATTTGCAGTGTTTAACACTGATTTTCTTAGTGATTAACACTAATTGGAAAACTCTGTTCCCGGTGTTTAACACTGATTTGCTTTAGTGTTTAACACTAGTTTGAAATCTCTGCTACCGGTGTTTAACACCGATTTGCTTTTGTGTTAACACTAATTTGAAAGCCCTGTGGCTAACACTGATTATCTTTTAATGATTAACACTAATTTGCTAATCTTATTCCCAGTGTTCAACACTGTTGGTCTGTAGTGTTTAACACTAGCTTTAGCCCAATTGGCTAAGTTTTTAGAGGCAAAGCCTCTTCTTCAATGGACCAACAGAGGGCCAATATTTCAAACATAGTTGGACTTAGCCCAAACTGGCCATAAGTCCTCAAATCATCTTGAACTGAGCACATCTGCTCTTTCAACCAACTCATTGGTTCAAGGGTACATCTCTGAACTCCTCTGATATTTGTCGTTGTAATCCTTCAACGTCTTCAGAGAGGTGACGGGTCCCGACAACCACACATCAACACGGACTGTGGGGTCCTTAAACTCATGAACTTATGCGTCCCTAAACCAAGATACGGACTGTGGGGTCCTTAAACCCGCGGACTTATGCGTCCTTAAACTAACGGACTAATGCGTCCTTAAACACACCCATATGGACTGTGGGGTCCTTAAATCCATGGACTTATGCGTCCTTAAACTACCAATGGACCACCATGTCCCTAAACTGGAGATGGACCACCATGTCCTTAAACTGGAGATGGACCATCATGTCCCTAAACTGGCAATGGACCACCATGTCCCTAAACTGGAACAATAGAGCCCAAATGCTCTTTTGTCGGATCTAAATGATCCCGTTAAGTCGATCTTAGTCCCAAACTGGACTAACGTATCCTTAACAACCGTTTAAGTTGATCTTAGCCTCAAATATGGCTAACGTATCCTTAAACCTTCAAACAGACTTTAGTCCCAAATCGGACTATAAATCCCCAAATCAACTTTGGTTCAAGGGTAAATCTCTGAACTCCTCTGACATCTGTCGTTGTAATCCTTCAACGTCGTCAGAGAGGTGATGGGTCCCGACGGCCATACATGTAATGGACCCCTATGTCCTTAAACTGGAACAATATAGCCCAATTGCTCTTTTGTCGGACCTAAACGATCCCGTTAAGTTGATCTTAGTCTTAAACTGGACTAACGTATCCTTAACAAACGTTTGAGTTGTTCTTAGCCTCAAATATGGATAACGTATCCTTAAACCAAAACCCCAAACCCAAATCTAAGAAAATACGGATTTGGACTAATCCACATCCTACGGACGACGACATAAATCAGTCTCCGTATACAATCCACGGGCAACCACAAACAAAACAAACACCCACGACACGAAGTGACCAGTTGGAGAAGGAGAAAGTTGTTACCGCGATGCGGTAGCGTAATTAACTGCAGGGGCTTGCGACTGCAGGGAAGAGCGTCCCCACAATCAAAAACCCCTCAAACGAGGGGGAATCTGGCGAAGTCTTCTACATCGGCCGCATCCGTCTAAACCTCCGATACACGGTGCCATAAATCAACTTGGCATCTTCGGAGAGGTGGACGGATAGCACCAATTAGCATCTGCCCCGAACCTCAGGCAAGACGACCATGTCTTGGCCGCCGTTCGGAGGGGAACAGATTCTTGGCCAAGACGACCATGTCTTGGCCGCCGTTCGGAGGGGAACAGATTCTGGCACGCCCGGTGGGACCTTTTCCTCTTTCCACTCCACACTTCGTGTGTCGTGTTCGCGAACGAATCTCGGTTTGCTCTGGTTGCCTGTGGATTCGAGATACTAAGATTTGGTGTCTTGCTCTGTGCAGAAAACAGAACATCAATGGCTTCAAACTGCACTACCTGCAACTGCAACTCTCGCTCCGTCCGTGCTAGAGGAGTGACTTATGGGCCCCAAGCGGCCTCCTTTTTCAAGATGCCAGTGGAGCAGGTAACTCAAGCCACCGCTGGACTATTCTTCGGGACCATGCTCCCATTGATGAGCTTCAATGCCCTAATGACATCGCAAGAAGCTCCAAAGAAGCCGTTCTTTGATCGACTTACCACTGCCGTGACCCCTCTCAACGGGTCGCCCAACTTCAATACCTCAGTTTTCAACAGACTGGGCCAGAACGTCTACAAGCCCACGTTACCCGAAGCTGCCATCCCAAAGCGGATATCCATCCCGGCTCAAGCGGACGAAGTCTTTAGAAAGGCTTCTTCTTCCAAGAAGTCAGTTTTTACAAGGCTGGCCATTCCGGTTTCTGCTCCAGGCGAGGTCCTCAAAGCTACTTCCCCTGCCCAGAGGCCTGTCTTTGATAGATTAGGCATTACTTCTCAACGGGTGTCAGCCTTCGATAGGCTAGCACCAATAACAGTCTCTTCTCAAAGCAGGGGGCACGACGAAGTCACCCTTCTAGCTGAAACAACTCCATCCGCACGACATGCTCGACGTCGCCACTGGCGCCGAGTGAGGAAGGCTGGGGGCAACTCCCCCTCTGAGATAACTCCACCAGCTCCAACGGTGGGGATCGATGCTGCTGTTCCAACCGGGAACAGCTTTGAATTGCTGAACACGGTGCGCAGAAACTCTCCTACCGCCGTACTAAAAAGATCCCCTCCTCCGGTGGGAAATGTTGCGGAAACCAAGCCAGAACAGTCCTCTCAGCGGCTGTCCTCTAAAATCTACAAGGTCTGGCGCCATGTCCAAGACTCGGTGATTGATCGAAATTTCTCCCCCCAGCAAAAGAAGCTGAAGGTCCGGCAGGAAGAAAACCGTCCTGTTAAGCCACAAAAGATGACGACTACTTGGGTGCTCACGACAGCGGCCCCCTCAACGTCAACCACTCAGAAAAGAAGGAGGCCAGAGAAAGCCCCAGTAAACGTGGAAGACCACAAAGACGCTAAACCCAAACGTCCCAAGTCTGTGGGCATGGTGGTGCACACCGTATACATGGCTTCTGGAAAGGAGGAAAGCCGTGCTTCGACGGGTCACCGACCGCTCACCCGATCCATGACGAAAACCCAGAAGCAGCAACAGAAGCTTCAGGAGATGATGATTGCAATGGCCGCGCTCACCGAGCCAAAAGAAAGCCCGGAGGCATCATCAGAGCAGCGTCACGAACAAGAAACTGATGCTGACTTCTTACGCAGAGTCCTCGAAAAGAAGGACAGAGAAGCCGTAGAGCAAGCGGCTAACATAAAGCAAATGGCGCTCCTCTTCCAAGATATGGTAAGGATGATGCTACAGCCGGACCCTCCAGTTGAAGACCCTCCGATCATTACTGAAGACGATAGAGGAGAGACATCTAATCCGCCTCCAACTCTTTCAGCAGCCAAAGATGAAACCATTTCCAAGGCTGCGCTGGATGACTATATAGCTCATCAAATACGGGCTCATCAAGTGAATGAAGCGGCTGCGCAAATTGTTAGAACTGGACGACCCTATCCGGGCTGGTATGACCAAATCAGTTACCCGCTGGGATATACGATCCCTAAGTTCCACGTATATAAAGGGACAGGGAACCCACATCAGCATGTCGCTTAATTCAGGGCCTTATGCGGCAATACTGGAGGCGATGACAGACTGTTGCTTCGACAATTTGTCGGCAGCTTAGCAGAAGCGGCATTCGAATGGTATACGGAGCTACCTAACGAATCTGTCAAAACATTTGCGGAGATGGAGTTGCTGTTTACACAAAGATTCACGAGTGCTAGTGAACGCACCCCGATAACAGCATTGATCAACGCCAGGATAAGGCCAGACAAAACGTGGGTTCAATACGCAACACGATGGCGGAATCTGTGGTCAAAATGCGAACAGCGGATAGAAGAAGCACCTGCGGTAGGTATGTTCGTGGGCACTCTTGATCCGCAAGCAACCATCTCGCAATTCATGATGTTCAAACCGACCACGTTCCAGGCTTTAATTGATAAGTTGGCCCAAATGGATCAGATAAGTCACACACCATCTCATTCAAAGACGGATCCTTGGAATGAAAAGGGCAAAGGGAAAGCAACCTTCGTTGCCAATACTCAGCAACGGCCGAGCAACTTAAAGCCGGTTGTTCGCCAAAACAATGTGCGACCACGCCCGTCCCTTGAGGAGAGACTGGGACGTCCTTACTCATTTCCTCAGAATAAAACGAGGAGATTGTTCGAGCTGGCAGTGCGCAACAGACTCATCAATCTACCGAGTCCAAAGCGTCCGTTGCAGCCAGGCGATGTCAACGATCCCAATTATTGACCTTACCACCAAACGGTAAGTCACCCGATCGAGGATTGCTTCGTCTTTAAAGGATGGATCGAAGATCAGTACCTACAAGGCAAGTTCGCGCTGTCTGAAAAGTGGAAAGTAAACCCACCACAGCCGCACACTCCAAAGAAGACGGACGCACCGGGGGCAACTTGTCACGTGATCTCCCACTCATTTACGGACCGATGAAAAAACTCCTTGCACTGAGAAACTGGGGGTAGAGCCTGAGCCGGAATTCGTGTGGCCGTCAGACGAAATGATCGACGCTTTTCTAGATGAGATTCGTCTAAAAAGTAAAGCTGATCGGGAGCGCGAGATGGCCATATTTGAAAAGGCCAAACGCCGGCGACTGGACAAAAGGGTCGAAACACTCCCACCATATCAAAGTACATCCGCCGCAAATGAAAGCAGGATCAAGACAAGGAAACGATTCTCCAAAGCCATATCAATATGGATGAGGCCGCCCTCTTTCAGAGAAAATTCTCCTGGTGGTATACATTTTGATGAAACGGACGTACACCCTAACTTCTGCTTATATCATCAGAGGATCGCACATCCTACTGAAGACTGCAACTCCTTTAAGTGTTGGTGGCAAGGATATGTCGCTCATAGACAACACGTCAATAGAATAAAGCGGGAAGCTCGTAGACAGCGAAAAAATACGACAGATGAGCATAAAAGAGTTGCCGGCAATTGTCATAGGGACGAGCCCGGGGGATCACGAGTTCTCACCTTTGGAAGCGATTCTGACGAAGAAGCCGCCCTCAACCCTCTCTTCAAGGAATTCGTTTCTAAAACAAAAGAATTGGAGAGTTGCGAGAACGTTCAGCAGTACAATCTCACGCTACCCGGAAAGAATCTCGGACCCGCAAACGACGGAGCAAACGAAATGAGAAAGGAAAAGGAAAAAACGGCCTTTGTTGCCAACACTCAACAACAGCCGAGTAACCCGAGACCGTTTTGTCGTCAAAACAACAAGCCGCGATACCTCAATGAGAAGTTGAAACTTCCTTACTCGTTTCCCAAAGATAAAACAAAGAGATTGTTCGAGCTAGCAGTGCGCAGCGGGCTCATCACTCTGCCAGATCCAAAACGTCCATTGCAACCAGGTGACGTTAACAATCCTAACTATTGTCCCTACCACAGAGTAATGGGTCACCCACTCGAAAATTGCTACGTCTTCAAAAACTGGGTTGAAGACCAATACCAACAAGGCAAGTTCGCGCTGCTCGAAAAGTGGAAAGTAAACCCGCCACAACCACATGCTCCGAGAAAGATGGATATGCCGGGAGCATCATGCTCAGTCATAGAGAAAGCCCCATAGACCGAAAAGTCAGTAAACTAGAGATGCGTCTCAAATACGGCGACGGCGGACCGAAACGTCCTTAAATTAACGGCGGATCGCAATGTCCTAAAACTTACAAATGACCGAAACGTCGTTAAACTACTCCCAACCCGCAGCATCTTAAGGCTGACGTGCCAAAAAAAAAAAGCGGTACGTCCACAAGCAAAATGGGCACGGATGAAAACCCGAAAGGGCTCCGTGAGTAAAAACAGCAGGGCTACCGGCGAGTGTTCGTGAAAACCCGAAAGGGCGCGACCTCGTTTAAAAAAAAAAAAGAAAAAAAAGGGAAAAAAGAAAAAAGAAAGTAATAAAAAAAGAATAAAAAAAACGGTATGTCCACAAGCAAAATGGGCACGGATGAAAACCCGAAAGGGCTCCGTGAGTAAAAACAGCAGGGCTACCGGCGAGTGTTTGTGAAAACCCGAAAGTGCGCAATCTCGTTAAAAGACACTTACAGGATCCTCTCGACCTTGTAAGGAGAAACCACCTGCGTGAGATCCTTACGACTCACAAGGGAGCAACACGCTTAGGGATCCTCACGATTCCTAAGGAGAAATTACACTTGCGAGATCCTCACGACTCGTAAGGAGAACTCTCTTATGGGACCCTCACGGCTCATAAGATTTGAAAGTCTTAAGTTACAGAGACCTGAACCTGTTCTTAAGCAACCCCCACAACCTTCGATATTGCCCTACAAGCGGCTCATATTGACCCTTGTATACAATCCACGGGCACGAATAAATATTTCCCTAACAAAGTCCCATCCGTGACTAGGGATATGCTTGTACAGCAAACAACACTTGTAAGTCCTCTCGACTTATAAGGAGAAAACCCTTTTGTAAGATACTTACGACTTACAAGAGAACATACACTTAGGAATCCTCACGATTCCCAAGGAGAAAACACACCTACAAGATCCTCACGACTTGTAGGGAGAAATACCTTTGTGAGACCCTTACGGCTCATGAAGTCAAAAGCCTTAGCCGACGGGACCCTTAACCCTGTTTACTAAGCCACCTTTGTTCAACATCGACAGAGGCAAATGATGATTCGCTCCTGGCAATATCCCAGTTGCAGCGATGCTGATGCCTAAACCGGTATCAAACTCCAAGTCCTTTCAAGGCAAATGATGGTTCGCTCCTGGTAATATCCCAGTGGTAGCGATGCTGATGCCCAAACCGGTATCAAATTCCAAGTCCGTTCATGGCAAATGATGATTCGCTCCTGACAATATTCCAGTTGTAGCGATACTGATGCTGAGATTGGCACCAGATTCCAAGTTCCACACTCGCGATAAAAAAAAACAGCGAGCCATACGTGCATACGAAATAGCTGAAATGATGGGGCAACTTGCAATAAAAATCAGCAAGTAAAAAAAATGTATGTATGAAAAATAACCGAAATGATTGGGCAACTCGCAATAAAAAGCAGCGAGTAAAAATAAAATAAATAGCCGAAATGATTGGGCAATCGCGATTTTCGCGATATAAAAAGCTAAAATGATAGAGCATCGCGGAAAGAATAAAAAAAATGATGAAAGAATGAAACATTTTGCCCTACAGGTGATGCTACATCAATCCCTGTATACAATCCAGGGGCGCAAACAAAGAAGGAGTCGCACTCCTCCTCCCCAGGTTTCATTAGAAGAAGAAGCCGAATCTCGACGGGCCACAAATAACCTAGAGATCATCTCAACACTCGTCTCATCACTGCGGACACATCATCAAGCAAAGCGGAACAGCAACAACTTCCAGTTCCATGACTCGACGATGTACTCCCACAGAGAGTCAAATCCCAACTTCGTGAAATGCGGATATAATCAACAAAATTCCTGGTCACGTGGAACGCGGATAACGTCACTCTTTGACCCCGTGGAAAACGTCCAGAGCGGATCCTGGTCCTCGCAGAGCACGGCAGTGAACCCGTGTGAAGCATCCAGAGCGGAGCCTAGTTCTCGCCTAACGCGGCAGTGAACCCGTGTGAAGCATCTAGTGCAAAATTCCTGGTCACATGGAACGCGGATAACGTCACTCTTTGACACCGTGGAAAGCATCCAGAGCGGAGCCTGGTCCTCGCAGAGCACGGCAGTGAACCCGTGCGAAGCATCCAGAGCGGAGCCTAGCCCTTGCCTAACGCGGCAGTGAACCCGTGTGAAGCATCTAGTGCAAAATTCCTGGTCACGTGGAACGCGGATAACGTCACTCTTTGACCCCGTGGAAAACGTCCAGAGCGGATCCTGGTCCTCGCAGAGCACGGCAGTGAACCCGTGTGAAGCATCCAGAGCGGAGCCTAGTCCTCGCCGAACGCGGCAGTGAACCCGTGTGAAGCATCTAAAGCAAAATTCTTGGTTACGTGGAACGCGGATAACGTCACTCTTTGACCCCGTGGAAAACGTCCAGAGCGGATCCTGGTCCTCGCAGAGCACGGCAGTGAACCCACGCGAAGCATCCAGAGCGGAGCCTAGTCCTCGCCTAACGCGGCAGTGAACCAGTGTGAAGCATCTAGAGCAAAATTCTTAGTCACGTGGAACGCGGATAACGTCACTCTTCGACCCCGTGGGAAACGTCCAGAGCGGATCCTGATCCTCGCATCAACATGGAGTGATCACCACCGCGACATTCGTCTTGATACAGAGGACGCAATGCCAGAAAACGAAGCGAAGGCCAAATTCCTAGCTTCAACGTCTTAACGGCAAGTCATATAAAGCCTGAAAGACAATCGGAGATCATCTCGTACCAAAGCGGAGTGGTCACCACCTCGACGTTCGTCTCGATACAGCAGACACAACATCACCAAAAGGAGCCACGGCAAAATCCCGGGTTCCAAACCTCGACGGTTCACCAGCAACCTAGAGACAACCACGACATTCGTCTCGATACAGAGGACGCAATGCCAGCAAACGATGCAAAGGCAAAATTCCTAGCTTCAGGGTCTTAACGGCAAGTCATATAAAACCGGAAAGACAATCGGAGATCATCTCGCACCAGTGTGGAGTGGTCACCATCTCGACGTTCGTCTCGATACAGCAAACGCGACATCACCAAAAGGAGTCACGGCAAAATCCCTGGTTCCAGATCTCGACGGTTCAGCAACAACCTAGAGACAACCGTGACATTCGCCTCGATACAGTAGACGCAATGTCAACAATAACGTTCTTCCTCCAACTGGCTTCGAACATGACAAAGCAAATGAAGCAAAGGCTAAATTCCTAGCTTCAAGGTCTTGACGGCAACCCATATAAAGCCAGAAAGACAACTGGAGATCGTCTCACACCAGTGTGGAATGGTCACCACCTCGACGTTCGTATCGACACAGTAGATGCTACATCATCAAACAAACGGAGCCACGGCAAAATTCCAGCTTCACCTTGGTGTTTGTTTCGATACAGCAGACGAGATGTCACTACGGCATCCTTCCTCCAACAGGATTCGGACGCTCCAAAGCAAATGAAGCAAAGGGCCAAATTCCTAGCTTCAAGGTCTTGATGGCCAGTCATATAAAGCCTGAAAGACAATCAGAGATCATCTCGCACCAGCGCAGAGTGATCACCACCTCGACGTTCGTCTCGATACAGCAGACGAGATGTCACTACGGCATCCTTCCTCCAACAGGATCCGGACGCGCCAAAGCAAATGAAGCAAAGGGCCAAATTCCTAGCTTCAAGGTCTTGATGGCCAGTCATATAAAGCCTGAAAGACAATCAGAGATCATCTCGCACCAGCACAGAGTGATCACCACCTCGACGTTCGTCTCGATACAGCAGACGAGATGTCACTACGGTATCCTTCCTCCAACAGGATCCGGACACGCCAAAGCAAATGAAGCAAAAGGCCAAATTCCTAGCTTCAGCGTCTTAACGGCAAGTCATATAAAGCCTGAGAGACAATCGGAGATCATCTCGCACCAGCACAGAGTGATCACCACCTCGACGTTCGTCTCGATACAGCAGACGAGATGTCACTACGGCATCCTTCCTCCAACAGGATTCGGACGCGCCAAAGCAAATGAAGCAAAAGGCCAAATTCCTAGCTTCAGCGTCTTAACGGCAAGTCATATAAAGCGTGAGAGACAATCGGAGATCATCTCGCACCAGCACAGAGTGATCACCACCTCGACGTTCGTCTCGATACAGCAGACGAGATATCACTACGGCATCCTTCCTCCAACAGGATTCGGACGCACCAAAGCAAATGAAGCAAAAGACCAAATTCCTAGCTTCAAGGTCTTGACGGCCAGTCATATAAAGCCTGAAAGACAATCGGAGATCATCTCGCACCAGCACAGAGTGATCACCATCTCGACGTTCGTCTCGATACAGCAGAAGATATGTAACTACGGCATCCTTCCTCCAACAGGATTCGGACGCGCCAAAGCAAATGAAGCAAAAGGCCAAATTCCTAGCTTCAAGGTCTTGACGGCCAGTCATATAAAGCCTGAAAAACAATCGGAGATCATCTCGCACCAGCACAGAGTGATCACCACCTCGACGTTCGTCTTGATACAGCAGACAAGATGTCACTACGGCATCCTTCCTCCAACAGGATCCGGACACGCCAAAGCAAATGAAGCAAAAGGCCAAATTCCTAGCTTTAGCGTCTTAACGGCAAGTCATATAAAGCCTGAGAGACAATCGGAGATCATTTCGCACCAGCACAGAGTGATCACCACCTCGACGTTCGTCTCGATACAGCAGACAAGATGTCACTACGGCATCCTTCCTCCAACAGGATTCGGACGCGCCAAAGCAAATGAAGCAAAAGGCCAAATTCCTAGCTTCAACGTCTTAACGGCAAGTCATATAAAGCCTGAAAAACTATCGGAGATCATCCCACACCAGCGCGGAGTGGTTATGACTCATCGGGGCTCTCCAAAATGAGCCTAACCTCAAGTAAAAAGCGGCATGGCAAAATTCCTAACGCTTGCTCTTCCGACGGTCAAACTGCCTAGGAGGATTGCTTGAAGACGTCTTGTCCAGCCCCAGAAGGGATCGGAGACACGACAATCGCAAGGCTACTCGAACAGCAAAACTGCCTATCGAGGAATACATCAGCCGATGCGGCGGTACGACGGACAAAACCCTAAGTACCAAAGATCCTAACGGACCTCTGTCATAAAGAGCAGAGGTTAACTGTGACGTTAGGATATTCTTGCGAGAAATGCTCGATTCGTCTCGACTCGTGAGGAAATTAGTGTCTTTGCGAGAAATGCTCGATTCGTCTCGACTCGTAAGGAAAAGCCTTAGGCAGCGGCGATTAAAAAACCTGTTGCCTAAGCACTGGGACCCTGCAAGTCGATCCAAAACGGTCTCTTGCATACTATCCATGGATCACACTCTCCAAAGTTGAATCTAGACAAGGAGGGAAACAACCGCTTACGGGTCCTCTCGACTCGTAAGAGGGAAAACTCTCTTATAGGATCCTTACGACTTATAAGAGAAAACACACTTAGGAATCCTCATGACTCCTAAGGAGAAAATACACCTACGAGATCCTCACGACTCGTAGGGAGAAAAGTCTTTATGAGACCCTCACGGCTCGTAAAGTTGAAAAGTCTTAGGTGGCAGATCCTACCCTCGTCTCCCAAGCCATCACTGCCCTGCAAAGAGGTCAAGATGGACCATCTATGAGCCACACTTGCCAAAGCTACATGCCACTGAAATGGAGAAGCTCATGAGCATATAAACTATTTCTCGCCAGAGTAAGACATAAAGAGATAGAAGGGTGCGGCTCATGGAGTTAAGGGTTTGGAACTATATCTCTTAAGAGTCAAGATTTGAGTTAATGATAAATGACGACGCTTGTGTCCGCTCGTTATCTTCTCAGATCAAGATTCTGAAAGTTATATACCAACCCGAAACTGGTCATACGCTATGCATTACTCTGCACTACTTCGCCCACGTATATGCTTACGTGGGCAAAGTAGTGGGGGGCATTTGTTCCCGCCAAAAATTTCTGCGCAAAAGAGTCCAAGGTATCAAATGGCAGCGATACGCTTAAGAAAATGGGAACCAGTATCTTCCGGGCTGTTTTTTGACAAACTCCCGAATGAGAAACAGATAAATTCTGATGGTATCGAAAGCGGCTCGAAAAACCCTTCGATTTGATATATTATGGGCCTCGTAATTCATCCGGGATCAAAAGTTATGAGGAATTATGTGTCCACACGTGATGGACCTTTAAAAACCCGCTGGATGAGTTAAAAGATATAATAAAAACTCAGAAAAGACCCCAATGGGGCATCACGTGCTCACACGTGACCATGGGTCACGTGCAGACACGTGATGGGCTTTTAAAGCCTCTAAAATAATGAATAGAATTTAATTCTAAAAGTCAGAAATTACCTCAACGAGGTATCACGTGCTTACACGTGACCAATGGTCACGTGTTGACACGTGATGGTTAAAATAGCAACATAAACAAGCGGCTGTTAAAGGAACCAATTTGGGGGTCACGTGCTCACACGTGACCAAGGGTCACGTGTCAGCACGTGACTGGCTTCGAAAGCCTTACAGTTAATAGAATTAAATTCTAAAAGCTTCCAAATCTTTCCAAATGGAAAAGGATTATGGGGACCGTTGGATTAAAGATCCAAGGGTGATTAAAAATCACCAATTTATGGAAAAATCTTAAATAAGGAAAGATTCCCCCCTAAATCTAACCGAGATAACAAATAGAATATCTTTTGGATTTAAAATCCACGGTGAATAAAATTCACTGAATGATCTAAAGGCCCAGAATTAATGATAAATATAAATCAAATCTCTCAACAATCAAATCAAATCTTTCAATGAGAGTTTTGCTAAACAAATTGATTCTTTTCCTTCTCCTATAAATAGGAGCCAAGAAGATAAGAGAAGGGATCTACTTTTTTGGAGAGAAAAACAGAGAGAGGAGAATTTAATTCTCTGCAAAAGAAAAACCCTAGGTAAGAAAAGGGAGGCTTCAAAAGAGAATTTAATTCTCAAAAGAGTTTAACTCTTATAAAAAGAAAAGAACTTAGTTCTTTCTCTGTTTGAGGATCTGCAAAGTGCACATCTCCCCAGGAATTGAGAATTTAATTCTCATTGGGTTGAGATCCTGCCATGCAGATCTAAAACACAGAGGAGGAATTGAGTTTTGAGAATTTAATTCTCCCAAACTCACAGGAATTTAATTCCTCCGAAAACGAAACTAGGGTTTAACCCTAATCAAGAATTTAATTCTTTTACATATCTGGGAATTTAATTCCTTTAAAAAGAAATTAGGGTTCTACCCTAAATAAGAATTTAATTCTTTCACAATAGGAATTTAATTCCTCCAGAATCAAAATTGGGGTTTTACCCTAAATAAGAATTTAATTCTTAAAGATAAGGAGACTTAAAAGATCTCTGTTCATGAAAAGAATTAGGGTCACGTGTCCCACGTGACCCCTGAACAGATCCCCCAAAATGAGAAGAGGAAAGATTTGAGGCAATACCTCACGTGCTCCCACGTGACCCTCATTATATATGGAACAAAAGCAAAGGCAGAAACAATTCTGGGCGCTCTCACGTGACACCACGTGACCCCTAATAAATGTTCTAATAAATCAGGGCATGAGTATACGTCACGTGCCCACACGTGATGGCTATGAAAATTAAAAAGTGTTTAACACTTGTTTGCAGAATAAAATAAAGGGGATCTGGCCCCACTTTTTGATGTCATCACGTGCTCCACGTGACTTCCAAAACGCAGAAAGAAAAAGCAAAGGGAATGAAAGCTTTGGGCGCTCTCACGTGTTATCACGTGACCCCTCAACAAATGCTTTAACAATTGGCGCACAGATCCCTATCACGTGCCAACACGTGATGCTCTAAAATAAAAATAAAAGTGTTTAACACTTATTCGCAGATTTGAGGATAAACCAAAAGGAGATCTGGCTCCACATTTAGGGCACCCTCATGTGTCACCACGTGACCCCTAATGAGCATTCTAACAGACCAGAGCGGGGGCCTCCATCACGTGCCCACACGTGATGGCCAGGAAATTAAAAGTGTTAAACACTGATCTGCAGAATAAAATAAGGGAAATCAGGGCGCTCTCACGTGTCCGCACGTGACCCCTCCCTCCTTAGTGTTTAACACTAATTGGAAAACTCTATTTACAGTGTTTAACACTGATTTTCTTAGTGTTTAACACTAATTTGGAAAACTTTATTTGCAGTGTTTAACACTGATTTTCTTAGTGTTTAACACTAATTTGGAAAACTCTATTTGCAGTGTTTAACACTGATTTTCTTAGTGATTAACACTAATTGGAAAACTCTGTTCCCGGTGTTTGACACTGATTTGCTTTAGTGTTTAACACTAGTTTGAAATCTCTGCTACCGGTGTTTAACACCGATTTGCTTTTGTGTTAACACTAATTTGAAAGCCCTGTGGCTAACACTGATTATCTTTTAGTGATTAACACTAATTTGCTAATCTTATTCCCAGTGTTCAACACTGTTGGTCTGTAGTGTTTAACACTAGCTTTAGCCCAATTGGCTAAGTTTTTAGAGGCAAAGCCTCTTCTTCAATGGACCAACAGAGGGCCAATATTTCAAACATAGTTGGACTTAGCCCAAACTGGCCATAAGTCCTCAAATCATCTTGAACTGAGCACATCTGCTCTTTCAACCAACTCATTGGTTCAAGGGTACATCTCTGAACTCCTCTGATATTTGTCGTTGTAATCCTTCAACGTCTTCAGAGAGGTGACGGGTCCCGACAACCACACATCAATACGGACTGTGGGGTCCTTAAACTCATAGACTTATGCGTCCCTAAACCAAGATACGGACTGTGGAGTCCTTAAACCCGCGGACTTATGCGTCCTTAAACTAACGGACTAATGCGTCCTTAAACACACCCATATGGACTGTGGGGTCCTTAAACCCATGGACTTATGCGTCCTTAAACTGGAGATGGACCACCATGTCCCTAAACTGGAGATGGACCACCATGTCCCTAAACTGGAGATGGACCATCATGTCCCTAAACTGGCAATGGACCACCATGTCCCTAAACTGGAACAATAGAGCCCAAATGCTCTTTTGTCGGATCTAAATGATCCCGTTAAGTCGATCTTAGTCCCAAACTGGACTAACGTATCCTTAACAACCGTTTAAGTTGATCTTAGCCTCAAATATGACTAACGTATCCTTAAACCTTCAAACAGACTTTAGTCCCAAATCGGACTATAAATCCCCAAATCAACTTTGGTTCAAGGGTACATCTCTGAACTCCTCTGACATCTGTCGTTGTAATCCTTCAACGTTGTCAGAGAGGTGATGGGTCCCGACGGCCATACATGTAATGGACCCCTATGTCCTTAAACTGGAACAATATAGCCAATTGCTTTTTTGTCGGACCTAAACGATCCCGTTAAGTTGATCTTAGTCTTAAACTGGACTAACGTATCCTTAACAAACGTTTGAGTTGATCTTAGCCTCAAATATGGATAACGTATCCTTAAACCAAAACCCCAAACCCAAATCTAAGAAAATACGGATTTGGACTAATCCACGTCCTACGGGCGACGACATAAATCAGTCTCCGTATACAATCCACGGGCAACCACAAACAAAACAAACACCCACGACACGAAGTGACCAGCTGGAGAAGGAGAAAGTTGTTACCGCGATGCAGTAGCGTAATTAACTGCAGGGGCTTGCGCCTGCAGGGAAGAGCGTCCCCACAATCAAAAACCCCTCAAATGAGGGGGAATCTGACGAAGTCTGCTACATCGGCCGCATCCGTCTAAACCTCCGATACACGGTGCCATAAATCAACTTGGCATCTTCGGAGAGGTGGACGGATAGCACCAATTAGCATCTGCCCCGAACCTCAGGCAAGACGACCATGTCTTGGCCGCCGTTCGGAGGGGAACATGGCCGATGAAGGAAATATTGGGGAGGCTGTTGATCAAAGTGCGGGGGAGACGGCCCCAGTCAGTCAGACAGACGGCGTGGAGGTAGCCTAAGATGTTGATTGTACTGAACGTGTCTGTGCAATAGGTGTAGATCTGACCAGTGAACTGGGGCAAGATCTTTTAAGAAAGGAAATTGCAAATGCGAAGAGAGTAAAAAAGCCAAGTTTTTTCTTGATCTCGCTGTATACAAATCCAGACAAGAAGAAAAAGAAATTTATATAGCCCATACAAGGAATGAAATATCATATATCGGAATTGGAAAAAAGTACGTGGAGACGCAACTTTGGATCGAACACAAAGATGAGAAAGGGAACCCAATGTTTGTCTACTTCTAATGAATTAATTATAATTTCATATTTAAACATTGTTGACATTTGTGTCACACGATCCTCAGTTTCGATGATTTAGTTCAAAACCTTATTTAAACAAATTCATAAGTTACTAATGATGTTCCCAAGTTTATGTTTTGAGTACAACGTGCCCAATATATCCAAAATCAAGCACGATTGCCTACAAATGTGATACGCTCTCTAAATGGTGATATGGAATGACAAATTGATGCAAGCGACAATGTGATGCAAGCCAAATCAAGACTCAATCACGTCTCAATGTAACAAATTAAGGAAATGAAGCTAATCGAAGAATCAAAATGAAGATTAAAGTTATGAGCATTTTATGTACACTTAGTAATGATCTCATAAGGTTAGAAACCCCATTCCAACCCATTTCTATTGCTCAAGACGTCTTCTACTCTTTTAGAGATGTCTATCCTATCCATTGGAATTCAAATCTGCCTAAATTCAAAACTGATTTTCCAGTCATGTCAGAAAACAGACGTCTGTAGAAGACGTCTGTATCATTAAGTTTTGAAAAGAAAACGTCTTCACAGACGTCTGTAGTACAATCTCCAGAAATCCACTTTTCTATACATTTCACAAAGACAACTCAACTGACGTCTCTAGAAGGATTTTCATCTTGGGGCAGACGTCTTGTACAAACGTCTGCACGGACAATTTTATTAGCTTATTTTGAATTTTTAATTCCGTATTGAATGGGCACTTACGCCATTTTCACAGTTAACTATCTCAAACGATCATTAACTGTTTTAGGCAGTTTTTGGTAGTTATAAGTAGTTACAATAACTTCCCATTCAATCCCCTATAAATACCTTTGAGATCATACATTTTCAACAATTAATTCATTGCAAATCTTCGTGTTCTTCGTGCCTAACTTGTCAAAAATTTTCATTTCCTCAAAAGCAAAAACTTGTCCAAATCTTTCAAAACAATCCTCGTGCAAAAACCAGTTATAATATATTGAGATCATAGGATTGTGAGTGAGTGTTATCATTTTTAATTAACAAGTGTAACCCACGAGAAGGGGTGCTTCTCATTTGCTCGAATTGTGCGTATTCGGAGTGGAAAAAGAGATCTTCTTAGAGAGACGTAGATTAGAGAGGAAATTGCGGCTTTCGTAGAGAATCATGGGCTAGAGAGAAAGAAAACTTATTTTCTAGGAAATTGCAAGTTTGAATGGTTGATCCTTATGAAGAGGGATTTTTTGTTCTTCACATCCTTGTGAAGAGGGATTCGTGTTCTTTACCAATATAGTGTAGAAATCTTGAGAAGAATCTCAGGCAGGGACTAGCCACAGGAGAGTGGTGAATCCTAGTCAACATATCGCCGTGTTTGCATTACTCTTACTCTTTTAATTTTCTATGTTTGTATTGATTATCGTATTAAGTTTCTTGTTTAAAACCTGTTTTAAATATTTTCCGCAGAAACTCGATAATCACTTTAGAAATAGTATTTAAGTTTTAAATTTGCTATAGGATATTATAATTACTTTATTCACCCCCTCTAAGATATTTTCAATTGGTATCAGAACGGGTTGCTCAATTTTAAAAGATTAACATCTTGAGTTTTTAGATCCATTATGTCAAACCAACTAGTGAGTCAATCCATCACACGACCTCCACTGTCTAACGGTACTAATTTTCAATTTTGGAAAACTAAAATGGGAATTTTTCTATAATATATAGACTTAGATATTTTAGACATAATAGATAAAGTTTTTGTTATTCCTACCGCTAAACTATATTCTGACATAGAAAAACAATTGATGAGATTAAATATTAAGGCTATGAATGCCATTCACTTCTTGTTGGTTTCAGAGAAATTCAATAGAATTTCCATGTGCCAAATGACATATGATATCTGGAAAACTCCTGAGATTGCACATGAGGGTACGAGTCAAGTAAAAGAGAGTAAAATAAACAGATTAATGCATGAATACAAAATATTTTCTATGAAATAAAACAAATCAATTGATTCAATATATTCTAGGTTTAACAACATAGTTACGGAATTATTTAATTTAGGTAAGAAATTTGTAGATAAAGAAAAGAATTATAAAAATTTTCGATCACCAATCTTGTCTTAGCAGCTTAAAATTACTGCAATAGAAGAGACCAACTGTCATGACCCGAAAGTACGGAACGTGACCGGCACTTAGATTACGAAGCATCTAGAGACGTAACGTAACCTAAGTAAGCCGAAGCCCAGAAATCTAAACCATAAAAAAGAAGAAGAAGTAAAGGAAAACATGAAGAAAAACAAGTTTAAAAGTATCAGCAAATTTTCCCAAAAATTTCGGCAGAGTCTCCTCTGTAAAACTGGCCCCAAACGGGTACAACAAGTACAATATACATAAACAATAAAAAGCATCCCCAAACGGGAGCTAGCTCAACGCCAACAGGCGGAAACAACCACAACAAGCACAGTAATATACAACGCCAAAGGGCGAGGCTCAAAAACTCAAAAGAAAATAATCCACCAAATCAGAATAATACATGCGCGACTCTGAGGTCGAAATAAATAACTGGTCCAATAAACTTATCAAGTAATACAAGTATTGTTGATGGAGCTTACTAGATACAAATGAAAGAATAAAAGTACAATGGTGGTTCAGATACAAGTGAACCAACCTACCGTGCAAATCACCCTGAATGAAATGATGTGCCAGCAACTGCCAGGGAAACCTGTACATCGAACCTGTAACAAAATTTGGCACAACGGGGATGAGTTGCCAACTCGTGAGTAGAAGACATCTACGAAAAGAAATCGAATGCACGACGCTATCCTAGGTCATAATAATACACTACTATATCCCAATCATCTAGTAATAGCAGGGAAAATACTACGTGTAAATGCAGATACTCCATGCTCGTGTCAGTGCCTCATATAATACTATGTCATATGAATGGATATGCATGCACCATGAATGTAAAATAATCAATCCTGAACTCCAGATATATCTGTATAAGAAATCTTTAGCTGTTATCATTGTAAAATGTGTATAGGAATCTGAAATATCAACAATGAAATCCATGAAATCCGTGTCAAGCATCGACACAAAACATGTAAATCTCAAGTCTCAATACCTCATAATCTCAATGTCTCATAGTCTTAATATCTCGGGCTCCGTCAGTCCGGATCGGCCCATAACATCAATTCTCACGACAACGGTCGGTATCCTCCGGATATCCGCCACGCCAGACATCACCGGTAGGTAGCCTTCCCCTGCCAGGCTCATCGTCTACAACTCGATCTTCTTACCCCGGGGTACCATACCGGGCCCACCATGTACCCGAGACGGTTCATCCACTCCTCGAATCGGGTCTCAAAATCCATCAAAAAAACATGAAATCTCATGGTGGACGACACATACATCACGAGAAAACCGCATCTTATGTTTTAAAAAGAGAGGAGAGAGAGAGAAGTTTTTATATATTCTTGCGGTTTTTCCCAAAAAATCCAGAAATCTCATAGAAACCCAAATCTCAAAATTATGAGTAAGTATATGATAAGTGTCGGCATATGCCCATAATACTGCATGATAACATGAAAATATGAATGCATGAATGTCTAAGTAATAAATACCATGCCTATATTAACCTCAGAGAGTAATCATAATATTATATCGGTCTAGTTGTTAACTGATTCTATCAATAAAAGATAATATGATCTAAAGTGTACGTGACATAGCAATTACCGATGATGATTTGTGTGAGCCGGCAAATAAGTGTGCGTGGAATATGCGCATCATCGGTAATGGTGCTGGTGTCCTAACAGGTAAGGTTTATACTGATTATAGCAACATATGTATGAACATGCAACATTATGATTACAATGTGAAAGTAAAGACGGATGTGTGTTATCCACTCATTTGATATACAATTACCACTACCACTATATAACTCGAACCTAACCTAGTGTCCATCTAACCCCTCTAAGGAAAACTAAACCTAAGAACTGGTCGATAGAAGTACACCTAAAGCCTGAGTCCATATCTCTAATAGTCGGCGATCCTGCCTCAATAGCGTCACGTACATAGTACGACTTCCTCAAATCAAGAGTGCGGATCAATCATCACATCTATGCCTCGTACGGTAAAATCCATCGTACGGCATCCCAATATCGGGGTACGGGTCAAATATCACCTACGTGTCTCATTATTCGTATAATATCATCATCAACACATGTCATGATCAAGGTGCTATGCTGTAATCGCATACATCAATTATATAACATTACCATCATAAATATACCTCATTAATTATCCTCAGAAATAGCATGTCATATGTATCATGTTGTGATTAAGTCCTACTGATATCATATCGTCATCAAGTCACACCTATATGATATCGACATCAGGTCACACCTATATGATGTCATAATCAAGTCATACATATATCATATCGTGATCAGTCATAAGTTACAGTTCGGGTTCTATTTTAGAGTCCCATGTACCTCAATATCATCGCTTCCCATTATAATTTATGTATACCTGTTCATTATCTCATTCTCTAATGATCCGCTAACACTTTAATACGACTGCATAGTCAAGAATCACGGCATCAAGCCCAGTTATACTGTTTCATTCCCGTATATCATATCACATCAATGTATCCAATATACGTGTTGTATATATATATATACCTATACCTAGTCCTATATATATATACACATACCCGTATACACCATGTCGAGTTTCAGTGTGTACGTATGTGTGTTTCTACCTGAAACCTACGAACCTCTTCCAAGGTATTCATTCTCTGGTATGGTCTTCCTAAATCAGTCTAGTCCAGCCTAGGGTCATTACTAGGGTCCTACTCATTAAGAATCTAGGATCACATCTGGCTTCCTAATATCAATAAGTACTATTCCTATTCTACGTTGCGGGGGTGCTAAACGCCATCCACCCGACTTCCCCTCGTAGATATGCATCTACTCACCTGGTCCACGTCTGCCGAAGACGGTGTCGCCATCCTCCTCTTCATCGCCCGCAGTCCACGTGAGGGGTACCTAAACGCAAACATATAAATAGTATCGTAAACTGATTCACATACAAAAGTCAAAACGACGCAAGGAACAAGCACAGGTTAAAACCTAGGTCCCGTCCACGCAAAAGAACCAAATATCGCTCGATATCGGCGTACAAACTCCGATGGATCGAGATAACATCAACAAATAACTCATAATTTTTAAACTCGTTACTTATAATATATAACATGATTAAATCCATCGAAACCCTAAAAATCGATCGAACCGTCCAATTTCGTAAAAACCGAAAATGCCAATTTACCGTTTTTCTTCAAAACTCGACATTTAAATGAAAACAATGGTCATAAAACTCATTAAATAGCCTAACTAGACTATACAACCCATTACTATATTTTTATTACACAATTTTGTATTAATTTGAAATTTCTAGTTTGCAACCATTAGCAATTTTCAACATTTTACAAGCAAAATGTCACAATTCCACAACAACTTGATTTTGCATGAATTAATGTATTAAACTACAATTCATGATGATAATGATATAATGAAACCATAATTATATTTTTAATCTCATTTATTTAGGAATTTCCAAAATCTAGTTTACAAAAAAATAGCATTTTATTAGTATTTTCCAATTACCAAAAGAAACTAGTGATAAAACTAAGTTTTTCTTTCCATTAACATGCTAATATTCTCACTAAAACTACAATCTAATGATAGCAACCTTAATTAGAATTTTATTTTACCCACAAATACATTTTATAAAAAAACTAGTTAGCTAAATAGCATAATTAAATCAATTTTGGATAACAATTTACAATATATAATCCATACAAGAATTTCCACTTCTAAAAATGTTAAACTAGTTATTATAACCCTAATTAATTAATAAAAATCACAACTTGATTTTTCAAACCCTAACTTGAATTTTAAAATTTGCAACTAGAATTAATTTAATAAATCTAATTATGCTTTTAAAAGAAACATCTAATAGAAATAAATCAAAAGAGAAAGATTTATGCCTCCACAACCTAAAGTCCAAACATGAAATGAGCCTCCAAAATGCATGCTTTCCCACTCCAAAATCCATGTAAAGAAGAGCAAAGAATAAAGGGTAGGAATTTATTAGGATTTTATGCAATTTAAATTGAATTTTGGAGGATTTTTGATGATTTTTTGTAATAAAATGAAGTGGGAAACGGGGGGGGGGGGCTGCCATGGGGGTGATGGCCGGCCACAATAAGGAAGAGAGGGAGAGAAAGAAAGAGGGAAGAATTGTGTAGAAGGTTCACACATATTGATACATACATATGTCTTTTCATGCTTTATTCATTTTCTTTTAATTCTTTTCCAAGATAACTCAAGAAAAATCTAGAAACAAAGATAAATTTGCAAATAAATTTTACATGATACACACTAAATTCTAATATGCCATGGTTCATTTTTACAAATTAAAACCATTCAAATTTGTAATTTACACTAATTTAGTGTAAAAATAAAGCTTATGTTAATATTTAAAATAATTAATTTAGGAAAAATATTTAATTTAACTAAAAATTTATAAGTGGCTAAATAAACACCATTTACTAGTAATTACATAATTAAAATGAGTATTTTTGAAATTATAGCGAAAAACAATCACGGTTTAATTTTACGAAAAATACATTTTACTTTACCGAAAATCATAAAATTCACTTAAACAATTTTATTCATTTAATTATTTATTTAATTATTTTTAAAACGTTACAATCTTCCCCCCTTTAAGAAATTCGGTCCCCGAATTTAAATTAAAACTCCCCCTCCAAATACTAAAACATTTAGCAAAACACTCAAATCGTCGGGGCTCCGAAATCATCAATACATAACAAAAATCAACTCCGTCAAGCATAACGCAATTATCGGAGTTATGGTGAAGATAAAATATCAAAATCCAGTATGAAACCCAACGTAATATATATCAAAACTATAACTCATATATAGTGCGCATCATAGTAAAATCGTTTAAATATCTGGATAAAGAAATATGCAAAAACCCCTTTTGAAAATCGCCGTGTGATGTACGTGTCACGGCATAAGTAGCGGACGTTTATTTTAAAAAAAATAGCTATATATATATATCTTTTATTTAACATACACGTCCCGCCTGGTTACTAAATCAAATAGTAATGATTATAAAAACACACTGCTCAAACTGAAATCAATCCCAATCACATCAATAAAATATCATGTGCGTCCGGTGCGCACTGAAATCGAAACCAAATACAGATACCATGAATACACACAACAACAAAACTAAGTGCAACAGGTGTGCACCAAAAATATCTGTCAAGTGCAACGGGCGTGCACGACTCATTATCAGGTGCATCTAATCTGCACAAAACCCCGATTTAGTGCATCTGGTGTGCACAAAATCGCATCAAGTGCGCCAAGTGTGCCCAAGAATCTCAATCAGGTGCACATGGTGCACGAAAACATACATCGAATATCAAAATCGAAATCACAGTACAAAAATGCATGAAAACTAGGTCGAAACATATGTCAAAATCATGTGTAACCCCTATGCATGAAATCAAATCAACATCACAAAAGGTATTAAAACCAAATCAAGTGCATTGGGTATGTACTAAACAACATCAATACAACTGATATATGAAACACAAATAGAATATAATGAAGGTACACATAAGAAATACCAATCGTAGAACAAAATCCTCAAAATACCAAAATCCAATAACAGAAATATGAAATTCAAATCACCAAATCACAGTCGTAAACACTATCGTCAATGGGCGCCTCTTTCCTCTGATGTCGATTGCTTCGAACTCGTCTCTTCATAGCTGTGCTGACTGCGCTACTAACGGCAATACTCATATCTAGAGTCTCCCACATAGTCGATCCCTTCACTTGATATCCGGACTACATTAAACTTTTCGATTGATCCATCAAAATCCCATAATTCCCCGAGAGCTAAACACTTAAGTACAGTTTAAAAATATCCGGTACATACCCCAGCATCGATGGTCCAGCCGTAGAAGGGCAAATCCAAGCCTCACTAATGGCACCGCGGAACTGCCGTAAACCCTAAGGTTCAAGGGCGTTCTCGTGGTCATTATGTCGAGTTAGGGTTTCATTCTTCTAGAGGGTCCATCGAAATAGCTACATGTTCTTCCGAATACCTTAAACTTGGGAAAATGGTTTTCTGATAATCGTTCGAACCCTTTAACTTCGTCTGGACGGCATGTGAATACCCTTTATCCGCACGCTAAACAATGCTTCAATCCTCAAGAATAACCAATACTCTAATGGTTATCGCATTCGAGCCGCAGCTCCCTCTGCCCGTGCGCCCGTGGTAACAGAAACCACCCTCCGATATCGACGAAGATAGATCAAAGGAACGAATGAAATACGGTGGGAACGAATGAAATACGGTGGGAACGAATGAAATACTAAGGTTCCTTAAGCAGAGTAACGTATCGTAAATATGCCGCGGACCATACCCACGGTACGTTACTCTACCTGAATCACCTACTCCATCAACCAAGGGTCACCTAGACTTATACAAGGTTAAACCTAGCGCTCTGATACCAACTTTGTCACGACCCGAAAGTACGGAACGTGACCGGCACTTAGATTATGAAGCGTCTAGAGGCGCAACGTAACCTAAGTAAGCCGAAGCCCAGAAATCTAAACCATAAAAAAGAAGAAGAAGTAAAGGAAAACATGAAAAAAACAAGTTTAAAAGTATCAGCAAATTTTTCCAAAAATTTCGGCAGAGTCTCCTCTGTAAAACTGGCCCCAAACGGGTACAACAAGTACAATATACATAAACAATAAAAAGCATCCCCAAACGGGAGCTAGCTCAACGCCAACAGGCGGAAACAACCACAACAAGCACAGTAATATACAACGCCAAAGGGCGAGGCTCAAAAACTCAAAATAAAACAATCCACCAAATCAGAATAATACATGCGCGACTCTAAGGTCGAAATAAATAACTGGTCCAATAAACTTATCAAGTAATACAAGTATTGTTGATGGAGCTTACTAGATACAAATGAAAGAATAAAAGTACAATGGTGGTTCAGATACAAGTGAACCAACCTACCGTGCAAATCACCCTGAATGAAATGATGTGCCAGCAACTGCCAGGGAAACCTGTACATCGAACCTGTAATAAAATTTGGCATAACGGGGGTGAGTTGCCAACTCGTGAGTAGAAGACATCTACGAAAAGAAATCGAATGCACGACGCTATCTTAGGTCATAATAATACACTACTATATCCCAATCATCTAGTAATAGCAGGGAAAATACTACGTGTAAATGCAGATACTCCGTGCTCGTGTCAGTGCCTCATATAATACTATGTCAAATGAATGGATATGCATGCACCATGAATGTAAAATAATCAATCCTGAACTCCAGATATATCTGTATAAGAAATCTTTAGCTGTTATCATTGTAAAATGTGTATAGGAATCTGAAATATCAACAATGAAATCCATGAAATCCGTGTCAAGCATCGACACAAAACATGTAAATCTCAAGTCTCAATACCTCATAATCTCAATGTCTCATAGTCTTAATATCTCGGGCTCCGTCAGTCCGGATCGGCCCATAACATCAAATCTCACGACAACGGTCAGTATCCTCCGGATATCCGCCGCGCCAGACATCACCGGTAGGTAGCCTTCTCCTGCCAGGCTCATCGTCCACAACTCGATCTTCTTGCCCCGGGGTACCATACCGGGCCCACCATGTACCCGAGACGGTTCATCCAATCCTCGAATCGGGTCTCGAAATCCATCAAAAAAAATGAAATCTCATGGTGGACGACACATACATCACGAGAAAACCGCATCTTATATTTTAAAAAGAGAGGAGGAGAGAGAGAGAAGTTTTTTTATATATTCTTGCGGTTTTTCCCCAAAAATCCAGAAATCTCATAGAAACCCAAATCTCAAAATCATGAGTAAGTATATGATAAGTGTCGGCATATGCTCATAATACTGCATGATAACATGAAAATATGAATGCATGAATGTCTAAGTAATAAATACCATGCCTATATTAACCTCAGAGAGTAATCACAATATTATATCGGTCTAGTTGTTAACTGATTCTATCAATAAAAGATAATATGATCTAAAGTGTACGTGGCATAGCAATTACCGATGATGATGTGTGTGAGCCGGCAAATAAGTGTGCGTGGAATATGCGCATCATCGGTAATGGTGCTGGTGTCCTAACAGGTAAGGTTTATACTGATTATAGCAACATATGTATGAACATGCAACATTATGATTACAATGTGAAAGTACAGACGGATGTGTGTTATCCACTCATTTGATATACAATTACCACTACCACTATATGACTCGAACCTAACCTAGTGTCCATCTAACCCCCCTAAGGAAAACTAAACCTAAGAACTGGTTGATAGAAGTACACCTAAAGCCTGAGTCCATATCTCTAATAGTCGGCGATCCTGCCTCAATAGCGTCACGTACATAGTACGACTTCCTCAAATCAAGAGTGCGGATCAATCATCACATCTATGCCTCGTACGGTAAAATCCATCGTACGGCATCCCAATATCGGGGTACGGGTCAAATATCACCTACGTGTCTCATTATTCGTATAATATCATCATCAACACATGTCATGATCAAGGTGCTATGCTGTAATCGCATACATCAATTATATAATATTGCCATCATAAATATACCTCATTAATTTATCCTCAGAAATAGCATGTCATATGTATCATGTTGTGATTAAGTCCTACTGATATCATATCGTCATCAAGTCACACCTATATGATATCGACATCAGGTCACACCTATATGATGTCGTAATCAAGTCATACATATATCATATCGTGATCAGTCACAAGTTACAGTTCGGGTTCTATTTTAGAGTCCCATGTACCTCAATATCATCGCTACCCATTATAATTTATGTATACCTGTTCATTATCTCATTCTCTAATGATCCGCTAACACTTTAATACGACTGCATAGTCAAGAATCACGGCATCAAGTCCAGTTATACTGTTTCATTCCCGTGTATCATACACATCAATATATCCCATATACGTGTTGTATATATATATATACTTATACCTAGTCCTATATATATATACACATACCCGTATACACCATGTCGAGTTTCAGTGTGTGCGTGTGTGTGTTTCTACCTGAAACCTACGAACCTCTTCCAAGGTATTAATCCTCTGGTATGGTCTTCCTAAATCAGTCTAGTCCAGCCTAGGGTCATTACTAGGGTCCTACTCATTAAGAATCTAGGGTCACATCTGGCTTCCTAATATCAATAAGTACTATTCCTATTCTACGTTGCGGGGGTGCTAAACGCCATCCACCCGACTTCCCCTCGTAGATATGCATCTACTCACCTGGTCCACGTCTGCCGAAGACGGTGTCGCCATCCTCCTCTTCATCGCCCGCAGTCCACGTGAGGGGTACCTAAACGCAAACATATAAATAGTATCGTAAACTGATTCACATACAAAAGTCAAAACGACGCAAGGAACAAGCATAGGTTAAAACCTATGTCCCGTCCACGCAAAAGAACCAAATATCGCTCGATATCGGCGTACAAACTCTGATGGATCGAGATAACATCAACAAATAACTCATAGTTTTTAAACTCGTTACTTATAATATATAACATGATTAAATCCATCGAAACCCTAAAAATCGATCGAACCGTCCAATTTCGTAAAAACCGAAAATGCCAATTTACCGTTTTTCTTCAAAACTCGACATTTAAATGAATCCAATGGTCATAAAACTCATTAAATAGCCTAACTAGACTATACAACCCTTTACTATATTTTTATTACACAATTTTGTATTAATTTGAAATTTCTAGTTTGCAACCATTAGCAATTTTCAACATTTTACAAGCAAAATGTCACAATTCCACAACAACTTGATTTTGCATGAATTAATGTATTAAACTACAATTCATGATGATAATGATATAATGAAACCATAATTATATTTTTAATCTCATTTATTTAGGAATTTCCAAAATCTAATTTACAAAAAAATAGCATTTTATTAGTATTTTCCAATTACCAAAAGAAACTAGTGATAAAACTAAGTTTTTCTTTCCATTAACATGCTAATATTCTCACTAAAACTACAATCTAATGATAGCAACCTTAATTAGAATTTTATTTTACCCACAAATACATTTTATAAAAAAACTAGTTAGCTAAATAGCATAATTAAATCAATTTTGGATAACAATTTACAATATATAATCCATACAAGAATTTCCACTTCTAAAAATGTTAAACTAGTTATTATAACCCTAATTAATTAATAAAAATCACAACTTGATTTTTCAAACCCTAACTTGAATTTTAAAATTTGCAACTAGAATTAATTTAATAAATCTAATTATGCTTTAAAAGAAACATCTAATAGAAATAAATCAAAAGAGAAAGATTTATGCCTCCACAACCTAAAGTCCAAATATGAAAATGAGCCTCCAAAATGCATGCTTTCCCACTCCAAAATCCATGTAAAGAAGAGCAAAGAATAAAGGGTAGGAATTTATTAGGATTTTGTGCAATTTAAATTGAATTTTGGAGGATTTTTGATGATTTTTTGTAATAAAATGAAGTGGGAAATGGGGGGGGGGGGGCTGCCATGGGGGTGATGGCTGGCCACAATAAGGAAGAGAGGGAGAGAAATAAAGAGGGAAGAATTGTGTAGAAGGTTCACACATATTGATACATACATATGTCTTTTCATTCTTTATTCATTTTCTTTTAATTCTTTTCCAAGATAACTCAAGAAAAATCTAGAAACAAAGATAAATTTGCAAATAAATTTTACATGATACACACTAAATTCTAATATGCCATGGTTCATTTTTATAAATTAAAACCATTCAAATTTGTAATTTACACTAATTTAGTGTAAAAATAAAGCTTATGTTAATATTTAAAATAATTAATTTAGGAAAAATATTTAATTTAACTAAAAATTTATAAGTGGCTAAATAAACACCATTTACTAGTAATTACATAATTAAAATGAGTATTTTTGAAATTATAGCGAAAAACAATCACGGTTTAGTTTTACGAAAAATACATTTTACTTTACCGAAAATCATAAAATTCACTTAAACAATTTTATTCATTTAATTATTCATTTAATTATTTTTAAAACGTTACACCAATGATATGAGCATCATGAGTGTTGATACTCCCATTGGTAAACTAAAAACCTATAAGATGCAACTCGATGATATCAAGACTAAGAAAGACAACCATCGAAAGAATATCACACTCAAAGCGTCAACAAATAAAGTCAAAGAGCCTACCCTATCAAGCGATGATGAGAGCGACGACGAAGAGATAGAAAATATCATAAGACATTTCAAGAAGTTTCTTAAGAATAGAGGCAACTCTTTTAAGAAACGGGTAAGCACTTCCAAAGCCATGCGATATTTCGAATGCAACAAATAAGGATAGCTCAAGGCAGACTGTCCAAATCTCAAGGTTAAGAAGGAAAAACTAAAGTGGAAGAAAGGTTCGGAAAAACGTACATTTTAAACCATCTGGGATGATTCAGATTAAAGTGAATTAGAAAATGTACAATTCGCCAACATGTGCTTTATGGCAATTGACAATGACGAAGTAAATAATGATATTCTTGATATAGAAAGTTTAGACAAAGAAAATTTAGTTAATTTGTTTCTATCTAAAATCTAATTATCAGAAAATCTATACAAAATATAAACAACTAAAAGATAACAGTAATATAAACAAGCGCTTGGTAAAAAATGAAAAAGAGAAACTAATTTAATGGTTTAAAAGAAAAACTAGTTTTAAAATAAGAAGAAGTTTCAAAAATTAACAAGAGCATAGAAACTTTGAAAAATGAAAATTTTGATTTAAAGAGAAAATTAGAAATCAAAGAAAACATAATTTTTAAATTTACTAAAACAAAAGATAATCTTGATGTTATGTTAGGAACCTGTATAAATCATTATAAACGTCAAGGTGTAGCTTTTCATGATGATTCAAAATATGAAAACTTACAAAATTTATTAGAAGTTCAAGATCATAAAGATAAAACTAGATATGCTAACGTAACATGCAATTACTGTGGCAAGTTAGAACATATTACTAGATACTATCAAATTAAATTAATTTCTTCTTATAAATTTCATTTTACTCCTAACTCCAGTGGACCGAGTATGAAATGGATTTCTAAGGTCACACCTCCGTCTTCTTATTTTGTAGAATCTCAGATCATGTAGTGAAAAGTGGATCCTTGACAGCGGTTGCTTAAGACACATGACTGGCAATATCAACTGCTCCCAAACGCTATCAAGAGAAGATAGTGGTACCGTGTCGTTTGACGACAATAAAAAGGCCAATATAATTGGTAAAGATACCATTTCATTTAAATATAATTCTAATATCACTATTATACATAATGTTTTATTAGTAGATACTCTAAAACACAACTTATTTAGTGTAAGTCAATTTTTTGATAGGGGTTATAATGTAGTATTTGAAAAAGATGTATGTAAAATTATTTATAACAACATAACCATTTTAACTGGAAAACGTTATAACAACATATACCTTATACTCATTACTTCAATAACAAAGATTTAAAATGTTTAGTTGTGAACAATAATGATGATTCATGGCTCTGGCATATGAGGCTAGGCCATGCATCGATGGACATTTTGTCTAAAATATCTAGGAACAACTTAGTTAAAAATATCCCTTTGTTAAAATATGAAAATGATAAACAATGTGATGCTTGCTTAAAAGGTAAACAAACCAAAATTTCATTTAAACCAAAGAATGAAGTATCAATCGATATTCCTTTACAACTAATCCACATGGACTTATTTGGTTCTAGTAGAAATGTGAGTTTAGGTGGTAAATTCTACACTTATGTTATAGTAATCGATTACTCTAGATTTACGTGGGTATTCTTTTTTAAAACCAAAGACGAAACTTTTAACATCTTCAAATTCTTTTCTAAGAGTATTCAAAATGAAATGAATCTTAGAATCTCTAGGATCAAAAGTGATCATGGTGGAGAATTTTAGAATAATCTCTTTGAGGATTATTGCAATAAGAAAAGATACTAGCATGAGTTCTCATGTGTAAGAATACCACAGCAAAATGGTGTCGTTGAAAAGAAGAATCGTTATTTGCAAGAAATGTCATGAACCATGTTAAGTGAGAATAATCTACCCATGTATTTCTAGACAGAAGCAGTAAATACGCCATGCTATATCATAAACAGAGTTCGCGTTAGGAAGTTTCTTACGAAGACACCCTATGAACTCTTGTACAAAAGAACTCCAAATATAAAAACTTCAACGTGTTTGGATGTAAGTGTTTTATATTGAATACATTAGATAACTTGGGTAAATTTGAGTCTAAGTGTGACGAAGGTATCTTTGTTGGTTACTATATGACCAGGAAAGCATATCGAGTTTATAATAGAAGAACACAAGTCATACAAGAAAGCATGAATGTTGAATTTGACGAAATAACTCCATCTCGGCAATCTTAAAAAATAACGATGAACCAAACATCTCAAATGGTTTAAAGGATTTACCAACCGAAAATGAAATTGCTGAACCACCGATAGAAGATATACCACAAGTTGTGGAAGAAGATCTTCCAAAGGATTGGCATTTCAATAGGAATCACCCAAAGGACTTGATCATAGGTGATATTGATAAATGAGTTGTTACAAGGTCATCAATATTCAACACTTGTATTAACTTAGCTTTTATATCCATGATAGAACCTAAGAATGTAAATGAAGCTAATATAGACGAAAAATGGATACTATCTATGCAAGAAGAATTTAATCAATTTGAAAAAAATAACGTTTGGGATCTAGTACCAAGATCCAAAGATAGACCCATAATTGGAACTAAATGGGTATTTAAAAACTTGAACAATTAGGTAATATAGTTAGAAATAAAACCCACTTAGTCGTTCAAGGATATAACCAAATTGAAGGGATTAACTACGATGAAACTTATGCCCCAGTCGCTAAACTAGAAACTATACGTATCCTACTAGCATATGCTTGCTATAAAAACTTCAGAGTTTTTCAGATGGATGTAAAGAATACTTTTTTAAACGGTCAAATAGACGAGAAAATATATGTATCTCAACCTCCCGATTTGAGGATCATATCTTTTCTGATCATGTCTATAAATTAAGAAAGGCACTCTACGGTCTTAAGTAAGCTCCATGTGCTTGGTATGAACGTTTAAGTTCGTTTTTAGAAAATATAGGATTTACGAAGGGTATAGTGGATAAAACTTTATTTACTAAAACCCTTAACATATATATCATATTAGTTCAGATATATGTTGACGATATTATTTTTGGATCAACTAATGAATGTCTTTGTGAAGATTTTGCCAAATCCATGCAAGACGAATTTGAAATGAGGATGACGAGAGAACTCAATTTCTTCCTCGATTTTCAAATTAAACAAATGGATAATGGCATCTTCATTAATCAAGCCAAATATACTAAGGAATTGATAAAGAAATTTGGTTTAGAGAATGCAAAGACATATGAAACTCCAATGGCTATCAATACCAAACTCACTGACGACAAAGATGGTCAAGACATTGACACTAAATTTTATCGTGATATAATAGGTAGTCTACTATATTTGACCGCCAGTAGACCCGATATCATGTTCAGTGTATATTTGTGTGTGAGATTCCAAGCCAATCCTAAAAAATCACATTTGACTGCAGTCAATTGAATCCCTAGATTTCTAAAGGGAACCATTAACTTTGGCTTATGGTATCCTAAGAACAACTTATTTCATTTGACTAGCTACTCTGACGCAGATTATGTTGGAAGTCTCAAAGATTGAAAGAGTATAAGTGGCACCCGTCACTTTCTAGGATATTGTCTTGTCTCTTGAATTTCCAAGAAGAAAAATTTCGTTGCTCTCTCGAGAGCCGAGGTAGAATACATTGCTGCTGATGTATGCTGTGCACAAACTTTATGGATGAAATACACACTTGAAGATTATCAAGAAAGTATTTCGCAAATTCCTATACTTTGTGATAACACAAGTACAGTTCATGTTTACTGTCGAAAACCGGACAAAGGTGCGGGGAGCGCATCCATCCTGAATCTGGGGATAAACGTTATATGGAACATATCCGTCCACCTCTCCAAAAATACCAAGTTGATTTATGACACCATATATCGGAGGTTTGGACGGATGCGACCGATGTAGCTGAACTTATCAGATCCCCCCTCATATGTGAGGGGTTTTTGATTGTGGGGATGCTTTTTCCTGCAGGCTCAAGCCCATGCAGTAACTAAATTATTGCTAAGCAATAAAAACTTTCTCTACTCTATGAATCATCGTGTGTCATGTTATATATATTGTTTATTTGGGGTTTGCCTTTGGATTGTATACGGAGACTAATACTGTCATCGCCCGTAGGGCACAGATTAGTCCAAATCCGTATATATTAGATTTGAGATTGAATTTAGGATGCATATCTCATATAAATGAGACCCATCAGTTTAGGAGATGTTGATCTAAAGATCGCTAGTCGTATATGAGACTAATATCAACTTAGATGACAGTGAGCATATGAGCTCAACCGATCATTTGATCACATATGAAGCATATGTTTCTATACCATGGGTAGCCCATAGATAGTATACGGTAGTCAATATGGAGACCATCTGCAGGGTAGAATACCATTTTAGGGACATAGCTATCCATCTTTCAGTTTGCACGTACATGTATATATTATGTAGCAAAGTAAACGATGGTAACATAGGATGCGCCCAATATTGAGGTGCGATCCAGTTTAAAGGTATTTATTTCAAAGGTATACATATACATATATAAATGCTATCATAGGTTGTTGGGATGGTGGTGCACATCTATATCAAATGCGCCTCAATATGAGACATTCCCTGTCTTAATGAAATGTCATATCTTTCATCAAGTTGGAATGAGGAAGGAATCATTGGTTATTGGGACCCGCCACCTTTTTGAAGACATTGAGCAGTTACAACGCCATATATCAGAGGTGTGAAAAGATGCACCCTTAAACCAAATCTTATATATGAGGGAGGAGAACATATTGGATTTAAGAATCGTTAGTCTTATATGAGACTGAGATCAACTTAGAAGATATGGGATGGGAATCATTAGTCGTATATGTGATTAAGATCAACTTGGATATCATCAATGAAAGATCATTAGTCGTATATGAGACTAAGATCAGCTTGGAAACATGATCTAAGGATCTTTAATCTTTTTTTAGATTATGATCAACTTAAACATGTGAGCATATGGGCTCGGTTGATTTGTAAAATCAAAGAAATTTAAAACTTCATGGACTTGGTCTATTTTAGACTAAACATTAGGCTTTATGTTCTCAACAGTGCTAAGCACTAGGCCATATATTTTGTTTTGGGTTTTACATAATCCAATAGTGCTAAGCACCAGGCCCAAAAGCTTAATCTTTATCATAGGATATAATATCCTGCATGCTTCAGCGCTCTCGTGTGCATGCTTCAGCGCTCACGTGCTATCACGTGAGACGCTGGCTTCTTTAGCGCTCACGTGCTATCTGTGAGTAATGCTAAGCACTAAACTATTTCCTTCTCAAGCACTAAACCGTTTCCTTCTCTGGCGCTGACGTGCTGTCATGCGGGCTGCTGTTTTCTTGGATACTCATGTGGGTTATTGTTTTCTTGAGTGCTCACGTGCTATCACGTGAGTTGCTGGATTCTTGGATGCTTACATGCTATGACGTGGGAGCTGCCAAAGTAGTGCTAAGCACTAAGCCGGCTTATTTTTTGGCGATCACTTGGATTTCACGTGAGGCGCTCAAGCTCTGGCGCTCATGTAGATATCATGTAGGTGTCTCCATATTCATACAGAGATCAGCTCTGAAAAATAGTGTTAAACTCTAAAATCTCAAATTTTCTTTGCAGATCTTGTTTATACAAGAACTAAGTTCTTTCTTTTTACGTGAGAACTAATTTCTTAGTGGGATAAAAACTTTATCTTTAGGCAAAATCATATCTTAAGGGAACTAAGCTTCTGGAGTATAAACTCCATCTTTTTCTTTCTTTCTTCTATGTTCTTGTTCATATGAGGGTAGTAAACATCATTGTTTTCCCCTAAATTTTGGGTCTGAAGAACAAGATCTTCCCACTGAGAATTAAATTCTCTTTTTTATAGAAGATTTGTTTTATGGATCTCAGATCCACGAGAAGAACTGAGTTCTTTTGAAGGGCTAAGCCCTTATGTGTATATCATATATAGATAAAGGATGGATATTCCTCCATTATTTACCTAGGGTTTTGAAAATAGGAAGATGATATTTTTCCGAAAAAAATTAAATTTTCTGTTGCAGAAGCTTATGGGGGTCTACGCATATGTGAGATTTAACCTTCTTGGGTTCTTTATATAGGAGAAGAGAAATATCAATTTGTTTGAGCAAATCTTTCATTGAGAGATATCAATTGATTTAATTGATCTTAAAGATCACTTGGGGAATTTTATTCATCGTTGGATCTTTGATCCAGTGACTTTTTGTTTAACAGAAAATATTTGTCACGCCCCGCTTCCCAATGTACAGGCAGAGAACGCGACGGGTCACGCGACGTATTTACTCGGAAGTAAACACGCTAAGCGTATCTAAACAATATAAAATAAAATATACACAAGAGACAAAATGTAAATGAACAGCAACTTTATTTATTAACATTCTTTTTATAATACAACTGAAATGAAAATACATGGAATAAAAGCAATGCCTAAATAATGGCATAACAGAAATGAAAATGAAATGTACAAGTAAACTAGAGCTCCGGATCAAAGGCTAGCTGGTCTAAGTCCTCGTTTGTGGGATCTGTCTCCAGAAGATCCAAATCACCTGACAACATTCTAAAGAAAGAAGAAAGGAATGTCGTCAGCGAGCAATCGCTCGGTAAGCCCCAAAGAATAAGTAGAGACAGAAAAGACAGAAGACGAATGTAACTTTTAAAGTTGTATTATATTGTTAACACTGTTATTTGTAACTTGGTACAGAAGAGGCCAGTGTATATGAGAGGAGTCTCACTATCCCAGAGACTAAGGTATACGGAGTACAAGGAACCGTTCAGCCACGATACAACGGTAAGGGAGATTCAGGTTAGGTGTTTTATGGTTGCAGTCTCGTGCCACTTCTAACACCTTCCGTACCAATCTACCCCTTATAAACCCCACGATATCTTGATCGTATTGATTGTACTGTATTGTCTTGTAAATTTTATAGATGGATGACTTGCCGAAACCATGATATCAGTAATGGAACGGATATAATGGAAGAACATGTAAATGGAATATATCCATGGTTCGGTTCAGTCAATACAGATTGATATAGATTGAATAGATGGATTCATATTGAATCATGTTGTATTGTAGTTTGTACTTGAATCACATTCAAATTAGATTGATTAGGTTGAGACTCAGTTTGAGTCAGACACTTTTAAAAGAACTTGAAATCCTGATTGTTTTGGTGTTATCGGTAACTGCTGCATATGGACGGCAGGATTTGTGTCTTTTTCCAAGACCATTACCGTGTTGATAATACCGTTTGTTAAGTTGTCTACCTTAAATAGGCAAGCACCCATATCTCCGGCTCCCTAAGGCTCAAGAGGCTGGTCCCGCGTAAACTTATATTTACTAGGGTCTTTATTGTAATTTAGTATAACTTGAGAGAGTTTTTATGTAAAAATAGTTTTGGTGTAATTTCAAAATACACCTCAAGCATTTAATTATCGTCTTTAGGGTTTTCATTGATGTATATTTTATAAATGTGACATTTCTAGTAAATAAAACCTAATTTCAAGGAGAGTATCATCTGGGGTTGCCTTCGGGATGTAATTTGGTTTTGAACCCTTATTATTATGTACCTAGTATGTTATGTAATATAATATCCGTTTCTTTGTTAAACAATGAAGGATATCATTTTGTGTTGCAAAATAATGTTATGAACATTAACTTGAATTAACAGTTGATCTGGGGTTGCCTTCGGGATGTAATTTTCAGATATAAATGAAACTTTTCTTTGGCATTGTAGACTTGGTCATATTAATGAAACAAGACTAAACAAGCTAAATAAAAATGGATATTTAAATCCTTTTGAATATAAATCTTATGCGGCTTGTCACTCCTGTGTCAAAGGTAAAATGACCAAAACTCCGTTTACTGGACACAGAGAAAGAGCTGTAGAACTCTTAAGCCTTATACATAGTTATGTATGCGGACCAATGTTTACACATGCTAGAGGTGGTTTTTCATACTTCATTACTTTTACTGATGATTTCTCAAGATTCAGACACGTATTTTTATTAAAGCATAAATCCGAAGCTTTCGAGAAATTCAAGGAGTACAAACTTAAAGTAGAAAAACAAACAGGCTTGAGCATCAAGAAACTTCGATCGGATCGAGGTGGAAAGTATTTGAGTACAGAGTTTTCGGACTTCTTAAAAGAGAATGGGATTCTCTCTCAGCTCACTCCCCTTTATACACCACAGCACAACGGTGTGTCAGAATGGAGGAATCATACCCTATTAGATATGGTACGGTCCATGATGAGTGATGCTGAGTTACCGCTTTCCTTTTGGGGACATGCATTAGAGACAGTAATGTATCTGTTAAACAAGGTTCCAACCAAGACCATGTCTACCACTCTATATGAGATATGGTGTGGAAAGAGACCATCTCTTAAAAGAGTTAGGATATGGGGTTGTCCGACTTTTGTCAAAAAGCAGAATCCAGACAAATTCGAGACATGATCGGTCATGTGTAAATTTGTGGGATATCCAAAACATTCATATGGATTTCTATTCTATCACAAGGAGGAACAAAAGGTGTTTGTTTCTCAACATGCCACATTTTTTGAAAATGAAATTTTTATAAATAGTACTGATGGCAATGCGGTAGAACTAGAAGAGGTTCTAGAGACACAAATTACTCATGACGAATTGGTTGAAACTGATGTTGCGGTAGAACTTCAAGAACCTCAGCCGCTCCAGAGATCTAGTAGAATTTCTCGTCCACCAGAGAGATACTATGGGTTTCTCATATATGGTGATAGAGAAGATTGCATCATGGATGATGATGACCCTACTAGTTTTCAGCAAGCTATCACGAGTGGTGACTCAATGAAGTGGCTGGATGTCATGAGATCCAAAATGGAGTCCATGTACACCAACAAAGTATGGACTTTGGACGTTGCACCTCCTGGGATAAAACCCGTAGGGTGAAAATGGATCTTTAAAAGAAAGATTGGTGTAGATGGACAGGTAGAGACCTTTAAAGCAAGGCTTGTAGCGAAAGGTTTTCGTCAAAGACTAGGATTGGACTATGATGAAACTTTCTCTCCAGTAGCAATGCTTAAATCCATTCGGATCCTACTTGCTATTTCTGCTCACTATGACTATGAAATCTGGCAGATGGACGTAAAGACTGCATTTCTAAATGGTGATTTAGAAGAATGCGTTTTTATGGATCAGCCAGAGGGCTTCATTGACAGAGGGAGCAGCGAAAAGGTATGTAGGTTGCTTAAATCCATTTATGGATTAAAGTAGGCATCACGGAGCTGGAACATCTGCTTTGATGATACAATCAAAGAGTTTGATTTTGTTAAAAATATAGATGAACCGTGCATTTATAAGAAGATTATAGGGAGTACTGTCACATTCCTCGTATTGTACGTGGATGACATTCTCTTGATAGGAAATGATATTCCTATGCTACAATCGGTCAAACTATTCTTATCGCAAAGATTCTCCATGAAGGGCCTGGGTGATGCCTCTTGTATTTTGGACATTAGGGTCTATAGAGATAGATCCAAGAGATTATTGGGATTGTCCCAATCAAAGTACATTGACACCATCCTAAAAAGATTTAGTATGGAAGATTCTAAGTGTGGTGCCTTGCCCGCTTGTCATGGAATCACTCTCTCCAATGACTTCTGTCCGAAAACTGATGAAGAGAGAGAGCTCACATGAGCATTATACCCTACGCGTTAGCCGTAGGATCTATAATGTATGCGATGTTATGTACTCGCCCTGATGTAGCTTATGCACTAGCTGTAGTAAGAAGGTATCAATCCAACCCAGGGAAGAAACATTGGATAGCAGTGAAGAATATTCTTAAGTACTTGCTAAGGACTAAAGAATTGTTCTTGGTGTATGGTAATGGGGATCTCCAAATGGAGGCCTTTAGCGATTCCAGCTTCCAAAGTGATAAGGATGACAGCAAATCTATCTCAGGGTTTGTATTTACCCTCAATGGAGGGGCGGTTAGTTGGAAAAGTTCCAAATAGGATACCGTTGCAGACTCCACGATAGAAGCTGAGTATATTGCTACAAATGATGCTGCCAAGGAAGCCGTTTGGATGAGAAAGTTCATCGTGGAACTAGAAGTAGTTCCAACCATTGCTAATCCAATACCATTGTATTGTGATAATAATAGGGCTATGGCATTGGCCAAAGAACCCAGATCCCATCAGAAGTCCAGACACATCCTGAGGCGATATCATTTGATCCGGGAGATAGTAGATCGCCACGAGATCGAGATTCGGAGAGTAGATATAAAGAATAACACCGTAGATCCACTCACCAAGGCTCTTCAACAGCCGCAACATGAGCGTCTTTTTGAGATGTTGGGTATGAGATACGCCAATAATTGGCCTTAGTGCAAGCGGGAGATTATTGGATATATGTATGCCGTAGAGGCTATTATATGTATAGTGGATGCTTGGACATGTATAAACAGATGACTTTCTTGCTCGACATGATAGTATGCTATCTGGTTTACTTTATCTTGACATGTTTATTTGATCATGCATCTTACTCATTTGGTACATGTTGATAAAGCCCTCAGGATATTTGCTTGACTACTGCGACTATGATGCGGATCATACTAGTGGGACACGTGTAGTTTATGAGCACATCCTTGAACTGTTCCCAGTCGTGGGTGTATCAAGACGGAGCACCGATATTCCAGAGTAGACTAGCGTATACCATTCTTGTCCCATATGATGGGCGATGGATGATCCCATATCTATCTGGTGTGGTGACACCAAAGATTGTATATGGTTGCTCAGTAGAGACTGGGTACACTGAACGGACTCGTCGAGAACTCCTATGTGGTATTATATGTATCGTCGGATAGCAGTTCTCAGGTGACACTGGTACAGGTTACTCTGTAGACCCAAGATCGTCATAGAGTCTTGTGTGTCCTCCCATTGTACTTTGATCTCCACCCTACCACAGCTCTACTGAGTCGTGCAAACAGGTGGATTTTGGGTACAGTCCCAAGGCACATGAAGACAATGAGCGATAGGAGGGGTTTCGTCTCTCCCGGTATTGGGGGTTGATGTTGTGCTATGCTCAATTGGCTATAACAGGAAATCTCTGGCCAGGGCTGCTGATATTTACTGATAAGTGTTATAAGTAGTTTCTCGTTCTGTTATGAGCCATACACCGGCATGACTTATTAAGTTATTGGGGTCGACGAAACCATCCCTAGACTCGATATGCAACATATCTGACGAAGAGACCGTACTGTACGGTAAGTGTTTCCATTTGGCTTGACGGAAATTTTGACAGCTTCGCTCGTTTTCTTCTGATCGCTCAATACCCGGGTGGTCGTTACGTTTAGTTGACCGCTTGCGGCTTGTGGGTGTTTGATGTGATCATCACCTACTGCTGGCGTATTGACGAGTCTTAGAGTCCCACACAGGAGTTTCCTAGCTCAGGAGAAATGACGTGGTGTGCATATGAGATATGCGCGGGTACCCGATTAAATGCATGTATATGATACCGTATATTAATCGGGCGTTTTTTCTATTGGTCGGGTCGTATGTGATATGACCGGTTTATTAAATTTAGTGTTGATTTAACATTGACTTTTAGCTCACTTCTTTCATTAAACCCTTTTCTACATTGATGTATGTATGCATGCATGCATATGTTTTTGTTCATGCACATGATGATGTGAATGCACACATACATACATACGTACATACATACATACATGGTGTCATGGTTGATGATACATATAAGATGGCAAAGCAAGACTCACATGGAAGTAATTATGTATATATTTATTTTTGAGTTAAAGAGAAAAGAGAATTAATCCATGGTTGATAATTCTACACACTTCTTCATTTAACCTTTGTTTGACCATGAGTTAATTTTCTTTGGTTGCTATTAACTCCAAAATAAATATCTAGATATTTATTAACCTATGGTTAAGTGAGAGTGTGAAATTATTTATATTTTCTATTCTCATTTTCATTTGATAATTATCATAACTCTTGAGCTCATGCTTGCCATCTTCTTCTTCCTCCTCTCTTTTGCTCTCTTGAGTTTTCCTTTGAGTGAGGTAGATAAAAATAAAGGGTTTTAAAGAGAGAAAACAAACTACATCACCATTCTACACTACTCTAGCCCATTAGTGTAAAGTATTTGCTTCATATTCATTCTTGATCAAGTGAAGTAAGGAGCTTTGAGCAAAGGGACTTCGGGTGGATCATCGTGGACTAGGAAGTTTTCTAGCAACCCGGTTCAAACTCTAAAAGGTCCAAGGAGTCAAGGAAGCAAGTCTACAAAGGTTTATCACTTATCTCTTAGTGTAGATTACCTCTTGTATATGATACTTCTATGGTGTTACCCTAAAATTTTAGTTTCGATTCATGGTTAGTTTGCTTAGCACCTCCCTAAATTTTTAAAGTGGCATGTGTGATACTTCCAAACCCTAGGTAAGGTGCTGAGGAATTCCAACAGCGATGTTATATACCAGACCGGATGATGCTTTTAAATTTGGTATAGTAAGCAGATATTAGTCCAATCTTGGAGAGACAATGGAAGAAGTGAAGAATATATGAGATGTTCTTAGTGTATGGTAATGGCAGCATCCTTCAGGATGCAATTACCGATTCAAGCTTCCGAGGTGACAAGGATGATAGAGTATTTGTCACGAGTCATTAGTTTACCCTCTTATGAGGAGTAGTATATTGGAAGAGTACCAAGCGGGATACTGAAGTAGTCATGGCGCTAAATGCTGATTGTGAGTTAGCAGAGGATACATCCTAAGTATTTATTTAGATAAATACGTTCATTTGTGAATAAGGTCCCATCAACTATCCAAACAATATTCTAAGGTAGGTATCGCTTATTTCGGGAGATTGTTGATCTCCGCGAAGTTGAGAATCAGAGAGATACGGTTAGAAACATAGTAGCGGATCCACTCACTGAGGCTATTTCTCGAACACAGTTTGTGAAACTGTTAGTACAGAAGTTGGGTATGCAATAGTACATGAGATATGTGTATGTGATACCGTAATAATTGGTCTTGAGTGCAAGTGGGAGATTGTTGGATATAGGTACCCTCAAAGCAATTATTGTAATTGTAGGAATGTAATTACTGAATTCATGAGGACCTATACAGAGAACAATCTTACTCGAGATGATAGTATGCTATCTGGTTTGTCTTTATCTGTCATGTGTATACCTGTTACTAGTTATCACGTATCGCTAATATATGAGATAAAGCCCATATGATTTTTGCTTAACTACCAGGATTATGATAAGGATCATAATAGTGGGACCTGATAGTTTATAAGCACATCTTTACATGTCCATAGTCATAGAAGTATCAAGACTGGGCATCGGTACTCGAGTTTGGACTAGTGTATACATTTCTTGACCCTGTACGGGGCAATGACTGATCCCATAGCCATTGATGTTTGACACCGATGATTGTATACAGGTGCTCAATGGATAAGTTACACTGGACGGACTCGCCGAGAACTCCTGGTTGGTATTATACCAATGTCAAATAGCAGTTCTCTGGTGACATAAGTACAGGGTAGTCCCTTGACCTGAGATCACAATAGTGTCTTGTGTGTGTTCCCGCTGTAGTTAGATTACTACCCTACCACGACTCTACTGAGTCGTGCAAATAGATTTTAGTTGGGTATAGTCCCGAAGCACATGGAGGCAGTGAACGGTCGATGGAATTCGTTACTCCTGGTATTAGGAGTCGATATCGCACTGTGCAGATTACGACTATAGCCAGAAGTCCATGGCCACGGCAGTAGAAATAAATTGGTAAAAGTTACCAGTTGTATCTATTTAGTTATGAGTCCTTTGTCAGCATGAATTATTGGGTTATTAGGGGTCTGACAGATTTCACCCTCGGACCCGGTATGCGATACTTGACTGATTCTATGAAAGTGTGTGTCTGTAGTTAACCGCAATCAACACGGCGTCGCATGTAGCTAGCCGGGATGAGTACGGGTCGTCCTCAGGGATGCGTGGAACTTTTAATCTTGCTTTAGACAAGTTGATTAGAATAAAAGAATAGGGAGAATAGTTTCTAGATCTATATTAAATACGGATGTAGAATTTATAGTTTTAAGATCTAGTTTAAATACGGATATAGATTTTATAGGGAAAAGGCTTGTAGGGTTCGTTAGGATTTAGTAGTCATGGATGACTAATAAAGATGACCCCTTTTATCTTTTGATAGATTTAGAACTAGATTGATAGTGATAAATGAGGATTAGGGTTCTTGGAAGAAACTAGGGTTTCCCCACTATTGACCCTTGTCGCTTTATTGATCTCTATATGTCCAGCCCTTAACAAAACAATTGTTAATCTGATCTCAAATCACGATCAAGACTATTAATAAATTGATAGCGCACCCGATAAGGATGTTACCAATTCTTTTGCTAAAGTTTATAAACTTCATAAGACGTAAAAGAAGTTAAAATATTTTCTCATCCATTGTTCTACCCTAATCCTATGAACCCTATCAAACGGAGAATTACTCGCGCATAATGGAGATAAAAGAAGAAAGGATAGAGAAGAAAATCATAATGCAGAAATTAAATGCGATAAGAATAAAATATCTACCTTTATTAATCATCTAAATCACTTACACTTTTTGATCCTTTAGAAAATGGAATACAAAATTGTTTGGATATGTGAAACTCCCAAAAGGCTGTGTAGAAGCAGTGTCTAGTGAAGGTGGGAAGGTCGGAAAGGACTGGTAGGAAGTGGGTGGTTGGGCAGGGGTAAGGTCAACATATGGATAAAAAGGTGAATAGTCGTGTGGATCCCTAGAACTAGATGAGTGGAGAGAGGTGAAAGATCGGCTGCGAGATTGAGCAATATGCTCAGCAATGGACATCGGCGTAGGAGTGACAGTAGGACTTGAAAAAGTAGTATCAACATATGGAGGCGGTAAAGATTGACTTGGTTGACACAAAGTGGGTTGAAAAGTCGAACTGTTTCTCCTAGACGTTTCTATTTGATCTTTCAAAGATATTTTAGGCATGGAGGGATCGTCTTTAAATTGACCGAAACAATTGACGTACGACGCAAAATTAGGTTCGGGATACCAAAGTTCGGCAAGTGATTTATTATGTGGGGTACCTATGTTAGAAGAAAGGAGAAAAAAAAGAAGCTTGGGTTGTGGTGCAAGGATTTATTTGCGGCAAAAATTTGCAAGTTTCTATAAAAGATTTGTCCTTTTTTCCTTTTTCTTTATTTGGAAATTGTTGCAAAAAGATTGTTGATAAAAGATAAGCAACAGAAAAATATTACTTGCAATCAATTTTTATTTTAAGCGGGGCCCAAAAATCCTGCACAAGATCGTTATTTGGAAGGGAATATATTTTTAAACCACAAAAAATACTGCAGGAAAATCTACAGAGGATATATCAATATTTACAGAAGAGAAAGAGCGGAGCTTACAGAAAAATTTTTGCCAGATGATTCCGCGAGATTACCGCCCTTCCGCGGCCAAAGGGAGGTTCCTACCGCGGTTCCGCGGTGGGGAAGTCGGCTCGGAACCCAAGAAAAATTTGGGGCTTCTGATTCCTCCAAAGAACCGCGTTTTCGCGGTTGAAGCTTGGTTACCGCGGCGGATCCGCGGTCTTCTTGTTGAATTGGCCCTTCTTTTTTTCTTCTGTTGTTCTGTTGAATTAATCCCCTGCTGTTCAGATCAGATGTTTTCTGTTTCGCCTTCTGAATATTTCCAGATCCGAGTTGTTCCTACAAGATTCACACAACAAAGTACCCTTTCCAAAAAAATAAAAATTGATATATTTTTATAATTTTTGGATTTTTAGATTTTTATGATTTTTTAAATTTAAGATTAACCCGAAATTGCAAAAAGGAAATGACACGCCATCCCCGGCAACGGCGCCATTTGATTTATCTCAAAAATATCTAGTAACCGCAATCAAGAACGGCGTCGCATGTAGCTAGCCGGTGAGTACGGGTCGGTCCACAGGGATGTTGTGAATTTCCTAATTGTTCTTACGAGTTAATTCCGAAGGGTGTTCGGATTGATTATTAAATCTAAAAACCTAATTATTCTATACTACGATTATCTAGATCTAGTCTTGCTAGGGTTAGGTTTAGGGATGGTTTGGAAATGCAAGTAAATCTCAACGCTTTCTATACCCGAATGAAGATCTATGAGGAGTTATGGTAATTATCAATAAAGGGGATTAGATCCATTCGGGAAGGTGTTCCTTCCTTTAGGTTCTTGTCCTTCCTTTAGAGATCCTTACCCTAACCTCCATGGAAAACGCGCGCAACCGGGCCTTTATACTACGGTGTCACCTCTACCTCGAGGGGTAGGGTGCCGTAGGGCGCGGTGTGTGCGTGTATGCATGGAGTCCTATTGTAAATATATAATGGGTAAGAAAGGAACGAGAGATCTCATCTCTCAAAAGCCTTTCCCAAAACTAACTCTAAACAATTATCTACGGCAAGGAATTAAATCTACCTAGGGCAAAGAATTAAAATCTAAACTAGAGCAATTAAATAAAACTACTTACAGATGGCTCTCTCCAAATATCAACGCAGGGTTTTCAGATCTGAATTCATGAATTGAAGAGAGGCACCGATGCTCTCCATAAAGAAATCTGTATTTTATTATTAAAAGGAGGCATAGGGAAGCATAGCCTTTACAATGATTTAGAGTTCCTATTTATAGAGGATAGGAAACCCTAGGTTACAATTGATTCGCACGTCTACATTTACCAAAATATGCTTAGGAAGACCTAGTCAAAGTAGACTCCAAACTTTGGTAAAATTTTATGTCTCTGTCTCTTTAAAAGGAAGTATTGGGCCTTGAATCTTTGGGCTTCCTTATTATTTGGTTCTTTTATTAAAATAGCTTCTATGTTTCTTCCAGATCTCCAGTGAATAATTGCGGTGGACTTTTAACCGTTCGCTTTGTAATCTTGGACCTTGCATTGCCTTGTACTTTGTGAATTTTATCTTTGATGTAGGCTTGATCAAGAGTCTTCTGTTTGTTGGTCAAAGTCCACTTTTGCTTCGTCTTTTCATCGTTTTCACTGTTTTCTGTCCAAGAACCTGTAACCTGTAATATGTAGCAGACATGCGTCAAAAGTACCTGCTTATTTATAAAAAGAATAAGAATGGGGAATATAATAATGCAATATCATGGTATGAACAAATACCCCCAAACTTATCTTTTGCTCGTTCTCGAGCAAACTTATTTTTTATTCTCTACAAAAACCTAACCGCACTTTCGCAGGGAAACGCGATTGCACTGAGCTCGTGCAACAAGCCATTAAACCTCTAGGTGTCCCTAGTAGGAGGAGTGTTGTCTCCTGAGGGTTTTCAGCGGATACTACCCACAAAATCCTATCAATTCGGCCCATTAACTTTTATTCTCCAATTAAGTTTTCTAACAAGGAATTCTATTATCGTCGACTCGTAAATTATCCACCCATATTCTTCACACTTCCTCATCATTTAACTTAAGATTATATATGTTCTGCAGACTTACTTAGCTTTCGGCATCTTTTAAGTTTTCCTTCTAGGGTTCCATCTCCGCTTAGGAATTTTTATCAACTTTACTAAAGATACAAGTTCTATTCTTCATTCCTCTCTCTTATCTAAATCCCAATCACATACTCCTACGTGTGTGTATAAATCACCCCTACACTTGGAAATTCAAATCAAGCAATCATACTCTTGTCCGTTGTCCAAAATACTTATTAATTGGTGAATTTTTAAATGAATTTTGCTTACACATCTTTCATGCGACCGTTAATACTTCTTGAGGTACCAACAACCGATTACAAGATATGTTTGCACTTTAAAGCGTAATTCCTGGTCTTGCAACACCCAAGGCTTTTAGCAGTGACTCCCAAACCAGTTGATCTAAGGCACTAGGTGATGAAGCACCCTCGTTAAATATTTTTCTATTTTTGCAGCCTTAAGTAATCACAAAAACCAGTGTCCATTTTTTTCTTTATTCACACTTATATATATTTTTATTTCATTTTCTTTGTACTAAGGACTTTAGACAAGAGTATTTCAAGGTCTCCTCTACTATTCCAAGTTTCAAGGTGCGTGATTATGCAAATTGTAGGGTATACATTTTCAGAATTTAGACTTAAGCTAGGAATTATTTTTCAAACTTATACTCTAATAAAAGTATCAATACTCTTCTTTTGTTTCGACTTAGCCCAAGAAGTGAACCCAAAATTTTCCTATTTCTAAATAAACTACAAAGACATATACTTTCTACCGTTAAACTTTGAGAAAGGTTATTTTTAGGGTTTTTAATTTACTAAGTCTAAGATCTAGTTGTTCCTAGCCAGTTAACCTATTTGTCAAACTCAAGTCAAATATGGCCAAAATTGAATACAATAATTTTTATAATTTTTAAAATTTTAAATTTTTTATGGGTTTTCAAATAAGTATGCAAATGTAAAAATATGTACAAATGAATGCGAAGGAAGAAAACGTACCGAGCATACCCCCAAACTTAAACTTGACAGTGTCCTCACTGTCATGCTATACCAAGAGGGTCAAAATATCGGCACTCCCCTGTTTATTTATTTATAATTTTTTTTTATAGAAAAAGAAAACAAAATATATATACATATATACAACATGGTTCCCCCCAAACTTAAGATTGGCCTTACATAAGCCAAAGGTTAGCACCAACCATTCAAAGATCTTATCGTGGTAATGGCCGAGTTGGTGAAATAATGGGGTGTAGAGGAAAGAAATGAGAAACATACGAGACCGTGTGGGAAGAAGGGTAGAATATGGTCTCGATGGAGGAGAAGAATGGCGGAAAGGAGAAAGAAGTGGAGTACGATCTTGAGGGTGTAAATCGAGTGAATAAATTAGCGCAATTTATGATGACCGATGTGTTAAAAGCGATTGCGCTAACCTATCAATCCGTCGAGAAATGGGGTCAAATCCCTCAAGATTCCCAAGAAAACATGGGTACGCCGAACTTGGTATCGGAGATGAAAGCGTAACGGTATCTTGTTCGATCGGAACGATAGGAACGACGAAAGGGAGTGAATTAGGCATAGTCACATTCTCACCGTAGTAACCTGTCTCGAACTTAAAAGATTCCATCAATTGTTCGAAACTACTGTAAGCAACCGAGTCTGATGGTTCAACTAACTTATCTGAAAATATAAAGGACTCAAACTCGGGCGGTGAGTCATCAATATCGTCCGAAAACGTGAAACACTCGTAAGTGTTGACGTCTGTGAGAACTGTGTCAGATTCAAAGGAAAATTCTTCAAACTCACAGTCTTCAAGCGTGGTCGGAACGATGGAAAGGAGGGAAGGTGATATAACAGTTAATGGTTCAGGAGGATGAATTGGAAAATCAGACACATCAAACAAAAATGATTCAACCTCAATATTATCCTCAAAACTCTCCTCAAAATTCAACTCATCCATTCCATTATCATCAACATCAAGACGCATATGAAGTTCGGGAGAAACATCTAATGACTCGGGATGATGAGTTGAACAATAAATTTCAATCAAATCGACAGGTTCATCATTCGAAATATTCCCGGCGTCTATATCCTCAATCAAGTGAAAATCAATTTCTTTAGACACCTCATCAAAAGTATGGGTATTTATCGATTTAGGTTCTAGAGTGGAGGTGTAAAGATCGAAAGGATTAAGTGTGGTTTCACTCGAAAGGGGTTCTTCACAATTTGGCAAATCAAACACTACAAAATCGCAAAACTCATCATTTTGGAGACATGTTTGAAAATTGGAGTTGTTGGGTTCAATTGGGTATGGGTAGGTTTGATTTGGAAATCCTCTCTCATTCTCACTCTGTCCAACCGTCTCCTTATACATTGAAAAATTTGAAGCTAGTTGGAAACCAGCTACCGGTTCAGTAGGTTGCATAAGAGTGGCCATGGACGCTTCCACATTCCTAACCATTTTGTTTGTTGCTGCAATATAAGCGTCCAACGACTCTTCCAAACTAGACTTAGGTGGTAAGGGGGTTTCGGTAAAAGATTCGAAATTGTTTGGATATGTGAAACTCCCAAAAGGCTGTGTAGAAGCAGTGTCTAGTGAAGGTGGGAAGGTCGGGTAGGACTGGTAGGAAGTGGGTGGTTGGGCAGAGGTATGGTCAACATATGGATAAAAAGATGAATAGTCGTGTGGATCCCTAGAACTAGATGAGTGGAGAGAGGTGAAATATCGGCTGCGAGATTGAGCAATATGCTCAGCAATGGGCATCGGCGTAGGAGTGACAGTAGGACTTGAAAAAGTAGTATCAACATATGGAGGCGGTAAAGATTGACTTGGTTGACACAAAGTGGGTTGAAAAGTCGAACTGTTTCTCCTAGACGTTTCTATTTGATCTTTCAAAGATATTTTAGGCATGGAGGGATCGTCTTTAAATTGACCGAAACAATTGACGTACGACGCAAAATTAGGTTCCGGATACCAAAGTTCGGCAAGTGATTTATTATGTGGGGTGCCCATGTTAGAAGAAAGGGGAAAAGAAAGAAGATTAGGTTGTGGTGCAAGGATTTATTTGCGGCAAAAATTTGCAAGTTTCTATAAAAGATTTGTCCTTTTTTCCTTTTTCTTTATTTGGAAATTGTTACAAAAAGATTGTTGATAAAAGATATGCAACAGAAAAATATTACTTGCAATCAATTTTTATTTTAAGCGGGGCCCAAAAATCCTGCACAAGATCGTTATTTGGAAGGGAATATATTTTTAAACCACAAAAAATCCTGCAGGCAAATCTACAGAGGATATATCAATATTTGCAGAAGAGAAAGAGCGGAGCTTACAGAAAAATTTTTGCCAGATGATTCCGCGAGATTACCGCCCTTCCGCGGCCAAAGGGAGGTTCCCACCTCGGTTCCGCGGTGGGGAAGTCGGCTCGGAACCCAAGAAAAATTTAGGGCTTCTGATTCCTCCAAAGAACCGCGTTTCCGCGGTTGAAGCTTGGTTACCGCGGCGGATCCGCGGTCTTCTTGTTGAATTGGCCCTTCTTTTTTTCTTCTGTTGTTCTGTTGAATTAATCCCCTGCTGTTCAGATCAGATGTTTTCTGTTTCGCCTTCTGAATATTTCCAGATCCGAGTTGTTCCTTCAAGATTCACACAACAAAGTACCCTTTCCAAAAAAATAAAAATTGATATATTTTTATAATTTTTGGATTTTTAGATTTTTATGATTTTTTTAATTTAAGATTAACCCGAAATTGCAAAAAGGAAATGACACGCCATCCCCGGCAACGGCGCCATTTGATTTATCTCAAAAATATATAGTAACCGCAATCAAGAACGGCGTCGCATGTAGCTAGCCGGTGAGTACGGGTCGGTCCATAGGGATGTTGTGAATTTCCTAATTGTTCTTACGAGTTAATTCCGAAGGGTGTTCGGATTGATTATTAAATCTAAAAACCTAATTATTCTATACTACGATTATCTAGATCTAGTCTTGCTAGGGTTAGGTTTAGGGATGGTTTGGAAATGCAAGTAAATCTCAACGCTTTCTATACCCGATTGAAGATCTATGAGGAGTTATGGTAATTATCAATAAAGGGGATTAGATCCATTCGGGAAGGTGTTCCTTCCTCTATGTTCTTGTCCTTCCTTTAGAGATCCTTACCCTAACCTCCATGGAAAACGCGCGCAACCGGGCCTTTATACTACGGTGTCACCTCTACCTCGAGGGGTAGGGTGCCATAGGGCGCGGTGTGTGCGTGTATGCATGGAGTCCTATTGTAAATATATAATGGGTAAGAAAGGGATGAGAGATCTCATCTCTCAAAAGAATTTCCCAAAACTAACTCTAAACAATTATCTACGGTAAGGAATTAAATCTACCTAGGGCAAAGAATTAAAATCTAAACTAGAGCAATTAAATAAAACTACTTACAGATGGCTCTCTCTAAATATCAACGCAGGGTTATCAGATCTGAATTCATGAATTGAAGAGAGGCACCGATGCTCTCCATAAAGAAATCTGTATTTTATTATTAAAAGGAGGCATAGGGAGGCATAGCCTTTACAATGATTTAGAGTTCCTATTTATAGAGGATAGGAAACCTTACGTTACAATTGATTCGCACGTCTACATTTACCAAAATATGCTTAGGAAGACCTAGTCAAAGTAGACTCCAAACTTTGGTAAAATTTATGTCTCTGTCTCTTTAAAAGGAAGTATTGGGCCTTGAATCTTTGGGCTTCCTTATTATTTGGTTCTTTTATTAAAATAGCTTCTATGTTTCTTCCAGATCTCCAGTGAATAATTGCGGTGGAATTTTAACCGTTCGCTTTGTAATCTTGGACCTTGCATTGCCTTGTACTTTGTGAATTTTATCTTTGATGTAGGCTTGGTCAAGAGTCTTCTGTTTGTTGGTCAAAGTCCACTTTTGCTTCGTCTTTTCATCGTTTTCACTGTTTTCTGTCCAAGAACCTGTAACCTGTAATATGTAGCAGACATGCGTCAAAAGCACTTGTTTATTTATAAAAAGAATAAGAATGGAGAATATAATAATGCAATATTATGGTATGAACACTGCATAATATCTCAAATCAAAGTGTTAGTAATATTTGGTGTTTTTGAGATATTATCCTAACCATTTAATATGATATTATATTTTAAGAATATTGATTAGGGATATTTGATATGATATGCATATTTAAATTACTAAAATATTATATAAATATTATATGCATATATTTTCCTTCATAATGTTAATTATAACATATAACAATAGATATTTTACAGATAAACTCTCATATGTTTCATATTTATAATAAACACCTTTAAATATTTAAGAAAAGTAAGGAAAATGTTATATCAAATGTGCGATATTTTCGACTAAACAATACTTTTTGAGGAAGAGACTGGACCGTATGGTAACTGTCACTTATAGACTTTGTCGGGTCCAGATGAGTTTGCTCATCAACCTGCCTTTATCTTGCTTATATTTGGATAGCCGTTACATACAGCTAGTGCCACTGACGAGCTTGTGGGTTAACCCGAAAGGGGGTTGAATTTGAAAGTGTTTCAAATTCAATTGGATGTGATCTTGTATAACCTACTGCCAGCGTATTGACAGGTCTTTAGAGTCCTATAATGAAAGTGCCTGCTCAGGCAAAACGTGAAGTGACGTGCGTATAGGGATATGTGCATGAGTTTGATAAAAACATGTATATTGGATATACGCGTCTAATCGGACGACTGTTATACTAGCCGGTTTAAAACCCAGAATATCAAGACAAGTGTTGACTTGATAACCGCATTTATGATGCGGTTTCTAACATAGTGTATATGATATACGAACTCTCTACAGTATATGATACTGAAATGATATTGGTAGCGTTTTGTGTATGTGATACATGATGTGTACGTGTATGGGATATAAATATATATATACATTATGTATAAATTAATATACATTATGTGTAAATTAATATACATTTATATATATATTAATTCCCACCATTTTACATTATGTGTAAATTAATATACATATACATATATATATATATATATATATATAAATGTGTGTGTGTATATATTATATTATTTATTATACTTAATAAATGGTGGGGCCACCCTATCTCTTGTGTGTGTGACACACACATGAAAGAGAGAGAGGGAGAGTAACTCATGTCATATCAGTATGACATGGGTGGAAAAAAGGAATAACTAATGACAATTCATTATTTTTCTTAGCCATCGAACAAACTTCATCTTCTTCCTCCTTCATAAGCTTGAAGCTCTCTTGCTTAATGGAAAGTGTTGCCATGGAAAGGAAGTGACAAAAAGAGACAGTACCCATTGTTCACATCGTCTTCCTCTATGCCTAGCTAGCCTCTGGAGGAAGTTTCTCCGCCCGGTGATGGAGTTAGAGCTCAGGCAGCCTGCTTTCAACGCGGATCATCTACGGCGAGACGGTCGGCATTTAAACACGTCCGGGATCTCACAAAGTCTAGACGGGATTTTTCGGGATCAGCCGGACATGCTACAAAGGTTGTAGCACCTCTCTACTTTTCTTTATTCTTTTATAGATTGCACATTGTATTGTATTTGATGATCTTGGTGATGGATTGGCGTTATGCTTTGTAAAATTGTTGTTTTTCAAATTCCATCATGGCCGTGATTGTCATGACCCTAACCCCCATCCACTTACACTGAGTGTGAAATCGATCTAAATTTTAATCGATTTAAAATCCCTAAATGAATCCCGACCGTCCAATCTATATGATTGGGACCCCACATTTCCTATTCTCCAACCATGGACATCTATTAAGAGATCGACCCTCCTCTCTCTCTCCTCTTTATCGTCCTATCAACTCTCATCCAAAAACCTTAATTTCCTAATTTCCCCCAAATTTCATCACTCATGGCTCCCAAGATCGCAACAAAGTCCATAGCAACCAAGAAAAGGAAATCTGCCCCGGCCGAACAATCCCTCGATGCCAATTTGCTTATCACCGATGAGGCCAAGACCTGATTCTCCACGATCATTAACAAGCCTATCAATACCGGAGTCAAAGTCATCTTCCGAGACATCGTTGAGATCAGATTAGAAGAACTGTACGAATTTCAAGGTTGGCTCCCCTTCCTCTCTCTTTCTTGCCCTACCTATGATAATGCGATTCCGCTATTTTATGCCAATCTCACAAGTTCTTACTATCACCCCGACGATTATGTCACCAATGTCTTCAATACTACCATTAATTTCATCCCGGGAACAATTGGTTGGGTTTTGGGCATCCCCAATGATGGAGTTCATGTTTTCTTCAAGATTTTGGATGATTTTAAATTTGAAGCCTCTCACTCTAAAGAAGTGGCTTCTCAATTGCTTCATGGACTCGACCACCCTAACTTGTAAAACAACCGACAATCCAAGACATTGAGGAAGCATGCACGAGTCCTCGCCAATCTCATCTCTCTTACCATGATTGCTAAGCATGGGAGTCGACATATTTTATATGGTCCTCACAAGTTGCTTACCTACTGTGTGCTTGCGAAGACCAAGGTCAATCTTCCGTTTTTTCTTGTCCAAAGTATTTAGGAAGAATCCAGTAGCAAAGGGAATCTCTATTATGGCCGAATTATCACCAAATTCCTCAAACACTGAAAGGCCAAAATTCCCGATGTTAAAGACATTGTTCGTGATCACATTGATTTCAACTCTCGGATTATCGATTTGATGAAGTTAGATCAAGCGGCAAGTTCGTCTCAACCACAACAAGAACCAGTTGACGTTCCTCCGAAATAAGATTTTGAGTTCGCCGCCTTTGAGTCCTGTATCATCGATCATATCCATGCTTCTGACGATCATCTTTATGGCCATACGTATCAAATGCCCGGCCAAATTGATCGTCTCTATGGCCGTGTTGATCACATGTCTGGCCAAATTGATCAACTCTCCACTTAAATGACTTACCTCACCTCCCAATATCCGTCAACTGCACCACCACCACCACCATTTGACGAGTAGTTAGGATCCATCACTTTCGGTCCTAGGTTTATGTTTGTTTTGGTTAGACTTGTGTGCAAGAGTTGCACTAGTTTGTTGGTATTTTGGTTTGGTTTGTCAGTTTGGTCGTTTGTGATGTTTTGGTTTGTGATGTGTGTTAAATTGTTAAGTTTAGTTTGTATGGTGTGATGAAGTCTTATGTATCTAGTCCTTGATTCTATCAATGAAATTATGATTTTGTTTTAATTTTGTGTTCTTATTTCAAATATCTCTATTTAATATACACTTCAATGAATTTCATCTATACTAAATCACGTCGGAACTTTTATTCATATGCCTCATTTTGTTTTATATATTTTCAATTCATATATTCATGCTTGTTTTTATACCCCTCGCTAATTTTTTTTAAAAACTTTTTGATATTTTCCAAAAATGGGGATAAAAATATTCATGAATATACATATAAATGCTTAACTGGCTACAAAAATTTGAATTACATCACTTGCCTTCATGCAATACTTCTTGAAAAATAGTATCAGTGATATGGGACACTAGTATGAGTTCAAAGATTTTTTCAACTGAGTATGAATTAAGGGGGAGTATTTAATTCATGAATTCTTTAAATATATATATATATATTATATATATATATATATATATATATATATCATGAATTCTTTAAATAAGTTTTGCTAAATATCAAAAAGGAAGAGATTGTTGACATCTGTGGCACACGATCGTCGGTTTCGATGATTTAGTTCAAAACCTTATTTAAACGAATTCATAAGTTACTAATGACATTCTCAAGTTTATGTCTTGAGTACAGCATGCACAATATATCCAAAATCAAGCACGATTTCCTACAAATGTGATACGCTCTCTAAATGGTGATATAGTGTGAAAAATTGATGCAAGCGACAATGTGATACAAGCCAAATCAAGACCCAATCACATCTCAACGTAACAAATCAAGGGAATGAAGCTAATTGAAGAACCAAAATAAAGATTAAAGTTATGAGCGTTTTATGTACACTTAGTAATGATCTCATAAGGTTAGAAACCCCATTCCAACCCATTTCTAATGCTCAAGGTGTCTTCTACTCTTTTAGAGACGTATATCCTATCCGTTGGAATTCAAACCTTCCTATGTTCAAAACTGATTTTCCAGCCATGTCAGAAAACAGACGTCTGTGGAAGATGTCTGTATCATTAAGTTTTGAACAGAAGATGTCTTCACAGAGGTCTGCAATACAATCTTCAGAAATCCACTTTTCTGCACATTTCATAGAGACAGCTCCATTGACGTCTCTAGAAGGATTTTATTCTTAGGGCAGACGTCTATACAAGACATCTGCACGGGCAGTTTTATTAGTTTATTTTGAATTTTGAATTCCGTATTGAATGGGCACTTACGCCGTTTTCATTCGTAACTTTCTCAAACAGTCATTAACTGTTTTAGGCAGTTATAGGCAATTACAATAACTTCCCATTATTAGGTGGTTTCAAACATTCTACTAGATTTGTAGAGAGGCGGAATTTTCAAAAAACAATTTTAAGACGTGTAACACTGACTAATCCCAAGAACTACCGTAAGCCCTAGATAACAAAAACTTGCATAGGTATTAATCTACTGTGAAAGTGGTTATACCTATACGATCAAGTCTTTCGGGTCTTCTTATCCTCTTCTTATGCTCCTTGTCCATCAAGATCGAGCTTGGTCGTCAGCCTTCTTACGTCGAAGACGATCCACCCGAGAGTGTATAGTTTAAGCTCCAACCTCAAACTTGAGGTAACTAAAACACCTAGTTTACTAATCTAGATGGTTTAGTGGATGTAGAGAATAATAATAGGATTAGTTTATCTCATAAATCCTAGGTTTCTCAACTCATGAGAGAGTTAGGGTTTGAGGAAGAAGAATAGATCAAAGGAGGAAAGATAATGGCAAGTGTAGAATGAAGTATCGAGTGAAGAATGGCTAAGTGTTCGATAATATCAAGCATATTATTTCCAATAGAAATAATACAACCATGCTTGAATAGTTAGGACAAATGAATAAGAAAAACAAGTATCCATGCTTCAACCATGCTTTAATACATCTCATCCTTCTACCTCATTATCTATTTAAACAAATAAATTAACACAATATGAGGTGTCTTCTTCAAGAAGCATTCTAGTGAAATTACAAGAATACCCCCCGTATATATATATCCGTATTCGTACAATGAATACCAAGAGATAAAAAATAATCCAATAATATAATACTAGAATGCGGCTTAATCCTAAGCCCGCTAATATTATCCGTCCGAACAAAAATCCGTGTAGCTAGTATACGTATATGATCAAAACGCTGCACGTAAAACCATACGGCCTCTCCATAGTTTCATCTGAATCAGGAAAACCCTCTATGTGGGACTCTAAAGACTTGATAATACACTAGCAGTGGATTTAACCACAAGCACGTCGGTGGCACTAGCTGTACGTAACGGCTATCCAGGTACCTGTCGAAAAGAAGGCCAACGAGCAAACTCATCTGAACTCATATTGAGCTTATCCGTGACAATCTCCGTACAGTCATGTCTGTTCGTCTGAGAGTATCGCATGCCGAGTCTAGGGGATGGAAAACGTCAGACTTCTAATAATCTGACAAGTCATGTCGATATGGCTTAAGACTATCCAAGAATCTATTGATCTACCTATCAGTAATTCTTAATCCGCCCTGGTCAGGGCTCAACACTAGTAAGTTTCCTTTATATTTGAAACTCCCGATGTGATTTTTTCCCCAAGCGCTTATAACCTTGACGAAGGTCAAAACATCATAAGTAGTAAGTCAAGTTCAACCCGTCATTATCCATATTAATCTAGACCCATTTGTACAAGCTCTTGACGAAAGCCAAAACAGCTGTACGCCTGTCTTAGACTAATGCATATATCTATACTACAGATAAGCACCCACTAGCTACCAAACACTATGACTTGGCGAAGGTCAAAATACATAGCATGGATACTAGTAGATACCTATCTGAAATGACGGAGAGCTACAGCTGGTTTTTAGCGAAAACCGTTAACGTAATGAACTTGATATAGTCGAAGGAATCAGATAGCTTTTGAAAAGGAGTGGTTTAAGCTCCGCTTTTTGAAGAAAACTGAGTGGTTTTGTAATTGTTCCAACGACATCATATTTTAGGTTTATTCCTTTGCATTAATCAAAATTAATGTGGTCCCATCAATTAACCTTATCATTGCAGAAAAGAAACGAAAATAGAACGTACGTTTATGCCATCCGCATTCGTCATGGGGCCCTGTCATATACCGTTGGTTACTTAACTAACGGCAAAGCGGGGACTGGATTAGCGCGGGTGCAAAACAAAAGCAACGTATATTATATAATATATATATATATATATTTATATATATATAGCCATTTGTCTCATACAATAATAAGCATTCTAGATCACAGAATCACAGATGAATATATTGGATATATTAGGATTTCCGTGTTTCATTTTAGCCTATAACGAAACACGGATTCCACGGTCGTGATGAATAGCCAAACCCCACCCTAGACCCCTACGGGTGTGGCAAACTATCCGCCAAATTCTCGAAGTGAAGCCACCCCTCTCAATAAAATGAGTAGGCCACTCGGCACTTCAAGAACCCGGTAGTTTGTGCACCCCACCTTGGGTCTATCCTAGGTACAAGAAAAAGTAAATGAAATAATACAACGGTGGCTACAACCTTAACCCAGATGTTCCCCGCAAAAATAATATTACATCAATTTACAAATTTACATGAATGAAAGAAAAGAAAACACTTTTTTCACATCCCTCCAGCCATTCATTCACGACGATCCAATACTCCATATACACAAACCATCACCAAAACACAGATATGTGCAACCCCCACTAATCGACATATAGCAATTAGCAGACGTTTAGTAACATATATATACAAACACAAAAAACCCATATTAGCCAAGTAATTTAGAATTTCGATCGAAAATATTTTCCGTGTCTACCCTATGTACAAACCAGTACACAAAAAATTCTGGGTAGAAACAAAATATGCAAGAAATCATATTTCCAATATTAAGACCCACAGATAAAAAAATTGGAGCGAATCGGCCTTGACTCGGCTGCGGATCCGCGGCTAAACAGTGAGTTTGTGTTAGTTATATGTATGCCCTAGAGGCCATTACTGTATATTGGATGTATATTGTAGTGGATGCTGGGACATATATAGGTAGGACTTTCTTGCTCGACATGATAGTACGCTATCTGGTTGCTCTTTATCTTAACATGTATACTTTCTGTGTCTCTGTTACATGTTGATAAAGCCCTTAGGATGTGTACTCGACTTCCAGGACTATGATGTAGATCATACTAATGGGGCCTGGGTAGTCCATGAGTACATCCTTCAATGTTCCTAGTCGTGGGAATATCGAGACGGGGCATCGATATTCCAGAGTAGACTAGCGTATATCTTCTCGACCCATGTGATGGGCGATGGATGATCCCATATCCATTGGTGTTTGACATCAGAGATGGTATGCGGGTGCTCAGTGGTGACTGGGTACACTGAACGGACTCGCCGAGAACTCCCAGATGGTATTATACCTCACGTCAGATGGCAGTTATCTGGTGACACTGGTATAGCTTAGTCTGTTGACCCGAGATCGTCATAGAGTCTTGTGTGTCTCCCACTGTGCTTTGATTTCCACCCTACCACGGCTCTACTGAGTCGTGCAAACAGATGGTTTTTGGGTACAGTCCCGATTCACATGGAGGCAATGAGCGATAGGAGGGGATTCGTCTCTCCCGGTATTGGGGGTTGATGTTGCGCTATGCTCGACTGGCCATAACTGAAAATCCCTAGCCAGGGTTGCAGTGATATACTGGTAAGAGTTATCAGTAGTTTCACGCTATGTTATGGACCTTACATCGGCATGACTTATCAAGCTACTGGGGTCTGACGTTTACCATCCCTAGGCGAGATATGCGACATATCAGACGAACAGACCGGACTGTACGGTAAGTGTTGCTGGTTGGATTCACAGGAGTGTGAGCGGGCTTGCTCGTTGATCTTCTGATCGCTCAATACCCGGGTGGCCGTTACGTTTAGCACACCGCTTGCGGCTTGTGGGTGTTTGATATGATCATCACCTGCTGCCGGTGTATTGACGAGTCTTTAGAGTCCTACACAGAGATTTCCTGGCTCAAGCGAAATGAAATAGGAGCGCATATGAGATATGTGCGGGACCGAGAATAATACCAGTATGTGATACTGTATTCTATTCTCGCGATTTGTATCATTGGACGGTTGTATATGATATAGCCGGGTTACCGAATCAAGTGTTGATTCGATACATTGATACACTTCATATTAGTCGGTTATATGCGATATGACCGGATCATTAAATCAAGTGTTGATTTAATGATTTGATGTATAATTATATATTTGATATATTACTTTACATTAACTAGTATTTGTTCACTTAAGATGGATTTTCTCACTTGATGTGCACATTGTATATATGATATATATTTGTGCACTTGATTGTATCATATTTGATGATACATGCAAACTTGGGTGTATGTTTGTTTTAAACCATCTTTAGATTAATGTTTAGGTTTTTATTTGTTTTATTTATTTTCTTTATTCATTTTGGCAAGAATAAAGTGGAGGCTTGGTTTGTTTTATTCATGAAGCTTCATGAAGCTTTGAAAGTCTTTGCCATTTTGTTTTTTGCCTTAATCTAACCATTAAATCTAAACCCTAGTTTATTCTCTACATGTGTTAGCCTCACCCATGGTTGCATTATGATAAGATCACTTGATTTATTATTATTCATTAATTCTTTTTCTATTCTCTTCTTCTTCTTCTTCTTCTTGAGGAAGAAAAAGAAAGCTTGCTTGAAAATTATCAAGTGATGAATCCAAGTGAGAAATCCAAATCCAAAGTGAACCCACTTCCTATTTCTTCATCCTCTACCACTTGCCATGTTGTATAGGGTGTTTTCTTCACAAGATTCATGACCAAGTGAAGATGGAGCTTGATCTTGAGTTGCCTCAACGTAGATCATCTTCGGCATCGAAGTCGACGACCTAGCCCGTCCATTTCTCTGATGAAACCGACGCTAGAGTCCGGGATCCGATGATCGCAGCGGGGGGACATCATCATGGATCTAAAGAGGTGGAGGACCGGATCTACAAAGGTTGTAGTCACTTTCACTTTATAGTAAAGTTGTTTACTTGTATGTCTTTCGCCTATCCTCTAGTTAACGATCTAGTTTAGAGTTTCTCGGCACATAAAAATTTGAATTGGACATGCTTGATCAGTTGTAGAACCTCATGGGTGTGCCTAGGAACCCTACAGTGGTATCAGAGCCTAGCTAGAGCCTTAGGCGAAGAGTAGACGAAGTTAGAAGTCCGTTCGAACCCGAAACCCTAATCGAATAACCCTCTCTGTACAATTTTTGAAACTGTGGATTTTTCCTGATTAAAAATATGCAGAAAAATAAGCATGGTTTTATATGAATTACTGTGCAAAACGTGGTCCTAAATCCATCAACCTGCCGCGGAACCGCGGCCTTACCCCACGTGGCGCGGCGGTTCCGTGGCCATACCGTTGCTTCATTGACTAAACTTTGCACAGTAATGTTTCTATTTGACTCCTGTGTTTTCTGGGTAATTTTAATCTTTACTCCACAGTTGAGTTTTCTGGGTTGTACTGGGGACTCGGTGTTTCGATCGGGAAGTTTAACTTCGTCTGTTTGTTTTTCCGGGTATTTTAGAACATGTTAAAAAGTTTGACCGGACATAAATACCGACTTTTTCCCCTGTCAGGAAATTTCCAAGTGTTAGATCTTTCCGTAGTTTAAGAACGTTCGAAGTAGTGCAAGTAACGCGATGGACCCTCTAGAAGACAACAAACCTTAACTCGATTATGTGACCGTCTTGAACTGCCCTTTGAACCTTAGGGTTTGGGACAGTACGGCGTGCCACATGTGAGGCGTTGGCTTGACCCTTCTACGGCTGGACCGTTGGTACTGAGGCATGAAGTGAATGTTTTTAAACTTATTTCATGTGTTGAGCTATTTCGGGAAAACTTGGGTGTTTGATTGTTCGATCGAAAAGTTTAACATTTTCTATTTATCCGGAATGTGATACAATATTTGGAATCCATAAATAAGTTATGAGATAACTGAATGAATGTTATAAATCTAACAGTTTAGTCTCACTTGATCGGTTGCCACAGGATTTTGATGTGATCAAAAGTCCGTCGCAATCGCGTAGCGTACGCGGATACTCGCCGGTAAACTTAATAGACAGCCACGCCCCATAGCCCCGACCAAGTGACTGTAGGAGAACCCCGTCGCCGAAAGCATCCGTTCGGGTGCTCGCGGCAGCGGTGTTCCGCCTTAGTGCACTTTGTCGACGGCATCCGGGGGTGCGGCCGTCTACTAAAGTTTGCGACGAGCATTCGTTCAGGATATCGGGAATCTTGTTGAATTGCCCGACTTGATATTGAATCAGAGTTTTCGATAATGAGACTAAAATGCGGGGTTTATAATTGTTAGGCATGCGATGTCTAAGGAATTCATTTGGTTAGGCATGCGATGTCTAAGGAGGTTGCGGATTCCAACTGTTGTAGTTTTACACTTTCTTTTCTGCGACCGTAAGTGTAATATGTGATATCGCCGGTTTCGTTGCTATATGTCAACGACAATTGGGATGCGCATATATACTTACGTTGATGACATGTGTTGTTATGTGTTGCTGGATATATTATATTGGATCGTCGTGTTTGAATAGCCGGGTTTTTTTTATGTGAGATGAGTGTTTTTCATTTTCATTCATGTAAAAACTTGTATGTAATATTCTTTTATTGGGGCACTTCCAGGTTGCGGAAGATGTCACCTTTTGTATATTATTTACTTTTCCGCACTAGGATAGACCCAAGGAGGAGGGCACAAGTAACCGGGTTCTGGAGTCCAGTGGGAGACCAACTCGAGGAGTCGAGTCCGGGTCTCCTAACTCTAGAATTGATGGGGTTGCTTGCCGCTCTCGTAGGGGTCTAGGGGTGTGGGTTTGGCTATTCATCACGACCGTGGAATCCGTATTTTATATTGGCTCGTATTGAAAACACGGACGTCCTAGTATATCCAATGTTTCATATGATTCTTCTGCTGCATTATCTGTGATGTGATCATGCGATTTGTTCAGATAGATATTATATATAGTATATATATGATATATTATATAGACGTTGCTTATGTTTTACACCCGTGCTAGCCCTGCCTCACTCTGGCGTTAGTTACCTAACCTAACGGTGCAGACGGGACATCGAGGCGAATACGGATGGCATAAGCGTACGTTATATTTATCTGTGATGTTTAGGTGGACTTAAATGATGGGACATTCATTAATGAGATTAATGAAAGAAAATAAACCTAAAAGATGTTGTGGAATCGAATTTCAAAATAAAAAACAGGTAGCTATAGTTCTTGCTTTGCATCGCGGTGTTCCTTGTAGAACATCCTGCACTTTATTCGATAAGGAAAGGACCGAGATCCCTTCACCGGGAGTGACTCCTTTAGCAATAACTGGCAGATGCTACAACCCTCGGTTTGTCTTTTGATTGCTTCTATAGTTTCTGTTTTGCACAGCGGTATATATGATATATCCTGCACCTTATTCGATGAGGAAAGGGCCGACGATCCCTTCACCGGGAGTGACCCCTTTAGCAAAACTAGAAAAGCCTAAAAAACACTCCATTTAAAAACCATTTGATTCCGCAACGAGATCAAGTTCAAAGCGTTAAAGGTTTTCTTAAAAACCATCCGCAAACCTCCGTCATTTTAGGAAGTAGAGTACGTAGTATTCGTGCTGTGTTTGTTGACCATAGTCAAGGCACAGTGTACGGTAGCTAAGTGATATCTTCCTACACCGCATATGATGCGATTAGTTAGGACAGTCGCATAACTTTGTTGACCTTAGTTAAGGGTCATGTGGGTGGGTCTAATTAATCATGAAATGACGGGTAGAACTTGACTAGTACTTATGATTTGTTGACCATAGTTAAGGTCATAAGTGCTAGGGGTAAAAACCATTATCGGGAGTTTCAAGTGTTGAAATTTGCAATGAGATTGCATACCTTCTATATGATAGTTGGATCCCGATACCCACTGCGAGTAATTGTTACTCCTGGGAGAGTTTTACACATTACAATTAGCCGATCTAGTAGGTGTATAGAAAGGTGTCAACGGGGTTACGCCTCTGGGAAAACGAGATTTACATTAATTAGGTTCGTGCGAAAGCACGGGGGACCTCCCTCAAAGTACCGACACTGGCCTGGCTGAAAGATTGGCGAACTTGTAGTGTGTAATTAATCCCGGCTAGTCTTTCCTTTTAGGGTTTGAAGAAAGATTTGATAAAAACAGTGGGAGCCATCCTGATTAGATAAAATAATAACCAATCTGATCTTGCAAGAGCGCACGCAGAGTGTTTTCTTCTCTCTCTCTCCAGATAGCGACCATGTCACGCCTTAATCAAGATAATAATATGGATGTATTGATCGAACCCGCTTGTTATACTGAGCTGTGGAACGTTGGTCCCGCTCCGACTTATAATTGTTATAAGACAGAGCTAGAAATAGGGGAATACCAGAATTCCTATGCCGCCCAAACGAAGAAAGTGCATGTGATGCATCTCCTTCGGGTGTGTTCATTACAAAGAACTGTTTCTCTGTATCCTCTACGTCCTGAGTATTTGATACCGGATCAGGATCCCAGATATGTAATCTGTTACATAGGGCTACAGAAAGGTAGAGAACTGAGAACGGGTGATAAGTTTCATGAAACAGAAAACGGTGCAAGTGTTGCAGCCAAGTCTGTTGGTCACTGTCACCCTGTATTCCAAATACATTGATTCTGAACAAATGTTATTAGATACCGAACCTGATATACAAAATCATATCAGTCTCTTTATTAGTAAAGAAATGATAAAATTTTGTATTGTTGGATAATATTTTGAACATTTCCTATATCAAAAGTTGATCGGTTCAGGCACGTTATCTAAAAGCATTGATGTTCTAAATCAAACTACAGTTCTTAGTATACAGAACACACACAAAAGGAAGAGTTCAGAAATGAACGGATCCTTCTTGAGGTATTGTAGACTAGGTCATATCAATGCGACCCGACTAGCTGAAGTTACATTTAGACGCATATTTAAATCTGTTTGAATTTACATCTTATGAAACTTGCCAGTCATGTCACAAAGATTAGATGACCATAGCTCCGTTTATTGGAAACAGAGAAAGAGTTAGTGAACTCTTGGGATTGATACATACTGATTTATGAAGGTCCCCTGTCTATACACACCAAGACCGGTTCTTTGTACTTCATTACATTCTCTGACGATCTCTCAAGATTCAGTCATATGTTCCTGTTGAAACACAAGTCCGAACCTTTTGAGATATTCACAGAATATAAGTTAGAAGTAGAGAACCAATACGGGTATAAGTATTATGTCCTTTGATGAGATCAAGGAGGAGAATACTTGAGCACGGAATTCCCGGACTATTCTAAAGGAGAATGAGATTCTCTCTCAGCATTACTCCTCCGTATACACCATAGCACGATGGTATATCGGGGTGGAGCAATAGCACCCTATGTGATATGGTGTGCTCTATTATGAGTACAACTGAGTTTCCTATTTCCTTTTGGGAGTTATGCACTTATGAAGTTGCATACCTATTGAATAGGTTCGAATCAAATCAGTGCCTACCACTCCATATAAGATATGGTATGGGAAGAGCCTATCTCTTAAGTAAGTTAAGATTTGGGATTGTCCGGCCTATGTCAAAAGAAAAATCCGGACAAGATCGAGGCAAGGTCAGTTCTGTAGAACTGGAAAGGTTCCAGCTATACAAACTACAACAGATGATTTGGTAGAACAAAAAGATTCAGTAAATTCCAACGAACCTCAGCCTCTCCGCCGATCTAGTAGGGTTCCTCACCCACCTGAGAGATACTCCGGTTTCTCTATGACAGTGGGAGCGAGGATTGCATCATGGGATGATGACCTAACTAGTTTCGAGCTGGCCATCAGGAGTGGGACTCTGTAAGAATGGCTGGATGTTTATCGATCTGAGATGGAATCCTTTTACACCAACAAAGTATGGACTTTGGTTGCATTATTTGAAGGGTTAAATCCCCATCAGCAGCAAGTATATCTTGAGAAGATTACTTGGTGTACATGGAAAGGTTAAGACTTTCAAAGCTAGACTTGTTAAAGCTTTGCATCATTAACCAGGTATGGATTATGATGAAACCTTTTCTAAGTATCTATGATTAAGTCCATCCAGATCCTACTTGCCACGGCTGCATACCATGACTACGATATCTGGTGGTTGGGTATCATGACTGCTTTTCTAAATGATGATTTGGAAGAGAGCGTCTATAAGTACACAGCCAGAGGGCTTCGTAGATAGAAGGAGCAGCGGAAACGTGTGTAAGATGTTTTATGTGATAAAGCAGGCATCGCGGAGTTGGAACATCTGTTTTGATGTGGTAGTCAAAGAGTTTGACTTCATCAAAATAGTAGATGAACCTTGTATGTATAAAAAGGTAGTAGGGAATATGCTGACGATCCTCGTAAAGTACGTGGATGACATACTCTTGATAGGGAAGGAGTTTCCTATGCTACACTCGATCAATCTCCACTTATCACAAGGATTCTCCATATAGGATCAAAATGATACCTACTAAATCCTGGGTTTTGGATTTATGAGATAGATCTAATTGGATATTAGGATACTCACTAGTTGTAGTGAGACGGTATCAATTGATTCCGGGGAGAATCACTGGAAAGGTTCTAGGGTGATAAAGATGACTGAATGTCAGCCGCAGGCAATGTCTTTACCCTTAGTGGAGGGACGGTATCTTGGAAGAGTTCCAAGCTAGATACCGTGGCAGACTAGACGATAAAGGCTGGTAACATCGCTATTAAAGATACTACCAAAGAGGCAGTTTTGGTGTATATTGGTTCATGAGATGAACTAGGTTCCTACCATTGTGTGACAATGGAAGTGTGGCTTTGGCCCAGGAACCCTGGTCCTATCAGTGACCCAGACATATTCTGAGGCAGCATCACCTGATCATGGAGATAGTTGATCTCCAGGGTGATCGAGATTAGGAGAGTAGACTCAGAGGACAACACGGCGGATCCACTCACAAAGACTTTTTCCCAAAGAGAGACTTATATGGGATGGTTGAGTATTAGATACTACAACCACTGCTACAGATGGCCCTAGTGCAAGTGGGAGATTGTTAGTTATATGTATGCCCTAGAGGCCATTACTGTACATTGGATGTATATTGTAGTGGATGCTGGGACATATATAGGTAGGACTTTCTTGCTCGACATGATAGTACGCTATCTGGTTACTCTTTATCTTAACATGTATATTTTCTGTGTCTCTGTTACATGTTGATAAAGCCCTTAGGATGTGTACTCGACTTTCAGGACTATGATGTAGATCATACTAGTGGGGCCTGGGTAGTCCATGAGTACATCTTTCAATGTTCCTAGTCGTGGGAATATCGAGACGGGGCATCGATATTCCAGAGTAGACTAGCGTATATCTTCTCGACCCATGTGATGGGCGATGGATGATCCCATATCCATTGGTGTTTGACATCAGAGATGGTATGCGGGTGCTCAGTGGTGACTGGGTACACTGAACGGACTCGCCGAGAACTCCCAGATGGTATTATACCTCACATCAGATGGCAGTTCTCTGGTGACACTGGTACAGCTTAGTCTGTTGACCCGAGATCGTCATAGAGTTTTGTGTGTCTCCCACTGTGCTTTGATTTCCACCCTACCATGGCTATACTGAGTCGTGCAAACATGTGGTTTTTGGGTACAGTCCCGATTCACATGGAGGCAATGAGCGATAGGAGGGGATTCGTCTCTCCCGGTATTGGGGGTTGATGTTGCGCTATGCTCGACTGTCCATAACTGGAAATCCCTGGCCAGGGTTGCAGTGATATACTGGTAAGAGTTATCAGTAGTTTCACGCTATGTTATGGACCTTACATCGGCATGACTTATCAAGCTACCGGGGTCTGACGTTTACCACCCCTAGGCGAGATATGCGACATATCAGACGAACAGACCGGACTGTACGGTAAGTGTTGCTGGTTGGATTCACAGGAGTGTGAGCGGGCTTGCTCGTTGATCTTCTGATCGCTCAATACTCGGGTGGCCGTTACGTTTAGCACACCGCTTGCGGCTTGTGGGTGTTTGATATGATCATCACCTGCTGCCGGCGTATTGACGAGTCTTTAGAGTCCTACACAGAGGTTTCCTGGCTCAAGCGAAACGAAATAGGAGCGCATATGAGATATGTGCGGGACCGAGAATAATACCAGTATGTGATACTGTATTCTATTCTTGCGATTTGTATCATTGGACGGTTGTATATGATATAGCCGGGTTACCGAATCAAGTGTTGATTCGATACATTGATACACTTCATATTAGTCGGTTATATGCGATATGACCGGATCATTAAATCAAGTGTTGATTTAATGATTTGATGTATAATTATATATTTGATATATTACTTTACATTAACTAGTATTTGTTCACTTAAGATGGATTTTCTCACTTGATGTGCACATTGTATATATGATATATATTTGTGCACTTGATTGTATCATGTTTGATGATACATGCAAACTTGGGTGTATGTTTGTTTTAAACCATCTTTAGGTTAATGGTTAGGTTTTTATTTGTTTTATTTATTTTCTTTATTCATTTTAGCAAGAATAAAGTGGAGGCTTGGTTTGTTTTATTCATGAAGCTTCATGAAGCTTTGAAAGTCTTTGCCATTTTGTTTTTTGCCTTAACCTAACCATTAAACCTAAACCCTAGTTTATTCTCTACATGTGTTAGCCTCACCCATGGTTGCATTATGATAAGATCACTTGATTTATTATTATTCATTAATTCTTTTTCTATTCTCTTCTTCTTCTTCTTCTTCTTGAGGAAGAAAAAAAAAGCTTGCTTGAAAATTATCAAGTGATGAATCCAAGTGAGAAATCCAAATCCAAAGTGAACCCACTTCCTATTTCTTCATCCTCTACCACTTGCCATGTTGTATAGGGTGTTTTCTTCACAAGGTTCATGACCAAGTGAAGATGGAGCTTGATCTTGAGTTGCCTCGACGTAGATCATCTTCGGCATCGAAGTCGACGACCTAGCCCGCCAATTTCTCCGATGAAACCGACGCTAGAGTCCGGGATCCGATGATCGTAGCAGAGGGACATCATCATGGAGCTAAAGAGGTGGAGGACCGGATCTACAAAGGTTGTAGTCACTTTCACTTTATAGTAAAGTTGTTTACTTGTATGTCTTTCGCCTATTCTCTAGTTAACGATCTAGTTTAGAGTTTCTCGGCACATAAAAATTTAAATTGGACATGGTTGATCAGTTATAGAACCTCATGGGTGTGCCTAGGAACCCTACAGTTTGGCCGCGATTCCGCGATTGTCTAGGGCGATTACAAGCTCAAATTTTTTCTGTGTTCTTATAAGAGCCTGCATGTATTTTCAAGGCCACTGAAATAATTTTTTGAACAGATTTTAAAATTGACCGCAAGCTTATCATGAAAATTTGATTTCGAGTAAATTTTTCGACGATCGAAGTTCTTACTACTTGCTAATTAGCTTGTTAAGGTTTAAGTGGCTCTGATATCAATGTAAGTAGATGTTGCGCACCCCGCGAGTCCGCGGGGAGACGGAATACACAAAGAACGATTTTTTTCTATTTCAAAAGAGTGGCTTCTTAACATCGACCAAGACAACCCAGGATCTTAATTAAACCATAACTAGCTACAAGAAGGTTTCTAACTACTCAGAGAGAGTTATACCTTCTCGATCAAGTCCTTCGGGTATTCTTTTTCTTCTTAGCTTCTTGGTTCAAGCTTGAATCTTCTTCTCCTCTTCTTGGCTCTTAGAAAACTTGAATGGAACTCAATCGTCGGTCTCTTCTTTTTCGAAGATGATCCACCCGAGAGCCTATGGTTCAAGCTTCAACCTCAAGTGTGAAGTAACTAAAATGTCTAGTTTGCTAGGCTATACAACTTAGAAGATGTAAAGAGAGATGAATGGAGTATTTTATCTCAAGAACCATAGGATTCACAACTCATGTGAGGGTTAGGGTTTGAGGAAGGAGGAGAGAAAAATTGGAGAGAGAATGAACAAGAGCAAATGAGCTAAGGTTGTGTAAGAAAAGAGAATGGCTAAGTCTTTGCAATCATCAAGCATGGATTATTTTCCATAGAAAATAAGCAACCATGCTTGAACAGTAAAATCAAATGAATAAATAAATGACTTAGCCATTCTTTCATCCATACCACAAATATCTCCAATTTCCACCTCATTAATCTATTTGCATAAATAGATAAATCTAATAATGAGGTGTCTCCTTCTAGAAGTATGTCTTGTGAAAATTACAAGAATGCCCTCACCGTATATACATACCCGTATTCGTATTCCGAAAAATATGAATACAATGAGATAATAATAATCTAATAATATGAATATAATGAATACATGTTAAGATAAAAACAAACCAAATAGCATACCATCATATCGAGTAAGATTGCCCTGTACATACATACATATGTCCAAGCATCCACGACACACACACACACACATAATAATAGCCTCTAGGTGATACATATCCAACACCCATTCAATCCCCTATAAATACCTTTGAGATCACACATTTTCAACAATTAATTCATTGCAAATCTTCTTGAAAAATCTTCGTGTTCTTCGTGCTTAACGTGTCAAAATTTTCATTTCCTTAAAAGTAAAAACTTGTCCAAATCTCTCTAAACAATCCTTATGCAAAAACTGGTTATAATCTATTGAAATCATAGGATTGTGAGTGGGTGTTATCATTTGTAATTAATAAATGTAACCCATGAGAATGGGTGCTTCTCATTTGCTCGAATTGTGCATATTCGGAGTGGAAAAAGAGATCTTCCTAGAGAGATATGGATTAGAGAGGAAAGTTCGGATTTCCTAGAGAATTACAGACTAGAGAGGAAGAAAACTTGTTTCCTAAAGAATCACAAATTCGAGTGATTGATCTTTATGAAGGGGGATTTTTTGTTCTTCACATCCCTATGAAGAGGGATTCGTGTTCTTCACCAATATAGTGCAGAAATCCTGAGAAGGTGTCTCAGGCGGGGTCTAGCCAGAGGAGTATGGTGAACCTTAGTCAACATATCGTTGCGTTTGCATTGCTCTTACTCTTTTACCTTTCTGTATTTGTATTGATTATTGTATTACGTTTCTTGTTAAAAACTTGTTTTAAATATTTTTTGCAGAAACTCGATAATCACTTTAAAAATAGTATTTAAGTTTTAAATTTGCCATAGGATATTATAATTACCTTATTCACTCCCTCCAAGGTATTTTCAAAAGTTAAGTACTGAATATTCATGTTTTGATAACCTCTAGAGAAATTGAATGTGTTCATATAAGTGAACCGGATACAAGCAAATCAGAGACAAATGTATATTATTCTGACTTTCTCTTAATGCAAATTGGGGAGTGCGTTAAAGGATAAATGACAACCGCTTATATCAAGAGGTTACGCATACACGAATCTTCCTCCAATAGCTTCTTCTTTTATCCTGAATTTTGTGTAAGTCGTTATTTTAACTTTTGTTTTGTACGTCATCTAAATAATATTCATTACTGTGTTGTTCATTCTACTTTTTATTTTCTAGACGTTACTCCGTTATTGTTTTAACGAATACAAAATGGAAAAACTAAAGAGGAGGGACCACAAATGCAAAGGTAGCTTACTGGAATGAGTCGAATCGAAAAATCATTTCCAGAAGCCTGTACTAGAGTGTGACACTGTAAGTATGTACTTCATTTATCCCATTTTCTTTTTATTTGCAATAAATACGATTTATAATAATGAATTAAAATTTTAATCTCGGGTTTATATTCCCATGCATTATGAAAATCATTGGATTTTGAGTGTTTGTCACATTACGGAGAGAAAGTTTGTGCTATATAATCCAATATACCAAAAAGTGGGTCGTTTGTATAAGGATGAATGTTCCGCAGTGGTTAGTCCAATTTTATAATGATTACTATTTTCATTTGCTTATAATCAGTAATAATTTAATTTAACTTAATAATTTTTTTGCAGAAAAATCATTTTGGTAAGTATATGATGAAGAAAGTATCCAATCCCGGCAAAATTGATTTAGGAAAGGGTTTGGATTGGATTAAGAATAAGGGACATCCGAGTCAAGACACTGGATCAGACGATTGCGGGGTATTTGTAATGAAATACATGGATTGCTTGTCGTGGAGAATTGTACTGAACGACGAAAAATGGAACATAAATACTGTAAATAATTTTAGATACATGATTTGTTATGAGGTAGTTAATTAGAAACTACCCAAATGGTGTAATAAATTATAGATTTCATTTTTAATGTCCATATAGGATGTGTGTTGATGTTTGTTGATGTGTGCTGAAATTTGCATATATGATGTGTGGTGATGTTTCTATCTGATCTATGATATTAGTTTGTTGTACATGATGTAAATTTGTGAGAATTTCATGTATATTTGGTTGTAAATGATCTACATTTATATGTAATTGATGTACATTTATATATATGAACTCTGATATAAGATTTCTGACATATATATTTTTTTGTTCTATTCAGAATTCAACCGCTACTTAAAATATCGGTTATATTTTGAGCAATTTTTAGGCACAGAGAGCAAACTATATAACCCCTATTTTAAGTAGCGGTTATATTTTTTAAGAAAATATAACCGCTACTTAAATTAGCGGTTATATTTTGTGCAAACTTAAATGAACAGAGAGCAAACTATATAACCCCTACTTTAATTAGCGGTTATATTCTTTAAGAAAATATAACCGCTACTTAAAGTAGCGGTTATATTTTATGCAAATTTAAATGAATAGAGAGCAAACTATTTAACCTCTACTTTAAGTAGTAGTTATATTCTTTAAGAAAAACTAACTGCTATTTTAAGTAGCGGTTAAAATTTAAGCAGATTATTTAAACTGCATGTACAGAGAGCAAACAAAGTAACCGCTAGTTTAAGAAGCGGTTATATTTTTTAAGAAAACCTAACCGTTACTTACAATAGCTGTTAAATTTTGTGCAAACTTTAAATGAAACAGAGAGCAATCTATTTAACCTCTACTTTAAGTAGCGGTTATATTTTTTAAGAAAAAACTGGCCGCTACTTTAAGTAGCGGTTAAAATTTAAGAAGATTACTTAAACCGCGGGTACATAAAGTAAACTAGGTAGTCGCTAGGTTAAGAAGCGGTTCTATTTCGAGCAGATCATTTAACCGCTACTCTAAATAGCGGATATATTTTGAGCTAGTTAAATTTTGACTCTTTGACTATTTAGCTGTTACTTAAAGTAGCAGTTATAATTTGGAAACAGTTCAGTGCAATTTGATCTAATATTATTTCCAACGAATCTGAACCGTTACTTTAATCCGCTATTTAAAATAGCGGTTTGATCGAATGGTTCAGATTTAACAACTACTTAAAGTAGTGGTTAGTTCATTAAGTGGTTAAAATTTGATCCAGTATTTCCAACAAATCTGAACCGTTAATTTAATCCGATATTTAAAGTAGCGGTTAGATCGAATGGTTCAGAATTAATAGCTACGTAAAGTAGCGGTTCCCATTTACTATAAAGAGCATTAGGATTTGCTAATTTTTTACTGTGACTCTTGCTGTGAATTTTACTGCTAATTTTTTTCTGCGATACTTACTATGATTTTTACTGTGATTCTTCCTGAAATTCTCTAGATTCATGGATCGATCTCATAAGGTAGATTATCTACTTTAATTACTATTGGGTTTGGTACTTTTTGGTGGATTTTTTGTTAGGGTTTTGAATCTAAATTGGAGCTTGCTAATTTTTTCACTGATTTTTGTTATGGTTCTGGTAGTTTTTATTTTTTTATTTCGATTCACAATCTGGTTTTTGGGCTTAGAGTTTGCTAATTTTTGGGGGATTTTTGTTAGGGTCTTCAGATCTAAATTAGGGTTAACGGGCTTTTTTTGGGGATTTTAATTAGGGCAATGGAATTTTACTAAGTATAGTCTTTTTTTGTCAAAATTTTTGGCTTAAGTTATGAAAACCCCAAAGCGGGTATTTAAAAAATAATAAAATGGAGTTCTAAGCTTAAGCTTTGAAAATCCCAAAATAGATGTTTAAATTAAATAAATAAAATAAAATAAACTCAGATTCAGAGCCCACGCGATAAATGACTTGGGCATTGCCTTACATGATATCCACGCGAGCACTAGTACCGTCTCTTGGCAGTGCCTCACGTGCATGGCACGTGGCGCATGTGCCAACCTTGGGGAGCGGCTCACGTGATACGCACGTGAGCGCCACCATCAAAGGTTGTGAAGCGCTTTCTTTAAATAGAATTAAATTCTATATGGGAAATGTTTCCCCAATTTTTCTAAACAAGAAAGATTCAGTCTGTTAAACAGAGGGCCTTTGGATTAAAAATCCAATGGTGAATAAAAATCACCGCTTAATCATAATATAAAATCAAATTCTGTATATGGAAGATATCTTCTCAATCATGTTAAACAAACAAGAAAGATATGTTCTGTTAAACAGAAAACCTTTGGATTAAAAATCTAACGTTGAATAAAATTCACCGGTTGATCTTTAAGATCAATTTGATTGATTATGAAATCAATCATGATTTCTCAAATGAGAGATTCCCTTAACAAATTGATCTTTTTAGTCTCATATAAATAGGAACAAGGACATTAAATCTTACATATGAGAGACCCTCCATAAGCTTAAAAAAAAAACCGAGAATTTAATTCTCCTGGAAGATCATCTTCAACCTCTTGAACTCTTAGTAAAAATAATGGAGAAATATGTTTCTTTTTACCTATCATATATGTAAAAACTGTTGGATATAGGTGCCCTCAAGGCAATTATTGTAATTGAAGGAGGATCTATACGAGAGAACAATCTTACTCGAGATGATAATATACTATCTGGTTTGTCTTTATCTTTCTTATGAATACATTTTACTAGTTATCACGTATCGCTAATATATGAGATAAATCCCTTATAAGATTTTGCTTGACTATCAGGACAATAATGGAGATCATACTAGTGGGGCCTGGATAGTCGATAAGCATATCCTTAAATGTCCCTAGTATAGCAGTATCGAGACTGGGTATCGGTACTGTTTCCCCCCAATAAGAGAGCAAGGCTCTCTTAAAAATTTGAACTGCGCCAGCGCCTCACGTGCAAAGCACGAGGGCGCCAGCGCCTCACGTGCAAAGCACGAGGGCGCCAGCGCCAAGATTTAAAAACTCCGAGGCAGCGCCTCACGTGCCCCGCACGAGGGCGCTAGCACCAGAACTAAAAGATCTCTGCCGTTGGATCAAAAATCCAACGGAGATGATAAATCATCAAAGCACAGAATTAAATTCTGATTGTGGAAATACTCCTCAAATATTTCCAAACAAGAAAAATTATGCTCTGTAAAACAAAGCACCGTTGGATCAAAGATCCAATGGTGATTAAAAAATCACCAAATTGTAGAGTAAGCTCTGTATGGAAAATATTTTCCCAATCTTGTTAAAAACAAGAAAAATATCTTCTGTAAAACAGAAGTCTTTGGATCAAAGATCCAACGGTGGATAAAATCCCTAAATCAATTAAGAAATCTTTCAATGAGAGATTTCCTTAACTGAATCAACAAATCAGCATCTACTATATAAAGGACCCAAGACTTCAAGTCTTGTACAAAAGAACCCTCCCATAAATTTCAAACTTCAAGAAGAGAACGATTTCTTCTCAAGATAAATAAAAATAAGTGAGATCACAACATCTTCTCCATATTTAAGAGTTTAACTCTCATATCAGAAGAACTTAGTTATTTTTCCAAGATCTCAGATTTATAAAACAAAGTCTTTCACAAGTGAGAATCTAATTCTTAGAGAATTGAATTGAGCAGAACAGAAAACTCAGTGCTTAGCACTCAAAGTCTAGCGCTCAGCGTCGAGCGCTCCACGTGCTCCTCATGTCGGCGCTATTTAATAAGAAGTGCTTAGCACTCAAAGTCTGGCGCTCAGCGCCGAGTGCTCCACGTGCTCCTCATGTGGGCGCTATTTAATAAGAAGCGCTTAGCACTCGAAGTCTGGTGTTCAGCGCCAAGCGCTCCAAGTGCTCCTCACGTGGGCGCTATTTAATAAGAAGCGCCTAGCACTCGAAATCTAGTGCTCAGCGCTACATGCTGCATGTGGGCGCTATTTAATAAGAAGCGCTTAGCACTCAAAGTCTGCCACTCAGCGCCGAGCGCTCCACGTGCTCCTCACGTGGGCGCTATTATATAAAAAGGTGCTTAGCACTCAGTATTTGGCGCTAAGCGCTGAGCGCCTCACATGCTCTGCACATGGGCGCCATAACTTGTCTAACACTCCATATAAAAGAATATAAATAAAACAAAAGAAAAAGGGGTGTCAGAACCCAAACCAATATTCATGCTGATACAGAGAGGGGATCAAGCCCAAATAAGTAATCAAGTGGGCTGAGCCCAAGGTTGGCCAAACCCCAAATTGACCGAGCCCATATGTCTTCTTCTAAATTGGCCTTAGTTCCAAATAGGACTACCAAGTCCCTGATGAACATTCATTGGTTCAAGGGTACATTTCTTCATACCTCTGATATATGTCGTTGTAATTCTTCAACGTCTTCAGAGAGATGGCGGGTCCCGACAACCAGCAACTATGGACCGCAACGTCCTTAAACTAATAATGAACCGCAGTGTTCTTAAACTAATAACGGACCGCAACGTCCTTAAACTACTGTGGACCGCAACGTCCTTAAACTAATAATGGACTGCAACGTCCCTAAACTAATAACGGACCGCAACGTTCTTATACTAAAATAATACAACCCAAACGCTCTTTTGTTGGATCTGAATGATCCCAAAACCTTATTAAGTAGATCTTAGTTTAAAATTAGATTAACGTATCTTTAACAAACGTTTAAGTTGATCTTAATCTCAAACGAGACTAATGATTCTCAAATCAACCCAAACCCAAATGTAAGAAAATACGGATTTGGACTAATCCACGCACTATGGGCGACAACACGCATTAGTCTCCGTATATAATCCACGGGAAACCAAAAATAAAACAAACGCACACGACACGAAGTGACCTTCTGGAACAGGAGAAAGTGGTTATCGCTATGTGGTAACGTAATTAATTGCTGGGGCTTACGACTGTAGGGTTCCTAGGCACTCTTGTGAAGGTTCATAAAGCATCAAACATGCCCGAATAAAATTTTAGATGTGCCGAACAACCCAAAGCCGGGATCTTTGCTAGATTATTAGGGTTTAACATGCAAGATAACATCTTTAAACCTAAGTGTGAGGGATTACAACCTTTGTAGTCCGCTCCTTCGCTTCACAAGCTCCGAGTAGAAGTTCTTTCGCCGCGATCCATGATCTCCCGGACTCAAGAGAGGCTCCACGACTCGAACGATCCATGATAGCTTGTCGTATTCCTTTTCTCCGATGATCTACGTCGAAGTTGCAATAGCTCAAGCTTTCTCTCACTCTAATGAGATGAACACCCTAATCTAATGGGCTAGATTAGATGAGGATGATGGAGTAGTATTTATGATTTCTTTTTATATCATTTTCTCACAATAACTCATCACAAAAGAAAACTCAAGTGAACTCTCTCTCAAACTCAAGAGAGAAGAAGATGAAGAATGAAAAGAAGAATCCATTTGTGATGAATAGTAGATTAGAGTATATGATTGATTATGGAACCATGGTCAAGGATGAGAGGCTAAAACTTTGTAGAGAATAAACTAGAGTTAGGGTTTGGTTAGGTTAAGGATAAGGATCAACCAAAATATCTTAACCAAGACAAAAGAGAATCCTTCTAGAATGAACAAGAAGGAGCTAACCTTAATCAAACCCTAATCCTTTTTTATCATCCTTAAACATGTTTCATAATAAATCATATCATGTCACAATAATATATATCACATATATATTATATATTTGCAACAAAAGAAAATAATACAATTAACATATATCGCATATATATCAATGTATTAATCCGGTGAGAAAATGAAATAATAAAGCGAGCCAATATTAGATAATGTAATACAATATATCATATATATCATTATACATTAAATCATTGAATCAACACTTGATCCGACGATCCGGCTATATCGAATATAACCGACCAATATATCATGTACCGATTCATCGAATCAACACTTGATTCGATTTCCCGGTTCATATCTAAATATCGCGAGAATATAATACGGTATCTCATATCGCATTATCCTCGGTCCTGTACATATCACATATGTGCCTCTACTCCGTTTTGCCTGAGCCAAGAAACCTCTGTGTAGGACTCTAAAGAATCGTCAATACGCCGGTAGCAGGTGATGATCATATCAAACACCCATAAGCTGCAAGCGGTCAGCTAAACGTAACAGCCACCCAGGTATCGAGTGATCAGAAGATCAACAAGCTAGCCTGTCCGTTCTCCTGTGAATCCAATCAGTAACACTCCCGTACAGTCCGGTATGGTCGTCTGATATGTCGCATATCAAGTCTAGGGGTGGTATACGTCAGACCCCAGTAACCGATAAGTCGTGTCGATGTGAGGCTCGTAACAGGTCGAGAAACTACTAGTAACACTTACTGGTATATCTCTATATCAGCCCTGGCCAGAGACTTCCAGTTATAGCCAATCGAACACAGCACAACATCAACTCCCTATACCGTGGAGAGACGAATCCCCTCCTATCGCTCATTGCCTCCATGTGATTCGGGACTGTACCCAAAAGCCACCGTTTTGCACGCCCTCTTGGACGTGGTAAGGTGGAAATCAAAGCATAGTGGGAATCACACAAGACTCTATGACGATCTCGGGTCTACAGACTACCCTGTACCAGTGTCACCGGAGAACTGCCATCTGACGTGTGGTATATCACCATCTGGGTGTTCTCGGCGAGTCCGTCCAGTGTACCCAGTCTCCACTGAGCACCCGTACACCATCTCTGATGTCAAACACCGATGGATATGGGATCATCCATCGCCCATCATATGGGTCAAGATGCGTATACGCTAGTCTACTCTGGTGTATCGATGCCCTGTCTCGATATACCCTCGACTAGGAACAATTATAGGATGTACTCATCGACTACTAGGGCCTCATTAGTATGATCTCATCATAGTCCCAGTAGTCGAGTACAGATCCTAAGGGCTTTATCAACATGTGAGAGTAAGACAGTAAACCAATACAAGTCAACATGTTAAGATAAAGTGAAACCAAATAGCATACTATTATGACGAGCAAGAAAGTCCTCTCTGTATATATCTAAGCATCCATCATAATATACATCATATGTACAACAATGGCCTCTAGGGCATATACATAACTAACAATCTCCCACTTGCACTAAGGCCAGCTGCTGTAGTATCTCATACCTAGCATCCCGAATAATCTCTCAAACTGTATCTGGGGAATGGCTTTCGTGAGTGGATCCGCAGTGTTGTCCTTCGTATCTACTCTCCTGACCTTGATCTCCCGGCGATCAACTATCTCCCTGATCAGGTGATACCGCCCCAGAATATGTCTGGACTTCTGATGGGATCTGGGTTCCTTGGCCAAAGCCACAACTCCATTGTTATCGCAATACAGAGGTATTGGATGTTCAATAGATGGAACCACACCAAGTTCAGTAATGACCTTATTCATCCAGACAGCCTCTTTTGCAGCATCGTTGGCAGCGATGTATTCAGCCTCCATCGTCGAGTCTGCAACGGTATCCTGTTTGGAACTCTTCCAACATACCGCCCCTCCATTGAGGGTAAAGACAAATCCCGAGTGCAACTTAGAGTCGTCCTTATCACTTTGGAAGCTGGAATCGGTAGAGGACTCCACCCGGAGTTCTCCGTTACCATACACCAAGAACATGTCTCTAGTCCTTCGCAAGTACTTGAGAATGTTCTTCACAGCTGTCCAGTGACTCTCTCCAGGATCTGCTTGATACCGACTCACTACACTTAGTGAGTATGCTACATCTGGTCTGGTACATAGCATCGCATACATGATAGAGCTTACTGCCGAAACATAGGGTATCCCTTGCATGCGAGCTCTTTCCAAATCAGTCTTGGGAGACATCTCTTTGGAGAGAGTGAGTCCAGAGATCATGGGTTGGTTCCCACGCTTGGATTCTTCCATACTAAACCTCTTTAGTATGGTGTCAATGTACCTGGATTGGGACAATCCCAGTATCCGTTTGGATCTATCTCTATAGATCCTAATCCCCAATATGCATGAGGCATCATCTAGATCTTTTATTGAGAATCTTTATGATAAGAAGAGCTTGACTGATTGCAGTATAGGAATATCATTTCCTATCAAGAGTATATCATCCATATACAATACGAGGAAGACAACCTTACTCTCTGCTACCTTCTTATAGATACAAGGTTCATCTATGTTTTTGATGAAGTCAAACTCTTTGACTACTACATCAAAACAGATGTTCCAACTCCGCGATGCTTGGTTTAACCCATAAATGGATTTAAGCAGCTTGCACACCTTTCCGCTGCTCCCACTATCTACGAAGCCCTCTGGCTGAGTCATGTACACGCACTCTTCTAAATCACCATTTAGAAAGGCGGTCTTAACATCCATTTGCCAGATTTCGTAGTCATGGTATGCAGCAATGGCAAGTAAGATCCGGATGGACTTAAGCATAGCCACTGGAGAAAAGGTTTCGTCATAATCCACACCTGGTCGTTTGACGAAAACTCTTTGCTACAAGTCTAGCTTTGAAAGTCTCAACTTTTCCATCTACACCAAATTTCCTTTTAAAAATCCACTTGCTCCCAATGGGTTTTACCCCTTCAGGAGCATTTTCTAAAATCCATACTTTATTGGTGTACATGGATTCCATCTCAGATCGCATTGCATCCAGCCATTTCACAGAGTCACCACTCGTGATGGCCTGCTCAAAACTAGTCGGGTCATCATCTTCCATGATGCAATCCTCGCTTCCACCATCAATGAGAAAACCGTAGTATCTCTCAGGTGGATGAGAAACCCTACTAGATCGGCGGAGAGGCTGGGGTTCGTCGGGTACTACTGAATCCTCTGGTTCTACTAAATCTTCAGTTGCAATTTGTGTTTCTGGAACCTCTTCCAGCTCTACCTCTTTGCCACTAATTTCTTTTGCAAGAAATTCCTTTTCCAAAAAGGTGGCATATTGAGAAACAAACACTTTTTATTCTTCAGCGTGGTAGAAAAAATATCCTTGGGAATTCTTAGGATATCCTACAAACTTGTAAAGAACTGACCGTGCCTCGAGTTTGTCTAGATTTTGCCTTTTGACATAGGCCGGACAACCCCATATCTTAACTCGTTTAAAATATGGTCTCTTCCCACTCCATATCTCATATGGTGTGGTAGGAACAGATTTAAACGGAACTTGATTCAATAGGTATGCTGCTGTCTCAAGTGCATAACCCTAGAAGGAAATAGGCAACTCAGCCTCGCTCATCATAGAGCGCACCATATCTAATAGGGTGCGATTCCTCCATTCCGATACACCGTTGTGCTGTGGTGTATAAGGAGGAGTAAGCTGAGAGAGAATCCCATTCTCTTTTAGATAATCTAGGAACTCATTGCTTAAGTATTCACCTCCTCTATCAGATCGAAGAATCTTAATACTTTTGCCCGTTTGATTCTCTACTTCGTGCTTATATTCTCTGAATTTCTCAAAAGCTTCAGACTTGTGTTTCATTAGGAACACATGTCCGAATCTAGAGAGATCGTCAGTGAATGTAATGAAGTAGGAAGAACTGTTCCTGGCATGCGTAGACATGGGACCGCATACATCACTATGTACCAGTCCTAAGAGTTCAGTAACTCTTTCTCCGTGTCCACTAAATGGAGCTTTGGTCATTTTTCCTTTGAGACATGAATGGCAAGTATCATAAGATGATAATTCGAACGGATTCAAATAACCATCCTTATGTAACTTAGCCAATCGTGTCGCATTGATATGACCAAGTCTACAATGCCACAAGAAGGATTCGTTCATTTCTGAACTTTTCCTCTTGTGTGTGTTTTGTATATTGAGGACTGTATTCTGATTTAGAATGAATATGCCATTATGTAACGAGCCTGATGCAATCAACTTTTGATCTAGGAATATATTCATAACATTATCCTTTACTACAAAATTATATCCTTCTTTACTTAATAAAGAGACTGATATAATGTTGCACATCATGTTCGGTATATAATAGCACTCATTTAGAATCAGTGTATTACGACTTGGCAATACAAGGTGATATTCGCCAACTGCTTTGGCTGCAATACTTGCACCATTTCCTAGTTGAACGGAATGATCACCTTTTCCCAGTTCTCTACCTTTTCGTAGCCCATGTAACAATTTACATATATGGGATCCTGATCCGGTATCTAATACCCAGGACGTAGGGTGAACTGAGAAACAGTTTTCAATAACTAACACACCTGAAGAAGATGCATCAACATGCATGTTCTTCTGGGCGGCTTGAGAATTCAGATATTCCCCTATTCCCTGTTCAGTCTTATAACTCTTATAAGAAAGAACGGGTCCAATGTTCCCCTGCTCAGTATAATAAGCGGGTTCAGTCAATACATCCATATCATTATCTTGATTATGGCATGACATGGTCGCTACCTGGAGAGAGAGAGAAGAAAACACTTTAGCGTATGCTCTTGCAAGATTAGATTGGTTATTATCTTATCTAATCAGGATGTCTCCCACTATTTTTATCAAATCTACCTTCAAACCCTAAAAGGTCAGATTAGCCGGTATTAATTACACCCTACAATTTCGTCAATCTTTCAGCCAGATCAGTATCGGTACTTGAGAGAGGTTCCCCGTGCTTTCGCACGGACCTAATTAAAGTAAACCTCATTTTCCCAGAGGCGTAACCCCGTTAACACTTTTCCAGACACCTACTTGATCGACTAATTGTCCTGTGTAAAACTCTCCTAGGAGTAACTCTTACTCGCAGTGGGTATCGGGATCCAACTATCTTATAGAAAGTATGCAATCTCATTGCAAATTTCAACACTTGAAATTCCCGATAATATTTTGCCCCTAGCAATTTATGACCTTAACATAGTCAACAAACCATAATTGCTAGCCAAGTTCAACCCGTCATTTCCCGATTGAATTAAACCCACCTGTACGACCCTTAACATAGTCAACAAAGTCGTACAACTACCCTAATCCAATCACATCTCATGTTTTAGCAGATAAGTACTAATTAGCTACCGCACACTACGTCTTAATATAGTCAACAAACGTAGCATGAATACTAACTAGTCTTTATCTGAAATGACGGAGGGCTACGCAGGTTTTTCAGAAAACCATGAGCGTAATGAACTTGATATCATCGTAGAATCATGTGAAATTTTGAAATGGAGTGTTTTTGAGGCTTTCATTAGTTTTGCTAAAGAGATCACTCCCGGTGAAGGGATCTCGGCTCTTTCCTCATCGAATAAGGTGCAGGACATATCATATATATCACTGTACAAAGAAAAACTCTAAAAGCAATCAAAAGACAAACCGAGTTTTGTAGTATCTGCCAGTTTCGCTAAAGAGGTCACTCCCGGTGAAGGGATCTCGGCTCTTTCCTCATCGAATAAGGTGCAGGGTATATCATATATACCACTATGCAAAGCAAAACTGTAGCTACCCTTTTTATAAAGTTTTGATTCTACAACATCTTTTAGGTTTCTTTTCTTTTTATTAATCTCATTAATAAAAAATCCCATCAGCTTATGCTTCCTAAGCATCACAGATAAATACGACGTACACTTATACCATCCGCATTCGCCTCGATGTCCCCTCGTGCACCGTTAGCTTAGGTAACTAACGACAGAGCAGGGCAGGGCTAGTGCAGGTGTAAAACATAAGTAACGTCTATATAATATATCATATATACTATATACTGTATCCATCACAACATATCAAATGATCACATCACAGATATTACAGCAGAAACATAGATATAATGTGGGATATACTAGGACGTCCGTATTTAGTATTTAGCCAACAATAGAAAATACGGATTCCACAGTCGCGATGAATAGCCAAGCCCACACCCTGGACCCCTACGAGAGAGGCAAGCGACCCTACCAATTCTGGAGTTTAGGAGACCCGGTCTCGACTCCTCGAGATGGCCTCCCACTGAACCCCAGAACCCGGTCACCTGTGCTCCCCTCCTTGGGTCTATCCTAATGCGGAAAAGTAAATAATATACAACACTGGTGGCATCAACCTCAACCCGGAAGTGCCCCAAATAAAAGAATATTACATTACATTTGAATTTACATGAATGAAAATATAAAACTCTCATCTCACATAAAACCCCCGGCTATTCAATCGCGACAATCCTGCACATCATATCTCAGCAACACATAATATCTTATATCATCAACGTAAGTAAGTATGCATACACCGATCGTCGTCGATGTATAGCAACGACAATCGGCAATACCACTACATACTACACTTACGGTCACAGAAAAGAAAGTGTAAAACTACAATATTTGGAATCCACAATCACTTTAGACATCGTAAATCCGAAATATCACATACTTCGCATTTCATGCCTAACTCTATGAATTCCACATATTGTATCACATTCCAGATAAATAGACAGTATTAAACTTTTCGAACAGATAATCAAATACCTAAAATTTCCCAAATTGCTCAACACTTGAGCGGAGTTCAAATAATCCGGAATGTGTCACAGTAGTAGTGTCCAGCCGTAGAAGGGTCAAGCCAACGCCTCACATGTGGCACGCCGTACTGCCCCAAACCCGAAGGTTCAAAAGGCAGTTCAAGACGGTCACATAATCGAGTTAAGGTTTGTTGTCTTCTAGAGGGTCCACCATAAAACTTGCACGCATTTGCGAAAGATTTAAACTCAAGAAAAGATTCAACACTTGAAAATTTTTCGTGTCGGGAAAAATTGAGTTAATGATATCCGTTCGAACATTTTAACAGATTCTAAATATCCGGAAATAATAACGAATTTAAATATTCCGATCGAATCTATGATTACAAAATAAACCCCAGAATACTCAACACTTGAGTCAGAATAAAAATACCCATAAAATTTAAATCACAGAAATATGAATTACTGTGTAAAAATAAATACCAATCTCCCCTGTACGGCCGCGGATCTGCGGCCCAAGCGCGGTACGGCCGCGGTTCCACGGCGGTTTGGAAGTGTTAGGTGCTCATTTTTCACCACAATTCTTATATTTCCCTGCTGAATTTTTTAGGTATTTTTAATTCAGAAAAATACCAGATTTAAAAAATTGTTCAGAGAGGGGTTTAGCTTTGTCGGTTCGGATTCGATCGGAGTTTTAACTTCGTAAACACGTCGCCTAATGCTCTAGCTAGGCTCTGATACCACTGTAGGGTTCCTAAGCACTCTTGTGAAGGTTCATAAAGCATCAAACATGCCCGAATAAAATTTTAGATGTGCCGAACAACCCAAAGCCGGGATCTTTGCTAGATTATTAGGGTTTAACATGCAAGATAACATCTTTAAACCTAAGTGTGAGGGATTACAACCTTTGTAGTCCGCTCCTTCGCTTCACAAGCTCCGAGTAGAAGTCCCTTCGCCGCAATCCATGATCTCCCGGACTCAAGAGAGGCTCCACGACTCGAACGATCCATGATAGCTTGTCGTATTCCTTTTCTCCGATGATCTACGTCGAAGTTGCAATAGCTCAAGCTTTCTCTCACTCTAATGAGGTGAGCACCGTAATCTAATGGGCTAGATTAGATGAGGATGATGGAGTAGTATTTATACTTTCTTTTTATATCATTTTCTCACAATAACTCATCACAAAAGAAAACACAAAGTGAACTCTCTCTCAAACTCAAGAGAGAAGAAGATGAAGAATGAAAAGAAGAATCCATTTGTGATGAATAGTAGATTAGAGTATATGATTGATTATGGAACCATGGTCAAGGATGAGAGGCTAAAACTTTGTAGAGAATAAACTAGAGTTAGGGTTTGGTTAGGTTAAGAATAAGGATCAACCAAAATATCTTAACCAAGACAAAAGAGAATCCTTCTAGAATGAACAAGAAGGAGCTAACCCTAATCAAACCCTAATCCCTTTTTATCATCCTTAAACATGTTTCATAATAAATCATATCATGTCACAATAATATATATCACATATATATTATATATTTGCAGCAAAAGAAAATAATACAATTAACATATATCGCATATATATCAATGTATTAATCCGGTGAGAAAATGAAATAATAAAGCGAGCCAATATTAGATAATGTAATATAATATATCATATATATCATTATACATTAAATCATCGAATCAACACTCGATCCGACGATCCGGCTATATCGAATATAACCGACTAATATATCATGTACCGATTCATCGAATCAACACTTGATTCGATGTCCCGGTTCATATCTAAATATCGCGAGAATATAATACGGTATCTCATATCGCATTATCCTCGGTCCTGCACATATCACATATGTGCTTCTACTCCGTTTTGCCTGAGCCAAGAAACCTCTGTATAGGACTCTAAAGAATCGTCAATACGCCGGTAGCAGGTGATGATCATATCAAACACCCACAAGCTGCAAGCGGTCAGCTAAACGTAACAGCCACCCAAGTATCGAGCGATCAGAAGATCAACAAGCTAGCCTGTCCGTTCTCCAATGAATCCAATCAGTAACACTCCCGTACAGTCCGGTATGTTCGTCTGATATGTCGCATATCAAGTCTAGGGGTGGTATACGTCAGACCCCAGTAACCGATAAGTCGTGTCGATGTGAGGCTCATAACAGGTCGAGAAACTACTAGTAACACTTACCAGTATATCTCTATATCAGCCCTGGCCAGGGACTTCCAGTTATAGCCAATCGAACACAGCACAACATCAACTCCCTATACCTGGAGAGACGAATCCCCTCCTATCGCTCATTGCCTCCATGTGATTCGGGACTGTACCCAAAAGCCACCGTTTTGCACGCCCTCTTGGACGTGGTAAGGTGGAAATCAAAGCACAGTGGGAATCACACAAGACTCTATGACGATCTCGGGTCTACAGACTACCCTGTACCAGTGTCACCGGAGAACTGCCATCCGACGTGTGGTATATCACCATCTGGGAGTTCTCGGCGAGTCCGTCCAGTGTACCCAGTCTCCACCGAGCACCTATACACCATCTCTGATGTCAAACACCGATGGATATGGGATCATCCATCGCCCATCATATGGGTCAAGATGCGTATACGCTAGTCTACTCTGGTGTATCGATGCCCTGTCTCGATATACCCTCGACTAGGAACAGTTATAGGATGTACTCATCGACTACTAGGGCCCCACTAGTATGATCTCATCATAGTCCCAGTAGTCGAATACAGATCCTAAGGGCTTTATCAACATGTGAGAGTAAGACAGTAAACCAATACAAGTCAACATGTTAAGATAAAGTGAAACCAAATAGCATACTATCATGACGAGCAAGAAAGTCCTCTCTGTATATATCCAAGCATCCATCATAATATACATCATATGTACAACAATGGCCTCTAGGGCATATACATAACTAATAACGCCTGCAGGGAAGAGCGTTCCCACAATCAAAAACCCCTCACAACGAGGGGGAATCTGACAAAATCTGCTACAACGGCCGTGATCAGTCGAAAATATTGTATTTTTAACACATTAATTTCCCTACCCTTTGCAATCATCTAAAGATGTTTTGTATTAATATAGCACATATTAGCAATTTGTCTGCAAAAATACCAAATAACATGTGTTATACATTATAACCGGCATTATGAGGGAAATTGTGTGTTTATTACTACATGCATGATCTTTGTATATCAAACACTTGTCTCGAGATTGTGTGCAGGAAATTCTCCAGGTAAAAGAGCCGGAACTACTAAAAGTGCTGATAAAATACGTCAAGTCCAAGACTTGTGATCTGGCAGTAAACAAGAAAGAATTATAAGATTCCAGACATCAGGAAAGTTCCAAAAAGTCAACACAAAATATCCCTGAAGAATTCAACCAGAGAGCTCACTATACGGCCGCGGATCCACGACCGAGTCAGGCCGATCCGCCGTGGATCTGCGGCCGATCTGACTCACGGGCGGTTGGTCATGCTGGCAGAGGTCTCCTTTCAATAGCAAAACTTCTTCAAGATACTTCAGTCCCTAGAGATCTCCAGAAGCTTCCCCTCAAACAGCCAAGCTTCTCATGCAAGCTAGCTAACTACCTTAATCTAAAGGTGAATATTGTAAATCTTGCTTTTCTTTACATTCTTGCATTATGAAAATTTATCAATTCTTGATTCTTTCCTTTTTCATGATGTGTGAGTGAAATCTCCGCTTGTATCGGAATCGAGAAAATAGGTAGATGATGATGATTAAATTCTTGAACGATTCTTAAGTCTTATGAGTTTTGTAAACTTTAGGAAATTGAATCATCGAAAACCTAATTTGAGTGAGATCGATTTCTTCGCTCCAAATTAGAGATCAACGATCGATGATTTAATTTGCTAGAGGCTAGAATTTGAATGATAATCAATAAAAGGACAAGGGATGATGATGAAGAAACCCTAGTTTCTTTAATAGATCCCTAATTCTCATTGATCGTCATCGATCTAGGAACAAATCTTCAATAGATAAGAATTCATAATCATTAGTATTCATCATCACTATCAATTGGATCGATTCCGACACGCCTCTTTACAAATCCTGATAATTCAAACAATTTGGGACATTTCTTGATTCTTGATTTTAGATCTTTACTTTCCTTATGTTTCTTGAAATGAAAACTCACAAATCTTGAATCAATTTTATTGCAATTTCTTTTACTTTTAATTTTCGACTCAACTGAAACAATAACGAGAAAATCACACTTTCTCAGTGGACGATCCATATTCCCCGACGAAACTACAATAGACACCGTCAATTGATTGCGGTATAAATTTCTTTGGTTGTGATCTTTTACACTTTTCAAAATACGACACGGAGATGATTCAATCAAATGGCGCCATTGCCGGGGATAGTGTGCTAATTTGTTCATTTTTGTAATTTGAGTTGGAAAATTTATTATTCCATTAGATTTTAGATCAAAATTCGCACAAGCGCTTAACGATTTGTTGTGATTTGTTGCAAGGAGATCTGGAATCTCTGGAGCGAGAGGAAAATTTTTTAGAGCATCTCAGGGAGTTCAGTGAGGGAAACAGAAGCATCTGCACGAATTTTTGTGCAGAGATCTCATCTTAAGACCGCGCATTCGCGGCCAATTGTTGCATCTCACGGCGGTTCCGCGGTGATTCAGAAGCTTTACTGCTTCAAACTTCTCTGGTATATTCTGTACTTTCTTATGTCCTCCCTGCTCTGTCCATTAATCAATTTTTGCAGGATTCTTTGCAAAAATTCGCAGCGCCGCAAAAAGAAAAATTGTTACGTGTTTGATCTTGGTTGTTTGCATTTTTAACATGGAAATTAAGGGGTAAAGACCAAATTCAGATTAGGTGGGGAGTTCATTACCCTTCCTAAGCCACAAAAATCACAAACTTGCATCCGCATCACTCTCATTAACTAAGAAAATATCTAGACATGACTCTAAGGACCGTCGCGCTCAATTAGGACAGAAGGAGGTCGTGGGTAATCTATTGCTTATCCACGTATCTTTTGTGGTGTCTAAGGCAAGTGTGTCTAAGGTAAGTGGTTACTTAATTAGGCACACTACTTACGTAGTGGAGAACCTCCCACTTACCTGGCCACAGAAGGGGCAAAGAGGCAGTAGAGGATTTATCTTGCGACTTGTCTTTTGGAAGTCTAGGAGCGGTCTAGAGACTTGACTTAGGTGACCACTAGATTTAGGGTTGCTTGTGCATTGTTTGTGTGAATTTTTTCAAAAATCCGTATCTTTTTCAAACCAAACACCAACTCATCTTTTCTCTAATTATCATAACGCTGCCACTTGTGCTAAACCATTTAGTGCATACTCGGCTGGACACGGGATTCTAGTGCCCGTCTTGACCGCGTTCCTCCTATCGACTCCGAAGTCGGTAATTCTACGTCTACTTTTTCTTTACCCACTACCACACCCACTTCGATGGACGATTCTCCATCAAACTTCTTTAACACTACTCTGCCACCGTCCGCAGGTGCGCAGAATCTACCCCGCATCTCTCTCCAAGAGAGATGTTACCCTATGCGAGGTCCTCTTTCGACCTGTCTCACCATTCTAACAGCCAATGAGGACAATTTTGAAATCAAACCTCAATAGATCAATCTTCTACCAAAATATCACGGTCTCGAGTCTGAAGACGCATATGTCTTTATTACCAAATTTGAAAATGTATGCGCAATGATGGGTACTTCACAGCTTTCTATGGATACTATGCGTTTACGTCTTCTTCCATTCACTTTGTGCGATATAGCCGAGAAGTGGCTTTATAACACAGCCGCACATTCTATTTCGAACTGGGGAGAATTCGTAACAGCTTTCCTAAAGAAATTCTACCCTAATCATAAGACAGCTCGAGTCCGTAGCGAAATAAATCAATTTACCCAGATTCCAAATGAACCATTCTCGAAGTGTTTTGAATGCTTCAAAGATCTGTTAGTTCAATGTCCTCATCACGGAATTCCTAGATGGGATCTGTGCAGAATCATATATGAGGGCATTAATCCTACAACAAAACAGACCCTTGAATCCATGTGTCAAGGCACCTTCATGAATAAAGATGATGGTGAAGCCTGGAGATTTTTAGAAGATTTCGCTGAAAGAACTTTACAGTGGGAGAGTGTAAACCAGTCATCGTCTAGGGGTGGCATTCACCAAATTGATGTTTCCATAGGAGTTAGAGCTGAAATGGCAGCAATGCAAAAGAAACTCGAAGGTATGGAACATAAATTTTTAGCAGCCTCCCTAAATCAGATGTCACTCTCCAAAACTGTCTGTGGATGCTGTTCTGATCCATCTCATCTTACGGAAGAATGTCCTTTAAATTCTCCGTTTCAAGGTCAAGAGCATACCAATGCTGCTTTCCAACAAAAACCTAGAAACGATCCGTATTCTTCCACTTATAATCAGGGTTGGAGGAATCACCCTAACTTTGCTTGGAACCAACAACAAACTCAAAACACGGTTCCAAATCAAAACAATTTCCAAAGGGGTCCTCCACCACAACAGCAACCACTTCAACTGAGTTAGCACCCCTACCAATCACAAAACTTTCAAAATCAGGTCAACACACCTGCACAATATAATCCTTTGCAGTTGACCAGTACTGATGAATCCTCTTCACCCGCACAAATCATGAATTTGATTCCGAAAAATTTCATGCAAGTTTCGGCCGGGATTCAGTCTTCTATCGATGATATAAAGAAAAACTCCACCTCCCAAGCTGAGAGTATAAAATCGATGGAAGCACAAATTGCACAATTAAAAGCCGAAATGAGTGCTAGAGAGAAAGGGAAACTTCCGTCTCAATCCCTACCGAATCCTGGACATTCACAACACTACAATGTGAATGCCATTACAACGTTGAGATCGGGAAGAGTGCTGAATAATCAAGTTGGGAAAGAGATTGATAATCATGAAGAATTAATCAATAAAACCCCGGCTGACATTTTTCCTTCCACTTCTGACCCCAGTTCTTCTACCCCACCACCTTCTAGCGAGCCTATTCTTCGTTTTTCCTAAGGCTCAACACCTCAGCATACCTCTTCTAGTCCACCAAAGACGATCCCCACTTCTATTCTGGGATCAGTTCCACACACACTACCTTCTCTAATGTTGGACCCAGCTCTTATTGCTAAAGCTCCTTATCCGAATCGGTTAAGGGGAAACAAATCGAGTCCACATATGGAGAAGATTATGGAAATGTTTAAATAGGTTAATATCAATATCCTTCTCCTAGATTCTATTCAACAAGTTTCCGCTTATACCAAAATTCTCAAAGACTTGTGCACTAGGAAGAGGAAGACTCAAGTGCCCAAAAAGGTTTTCATGACTAACAATGTTAGCACTGCTTTTACCCCACAGTTACCAAAGAAACATAAGGACCCAGGATGTTCTACGATATCGATTTCTATTGGGGGTAAAAACATTAACCGTGCTTTGCTTGACCTGGGCGCAAGTGTTAACCTGCTTCCATATTCTGTCTATGAGCAGTTAGGGACTGGAGAGTTGAAACCTGCTCATTGCACTCTCCAAATGGCAGACCGTTCAATCACCAAACCTAGGGGTGAACTGGAGGATGTGTTGATAAAATTCGAGGAATTTATATTCCATGTGGACTTTATTGTTCTCGATACACAACCTGTAGCAAACCCGCGGAACCAAATTCCGGTGATTCTGGGTCAACCATTCCTTGCCACTTCCAATGCTGTCATTAACTGTCGAAACGGTTCAATGAACCTATCTTTTAGAAAAATGACAATTGAACTGAACATCTATAAAATTGGAAGTCAGCTGTCTGATCCCTCTGCTCACATACTTGATGTCTGTTCTGTCCACGAGATTGCTCCCGAAAGCTGCGAAGTTGATGAACTTTGCTTTGAAGATCTCGATGACACTAGCACATCAATGTTTGATCTTGCACATCTTAGTGAGGACACTCTTTCCACTCTTGAGTATGACACTCTTGACTCTTCACATTCTGAGTCTGTATCTTTTGCAGGCTACGAGCTTCTTTGTGACTCTGAATATCATTCGATGACCCCACCTTCTATAGTTTCTCCGCCAGCATTAGATCTCAAACTTTTACCTTCTCATCTTAAATATGCATATTTAGGTGAGAATGAGTCTTTACCTGTGATCATATCCGCCTCTCTAGCCTCAGAACAAGAGAATGCGCTTTTGACAGTATTGAGATCTAATAGGCAGGCGTTTGGTTGGACTATGGCTGACATCAAAGGGATTAGTCCCTTAATTGTTGAACATCATATACATCTGATGGATGAAGCCAAGCCAACCCGAGAACCACAGAGACGGTTAAACCCCGTCATGAAGGATGCAGTGAAGAAAGAAATCGTCAAATGCCTTGACAATGGTATCATTTACCCAATCTCCGATAGCCAATGGGTGAGTCCAATTCATGTTATCCCTAAGAAATCTGGCATCACGGTCATAACAAATGAGGCAAATGAGTTAATCCAGACACGCGCTCAAATTGGGTGGCGTGTATGTATTGATTATAGAAAACTCAATGCCGCAACGAGGAAAGACCACTTTCTTTTTCCTTTCATTGACCAGATGCTAGAACGCTTAGCTGGACGTGAATATTACTGCTTCATGGATGGATACTCTATCTATAACCAGGTCCCTATTGCCAAAAAGGATCAAGACAAAACCGTATTTACTTATCCTTTTGGTACTTTTGCTTATAGACACATGCCCTTTGGGTTATGCAATACTCCCGCTACCTTTTAGCGGTGCATGATAGGGATATTCTCGGATATGGTCGAGAATTTTCTGGAGATTTTCATGGACGATTTCTCAATATTTAGAGATTCTTTTGCTGACTGCCTATCTCATCTTGACGCAGTTCTTACGCGTTGTAAAGAGAAGAACATAACTTTGAATTGGGAAAAATGCCATTTCATGGTCCAAGAGAGAATTGTGCTTGGACATGTTATTTCACGGAAAGGCATTGAGGTTGACAAAGCTAAAATAGATGTCATTCAAAACCTTCCTCATCCCAAATGCGTCAAGGATATACGATCTTTTCTTGGCCATGCAGGCTTTTACAGGAGATTCATTAAGGATTTTAGCAAAATTGCTAGACCCTTAACTCTTCTCTTGGCCAAGGACACAACCTTTCACTTTGACTCGGATTGTGAGGCAGCATTTGACTCACTTAAACACTCTTTCACTACAGCCCCCGTTCTATCATCTCCAGATTGGAACCACCCTTTTGAGCTTATGTGTGATGCATCAGATTTTGCAGTTGGTGCAGTCTTTGGACATCACATTGAAAAGATGCCACACATGATCTATTATGCAAGTAAGACCCTGAATGATACTCAAATTAATTATACAACTACTGAAAAAGAACTTTTGGCAGTTGTATTCGTATTAGAAAAATTCAGGCCTTACTTGATTGGCTCACCTATTGTTGTGTACACCGACCACTCTGCCTTGAAACATCTTTTGGCGAAGAAGGATGCTAAAGGTAGGCTAATACGTTGGATTCTTCTATTACAAGAATTTGATCTTGTTATTAAAAATAAGAAAAGATATGAAAACGTTGTAGCCGACCATCTTTCGTGCATATTTTCTTCACCTGTGACCCTGCCGATCAATGATTCTTTTCCAGACGAACAACTCTTGAATGTATCCGACGAACCTTGGTTCAAGGATATTGTGAATTATCTTGCTACGGGACTTATTCCCCGCGAATGGTCGAAATAGGACAAACATCGATTTCTATCCCAAGTAAAACATTTTTACTGGGATGAACCCTATCTGTTTAAGTATTGTCCTGACCAGATCATTCGCAGATGTGTCCCTAATGACGAATTCAAGAGTGTTCTATCTTTTTGTCATGATCAGGCATGTGGGGGTCATTTCGGTCCTCAAAAGACGGCGGAGAAAGGTTTGCAATGCAGTTTCTATTGGCCGACTTTATTCAAAGATGCATTTGATTATTGCAAAACCTGTGCACAGTGTCAACACACGGGTAGGATTTCCCGGAGAAATGAAATGCCACTTCAACCCATCTTGGTGGTTGAAATTTTTGACGTTTGGGGTATTAACTTTATGGGTCTTTCTCCCAACTCCTTTGGGAATCTGTATATATTGCTTGCGGTTGATTACGTCTAGAAATGGGTTGAAGCTATTCCTTGTCGCACTAATGACAAAAAGGTTGTCATTAAGTTCTTAAAAGAAAATATCTTTTCGCGATTTGGACACCCACGCGCTATCATTAGCGGTAACGAGACGCATTTCTGCAATCGGTCTTTCGAGACTTTGATGCAGAAATATGCAATCAACCACAAACTTTCCACACCCTATCATCCCCAAACGAGCGGGTAAGCTGAGGTTTCAAACAGACAGATCAAACAAATTTTGGAGAAAACTGTTTCTAAAAATCGAAAAGATTGGTCAACCAAATTGACGGATGCTCTTTGGGCATTCCGAACTGCATATAAAACCGATCTAGGTATGTCTCCTTACAGACTAGTGTTTGGAAAGGCTTGTCACCTTCCGGTCGAGATTGAGCACAAAGCAATGTGGGCCATTAGAGAACTTAACTTTGACTTAAATCAAGCCTGCAACTTTCGGAAGCTGTAATTAAACGAGCTAAGCGAACTCCGTGATGAAGCTTATGAAAAACTTTTTGAGAAAAACATTTACACCTGGTCAACAAGTCTTTCTTTATGATTCATGACTCCATCTTCATGCGGGTAAGCTACAATCTCGGTGGAAAGGACCTTTTGTTGTGCGGTATGTATACCTGCATGGGGCAGTTGAGGTTGAAAATGTTGAAAACGGTACAATTTTCAAAGTAAATGGACATAGATTAAAACCGTATTTTTCCACTGACCCCACGGAGGAGCTCCTGTTTTTACAGGAGCCGCTTTATCTTGATTAAAATTCCTCCGTCTCACCTCTATGTCTTGTAAAATACTGTATCATTTTTAGAATGGAGGTAAGTGAAAAGAATAAGTTTGGGGGAGGATTTTCACGATCATATTTATTGCCCCCGTTAATAAATTTCCTCCCAGGCTTACAGGTTTTTGTGATCTAGCAGAAGACAACAGTGAGGACACTGTTGAAAACAAGTTTGGGCGAGATTTGTGCTTATTTACGCATCACTTTGCATCATACTTTGCATAAGCACAAAACATTTAAAACATATAAAAATTTTTAAAAAAATTCAAAAGATAAAAATATTTAAAATTTAATTTGATAATAAAAGATTAGATAATGAAAACTTACATCCAAAAGATTGGAAAAATTTAAGAAAACCAAGAAAATTAGAAGTTTTCTTAAACAAACTAGTAATAAGTAGTTATGAGCCGTTGTCCCAAGGGTTAGTAAGATGAAACAAGTCACTAATCTGAGGATAAAAATAAGTCTGAAAAATAGTTCCTATTCTGGAAGCCAAACATTTGAATGTTGATACCCTACTATTCGCACTTACACACATTTTGAAGCTCCGGATAGTAGAGGATACCTTGAAATGCATTTGTCTAAAAGCCAAAGTATGAAGGAACTTATAAATGAATAAAATATAAAATGGTGTAGAAAAATGAACACTGGTTTTGTTATCACCAAGACAGCAATAAAAAAATATAGCGAGGATGCTTCATCACCTAGTGCCTTAGACCAACTGGTCTGGGAGTCACTGCTAAGCCTTAGGTGGTGCAAGACGAGGAAAATACTAATACACCTAATAAGCAAGCATATGAGTAATCGGTCGGTTAGTATCTCAAGAAGTATTAACGGTCGCATGAAAAATGTGTGAGCAAATCCATCTAAATATTCATCAATTAAAAAGTACTGAGGTAGATGGACAAGAGTATGATAGCTTGAATTGAATTCTCCGAGTATAGGGATGTTCTTTTACACACACGTAGGGGTATATGATCGATGTTTGGAAGAAAGATAAGAATGAAGAATAAAGACGATGTTTTATTGAGGGATGGCGTGATTTCTGACATCTTTTCATGACTATAAAGATAGGGCTCATGACAATCGAAAAGCTAGTATAGTTGGAAACTCTAATTTTCAAAGTCTTTCTTTTATAATTCTTATCTTTATATGTAACTTTCACGGTCTTCCTTTTATTATGGGATTTTGTGGGTGCAATCAGCTGAAAACCCTCAGGAGACAACACTCCTCCTAATAGGGACACCTAGAGGTTTAAAGGCTTGTTGCACGTGTTCAGTGCAATCGTGTTGCCTACGAAAGTGTGCTAGTTAGTTTTTCTTTTTCTTATATTTTCTCCTTCTCTTTCTAATAAAACAAGTTTGCTCGAGACGACCAAAATTAAGTTTGGGGGAATTTGATCAGTCGAAAATATTGTATTTTTAACACATCAATTTCCCTACTCTTTGCAATCATCTAAAGGTGTTTTGTATAAATATAGCATATATTAGCAATTTGTCTGCAAAAATACCAAATAACATGTGTTATACATTATAACCGGCATTATGAGGGAAATTGTGTGTTTATTACTACATGCATGATCTTTGTATATCAAACACTTGTCTCGAGATTGTGTGCGGGAAATTCTCCAGGCAAAAGAGCCGGAACTACTAAAAGTGCTGATAAAATACGTTAAGTCCAAGATTTATGATCTGGCAATAAATAAGAAAGAACTATAAGATTCTAGACATCAGGAAAGTTCCAAAAAGTCAACACAAAATATCCCTGAAGAATTCAACCAGAGAACTCACTATACGGCCGTGGATCCACGGTCGAGTCAGGCCGATCCGCCACGGATCCGCGGCCGATCTGACTCATGGGTGGTCGGTCATGCTGGCAGAGGTCTCCTTTCAATAGCAAAACTTCTTTAAGACACTTCAGTCCCTAGAGATCTCCAGAAGCTTCCCCTCAAACAGCCAAGCTTCTCATGCAAGCTAGCTAACTACCTTAATCTAGAAACTTCTCTACAACTACCTAACTTCCTATGCAAGCTTCATAACAACCAAGCTTCATAACAACCAAGCTTCCAAGGGAAGCTAGACCAAGCTTTTAGGGAAAGCTAAAGGGGAAAACTATAAAAAGGGACCTAGGGCTTCATTGAAAAAGTTGTTCAAGAATTAATTAGTTATTGAATATTGAGCCAAAATTCCGCAAGTTGATTGACACAACTTGCAACTCTAGCTTCAAATCCAAATCAAATGCTAAATCAAGATTCATCGAGAAGCGAATCAAGCAAGCAAATGGAGATCCTTTGAAGCAACGCCGACCTTCATCCGAGCAAGAGATCCACGACGATCCGCGACTCAAGAAAATCGATACGAAGCTAATTTCGGCGGATTTAGTTACCTCCTCAAATCTTATAACCTCGAGTTGGATGAATTGTACCTAATCGTCGATTAATAAAGGTGAATATTGTAAATCTTGCTTTTCTTTACATTCTTGCATTATGAAAATTTATCAATTCTTAATTCTTTCCTTTTTCATGATATGTGAGTGAAATCTCCGCTTGTATCGGAATCGAGAAAATAGGTAGATGATGATGATTAAATTCTTGAACGATTCTTAAGTCTTATGAGTTTTGTAAACTTTAGGAAATTGAATTATCGAAAACCTAATTTGAGTGAGATCGATTTCTTTGCTCCAAATTAGAGATCAACGATCGATGATTTAATTTGCTAGAGGCTAGAATTTGAATGATAATCAATGAAAGGATAATGGATAATGATGAAGATACTCTAGTTTCTTCAATATATCCCTAATTCTCATTGATCGTCATCGATCTAGCAACAAATCTTCAATAGATAAGAATTCATAATCATTAGTATTCATCATCACTATCAATTGGATCGATTCCGACAAGTCTCTTTACAAATCTTGATAATTCAAACAATTTGGGACATTTCTTAATTCTTGATTTTAGATCTTTACTTTCCTTATGTTTCTTGAAATGAAAACTCACAAATCTTGAATCAATTTTATTGCAATTTCTTTTATCTTTTAATTTTCGACTCAACTAAAACAATAACGAGTAAATCACACTTTCTCAGTAGACGATCCGCATTCGCTGACGAAACTACAATAGACACCGTCAATTGATTGCGGTATAAATTTCTTTGGTTGTGATCTTTTACACTTCTCAAAACACGATACGAAGATGATTCAATCAGGCCGCATCTGTTTAAACCTTCGATACATGGTGCCATAAATCAACTTGGCATTTTCGGAGAGGTAGACAGATAAAACCAAATAGCATATGCCCCCAAATTCAGGTAAGACGGTCTATGCGGTCCCGTCTCCCGTTTTCGGCAGTAAACAGATTCTAGCATGCCCGGTGGGACCTTTTCCTCTTTCCACTCCACACTTCGTGTGTCGTGTTTCATGAACAAATCACAGTTTAATATGGTTGCCCCTGGAGTCAAGGTACTGAGATTTGGTGTTTTGCTCTCGTGCAGAGAAAAGAAGATCAATGGCTTCCAGCTTCACCAACTGCAAAAGCAACTCTTGCTCCGTCCTACCGGGAGGAGTAACTTACGGGCAAGCGGCTTCCATTTTTGCAATGCCGGTGGAACAGGTGACACATGCCATCGCTGGCTTGTTCTTCGGGACCATGATCCCGCCAACAAGCTTCAGCCTCCCGATGCCATCACAGGAAGCTCCGAGGAAGTCGGTCTTCGATCGGCTTGCAACTATCGCGGCCCCTCTCAACGGGTCGTCCAAGTCTACTACCTCAGTATTCGACAGGCTAAGCCTAAGCTCAAATGGGCCAGCAAGAGGCTCGCAATACCGGAGAAGGCTATCCTAACTCCTGCTGCAGGTGAAGTCATCCAAACTATTTCCCCCACTCGAAATTCAGCCTTCGATAGGTTGACCCTTCCTGCCCAGCGGATGCCAGTCTTTGACAGGCTGGCGCCAATAACAACCTCTCCTCAAAGCAGGGGGCATGACGAAGCTACCCCGACGATAGAGGTGATCCCGGTTACATGACATGCTTGATGTCGTCACTGGCACCGAGTGGGGAAATCTGGGGGCAGTTCCCCTTCTGAACTTACCCCACCAGCTCCAATGGTGGAAGTTGATGCTGCCGTTCCAACTGGGAACAGCTTTGAGCTGCTCAGGAGGGTGCGCAAGAACTTTCCAATTGCCGTACTAAAAAGGTCTCCTCCACCCACTGAAAATGTTACTAAAGCGAAGCTGGAACAGCCCCCTCAGCGGCTGTCCTCCAAAATCCACAGGTCCGGCGAAGAGTCCAAGACTCTGTGATCGACTAAGACTACTCCCGCCAACAGAAGAAAGTGAAGGTTCGACAAGAGGAGGATCATCCCGCCACCATGCTACGGAAGTTGTCGTCTGCAGGGGTGCCTATTGCAGCCCTCTCAACCTCAACCATCCATAAAAGGAGAAGGCCAGAGAATCAACCCCCACCGGTGACAAATTCTGAGTGTGATGGATCCAAACGCCCTAAGTCTGGGGATATGCTAGTGCGCACCGTCAACATAGCTTCCGATAAAGAGGAAAGCCGTGCTTCTGGCGGTCATCGACCACTTACGCGGTCCGTAACAAAGGCTCAGGAGCAACAACAGAAACTCCAGGAGATTCTGACAAAGATGGCCGCACTTACTGGGCAGAAAGAAAGCCCGGAAGCGTCATTGGAACAATGCCAGGAACAAGAAACCGACGCCGAGTTCCTACGAAAGATGCTCGAGAAAAAAGATAAAGAGGCCGCGGAACAAGCGGCTAATATAAAACAAATGGCCCTCCTGTTCCAAGATATGGTGGGCATGATGATCCAGCCGGACCCACCAGCCGAAGATCCCCAAATAATCATTGAAAACGACAGAAGGGGGACATCAAACCCGCTTCCGACTTTATCAGTAGCTAGAGAGGAGACGATCTCGAAAGCTGTGCTTGATGACTACATAGCTCAACAAATATGAGCTCATTAGGCAAGCGAAGCCGCTGGCCAAGTCGTCAGAACTGGACGACCCTATCCAAACTGGTACGATAAAATTAAGTACCTGTCGGGATATACGATCCCTAAATTTCATGTGTATAAGGGGACAGGCAACTGCCATCAGCACGTCCTTCAGTTCAGGGCTCTATGCGGCAATACTGGAGGTGACGACAAATTGCTATTTCGCCAGTTCGTCGGTAGCTTAGCGGAGACGGCATTTGAATGGTATTCGGAGCTTCTGAATGACTCTATCAAAACATTCACAGAAATGGAGTTGCTATTCACCCAGCATTTTGCAAGCGCCAGCGAACGCACCCCGATCATGGCATTTGTCACGACCCGAAGGTACAGAACGTGACCGACACTTAAATTACGAAGCGTTTAGAGGCGCAACGTAATCTAAGTAAGCTGAAGCCCAAAAATCTAAACCATATAAAAGAAGAAGTAAAGGAAAACATGTAGAAAACAAGTTTAAAAGCAACATCCAATTTTCTCAAAAATTTTGGCAGAGTCTCCTTTGTAAAAATTGGCCCCAAACGGGTACAAACAAGAATAATATATATACAAATAATAAAAAGCATCCCCAAGCAGGAGCTAGCTCTACGCCAACAGGCGGAACAACCACACCAAGCACAAAAATATACAACGCCAAAGGGCGAGGCTCAAAACTCAAAAGAAAACAAATCCACCAAACCATAATAATACATGCGCGACTCTAAGGTCGAAATAAATAACTGGTCCTTTAAACTTATTAAGTAATACAAGTTTGGTTGATGGAGCTTACTAGATACAAATGAAATAATAAAAGTACAACGGCGGTTCAGATACAAGTGAACCAACCTACCGTGCAAATCACCCTGAAAGAAATAATGTGTCAGCAAGCTGCCAAGGAAACATGTACATCGAACCTGTAAAAAAATTTGGCACAACGGGGGTGAGTTGCCAACTCGTGAGTAGAAGAAATCTGCGAAAAGAAATCGAATGCACGACGCTGTCCTAGGTCATAATAATACACTACTATAACACTAGTCATCTAATAATGGCAGGGTAATAAACTACGTGTAAGTGCAAATGCTCCGTGCTCGTGTCAGTGCCTCAAATAGTAATATGTCATGTGAATGAGTATGCATGCACCATGAATGTAAAACAAACAATCATGAAATCTGGATATATCTGTATAAGAAATCTTTAACCTTTATCTTGGTAAAATTGGTATAGAAATCTGAAATACCATCGATGAAATCCATGAAAATCCGTGTCAAGAATCGACACAAAAGAAGTAAATCTCAAGTCTCAATACCTCACAGTCTCAATATCTTATAGTCTCAATATCTCGGGCTCCGTCAGTCCGGATCGGCCCATATCATCAAATCTCACGACAATGATCGGTATCCTCCGGATATCCGCCGTGCCAGACATCACCAGTAGGTAGTCTTCCCCTACCAGGCTCATCGTCTACAACTCGATCTTCTTGTCCCGGAGTACCATACCGGGCCCACCATGTACCGGAGACGGTTCATCCACTCCTCGAATCGGGTCTCGAAATCCAACAGAAAACATGAAAACTCATGGTGGACGACACATACATCACGAGAAAACCGCAACTTATATTTTAAAAAGAGAGGAGGAGAGAGAGAAGTTTTTATATATATTATTGCGGTTTTTCCCCAAAATCCAGAAATCTCATTGAAATCCAAAATCCCAATATCATGAGTAAGCAAATGATAAGTGTCTGCATAATCCCCACAATACTGCATGATAACATGAAAATGTGAATGCATGAAATGTCTAAGTAATTAATGCAATGTCTAGACTAACACCTGAGAGTAATCACAATATTATATTGATCTAACCTTTAGTTGATTCTACCAATTAAAGATAATATGTTCTAAAGTGTACGTGACATAGCAATTACCGATGATGATGTGTGTGAGCCGGTAAATAAGTGTATGTGGAATATGCGCATCATCGGTAATGGTGCTGGTGTCCTAACAGGCAGAGTTTCATACTGAATAAAGAAACGTATGTACGAACATGCAACTTGATGATTACGATCTGAATGTAAAGATGAATGTTTATTAACCACTCATTAGTAATATACATGTCTAACTACAACTAAATGATTCGAGCCTAAACTAATATCTATCTAACCCCCTAAGAAACTAAACTAAAGAAACTAGTCGATCAGAAATAGGAATCCACCTAGGGTCTAAGTCCATCTCTCTAATAGTCGACGATCCAGCCTCAATAGCGTCACGTACGTAGTACGACTTCGTCGAATCAAGAGTGCGGATCAATCATCACATCTATGCCTCGTACGGTAAAATCCATCGTACGACATCCTAATATCGAGGTACGGGTCAAGTATCACCTACGTACATCATCATTCGTTTAATATCATCGTCAAATAATGTCATGATCAAAGGTACTGTACTGTAATCGCATACATCCCAATATCATCAATCATATATCATTGCCAGCATAAATATACATCGTCAATTTATCCCCAGAAATATCATGTCACACATATCATATCGTGATTAAGTCACACTTATATCATATCGTAATCAAGTCACACATATATGATATCGTAATCAAGTCACACATATATCATATCGTGATTAAGTCACACTTATATCATATCGTAATCAAGTCACACCTATATCATATCGTGATTCAGTCACAGGTTACAGTCCGGTTTCTATTTTAGAGTCTCATGTACCCCAATATCATCACCACCCATTATTGTTTATGCATACGTATCCATTATCTCATTTTCTAATGATCCGCTAACATCATAACACGACTGTATAGCCAAGAAATCACGGCATCAAGCCCAGTTATATTGTTTCATCCCCATGTATCATATCACATCCTTGTATCACATATACATGTTGTGTGTATATATATATACATACACATAGTTCTATATATATACACACATACACATATACACCAAGTCAAGTCTCTGTGTGTGCGTGTGCGTGTGTCTACCTGAAACCTATGAATCTCCTCCAAGATATTCATCCTCTGATAAGGTCTTTCTAAATCAGTTTAGTCCAACCTAAGGTCATTACTAGGGTCCTACTCACCAAGAATCTAAGGTCACGTCTGGCTTCCTAATGACAATAAGTAATATTCCTATTCTATGTTTGCGGGGGTGCTAAACGCCATCCACCCGACTTCTCCCATAGATATACATCTACTCACCTGGTCATTGTCTGCCGAAAACGATGTCGCCCTCCTCTTCTTCCTCGTCCAAAGTCCACGTGAGGGGTACCTATATGCAAACACATATAATATCATAAACTGAATCACGAACAAAACCAAAACGACGCACGAAACGCGCATAGGTTAAAACCTATGACCCGCTCATGCAAAAGAACCAAATATCGCTCGATATCGGTGTACAAACGCCGATTGATCGAGATAAAACACCAACAAACAACTCGTAGTTTTCAACTCATTACTTATAATATAAAACATGATTTAATTCATCGAAACCCTAAAATCGATCAAATCGTCCGATTTCGTAAAATCCGAAAACGCCAATTTACCGTTTTACTTCAAAACTTGATGTTGAAATGAAACTAATGGTCATAATGCTCATTAAATAGCATAACTAAATTATAGAAACCATTACTATATTTTTAACACCCTAATTTGTATTAAATTGAAATTCTAGTTTCCAAACTTGCCCGATTTCGATACTTTTAAGCAAAATTTCACAATTTCACTTCTAGACTTGATTTTTCATGAATTAACTTATTAAACTACAATTCGTGATGATAATAATATAATTAAACCATGATTAAATTTTAAATCTCATTTATTTAGGAATTTCTAAAATCTAGTTAGCAAAAACAGCATTTTTATCACAATTTTCTATTATCAACTTCAAATTAGTAACTAAGTTAGGTTTTTCATTCCGATAACATGTTAATATTCTCATTAAAACTACAATCTAATGATAAAAACATTAATTAGAATTTTATATCACCAATATATATGTTTTATAATATCTAGTTAGCTAAATTGCTTAATTAAAACAATTTTGAATGAACAAATTATTATTCAACAATTATGCAAGATTTTTCTATTCTAAAAATGTTAAACTAGCTATTATAACCCCACTTAATTAATAAAAACCATAACTTGATTTTATAAACCCTAACTTGAATTTTGAAACTTGAAATTGAAACCACAATTTATTTTGCAATTAAGCTAGATTAAGAAAGCAAACAACAATTTAACTATGGTTTAGGATTTTATACCTCAAGGGTTGTGAATCAACATGAAAACTTAGCTTCCCAAAAATGCTAATTTGCTCCAAGAACCAAGCTAAAATGAGCAAGGAATGGTGGGTAGGAATTAAATTAGGGATTTATGGATTTTTATTTGAATTTTTGTAGGATTTTTTGAAGGGAAATTAAGTTGTAAAAATGAGGGGCTGCCATAGGGTGAGGGCCGGCCATGGAGGGAGGTTGGGGAGGAGAGTGAGAAAAGTGTATAGAAAAGTGTAGAAGGTTTCACAAAATATCACTCAATTAAGTCTTTTCATGAATTAACAAAAATTCTTTATTTTCCTAACTCCATTTAACCTAGAATAGTCTAGAACCATGGAAAATTTTGAAAATGAATTTTGCATGAAACATACTTGATTCCAATATGCAATGGTTCACTTTTGTAAATTAAACCCATTCAAGTTTGTAATTTACACTAATTTAGTGTAGAAATAAAGCTTATGTTAATATTTAAAATAATTAATTTAGGAAAAATATTTAATTAAACTAAAAATTTATAAGTGACTAAGTAAACATCATTTACTAGTAATTACATAATTAAAATAGGTCTTTTAAAAATTTATAATGAAAAATAATTACGGTTTAGTTTTACGAAAAATACGTTTTACTTTACTGAAAATCATAAAATTCACTTAAAGAATTTTATTTATTTAATTATTTTTAAAAACGTTACAATCTTCCCCCCTTTAAGAAATTCGGTCCCCGAATTTAAATTAAAACTCCCCCCAAATTACTAAGGCATTCAACCAAAACACTCTAATCGTCGGGGCTTCGAAATCATCAATACATAACTAAAATCAACTCCGTCAAGTATAACGCAATTATCGGAGTTATGGTGAAAATAAAATATCAAAAACCAATACAAAAACCAATATAATATACGTCAAAACTATAACTTATATATAGTGCGTATCGTAATAAAATCGTCCAAACATCTGGACAAAGAAGCATGCAAGAACCCCTTTTGAAAATCGCCCTGTGATGCACGTGTCACGGCATAAGTAGCGGACGTTTATTTTTTTAAAAAAATAGCTATACATATATATCTTTTATTTAACATACACATCCCGCCTGGTTACTAAATCAAATAGTAATGATTATAAAAACATACTGCTCAAACTGAAATCAATCCCAATCACATCATAAAAATATCATGTGCGTCCGGTGCGCACTGAAATCGAAACCAAATACAGATGCAACGAATACACATAAAAACAAAACTGAGTGCAACAGGTGTGCACCAAAAATATCTGTCAAGTGCAACGGGCGTTCACGACTCTAATATCAGGTGCATCCAATCTGCACAAAACCCCGATTTAGTGCATCTGGTGTGCACAAAATCGCATCAAGTGCGCCAAGTGTGCGAAAGAATCTCAATCAGGTGTACATGGTGCACGAAAACATACACCGAATATCAAAATCGAAATCACAGTACGAAAGTGCATGAAAACTAGGTCGAAGCATATGTCAAAATCATGTGTAACCCATATGCACGAAATCAAATCAAAATCTCAAAATGTATAAAACCAAATCGAGTGCACTGTGTATGTACAAAACAACATCAATACAACTGATATATGAAACACGAATAGAATGTAATGAATGTACACATAAGAAATACCAATCGTAGAACAAAATCCTCAAAATACCAAAATCCAAACAACGGAAATATGAAATTCAAATCACCAAATCACAATCATAAACACTATCGTCAATGTGCGCCTCCTTCCTCTGATGTCGACTGCTTCGAACTCGTCTCTTCATAGGTGCGCCGACTGCGCTACCAACGACAATACTCATCTCTAGAGTCTCCCACGTAATCTATCCCTTCACCTGATATCCGGACTATATTAAACTTTTCGATCGATTCATCAAAATCCATAATTTCACGAGAGCTCAACACTCAAGTACAGTTTAAAAATATCCAGTACATACCCCAGCATCTGCGGACCAGCCGTAGAAGGGCAAACCCAAGCTTCACTAATGGCACCGCGGAACTGCCGTAAACCCTAAGGTTCAAAGGCGTTCTCGTGGTCATTATGTCGAGTTAGGGTTTCATTCTTCTAGAGGGTCCATAGAAATACCTGCATGTTCTTCCGAATACCTTAAACTTGGGAAAATGGGTTTCTGACAATCGTTCGAATCCTTTAACTTCGTCTGGACAGCATGTGAATACCCTTCGTCCGCACGCTAAACAATACTTCAATCCTCAAGAATAAATGATACCCTAATGGTCATCACATACGATCCGCAGCTCCCTCTTCCCGTGCGACCGTTGTAACAGAAACCACCCTCCGATATCGACGAAGATAGATCAAAGGAACGAATGAAATATGGTGCAAAGAAATGTACATTCTAAGGCTCCGTAAGCAGAGTAGCGTATCGTAAGTATGCCGCGGATCATACCCACGGTACGTCACTCTACCTAAGTCACCTACTCCATCAACCAAGGGTCACCTTAGACTTATACAAGGTTAAACCTAGCGCTCTGATACCAACTTTATCACGACCCGAAGGTACAGAACGTGACCGGCACTTAAATTACGAAGCGTCTAGAGGCGCAACGTAATCTAAGTAAGCCGAAGCCCAGAAATCTAAACCATATAAAAGAAGAAGTAAAGGAAAACATATAGAAAACAAGTTTAAAAGCAACATCCAATTTTCTCAAAAATTTTGGCAGAGTCTCCTTTGTAAAAACTGGCCCCAAACGGGTACAAACAAGAATAATATATATACAAATAATAAAAAGTATCCCCAAGCGGGAGCTAGCTCTACGCCAACAGGCGGAACAACCACACCAAGCACAAAAATATACAACGCCAAAGGGCGAGGCTCAAAACTCAAAAGAAAACAAATCCACCAAACCATAATAATACATGCGCGACTCTAAGGTCGAAATAAATAACTGGTCCTTTAAACTTATCAAGTAATACAAGTTTGGTTGATGGAGCTTACTAGACACAAATGAAATAATAAAAGTACAACGGCGGTCCAGATACAAGTGAACCAACCTACCGTGTAAATCACCCTGAAAGAAATGATGTGCCAGCAAGCTGCCAAGGAAACATGTACATCGAACCTGTAATAAAATTACAACGGGGGTGAGTTGCTAACTCGTGAGTAGAAGACATCTGCGAAAAGAAATCGAATGCACGACGCTGTCCTAGGTCATAATAATACACTACTATAACACTAGTCATCTAATAATGGCAGGGTAATAAACTACGTGTAAGTGCAAATGCTCCGTGTTCCCCTCCGAATGGCGGTCGACGACGCGAGGACGTCTTGCCTAAGATTCGGGGCAGATGCTATATGGTTTTATCCGTCCACCTCTCCGAAGATGCCAAGTTGATTTATGGCACCGTGTATCGGAGGTTTAGACGGATGCGGCCGATGTAGCAGACTTCGTCAGATTCCCCCTCGCTTGTGGGGTTTTTGATTGTGGGGACGCTCTTCCTTGCAGGCGCAAGCCCCTGCAGTTAATTACGCTACCGCATCGCGGTAGCCACTTTCTCCTTCTCCAGAATTTCACTTCGTGTCGTGTGTGGATGTTTTGTTTGTGGTTGCCCGTGGATTGTATACGGTGACTGAGTAATGCTGTTGCCCGTAGGACGTTGATTAGTCCAAATCCGTATTTACTTAGATTTGGGTTTGGTGTTTTTAGTTTAAGGATACGTTAGCCGTATTGCGGCTAAGATCAACTTAAACGTTCGTTAAGGATACGTTAGTCCTATTTGAGACTAAGATCAACTTAACGTGGTGATCCATTTATTATGTGGCCGTCAGGACTCGTCACCTCTCTGATGTCTTTGAAGAATTACAACGATAGGTGTCAGAGGAGTTCAGAGATGTACCCTTGAACCAAAGTTGATTTGGAGTTTTATAGTCCATTTGAATGTTTAAGGATACATTAGCCGTATTTGGGGCTAAGATCAACTTAAACGGGACCGTTTACATCCGGCAAAAGAGCGTTTGGAGGCTCTATTGTTCCAGTTTAGGGACGTGGTGGTCCGTGTTCCAGTTTTAGGGACATAGTGGTCCGTATTCCAGTTTAGGGACGTGGTGGTCTATGTTCCAGTTTAGGGACGTAGTGGTCCGACATTAGTTTAAGGACGTTTCGGTCCACGAATTTAAGGACCCCGCAGTCCATATTCATGTGTAGTCGTTGGGACCCGTCGCCTCTCTGACGTCGTTGAAGGATTACAACAATGGGTGTCAGAGGAGTTCGGAGATGTACCTTCGAACCGGATGTAAATTGATTTAAGAGAGCAGCTGTGCTCAGTCGATTTAATTTGAGGACTTACGGCCATGATTGGGCTAAGTCCAGTTTCAACATTTTTTGTCTTTGGCCTGTGCTAGGGCTTTACCCCCTTTTAGTAATGCACTGCATTATTCTTGTTTTGGTCGGGCTTTTCTCTTTAATAATGCAGAGCATCTATTTTTTTTGTTTGGGCTTTGCCCCCCCTTTTTTTTATGCATAGCATTTTTTTATTAGGCCTGTTAGGCCTTTTAATTAGGCTCTGTCCCTTTTCTTTAATAATGCAGAGCATTAACTCTTTGACAGTGCCTCACGTGGCTTGTCAGGCGCTTTGCGCCAAGTAATGAGCACAAACTCATATGGTGGTGACACGTGTCACGCTCTGGTGAGCGCAAGCGCAACAGCGCAGTGCACTGTGTCAGTGCGCTGCGCTACTGCGCTATTGACACGTGGCGCTTCCTGGTGGCTTGCGCCAAAATAGGAGCGCAATAGCGCAGTTCTTGCAAGTGCAGAGCACTGTTTTATCTTTTGATCGATTTTAAATCAAAGAAAAACAAGTTTTTCTTGTTTTCAAGGAACCAATGGTTCATAAGCAAGTGCAAAGCACTATTATTAGTTAGTTTTCTTTCTTATTGAAGATCATTGATCTTGTTCTTAGATCAATGATCTGTTTTTAAGAGAATTTTCTCTTTTTCTGAAGGTTTGTACCTTTTTGTTCTTGAGGAGTTCTTCAGAGTTCTCTTTTTTTTCTCTCAGAAAATATTCATGCCTTTGAATTGAGGTCTAGGGGTCTTTTTATAGTGCCCATAAATTAGTTAAATTTGTTAGAGAGATTTTTTTATGAGTGATTTGGGGAATTTCCCCCACCGTTGGATCTTTGATCCAAGGGCTTCTGTTTTACAGAAGAAATTCTTCTTGTTTTAACAAGAACAGAAAGATTTCTTTAAAATTTTAATTCTGTTTGGCGCAAATGCCCAGCGTGTGACACGTGTCGCGCAGCGCAACTCCGCTATCGCATCTGCGCTGACACGTGTCGCGCAGCGTACAGCGCAGCGCAACTGCGCTGACACGTGTCGCGCAGCGCAGCGCTTGTGCAAAAGCGACTGCGCTGACACGTGTCGCGCAGCGCTTGCGCAACTAAACCTTTGCTTCTTTAATTTTGTTTTTTTAACAGAGCCTTGCTCTGATTGGATGCGCTGTCTTGGACGCTGCGCTGACGTATCAGCTTCTGATACGTGGCGCTTTGCGCGCAGCGCAAAGGATCTGAAGCGTTGCTTCATTTATTAAAGTTTAAATTTTCAAAGCAAAGCTTTGCTCTGATTGGGGGAAGATGAAGCGTTGCTTCATCTCCCGCCTCGGAATTTGAACAGAGCTTTGCTCTGATTGAGGTAAACAAATGCCCCCCCACCGTTGCGCTTACGTGGCGCCAAACGTGAGCGCAACGGTGGCGGAATTCCAACCATTGCGGCAACTTTGGAAGCTGAAAGGGCACTTGATGCCTATAAATAGGACCTTTGGTCCTCAACAGATGATTATCATCCTTAAGACTTTTACTTTCAAAACTCCAGAGCTTTGCTCTTGCCTTTAGGAACTCTCAGAGTTAAATTTTCCTCAAAAGAAACTTTATAGGTAAAAATTAACCTTGAATTAAATTAATTTCAATTAATAGAGCTTTGCTCTCATAGATCTTTGATCTAAAGAAAACCCTTCTGGGGTTTCACCAATAGAGCCTTGCTCTCAAGAATCTGTTTCAGGGTTTCTTGACCCATGAACAGAACTTTGCATCTTTGTCAAGACATAGATCTCTTTGATCTAAAAATGAGATGAACTCTTAAGAGTTTGAGTATGGATAATGAAAATTAAAAATGGAGTTTTGTATTTAAAGGATTATATCATCTTTTAATAATAATGATCTCAGAGTTCTTGGGGGACTTCTTCAAATTTCCATTATTATGGCATCTGATAGGCGTCACCCCTATTCGTAGAGCATTGCTCTCGAGGAGTTTAACTCTTTGTGCTCATTTTTTAACTAGAATTCGCCTAATCAGTCGGTCTGCTAATTTTGCTGATCTTCTTTCACAGGAACAATGGACGCCCATATGTATGCTCTTAACGAGATTATCTCTTATGCGGACATACGCCGACTTGGCCGCTCTCAAAATCGAGAGTTCACAAACGCGGAGTGTGCTGAAATCATGAGCCGCTTCGACGCGTACAACGGTCCTCTGCTTCCCCGGCGTTCCTCCCTTCTTAAGCTTATCGTGGGAGCCATCTGGGAAGCGCTTCCCCTGTTCTGTTCCGGTGTGCCGCTTAGGGCGCTGGATGCCGCTGAGGATAAGGTGCACTCGGTGTACCTGTTGAACTTTATCTCAAAGAGATGGTGAGACAGTCTTATCGATCTCTTGCACAAGGTCTTTCAACAGTCTGCCATACTCGCTGCTTATCGGAGGGTGGAAGACATCTGGGGGGACCCTGACGCTTGTGCTCGCGAAAGAAAGCACACTAGGATGGTCCGCGAGGCTTGGAAAGTCATAGATAGGGTCGCTTTTGAATTCCTAAATCCATGCCCTGGATCTGAGGTTATTCCATTGTAACTTTCGTTTATTGTTTTTATGACTGTAAGAATTTCGGGCAATATTAATGGAATTTTTTTTTATCCCAGCTTGTCTTTATTATATATCTTTTGTCTTGAGTCTTTTTGCCCATGCATGAATGAATGTGTCTTGAACGCTTGATTAAATGTAAATCGGATGCTCTTTCTGTTGCTTTTCTTCTTTCTCAGCATGTCGTCACAATTAGCAGGTAATAGAGTAAGCTTCTTGATTTCTTCACGAGATAGCGAGGGCTTAGGCCGCAGGTTCAGATCTGCCGCCTAAGACTTTTCAACTCTATGAGCCTTGAGGGTCTCGTACAGATTTTTCTCCCTATGGATCGAGGGGATCTCGTAGGTGGGTTTTTCTCCTTAGGGATCGTGAGGATTCCTAAGTGTGGTTTTCTCTTATAAGTCGTAAGGATCCCATAAGAGAATTTTTCCCTCTTATGAGTCGAGAGGACCCGTAAGCGGTTGTTTCCCTCCTTGTCGAAACTCGACTTTGGAGAGTAAGACCCGTGAATAGTATGCAAGAGACCATTTTAGATCGACTTGCAGGGTCCCATTGTTCAGAAAGCAAGTTTTTAATCCCTGCTGACTGAGGCTTCATCTTGCAATTTGAGACGAATCGGGAATTTTCCCGCGGAGATGCTGGTTTCTCTGTGAGCCGACGCGAATCAGGAGGCTCTCGTCAAAGATTGTTTGTTTCCCTGAGTCGAAGGATTTTGCTAAGGATTATTTGTTTCCCTAGCGCCAAGGATTATTTGTTTCCTTGGGGTTGAAACGAGTCGAGGATTTCCCACGGAGGCACTGGTTGCTCTGCGAGTTGACGCGAATCAGGAGGCTCTCGTCAAGGAGTGTTTGTATCCGTGAGTTGAGGTGTTTGCGAAGGATTATTTGTTTCCCTAGCGCCAAGGATTATTTGTTTCCTTGGGGTTGAAACGAGTCGAGAATTTTCCATGGAGGCACTGGTTGCTCTGCGAGTCGACGCGAATCAGGAGGCTCTCGTCAAGGAGTGTTTGTATCCGTGAGTTGAGGTGTTTGCTAAGGATTATTTGTTTCCCTAGCGCCAAGGATTATTTGTTTCCTTGGGGTTGAAACGAGTCGAGAATTTCCCACGGAGGCACTGGTTTCTCTGCGAGTCGACGCGAATCAGGAGGCTCTCGTCAAGGAGTGTTTGTATCCGTGAGTTGAGATATTTGCTAAGGATTATTTGTTTCCCTAGCGCTAAGGATTATTTGTTTCCTTGGGGTTGAAATGAGTCGAGAATTTCCCACGGAGGCACTGGTTGCTCTGCGAGTCGACGCGAATCAGGAGGCTCTCGTCAAGGAGTGTTTGTATCCGTGAGTTGAGGTATTTGCTAAGGATTATTTGTTTCCCTAGCGCCAAGGATTATTTGTTTCCTTAGGGTTGAAACGAGTCGAGAATTTCCCACGGAGGCACTGGTTGCTCTGCGAGTCGACGTGAATCAGGAGGCTCTCATCAAGGAGTGTTTGTATCCGTGAGTTGAGGTATTTGCTAAGGATTATTTGTTTCCCTAGCGTTGGGATGAACCGTTGGAATTTGACTTCGTTTTCTGGCGGATCCTGTTGGGAAAGTATGGTTTCCTCTTCGTTTACGCCCTTGGATTATATACAGGGATCGATGTGATCTTAACTGTAGGGCCAAAGTTTTATCATTTCTTTTTCTTTTTATTTCCGCGATGCTCTATCATTTCAGCTTTTATATCGCGAAGGTTGCGATTGCCCAATCATTTCGGCTATTTTTCACGGTGCCCAATCATTTCGGCTGTTTATTTTATTTTTACTCGCTGCTTTTTATTGCGAGTTGCCTAATCATTTCGGCTATATTTTTTTTATTTTTACTCACTGCTTTTTATTGCGAGTTGCCCAATCATTTCGGCTATTTTGCACGCATACATTTTTACTCGCTGCTTTTATTGCAAGTTGCCCTATCATTTCGGCTATTTCGTATGCATGTGCAGCCTACTGGCTTTTCGCCGTAAACCTGAAATTGGACACCGATTTCGGCATCAGCACCGCTACAACTGGGATATTGCCAGGAGCGAATCATCATCTGCCTCTGTCGATGTCGAACAAAGGTGGCTTAGCGACCAGGGTTAGGGTCCTGTCGACTAAGGCTTTTGACTTCATGAGCCGTAAGGGTCTCACGATGTTATTTCTCCCTACAAGTCGTGAGGATCTTGTAGGTGTGTTTTCTTCTTAAGAATCGTGAGGATTCCTAAGTGTTTGTTCCTCTGTAAGTCGTAAGGATCCTACAAGAGGATTTTCTCCTTGTAAGTCGAGAGGACTTATAAGGGTTATTCACCATGCGAACATATCCCCAGTCTCGGATGGGACTTAGTTAGGGAAATGTTTATTCGCGCCTGTGGATTGTATACAAGGGTCAGTATTGAGCCACTTGTAGGGCAATATTGGAAGTTTGTGGGGGTTTGCTTAAGCACAGGTTTAGGTCTCTGTAACTTAAGACTTTCAAATCTTATGAGCCGTGAGGGTCCCATAAGAGAGTTCTCCTCACGAGTCGTGAGGATCTCGCGAGTGTATTTTCTCCCTAGGAATCGTGAGGATCCCTAAGTGTGTTGCTCCCTTGTGAGTCGTAAGGATCTCACGTAGGTGGTTTCTCCTTACAAGGTCGAGAGGATCTTGTAAGTGTTCTTTTAACGAGGTTGCGCCCTTTCGGGTTTTCACAAACACTCGCCGGTAGTCCTGCTGTTTTTACTCATGGAGCGCTTTCGGGTTTTCATCCGTGCCCATTTTGCTTGTGGACATACCGTTTTTTTTATTCTTTTTCTTTTTATATACATTTTTCCACGAGGTCGCGCCCTTTCGGGTTTTCACGAACACCCGCCGGTAGTCCTGCTGTTTTTACTCACGGAGCCCTCTCGAGTTTTCATCCGTGCCCTTTTTGCTTATGTACATACCGTTTTTATTTATATATATATATATATATATATATATTTTTAGCCTACGGATGCTGCGGTATTAGTTTTAAGGACGTTTCGGTCCGTTATTAGTTTAAGGACGTTTCCGTCCGTCGTTAGTTTAAGGACGTTTCGGTCCATCATGGAGAAGGCCGGCTACTGCTTATAAAGCTTGAGCTTAGGAAGATAGCGAGCGGACATAGTTGTCGTCATCTATCATTGACCTAAGCTGCGGCTCATTAAGCGTAGTATTTGTTTAGGAAGCGACCGTTTATTGGCCTTAAAGGCCTTTCACCGTGCATGTCCATGAGTAGATAGGCCTCACCCTGGTAGACCTTGTCTATGATGTACGGGCCTTCATAGTTTGGCTCAAACTTTCCCCGCTTGGCGCGATTGGGGATCATACGCCTTTTGACCACAAGCACGAGTTCGCCTTGGCAGAATGTCCTCGGCCAGGTCAATCTTTCGTATGAGCGCATCATCTTTGCTTTATAAGCTTCCAGATTTTGTTGCGCTATGAGCCGTGTTTCTTCAAGGGCATCAAGCTTCTCAAGCCGAAGGTGAGCATTTTCTTCGTCCGTCAGCTCGTAGTGGACTGCCACTCGTAGAGAGGGTAACTCTATCTCGAGGGGGAGTACTGTTTCCGTCCCAAATACCAACGCGTACGTCGTTGTGTTCGTGGCCGTCTTGAACGTGGTTCGATACGCCTAAAGAGCCTCTTGCAGTCTCTCGTGCCAGTCTTTCTTATTTCGGGAGACCGTCTTTTTCATGATTTTTGTTAGGGTCTTGTTGAAGGCTTCAGCTAGACCGTTGGCTCGCGGATTATAAACCGAGGAATACCTCCAGTCTATATTATGCTGTTGCGCAAAGCGGCTGATCTTGTGACTTCTGTAGGCTGGCCCGTTATCGGAGATGGTCCGTCGTGGAGTTCCAAATCGATATATGACATGCGTCTTGAAGAAATGGAGGATATTCTACGTCTTCACTTCCCTCAGTGGTACTGCTTCTGCCCATTTGGAGAAGTAGTCGGTTGTCGCTAGGATGAAACGATGTCCCCTAGACGATGCTGGTTCGATAGGGCCGACTATGTCAGTTCCCACATTTCGAACGGCCAACTAGCCACCGTTGGATGTAATGGATTTGGATGTTGGTGGATGAAGTCTCCATAGATTTGGCATGAGTGACATTGCTTCGCATATTCGAGGCAATCTTGAATCATCGTGGGCCAGTAGTAGCCCATCCGTTTGTTCTTTAACTTCATCTTTGGGCCTGCTTGGTGAGAACCGCAGAGTCCGTCATGAACTTCCTGGACGACCCTTTTCGCTTCGTCAGGTCCTAAGCATCTCAGCCACAGAGAATCAAATGACCTCTTGTACAGAGTATCATTGACGAAGGCAAAAGACAGAGCTCGTTTCATGAACTGATGTCTTGTGGACGCTTCTTCAGGCAATCGGTGGGACTTAAAGTAATCTACGAAGACTTTCCTCCAATCCTCAGCCTTTTCCCGGTCTTCTATTTACAAGGTCGTCTGTTCAGTCACTCCCTTCTCTTCGGATGATTCCGAAGATATTTTTGCCGGGGCCAGCACTCGACGGCTTTGTACCACGATTCTAACGTCATCGAGGTTCTCGTCAGCCAGTTCTTTAGCAAGTTTGGCCAACACATCTGCTTTGCTGTTTTCCGCGCGCGGTATATTCTCCAAAGTATAGGAGGAAATTTGGGTCAACAGTTGTTGCACCTTTTTCCCGTACTTCACCATCTCCGGTTTGCACGTTTGGTAGTCGCCGTTTACTTGACTAACGACCAGTTGGGAATCTCCATATATGAGGAGGTTTTCAATCCCCATGTCGATGGCGATCTTGAGGCCTGCTATCAGAGCTTCGTATTCGGCTTCATTGTTTGTCCTCGGCTCTGTTAAGGAGAAAGCGAAGCGCATTATCCCTCCTTGTGGAGTCACGAAGATGAGGCCTACCCCCGATTTGATTATAGGGGTACTTTGTTTGCGCTTTTTCATGGAAGATGCTCCATCGAAATAAAGTTCCCATTGGGTATCACCATCGTCGATCGCGTCAAACGCATGTTCGTCTGGCAAATCGCAATTCAAAGGAGAATCGGAGAGTATCGGGTGCTCAGCAAGGAAGTCGGCGATGGCCTGTCCTTTCACTGCCTTGAGAGGTTGATACGTTATCGAGAACTCTATCAAGAGCAGAGCCCATTTAGCGAGTCGACCTGTCAATATAGCCTTCGACATCAAATATTTAAGAGGGTCCACCTTCGAAATGAGACGGACTTCATGCGCCAACGCATAGTGCCTGAGCTTTGTTATCGCAAAGATCAACGCCAGGCAATGTTTTTCAATGGGAGAGTAGTTGCTTTCTGCCCCCATAAGAACTCGACTCAGGTAATAGAGAGCTCTTTCTTTCCCCTGATCATTCTCTTGCGCCCATAATGCGCCTAAGGAACCTTCAAGGGAGGTTGTATAAAGAATGAGAGGTTTTCCCTTAACTGGAGCAGCCAACACTGGTAGGTTCTGCAGGTAGTGTTTAATTTCGTCCAGCGCGCCCTGGCATTTTTGATCCCAGACGAATGGAGTTCCCTTCTTCATCATGTGACTGTAAGGGCGGCACTTGCCAGAGAGGTTGGCTATAAATCGCCGAATATATGCGAGCTTTCCTTAGAGAGACCGCAACTGTTTGAGAGTTCTCGGCGGAGGCATTTCCATGATCGCCTTGATCTTAGATGGATCTATTTCGATGCCTCGGTGTCGGACGATGAATCCCAGGAATTTACCAGAAGAAACTCCGAATGCATACTTGAGAGGGTTCATCTTCAAGTTGTATTGTCGAAGGCGCTGAAATACGGTCTTCAGATGCTCGAGATGTTCCTCGTATGATTTGCTTTTAACCACGAGATCGTCGATATAACATTCGACGATTTCGTGTATGAGGTCATCGAAGATCTTCGTCATGGCTCTCTGGTAAGTGGCACCGGCGTTCTTTAATCCGAAGGGCATCACTTTATAACAGAATATTCCCAAAGGAGTCCGAAAAGCGGTGTGCTTCTGGTCTTCGGGATGCATTTTTATCTGATTATATCCTGATGAGCCGTCCATGAAGGAGAAAACCTCATGAGTGGACGTATTATCTATCATCAGTTCGGTGACGGGCACCGGGAAATCATCCTTCGGGCAGGCTTTGTTGAGATCCCGAAAGTCCACGCATATGCGCACCGTCCCATTTTTCTTCATCACCGGAACGATGTTAGCGATCCATTTAGGATATTGAACCTCCTGGACAAAGCCAGAGTCGATTAACTTCTTGACCTCGGCGTTGATGCTCATCTCAAGCTCGAGCCGCATTCTTCTTGGTGCCTGTTTGACTGGCTTGACGCCTGGGGATATTGCCAATTTATGCACAGCAACTTCTGGATCTAGTCCCGGCATTTCGGAATAGTTCCATGCGAATCAATCTTTATGCTGTACAAGGACGTCTCTTAATGCAGCCACCCTTTCATCAGATGGTAGCTCGCGGACAAATGTCGGTCGCGGATCGTTCGCCGTTCCCAACTCAATTTTCTTAAGGTTATCTGCAGTAGTATGTATTCTATCCTCCAGTTCTTTCGGCGCTGGCGGAAATTCTGAGATCACCTCATCATTGCTATTTTCGAAGCACCAGGGAAGGCTGTCCATGTTCTCGGGCTCTTCTTTTAATATTGTTATCATGTGACAAGTGCGAATCCGCTTCCAATCCCAATGTGGAGTTGGTTCTGTTCTTGTGGCTTTGGGTTTGTGCTTCTGTGGCGGCGCTACCCTCCAGTTGTCCGACAGAGCGAATTTGCCAAGCTGATACTGATCTTCAATCCAATTCTTGAAGGTGAAGTAATCTTCAAGAGGATGCCCTATTACTCGATGGTAAGAGCAATAGTTTGGGTCAGAGACTTCGCCTGCTTGTTCGGGGTTTTTGGACTCTGGCAGTGTAAGCATTTGATGTTTTAGAGCAAGATCAAGTATCTTCTTCATTTTGTCCCGAGGAAACGAGTATGCTCGACCCATTTTCTTCATGAGGGATAGATCGGAACCGCTCATTTCTTGTTTGCGCGGCTTCTTAGTCCCGCTTTGTTGCTGTTGAGCGCTTTTTTGGCCTTTCGACTTGTTTCTGCCTCTACATCGAGCCTTTTTTATAACAGGTTGACAGGGGACAGCACTTTCATCTTTGACGGCCTGTTGGAGGAGGCGCTGCGTTTTGGCTTTCTCGTAGATGGCCATTTCGCGGTTATGGCCGTCTCGGACTTTTTGATCAGCTTCCCTTATAAGCCTGTCCATTTGTTCTTCAAACGACGGACTAGGCACTTTTGCATCAGGAACTTTTACTGGTTCAGGATTAGCGTCCTCCCGTTGAGCATCTTCCTCTTCATTGAAGTCATGCACGACGTAACAGTCGTGGAGCAGCTCTCATTTCTTGGGGCGAATGTATCCGAGCCCGATTGTCTCCATCCTTCCACTAGGCAGCTTGTGCTGAGTTCCGGAGACGTTCCAAACCCTGTCATAGAATTTGGCCTTTCTAACGGTTTGTTTGAAGGGTATCCCTTGGCACTTCAACAGCCTCTTCAAGCCTTCTGTATAATATCTGGGCAGACGGATGAGTTGGAGCCTGTCCAGCGTAGGATCCGCCCCATGCCAGATTTCTTTCTCCACTTTGTTTTCTTCAGAGCGGTAGAATAGAATTGCCTTCTCGCCTTCTCGCCTGGGAGGGATATAGAACGTCTGCAGCTCCTCTACATTGTCGGTACCGAGTGCATCCAGTTCTTTATAATGTTTAAGCGGCACCATAGCGACTTGTAGACTTTGCTCTTCGTCAGCGGAAGCTCGTATTGAAGGTCGAACAGGGAATACAATATGGACTTCATCCTCCGAATCACTACCAAAGATCAACGTAGGAGCGAATGGTCCTGGCTTGGTGTATTGGGGCGGACCCGAATAAACTATCTCCTCTTCCTCCTCGGTATCACTGCCGAAGACAGGGATGGTGGCGTTAGTTTTATTCTCCGGCTTGTGACACCTTTCCGTGTCTTCGAAACCCGGTAAGAAGTATTTGGCATCTTCATATTTGCGAACTTCGTTTACAGAAAACGGATTCAGTTCTCCCGTTACGGTATACTCGAGACCATCCCTAAAATATTTCATACACTGATGCTGTGTAGAAGGGATGATGTTATACTCGTGTAACCATGGTCGGCCGAGCAGAGCGTTGTAGCACGTCTTGGCGTCTATGACGTGGAATTTAATGTCCGTGACGAGCAGCCCAAAGCGTAGCGTGAGTATCACAGATCTAAGAGTCTTTGATGATTGGGAGTCGAACCCGGAGATGGTGATCTTGTCTTGGGCAAGGTGCTGGACGCTCATGCAGATTTCCTTCAACACCCGCATATTAAGGAGATTAACAGACGATCCGTTATCGATCAGGATTTTGCCTATCTTTATATCATGGCAGTATCCTGAGACATAGAGGGGGCGATTGTGTTCGCACGTCCCAAGGAGAAGGTCTTCATCGCCAAAAGTGACATCTGCCGTTTGCTCGTCCTCCAATTCATCCTTCATTTTTTCTTCGGCCAGGAAAGCTTGGAACTGCTCCGGGTCCTGTAGTGCCTTAATTAACGAATCTCTAGCCTCCTTTGATAGTAAAAGGGCGTCAAGAATGCTGAGCTGCGATGGTAGTTTCCTCAGATGCGCTAAGACGTTGTAATCCACCTTATTTTTCTTCGGCGGGTCTTTGGCAGCTAGCTCTTCCATGACTTGGTCATCTAGGGCAATGTCCTCAGAAACCTTTTCTTTCCCTTTATCTTTTTTGTTTGGGGGTCCGAGATTCTTTTCGGGCAGCGTCCGATTCCGCAGCCGAATATTTTCGCAAACCTTTGGCTCTTCTTCTTTTCCCGAAGTGGACTCTTTAAAGAGAGGGTCAAGTTCCAGCTCTTCATCAGAATCGCTCCCGAATGTAGGCACTTGTGACCCGCTGGTGTTAACCATGCAACAATCACCAGTAGTTCTTTTAAACCCTTCGGTCGTATTTCTTTGCTCCCGACGAGTTTTGCGCTTTTCCCGCTTGAAGCGTTGTTTATGAGCAACGTATCCTTGCCACTATTTATCGAAAGCTTTACACTCTTGAGTGGGGTGCGAAACCTTCTGATGATATAAGCAATAGGAGGGATGCATTTCTATTCCACCAGTAATTTTTCCTTCGGAGGATGGTAGCTTCATGCCTATTAATATGGCCTTAACAAACCTTTTCCTCATCTTGAATTGGTTTTTGTCGATGTTGGAGGCATTTTGCTCCAGCGGGATCGTTTCTGCTCTTTCATCAAGTCGCTGGCGCTTAGCCCTTTCAAATATGACTGCCTCACGCTCCCGATCAGCTTTACTTTTTAAGAGAGCTTCATTAAGGAATGCGTCAATTACTTCATCCGACGGCCCCGAAATTTTTGGTTCAGGATCTGCCCCCGGCGTTTCAGTACAAGGGGTTTCCTCATCGTCCATGAACGAGTGGGAAATCACATGACAGCTCGCCACGCATTCTTCAGAATCATCAGATGAACTTTCTCCCTCATCTTTCTCTTGAAAGACGTGATTGAGGAATTCTTGGAGTATAATGGGAGTCCGTGCCTTCTGGTTGTATTCCTCCAGCGCGTCAATGTGTTTTTGCAAGTCCGTGCGCTTGTCGCCAGGCTTCACGGGCTTCTTTGACTTCTTTTTCTTCTTCTTTGAAGATTTCGACGGCTGGTTATGAATGCTTGGGCCACTTCCATCGATCTTTTGAGTTGGACGAGGCTTCAACATCCCTTCGATGATTTGCGGCTCTAACGGGTTCTTCCACTTGATCGCTGGGCATGTTTGAAGATCGTTTAGCATTCTCTTTGTCTTGGCTGATAATACAACCTCCTAAGGAGCTTCTTCAACAACGGAGCATGTTGCCCCTAGCGTATTCGTCCCCTTAGATGTGTGGGGCTGCGGGGGATTCACCTTCTATTTGTCGGATAATGCGAATTTGCCCTGTCGGTACTGGTTTTCAAGCCAATTTTTGAAAACGTAGCAATCCTCGATCGGATGACCCAGTACTCGATGATAAGGACAGTAGTTGGGCTCATTGACATCACTTGGTTGCAACGGACGTTTTGGATCTGGCAGATTTATGAGTCGGTTGCGCAATGCCAGCTCGAATAACCTTCTCGTTTTATCGCGGGGAAAAGAATAAGAACGTCCTAGCCTCTCCTCAAGGGCTACGTACGGACGCATATTATTTTGACGAGCAACCGGCTTCGAGTCGCTCGGTTGTTGTTGAGCATTAGCGACAATGATTGCCTTTCCTTTTCCTTTGTCATTTCGGGAGTCCGGCTTCGGAAGAGGGGGTTTATGGCCCATCTGATCCATTTGCGCCAGCTTGTCAATCAAGGCCTGGAAGGTAGTCGGCTTGAAAAACATCATAAATTACGAGATGGTTGCTTGCGGATCAAGGGTTCCCACGAACATACCCACTGCGGGAGCTTCTTCAATGCGCTGCTCGCACTTCGACCATAAGTTCCGCCATCGTATAGCGTACTGGACCCACGTCTCGCCTGGCTTTACCCTGGCGTTAATCAGTGCCGTCATCGGGGTGCGTTCACTGGCGCTTGCAAAACGCTGAGTAAACAACAGCTCCATCTCCGTGAAGGTCTTGATAGAGTCGTTCGGGAGCTCAGAGTACCACTCGAACGCCGTATCTGATAAACTTCCAACAAACTGGCGAAGCAACAGCTTGTCGTCACCGCCGGTGTTGCCGCAGAGTGCCCTGAACTGGGCAACGTGTTGGTGAGGATTGCCCGTCCCCTTATAGATATGGAACTTGGGAATTGTGTAACCCGGCGGGTACTTGATTTGGTCGTACCAACTTGGATATGGCCGCCCCGTTTTTACGACCTGGCCGGCTGCTTCGGTCGCATGATGAACCCGTATTTGTTGGGCTATGTACTCGTCCAAATCAGCTTTAGAGATTGTATTCTCTTTAGCCGTTGACAGAGCGGGCGGAGGATTTGATGTCTCTCCCCTATCATCTCCAAGGACGATCGGGGGCTCTTCAGCCGGAGGATCTTGTTGTATCATCATCCCTATCATGTCTTGGAAGAGGAGGCCCATACGCTGTATGTTGGCTACTTGTTCGGCAGCCTCTTTGTCCTTCTTCTCCAATATTCGACGAAGGAATTCGGTGTCGGTTTCTTCCTCCTGGCGTTCATCCGAGGACGTTTCAGGGTTTTCTTTTGGCCCTGTAAGTGCGGCCATAGCGTTCATCATCTCCTGGAGCTTCTGCTACTCCTGTGCCTTAGTCACTGATCGCGTAAGCGGTCGATGACCCGTAGATATGCGACTGTCCTCTTTACCAGACGCCACATAGACGGTATGAACTACCATGCCCCCTGACTTAGGGCGTTTGGGTTCACCACCTCTGATATTTGCCGCCGGCGCGGGGGTTTTCTCCGGCCTTCTTCTTTTATGGGCCGTTGAAGTTGAAGGGGCCGTTGCAGTGGGTACCCGGGTGACTGTCATCCTTTCCTGTTTGATCGGGCGGTCCTCTTCTTTTTGCACCTTCGGCTTCTTTTGTTGACGAAAGTGATCTGGGTCAATTACAGAGTCTTGAACTCTCCGCCAAACTTTATAAATTTTTGAAGACAGCCGTTGAGTGGGATGTTCCTGCTTCGTTTCCGGAACTTTCTCCGCGGGTGGAGGAGATCTTTTTAGTGTAGCGGTTGGAGAGTTCTTACATACCCTCCTTAGCAATTCAAAGCTGTTCCCAGTTGGAACAGCAGCGTAGACTTCCACCACTGGAGCCGGTGGAGTTAGCCCTAAGGGGGAGTTGCCCCCGCCTTCCTCACTCGTCGCCAATGGCGACGTCGAGCCGTTGGGACTGGCTCGGAGATAGAGATAGCTTCTTTTTGCCCCCTGTCTGAATGAGGCGCCGTCGGTGTTAACCTCTTAAAGACTGAGGTTGTTTTTTGAGGGTTGATATTCAACCTGTCGAAGACGGATCCTCGAGCAAGGGCAGGAGCAGGAATTGTCAGTCTTGAAAAGACTGATTCTTTGACAAGGGAAGCCGCCTTGACGACTTCTGGAGTAGCAGTTATTGCCTTCCTTGGGACAGCCAATTTAGAGTTCTGATCCAGCCTGGCGAAAACAGAGGCTGTTGGTTTGGTAGTGGGCGACCCGTTGACAGGGGCCGTCGTGACAGTGAGCCGGTCGAAGACCGACTTCTTGTTCCTTTCCGGTGCAGGTATTGGCATAGAGAAGCTTGTAGGTGGGATTATGGTCCCAAAAAACAGGCCGGTGGTGGCCTGGGTCACCTGGTCTACTGGCAGAGCGAGGAAGGAAGCCGCTTGGGGCCCATATGCTACACCCCCGGGGGAGGTGGAGCGTCCGTTGCAGTAGCACTTCGAGCAGTTGGTGCAGTTAGAGGCCATTGATGCTTGAGTTCTGCGCCAGACAAAAGACCAAATCTTAGTAACTTGCAACCCAAAGGCAACCATTAACAAACCGCGATTCGTTCGCGAAGATGACACACGAAGTGTGGAGTGGAAAGAGGAAAAGGTCCCACCGGGCGTGCCGGAATCTATTCCCCTCCGAATGGCGGTCGACGACGTGAGGACGTCTTGCCTGAGATTCGGGGCAGATGCTATATGGTTTTATCCGTCCACCTCTCCGAAGATGCCAAGTTGATTTATGGCACCGTGTATCGGAGGTTTAGACGGATGCGGCCGATGTAACAGACTTTGTCAGATTCCCCCTCGCTTGAGGGGTTTTTGATTGTGGGGACACTCTTCCCTGCAGGCGCAAGCCCCTGCAGTTAATTACGCTACCGCATCGTGGTAGCCACTTTCTCCTTCTCCAGAATTTCACTTCGTGTCGTGTGTGTTTGTTTTGTTTGTGGTTGCCCGTGGATTGTATACGGAGACTGAGTAATGCCGTCGCCCGTAGTACGTGGATTAGTCCAAATCCGTATTTACTTAGATTTGGGTTTAGTGTTTTTAGTTTAAGGATACGTTAGCCGTATTGCGGCTAAGATCAACTTAAACGTTCGTTAAGGATACGTTAGTCCTGTTTGAGACTAAGATCAACTTAACGTGGTGATCCATTTATTATGTGGCCGTCAGGACTCGTCACCTCTCTGACGTCGTTGAAGAATTACAACGATAGCTGTCAGAGGAGTTCAGAGATGTACCCTTGAACCAAAGTTGATTTGGAGTTTTATAGTCCATTTGCATGTTTAAGGATACATTAGCCGTATTTGGGGCTAAGATCAACTTAAACGGGACCGTTTACATCCGGCAAAAGAGCGTTTGGAGGCTCTATTGTTCCAGTTTAGGGACGTGGTGGTCCGTGTTCCAGTTTTAGGGACGTAGTGGTCCGTATTCCAGTTTAGGGACGTGGTGGTCTATGTTCCAGTTTAGGGACGTAGTGGTCCGACATTAGTTTAAGGACGTTTCGGTCCACGAATTTAAGGACCCCGCAGTCCATATTCATGTGTGGTCGTTGGGACCCGTCGCCTCTCTGACGTCGTTGAAGGATTACAACGATGGGTGTCAGAGGAGTTCGGAGATGTACCCTCGAACCGGATGTAAATTGATTTAAGAGAGCAGCTGTGCTCAGTCAATTTAATTTGAGGACTTACGGCCATGATTGGGCTAAGTCCAGTTTCAACATTTTTTGTCTTTGGCCTGTGCTAGGGCTTTACCCCCTTTTAGTAATGCACTGCATTATTCTTGTTTTGGTCGGGCTCTGCTCTTTAATAATGCAGAGCATCTATTTTTTTTGTTTGGGCTTTGCCCCCCCTTTTTTTATGCATAGCATTTTTTTTATTAGGCCTGTTAGGCCTTTTAATTGGGCTCTGTCCCTTTTCTTTAATAATGCAGAGCATTAAACACTTTGACAGTGCCCCACGTGGCTTGTCAGGCGCTTTGCGCCAAGTAATGAGCGCAAACTCATATGGTGGTGACACGTGTCACGCTCTGGTGAGCGCAAGCGCAACAGCGCAGTGCACTGTGTCAGTGCGCTGTGCTGCTGCGCTACTGACACGTGGCGCTTCCTGGTGGCTTGCGCCAAAACAGGAGCGCAATAGCGCAGTTCTAGCAAGTGCAGAGCACTGTTTTATCTTTTGATCGATTTTAAATCAAAGAAAAACAAATTTTTCTTGTTTTCAAGGAACCAATGGTTCATAAGCAAGTGCAAAGCACTATTATTAGTTAGTTTTCTTTCTTATTGAAGATCATTGATCTTGTTCTTAGATCAATGATCTGTTTTTAAGAGAATTTTCTCTTTTTCTGAAGGTTTTTACCTTTTTGTTCTTGAGGAGTTCTTCAGAGTTCTCTTTTTTTTTCTCTCAGAAAATATTCATGCCTTTGAATTGAAGTCTAGGGGTCTTTTTATAGTGCCCATAAATTAGTTAAATTTGTTAGAGAGATCTTTCTCTGAGTGATTTGGGGAATTTCCCCCACCGTTGGATCTTTGATCCAAGGGCTTCTGTTTTACAGAAGAAAATCTTCTTGTTTTAATAAGAACAGAAAGATTTCTGTAAAATTTTAATTCTCTTTGGCGCAAATGCCCAGCGTGTGACACGTGTCGCGCAGCGCACAGCGCAGCGCAACTGCGCTGACACGTGTCGCGCAGCGCACAGCGCAGCGCAACTGCGACTGCGCTGACACGTGTCGCGCAGCGCAGCGCTTGCGCAAGCGCTACTGCGCTGACACGTGTCGCGCAGCGCTTGCGCAAGCGCGACTGCGCTGACACGTGTCGCGCAGCGCAACGCTTGCGCAACTAAACTTTTGCTTCTTTAATTTTGTTTTTTTAACAGAGCCTTGCTCTGATTGGACGCGCTGTCTTGGGCGCTGCGCTGACGTATCAGCTTCTGACACGTGGCGCATTGCGCGCAGCGCAAAAGATCTGAAGCGTTGCTTCATTTATTAAAATTTAAATTTTCAAAGCAAAGCTTTGCTCTGATTGGGGGAAGATGAAGCGTTGCTTTATCTCCCGCCTCGGAATTTGAACAGAGCTTTGCTCTGATTGAGGTAAACACTCCGTGCTCGTGTCAGTGCCTCAAATAGTAATATGTCATGTGAATGAGTATGCATGCACCATGAATGTAAAACAACCAATTCTGAAATCTGGATATATCTGTATAAGAAATCTTTAACCTTTATCATGGTAAAATTGGTATAGAAATCTGAAATACCATCGATGAAATCCATGAAAATCCGTGTCAAGCATCGACACAAAAGAAGTAAATCTCAAGTCTCAATACCTCACAGTCTCAATATCTCATAGTCTCAATATCTCGGGCACCGTCAGTCCGGATCGGCCCATATCATCAAATCTTACGACAACGGTCGGTATCCTCCGGATATCCGCCTCGCCAGACATCACCGGTAGGTAGTCTTCCCCTGCCAGGCTCATCATCTACAACTCGATCTTCTTGCCCTGGAGTACCATACCGGGCCCACCATATACCCGAGACGGTTCATCCACTCCTCGAATCGGGTCTCGAAATCTAACAGAAAACATGAAAACTCATGGTGGACGACACATACATCACGAGAAAACCGCAACTTATATTTTAAAAAGAGAGGAGGAGAGAGAGAAGTTTTTATATATATTATTGCGGTTTTTCCCCAAAATCCAGAAATCTCATTGAAATCCAAAATCCCAATATCATGAGTAAGCAAATGATAAGTGTCGGCATAATCCCCACAATACTGCATGATAACATGAAAATGTGAATGCATGAAATGTCTAAGTAATTAATGCAATGTCTAGACTAACACCTGAGAGTAATCACAATATTATATTGATCTAGCCTTTAGTTGATTCTACCAATTAAAGGTAATATGTTCTAAAGTGTATGTGACATAGCAATTACCGATGATGATGTGTGTGAGCCGGCAAATAAGTGTATGTGGAATATGCACATCATCGGTAATGGTGCTGGTGTCCTAACAGGCAGAGTTTCATACTGAATAAAGAAACGTATGTACGAACATGCAACTTGATGATTACGATCTGAATGTAAAGATGAATGTTTATTAACCACTCATTAGTAATATACATGTCTAACTACAACTAAATGATTCGAGCCTAAACTAATATCTATCTAACCCCCTAAAAAACTAGACTAAAGAAACTAGTCAATCAGAAATAGGAATCCACCTAGGGTCTAAGTCCATCTCTCTAATAGTCGACGATCCAGCCTCAATAGCGTCACGTACGTAGTACGACTTCCTCGAATCATGAGTGCGGATCAATTATCACATCTATGCCTCGTACGGTAAAATCCATCGTACGGCATCCTAATATCGGGGTACGGGTCAAGTATCACCTACGTACATCATCATTCGTTTAATATCATCGTCAAATAATGTCATGATCAAAGGTACTGTACTGTAATCGCATACATCCCAATATCATCAATCATATATCATTACCAGCATAAATATACATCGTCAATTTATCCCCAGAAATATCATATCACACATATCATATCGTGATTAAGTCACACTTATATCATATCGTAATCAAGTCACACCTATATGATATCGTAATCAAGTCACACATATATCATGTCGTGATTAATTCACACTTATATCATATCGTAATCAAGTCACACCTATATCATATCGTGATTCAGTCACAGGTTAAAGTCCGGTTTCTATTTTAGAGTCTCATGTACCCCAATATCATCACCACCCATAATTGTTTATGTATACGTATCCATTATCTCATTTTCTAATGATCCGCTAACATCATAACACGACTGTATAGCCAAGAAATCACGGCATCAAGCCCAGTTATATTGTTTCATCCCCATGTATCATATCACATCCTTGTATCACATATACATGTTGTGTGTATATATATATATACCTATACATAGTCCTATATATATATACACACACACACACACATACACATATACACCAAGTCAAGTCTCTGTGTGTGCGTGTGTGTGTGTCTACCTGAAACCTACGAATCTCCTCCAAGATATTCATCCTCTGATGAGGTCTTTCTAAATCAGTCCAGTCCAACCTAAGGTCATTACTAGAGTCCTACTCACCAAGAATTTAATGTCACATCTGGCTTCCTAATGACAATAAGTAATATTCCTATTCTACGTTTGCGGGGGTGCTAAACGCCATCCACCCGACTTCCCCCGTAGATATACATCTACTCACCTGGTCCTTGTCTGCCGAAAACGATGTCGCCCTCCTCTTCTTCCTCGTCCGAAGTCCACGTGATGGGTACCTATATGCAAACACATATAATATCGTAAACTGAATCACGGACAAAACCAAAACGACGCACGAAACGCGCATAGGTTAAAACCTATGACCCGCTCATGCAAAAGAACCAAATATCGCTCGATATCGGCGTACAAACGCCGATTGATCGAGATAAAACACCAAAAAACAACTCGTAGTTTTAAAACTCATTACTTATAATATAAAACATGATTTAATTCATCGAAATCCTAAAATCGATCAAATCGTCCGATTTCGTAAAACCCGAAAACGCCAATTTACCGTTTTACTTCAAAACTTGATGTTTAAATGAAACTAATGGTATAATGCTCATTAAATAGCATAACTAAATTATAGAAACCATTACTATATTTTTAACACCCTAATTTGTATTAAATTGAAATTCTAGTTTGCAAACTTGCCCGATTTCGATACTTTTAAGCAAAATTTCACTATTTCACTTCTAGACTTGATTTTGCATGAATTAACTTATTAAACTACAATTCATGATGATAATAATATAATGAAATCATGATTAAATTTTAAATCTCATTTATTTAGGAATTTCTAAAATCTAGTTAGAAAAAATAGCATTTTTATCACAATTTTCTATTATCAACTTCAAATTAGTAACTAAGTTAGGTTTTTCATTTCGATAACATGTTAATATTCTCATTAAAACTACAATCTAATGATAAAAACAATAATTAGAATTTTATATCACCAATATATATGTTTTATAAAAATTTAGTTAGCTAAATTGCTTAATTAAAACAATTTTGAATGAACAAATTATTATTCAACAACCATGCAAGATTTTTCTATTCTAAAAATGTTAAACTAGCTATTATAACCCCACTTAATTAATAAAAACTATAACTTGATTTTATAAACCCTAACTTGAATTTTGAAACTTGAAATTGAAACCACAATTTATTTTGCAATTAAGCTAGATTAAGGAAGCAAACAACAATTTAACTATGATTTAGGATTTTATACCTCAAGGGTTGTGGATCAACATGAAAACTTAGCCTCCCAAAAATGCTAATTTGCTCCAAGAACCAAGCTAAAACGAGCAAGGAATGGTGGGTAGGAATTAAATTAGGGATTTGTGGATTTTTATTTGGATTTTTGTAGGATTTTTGAGGATTTTTTGAAGGGAAATTAAGTTGTAAAAATGTGGGGCTGCCATAGGGTGAGGGCCGGCCATGGAGGGAGGTTGGGGAGGAGAGTGAGAAAAGTGTAGAAGGTTTCACAAAATATCACTCAATTAAGTCTTTTCATGAATTAACAAAAATTCTTTATTTTCCTAACTCCATTTAACCTAGAATGGTCTAGAACCATGGAAAAATTTGAAAATGAATTTTGCATGAAACATACTTGATTCCAATATGCAATGGTTCACTTTTGCAAATTAAACCCATTCAAATTTGTAATTTACACTAATTTAGTGTAGAAATAAAGCTTATGTTAATATTTAAAATAATTAATTTAGGAAAAATATTTAATTAAACTAAAAATTTATAAGTGACTAAGTAAACATCTTTTACTAGTAATTAAATAATTAAAATAGGTCTTTTAAAAATTTATAATGAAAAATAATTACTGTTTAGTTTTACGAAAAATACGTTTTAGTTTACCGAAAATCATAAAATTCACTTAAAGAATTTTATTTATTTATTTATTTATTTTTAAAAACGTTACAGCATTGATCAATGCCAGGGTGAAGCCAGGGAAGACATGGGTTCAATATGCAATTCGGTGGCGGAACCTATGGTCGAAATGCGAACAACGCATAGACGAAGCTCCTGCCATGGGCATATTCGTAGGGACCCTTGAGCCGTAGGCAACTATATCCCAATTTATGATGTTCTTCAAGCCGACCACTTTCCAAGCCTTAATCGACAAGCTGGCCTAAATGGACCAGATGGGCCATAGACCACCCTCCTCGAAAACGGAGCTTCGAATGAAAAGGGCAAAGGGAAACGACCTTCGTCGCCAACACCCAGCAACAGCTGAGTGATCCGAAACCAGCTGCTCGCCAAAATGATAAACAGTGATCACTCGGAGAAAAGCTGAGACGTCCTTACTCATTCCCTCGGGATAAAACGAGAAGATTGTTCGAATTGGTGGTGCGCAACAGGCTTATCACTCTACCAGATCCGAGACGCCCACTGCAACCGGGCGACGTCAACAATCCTAATTACTATCCCTACCACCGAATAGTGGGCCACCCAATCAAAGATTGCTTCGTCTTCAAAAACTGGATCGATGATCAGTACCAACAGGGCAGGTTTGCGTTATCTGAAAACTGGAGGGTAAACCCGCCATAACCGCACGCTCCTAAAAAGGTGGACACGCCGGGGGCATCATGCTCATTTATAGAGGAAGCTCCATGGGAAGTTGTTCTTTCGGACAAGACTAAGAGAATGCTGAAGGATCTTCAAGCATGCCCGGCAATCAAGTGGAAAAGCCTACTAGAGCCCGAGATCATTGAGAGATGCTGAAACCGCGCCCAACACCGAGAATTGGTAACGATGAGAAAAACACACAGGCCCAGCCGTTGAAGTCTTCGAAGAAGAAGAAGAAGACCAAAAAGACCGCGCAGTCTAACGACAAACGCACAGACCTACAAAAGTATATTGACGCGCTGGAAGAATATAACCAGAAGGTGCGAACCCCAATCACACTCCAAGAGTTTCTCAACCATATCCTTGAGGGCGGAGATAATGACAATGATGAGGGAGAAGACTCGTCAGAAGAACCTGATGATTATATGGAAAGTTGTCACATGATCTCTCATTCACCAATAAATGACGAAGAAGCTCACTCAGCGTCAGAAGATAACATAGAGGAGCTGGGGGCAGGATTGGTACCAAAATCCCTGGAACCGTCAGACGAGTTGATTGACATGCAGCTGAACGAAGCCTGTCAGAAGAGCAAAGCTGATCAAGAGCGTGAAATGTCCATATTCGAAAGGGCCAGGCGTCGGCATCAAGTTGAAGAAGTCATGGTAGGGATGAGTCGCAAAGCACTCTAACCAGATCGAAGCACGCCCGCGGCAGACAAAAACAGGCTTAAGACAAGGAAACGGTTAGCTAAAGCCCTGTCAATGGGAAAGAAGCTGCCATCTTTCAATGGAGATACTCCTGGAGGTATACACCTTGACGAAGCGGATGTACATCCTAACTACTGATTATACCATCAGAGGATTGCACACCCTACCGAAGAATGCATAGCCTTTAAAAAGTGGTGGCAAGGATACGTTGCTCACCGACAACATTTCAAGCGGTTGAAACGCAAAACTCGTCGGGAGCAGAGAAATACGACAGATGAGCACGAAAGAACTGCGGGCAACTGTCACATGGTTGATACCAGGGGATCGCAAGTTCTTACCTTCGGAAGCGATTCTGATGAAGAAGTAGCCCTCGACCCTCTCTTCAAAGAATCCACCTCAGGAAAAGAGGAAGAGATAAAGAACTGTGAGAATAATCAGCTGCGTAACCGTACGTTGCCCGAAAAGAATCTCAGACTCACAAACAAGGGATCGAACAAAAAGGATAAAGGGAAAGAAAAATTCCCTGAGGATATCGCCCTCGATGACCGAGTCGTCGAAGAGCTTGCAGCCAAGGACCCACCTAAGAAAAACAAAGTAGATTATAATGTCCTGGCACACTTGAGGAAGATACCCTCACAGCTAACTGTTTTGGATGCTCTTCTGTTGTCTAAAGAGGTACGAAATTCTCTGATCAGGGCATTACAAGAGCCCGAACAGTTTCAAGATTTCCTTGCCAAAGAAAAGATGAAGGACGAGCTGGAAGAAGTGCACACAGCTGACATCACTTTCGGCGATGAAGATCTCCTCCTCGGAACGTACGAGCACAACCGTCCCCTGTATGTCACCGGGTACTGCCATGACATCAAGATAGGGAAGATCTTAGTTGACAACGGATCCTCTGTCAACCTCCTAAATGTGAGGGTGCTAAAAGAAATCTGCATGAGCGTTCAGCACCTCGTTCGGGATAAAATCACCATCTCCGGGTTCGACTCCCAGTCATCACGGACGCTTAGGTCTGTAATACTGACGTTACGTTTTGGGCTGCTCGTCACTGACGTCAAATTTCATGTCATTGACGCCAAGACCTGCTACAACGCTTTGCTCGGCAGGCCTTGGTTACACGAGTACAATATCATCCCTTCTACACAACATCAGTGTATGAAATATTTCAAAGATGGTATCGAGTACACCGTGACGAGGGAACTAAACCCATTCTCCGTAAACGAAGTACGAAAATACGAAGATGCCAAGTACTTCCTACCAGACTTTGAAAACACGGAAAGATGCCATAACTCGGAGAACAAACAAAAAGCTATCGCCACTATCCCGGTCTTCGGGAGCGATACTGAGGAGGAAGAAGAGATAGTATATTCGGGGTCGCCCCAATGCAACAGGCCGGGACCATCAACCCCTATTCTTGTCTTTGGCAGTGACTCTGAAGACGAAGTCAACACAGTGTTCTCGGTCCGTCCATCAATACATGCCCTCACTAGAGATGATCAGAGTTTGCAAATCTCCATGGTTCCGCGGTGGCACTACAGAGAGCTTGATGCACTTAAGATTTATAGTGTCCAAGAGCTGCAGATATTCTACGTCCCTCTTAGGAGAAGAGGTGAAAAGGCGATCCTATTCTATCGATCCGGGGAAACTAAAGTCGAAAGAGAAGTCTGGCGCGGTGCCGAACCTGCCCTTGACAGACTCCAACCATTCCGTCTGCCCAGATACTACGCAGAAGGATTGGAAAGGTTATTGAGATGCCAAGGCGTACCCTTTAAGTAAACCACGCGACAGGCCCAATTCTACAACAGGATCTGGAACATCCCCGGAACTCAGCGAAGATTTCCCAACGGAAAAATTGAAACGATTGGGCTTAGATATGTCCAGTCCAAGAAACGGGAGCAATTCCATGGCTGCCATATCATAAATGACCTCGATGAAGAAGGGGATGCTCTTTTAAAAGACACTGACGTTGAACCAGAACGAGGTCCTGCCATAAAAATGTTGAGTCCGTCGTTTAAAGAACAGATGGACAAGCTAGTAAGGGAAGCAAGTCAAAAGGCTCGGAACGACCATAACCGTGAAATGGCCATTTACGAGAAAGCTAAGACGCAACGCCTCCTTCGGCAGGCTACGGAGGATGACAACGCCCTTCACCGTCAGCCCGCCATGCATTCCCAAGATAAGAAAAAGGCCTGACGCGAAGGCAAAAATAAGTTAAAGAACGGAAAAAACGTTCGACACCGGCAAAACGGATCCAAAAGGCCACGAGATCGAGAAAAGGTCAGCCGAAATCCATCGCTGATGAAGAAGATGGATCGAGAATATTCCTTCCCTCAAGATAAGACAAGGAAGATATTCGATCTTATCATGAAACATCAAATGATGACACTCCCGGAGTCTCGGCACCCCGATCAAGCAAACGAGGTTCATCACCCGGATTATTGCTCTTATCACCGAGCAATAGGACATCCTCTTGAAGACCGCTTCACCTTCAAAAACTGGGTCGAAAACTAATATCAACTCGGCAGATTCGCTCTATCCAACAGTTGGAGGGTAGCCCCACCACTAAACCATGTGCCAGAAGCAACGTATATAGCAAGAGTAGAACTAGATCAACATCGGTCTTGGAAACGATCTCGTACCTGTCACGTGATAATGATGTCGGAAGAAAGAGTGCACGAGAATATGGATGACCTCTCCTGGTGCTTCGGAAATGAGGATGAAGATGAGTTGATCTCAGAATTTCCACCGGCGCTAAAAGAGTTGGAAGATGGGATACACACCGCGGCGGACAACCTGAGAAAAGTCGACTTGGGGACGGCAAACGACCCGCGGCCTACGTTCGTCAGTAAGCTTCTGTCTAAACAACAGGTGGCTACGTTAAAAGACGTGCTCATGCAGTATAAAGACTGCTTCGCATGGAACTATTCCGAGAGCCGGGGCTAGATCCAGAAATAGCTGTGCATAAATTGGCGATATCTCCGAACGTTAAGCCAGTCAAACAAGCACCAAGAAGAATGCGGCTCGAACTTGAAATGAGTATCAACAATGAAGTCAAGAAGCTAATCGACTCCGGCTTCATCCAAGAAGTTCAATACCCCAACTGGATCGCTAACATTGTCCCAGTGATGAAGAAAAATGGGACGGTGCGCATCTGCGTGGATTTTCGAGCCCTTAATAAAGCTTGCCCGAAGGATGATTTTCCCGTACCGGTTACCAAGTTGATAATAGATAACACGCCCACTCACGAAATCTTCTCCTTCATGGACTGATCATCAGGGTACAATCAAATAAAGATGCATCCCGAAGACCAGAAGCATACCGCTTTCCGGACTCCTCTGGGCATATTCTGCTAGAAAGTGATGCTTTTCGGTCTGAAGAACACCGGCGCTACCTATCAGAGGGCCATGACAAAGATTTTCGATGATCTCATACATGAAATCGTTGAATGCTGTATCGATGGCCTCGTTGTGAAAAGCAAATCATACGAGGAACACTGGGAGCATTTGAAAATAGTGTTCCAACGTCTTTGTAAGTATAACCTAAAGATGAACCCTCTGAAATGCACATTCGGAGTCTCTTCAGGCAAATTTCTAGGGTTCATCATACGACACTGGGGAATTGAAATAGATCCATCGAAAATCAAGGTGATTATGGAAATGTCCACTCCAAGAACAATAAAACAATTGCGGTCTCTACAAGGGAAGCTCGCGTATATCCGGCGGTTCATAGCCAACTTCTCCGGAAAATGCCGTCCCTACAGTCACCTGATGAAGAAGGGAACCTCGTTCGTTTGGGATCATAAATGCCATAGCGCACTGGACGAAATCAAGCAATACCTGCAGAATCCGCCGGTACTGACCGCTCCAGTCAAGGGAAAGCCCTTCATCCTGTACACAACCGTCCTTGAAGGTTCTTTAGGCGCACTATGGGCACAGGAGAACGACCAAGGGAAAGAGAGAGCCCTCTACTATTTCAGTGGAGTTCTCCTGGGGGCAGAAAACAACTACTCCCCTATCGAAAAACACCGCATGGCGTTAATCTTCGCGATAACGAATCTTCGGTATTATGCTTTGGCGCATGAGGTCCATCTCATATCAAAAGTGGATCCTCTCAAATATTTGATGTCAAGAGCCATACTAACGGGACGACTCGCTAAATGGGCCCTACTCTTAATAGAATTCTCGATAACATACCGACCTCTCAAGGTAGTGAAAGGCCAGGCCATCGCCGACTTCCTCGCTGAGCATCCGATATCTGCTGATTCACCCCTAAATTGCGAATTGCCAGACGAGAACACATTTGACACGATCGACGGGGAGAGAGGAGGGAGTGATACCTGATGGGAACTCTACTTCGATGAGGCATCTTCCATGAAGAAGCGAAAGCACGGCTCTCCCGTAATCAAATCTGGGGTAGGCCTCATCTTCGTGACTCCACAAGGAGGGATAATGCGCTTTGCCTTTTCCTTAACAGAGCCAAGGACAAACAATGAAGCAGAATATGAGACTTTGATAGAAGGTTTTAAAATCGCTGTCAACATGGGAATCGAAAACCTCCTCATGTACAGAGACTCCCAGCTGGTCGTTAGCCAAGTAAACAGTGACTATCAGACGTGCAAACCAGAGTTGGTAAAATACGGCGAAAGAGTGTAACAGTTACTAACTCAAATTCCCTCTTACACCCTGGAAAGCATATCGCATACAGAAAATAGCAAAGCGGATGTATTAGCCAAACTCCCTAAAGAACTGGCTGACGAAAACCTCGATGACGTAGAGATCATTGTACAGAGCCATCGGGTTCTCGCACCAGCAGAAATATCTCCGGAATCGTCTGAAGAAAAGGAAGCGACCAAGCAAACAACCCTACAAATAGAGGACCAAGAAAAGGCTAAGGATTGGAAAGAAGTCTTTATAGACTACTTCAAATCCCGTCAAACACCGGAAGATATATCCTCAAGACATCAGCTCATGAAACGAGCTATGTCTTTCGCCTTTGTCAATGATACTCTATATAAGAGATCGTTTGACTCTCTATGGCTGAGATGCCTGGGACCGGAAGAAGCAGGGAGAGTCATCCAAGAAACTCACGATGGACTCTGCGGTTCTCATCAAGCCGGGCCAAAGATGAAGCTAAAGATCAAAGGAATTGGCTACTATTGGCCCACGATGATTCAGGACTGCCTCGAATATGCGAAGCAGTGCCACTTGTGCTAAATTCATGGAGACTTCATCCACCAGCATCCAAACCCACTACACCCAATAGTGGTTAGCTGGCCATTCGAAATATGGGGAACCGACATAATTGGGCCCATCGAACCAGCGTTATCCAAAGGACATTGGTTCATATTGACGACAACTGATTACTTCTCTAAGTAGGTAGAAGCCATACCGCTGAGAGAAGTGAAGACGGAGAACATCCTCCATTTCATCAAGACACACGTCATCTATCGGTTCGGCACCCCGCGACGGATTATCTCTGATAACGGGCCGGCCTACAGAAGTCACAGAATCAGTCGCTTCGCACAGCAGCATAACATAGACTGGAGATACACTTCGGTCTATAATCTCCGAGCTAACGGTCTAGCTGAGCTTTTCAACATAACCTTGACAAAGATCATAAAGAAGATGGTGTCCAAAAATAAAAAGGACTGGCACGATAGACTGCATGAAGCTCTCTGGGCATATTGAACACATTCAAAACGGCTACGAATACAACGCCGTATGCATTGGTATTCGGCACGAAAGCGGTACTCCCCTTAGAGATAGAGCTACCCTCTCTACGAGTGGCGGTTCATTACGAACTAACGGATGAAGAGAATGCTCATCTTCGGCTTGAGGAGCTCGACGCCCTCGATGAAACTCGTCTCATGGCGCAGCAAAACTTGGAGGCTTACAAAGCAAAGATGACACACTCATACGAAAGATTAATTAGGCCGAGAACATTCTGCCAAGGCGAACTCGTGCTAGTTGTCAAAAGACCTATGATCTCCAATCGTGCCAAACGGGGGAAATTCAAGCCAAACTACGAGGGCCCGTACATCATAGACAAAGTCTACCAAGGTGGGGCTTACTTGCTCATGGATATGCATGGCGAAAGACCTTTCCGGCCAATAAACGGTCGATTCCTTAAGAAATACTACACCTGACGAATCACAGCCCAGGTTAATGATAGATGACGACGCTTGTGTCCGCTCGCTGTCTTCCTGAGTAGTAAACTCTGTAAGTGCTATCCGGCAAAACTTCGCCGCAAAAACTTACACGGAACGAAACGTCCCTAAACTAACAATGGACCGTAATGTCCTGAAACTAGATGCGGACCAAAACGTCCCTAAACTAACAATAGACCGTAATGTCCTGAAACTAGCTGCGGACCGAAATGACTCTAAACTAACAATGGACTGTAATGTCCTGAAACTAGCTGCGGCCCGAAACGTCCCTAAACTAACAATGGACCGTAATGTCCTGAAACTAGCTACGGACCAAAACGTCCCTAAACTAATAATGGACCGTAATGTCCTGAAACTAGCTGCGGACCGAAACGTCCCTAAACTAATAATGGACCGTAATGTCCTGAAACTAACTGCAGACCGTAACGTCCTTAAACTACTATGAACCGCAGCATCCTTAGACTAACGCGGCGTAAAAAAAAAAGTTACGTCCATAAGCGAAATGGGCAAGGATGAAAACCCGAAAGGGCTCCGTGAGTAAAAACAGCAGGTCTACCGGCGAGTTTGTGAAACCCGAAAGGGTGCAGACTCATACATTTTTTTTCCTATGCACTTGCAAAGTCCCCTCGACCTTGTAAGGAGAAAATACCCGCGTGAGATCCTTACGACTCACAAGGGAGAAAAACACTTAGGAATTCTCACGATCCCTAAGGATAAATTACACTTACGAGATCCTCACGACTTGTAAGGAGAATTTCATCCCTATGAGACCCTCACGGCTCACAGGATTCAAAAGTCTTAAGATACAGAGACCTGAACCTGTTCTTAAGCCATCATATCCCCCAAACTGCCCTACAGGCGGTCAATATTGACCCTTGTATACAATTCACGGGCATAAATAAGTGTTCTCTCGCCCAGTTCCACCAATGGTGTGACCCCTATTTGGTGAACACACTTGTAGGTCCTCTCGACTTGTAAGGAGAAAATGCTCTTGTGAGATCCTTACGACTCTCAAGAGAAAACGCACTTAGGAGTCCTCATAACCCCTAAGGAGAAATTACACCTACGAGATCCTCATGACTCGTAGGGAGAAATACCTTTATGAGACCCTTACGGCTCACGAAGTCAAAAGACTTAGTCGTCAGGTCCTTAACCCTGTTTGCTAAGCCACCTTTGTTCGAACCGACAAAGGCAAATGATGATTCGCTCCTGGCAATGTCCCAGTGGTAGCGATGCTGATTCCTAAATCGGTATCAAATTCTAAGTCCTTTCACGGCAAATGATGATTTGCTCCTGGCCATATTCCAGTCGCAGCGAAACTGATGCTAAGATTGGTATCAGATCTCAAGTCCATACTCGCAACAAAAGCAGCGAGCCAAAAAGATATATAAAAATAGCCGAAATGCTTAGGCAACTCGCAATAAAAAGCAGCGAGTAAAAAGAAAAAAAGCCGAAATGATTGGGCAATCGCGACTTTCGCGGTATAAAAAGCTGAAACGATAGAGCATCGCGGATAGAAATAAAAAAATGAAAGAATGAAACTTTTGCCCTACGGGCGAGTCCATACTGTCCCCTGTATACAATCTATGGGCATAAACGAAAAGGGAACCACATTTCCCAACAGACTCTGTCAAAAGGAGAGTCAGATCTCGACGGCAACATTTGCATCTCAGAAGATCGACACGGCGTTCCTTCTTGACACCGCAGAAAGCGGAGCAAGTCAACCCCGATACCGCAGAAAGCGGAGCAAGTCAGCCAATGACCTCCCCGCCGGAACAATGCTCCGTCTCGGAAACAAGTCAACCAATGACCTCCCCGCCGGAGCAATGCTCCGTCTCGGAAACAAGTCAAGCAATGACCTCCCTGCCGGAGCAACGCTCCGTCTCGGAAACAAGTCAACCAATGACCTCCCCGCCGGAGCAACCCTCCGTCTCGAAAACAAGTCAACCAATGACCTCCCCGCCGGAGCAATGCTCCATCTCGAAAACAAGTCAACCAATGATCTCCCTGCCGGAGCAATGCTCCGTCTTGGAAACAAGTCAACCAATGACCTCCCCACCGGAGTAATTCTCCGTCTCGGAAAAAAGTCAACCAATGACCTCCCCGCTGGAGCAATGCTCCGTCTTGGAAACAAATCAACCAATGACCTCCTCGTCGGAGCAATGCTCCGTCTCGAAAACAAGTCAACCAATGACCTCCCCGTCGGAACAATACTCCGTCTTGGAATCAAGTCAACCAATAATCTCTGGATTCGTCTCGACCCCCAGGGAAATCAGTGTCCCTGCGCAAACCTCTCAACCCGTAAAAAGAAAACTCTCTTATGAGATCCTTATGACTCTCAAGAGAAAACGCACTTAGGAGTTGATTGATCTAAAATTTCGAATCATGTTTTGAAATGTAATCACAACCAAATAATTTATAACTGCAATCAATTAACGGTGTCGATGTAGCTTGTTAATGAATACGGATCGTCCACTGAGATGCGTGTACTTATTCGATCTTGCTTCAGATGAGTCGAAATGAAAATATAAAAGAAAATTCAAGAAAGTATTTCGAGATTTAATTGAGTTGTCATTTCAAGAAAATCAAGAATATATTCAAGAATTAAGAAATCAAGAAAATGTCCAATATCAATTTGAATTATCAAGAATATGAAGAATAGCTTGTAGGATTTGATCAAATTAGTAGCAATGATGAATCTAACAATGACCTATCTTATCTATTGATGAATTATAGCTAAGATGATGGTGATGAATGAAGATTAGGGATCTATTGAGGAAACTAAGGTTTCTCCTTCTCTATCCCTTATCTTTTCATTGATCATCATTCGGAACTAGCCTTTAGCAAAGAGAATCATCAATTATTTAACCCCTAATTTGCAACGAAATTAGCAAGAATGTGATCTCGATCCAAATTAGGTCATTGATGATTCTTTTTTCTAAAGTTCACAAATCTCATAAAACTTAAGATTAGTATCAGGATTTCATCATCATAGATCTACCGATTCTCTCGAATCCTTTACAAGCGAAGATTTCACTCACGCATCATGAAAATTAAAGAATCAAGAACGAAGAATTTCATAATGCAAGAACGTAAAGAAAGCGAGAATTACAATTATCACCTTTATTAAATCTCCTTCAAATTACACCTCTCAATTTGAGTTTACAAGACTAGCTCTTGATCGCTCCTTTGAAAGGGAATTTGTCGTCCATCTTTGCTCGGCTCGATCGCCGTGAGTCGTGGATCAGATGTGGATCTCTTGCTCTTGATGACGATTCGGCGTTGCGATAAAGGATCTTCGATTGTCACTTGATTTTGCTCTCAATGGATCTTGATTTGATTGGATTTGGATTGGATCTCAAGTTGTGTCACTCAACTTGAATTGAATTGTAATTATGGCTCAATTGTGTAATAATGAGTAACCCCCAAAAATTAGATCTAGATCACCTTTTATAGCCTCAAATTAAGATTCTCTCATAAGCTAGCTTGTTAGAGAGAGCCTTCTAGAATAAGCTATGTTGTTAGAGAGAGCCTTGTAGAATGAGGTTGTTACAAGGAGCCTTCTAGAAGAAGGTGTAACAACCGAGTTCAGTTATACCAATTTTGTTCCGTATTTATTATCTGTGGTATTTTATTGATTGATCTTGTTTGGATGCGAATGGTAGTTTACTTTCACATTGCATTCGACCCGACCCGCTTTCTTGAACTGGTTAATTCATATTTATAGACTATCCTGGCTTGTTAAGTAGACACGTGCATTTAATGTGGACTGCATATTGATTTTTATTTGGCATCGCATATTTTATCATATAACATTTTTAGATCACGTAAAATAAACTAAAATTGCATTTCATAGCCCGCATGATACCCCTAACCCTGTGGAAGCGTCCATGTATCTTGTTCTCGTCCCGTTCAGTGAAACGGACGTGTTTGGATAGCTATGCGCACGTACGTGCGTCCGTTCTTGGGGGTATGCATTTTCGTTACCTGATTATTCATTTTAAAATTTGGAAGCTGCATATAATTTTCGTATTTTAAATCTAAATTTTTGGACCCGTTCCGGGCGCGTTTTGGATTATTTTTGGTATCCGCCTAAATTAAAATTAATTATTTTATTTATTATTTAAAATTTTTCCTTTTAAAATTTGGTAACTGAAAGAATCATTTAGTTTTATAAAATATAAAATCTTTTAAAATTTTTTTAACCCAATTCCCATCCCCACGAGCCAATCAGATTCCTTTTTTTCTTGCGCCGGGCCCTACATCTCTCTCTTCCTCTTTCTTCCTCTTTCTCTCTCTCCCCCACTAAAATACAATTTCATCTCTCCTCTTATTTCTCTCTCCTCTCGCCTTCTCTCTATCTCTCTCATCTCGCGCCCCTTTCTCTCTCATCTCGCGGTGAACGCGAATCCCGTCACCGCTCCATATCCTTACGCTCACCTCCCTCCTACTTTCTCTCCCTCCTTCTTCTATTTTAAAAACCATGAGCCCATGAGCACGAGAAAACCCCAGACCCTAACCCTAGCCGCCTCACCTCGTCGCCTCACCTCAAAGCTCCACCATCGTCCCCATCTTCTCCTCCTCCTCCTCGTCTTCGCCTTCTTCTTCTTCTTCTTTACCCAATCCCGAGCACCTCCTGCAACTCCTAAACCCACAGAACACATCGCCGCCGATCACCTCTTCCTCTCGCCTCCACCTTCATCACCATCTCCTTCTCTCTATCTCCTTCTTCTCTCTTCTCCCCTACACCAGATCCCTGCACCCTAGAACCCAGCCAACAAAACCCGAGCGCAAACCCTAACCGAAACCCTAACGTCAAACCCTTCGCTGGAGCTCCGTTCTTCATCATTGACACCACCACCTCTCTCTCTGTGACTCCAGTGCACAATCTAATTGCCGGAATCCGGTCGTGCCGACGACGATCCCGACGACCCGGCGAGCGTACCTGACCCGTGTGATTCCCTTGTACGTTGTTTGGATCTGTTCTGTGCATCGTGCGCATGTCGCGACTTTTTCCGCCGACGTGTGACGTTCCGTATACCCGTTTCTTGATCTGTCAAGGCAAGTAAAACTTGCTACATGCTATTCATATTATTTTATACTTAATTAATTACCTGTTAAACCTGTAGATTTAATCTAATGTCATATGTTCCATTTTAACATCCGATGTTCCATTATATCATTTTAGATTCAGAACTTGAAACATACCATGTTGCATTTTAGTTTACCATACGTGGTACCCACGTCCATATTTAAATCACATAATACATATTTGTATAGCCCATAGTACCCTTTTAATAGTTTCTACCCTATCGGACACCCGTTTGCATCCATTTAACCTATTATATATATAATTGCATCCCTAGATCATTTAACACATAATAATGAGATTTTAACATTCCGTATTTGATAAACTGTATTTAATTAGTGTTGGAACCATAACCCTAACTCAAATAGATAACCGTGCATCCATATGTTTTAATCTGTACCTTTTGCTTACCACATTACAATATTCCATTTTAGTGTTCCATTAATACCCCATACTTGTTTTGTATACCCATGCTTATTTTTAGTTTGATTATGAGCATCCACGTGACATGTTGTGCACCCCTGACATGACTTGATACACCTATTACTTGACACGATGTGATACCGTGCACTTCTTGACATGACATGATACCTATATACTACCTGACTTGACCTGCTGTACCATGGCTTTACCTATTACCTGATCTTGTTACTAATGCCAACAAACCTGACCTGTTGTCCCTACGGACATTTCCTGTTGTCTATCCAGACAAACCTGTACCTGCCTGATCCTTTGTTGGCATTAGCTCCAGATTATTTAATACCTGACTTGAACATATATAACTTGGGGGTATGGGGAAATCAATGATGAAACCTGACTTGTAACTCGACAGTTCGACACCTTTTCTGATCAGTCTTACGGGCTAGGCCAGCCCCGGGGTGATGCTGCTGACATCACTCGTCATTACCTACTACCCTTTTACTGCCTTGCGGCACGTCTCGGATTCAGCCCGAGAGTTATAGACCGTGATCCCGGGCACGCACGGGATACTATTGAGTTACATCGATTATTCATCAAATTGATTTCAAATACTTGAGAGTAGTTAACACAGTAGACCAGTTTAGATTACTCACTGCACACTACCCTTCACTGTCCTGATTTATATTGCTGTTATACCTGTTTTACCATTTATGATCACACCTGCATATCTTGTTACCCATGTTTATATTATTGCTTAATGTTATGATGCACCGACGTCTGGGTTTTGCATGGCCCAGATTCTTTACCTGCACTACAGGCCGAGCAGGAGTACTTCAGTCAGCAGGCTGAGCAGTAAGGACTTGTTAGTAGTTAGTTCTTTTACTTTCGGTATTTTTCATTCCTGATATGAGCCCACATTATGGGACATACATTCCAGTTATTCTTGTATTGGATCTTTTGCTTCCGCATTATTTTATTCTTGATTCGTTTTATTCTGGCTTATGCACATGTGTTAGATAGTTTATTTTTGTTCTTGATATCTCTACAGCCGTAATGTGACCGTGGAAGGATATTTCCTATCCACAGGTAGCATGGTTGGCTATGTCACGTGCCCATCTTAGCGTACTCTGGGAAGCGGGGCATGACATGGTTCTTTTGGTATCAGAGCCATAGGATATAGCTTAATCGAGTTTGATTCTTTTTGTAGTTGGGTATTGGAGCCAATACACGAATCAGAATACTCGTGATTAGGAAACATGTCTTGCCATCTTACCGTCTTACCATTTTTGAATCTTAACTTCCTCCTGATCCTACTTTTACGATATGCAAACCTCCTTTGCATATCGACTCGAAACCTGGTTTCCTTTTGGTTATCTCTAGAACTTAGGCGACTTGGGTGGAGTTATGTGATTGTAGGTATGATACCGAGACATGGTTACAATGCGGTACTCTATTTAAGAAACTTGGAGTTCTAGCCTTGATTCATATCCTTGATCTATAAGTTGAATCTGTTATCATACTAATCCTCTTTGGTTTTTTGGTTGCAGTATCATGGAAGCCAGGAATCTACAATCGTACCAGAGGTGTATGGATGACGCCACTTTGCTTGGAGTAATTCGTGACTTGTTTGAGGACCACAAGCAGCAGACCGAGCTGAAGCCGGCGTTTGCACCAAACCAAACGCCCGTACGTAGAAGTGTTCCGGTGAACCGACGCGGCGTAGTGCCAATGAAGAAAACAATCGTTGCTGATTGGAAAAGGAGCGTGATTTGTAACTACTGCCATTTACCCGGACATGTGCAAAGAGATTGCCGAAGGAAGCGGGGACTCTGTTTGGTTTGTGGATCGGTGGATCACACTATCCATGTTTGTCCGTCGAAACTTCATAAGAAAGAGAATGTTCGGAGGCCAGTTTTGCCCAAGCAAAAAGGAAGGATGTTGTGCGATTACTGCTAACGACCGGGTCATTTCTGGAGAGATTGTCATAAGAGGCTTAGACTTTGTCTGATTTGTGGATCAACTGATCATACCATTGATACTTGTCCGTCAAAGTTAAGATTGAAGGAGGATACTTGGGAGCCACCGCAAAAGCAGTTTCTGGACCAGGAGCAGTTAATTCGGGGAGCTAATCAGGCTTAAGCTCTTACCCTGACGGCTGAAGAGGCTAAAGCTTCGGAGGAAGCCGTTTCAGGTACCCTACTTGTTCATGGTTTTCTCGCATTAGCGTTATTCAATTCTAGTGCATCCCATTGATCTATGTCATCCAAGTTTATTACTACACACTCGATTACTGGCACAACCCTGTTTAGTTATTGGGACATACACATTGGGAATGGGAAAATCATAACTAATAGAGGGTATAAGGATTGTTCTGTTGTTGTTGGCGGATGTGAGCTATTTGCAGATTTCTTGGTGTTTGATACAGGCAGCTATAAGTGTTAGTTGTATGTATGCCCTAGAGGCCAGTATTGTACAGATTATGTATATTATATTGGATGCTTGGACATATATAGAGATGACTTTCTTGCTCGACATGATAGTATGCTATCTGGTTGATCTTTATCTTAACATGTACACTTGTCTCTTTATACTGTCTTATAGTTACATGTTGGTAAAGCCCTTAGGATGTGTACTTGACTACCTGGACTATGATGCAGATCATACAAGTGGGGACATGGTAGTCCATAAGTACATCCTTCAAGGTCCCTAGTCGTGGGTGTATCGAGACGGGGCATCGATATACCAGAGTAGACTAGCGTATACGCTTCTCGACCCATGTGATGGGCGATGGATGATCCCATATCCATTGGTGTTTGACATCAGAGATGGTATACGGGTGCTCAGTGGAGACTGGGTACACTGGACGGACTCGCCGAGAACTCCCAGATGGTATTATACCTCACGTCAGATGGCAGTTCTCAGGTGACACTTGTACAGATTAGTCTGTAGACCCGAGATCGTCATAGAGTCTTGTGTGATTCCCACTGTGCTTTGATCTCCACCTTACCACGTCCATGAGGGCGTGCAAAACGGTGGTCTTTGGGTACAGTCCCGAGTCACATGGAGGCAATGAGCGATAGGAGGGGCTTCGTCTCTCCCGGTATTGGGGGTTGATGTTGCGCTGTGCTCGATTGGCCGTAACAGGGAAGTCCCTGGCCAGGGCTGATCAGAGATTTGCTGGTAAGTGTTACCAGTAGTTTCTCGACCCGTTATGAGCCTCACATCGGCACGACTTATCGAGTATTGGGGTCTGACGTTTACCACCCCTAGACTTGATATGCGACGTATCAGACGAACAGACCGGACTGTACGGTAAGTGTTACTGGTTGGATTCACAGGAGTGTGAGCGGGCTAGCTCGTCGATCTTCTGATCGCTCAATACCCGGATGGCCGTTACATTTAGCAGACCGCTTGCGGCTTGTGGGTGCTTGATATGATCATCATCTGCTACCGGCGTATTGACGAGTCTTTAGAGTCCTACACAGAGGTTTCCTGGCTCAAGCGAAACGAAATAGGAGCGCATATGAGATATGTGCAGGACCGAGAATAATGCGTGTATGTGATACCGCATTTCATTCTCGCGATATATGTTTCGATTGGTTATATTCGATATGACCTAGTTATGGAATCATTGATTCGATAAATCGATACATTGAATACTAGTCGGTTATGTGCGACATGACCGGATCATTGAATCAAATGTTGATTTAATGATTTGATGTATAATTATATATATATTTGATATATTACTTTGCATTAACTAGTATTGGTTCACTTTATATGGATTTTCTCACTAGATGTGCAAAAGGTATATGTGATATACTTTTGTGCACATTTTTTGTATCATGTTTGATGATACTTGATAATGTGGTTAAGTGTAAAGGTTTAAACCATGGTTAAGTGATGATTAGGGTTTTGGTTTTTCATTTATTTATTTGTTTATTTATTTGGAAAGGATTAAGTTAAGAATGGTGACTTATTTTGGAGCTATGTTGAAGCTTCTTGAAGCTTTGACAAAGTCCACCATCCTTATCTCATCCTTAACCCTAACCACTCTAACTAACCTTGGTTTAATCTCTACACTTGACCATGGTCAAGATATGATAAGTATTCATATTAGTTTTATTTTAAAATTAGAACACTTATCATTCTTTCTTGATCTTCTTCTTCTTCCTCAAAGAAAAGCTCAAGGTCCATCAATGGCAACTTGAGCTAAAGTGAGATAAATCCAATTCTAAAGTGAACCCACCTCCTATTTCTTCACCCTCTACCTCTTGCCAAGTTGTTTTGGGTGTTTACTTCACAAGTTTCACAACTTTGTGAAGTCGGAGCTTGAACTTGTGATGCCTCGACGTAGATCGTCTTTGACACGAAGCCGACGACCTATTCCGCACGTTTCTCCGATGAAGCCGTCACGAGAGTCCAAGGTTCAAGATGGACAGCGAGAGGACGCCCTCGTGGAGCTAAGGAAGTGGGTATCCGGATCTACAAAGGTTGTAGCATCCTAACTTTTAGTTAATTTGTTAACTAGATTATCTTTTCGCCTAAACATCTAGTCTAAGATCCGTAGTCTAGGGTTTCTCGGCACCATTTTTTTTAAATTGGCATGTTCGATGCCTTGTGAGACCTCACTAGAGTGCATAGGAACCCTACACTGGTATCAGAGCCTAGCTAGAGCCTTAGGCGAAGTCTAGACGGAATTTGAACTCCGATCGAACCGAAACCGAACCCCAAAAATTGCTCTCTGTACATTTTCTAAAATCTGGGATTTTTCCATATTAAAAATATGCAGAAAAATCAGCAGATGAATATAAGAATTACTGTGAAATTCGACAGTGTAAATCCATCAAATAGCCGCGGATCCGTGGCATGAGCATGGCTCATGCGGCGGTTCCGCGGCCGTACGGATCAATTAAATAAAGATTTCTGCACAGTAATTCTTATCTTCCAGTGCTGGTATTCCTGGGAATTTTTAATATTTATTCAAGAGTTGAATTTTCTGGGGTTGTTTTGGAGATTCGGTATTTCGATCGGATTATCAAATATCGTCTATGTGTATTTCCGGATTTTTTTTAGAATATGTTAAAAAGTTCGACCGGATATAAATACCCAATTTTTCCCCTGTCGGGAAATTTCCAAGTGTTGGATTTTTCCGTAGTTTAACGACGTTCTAAGTAGTGCAAGTAACGCGATGGACCCTCTAGAAGACAACAAACCTTAACTCGATTATGTGACCGTCTTGAACTGCCCTTTGAACCTTCGGGTTTGGGGCAGTACGGCGTGCCACATGTGAGGCGTTGGCTTGACCCTTCTACGGCTGGACTGTTGGTACTGAGGCACGAATGTTGCTAGACTTATTTCATGTGTTGGACTGTATCGGGAAAACTTGGGTATTCGAATGTTCGATCGGAAAGTTTAACATTTTCTGTTTATCTGGAATGTGATACAATAATTGGAATTCACAAACAGTTATGTGATAACTGAATGAATGTTATAAATCTAGCAGTTTAGTTTCACTTGATATTGAAAAGAGTTTTCGATAATGAGACTAAAATGCGGGGTTTATAACTGTTAGGCATGTGATGTCTAAGTATTTCATCTGATTAGGCATGTGATGTCTAAAGAAGTTGCGGATTCCAATTGTTGTAGTTTTACACTTTCTTTTCTGTGACCGTAAGTGTAGTATGTTCATATCGCCGGTTTCGTTGCTATACGTCAACGACAATTGGGGTATGCATACTTACTTACGTTGATGACATGTGATGTTATGTGTTGCTGGATATGTTATATTGGATCGTCGTGTTCGAATAGCCGGGGTTTTTTTATGTGAGATGAGTGTTTTTCATTTTCATTCATGTAAAAACTTGTATGTAATATTCTTTTATTTGGGGCACTTCCAGGTAGCGGAAGTTGTCACCTTTTGTATATTATTTACTTTTCCGCATTAGGATAGACCCAAGGAGGGGAGCACAGGTAACCGGGTTCTGGGGTCCAGTGGGAGACCAACTCGAGGAGTCGAGTCTGGGTCTCCTAACCCTAGAATTGGCAGGGTTGCTTGCCGCTCTCGTAGGGGTCTAGGGGTGTGGGATTGGCTATTCATCACGACCGTGGAATCCGTGTTTTATACTGGCTCGTATTGAAAACACGGACGTCCTAGTATATCCAATATTTCATATGTTTATTCTGCTGCGATATCTGTGTTGTGACTCTGTGATGGATATAGTATATAGTATATATGATATATTATATAGACGTTACTTATGTTTTACACCCGCGCTAGCCCTGCCCTGCTCTGTCGTTAGTTACCTAACCTAACGGTGCACGAGGGGACATCGAGGCGAATGCGGATGGCATAAGTGTACGTCATATCTATCTGTGATGTTTAGGTATTTAAATGATGGGACTTCATTAATGTGATTAATGAAAGGAAAGAAACCTAAGATGTTGTAGAATCAGATTTTAAATAAAACAGGTATCTACAGTTCTTGCTTTGCATAGCGGTATATATGATATACCCCGCACCTTATTCGATGAGGAAAGGACCGAGATCCCTTCACCGGGAGTGACTCCTTTAGCAATAACTGGCAGATGCTACACACTCGGTTTGCTTTTGACTGCTTTTGCGTTTTTGCTTTGCACAGCGATATATATGATATATCCCGCACCTCATTCGACGAGGAAAGGACCGAGATCCCTTCGCCGGGAGTGACTCCTTTAGCAAAACTAGAAAAGCCTCAAAATCACTCCATTTCAAAACTTCATTTGATTCTACAACGATATCAAGTTCATTACGCTCATGGTTTTCAGAAAAACCTGGCGTAGCCCTCCGTCATTTCAGATGAGTAGTAGTTAGTATTCGTGCTACGTTTGTTGGCCTGCGTCAAGGCGTAGTTGTTCCCCTCCGAAAGACGGCGCACAAGACCGCGATGTCCTGGCGCTGAGATTCGGGGCAGATGCTATTTGGTTTTATCCGTCTACCTCTCCGAAGATGCCAAGTTGATTTATGACACCGTGTATCGGAGGTTTAGACGGATGCGGCCGATGTAGCAGACTTTGTCAGATTCCCCCTCGCTTGAGGGGTTTTTGATTGTGGGGACGCTCTTCCCTGCAGGCGCAAGCCCCTGCAGTTAATTACGCTACCGCATCGCGGTAACAACTTTCTCCTTCTCCAGAATTTCACTTCATGTCGTGGGTGTTTGTTTTGTTTATGGTTGCCCGTGGATTGTATACGGAGACTGAGTAATACCGTCGCCCGTAGGACGTGGATTAGTCCAAATCCGTATTTACTTAGATTTGGGTTTGGTGTTTTTAGTTTAAGGATACATTAGTCGCGTTGCGACTAAGATCAACTTAAACATTCGTCAAGGATACGTTAGTCCTGTTTTGGACTAAGATCAACCTGACGTGGTGATTCATTTAATTTATGGCCATTGGGACTCATCACCTCTCTAACATCGTTGAAGGATTACAACGATAGGTGTCAGAGGAGCTCAGAGAGATGTACCCTTGAACCAAAGCTGATTGAGGGTTTTATAGTCCATTTAAGTGTTTAAGGATACGTTAGCCGTGTTTGGGGCTAAGATCAACTTAAACGGGATCGTTTAGATCCGGCAAAAGAGCAATTGGCTCTATTGTTCCAGTTTAGGGACGTAGTGGTCCATTATTAGTTTAGGGACGTCTCGGTCCGATACCAGTTTAAGGACGTAGTGGTCTATTATTAGTTTAGGGACGTTTCGGTCCGATGCCAGTTTAGGGACGTAGTGGTCCATCATTAGTTTAGGGACATTTCGGTCCGATATTAGTTTAAGGACGTCTCGGTCCGATATTAGTTTTAAGGACGTTTCGGTCCAATATTAGTTTAAGGACGTTTCGGTCCAATGCCAGTTTAGGGACGTAGTGGTCCATCATTAGTTTAGGGACATTTCGGTCCGATATTAGTTTAAGGACGTCTCGGTCCGATATTAGTTTTAAGGACGTTTCGGTCCAATATTAGTTTAAGGACGTTTCGGTCCAATATTAGTTTAAGGACGTTTCGGTCCACGAGTTTAAGGACCCCGCAGTCCAAATAGGTGTGTGGTCGTTGGGACCCGTCACCTCTTTGACGTCGTTGAGGAATTACAACGATGGATGTCAAAGGAGTTCAGAGATGTACCCTCGAACCGGTTGTGAATTGATTTAGGAGAACAGCTGTGCTCAGTCGATTTAATTTAAGGACTTACGGCCACGATTGGGCTAAGTCCATTTCAACACTTTATTTGCATTGCATTTTTTTTATTTAGGCTCTACCCACAAAAGATATAGAGTATCAGTTTATTTTGGGCTCTACCCATTTGCAAAGTATCTACTTCGTTTGGGCTTTGCCCTTTTTTTTATAAAATGCATAGCATTCTGAATATTTTGTTTGGGCTCTGCCCATTTATAAATGATGCAAAGCATCTGTTCTTGTTTGGGCTCTGCCCCTTAAAATAATGCATTTGCGCTTTATTGAGCCTGTTAGGCCTTCTCTTAATTGGGCTTGGCCCTTTTTAATGCATCTGCGCTTTGCGCTAAGTAATGAGTGCAAGTCCATATGGTGATGACACGTGTCATGCTCTGATGAGCGCAAGCGCACTAGCGCAGTGCAATGCGCTGTTGCGCTGCGCTATTGCGTTGCTGACACGTGGCGCGCTCTCAGCGAGTTGCGCCAATTCCAGAGAGCAAAGCTCTATCTTAAGGGCGCTTAGCGCAAGTGGTTTTATGGCCGACACGTGGCGCTCTCTTAAGAGCGCAGCGGCGCAACTTGGAAGTGCAAAGCACTAAGAATCTTTTTAGATTCAAGAAGGGAAGTGCAAAGCACTGTTTAAGTTCTTGATCTAAATTAGATCAAAGAAAAATAAATTTCTTCTTTATTCGAAGAACCTGAGGTTCATAAAAGTGCAAAGCACTATTCTTTTATTTTTTTTTTTATCATTTTTAAAGAACCGAAGGTTCACAAGAAGTGCAAAGCACTGTTTTCTTTTTTATATAAAGATCATTGATCTTATATTTTTTTTTAGACTAACGGTCTATTAGAAGGAATTTCTTCTAATCCATGAAGGTTCTTTACCTTTTTTTTTTTTTTGAAATCTTCAGAACTCTCTCTCTGTTTAAAGTTCTTGAGTTCTCCAGAAAAATGTTCATGCCTTTGAATTGAGGCTTAAGGTCCTTTTTATAGTGCTCACAAATTAGTTAAATTTGTTAAAGAGATCATCCTCTGAGTGATTTGGGGAATTTTCCCCACCGTTGGATCTTTGATCCAAGGGCTTCTGCTTTGCAGAAGAAAATCTTCTTGTTTCAACAAGAACAGAAAAGATTTCTTAAAAATCTTAATTTAGTTTGGCGCAGATGCCCCAGCGCGTGACACGTGTCACGCAGAACGCAGCGCAACTGCGCTGGCGCATCTGCGCTGACACGTGTCGCGCAGCGCAGAGCGCAGCGCAACAGCGCTGGCGCATCTGCGCTGACACGTGTCGTGCAGCGCAGAGCGTAGCGCAACTGAAGCGTTGCTTCAGGCAAATAGAGCTCTGCTCTGATTGGGCGCGTCTTCTTGGACGCAGCGCTGATACATCTGCGCCTGATACGTGGCGGGTTGCGCTCAGCGCAGAGAATCTGAAGCGTTGCTTCATTTATTGAAGTTTAAATTTTGGAGAATCAGAAGCGCCGCTTCTCCTGAGATATCTTTTCATCTCCTCTTTTCAAGTCAAACTTGTATTCCCGAAATTGTAATTTCCCGGGGCTTAGAAATAACTCCGCTGCGCACAGAATTTTCTGTGTTTGGCTCTATATATAACTCAAGGCCGAGCCTTTCCTTTCCTCACCTTTGGAGAACTTCTTTAATCATGGCTTGCAACCGTCCTCACGCTCGCCGACAACCGTGGGAAGTGCCGATCCGGGACATCGTTTCCCGTTTTGCTGCGCGCTTGGTGGACTCCTCTCTTTCAGATGAACAATGCGATGCCGCCATGTATGAGCTTTCGACTCGTGTGGGGTCTCCTTTGCCTCCGAATTCTATTTGGCTTCGGATGATCCTTGCCTCGGTGCTCGCCGACATTCCCCCCTTCCGGCGGAGATGTCCTCGGCAGTACTTGATGTGGCCGAGGATAAGATCGAGAGCTTTTTCGAAGCGCTCTTGATCACCAAAGCCCTGAGGGACTTCTCCTTCTACTTACTGAGCCAGATACGGGCTCGTCGAGTCGTCATCGCCACTTTTTCCCAGGAGTGCGGCGTCGACCGTTGGATGGCTACCCCTCGGGAAGATCGCCGCTTCGACGTGATGGAGAAGGCGGAGAGGGAGCTGAATAATTTTCTTTTCCTTTTTGTGAACCCTTGTCTCTCTGATCCCGTATTCGGTGATCTTTTTTAAATTTAATAATAAATAAATGTTTTGATTAAGTATTTTATTATCTGTTAAGTGTTCTTTTTATTTGAGCTCTTTGTTGTGCTTGTGCATCGTATTTTAATTTGTTGTTATCAAGTGCATGTAATTTTGCATGGCTAAATTGCCTTTGGCACTTAGCCCCTTTTTCTGCGCTAGCGTATCTGCGCTGACACGTGTCGCGCAGCGCAACTGTGTTGCCACGTGTCGCACAGCGCAGAGCGCAGCGCGGCGCTTCCTTTAACAGAGCCTTGCTCTAATTGGGCGCGCTGCGCTAATGTATCTGCGCTGGACACGTGGCGCGTCGCGCGCAGCGCAAAGGATCTGAAGCGTTGCTTCCTTTAAACAGAGCTTTGCTCTGATTGGGTGCGCTGCGCTAATGTATCTGCGCTGGACACGTGGCGCGTCGCGCGCGGCGCAAAGGATCTGAAGCGTTGCTTCCTTTAAACAGAGCTTTGCTCTGATTGGGTGCGCCTTCTTGGGCGCTGCGCTGATGTATTAGCGCCAGACACACGGCGCGTTGCGCCTGAGACTTGAAGCGTTGCTTCAAAAATTTAAATTTTGAATTCAAACAGAGCTTTGCTCTGATTGGGCGAAACAAATGCCCCCCCACCGTTGCGCTCACGTGGCGCACACGTGAGTGCAACGATGGCAACCCCTCCTGACCGTTGGATTGAGGGGGAATTCCAAGAGGCGCAAGCGCCTTATAAATAGGGCCTTTTAACCCTTAGAAAATCTCACCATTTTCTCAGATTTAGATTTTCAGAGCTCTGCTCTTTGCTTAAGAATTTCAGAGCTTTGCTCTTGTTTTCAGAACTCTAGAGCATTGCTCTTATTTCCCAAAGTTTAGAAAACTTTAGGTAATAATTAATTTTAAAATTAAGTTAAGCTAATTTAAATCAATTTTAACCAATAGAGCTCTGCTCTCATGGATCTTTTGATCTGAAGAAATTCCTTTTGGGGTTTCATTAACAGAGCTTTGCTCTCACAAATCCATAGATCTACAGAGATCTTATTCATGGGTTCTAACCCATGAACAGAGCTTTGCTCTTTGAATCAAATGTAAATCTTTTAGATCTGAGACAAATGAAGAATTTTTCTATAAGCTTTCATGGATCTTTTTTTTTTAGGATTCCAGAAATTTTAATTTTAAATTTCTTTTCAAAAACTTTCTCTTTGATGGAATATTATAGAGCTAAGCTCTTTCTTAAGGAATTTTAATTCTTTTGAGACCAGAATTTGACAAGTGTCATTCTGTGACAGAGCCTTGCTCTGAAAGAGGAGATTTTCTCCTTGTCTCTAGGGATTCTTTCCCCCCTTTTTTATTATGGGAATGTTCCCCCCAAGGACCAACTGACAATCTCATCCAATGATGAGTTTGTCTTCTTAATTGACGTATTGTCATTTAGATTTTGTGGGTCCCTCTTTGGTCCCCTACTCACTGCACTGTGGTGCGGTGTAATTAATTAATTTTGATTTTTATTTAATTAATGCATTTTCTTGTTTCAATGTCAAACGTTGGGATTACAACACTGACGGCTACATTGCTCTTTTTGCAGCGATCATGTCTGAAGACACTTCATTCCCGTTTGTCCGCTCGGAGGAGGGATTTCCAGAGGCGCCTTTGGACCGTGAGGTTCTGGCCATGATCAAGGCATATGACCCGGAGTACAAGAAACTCCACCTTTGGGGGTCTTGGTATAACCAGATTATTATGGGTCGACGCAGCTTCACTTGCGCGGTGCCGTCAGAACCTATCACGGCAATTCATTATGCTAACCCACCTCCAGTGCAGTATGCCGTGGAGATGATAGACTGGACTGCGAACAGCTTTCTTCATCCCGCTATGGATGCGGTCCCGGTTCAGCGTCCTATGGTTTTGGATATCCTAGGACGCCGTATTTGTCAGGGAGAAGCACGACCCTGGGGGCAATCATATAACCTTGGTTTGATTCCCCGCCACCCAATTGGATATCTACCGTGGGCCCGGTACATCCTGTCGACGAGGAAGTCGCAGTTGATAAGACTAGGACTGTACACCGCGGTCTACGTCTCTCTTTTCCAATATCCTACGCTCCCCACTTGGTGGTTCAAGGCTTTCTTGGAGCAATGGAATATTCCCACCCACACTTTCCTTGCCATGGATCGGGAAGTGTCCATTTCCTTGGAGGAATTCGCGGAGGTATCCGGCCTACCAGTCATGGGGGAACACTATGAAGAGCTGCTCCCGACAGATGAATACGTCTTCGGTGCTAAGCCGATGGTAAGGGGGATTACGTCGGAAAATGCCGTTCAACACCAATTCCCAAGCCTGATCAAGGTGTTGAACATCTACGAGTCCCTTTTCATCGAACACGGGAGCCGAGGAGTTAATTTTGAGGACTTCATTGCTCGCTTCCTCCGTCCTAGCGTCATTTCGCCAGGAGCCGTCAAATCTGCTATTCTGGATGATCCTTTTGGTCTAGGTTTGGCTAACTTGCCGACGAAGGAAATAGACCAAAAGGCTTTCTTCCTCCCAGACTTTCCTACCATATCTTTCGCGGAGATTGCAGTCCCTGGGATGGATGAGGAGGCGTTTTTCTTAGGATTTCTCGGGCTGTGGTTGAGTCGGTTCGCGATCCCAATGCATTCTCATCGCATGCGGCCCTCTGTCTTTTATCCAGCCCACCGCATGGTTATTGGGGTAAAAGTGGCCGTGGGGATTGCCGGCCTGGCGCACCTATATCATGGTCTCAGCCGAGCAGCGGATGCCAATGAGCCCGGGGCACTGCACGTGGTCTTCCCGATGCACTACTTTGCATCGTGGCTCGAGTTACACACGGCGGGTGTCTTTGGTATGCATAAAAGGCCTTCATTCTTTGACAGGTGCGGTTTCCCTCGCGTTTTACATCTGATTGGCTCATCAATCGTGACCCCTTCACCACGGGACGCCAGGGGTTTACTGCTTCGCCCTCACACCGTTGGAGTCGGGATGTCCTTTATTGATAAGGTATTAACCATTGGGAAGGCGTCCACCACTGCGGTGCGACCATTACAGGACTCCTTCAAGGATGGAGCTTCAGTGTTAACGGCCCGGGAGATCCTCCATTTGTATTCTATTAGACCGGGTTTCCTAGTCTTCAGGCAGGGCGGTGCAGCAGTCTTTATGAGATATAACTCGCATCGTTTTGCCCGACAACTGGGTTACGATCAAGGGGTACCCTTAGAGGCTTTCTTATTGGAACCTGCTGTAAATGAAGAAGGGATGGAGAACGCGTTGCACTACTTCATGCGCCTGAACACGGGTTCTCGTTTTTTCATTAGCCCGCCGGTCTGTGCTCCACGACTCCTTAATGTATATAAAGACTGGTACAATCATGCGACGGGGGCTGTTATAAAGGAAGAGAGGCGAGTGTTGATTGACCGTAAAGAAGTACCCCCCGGTACCAATCGTAACGCTCCCTTGGCACCAAGGATCCTGGTGGTCCCTCCTCTAAAAGATGCTGGGGGCAGACCATTACGTGCGCAAAATCCTCCACGTGAGCTGCCGCTCCCTGATATCACAGACGCACCTACCGCACCCCGTGCTTCAGTGGAGGCAGTGGTTGTACCCTCGCCAGAGTCTGGCGTGGGTGCGGACATCGGGACTCGTCGTCCCAAAGCGGCTGCTAAACGGAAGTCGATCCCCCGCGAGCCTAGGGTTGGAGGGCAAAAGAAAAAGAAGTCACTCTTTGCTGCGGACGTTGCGTTCGGCCAGGAACCTCATGCTCCCTATTCCGAGGGTCTGCTCGAATATGGGACTAACGCCGGGTTGGTGATGCCGCCGCCGGACGATACAGACTTGGAGGCTGCTCTCAGAGCTTCGGCATGGCTGGTGAAGCGTGACGCGTGGCTGGCTAAGCTTGCGCAATCAGGTAACTACTAGTCACTTTTTCTTTATTGCAACGTATTTTCTTCGTTATTTCATTATTTTTGACTAACGCTTTTCTTTCTTTTCTTTCAACAGGCATCACCGATGAAGAAGCCATTGCCGCTTCTCTGAAGACCTTTCAGGAGGAGGAACGTGCCAGGGCATCTGTGGGCCTTAGTAAGTTTCGACTCATCGAATTTTTCATTTTCCTTGCGTTATGGTCGATCTAACCTTTCCATTTTAATTGCAGGGACCTCAATGCCGCTCCCTCCTAGCGACGCAGATGTTCTACCAGCGGCTGATGTCCCTGTTTCCTCTGGGACACCGCAGGAGGCTCATCTCGGAGAGCCGATGAGAGATGCCTTAAAGGCTCTGGAGGCATCCCTGAATGAAGACGATGATGCCTTGAAGGAGGCATCACGGAGGTCCCTCATGACCGCTCGGGAGGAGAGGAAACGGTTGAGGCGTGAGGCGAAGGCGCGCAGGGCTGCCTTGGCTATGGGAGCGGGCCCTAGCACCATTCCTCGAGCTGATACTCCCTCTGAAGAGGCCCCTGTCGCCCTGTCCACTGCCCGCAGAGAGGTGGCACGTGCAGCTCGGAGCGCGAACGGTAAATCCGCCTCAGGTAATGTTTCTCTCGGAGTTTTTGTTATAAGGATCTCAATGTCGTTTGTCCTTACATCTCTCATCTTGCAGGACCAAGTCCGATCGAGGGGGAGGCGGAAACCGTCAATCTCAAAGAGACAGAGGGGGCAGTACCTGCCGAACTTGAGCCGACGGTGGGCAACGTCGTTGTGGCTTTGGAGCCTGGGGTAGAGGTTGAGGGGCCTGCAGCCGATAAGGTCATGGATGCCGAACCTGAAGTGGTGGCAGATGATATGATCATTATAACTGAGCCCAGAGTGGCGGCGAATGAGGCGCTCGAGACCGGTGATCCCCCGGCGATGGTGGACGATACGACCGCCACTACCGAACCTGAGATGGTAGTGGGTGAGGTGGCCGCGATCCCTGAAGACGAGCCAACCGCTCCTTCTCTGGAATCTGGCAATACTCCAGTTATAGCCCTTCCCGTCTACGGTCCTCCGCCGTTTCCCGGTCTTGCGAGCACGACGACGGTCCCCATTGAGTCGGGCGATGAGGCCACAAGCGGTGGTCTCATGTCGATAGAGGAGGGAGTCGTCTCTGTTTCTGCCGGGAGCTCTTCAGGTACACCTTAAGTTGTTGTTTTTTTTTTAATTTGCTTTACAATCTTTTCTGACAAGTTCATTTTTTGTAATGCAGGCGCAGCTAGTGTTGATGCCCCACTACTTGAGGGAGCTCCTTCCACGACTGCCTTGGCGATGGTTACCCCTCAGCCCTCTCTTACGCCGTCAAAGATGTTGGAAGGTATGAGTTTGCAACTTACTAAACTTATCTTTCAAACGTATAATCCATATACTATATTCACATTGTTGTGTCTTTCAGGAGTTCTTTTTGACCATTTGTATCAAGTGTTGGTCCCACACTTCTCCTTTTCATCTGAACTCGCCTCTCCCTCTGGTGGCGCTGGTGAGTACTGTTCCTGATTGATATCTTTGTTTTTCCAGTGGTAGAATTATTTCTAACTCTCTCTTGTCTTGACTGCAGTGTTACAAATCGAAGGGGGAGAAGACAGATCGGTCGCGCTACCGGCCCTTCCGTCCTTGCCACCTACTCCCACCGGTATAGTAATTATCTTGTCAATGATTTTCTCCATATCTATTGGATCGTCATCTAATCACATTTTGTCTTTTTCAGCTATCGTTTCAGTCTCAGTGCCTTTTGAGTCTCGTATTACAATACCGGGCGGCCCTTCCCAGCGACGTCCGTCTTTGAAAGGTGCTGCAAATAGTTTGCGCATGCTGAGCGACTACATCGAGGAGTTCGACATCGAGGCTCCGGTGTCTGCTGAGGATTTCGCCACGACGGTTAACCCGATGTTGGCGATATTTGCTACCTTCCATGACGAGGGTGCTGTCGCCTCTTGGGTTAACTATTGTCGGGAAATCGAGGCTTGCCTTCATCAGCTAGAGTCAATGCGCCTGTCCCCTGAGACTTTGGCCTCGAGCACTCAACGGGGAGCGTGGCTCGAGCAAAGCGCTTCTCATTTCCGTCATCTGGAACAAGAAGTGGTTTTGAGGCTGAAGGAGTGCCAAGAATCTTCAAGCAATGCTGCTCGCCTGCGTGCTGAAGTTGAGACGAACGCCGTTGAGGTAAAGGCCGTCTTCGAGGGCCTTCTGGAGCGCATCTCAAATGGGCTGAGACTGAAGCGGGCACTCGATATTGCCGAGCGTGACATCGCAGGCCGTGAGGCTGCTCATCAGGTCGTCAGGGATCAGCTTGTCTCCGTCGCACAGCAACGGGCCCAAGTGGAGGCGGAGTTGGCAGTGGTGGCCAATCGGGAAAAGGCATGGAAGGAAGTGTGCGAGCAATTGCTGGATCTGTGCAAGACGCTTCCTTCTCAGTAATTTTCCTTGTATCGTTGGTATTTGTAACATATATGCATATCTTGTATTCTTTAGTACGATGTATCCTAAACTCAATCAAATTTTATGAATGAAGGATGCATATTTTTGTAATGCCTTGTGTCATTTCTCCGTCTTTTCTTTCTTTTATTATCAGCACATCATCTTAGCGAACATGGTTGACGGATAGTAGGGCACGCATCTTGACTTTCCTAAGAATCAGCGATGGCTTAGGTCGCAGGTTCAGATCTGCTGCCTAAGACTTTTCAACTCCATAAGCCGTGAGGGTCTCATAGCGAATTTTCTCCTTACGGATCGAGAGGATCTCGTAGGTGGGTTTTCTCCTTAGGAGTCGTGAGGATTCCCAAGTGTGGTTTTCTCTCATAAGTCGAAAGGATCTTATAAGAGAATTTCTCCCTCTTACGAGTCGAGAGGGCTCGTAAGCGGTTGTTTCCCTCTTTGTCGAGAATCGACTTCAGAGAGTGAGACCCGTGAATAGTATGCAAGAGACCATTTAGGATTGACTTGCAGGATCCCATTGCCCCTCTTACGAGTTGAGAGGGCTCGTAGGCGGTTGTTTCCCTCTTTGTCGAGAATCGACTTCAGAGAGTGAGACCCGTGAATAGTATGCAAGAGACCATCTAGGATTGACTTGCAGGGTCCCATTGTTCAGGAAGTAAGTTTTTTTGAATCCTTACTGCCCGAGATGTGAGTCAAAGAAGCTCTCGTCACGGAGTGTTTGTATCCGTGAGTTGAGAAGTTTTGCGAGGGATTATTTGTTTCCCAAGCGCCAAGGATTATTTGTGTCCTTAGGGTTTGAAACGAGTCGATGGTTCCTACGGAGGCGCTGGTGGCTCTGCGAGTCGACGCGGATCAGAAGGCTCTCGTCAAGGAGTGTTTGTATCCGTGAGTTGAGAAGTTTTGCGAGGGATTATTTGTTTCCCAAGCGCCAAGGATTATTTGTGTCCTTAGGGTTTGAAACGAGTCGATGGTTCCCACGGAGGCGTTGGTGGCTCTGCGAGTCGACGCGGATCAGAAGGCTCTCGTCAAGGAGTGTTTGTATCCGTGAGTCGAGGAGTTTGCTGGGATTATTTGTTTCCCAAGCGCCAAGGATTATTTGTTTCCTTGGGGTTTGAAACGAATCGAGGGTTCCTACGGAGGCACTGGTGGCTCTGCGGGTCGACGCGGATCAGAAGGCTCTCGTCAAGGAGTGTTTGTATCCGTGAGTCGAGGAGTTTGCTGGGATTATTTGTTTCCCAAGCGCCAAGGATTATTTGTGTCCTTAGGGTTTGAAACGAGTCGAGGGTTCCTACGGAGGCACTGGTGGCTCTGCGGGTCGACGCGGATCAGAAGGCTCTCGTCAAGGAGTGTTTGTATCCGTGAGTCGAGGAGTTTTTGTTGAAGTCATTGGCTTCTTCGGTTGAAATGAACCGTTGAGGTTTGGCTTCGTCGTTTGACGGAATCCGCTGGGGAAGTATGGTTCCTTCTTTGTTTACGCCCTTGGATTGTATACGGGGATCGATGTGATCTTAACTGCAGGGCCAAAGTTTTATCATTTCTTTTTTTATTTTATTTTATTTCCGCGATGCTCTATCATTTCAGCTTTTATATCGCGAAGGTCGCGATTGCCCAATCATTTCGGCTATTTTTCGCGGTGCCCAATCATTTCGGCTATTTATTTTATTTTTACTCGTTGCTTTTTATTACGAGTTGCCCAATCATTTCGGCTGTTTTGCATGCATATATTTTACTTGCTGCTTTCTATTGCAAGTTGCCCTATCATTTCGGCTATTTCGTATGCATGAGCGGCCTACTGGCTTTTTGCCGTAAGCCTGAAATTAGACACCGATTTTGGCATCAGCACCGCTGCAACTGGGATATTGCCAGGAGCGAATCATCATTTGACTCCGTCGATATCGAACAAAGGTGGCTTAGCGAACAGGGTTAAGGCGCTGTCGACTAAGGCTTTTAACTTCATGAGCCGTAAGGATCTCACAAAGGTATTTCTCCCTACAAGTCGTGAGGATCTTGTAGGTGTATTTTCTCCTTAGGAATCGTGAGGATTCCTAAGTGTATGTTCCTCTGTAAGTCGTAAGGATCCTACAAGAGGGTTTTCTCCTTATAAGTCGAGAGGACTTATAAGGGTTATTCATCATGCGAGCATATCCCCAGTCTCGGATGAGACTCGATTAGGGAAATGTTTATTCACGCCCGTGGATTGTATACAAGGGTCAGTATTGAACCACTTGTAGGGCAATCTTAGAAGTTGTGGGGGTTGCTTAAGCACAGGTTTAGCTCTCTGTAACTTAAGACTTTCAAATCTTATGAGCCGTGAGGGTCCCATAAGAGAGTTCTCCTCACGAGTCGTGAGGATCTCGTGAGTGTATTTTCTCCCTAGGAATCGTGAGGATCCCTAAGTGTGTTGCTCCCTTGTGAGTCGTAAGGATCTCACGCGGGTGGTTTCTCCTTACAAGGTCGAGAGGACCCTATAAGTGTTCTTTAACGAAGTTGCGCCCTTTCGGGTTTTCACAAACATTCGCCGGTAGTCCTGCTGTTTTTACTCACGGAGCCCTTTCGGGTTTTCATCCGTGCCCATTTTGCTTATGGACATACCTTTTTTTTTTTTTTTTTTTTTTTTTTTTTTTTTTTTACGAGGTCGCGCCCTTTCGGGTTCTCACGAACACTTGCCGGCATCCCTGCTGTTTTTACTCACGGAGCCCTTTCGGGTTTTCATCCGTGCCCTTTTTGCTTATGGACATACCGTTTTTATTTTATTTTATATATTTTTTTTTATCTTTTATCTTGTCAGCCTAAAGATGCTGCGGTATTATTTTAAAGACGTTTCGGTCTGCTATTAGTTTAAGGACATTCCGGTCCGGCGTTAAGGAAGGCCATTTGCTGCTTATAGAGTTCGGGCTTAAGAAGATAGCGAGCGGACACAGTTGTCGTCATTTACCATTAACCTAGGCCGTAGCTCATTAAGCGTAGTATTTCTTTAGGAAACGACCGTTTATTGGCCTAAAAGGCCTTTCACCGTGCATGTCCATGAGTAGATAGGCCCCGCCCTGGTAGACCTTATCTATGATGTATGGGCCTTCATAGTTTGGCTCGAATTTTCCTCGCTTGGCGCGATTGGGGATCATGGGCCTTTTGACCACTAGCACGAGTTCGCCTTGGTGGAATGTCCTCGGCCGGCTCAATTTTTCATATGAGCGCGTCATCTTTGCCTTATAGGCTTCCAGATTTTGCTGTGCTAGAAGCCGGATTTCATCGAGGGCGTCAAGCTCTTCAAACCGAAGGTGAGCATTTTCTTCGTCTGTCAGTTCGTAGTGGACTGCCACTCGTAGAGAGGGTAATTCTATCTCAAGAGGGAGTATTGCTTCTGTCCCAAACACCAACGCGTATGGCGTTGTGTTTGTGGCTGTCTTGAACGTGGTCCGATACGCCCAAAGAGCTTCTTGCAGTCTCTCGTGCCAGTCTTTCTTATTTCGGGACACTGTTTTCTTTATGATTTTCGTCAGTGTCTTGTTGAAGGCCTCAGCTAATCCATTGGCTCGCGGATTATAAACTGAGGAGTATCTCCAGTCTATATTGTGCTGCTGTGCGAAGCGGCTAACTTTATGACTTCGGTAGGCTGGCCCATTATCAGAGATGATCCTTCTTGGGGTTCCGAACCGGTATATGACATGCGTTTTGAAGAAATGGAGAATATTCTCCGTCTTCACTTCCCTCAACGGTACCGCCTCTGCCCATTTGGAGAAGTAATCAGTCGTCGCCAAGATGAAACGATGTCCCTTGGACGATGCTGGTTCGATAGGGCCGACTATGTCAGTTCCCCACATTTCGAATGGCCAACTGGCCACCGTTGGATGTAATGGATTTGGATGTTGATGGATGAAGTCCCCATGAATTTGGCATGAGTGGCATTGCTTCGCATATTCGATGCAGTCTTGAATCATCGTGGGCCAATAATAGCCCATCCGTTTGATCTTCAACTTCATCTTTGGACCTGCTTGGTGAGAACCGCAAAGTCCGTCGTGAACCTCTTGGACGACCCTTCTCGCTTCGTTAGGTCCTAGGCATCTCAGCCACAGAGAATCGAATGTCCTCTTATATAGAGTATCATTGACGAAGGCGAAAGACAGAGCTCGTTTCACGAGCTGGTGTCTTATGGACGCTTCTTCAGGCATTCGGTGGAACTTGAAGTAATCTATGAAGACTTCTCTCCAGTCTTCGATCTTCTCATGGTCTTTTATTTGTAGGGTCGTCTCCTCGTTCGCTCCTTTTTCTTTAGACGATTCCGGAGATACTTCTGCCGGGGCGAGCACTCGACGGCTTTGTATCATGATTCTAACGTCGTCGAGGTTCTCGTCAGCCAGTTCTTTAGCAAGTTTGGCTAGGGCGTCCGCTTTGCTGTTTTCCGCTCGCGGTATTCTCTCCAAAGTGTAGGAGGGAATTTGGGTCAGCAGTTGTTGCACTTTTTCACCGTATTTCACCAACTCCGGTTTGCACGTTTGGTAGTCGCCGTTCACTTGACTGACGACCAGTTGGGAATCCCCATATATGAGGAGGCTTTCAATTCCCATATCAATGGCGATCTCGAGGCCCGCTATCAAAGCTTCGTATTCGGCTTCATTGTTTGTTCTCGGCTCCGTCAGGGAGAATGCGTAGCGCATTATTCCTCCTTGTGGAGTCACGAAGATGAGTCCTACCCCCGATTTGATCATTGGCGTACTTTGTTTGTGCTTTTTCATGGAAGATGCTCCATCGAAATAAAGCTCCCAACGGGTATCACCACTGTCGATTGCGTCAAACGCATGTCTGTCTGGCAAATCACAATTTAAAGGAGAATCGGCAGGTATGGGATGCTCGGCAAGGAAGTCGGCGATGGCCTGGCCTTTTACTGCCCTGAGAGGTTGATATGTTATCGAAAATTCCATCAAGAGCAGGGCCCATTTAGCGAGTCGTCCTGTCAATATGGCTTTTGACATTAGATATTTGAGAGGGTCCACTTTTGAAATCAGACGGACCTCGTGCGCCAACGCGTAGTGCCTAAGCTTTGTTATTGCGAAGATCAACGCCAGGCAGTGTTTTTCAATAGGGGAGTAGTTGCTTTCTGCCCCCAGCAGAACTCGACTTAAGTAGTAGAGTGCTCTTTCTTTCCCTTGATCGTTCTCTTGTGCCCATAATGCGCCTAAGGAACCTTCAAGGGCGGTTGTATAAAGAATAAGAGGTTTCCCCTTAACCGGAGCAGCCAACACCGGCGGGTTCTGCAGGTATTGCTTGATCTCATCCAGTGCGCCTTGGCATTTTTGATCCCAAACGAATGGGGTTCCCTTCTTCATCAAGTGACTATAGGGACGGCACTTTCCTGAAAGGTTGGCTATAAATCGCCGTATGTATGCGAGTTTCCCTTGGAGAGACCGAAGCTGTTTGAGAGTCCTCGGCGGAGGCATTTCCATGATCGCTTTAATCTTTGACGGATCTATTTCAATACCTCGGTGTCGAACAACGAATCCCAGGAATTTGCCCGAGGAAACCCCGAACGCACATTTAAGAGGATTCATCTTCAAGTTGTATTGCCGGAGGCGTTGAAATACAGTCCTCAGATGCTCAAGATGTTCCTCGTACGATTTGCTTTTAACCACGAGATCGTCGATATAGCATTCAACGATTTCGTGTATAAGGTCGTCGAAGATCTTTGTCATGGCCCTCTGATAAGTAGCACCGGCTTTCTTCAAACCGAAGGGCATCACTTTATAACAAAATATACCAAGAGGAGTCCTGAAGGCTGTGTGCTTCTGGTCTTCTGGATGCATTTTTATCTGGTTATACCCCGATGAGCCGTCCATGAAGGAGAAAACTTCATGAGTGGATGTATTGTCTATCATCAGTTCAGTGACTGGCATTGGGAAATCATCCTTCGGGCAAGCTTTATTAAGATCCCGGAAGTCTACGCATATGCGCACTGTCCCATTTTTCTTCATCACTGGGACGATATTGGCGATCCATTCAGGGTACTGAACTTCCTGGATGAAGCCAGAGTCGATTAACTTTTTGACTTCGGTATTTATGCTCATCTCAAGCTCGAGTCGCATTCTTCTCGGCGCCTGTTTGACTGGCTTGATGTTCGGGGATATTGCTAGTCTATGTACAGCAACTTCTGGATCTAGTCCCGGCATCTCGGAATAGTTCCATGCGAAGCAATCTTTATGCTGCACAAGGACGTTTTTTAACGCAGCCACCCTCTCTTCAGACAGCAGCTCGCTGACGAATGTCGGTCGCGGACCATTTATTGTCCCCAACTCGATTTTCTTGAGGTTATCTGCAGTAGTATGGATTCCATCTTCCAGCTCTTTTGGTGCTGGTGGAAATTCTGAGATTACCTCATCGCTGCCGTTTTCAAAGCACCAGGGAAGGTCATCCATGTTCTCGGGCTCTTCCCTTGATATCATTATCACGTGACAGGTACGAATTCGCTTCCAATCCCAATGCAGAACTGGTTCTTCTTTCGTGGCCTTGGGCTCGTGCTTTTGTGGTGGTGCTACCCTCCAGTTGTCAGACAACGCGAATTTGCCAAGCTGATATTGGTCCTCAATCCAATTCTTAAAGGTGAAGCAATCTTCAAGCGGATGCCCTACCACTCGATGGTAAGAGCAATAATTTGGGTTGGAGACTTCGCCCGCTTGCTCAGGGTGTTTAGACTCTAGCAGTGTAAGCATTTGATGTTTTAGAGCAAGATCAAGTATTTTCCTTGTTTTGTTCCGAGGAAACGAGTATGCTCGACCCATTTTCTTCATAAGGGCTAGGTCAATAACGCTCGACTCTCGGATGCGTGGCTTCTTAGCTCTGTCTTGTGGTTGTCGAGCACCTTTTCGGCCATTCGACCTGTTTTTGCTTTCGCGTCGAACCCTTTTGGTAGCAGGCTGACGTGGGGCAGCATCTTCGTTCTTTACTGCCTGTCGAAGGAGACGCTGTGTCTTGGCTTTCTCATAGATTGCCATTTCACGATCGTGATCATCTCGAGCTTTTTGACTCGCATCCTTTATAAGTTTGCTCACCTGGTCTTTAGACGATGGACTGGGCGGTTTTGTGTCAGGAATTTTTGCTGATTCAGGATTAGCGTCCTCCCATTGAGCGTCCGCCTCTTCATCGAAGTCATACATGGCATAACAGCTGTTTACTAGCTCCCGTTTCTTTGGCCGGATGTACCCAAGCCCTTTTGTTTCCGTTCTCTCGTTAGGCAGCTTGCATTGAGTCCCGGGAACGTTCCAGACCTTGTTATAGAATTTGGCTTTTCTAACGGTCTGTGTGAAGGACATCCCCTGGCGTTTCAGCAGTTTCTTCAAACCTTCGGTATAATATCTGGGAAGACGGATAGGCTGAAGCCTGTCAAGCGTGGGATCCGCGCCATGCCAAACTTCTTTTTCCACCTTGTTTTCTTCAGAGCGGTAGAATAGGATTGCCTTCTCGCCTTTTCGTCTGGAAGGGATATAAAATATCTGCAATTCTTCTACGCTGTTGGTGTCGAGTGCATCCAGTTCTTTGTAATGTTCAAGCGGCACCATGGTTATCTGTAGACTTCGCCCTTCATCAGCGGAGACTCGTATTGAAGGCCGAGCAGGGAATACAGCATGAACTTCATCCTCTGAATCACTACCGAAGATCAATGAAGGAACGGATGGTCCTGGCCTGGTGGATTGGGATGGACCTGAATAAATTATATCCTCCTCTTCCTCGGTGTCACTGCCGAAGACAGGGATGGTTGCGTTAGTTTTGTTCTCCGGTTTGTGACACCTTTCCGTGTCTTCGAAACTCGGTAAGAAGTATTTGGCATCTTCATACTTGCGAACTTCGTTTACGGAAAACGGATTCAACTCTCCTGCCACTGTGTACTCGAGGCCGTCCCTAGAATACTTCATGCACTGATGCTGTGTAGAAGGGATGATATTGTACTCGTGTAGCCATGGTCGGCCGAGCAGAGCATTGTAGCACGTCTTGGCGTCTATAACATGGAATTTGATGTCTGTGACGAGCAACCCGAAGCGTAGCGTCAATATCACAGATCCAAGAGTCTTTGAGGATTGAGAGTCGAAACCGGAGATGGTGATTTTGTCCCGGGCGAGGTGTTGGACACTCATGCAAACCTCCTTTAACACTCGCACATTGAGTAAATTGACAGACGATCCGTTATCGACCAAGATTTTTCCTATCTTTATGTCATGGCAGTATCCTGAGACATAAAGGGGGCGATTATGTTCACACGTCCCGAGGAAAAGGTCTTCATCGCCAAAAGCGACGTCGGCTGTGTGCACCTCTTCCAATTCATCCTTCATCTTTTGTTCAGCTAGGAAGGCTTGGAACTGGTCCGGATCTTGTAGGGCCTTAATCAAAGAATCCCTCGCCTCTTTTGATAGCAATAGGGCATCGAGAATGCTGAGTTGTGAGGGTAGCTTTCTCAGATGCGCCAAGACATTGTAATCTACTTTATTCCTTTTTGGGGGATTCTTGGCGGTTAACTCTTCCGCAACTTGGTCATCCAAAGCGATGTCTTCAGAGACCTTCTCTTTCCCTTTGTCTTTTCTGTTCAAGGGTCCGAGGTTCTTTTCGGGTAATGTTCGATTGCGCAGCTGTATGTTTTCGCAAGACTTCGGTTCTTCTTCTTTTCCCGAAGTGGATTCTTTGAAGAGGGGGCCAAGCTCCAGCTCCTCATCAGAGTCGCTCCCGAATGTAGGCACTTGTGACCCGGTAGTGTTAACCATGTGACAATTGCCGGCAGTTCTTTCAAGCTTTTTGGTCGTGTTTCTTTGCTCCCTACGAATCTTACGCTTTTCCCGTTTAAAGCGTTGTCGATTGGCGACGTATCCTTGCCACCATCCATTGAAAGCTTTGCAATCTTGGGTGGAATGCGAGACCTTCTGATGATATAAGCAATAAGAGGGGTGCATTTCTACCACGCCAGTAACTTTTTCTTCAGAGGGTGGTAGCTTCATGCCCATCGATATGGCCTTAGCAAACCTCTTTTTTATCTTGGACTGGCCTTTGTCAGCGGTGGAGGCATTTTGCTCCAGCGGGATCACCTCAGCTCTTTCCTCAAGTCGCTGGCGCTTGGCCCTTTCGAATATAGCCGTCTCGCGTTCTTGATCAGCTTTACTTTTCAACCGAGCTTCATTAAGAAACGCGCTAATCATTTCAACTGATAACCCTGAGGCTCTTGATTCGGCATTTGCCCCCAGCGCTTCAGTGCCAGGAGTCCCTTCATCGTTCGTGGTCGACTGGGAGATCATATGACAGCTCGCCACATATTCCCCGGATTCATCTGATGAACTTTCTCCCTCATCTTCTTTTTGGAAGACGTGATCAAGGAAATCTTGGAGCGTAATGGGAGTCCGCGCTTTTTGGTTGTACTCATCCAGCGCATCGATTTGCTTTTGTAAGTCCGTGCGCTTGTCACCAGGCTTAACGGGCTTCTTAGATTTCTTCTTCTTCTTTTTCGAAGATTTTGACGGCTGACTATGAGCGCTTGAACTGCCACCATCGGTCTTCGGAATCGGTCATGGCTTCAACATCCCTTCAATAACCTGCGGTTCCAAGGGGTTCTTCCACTTGACCGCTGGACAGGTCTGAAGATCATTTAGCATTCTCCTCGTTTTAGCTGATAATACAACCTCCCAGGGAGTTTCTTCTATAACAGAGCATGTTGCCCCCGGCGTATTCGTCCCCTTAGAGGTGTGGGGCTGCGGAGGATTCACCTTCCATTTGTCAGATAGCGCAAATTTGCCCTGACGGTACTGGTTCTCAAGCCAATTCTTGAAAACGTAGCAATCCTCAATTGGATGGCCTAGCACTCGATGATAAGGGCAGTAATTGGGCTCGTTGACGTCACTCGGTTGTGACGGACGTTTTGGATCTGGCAGATTTATGAGCCTGTTGCGCAATGCCAGCTCGAATAGCCTCCTTGTTTTATCACGAGGGAAGGAGTAAGCACGTCCCATCCTGTCCTCAAGGGGTACGTATGGGCGCGTATTGTTTGGACGAGCAACCGGCTTCGAGTCGTTCGGTTGTTGTTGGGCATTAGCGACGATGATCGCTTTTCCCTTTCCTTTATCGTTTCGGGGGTCCGGCTTCGGGAGAGGGGGTTTATGGCCCATCTGGTCCATCTGCGCTAATTTGTCGATCAAAGCCTGGAAGGAAGTCGGCTTGAAGAACATCATGAACTGTGAGATGGTTGCCTGTGGATCAAGGGTTCCAACAAACATTCCCACCACTGGAGCTTCTTCTATGCGTTGTTCACACTTCGACCATAGATTTCGCCACCGTATAGCGTACTGAACCCATGTCTCGCCGGGTTTTACCCTGGCATTGATCAGTGCCGTCATCGGGGTACGCTCACTGGCACTTGCAAAGCGTTGGGTGAAGAGTAGCTCCATCTCCGCAAAGGTTTTTATAGAGTCGTTGGGAAGCTCAGAATACCATTCAAACGCCGTATCAGATAAACTTCCAACAAACTGGCGAAGCAAAAGCTTGTCGTCGCCGCCGGTATTACCGCAAAGAGCCCTGAATTGGGCCACATGTTGATGGGGATTGCCGGTCCCTTTGTAGACATGAAACTTGGGGATTGTGTAGCCCGGCGGGTACCTGATTTGGTCATACCAGCCTGGATACGGTCGCCCCGTTTTCACGACGTGTCCGGCTGCTTCTGCCGCATGATGAACCCTTATTTGCTGGGCTATGTATTCGTCCAGATCAGTCTTAGAGATTGTACCCTCTTTAGCTGTTGATAGAACGGGCTGAGGGTTTGATGTTTCTCCCTTATCATCCCCAAGGACAATCGGGGGTTCTTCAGTTGGGGGATCTGGTTGTATCATCATCCCTATCATGTCCTGGAAGAGGAGGCCCATACGCTGTATATTGGTTGCTTGTTCAGCAGCCTCTTTGTCTCTCTTTTCCAGTATTCGGCGGAGGAACTCAGCGTCGGTCTCTTCCTCTTGGCGTTCATCTAAGGACGTCTCAGGATTCTCTTTTGGCCCCGTGAGTGCAGCCATTGTAGTCATCATCTCCTGGAGCTTTTGTTGCTGCTCCTGAGACTTGGTCACTGACCGGGTAAGCGGTCGGTGACCCGTAGAAGTACGACTTTCTTTCTTTCCCGAAGCCATATAGACCGTATGAACTGTTATGCCCCCTGACTTGGGGCGTTTAGGTTCATCGCTTTTAAACTTTGTCAGTGTCATGGGAGCTTTTTCTGGCCTCTTCCTTTTATGGACCTTTGAGGTTGAAGGAGCCGTTGAAGCGGGTATTCTAGCATTTGTTGCCCCCTGCTGTTTAATGGGGCGGTTCTTGTCTTTTTCCACCTTTGCCCCTTTCTGGCGACGGAAGTGGTCTGAGTCAATCACGGAGTCTTGAACCCTCCGCCAAACTTTATAAATTTTTGACGACAGCCGTTGAGGGGGCTGTTCTTGTTTTGTTTCTGGAACTCTCTCCGCAGGTGGAGGAGATCTTTTCAACGTAGCACTTGGAGAGTTCTTTCTCACCTTCCTCAGCAATTCAAAGTTGTTCCCAGTTGGAACAGCGGCGTTGACCTCCACCACTGGAGCAGGTGGGGTTAGCCCTGAGGGAGAGTTGCCCCCTGTTTTTCTCACTCGTCGCCAATGGCGACGTCGCGCACGACGAGCCGTTGGGACTGGCTCGGAAATCGAGATGGTTTCTTGTTGCCCCCTGTTTGAGTGTGGGGTAACTGCCGATGTCAGCCTATCGAAGACTGATGCCTTTTGACCAGCTAGGGGAGGAGTGGGAACCGTCAGTCTTGTGAAGACCGACTCTCTGATGGGAGAAGCCGCTTTAATGACTTCCAAAGCAGCGGCCGTTGCCCTCTTTGGGACGGCCACTTTATAGTTCTGACCTAGCCTGGTGAAAACGGAGGCTGTCGGTTTAGTAGCAGGCGACCCGTTGACAGGGGTCGTGGTAGCAGTGAGCCGGTCAAATACCGACTTCTTGTTCGCTTCTGGTGCGGATATCGGCATAGAGAAGCTTGCAGGGGGGACCATGGTCCCGAAAAATAGGCCGGTGGTGGCCTGGGTCACCTGCTCTACCGGCAGAGTAAGGAAAGAGGCCGCTTGGGGCCCATATGTTACACCTCTCGGTGAGGTGGAGCGTCCGTTGCAGTGGTGCTTCGCGCATTTGGTGCAGTGGGAATCCATGGATGCTTGAGTTCTGCGCCAGACAAAAAACCAAATCTTAGCAATTTGAAATCCGAAGGCAACCATTTAACAAACCGCGATGGGTTCGCGAAGACGACACACGAAGTGTGGAGTGGAAAGAGGAAAAGGTCCCACCGGGCGTGCCAGAATCTGTCCCCCTCCGAAAGACGGCGCACAAGACCGCGATGTCCTGGCGCTGAGATTCGGGGCAGATGCTATTTGGTTTTATCCGTCTACCTCTCCGAAGATGCCAAGTTGATTTATGACACCGTGTATCGGAGGTTTAGACGGATGCGGCCGATGTAGCAGACTTTGTCAGATTCCCCCTCGCTTGAGGGGTTTTTGATTGTGGGGACGCTCTTCCCTGCAGGCGCAAGCCCCTGCAGTTAATTACGCTACCGCATCGCGGTAACAACTTTCTCCTTCTCCAGAATTTCACTTCGTGTCGTGGGTGTTTGTTTTGTTTGTGGTTGCCCGTGGATTGTATACGGAGACTGAGTAATACCGTCGCCCGTAGGACGTGGATTAGTCCAAATCCGTATTTACTTAGATTTGGGTTTGGTGTTTTTAGTTTAAGGATACATTAGTCGCGTTGCGACTAATATCAACTTAAACATTCGTCAAGGATACGTTAGTCCTGTTTTGGACTAAGATCAACCTGACGTGGTGATTCATTTAATTTATGGCCATTGAGACTCATCACCTCTCTAACATCGTTGAAGGATTACAACGATAGGTGTCAGAGGAGCTCAGAGAAATGTACCCTTGAACCAAAGCTGATTGAGGGTTTTATAGTCCATTTAAGTGTTTAAGGATACGTTAGCCGTGTTTGGGGCTAAGATCAACTTAAACGGGATAGTTTAGATCCGGCAAAAGAGCAATTGGCTCTATTGTTCCAGTTTAGGGACGTAGTGGTCCATTATTAGTTTAGGGACGTCTCGGTCCGATACCAGTTTAAGGACGTAGTGGTCCATTATTAGTTTAGGGACGTTTCGGTCCGATGCCAGTTTAGGGATGTAGTGGTCCATCATTAGTTTAGGGACATTTCGGTCCGATATTAGTTTAAGGACGTCTCGGTCCGATATTAGTTTAAGGACGTTTCGGTCCGATATTAGTTTAAGGACGTTTCGGTCCAATGCCAGTTTAGGGATGTAGTGGTCCATCATTAGTTTAGGGACATTTCGGTCCGATATTAGTTTAAGGACGTCTCGGTCCGATATTAGTTTTAAGGACGTTTCGGTCCAATATTAGTTTAAGGACGTTTCGGTCCAATATTAGTTTAAGGACGTTTCGGTCCACGAGTTTAAGGACCCCGCAGTCCAAATAGGTGTGTGGTCGTTGGGACCCGTCACCTCTTTGACGTCGTTGAGGAATTACAACGATGGATGTCAAAGGAGTTCAGAGATGTACCCTCGAACCGGTTGTGAATTGATTTAGGAGAACAGCTGTGCTCAGTCGATTTAATTTAAGGACTTACGGCCACGATTGGGCTAAGTCCATTTCAACACTTTATTTGCATTGCATTTTTTTTTATTTAGGCTCTACCCACAAAAGATATAGAGTATCAGTTTATTTTGGGCTCTGCCCATTTGCAAAGTATCTACTTCGTTTGGGCTTTGCCCTTTTTTTTTAAAATGCATAGCATTCTGAATATTTTGTTTGGGCTCTGCCCATTTATAAATGATGCAAAGCATCTGTTCTTATTTAGGCTCTGCCCCTTAAAATAATGCATTTGCGCTTTATTGAGCCTGTTAGGCCTTCTCTTAATTGGGCTTGGCCCTTTTTAATGCATCTGCGCTTTGCGCTAAGTAATGAGCGCAAGTCCATATGGTGATGACACGTGTCGTGCTCTGATGAGCGCAAGCGCACTAGCGCAGTGCAATGCGCTGTTGCGCTGCGCTATTGCGTTGCTGACACGTGGCGCGCTCTCAGCGAGTTGCGCTAATTCCAGAGAGCAAAGCTCTATCTTAAGGGCGCTTAGCGCAAGTGGTTTTATGGCCGACACGTGGCGCTCTCTTAAGAGCGCAGCGGCGCAACTTGGAAGTGCAAAGCACTAAGAATCTTTTTAGATTCAAGAAGGGAAGTGCAAAGCACTGTTTAAGTTCTTGATCTAAATTAGATCAAAGAAAAATAAATTTCTTCTTTATTCGAAGAACCTGAGGTTCATAAAAGTGCAAAGCACTATTCTTTTATTTTTTTTTTTTATCGTTTTTAAAGAACCGAAGGTTCACAAGAAGTGCAAAGCACTGTTTTCTTTTTTATATAAAGATCATTGATCTTATATTTTTTTTTAGACTAACTGTCTATTAGAAGGAATTTCTTCTAATCCATGAAGGTTCTTTACCTTTTTTTTTTTTTTGAAATCTTCAGAACTCTCTCTCTGTTTAAAGTTCTTGAGTTCTCCAGAAAAATGTTCATGCCTTTGAATTGAGGCTTAAGGTCCTTTTTATAGTGCTCACAAATTAGTTAAATTTGTTAAAGAGATCATCCTCTGAGTGATTTGGGGAATTTTCCCCACCGTTGGATCTTTGATCCAAGGGCTTCTGCTTTGCAGAAGAAAATCTTCTTGTTTCAACAAGAACAGAAAAGATTTCTTAAAAATCTTAATTTAGTTTGGCGCAGATGCCCCAGCGCGTGACACGTGTCACGCAGCGCAGAGCGCAGCGCAACTGCGCTAGCGCATCTGCGCTGACACGTGTCGTGCAGCGCAGAGCGCAGCGCAACAGCGCTAGCGCATCTGCGCTGACACGTGTCGTGCAGCGCAGAGCGTAGCGCAACTGAAGCGTTGCTTCAGGCAAATAGAGCTCTGCTCTGATTGGGCGCGTCTTCTTGGACGCAGCGCTGATACATCTGCGCCTGACACGTGGCGGGTTGCGCTCAGCGCAGAGAATCTGAAGCGTTGCTTCATTTATTGAAGTTTAAATTTTGGAGAATCAGAAGCGCCGCTTCTCCTGAGATATCTTTTCATCTCCTCTTTTCAAGTCAAACTTGTATTCCCGAAATTGTAATTTCCCGGGGCTTGGAAATAACTCCGCTGCGCACAGAATTTTCTGTGTTTGGCTCTATATATAACTCAAGGCCGAGCCTTTCCTTTCCTCACCTTTGGAGAACTTCTTTAATCATGGCTTGCAACCATCCTCACGCCCGCCGACAACCGTGGGAAGTGCCGATCCGGGACATCGTTCCCCGTTTTGCTGCGCGCTTGGTGGACTCCTCTCTTTCAGATGAACAATGCGATGCCGCCATGTATGAGCTTTCGACTCGTGTGGGGTCTCCTTTGCCTCCGAATTCTATTTGGCTTCGGATGATCCTTGCCTCGGTGCTCGCCGACATTCCCCCCCTTCCGGCGGAGATGTCCTCGGCAGTACTTGATGTGGCCGAGGATAAGATCGAGAGCTTTTTCGAAGCGCTCTTGATCACCAAAGCCCTGAGGGACTTCTCCTTCTACTTACTGAGCCAGATACAGGCTCGTCGAGTCGTCATCGCCACTTTTTCCCAGGAGTGCGGCGTCGACCGTTGGATGGCTATCCCTCGGGAAGATCGCCGCTTCGACGTGATGGAGAAGGCGGAGAGGGAGCTGAATAATTTTCTTTTCCTTTTTGTGAACCCTTGTCTCTCTGATCCCGTATTCGGTGATCTTTTTTAAATTTAATAATAAATAAATGTTTTGATTAAGTATTTTATTATCTGTTAAGTGTTCTTTTTATTTGAGCTCTTTGTTGTGCTTGTGCATCGTATTTTAATTTGTTGTTATCAAGTGCATGTAATTTTGCATGGCTAAATTGCCTTTGGCACTTAGCCCTTTTTTCTACGCTAGCGCATCTGCGCTGACACGTGTCGCGCAGCGCAACTGTGTTGCCACGTGTCGCACAGCGCAGAGCGCAGCGCGGCGCTTCCTTTAACAGAGCCTTGCTCTAATTGGGCGCGCTGCGCTAATGTATCTGCGCTGGACACGTGGCGCGTCGCGCGCAGCGCAAAGGATCTGAAGCGTTGCTTTCTTTAAACAGAGCTTTGCTCTGATTGGGTGCGCTGCGCTAATGTATCTGCGCTGGACACGTGGCGCGTCGCGCGCGGCGTAAAGGATCTGAAGCGTTGCTTCCTTTAAACAGAGCTTTGCTCTGATTGGGTGCGCCTTCTTGGGCGCTGCGCTGATGTATTAGCGCCAGACACACGGCGCGTTGCGCCTGAGACTTGAAGCGTTGCTTCAAAAATTTAAATTTTGAATTCAAACAGAGCTTTGCTCTGATTGGACGAAACAGTAGTGTGCGGTAGCTAACCAGTATTTATCTGCTTATGCATATGATGCAGATTGGATTAGGGTAGTCGTGCGACTTTGTTGGCCTGCGTCAAGGGTCGTACGGGTGGGTTTAATTCAATCAGGAAATGACGGGCTGAACTTGACTAGCGCACTATGGTTTGTTGGCCTGCGTCAAGGTCATAGCACGCTAGGGGCAAAAGCATTATCGGGAATTTCAAGTGTTGAAATTTGCAATGAGATTGCATACCTTCTATGAGATAGTTGGATCCCGATACCCACTGCGAGTAAGAGTTACTCCTGGGAGAGTTTTACACATTGCAATTAGCCGATCAAGTAGGTGTCTAGAAAGGTGTCAACGGGGTTACGCCTCTGGGAAAACGAGGTTTACATTAATTAGGTTCGTGCGAAAGCACGGGGGACCTCCCTCAAAGTACCGACACTGGCCTGGCTGAAAGATTGGCGAACCTGTAGTGTGTAATTAATCCCGGCTAGTCTTTCCTTTTAGGGTTTGAAGGAAGATTTGATAAAAAGCAGTGGGAGCCATCCTGATTAGATAAGATAATAACCAATATGACCTTGCACGAGCTTACGCTAAAGTGTTTTCTTCTCTCTCTCTCCAGGTAGCGACCATTTCATGCCTTAAACAAGATAATAATATGGATGTATTGACCGAACCCGCATGTTATACTGTGCTTGGGAACGTTGGTTCCGTTCCTTCTTATAAGAGTTATAGGAATGAACAGGAAATAGGGGAATACCAGGATTCCCATGCCACCTGAATGAAGAAAGTACATGTTGATGCATTTTCTTCGGGTGTGTTCGTTACAGAGAACTGTTTCTCCATTTGCTCCACGTCCTGGGTATTAGATACCGGGTCAGGATCCCATATATGTAATCAGTTACATGGGCTAAGGAAAGGTAGAGAACTTGGAGAAGGTGATAAAGACATTAGAGTTGGAAATGGTGCAATTGTTGCAGCTAAGACTGTCGGGGAATATCACCTTGTATTACCAACTGGTGATACATTGGTTCTGAACGAATGCTATTACATGCCGAACCTGATATGCAACAATATATCGGTTTCTTTATTGAGTAAAGAAGGATATAATTTTGTATTGCAGGACAATGTTATGAACATTTTCCGTGACCAAAAGTTGGTTGGATCAGGCACGTTATGCAATGGCATTTATGTTCTAAATCAATCAACAGTTCTGAGCATAACAAACACACACAAGAGGAAGAGTTCAGATCTGAACGAATCCTTCTTGTGGCATTGTAGACTGGGTCACATCAATGCGACACGACTAGCTAAGTTGCATAAAGATGGATATTTAAATCCGTTTGAATTTTCATCTTATGACACTTGCCAGTCATGTCTCAAAGGCAAGATGACCAAAACTCCGTTTACGGGATACGGAGAAAGAGTTACCGAACTCTTGGGACTGATACATAGTGATGTATGCGGTCCCATGTTTACACATGCCAGGGATGGTTCTTCATACTTCATTACATTCACTGACGATCTCTCTAGGTTTGGGTATGTGTTCCTGATGAAACACAAATCAGAAGCTTTTGAGAAATTTAGGGAATATAAGCAAGAAGTTGAGAACCAAACCGGAAAAAGTATTAAAATCCTACGATCTGATCGAGGAGGAGAATACTTAAGCAATGAATTCCTGGACTTCCTAAAAGAGAATGGGATTCTCTCTCAGCTGACTCCTCCATATACACCACAGCACAACGGTGTATCAGAACGGAGGAACCGCACCCTATTAGATATGGTGCGCTCTATGATGAGCACAGCTGAGTTACCTATTTCCTTCTGGGGATATGCACTGGAAACAGCTGCAGACCTATTGAATATGGTTCCCACCAAAACCGTGCCGACCACTCCATATGAGATATGGAAAGGAAAGAGACCATATCTTAATTATGTTAAGATATGGGGTTGTCCGGCCTATGTAAAAACGCAAAATCCGGACAAACTCGCGGCAAGGTCCATTTTGTATAAGTTTATTGGATATCCCAAACATTCACGAGGGTATATCTTCTACCACCCTGAGGAACAAAGAGTGTTTGTTTCTCGGCATGCCACCTTTTTAGAAAAGGAATTTTTTGAAAAAGAGATTAGTGGTCATGAGGTAGAACTGGAAAAGGTTCCAGCTGCACAAGCTACAACAGAACATCTGGTGGAACCAGAGGATTCCATAGTTCCCGATGAACCCCAGCCTCTCCGCCGATCTAGTAGGGTTCCTCGCCAACCTGAGAGATACTACGGTTTTCTCATGGACGGTGGGAGCGAGGATTGCATCATGGAGGATGATGACCCAACTAGCTTCGAGCAGGCCATCACGAGTGGGGACTCAGTGAAATGGCTGGATGCTATGCGGTCCGAGATGGAATCCATGTACACCAACAAAGTATGGACTTTGGAAGTTGCTCCTGAAGGGGTAAAACCCATTGGGAGCAAGTGGATCTTTAAGAAGAAACTTGGTGTAGATGGGAAAGTGGAGACTTTCAAAGCTAGACTTGTAGCAAAGGGTTTTCGTCAAAGACCAGGTGTGGACTATGACGAGACCTTTTCTCCAGTGGCTATGCTTAAATCCATCCGGATCATGCTTTCCATCGCTGCATATCATGATTACGAAATCTGGCAAATGGATGTTAAGACCGCCTTTCTAAACGGTGATTTAGAAGAGTGCGTGTACATGACTCAGCCAGAGGGCTTCGTAGACAGTGGGAGCAGCGGGAAGGTGTGCAAGCTGCTTAAATCCATTTATGGATTAAAGCAAGCATCGCGGAGTTGGAACATCTGCTTTGACGTCGTTATCAAAGAGTTTGATTTCGTCAAAAACCCAGATGAACCTTGTATCTACAAGAAGGTTGCAGAGAGTAAGGTTGTCTTCCTCGTATTGTACGTGGACGACATACTCTTGATAGGAAATGATATTCCTATGCTGCAATCGGTCAAGCTCTTCTTATCAAAAAGATTCTCAATGAAAGATCTTGGTGATGCCTCCTGCATATTGGGGATTAGGATCTATAGAGATAGATCCAAACGGATTTTGGGATTGTCCCAATCCAGGTACATTGACACCATACTAAAGAGGTTTAGTATGGAAGAGTCCAAGCGTGGGAACTTACCCACGATCTCTGGAGTCACTCTCTCCAAAGAGATGTCTCCCAAGACTGATTTGGAGAGAGCTCGCATGCAAGGGATACCCTATGCTTCGGCAGTAGGCTCTATCATGTATGCGATGCTATGTACCAGACCCGATGTAGCATACTCACTAAGTATAGTGAGCAGGTATCAAGCTGATCCTGGAGAGAGTCACTGGACAGCTGTGAAGAGCATTCTCAAGTACTTGCGAAGGACTAGAGATATGTTCTTGGTGTATGGTAACGGAGAGCTCCAAGTGGAGTCCTTTACCGATTCGAGCTTCCAGAGTGATAAGGACGACTCTAAGTCGCAGTCGGGCTTTGTCTTTACCCTTTACGGAGGGGCGGTTAGCTGGAAGAGTTCCAAGCAAGAAACCGTGGCAGACTCGACGATGGAGGCTGAATACATCGCTGCCAACGATGCTGCTAAAGAAGCTGTCTGGATCAAGAAGTTCATTACTGAACTTGGAGTGGTTCCATCCATTGAGCGTCCAATACCTTTGTATTGCGATAACAATGGAGCGGTGGCTTTGGCCAAGGAACCCAGGTCCCATCAGCGATCCAGGCATATTCTGAGGCGGTATCACCTGATCCGGGAGATAGTTGATCGCCGGGAGATCGAGGTCAGGAGAGTTGACACGAAGAACAACACGGCGGATCCACTCACGAAGGCCATTCCCCAGATACAGTTTGAGAGACTCTTCGGGATGCTCGGTATGAGATACTACAGCAGCTGGCCCTAGTGCAAGTGGGAGATTGTTAGTTGTATGTATGCCCTAGAGGCCAGTATTGTACAGATTATGTATATTATATTGGATGCTTGGACATATATAGAGATGACTTTCTTGCTCGACATGATAGTATGCTATCTTGTTGATCTTTATCTTAACATGTACACTTGTCTCTTTATACTGTCTTATAGTTACATGTTGGTAAAGCCCTTAGGATGTGTACTTGACTACCTGGACTATGATGCAGATCATACAAGTGGGGACATGGTAGTCCATAAGTACATCCTTCAAGGTCCCTAGTCGTGGGTGTATCGAGACGGGGCATCGATATACCAGAGTAGACAAGCGTATACGCTTCTCGACCCATATGATGGGCGATGGATGATCCCATATCCATTGGTGTTTGACATCAGAGATGGTATACGGGTGCTCAGTGGAGACTGGGTACACTGGACGGACTCGCCGAGAACTCCCAGATGGTATTATACCTCACGTCAGATGGCAGTTCTCAGGTGACACTTGTACAGATTAGTCTGTAGACCCGAGATCGTCATAGAGTCTTGTGTGATTCCCACTGTGCTTTGATCTCCACCTTACCACATCTATGAGGGCGTGCAAAACGGTGGTCTTTGGGTACAGTCCCGAGTCATATGGAGGCAATGAGCGATAGGAGGGGTTTCGTCTCTCCCGGTATTAGGGGTTGATGTTGCGCTGTGCTCGATTGGCCGTAACAGGGAAGTCCCTGGCCAGGGCTGATCAGAGATTTGCTGGTAAGTGTTACCAGTAGTTTCTCGACCCGTTATGAGCCTCACATCGGCACGACTTATCGAGTATTGGGGTCTGACGTTTACCACCCCTAGACTTGATATGCGACGTATCAGACGAACATACCGGACTGTACGGTAAGTGTTACTGGTTGGATTCACAGGAGTGTGAGCGGGCTAGCTCGTCGATCTTCTGATCGCTCAATACCCGGATGGCCGTTACGTTTAGCAGACCGCTTGCGGCTTGTGGGTGCTTGATATGATCATCATCTGCTACCGGCGTATTGACGAGTCTTTAGAGTCCTACACAGAGGTTTCCTGGCTCAAGCGAAACGAAATAGGAGCGCATATGAGATATGTGCAGGACCGAGAATAATGCGTGTATGTGATACCGCATTTCATTCTCGCGATATATGTTTCGATTGGTTATATTCGATATGACCTAGTTATGGAATCATTGATTCGATAAATCGATACATTGAATACTAGTCGGTTATGTACGACATGACCGGATCATTGAATCAAATGTTGATTTAATGATTTGATGTATAATTATATATATATTTGATATATTACTTTGCATTAACTAGTATTGGTTCACTTTATATGGATTTTCTCACTAGATGTGCAAAAGGTATATGTGATATACTTTTGTGCACATTTTTTGTATCATGTTTGATGATACTTGATAATGTGGTTAAGTGTAAAGGTTTAAACCATGGTTAAGTGATGATTAGGGTTTTGGTTTTTCATTTATTTATTTGTTTATTTATTTGGAAAGGATTAAGTTAAGAATGGTGGCTTATTTTGGAGCTATGTTGAAGCTTCTTGAAGCTTTGACAAAGTCCACCATCCTTATCTCATCCTTAACCCTAACCACTCTAACTAACCTTGGTTTAATCTCTACACTTGACCATGGTCAAGATATGATAAGTATTCATATTAGTTTTATTTTAAAATTAGAACACTTATCATTCTTTCTTGATCTTCTTCTTCTTCCTCAAAGAAAAGCTCAAGGTCCATCAATGGCAACTTGAGCTAAAGTGAGATAAATCCAATTCTAAAGTGAACCCACCTCCTATTTCTTCACCCTCTACCTCTTGCCAAGTTGTTTTGGGTGTTTACTTCACAAGTTTCACAACTTTGTGAAGTCGGAGCTTGAACTTGTGATGCCTCGACGTAGATCGTCTTTGACACGAAGCCGACGACCTATTCCGCACGTTTCTCCGATGAAGCCGTCACGAGAGTCCAAGGTTCAAGATGGACAGCGAGAGGACGCCCTCGTGGAGCTAAGGAAGTGGGTATCCGGATCTACAAAGGTTGTAGCATCCTAACTTTTAGTTAATTTGTTAACTAGATTATCTTTTCGCCTAAACATCTAGTCTAAGATCCGTAGTCTAGGGTTTCTCGGCACCATTTTTTTTAAATTGGCATGTTCGATGCCTTGTAAGACCTCACTAGAGTGCCTAGGAACCCTACAATAAGGTCGTCTTGGGAATGGATTTTCTCGGCACTTTCCATGCTCACATTGGTTATAGAGCATAGAAAGCGAATTTCCAGATTCTCGGATATCCAGAGGTTGTTTGGAGTTAGCAGTTCTGTCGAGCCAGTCGAGTTTAAGGCTAGGCCAACGAATAGTGTTCTTTCGTCGATGGAGGTTGCTAAATATGAAGCACCAGCGGTAATTCGAGATTTCATGGATGTGTTCGAGGACATATCAGGTTTTCCGCTAAAATGAGATATGGAGTTCGTAATTGATCTTGTTCCTGGTGCAGCGCCAGTTTCTAAAGCGTACTATCCAATGGCACTAGTGGAGTTGGAAGAAGTCAAGAAGCAGGTTACTGAATTACTTGAGAAGGGTTGGATTCGCAGCAGTAATTCGCCGTGGGGAGCTCCAGTTCTTCTAGTCAAGAAGAAAGATGGCACAAGGAGAATGTGCATCGATTATCGAGAATTAAACCGGGTGACTATTAAGAACAAGTACCCGATCCCTCGCATTGGCGAATTATTTGAGTAGCTTAGTCGCACGAGGGTATTCTCGAAGCTGGATTTACGATCCGGATATCATCAGGTCCGAGTTAAAACAGAAGATATTTGCAAGACGGCGTTCCGAACTCAGTATGGACATTACGAGTACTTAGTAATGCCTTTCGGAGTAACGAATGCACCGGCGATATTTATGGACTTGATGAAACGAATCTTTTCACCATTCTTGGACCAGTTTATTGTGGTGTTCATTGATGATATTCTGGTCTACTCGAAGAGTATTGAAGATCATGCAAAACACTTGAGGATCGCATTGCAGACATTGAGGCAAGGAAGATTGTATGCAAAGATGAGCAAGGGCGAGTTTTGGCAACGAAGGTTATAGCGTACGCATCGAGACAGTTGAAGACCCATGAGAAGAATTACCCAACTTATGACTTGGAGCTTGCAGCTGTGATCTTCGCTTTGAAGATTTGGAGACACTACCTTTTAGGCAAAAGGGTCGAGGTTTTCACCGATCATAAAAGCTTAAAGTATGTGTTCACGCCGAAGGAGCTTAATATGAGGAAGCGCAGATGGTTGGAGCTGATGGCTGATTACGATCTTGATCTTAAGTACCATCCAGGGAAAGTTAATGTCGTGCCGGATGCACTTAGTCGGTTACCAGCAATTCAGATGTTGACTGCACAGAAGGAACTTATTGAAGACTTTCGAAGATTCGATTTGGAGATTGTGCTACCGCATTCTTCAGGAAAATTGATGCAGCTGCAAGTACAGTCACCGTTGATCGAGAATATTAAAGCAGCGTAATTGCAGGACCCTAGATTGCAAAAGTTTCGAGAACAGGTTGAAGCTGGACTTCGAACGGACTTGTTAATTCATGAAGATGGTTCGTTGCGATATGGTAGCCGTTTGTGTATGCCAAACGGAGATATTCGTGAAGAACTTATGAAGGAGGCGCACAGTTCAGCATATTCCGTACATCCAGGAGGCACGAAGATGTACCGAGTTATACGACAGCATTTCTGGTGGGAAGGCATGAAACGGGAGATTGCCCGCTTTGTGGCAAAGTGCTTGGTGTGTCAGTAAGTCAAGGCTAAACATTAAAGGGTTGCTGGTTTGTTGCAACCACTTCCGATTCCTCAGTGGAAGTGGGAACATATAACCATGGATTACGTGACGACTTTACCACGGAATCCAAAGGGTAACAATGCAGTTTGGGTGATTGTCGATCGATTGACCAAGGCAGCTCATTTCATCCCTTTCGGGTTGGTCAATCAACAGAAAGTTTGGCAGAACGGTACATGCAAGAAATTGTAAGATTACATGGAGTACCGGTGAGCATCGTGTCCGACCGTGACACTCGTTTCTTATCACACTTTTGGAGGAGCTTACAGGAAAGTTTGGGGACTCGATTGAAGTTTAGCACAGCTTATCATTCTCAAACAGATGGCCAGTCGAAGAGAACGATCCAAACTCTTGAAGACATATTGAGAGCTTGTATGTTAGACTTCAAGGGTTCATGGGAGGATCATCTACATTTAGTGGAGTTTTCTTACAACAACAGTTTCCAGGCGACTATTCAGATGGCTCCATTCGAGGCTTTGTATGGTCGCAAGTGTCGTTCACCTGTTTGTTGGGACGATGTTGGTGAACGAAGATTGTTGGGACCAGATTTGGTTGTGCAAACAGTTGAGAAGGTTAACACTATCTCGAATCATATGAAAACAGCACATGACCGACAAAAGAGTTGGGCAGATACATCGAGAAGGCCTCTAGAGTTCGCCGTTTGTAATTTGGTATTCTTGAAGATATCACTGACTAGAGGGGTGATCCGTTTCGGAAGTCGAGGAAAGCTTAGTCCTCGATTCGTTGGACCTTTTGAGATTTTAAAGCGTATTGGAGAAGTGGCGTATCGTTTGGAATTACCGCAGTCCTTGGCGAATGTTCATGACGTGTTTCACGTATCTCAACTCCGTAAGTATGTTCGAGATGAAACACATATTTTGGATCATTCGGAGCTGACTGTCCGAGAAGATTTGACTTTTGAGGAGCGGCCGATGTCGATTATGGATCGAAGAGAAAAGGTTCTTAAGAACAAAGTTATCCCTCTTATACTTGTTTCTTAGGGTAATCGCTCACATGGAGAATCAACTTGGGAACGAGAAGATGAAATTCGGCAGAAGTTTCCACATCTATTCTTGTTGTATGATTGATTGTTTACCCTTTCATGTTCTTGGAATTTCGAGGACGAAATTCTTTTTGTAGTTGGGTATAATGTAACAACCGAGTTCAGTTATACCAATTTTGTTCCGTATTTATTATCTGTGGTATTTTATTGATTGATCTTGTTTGGATGCGAATGGTAGTTTACTTTCACATTGCATTCGACCCGACCCGCTTGCTTGAACTGGTTAATTCATATTTATAGACTACCCTGGCTTGTTAAATAGACACGTGCATTTAATGTGGACTGCATAGTGATTTTTATTTGGCATCGCACATTTTATCATATAACATTTTTAGATCACGTAAAATAAATTAAAATTGCATTTCATAGCCTGCATGATACCCCTAACCCTGTGGTAGCGTCCATACATCTTGTTCTCGTCCCGTTCAGTGAAACAGACGTGTTTGGATAGCTACGCGCACGTACGTGCATCCGTTCTTGGGGGTATGCATTTTCGTTACCTGATTATTCATTTTAAAATTTAGAAGCTGCATATAATTTTCGTATTTTAAATCTAAATTTTTGGACCCGTCCTGGACGCGTTTTGAAATATTTTTGGTATCCGTCTAAATTCAAATTGATTATTTTATTTATTATTTTAAATTTTTCCTTTAAAATTTGGTAACTGAATGAATCGTTTAGTTTTATAAAATATAAAATCATTTAAATTTTTTTAAACCCAATTCCCATTCCCACGAGCCAATCAGATTCTTTTTTTTCTTGCGCCGGGCCCCACATCTCTCTCTTCTCTCTTCCTCTTTCTTCCTCTCTCTCTCTTTCTCTCTCTCCCCCACTAAAATACAATTTCATCTCTCCTTTTCTTTCTCTCTCCTCTCGCCTTCTCTCTATCTCTCTCATCTCGCGCCCCTCTCTCTCTCTTCTCGCGGTGAACGCGAATCCCATCACCGCTCCATATCCTTACGCTTACCTCCCTCCTTCTTTCTCTCCCTCCTTCTTCTATTTTAAAAACCCTGAGCCCACGAGCACGAGAAAACCCCAGACCCTAACCCTAGCCGTCTCACCTCGTCGCCTCACCTCAAAGCTCCACCCTCGTCCCCATCTTCTCATCCTCTTCCTCGTCTTTGTCTTCTTCTTCTTCTTTACCCAATCCCGAGCACCTCCTGCAACTCCTAAACCCACAGAACCCATCGCCGCCGATCACCTCTTCCTCTCGCCTCCACCTTCATCACCATCTCCTTCTCTCTATCTCCTTCTTCTCTCTTCTCCCCTACACCAGATCCCTGCACCCTAGAACCCAGCCAACTAAACCCGAGCGCAAACCCTAACCGAAACCCTAACGTCAAACCCTTCGCTGGAGCTCCGTTCTTCATCATCGACACCACCACCTCTCTCTCTGCGACTCCAGTGGACAATCTTATTGCCGGAATCCGGTCGTGCCGACGACGATCCCGACGATCCAGCGAGCATACCTGACCCGTGTGATTCCCTTGTACGTTGTTTGGATCCGTTCCGTGCATCGTGCGCGTGTCGCGACTTTTTCCGCCGACGTGTGACGTTCCGTATACCCGTTTCTTGATCTGTCGAGGCAAGTAAAACTTGCTACATGCTATTCATATTATTTTATACTTAATTAATTACCTGTTAAACCTGTAGATTTAATCTAATGTCACATGTTCCATTTTAACATCCGATGTTCCATTATATCATTTTAGATTCAGAACTTGAAACATATCATGTTGCATTTTAGTTTACCATACGTGGTACCCACGTCCATATTTAAATCACATAATAATTATTTGCATAGCCCATAGTACCCTTTTAATAATTTCTACTCTATCGGACACCCGTTTGCATCCATTTAACCTATTATATATATATAATTGCATCCCTGGATCATTTAACACATAATAATGAGATTTTAACATTCCGTATTTGATAAACTGTATTTAATTAGTGTTGGAACCATAACCCTAACTCAAATCGATAACCGTGCATCCATATGTTTTAATCTGTACGTTTTGCTTACCACATTACAATGTTCTATTTTAGTGTTCCATTAATACCCCATACTTGTTTTGTATACCCATGCATATTTTTAATTTGATTATGAGCACCCACGTGACATGTTGTGCACCCCTGACATGACTTGATACACCTATTACTTGACACGACGTGGTACCGTGCACTTCTTGACATGACATGATACCTATGTACTACCTGACTTAACCTGCTGTACCATGGCTTTACCTGTTACCTGATCTTGTTACTAATGCCAACAAACTTGAACTGTTGTCCCTACGGACATTTCCTGTTGTATATCCAGACAAACTTGTACCTGCCTAATCCTGTGTTGGCTTTAGCTCCAGATTATTTAATACCTGACTTGCACATATATAACTTGGGGGTATGGGGAAATCAATGATGAAACCTGACTTGTAACTCGACAGTTCGACACCTTTTCTGATCAGTCTTATGGGCTAGGCCAGCCCCGGGGTGATGTTGCTGACATCACTTGTCATTACCTACTACCCTTTTACTGTCTTGCGGCACGTCTCAGATTCAGCCCGAGAGTCATAGACCGTGATCCCGGGCACGCACGGGATAATATTGAGTTATATCGATGATTCATCAAATTGATTTCAAATACTTGAGAGTAGTTAACACAGTAGACCAATTTAGATTACTCACTGCACACTACCCTTCACTGTCCTGATTTATATTGCTGTTATACCTGTTTTACCATTTATGATCATACCTGCATGTCTTGTTATCCCTGTTTAGATTATTGCTTGATGTTATGACGCACTGACGTCTGGGTTTTGCATGGCCTAGATTCTTTACCTGCACTACAGGCCGAGCAGGAGTACTTCAGTCAGCAGACTGAGCAGTAAGGACTTGTTAGTAGTTAGTTCTTTTACTTTCGGTATTTTTCATTCCTGATGTGAGCCCGTATTATGGGACATACATTCCAGTTATTCTTGTATTGGATCTTTTGCTTCCGCATTATTTTATTCTTGATTCATTTTATTCTGGCTTATGGACATGTGTTAGATAGTTTATTTTTGTTCTTGATATTTCTACAGCCATAATGTGACTGTGGAAGGATATTTCCTATCCATAAGTAGCATGGTTGGCTATGTCACGTGCCCATCTTAGCGTACTCTGGAAAGCGGGGCGTGACAGAAGATTGTTATGCAGAGCCTTCCAGAACAAGCCACGTGGTAATGAAGCGTCTTGAGGAAGCTAGAAGGTTATAATGAAGCTTCTGGTAAGAACACATCATCGGATGCCCTAATTCGGCCGTGGAACCGTGGCAACTCGGCCAACTCGGCCGCGGTTCCCCGGCCATTTGATGAGATCGTTGCATAAGTTTTCTGTGGTCTTCTTCTATTGGTCTCTGGGTGTATAATTGATATCTAGAATCTTTTTATCCCTTCTGAATCTCTGCCAGATTTGAATTCTTTGACTTGCTGCATTTTATCGGCAATTTTTGCGATTCCAGTTCTTTGACCTGAATAATTTTCTGCACAAAATCTTGATGAAAGGTGTTAAGATATACAATATCATACGTGAAGTAATAAACACACAATTTCCTATAAAGAATGTTGAATATAACTATAACACATGGTATTTAGTATTTTCCAGACAAACTGGTAATATGTGTTTTATTTATATCAACTATCCTTAGATGATTAGAATAATGAGGAAATTGATATGTTACAGATTGCATTATTTTCGACTGAACAAGAGTCCTCACGACCCCTAAGGAGAAATTACACCTACGAGATCCTCTCGACTCGTGGGGAGAAACGTCTTTATGAGACCCTCACGGCTCATAAAGTTGAAAAGTCTTAGGCGGCAGATCTGAACCTGTTTCCTAAGCCATCGCTACCCTACAAGGAGTTCAAGATGAACCGTTATCTACCATCTACAGGCCACATTTGCTAAAGTCACATGCCAATGACACGACAATAGTGCTCGCGCTTAAAGAAAATTCCTAAGGGTAAAGTGTAAAGCTTATGTACACAGGTGGGTACGAATATATGACAAACAGAAAGATTCAATAAAAAGCATTCAACAGTCAATAATAAGATAAATACATCGATTTAAATATACTACTCTACAGGGAAGAGATCACCAAATATGGGATCAGAGATACAGGGGTTAACAAAACAAAATACAAAGTTCCCCAATTCCATCTCTGCCTTCTCCAACACGTCGAAACGGCGGTTTTCGCGAGGAGTTGCTCCCCACCGATTAGCACCGTGCTCATCAGCAAAAGCGAGCATGATGACCCGCCGAGCTCTTATTTGACTCAATAATTGAACCGAATGATCCTTCAGAAGCTGGGTAATTAAGTGCACCTCATGAAAACAATAAATTTTGTCCTCTGTCGTATCAAGAATCGCCAGAGTCATCTCCGCCAGATGAGGGGGGGATATCGGCAAACACGAATAGAAAGATCATCCGGAGCCAAATGGAGCCCATAGGAAGAGGAGAGCCCCTACAAGTCAGGAGCTCATACATCACCGCGTCACACTGAGCGTCGGTAAAAAGAGGGTCTACTAGCCGTGCGGCAAAGCGAGGAATAATCTCCTCAATGGGCACCTCTCATGGTTGCCAACGAGCGTGGGGGCGTTTACAAGCCATAACCTTAGGTTTGTTTCTTAAAATGATCACCCTAAGGTCTAAATGGTTTTCTCTTTAGAGAGGAAGAAAGGCACGGCTTCAGGTTATAAAGGGAAGCGTTCAATTCTATGCACAAAAAATGCTATGCATGGTGGAACTATTCCCAAGGCCTAGAAAAAGGGGAGAGCATAAGAAATGAGAGAGATGACTCATTGTTATCAGAGTACGGAGATGAAACGACCTCATCAACAGAGCCTCACGCGCATGGCTCGTGATCACCCACGTCGATCCTTTTGAAAACTAAAACGGAACCGCACGGGCATAACACGTGAGCACCGGCGCTAATCCAGGATTAAAATCCCCAACAGCGCCTCATGCGCAAAACACGTGAATTCCAACAACAGTATAATGACACTTCATGCAGAATACATGTAAAAAGGGGGGAAAGAAAGTTTTGTCATTCATACTCCAAGAACTCATACAAAAACAAAAGAAAATGTCTACAATGGCAAAACACTAAATCCGGAACATGGATCGAGGAATTCGGAAGCGAGGCCGTCTAAAATGCTTCTAGCTTTTCAGACCATTTTCATGTGCACCTTCTCACGAATGCAAGCATCTGGTCCTCGCTGATGTCATCCGTCCTCGGGTAGGCAGAGATTATCGTCGTCTGTTGGAAAACTTGATGCAAGATATCAACAAGATTATCTCACTGCCTCTTCAAGATCAGGCCAATCAGATATACTGAGTGCACCTTGTCTTCAGCATCATCAAGTGCCTTAAGCAGCATGGCCTCTTAAAATCCAGGAAGTGCTTCCCAAATCGCTCCCACGATGATCTTCAAAAGAGAGGAACGACGGGGAAGTAGTCGACCGTTGTACTCGTCGAAGCGAAGCATAACCTCAGCACATTGAGCGTTTGTAAACTCCTGGTTTTGGCAGCGGTCATGGACGCGAATGTCTTCATAAGAAATAATTTCGTTGAGATCATACAGATGAGCGGTCATAGTATTTGAAAAGAAAAATCAGTGAAAATTTAGTGATCGAACTGATCAAGAAAATTATCATTAAACAGACACGGGAGTTTAAACAACTCTTGACATCCCCGTAGAGAAAACAAGTTTTGTTAGAACATCCAACAAATTTAAAATTGTGCAACCTTATGAAAACGCTCAATAACACCAGGGAATGAAATTCCTGAAGGGCCCTTTGATCTTACAGAGCTAAGCTCTTCGGTAAGGAATTAAATTCCTTTTATGCGATGGAATTAAATTCCCGAAACCCCCATAAAAAGGAAATGAAAAATAAAACCCCCTTGAATCATCAAGAATCAGAGGGGAATGCCCATGACATTGAGGTTTACTACTCCAAGATCATGTCTGTGGATCTCTAAGAGATGGTCTTCAGAAAAATGCAAAGTTTTTTGCAGAGTAAAAACTTCAAGATCTTTAAAATCTACAAAACGAACTCTAAGAGTTATTCATAGAGATAAACAGTGTTCTAGTTAATGGGTTAAGTAACCCTAAAAATCCATTTTAAGATTTACGATCTGAGAAGAGCAAAGCTCTGTTAATAGGTTCGATCCTTACCAAATTTGGGCAGAGTTCTAACTCTAAAAGGAATTCCCTTGGGCAGGGATTTTAGCTCTGAAGGGAGAATTAAATTCTCAGAAACAAGAAAGGAAGAAAATGAACAGAAGTCATCTCAAGGGCCAAAGGCCCTACTTATAGGCGGTGGAAGACGATCCAACTTCCAAGATGATCCAACGATGGAAAGGTTGCCACCACTGCACTCACGTATGAGCCACGTGAGCGCAACGGGGGGGCATTTGTTTCCCCCAATAAGAGAGCAAGGCTCTGTTAAAAATTTGAACTGAGGCAGCGCCTTACATGCAAAGCACGAGAGTGCCAGCGCCAAAAATTAAAAACTCTGAGGCAGCGCTTCACGTGCCCCGCACGAGGGCGCTGGTGCCAGAACTAAATGTTCTCTACCGTTGGATCAAAGATCCAACGGAGATGATAAATCATCAAAGGACAGAATTAAATTCTGATTGAGGAAATACTCCACAAATCTTTCCAAACAAGAAAGATTATGCTCTGTAAAACAGAGCACCGTTGGATCAAAGATCCAATAGTGATTAAAAAATCACCAAATTACAGAGTAAGCTCTGTATGGAAAATATTTTCCCAATCTAGTTAAAAACAAGAAAAATATCTTCTGTAAAACAGAAGTCCTTAGATCAAAGATCCAACGGTGGATAAAATCCCCAAATCAATTAAGAAATCTCTCAATGAGAGATTTCCTTAACTGAATCAACAAATCAGCCTTCACTATATAAAGGACCCAAGACTTCAAGTCTTGTACAGAAGAACCCCCCCATAAATTTCAAATTTCAAGAAGAGAACGATTTCTTCTCAAAGTAAATAAAAATAAGTGAGATCACAACATCTCCTCCATATTTAAGAGTTTAACTCTCACATCAGAATAACTTAGTTCTTTTTCCAAGATCTTAGATTTATAAGAAAAAGTCTTTCACAAGTGAGAATTTAATTCTCAGAGAATTGAATTGAGCAGAACAGAAAACTCAGTGCTTAGCACTCAAAGTCTGGCGCTCAGCGCCGAGCTCTCCATGTGCTCCTCACGTGGGCGCTATTTAATAAGAAGTGCTTAGCACTCAAAGTCTGGCACTCAGCGCCGAGTGCTCCACGTGCTTCTCACGTGAGCGCTATTTAATAAGAAGCGCTTAGATCTCGAAGTCTGGCGCTCAGCGCCAAGCGCTCCACGTGCTCCTCACGTGGGCACTATTTAATAAGAAGCGCTTAGCACTCAAAGTCTGACGCTTAGCGCCGAGCGCTCCACGTGGTCCTCACGTGGGCACTATTTAATAAGAAGGTGCTTAGCACTCGGTGTCTGGCGCTCAGTGCCGAGTGCCTCACGTGCTTTGCATGTGGACGCCATAAATTATCTGACACTCCATATAAAAGAATATAAATAAAACAAAAGAAAAGGGGGTGTCAGAACCCAAACCAATGCTCAGCAGTGCTGATAGAGAGAGGGATCAAGCCCAAATAAGTAATCAAGTGGGCTGAGCCCAAGGTTGGCCAAACCCCAAATTGACCGAGCCTATATGTCTTCTTCTAAATTGGCCTTAGTTCCAAACAGGACTACCAAGTCCTTGATGAACATTCATTGGTTCAAGGGTACATCTCATCATACCTCTGATATATGTCATTGTAATTCTTCAACGTCTTCAGAGAGATGGTGGGTCCCAACAACCAGCAACTATGGACCGCAACGTTCTTAAACTAATAATGGACCGCAATGTTCTTAAACTAATAACGGACCACAACGTCCTTAAACTACTGTGGACCGCAACGTCCTTAAACTAATAATGGACCGCAACGTCCCTAAACTAATAACGGACCGCAACGTCCTTAAACTAAAATAATATAGCCCAAACGCTCTTTTGTTGGATCTGAATGATCCCAAAACCTTGTTAAGTAGATTTTAGCCTAAAATTAAACCAACGTATCCTTAATAAACGTTTAAATTGATCTTAATCTCAAACGAGATTAACGATCCTCAAATCAACCCAAACCTAAATCTAAGAAAATACGGATTTAGACTAATCCACGCCCTACGGGCGACAACACGAATTAGTCTCCGTATACAATCCACGGGTAACCAAAAATAAAACAAACGCACACGACACAAAGTGACCTTCTGAAGCAGGAGAAAGTGGTTATCGCTACGCGGTAACGTAATTAACTGCAGGGGTTTGCGCCTGCAGGGAAGAGCATCCCCACAATCAAAAACTCCTCACAATGAAAGTCTACTACAACGGCCGCATCTGTTTAAACCTTCGATACATGGTGCCATAAATCAACTTGGCATCTTCGGAGAGGTAGACAGAAAAAACCAAATAGCATCTGCCCTCAAATTCAGGCAAGACGGCCTACGCAGTCCCGTCTCCCGTTTTCGGCAGTAAACAGGTACTCCAGTGTAGACTTGTATGTACGTTTCCTGATCCGGTTGGAGGGCGATAACCGATCCTGCAACTATTGGTGTTTGACATCGAGAATTGTATACAGGTGCTCATTGGATGAGTTACACTGGATGAACTCAACGAGAACTTCTAGTTAGTAATATACCAGTGTCAGGTAGCAGTTCTCTGGTGACATGCGTACAAGATAGTCCCTAGGACCTGAGATTGCCATAGTGTCTCATGTGTGTTCCCACTATACTTAGATTTCTACCCTACCAAGGCTCAAAAGTGGCGCGCAAACAGGTTTTTTGTGGGTATGGTCTCGAAACGTATGGAGGCAGTGAGCGGTCGAGGGGATTCGTCTCTCCCGGTATAGGGAGTTGATGTCGCGCTGTGTAGGACATGACTGCAACCACAAGTCGGTGGCCACCGCAGTGGAGATAAACCGATAAGTGTTATCAGTTGTATCTTTGTATGGTTATGAGTCCTCTGTTACACGACTTATCGAGTTATTAGAGTCTGACCGATTCCAAACCTTAGACCCGATTTGTGATACTCTTAGATGAAGAAACCGGACTGTATGGTTATGTCACCAATAAACTTTGCAGGGTTCAGATGAGTTTGCTCATTGACCTTATTTCGATCAATATCTGGGTAGCCGTTACATGCTGCTAGTACCGTTGATGTGCTTGTGGGCTATGGATATGATCCTAACCTACTTCTAGCATATTGTCGAGTTTTTAGAGTCGCAGACAGAGGTTTCCCAGCACAGGCGAAGCGATATAGGGCACAAATAGTGATACGTGCAGGAGTTCTATTAAACACGTGTATATGATACACGCATTTTAATCGAGTGTATAATGATATATATATATATATATATATGATATAACCGGATTATTAAATCAAGAGTTGATTTAATAATTAAATGTATATTTATATATTGATATATTTATATATTAACTAATATCATGCTCACTTTATTATTTTCTTCTCTTTATATATATTTATATTTGATATAAATATAAGTATCTTGTTAGCTTATACATAAGATTTATGTGTATGTGATGCGCACACAAGTTTAGCTAATACATGATTGTTGTGTGTATGAGAATTGCATTGGATACAAGATGAGATCAAATGATTTACCTATTTATTTTTTTAGGTAAAAGAATGAGTCATTTTCTTTAGTTGTGTGTAGAAATCATGACTCATTCTTGTTTTACATAGAATCATAAATATGGGTAATATTTTAATCTCATGAGTTTTTTTGGACAAGTCATTCTCATCACCAATCTCATTCTCACCTCCATGGTTATTTCTCTCTTGAGTTTTTCAAAAGTGAGGAAAGAAAAGAAAAGAGAAGAAAAATTAGTGAGAAATATTAATCTACATCCTCACTAATCATTCCTAGCCAGTTTGATTAGTGAGTTGCTTCATTTTGATGAGATCAATTTGAAACTATAACTTGTGATGGAGTTATCTCAAGATGGATCATCTTTGGTAAAGATATCACCGAGCAAGATTGTTCCGGCTTCGTGGAGACTAGTCGGAGTTCAAGAAGAGGTGGCTAACGTGCTATAAAGGTTGTAGTCCTAATTTGCTCTCTTGTTTACTTATTTATCAATTGTAGTGTATGAAACGATTTTGTTGTGGTTAATTGATGCTAAGCTCTTATAAAATTTTGAATCTATGATTCCGCCATGGTCACAATTGTTGCGACCCTAGCCTCGCAGAACTAACAGTGGTATTAGAGCCGATCATGCACTAAAAATTGCTTTATGTGGCCATCAAAATCGATAAACCATTTCATTTATAAAACTGTTTTAAAATTGTCCCAAACCAGTGACGTTTCTTGCTTGTTTTTGTGCCCCGGGGCTCTCGGTTCAAACCGTGAGACCCGTGAACCACTTCGCCAAAGCCCACCCATGTCCCTGATGGCTCGGGGTTGTTTTGAGCCCCTTACGAGCTCCTATGTTCGCTGAACCAGATCCAAAATTAGCTCTGGTTCGGGGCTATTCCCGAGCCTAAGTTAGGCTCGGGCGGATCCCGGGTTGCCTTTAATCTGAGTTTTTTGGTGGTAGGATTCATCCGTGCGTTTTTGGGTTGTTCGCGATTCGTTTTGAGCAAGAAATGCGATGTTTTTTTGCGCCGGAGTGGACATCAATTTCAGTTTTTGAGAAATTGATGTTTGGGACTATTTCGGTTGTTAAATTCATTGGCCATGGGTCCGAAATAACACGATTAAAGCGTTTAATTGAGTTATTTTAGATGCATATGTGATATGCATTGTTTAATGTCGACGAATTTATTCGATCAATTCAACGGGGTTGCACGTATATATTGTGATATATTATGTTGTTTGTGATATGTTGATATTTGTGATGATTGTATGTTTTGTGTTGGATTGTCGCGAAATGAATAGCCCCCATGCAGAAGTGTGATATTACGATAAGTATTATTTCCATTCATACTTGTAGCCATCTTGTATATTTATTTGTTCGGGACGAGCTCCAACTTGTGGCCGCCGTTTCTGCTATATGTATATTCTTTGTTTCGGGACTTAGCGGTTCACATGTGGCCGTAGTCACCACATGATGTATTATTTTTTGTTGAGACACGATCAGGTTGCAATCTGATTAATCCAAAAATATGAGTTTACCGCAATCAGAAACGGCGTCGCTTCGCAGCTAGCCGGTGAGTACGGGTCGATCCACAGAGACGGGTAAATTTCTTTAAAGTGTTTTAACGAGTTGATTCTTTTTGTAGTTTTGGTAGGTTTATAAAAATCTAAAGACTGGATCTAATTAATTTAATTAAGAATCTTGCTAGGGTTAGGATTAGGGGAAGTTTTGGAAATTAAAGATTTTTCCTCACCGCTTTCAATACCTTCCTTTTTTAGATCTCTTAGATGTTAAGTTAATTATCAATAAAGTGGATACAAATCTTTTGGGAAGATGTTTCTTCCTCTAGATTTGTACCCTACCTTTGTTGATAATTATCCTAACCCTCACGGAAAACGCGCGGAACCGGCCCTTTATACTACGGTTCATCGTTACCTCGAAGGGTAGGATGCCGCAGGGAGCGGTTGTGCTCGTATGCGTGAAGTTCTTATTCATTAGGTGAAGGTGGCATTGAAAGGGGCGAGAGATTTCATCTCTCAACCCTTTCCCTAAGGCTAACCCTAACAAGCGAGGAGACTACTCGCTCATTAGGGGATGAGAAGACATTAAATTAAAAGAGATAAAAATACTTACTAGTTGATGGCTCCCTCCAAACAAGAAGAACAGATCTCAATTTTTATCTCAGAAATTCTGAATTTTATTGATTGAAAAGAGGCATGAGAATTTACAAGGTATTGGGTTCTATTTATAGGACATAGAAACCCTAGGGTTTACAATTGCACCGCATGTCTAAAGTTACAAATATACCCCTAGAAAATCTTTCCATAGCCGTCAAGAAAAATTGGTAAAATTTGATTTGCGCACTGGCACAGGAAGGCCGCGGAAGCGCCGCGTATATGCGCTTTGGGCCGCGGAAGCGCCGCGTATATGCGCTTTGGGCCGCGGAAGCGCGGCCCAATGATGAGATCATATTTGGATTTTTCTTGGGCTTCTTGGGGTTCTTCTGTTCTTCCTGGTTCTGTATTCAGGTTATCATTTGGGCTTCTACAGTGATACCAGATTTTCAACGAACACTTTGCAATGGATCTTGTAACCGTCTTTCTTGTAAATTTGGATATTTTGTTGTCTTGTTGATGGTGAACCGTTCTTCTGCTGAGCTTTACTAAGATCTTCCTATTTGTTGGTCAAAATCCTTCTTTTGTGTCTTCTTTTGTGTTTTTCACTGTTTTTGCTCCAACAACCTGTAACCTGTAACATGTAGCAGACATGGGTCAAAAGCACCTGTTTTTATTGTAAAATGCATAAGAATGGGGAATATAAAATACAATATTATGTGATGAACAAATACCCCCAAACTTATCTTTTGCTCGTCCTCGAGCAAACTTATTGTTTTATTCTCTACAAAAATCCTAACCGCACTTTCGCAGGGAAACGCGATTGCACTGAGCTCGTGCAACAAGCCGTTAAACCTCTAGGTGTCCCTAGTAGGAGGAGTGTTGTCTCCTGAGGGTTTTCAGCGGATTACACCCACAAAATCCTATCAACTCGGCCCATTGACTTTTGTTCTCCAATTAGGTTTTCTAACAAGGAATTCTATTATCGTCGACCCGCAAATTATCCACCCATATTCTTCACACTTCCTCATTATTTAACTTAAGATTATATATGTTATGTAGAATTACTTAGCTTTCGGCATTTCTTAAGTCTTCCTTCTAGGGTTATATCTCCACTTAGGAATTTCTATCACTCTATTAAAGATACAAGTTCTATTCTTCATTCCTTTCTCTTATCTAGATTCCAATCACATACCCCTACGTGTGTGTATAGATCACCCCTACACTTGGAAATTCAAATCAAGCAATCGTACTCTCATCCATTGTCCAAAGTACTAATTAGTTGGTGAATGAAATTTGCTTACACATCCTTCATGCGACCGTTAATACTTCTTGAGGTACCAACGACCGATTATAAAATGCGTTTGCACTTTAAAGCGTACTTCCTAGTCTTTGCAACCCCCAAGGCTTTAGCAGTGACTCCCAAACCAGTTGGTCTAAGGCACTAGGTGATGAAGCACCCTCGCTAAATATTTTTCTATTTTTACAGCCTTAAGTAATCACAAAAACCAGTGTCCATTTTTTCCTTTATTCACTTTTTTATTTTATTTTATTGTACTAAGGACTTTAGACAAGAGCATTTCAAGGTCTCCTCTACTATTCCAAGTTTCAAGGTGCGTGATTGTGCAAATTGTAGGGTATACGTTTTCATAATCTAGACTTAAGCTAAGAACTATTTTTCAAACTTATACTCTAATAAGAACATCAATACTCTTCCCTCATTTCGACTTAGCCCAAGAAGTTAACTCAAAATTTGCCTATTTCTAAATAACCTACAAAGACATATACTTTCTACCGTTAAACTCTAAAGAAGGTTATTTTTAGGGTTTTTAATTTACTAAGTCTAAGATCTAGTTTTCCCTAGCCAGTTAACCTTTTTGTCAAACTCTAGTCAATTAGCCAAAATTGAATACATTAATTTTTATAATTTTTGAAATTTTTGAAATTTTTATGGGTTTTCAAATAAGTATGCAAATGCAAAAATATGTACAAATGAATGCGAAGGAAGAAGACGTACCGAGCATACCCCCAAACTTGAACTTGACAGTGTCCTCACTGTCATGCTAAACCAAGAGGGTCAAAATGCCGATACTCTCCTGCTTATTTATTTACAGATTTTTTTATATTTTTAATGTTTTGAATTTTTTTTTTTTTTTAATTTTTAGAGAAAAAGAAAACAAAAATATATACAAAAAGACCCTCCCCCAAACTTCAATCAAACTATGTTAGACAATACTGCCCAACTTTGCATAGGCCAAAAGTCAACACCAACCATTCGAAAAATTTATCAGTAAAGAATATTGGTGGGTGAAAAAATAAGTAGTGGTGGTCCGCAAAGAATTCGGGAAGATAGAAGTAATGGAATGGGAGGTGTGGAGGTGAATATACAGGTGATGGTGATGCATCGATACGAGAATGTAAGTGATCAGCAATCAATGGAGTGTTGGCATTCTCGTACCTTATTAAAAGAAATGGGGGTATGTCAACTTCTAAGGGAGGAGGTTGACTCACCACAATACCCCCAAGATGTTCCCGTGTGTCCTCTATTGACATGGCATCATCCATCAAATGTGTATGATATTTACTTAGGAGGGAACTGATCTCCTCGATGTCCGCCATAGTCCTACCGAAAACTTGCCGCCCATCTTGTAAGACTTTTAAAATAGCGTTCTCTTGCTCGAAGGCTAGAGAGGCTGATATGATAATGGGAAAAGTCTCATAAGCATATCTACGGTGAGACGGCAAGGGCATGAGTTCGAATTTCTGAGGCGAAAGAACCATTGCGGAATCTACCTCGAACTCAAAGGACTCTAACACAGGTTCGAAATCATTGCAAACAACCGATTCGGATGGTTCTACTGACTCATCCAAAAACTCAAACGACTCATATTCGGGCTGTGAGTCGTCGTCATCCGAAAAAGTGAAACAATGATAATCAGCATCGGTTGTGTCAACAGTAGTAGGCTCAAGGAGGGACGCACTAGTGGCGTCAAAACTGTTTTCATCAAATAGAAATCCTTCAAGCTCGCAGTCCTCCTGCGTGATTTCGTGAATAGAGCAAACTTCTCGTGTACTAGTTTTAGGCACGGGGGGCAGACTTCCCATCTTATAAATATTGAACTCACTAGACCTCTTTCCGAAGGATAGAGTCATGGAGCCATTGCGACAATTTATTATGGCATTGGAAGTGGCCAAAAATGGTCGACCAAGAATCACCGGAATTTGGTTTCTTGGGTTAACAACAGGTTGTGTATCCATAACGATAAAATCAACGGGGAATATGAATTCTCCGACTTTGATCAACACATCCTCTAGTTGACCCCTTGGATAGGTGATTGATCGATCAGCCATTTGGAGAGTGCAACGAGTGGGTTTCAACTCTCCAACCCCTAATTGTTCGTACACGGAGTAAGGAATCAGGTTAACACTAGACCCAAGATCTAAAAGTGCACGATTAATTTGCTTATCCCCAATTGTGATTGAAATCGTAGGACAGCCGGGGTCCTTTCGTTTTTGGGGTAAGGTTTGATGGTGGTTAATAGCATTGCTCACTGCACTAGCCACTAGCACTTTCTTGGGTACTTGAGATGCCTTTCTCTTCGAGGTGCACAAGCCCTTTAAGATTTTCGCGTATGAAGGGACTTGTTGGATAGCATCCAAGAGAGGTATATTTATGCTAACCTGCTTAAAGATCTCCACAATCTTCTCCACTTGTGCATTTGGTTTATTAGGACTCAACCTGTTTGGAAATGGTGCATTTTGAAAATTTGTTGAGTCACAAGTCTGTGGAGTAGAATGTGGAATAGGAACGGATCCCAGTGTGGATGTGTTCGTGTTGTTAGAAATGGGTCCGTTCGAGTCAGAAGAAGTAGAGCCGTGTGAAGGGTGGAGAATAGGCTCTAAAGAAAAAGGTGAAGAAGGAAGTGAAGAAAATGAAGAAGGGGAAGAAGAACCACCGGCGGGGATGTCATCACTAGTTTCCACATTATTTTGCAACTCTCTTCCGGATCTCAACGTGGTCACCGCATTCACATTGTGATTGTTATATGCGTTTAGTGTGTGACCGGGATTGGGCAATGGTTGAGATGGAAGCTTTCCTTTTTCTCTCTCGCTCAACGCAGCAGTTAATTGTGCAATTTGTGCCTCGATAGATTTGATACTTTGATCGTGTGAGGCATTGTTATTCATTAAAGATTGAACATAACTTTCAAATCTTGCTGCGGAATCTGTGGTTTGCTTGAGAAATGCTTCAAGACTTTTCTCGAGCGAGCTAACCTTATCATCATTAGGTTGAACCAAGTTGTTCGTTTGATTTGTATAAGGTTGTTGTTGGAAAGGTTGCTGGTTTTGAGTTTGTAAGGGTGCTTGTTGTTGTTGTGGAGGAGCTCTTTGAAAAGTGTTATTCCCTTGGACTTGTTGATTTTGGTTCCAAGCGAAATTTGGGTGACTCCTCCACCCCTGATTGTATGTCGAAGAGTAAGGATCGTTTCTTTGTCTTTGCTGGAATGCAGCATTGACTTGATCCTGCCCTTACATGGGTGCATTATAAGGGCACTCTTCGGTGAGATGTGATGGATTAGAACAACAAGCACAAACAGTTCGTGTGGGTAGAGTAGGGGCAGGAGAAGTCGATGAGATTTTGGTCTCAATCGCTTCTAGCTTTTTCATAAGTGAGGCCATCTCGGCCTTCATAGCAATTGACATATCTATTTGATGTATGCCTGCCCTAGATTGACCAACTGAAGAAGATGATGTGGTCTTGGTACTCTCCCATTGAATTGTTTGCTCACTTAGGTCCTCAAGAAACTGCCAAGCTTCGTCGCTAGACTTGGAGAGAAAATGACCTTGACAAATTGTTTCTAGCAACTGCTTCGTTGCTGCGTTCAATCCCTCGTATAATGTTTGGCAAAGTTGCCACTTTTCTATCCCATGATGAGGGCATTGAACAAGTAGGTCTTTAAATCTCTCGAAACACTTCCAGAATGGTTCGGACGGAAGCTGTGAAAATTGTATGATTTCGTTTCTGATTCTAGCAGTTTTGTGGTGAGGGTAGAACTTTTTCAGAAAAGCTCTCACAAACTCGTCCCAATTTCTAATGGAGTGTGATGCGGTGCTGTATAGCCACTTCTCGGCTAGGTCACATAAGGTAAAAGGAATGACCCTTAGCCTTATTGCGTCATCACTTAATTGGGTTGTCTTCATCATGCCGCAAACGTTTTGGAATTTATTAATAAAAATATATGCATCCTCGGATTCCAAACCATGAAACTTAGGCAGCATATTGATGAAGTGTGGTTTTATCTCAAAGTTGTCCCCATTAGCCGGTGGGAGGGAAAGACAAGTGGGAAGGGCGGTGCGGACGGGGTAGAAAAGATCCTGGAGCGCGACTCGTGCGGGCGCTTCGACAGGCGGGAGATTCGGGTTATTCGCACCTAACGGAGGCGGAATCATTCCCGTCGGCAAGGTATAGTTGGGGTCGTGTCCCGACATACATTCGAAAGAAGAATTTGAAGATGGAGGTAAGGAGAAAAAGGGAACGTCGACGAAGGGTTCGTCGAAGGGTTCGTTGGTCGGTACCAACGAAACACGGACTAATCGGGCGTTAGTATCCCTAGTCCAAGATGACATACACTAAAGGGTAGTGCAGTCAGAAAACAGAATGTGAGGGTAAGAAAACGACTTTGAGAAGAAGTGGTGTAAGTGAGTGCAAAGATTCTTTAGCGACAAGTTGCAAGTTTTTTTTAAAAGATTTTCCTTTTCTTTTTTTAAGTGAGCTTTTGCAAAAAGATTTTGAAAAGAGACTAGTGACACAACTGCAATTAACCACACATGCACAATCAGACCTAAGTCTAGGGTCACCTAGGTCAGCTAGACAGCTCCTAACTGTTCCAAAGGGCTAGAGATAGAACCTCAAACCGCCTCTTCACGGACAAGTACGGCCAGGTAAGTGGGAAGGAACCACCACTACAGTGGGCCTAATTAAAAACCACTAGCCTAGTCACCGCAATGTCGGTTAGGATAAACGGCCGATGCCTATAGTAGTCCTCTGTCCTATTGAGCTCGACGTCCTTAGGGCTGAGTCTAATATTTTTTAGATTAAAAGTGGTCAATGCAGATGCTTTAAGTGATTTCTGGGGTCCTGGGAAGGGTAATGAAATCCCCACCCAATCTGAATTGGTCAATAGCCCCTTAAAGTCAGATTAAAGTATGCAAAGCAGTAAATCACTTGCAATCAATTTGCTTTTAAGCGCGGCGCAAAGAATCCTGCAAAAAAAATCAATTATTGGAAGGGGGAAGAAGATTTTTTTAGCGCGAAGAATCCTGCAGAAGATTTGACAGAGATATATGGAGATTTGAAGAGGGGAAGAATAAGGAAACAAACAGTGCAAAAATTTCGCAGAGAAGGCTCCAAGTTGCGGCGGAAGCGCGGCGCTAGGTAGAGTTATGCGGCGGAAGGGCGGCGCTTTGGGGGCTTCAGGTCTCCAACTTTCTTCAGCTGCTCTGGACTTCCAATATACTCCTGTTATGATGTATTGTTCTCTGTTTCCCCTCCTGTATTGTTTCAGATCCGTCAAACCTGCAAAGATTCACAAAGAGTACCCTTCAAACAATAAAAGATGATATATTTTTTTTTATATTTTTTGATTTTTTCAAATTTTTATGATTTTTTTTTAAAATTTCTATCAACCCGAAAATTCACAAAAAAGAAAGATTACGCCGTCCCCGGCAACGGCGCCATTTGATTAATCCAAAAATATGAGTTTACCGCAATCAGAAACGGCGTCGCTTCGCAGCTAGCCGGTGAGTACGGGTCGATCCACAGAGACGGGTAAATTTCTTTAAAGTGTTTTAACGAGTTGATTCTTTTTGTAGTTTTGGTAGGTTTATAAAAATCTAAAGACTGGATCTAATTAATTTAATTAAGAATCTTGCTAGGGTTAGGATTAGGGGAAGTTTTGGAAATTAAAGATTTTTCCTCACCGCTTTCAATACCTTCCTTTTTTAGATCTCTTAGATGTTAAGTTAATTATCAATAAAGTGGATACAAATCTTTTGGGAAGATGTTTCTTCCTCTAGATTTGTACCCTACCTTTGTTGATAATTATCCTAACCCTCACGGAAAACGCGCGGAACCGGCCCTTTATACTACGGTTCATCGTTACCTCGAAGGGTAGGATGCCGCAGGGAGCGGTTGTGCTCGTATGCGTGAAGTTCTTATTCATTAGGTGAAGGTGGCATTGAAAGGGGCGAGAGATTTCATCTCTCAACCCTTTCCCTAAGGCTAACCCTAACAAGCGAGGAGACTACTCGCTCATTAGGGGATGAGAAGACATTAAATTAAAAGAGATAAAAATACTTACTAGTTGATGGCTCCCTCCAAACAAGAAGAACAGATCTCAATTTTTATCTCAGAAATTCTGAATTTTATTGATTGAAAAGAGGCATGAGAATTTACAAGGTATTGGGTTCTATTTATAGGACATAGAAACCCTAGGGTTTACAATTGCACCGCATGTCTAAAGTTACAAATATACCCCTAGAAAATCTTTCCATAGCCGTCAAGAAAAATTGGTAAAATTTGATTTGCGCACTGGCACAGGAAGGCCGCGGAAGCGCCGCGTATATGCGCTTTGGGCCGCGGAAGCGCGGCCCAATGATGAGATCATATTTGGATTTTTCTTGGGCTTCTTGGGGTTCTTCTGTTCTTCCTGGTTCTGTATTCAGGTTATCATTTGGGCTTCTACAGTGATACCAGATTTTCAACGAACACTTTGCAATGGATCTTGTAACCGTCTTTCTTGTAAATTTGGATATTTTGTTGTCTTGTTGATGGTGAACCGTTCTTCTGCTGAGCTTTACTAAGATCTTCCTATTTGTTGGTCAAAATCCTTCTTTTGTGTCTTCTTTTGTGTTTTTCACTGTTTTTTCTCCAACAACCTGTAACCTGTAACATGTAGCAGACATGGGTCAAAAGCACCTGTTTTTATTGTAAAATGCATAAGAATGGGGAATATAAAATACAATATTATGTGATGAACACAATCGTTGTCGCCGTTGTATTAATATAGGTTGAGGATTACCCCGCGGAGAACTACACGGGTGGCCGGGTTCTAGATTGCAGCAGGTGGCGATCTCAAGGAGTTGAGATCGGGTCACTCGAGTCTAAGATTGGCGGGTTGCTTTCCGCGCTTGTAGGGGGTATAGGATTGACCAGCGGAGGGGTGCTCAAGTCACCGGATTCAAGAAATTTTCGGATGGTCCCCTCATGATGATGATGTTGGGTTGCCTCTTTTCTTGGGTTACCTGGTAGCTTGCCGCACTTGTAGGGGTCTGCTTTTGGCTACGCACGGGCTATTCACACGACCGGGGAATGTCACATTTCGTTTGATGGATCGAACGAAAAGCGGGATTTCTAGGTAATCTGACCATTCCATTTCTGTATTTTTCATTACTTGCTTGTGATGTGATTACCTGCCTGTGATAATATTTATCGCTTAGTTGTAATGATGATTATCTGCCTGCGATGATATATATGATGATATATTGATATATGTGATATATAAAGTATGTAAATAAATGTTATATACGTTTTACACCCGTGCTAGCCCTGCCCTCCCTACCGTAAGTTAAGTAACCTTACAGTGAAGACTCAGGGCCCCGTGGCGAATGTGAATGGCGTATATGTGCATTTTATTTTATTTTCATGCTTTTCTGTTATTGTATGAGAAGATGCTGGATAATATGATTATCTAAATGATGGGATTGCATTGATTCGGATTAATGTAAAGATAATAATCCTAAAATATGTTGTAAGAACCAAATATTAGATATTGTGGTATTATAGTCGAATCTTTTGTTTTGCATCGAGATATTCAGTTAAGAATATCCAGCACCTCATTCCACGAGGAAAGAGCCTAAATCCCTTCACAGGGAGTGACCTCTTTGGAAAAATATTGTGTTACTATAAATTTGCAAATTGTATAGCCGTAATCTTTTGCTTTCCATTGAGGTATTCGGTTAGGAATATCTTGCACTTCATTCGATGAGGGAAGAGCCTTGATGCCTTCACCAGGAGTTCGCTCTTAAGCAAAAGTTTATGTTACTATAAATTTAAAAACCACTCGGTTCCTACGATGATATCAAGTTCATTACGTTAAAGGTTTTTTTCAAAGACAGCTATAGCCCTATGTCATTTAAGGAAGTAGAGTACTTGGTATTCGTGCTATGTTTATCGACCTCGTTGAGGCGTAGTGTACGGTAGCTAAGTGATGTGTTCATGCTAGCATATGATGCGATTAGTTAGAACAGTCGTACGACATTATTGATCTCATTAAAGATCGTGCGGGTGGGTCTAAATTAATCACAAAATGACGGGTTGAATTTGACTAGCGACTTATGATTTGTTGACCTCGTTAAGATCATAAGCCGTTAGGGGTAAAAACCAATATCGGGAATTTCAAGTGTTGGAACTTGCGATGAGATTGCATACCTTCTATGATGTGGCGTAACATGTTGCCCCATCAAGTTTACCACTCCATGATAGTTTGGATCCCGATTCCTACTGTAAGTAATAGTTACTATTGAGAAATTTTCTATAAATGATCCCTGCCAGTTCTCATTTTAGGGTCTGAAGGAGAATTCGACAAAACAGTGGGAGACCAGATTAGATAAATTAATTTACCAATCTAATCTAAGATAGCATGCACGACGAGTATTTCTTCTCTCTTTCTAGTAGTGACCCAAGACTGACTTTAAACTAAAAACTCGTAAACCCAGTTAACCGAACCTTTTTACAATCAACGGCATTGGAATGTCATGATTGCCCTATTTTCACGACATAGTCACATATGTCGTTACCCTTCCCATTTCCCCTTTTGCTACCTCCAGAACACTCTGTATCAGATACAGAGATCCATATTGCATTGAAGGCCATCTCATATAGTTACATACGAACTCGGAGAAAGTGTTTCAGTCGAGAATGGCCGCTGGTTCTGGAGAAAGTAAATTGTATATGATACAATTCATTTGTCTCTCCTCTTCACCTATCTCAAATTTGAAAGCTCTTTAAATAAAGAGAATATACCAGTTATGCTTGTTAGATAGTTTTCTTCCAATCCCGATGCTGGAGCTGAAAGGAAGGATAAGAAGAAAACCAACTAGTATAAGTTCGGTATAAATAAGTTAAGAAAGAGACACAACAATAGGGGACGAAGTAAGCGGAAAGGAAAATACAACTACTGTTATGACCGTGGGCAATGAAAGAGTCATTACAAGGAATACCCGGCCACCCCATGAAATATTTTGATATTTCATGTTTTCTATGTGATTGTAATCGAAAACTATTTTTCAATTAACTCACTCCTGGGTATATAGATACCGGATTAACATCCAACATCTGTAAGTTGTTATAGATACTGAGAAGGATCGGATTATTGGAAAGGTGATTTGATCTTCAATATTGGATATCGGAGCAATTGTTGTTATTAGGGAAATCACCTGGTTTTGCTTTTCGGCAAATTTTTTGTTTTGAATGTCTGTTATTATGCACCAACTTTTAAAAACTCATATATATGTTTCTTTATTTGATAAAGCTGGATATATATTTTCAAAAATATGTTATGAACATTTGCCTCTATCATTTGATAATTGGGTAAGGTGCATTGAATAACAGGATAAACATTTTTAACCAAAATACAGTTTTCAAATTATAATACATAGAGTATGAGTTAGTGAACTAATAGGACTTAAACATAGTGATGTATGTTATCCAATGTTCATATGGACAAAGGGTTGATACTCATATTTCGTTCCGTTTTTCTATGAGTTCTCTGGTTAAGACATGCATTCTTATTGAAATGAAAAGTCTAAAGATTTTGAGAAGTTCAAAAGATATAAGAATAAAATAGAGAGCAAAATATTGGAAATATCAAGATTTTTCGAAATGTTCGAAGATGTGGATACTTATGCTAGGTATTCTGTAATTATATAATTGAGAATTTAATTCTCTTTCAGATGACTCATCCGTTGGTGCGCTCCTTGGTGAGTAATGTTGTAAAGCCTTTTTCAATTAAGAGATGCACTAGAAATAGATACATATCAATTGATACTAGTTCCACCTAAATTAGTGCCTCAAATTCTATATGTGATATAGAATGAGTTATTATCTTAATATTGTTAAGATGTTGAGTTGTCCGGCTTATACTTTAAACCAAAATCCGGATAAACTCAAGGCACGTTTTAGTAATAGCAGTTTGTGGGTTATCCCGGGCATTGACAAGGGATTAACTTTCTACCATTTTCAGGATCAAAAGTTGTTTTGTTCTCGACACACCACCTTTTTAGAAAAGGAATTTCTTGCATAAGAAATTAGTGGGAGTATGGTAGAACTGGAAGTGATTCCAGAACCACAAATGGTTACTGAAGATTTAGTAGAACCTGAAGATTTAATTGATTCTGACAAATCTTAGCCACTCCACAGATTTGGTAGGTGACCTCAGCCACCTGAGAGGTACTACAGTTTTCTCGTTAACGGTGACAAAGAGGCTTGCATCATGTGATGATGACCCTACTAGTTATCATCAGGCCATGGAAAGTGGTGACTTTCGACTGATGGATGGATGCCGAGTTATCCTAGTTGGACTCCATGCACTGCAATAAAGTGTAGACTTTGTTGGGTGCCCTTAAAAGGGTAAATCCCATTAAGAGCAAGTAGATCTTACAAGATCAGTGCATATGGAAAGGTACTGACCTAATAATGCTAGACTTGTAGTAAAAAAATTTCATCAAATACCCGATGTGGATTGTGATGAAACTATTACTTCAATATCTGTGCTGAAGTCCATACGGATATAACTTGCCACTGATGTTTTTCATGACTGTGATATCTGGAAGATGGATGACTATAACGTCTTTCTAAATTGGATTTAGAAATGTACGTGTATATGACTCTGTCAGAGGGTTATCTTAGTCAGTGAGAGCAGCGGTAAGTATGCAAGTTGCTTAAGTCTATCTTTAGACTAAAGCAGGCATAGCGGAAATGGATCATTTGTTTTGATGTCACAGTCAAAGTGTTTGACTTCATCAAAATGAGAAATGAGCCTGGTATTTGTAAGAAGGTAGTAGAGAGTGTTGTCAGATTTCTCATATGGTATGTGGATGACATGCTCGTGATAGGAAGTGATGTTCCTATGCTGTAATCCGTAAAGCAATGGTGGTTATAAATATTTCTCCATATAGGATATGGATGTCAGTCCAATCCTAGAGAAACATGGGGTAGTAGCAGTGAAGAGCATTTGATGTTCTTGGTGTATGGTAATGGCAGCCTCCTGAAGGAGGTGGTTACCGATTCTAGCTTCCTATAGAAAACAGAGCGTCTGTCGCGAGTTATAAGTTTACTCTCTTTTGAGGAGCAGTATATTGAAAAGAGTTCCAAATGGGATACTGAGCTAGTCGTGGCACTAGATGCTGATTGTGAATCGGCAAAGGATACTGCCCTAGAATTCGCTAGATATAATTGTTCATTTATGAACACGATCCCATCGTCTGTCCAGGCAAATACTAAGACAGTTATTGCTTGGTTCGGGAGATATTTGATCTCCGCGAAGTTGAGATTCAAAGAGAAATAGAATGACGCACTGTGTCGGGTCCATTCATTGATGCTAGTTCTCGAACACAGTTTGCAAAATTGTTAGTAGAGAAGTTGGGTATGAGATGCCGCAATAATTGGCCTTAAGTGCAAGTGGGAGATTGTTGGATATAGGTGCTCTCAAGGCAATTATTGTAATTGAAGAAGAACCTATACGAGAGAGCAATCTTACTCGAGATGATAGTATGCTATCTGGTTTGTCTTTATCTTTCATATGAATACGTTTTACTAGTTATCATGTATCGCTAATACATGAGATAAAGTGTCACACCCCTTTTCCCAAAAGATGGAAGCAGGTACGTGACGAGGCCCGCGACGTATTTATTTCAAGAATGTTATTTCTTGGAATAAATACGCTAAGCGTAATTGAGCAATATAAAATGAAAAGAAATTAACATGAGATTTAAACTTCAATAACTTTATTTACATTCAAAGTTGATACATTTACAATACATGAGTTCAACTGAAAAAAAAATATAAGAAAAGAAATGCCTAAACAGGTGGCATACAAAAACTGACAAAAAAGATGAGTTAAGATAAACTTGAGTAGCAGTCTGGTCGTAATCCCCTGCAGTCACTTCTATCTCCTCAGTCTCTAGACCACCTGACGAACATCCAAAAAGAAAGAGATAGGTGGATACCCGTTAGCGAACTTTCGCTCGGTAAGTCCCCAAGAAAAGGTGTGAAGTATAAAAATATAATGACAAGTTGGAAAATGGATATCATGAAGTAATGGACTCGGAGATATGGTGTTTGAACATGTCATTTAATATAAGCATGGCAATTCTATATAACATGCGGTTCTATTCGCAAGGTATCATGAGTATGACAATATGTTCATAAGCATGGCAGGGTAACATGAGCATAACAAAATAGTATAGCATGGTTGTGTAGTATAGGTATAGTGAACATGAAGTGCATGTAAGTGTCCTAAAAGGTCTCTACATGGGTAAACTAAGTTAACGTAAGTTCAAAAGTGAATGTCAACCAATCTCAAGTGTGTTCTCGAAGCCAACAGGCTGTAATACAGGGGTAAGAAACTACGGGCCCGAATCAAGTGTCAGTAACGAGACTTCAATCTAGTGTTGAAATATTCCAAACTCAACAGGCTATAATCCAAGAGTAAGGAAACACAGGCCATCATGATAGATTGCTTGTGTTAGTAGATATAGATTAATGATCTAGGAGGACTCCTGAGATTTCATTGGATTCGCACTTGAACTACCCCAACACCCTGTGTATTCTAAATTATAGTTAAAATTACCATCCTTGCTCGAATACATGAATACATCAAGTTGCAAGATGGAGTTCATGTCAAGATCAAATATTCGTGTCAAGTATTCATGTATTCATGTAAAGTTGTATTCATGGTTCGAGTCAAGTCAGTTCAAGAGTAGACATTGGGTTCAAGTATTCATATTAACTTCAAGTATCCAGTTCAGGTTCGAGTTCGAGTTCAAGTTCAAATTCACATCTGAGTCATGTTCGAATTTGTATTCCGGTTATAGTCATTTTATATTACTAGATTTAAATCTTTTGAATAGTGTTAATCTTGTAAACTCTTAAATTCAGGAGTAATCGGACAACTGCTACATATGGACGGCAGGATTTGTGTTTTTTTCCAAAACAATTGCCATTGATAACTCCGTTAAGTTGCAGTATTGTCTAACTTGTGTAAGTAAGCACTAACTTTCTCCGACTTTCTGGAGCTTAAGAGAAATGATACCGCTTAAACTTATATTAATTTAGTGTCCTTAAAGATTTATTCACGTTGTTTACATTGTTTGCATTTCTCGATGGGATTTTATGAAAAATGTTTTAATATTGTAAAAATAAATCTCGAGGGTGATTTATAATATTAAGAGTTTTTATAAAAATGTATTTTAGTTTCAATTGTAATTTAGTGATAAAAACTAGCTTTTCAAATTTTATGATATTTTTATGAAAACTATACTTTTGGAAACTTGGTGGTATTTTTATGAAATTTTAATTTTTCATATTAAAAATATAGTTTTTCAAAATTTGTTTTTCATAGAAAAAAATACGGATTTATGATTTATAAAATTTTCAGATGATTTAATTTGTTAAAATATCGTATTCTAAAAAAACATATTTTTTATTCCTTTCGAGACCAAATGCTCCATGAGAAATTCTGTATCCCGCTCTACTATCCTAAGAACGTACAATAACTTGCACTATTCGTAAATGGGTTTCCCTAAAAGGGTTGTAGATGCGTAATTGCAAAGGATTTGAATTATTGTTAATTTATCGTATTTTGAATATGAGGGTATTTTAGCGAAATACTTTTCTTTGTGACAAACAATGATCGTGCTATCTTTTCCATGTGTGCGTGTGGGGTAGATTGTTACCCCGTGAATGATTAACATATCATAGAAATTAATATTTTAACAAGAATAAATAACTATGTTATTTTAACGTTATTTTCATTCTAGTATTTGGCTTTAACCACAGCAATTTAAATACATGTAAAAATTATATGAGGCATGGGTTGCAGGATGAGAAGGTGGTAAATTTGTATTTTCTTGTTAACATAGTATGGAAAAATTTTGTGAACATGTAAAAAGTTGCAAAATAAATTAAGATAAATTATCCTATGAATTATATAGCGATGACGACGAGGGGGCAAAGGAAAGAAGTCAATGGGGACTTGGTGCAGTTACGAGTGATGAGGAGTGGCGTTATGTCAACAAGGGATCCAATAAGAAGTAAGAAATGCATGAAAATGGAGAAGAAGGAGGGAAGACTTACCCCTTCCACTCGTACTCGTACGAGCGAGAAAAGAGGGGAAGTAGCCTCGGTTTGAAGAACCGAGACTGACGATGAAAGTAGGATGACGAGCTTGGGCTTCCGGCTTCCTTTCGGCAACTTGTAGCGTAGTGTAGGTAAGAATGAGAAGAAGTACGAGGTCGAGCTTGATGGAAACGAGTGCGAACTTCTTGGAGAGAACTTGGGAGTTAGGAATTGAGAGAGAGTTTTGAGAGATATGCCTAGAGAAGAAGGCTAGGTTTGATTGGGTATATATAGAGAGTGAGGGATAGATGTATAGATAATTAAAAATAATTAACAAGAATTAAAAAGGATTAATTGTAGCGATGAAGGGTTTGACAGTTCTCTGGTTAAATGCAGGAAAATCAAATAGGAAAATGGAGGAGTGGGGAGCTGAAGGGATGCACGGGCAAATAATGGAGGGATTTGGGGCCATATCAACCGCCGGTGGCAGTCAAAATGAAAAAAACGGCGGCCCAAAAGTGGAGTTTGGTCTCGAGGTTCGTGTAGTGCATTCATTTGGTCAATTATGTATTATTTTTATTGTTTGATTTATTTGCAACTCTTCGTTTCTCCGTATAATGCACGTGCCACTCTTGGGCTTCCGAAAAATTACAAGGAAAAATATTAAAAATAATTGGAACTGATAGGATTCGAACTTGCAGGCTAAAGAACAGCAGTGGAAAGGCTTAACCAGTGAGTTATAAAGAGTTTCTTGTACATAAGTTATCAATAATAACTTATAATTCGAAACCAGAACAGAAATGCACTCTTTTATTAATATTGGATCAATAAAAGTGTATAGAAATTTTAGGATCGTTACATATAGCCCTTAGGATTTTGCTTGACTACCAGGACGATGATAGAGATCATACTAGTGGGGCCTGGGAAGTCGATAAGCATATTCTTAAATGTCCCTAGTCGTAGGAGTATCAAGACAGAGTATCGGTACTCAAGTTTAGACTAGTGTGTATGTTTCCTGATCCGGTTGGAGGGCGATGGCTGATCCTGTAGCTATTGGTGTTTGACATCGAGGATTGTATACAGGTGCTCATTGGATGAGTTACACTGGATGGACTCACCGAGAACTCCTAGTTGGTAATATACCAATGTCAGGTAGCAGTTCTCTGTTGACATGAGTACATGGTAGTCCCTAAGACCTAAGATCGCCATAGTGTCTCATGTGTTTTCCCACTATACTTAGACTTCTACCCTACCACGGCTCAAAGGAGTCGTGTAAATAAGTTTTTATTGGGTATAGTCCCGAAGTACGTGGAGGCAATGAGAGGTCCAGGGGATTCGTCTCTCCCAGTATAAGGAGTTGATGTCGCACTGTGCAGGACATGACTACAACAACAAGTCAGTGGCCACCGCAGTGCAGATAAATTGATAAGTGCTATCAGTTGTATCTCTGGATGGTTATGAGTCCTCTGTCGCACGATTTATCGAGTTATTAGGGTCTGACATATTCCAAACCCTAGACCCGATATGCAATACTCTTAGACAAAGAGACCGAACTATACGGTGATGTCACTGAGAGACTTTGCAGGGTTTAGATGGGCTTGCTCGTTGATCTTCTTTCGATCAATACCTGAGTAGCCGTTATGTGCAGCTAGTGTAAGTTCGCTATTCTTTCTACAATAGGGTTTATAACATGGAGGAAGCGATAATTTTAAAAATCTAGAGAGCAACTACAAGCAAATATACGATCATGAATAACAACTACAACATGCAACAAAACTAATGAGCTAATTCTACAAGTTTAAAGAGACTACAACCTTTGTAGCGTATTAGCTACTTCTCCTTGGATTCCAGCTAGTCTCCATGAAGCCTAGAACAAGCTTGCTCGATAATCTCCTTACCGAAGATGATTGATTGGATGCGAAAAAGTGTTGTATCTATGTTGTAAATAACCACAATCAAGACGGTGTCGCAAATAGCTAGCCGCGATGAGTACGGGTCGTCCGTAAGGAAACGGTGAACTGCTTTTCTTGCTTTAGACGAGTTGATAGAAAAAATGTGGGATTGTTATCGTTTATTATTAAGAAGGTTAGAAAAATTTATAATAGAAGGGCTTGTTGGGTTTTTAGGATTTAGTAGTTAATGGATGGAGTTTTAAAAGTAATTTTTTTTATCTTTTAATTATTTAATACGAGAGAAATGGCGATGAATGTGGATTAGGGTTCTTGGAGGGAATTAGGGTTTCCCTCTACTGACCCTTGTCCTTCCATTGATCTTTATTTGTCTCAAGTCCTTAACAAAACGAGTATTAACGAATCTCAAATCGTGGTCGTGACTATCATGAATTGATAGTACGTCCGATAAAAGAGTTAATATTCATTTTACTAAAATTTATAAAAATTAAAACCTTAAAAAGAATTTAAGAAATATTTTTTATCCTTTTCTACCCTATCCTACAAACCCTAGCAAGCAAGAATTTACCCTCTTATGGATATTAGCGTAGTAGAAGAAAGGTGGAAGAATACGGAACCTATAATTAAAATTAAAAACACAAAAAGTAAATGCAGAATGTAATTGTGGAAAGTAATGCGGAAAGTAAAGTGCAGAAATTAAATGCGGAATGTAAATGCGACAAAATTAAAAGAAAGAACTACCTTTATTAATTTACTAGTGCATTTCAAAAGTTGCTCGCTGAAAAAGTAATTTACAAAACCCTAATTTGCTCACTGGATCTTAATCGATCGATAGATAGATAGTTCGATTCGATAATATTTTTGATGGCAAATGCTCTTGGTCCATTTATAGGTTCTGGAATGTGAAACCCTAGATGTCATATTGAAGTGTGTCAAATTATGATCAAGACCCTGAAGTTTCACATCCTACGGCCGCCAGAAGACCGCGCTTCTGCCGCCTATATAGCCTTTTGACCACGGATCAGCCGTCGTTGGGTGGGATTGAGCATCCAATTTTCTCGTGGCTTCTTCTCTCGATATTTGGAGGTCTTTCTGATAAAAAGATTCTGAAAATATATCCCTTAGTCTCTGTCGTTGCGAGATTTTTCGATTTGCTCCTAATATTCGGCAGATTTGGTTTGGTGAATCGATTTGTTGTGGATCTCCTACTCATAGTTTAGACCTGAGCTAATCTTATTATAATATCTGCATAATATCTCAAATCAAATTATTAGTAGTATTTGTTTTATTTGAGATATTATTCTAACCAATTAAATTATATGATATCTTAAGAATATTGGTTAAGAATATTTGATATGATATGCATATTTTAATAATAAATAATCTCATGGATATTTTATTTAAATATGATATGCATATATTTTCCCTAATTATATTAATTATAAAATAAGAAACATATGATAATAATCTTTTTACACATAAATCCACATATATTCTTTATTTACAATTAACACCTTTTAGTAATAAATAGTAGTAGGGAAAATAACCATACAAATGTGCAATAATTTTGACTGATCAAATACCGCTAAATTTATTTTTGATTTTCCCGAGCAAACTATTTATTAAAAAGAAAAAGAAAAACCTAGCACATTTTCGTAGGCAACACGATTGTACTTAGCTCGTGCAACAAGCCGTTAAATCTCTAGGTGTCCCTAGTAGAAGGAGTGTTGTCCCCTGAAGGTTTTTAACGGATTGCACCCACAAAATCCCAAAATAAAAGAAAGAAGATAAAAGTTACATACAACGATAAGAACATATAAAAGAAAAAACTTAAAAATAAGAGTTTCAAACTACACTAGTTTTTTAGTTGTCATGAGCCATATCTTAATGGTCTTGAAATGATTTCAGAAATCAAATCATCTCTCAATAAAACATTGTCTTTAGTTTTTCTCCCTACCTTTCTTCCCAACATCGACCATATACCCTTACGTGTGTGTAAAAGTCATCCCTACAGTTGGAGAATTCAATTCAAACTATCATACCCTTTGTCCATCTTCCTTAGTACTTTTTAGTCGGTGATGTTTGATATGGATTGGTTCACACATTCTCAATGCGACCGTTAATACTTCTTAAGGTACTAACTAACCGATTACCGAATGTGCTCGCTTATTAAGGTGTAATTAGTAATATCCTGGTCTTACAACACCTAAGGTTTTGCAGTGACTCCCAAACCAGTTGGTCTAACACTAGGTGATAAGGCACCCTCGCTATATTTTTTTATACTGCCTTAAGTAATTACAAAACTAGTGTTCATTTTTTTGCACTATTTATATTTTTGTTAATTTATATTTTTCTTTTCTTCATACTAAGGTTTCTAGACAAGAGTATTTCAAGGTATCCTTTACTATCCCAAGTTCAAGATGTGTGTAAGTGCGTATAGTAGGGTATCAACGTTCAGAAGTTTGGGCTCAAGAATATGGACTATTTTTCAGACTTATTTCTATCCACAGATTAATAATTTCTTCATCTTACTAACCCTTGGGATAACAGCTCATGAATACGTATTACTGGTTACGTTTTAAAACATCTGATTTTCTTGCATTTCTTAAATCTCTTCCTATCTTTCATATGTATTTTCACTTTCTAACTACTATTTTCAAAAATTTATGCAATGAAATATTTACATAAGATTCGTGGATATATACAAACCATCCATACAAACCATCTCTCCAAACTTGTTTGCAGCAGTGTCCTCACTGATGTTGTCCTGTAAGATCAAAACCTGAAGTCTAGAAGGAACAGTTCAATAAGATGGTATAAAGAAGGGGTCAAGAGTAGATGACAGTAAAATCCTTTCCCAAACTTGTTCTTGGCTGATAATCGTGCAAAAATTTCCTTTCTTTCAAGAGCCAAAATATTTTTCTTCTCCCCCCAAACTCGAGTAAAACATTATTTTCATTGCTAAGCATTGAAATTCAACATAAGAGGGGGAAAATATTATCGGTCTACTTAACACTTTACAAAGACCAAAAGTTGAAACCAACCATTCAAATATTTTATCAAGGTAACACCATGGTTGGAAGAAGAACGCGAAACAGATAGACGTGAAGAAGACTCGAGACTGTATAAGAATGGAGGTTGTATCATGTCTTGAGTAGAAGAAATAGAAATGAGAGTAACGAGAAAAGATTATATGGGGGAAGATAAGATGTGTAATCAAAAGGTTTTACGTCTCGGTTGGTACAGATGAAAAAGTGATGGTGAATGAAAACGAGAATGTGAAAGATAAGGAATTGGTGGAATATTCGTATTCTCGTATGTGGTAAGAAGAATGGGTGGCGGTTCAACTTCTTCGGTCTCAAACAATGGTGCACGAATTTCCGGTGGAGCTTGATTCATCACAACATCAAATTCATTAAGGAACGCAAGTTCTTCGGCGAAAATATTTTCGAAACTTTCATCGATGTTCCTAATGATAATCTCATCGGAAAGAAAAGAATCGATATCTATGTTAGTGGAATATGCAGATTCACGAGAAATATTTAAAGTTTCAAGGTCAATTGTTGCGCTCCAGAAATCAAAACATTCAATTCGTCAGAAATTATGGAAAAAGGAGACTCGAAAAGCTTGTCTACCTTATTTTTAAAAGAGTCTAAATTAAGTGGTCTTTCAAGAATCATAGAACTCAAAATATCGGAGTGTGGTTCATCAAAACTCGGTGAAAGTGAAAGAAAATGAGAAGAACCAAAAAAAGTGTGTAATGAAATGGGTAAACGAACTTGGATGTCGAGTATTGTTGATCCAGATATGGTAGATGAAGGCTGAGTATAGTTTTGCATATCGGATAGGTTAGTGGTAAGAATAGGATCGGTTAAATGTACAGGAAGATATTCACATTCAATGGAAAGAACATGATGGATCGGAGAATCCAACTCATCTAACATAGCGAATTCATTTTCAAAGATATTCTCATCACCTATCTCACCAACGCCTTTAGTCAAATCAAGCGAATAGTTCTTTAAAATTCCTCAAATATATTATCCTCTATCGATGGATCACTTGTTTCACTTGATAGAATTGGAAGGTTTGAAATGTCAAATGTAATCGAATAAGGATCGGTTGATTTAGAATGGTGTAAGGCTCTCTTTCACACTCATGATTGGGCAAGTCAAACATGTTATTCTCGGGCACCTCATCAATTAAATTATTAAGCGGTTGATCATCAAATACATTCGGTTGGGATTCAGGATGGAAGGTGTCGAGATCAAAAGAATTGGTTCTGGTTTGACTTGGAGGGATCCTTGGTTCTTGTTCACTAATCAATTCCAACTCTACTACAAGATTAGACATGGTTTGTGAAAAAATTTCAATGAAGGATTCTCTTTGAACCGTGGAACTTCTTAATTGATGTTCAGAAACATTGTCCAGATAAGGTGCAACAGTTGAGTATGGTTGGAATGGGTTTAATTGTTGGCTACGGGCGAGTTCAATATGTTCCGCAATAGAAATAGCTTTACGAATTGCCACATTAACCTCTAGAGAAGTATCAACATGAGAGGGTGTGAAAATTTGATACTGTTGATAAGAGTTAGAAGGGTGTATCCAATTTTCATAAATAGGATTAGAATCAACATTGTGATATGAAGAAGATTGAGATTGGTTGGTTAGTTGGCGACTGGCTTTTGCAATTTGCCCAGCAATGGTCATGGGTGTAAAAGTTGCCCTATTCTCCTCAAAATAAGTATCAACATTTTCATATGAAAATGATTGTAATTGTTATCCTAACGGTTTTGGAGCAGTGAAAGGTATGAAACTTTGGTTACGGGCCTTCGCAATATGTTCAGCAATGGATATAGGTTTAGAAGTTTTCTCATTGGCCTTAAAAGGATTATTAACATAAGAAGGTGTTGAATTTTTACACGGTTGATAAAAATTCGAGTGAGGTGTCCAACTATTATTTCGAGAGAGTTCTATCCTATCCCTTAAAAAATAGTAAGGTCGGAATTTGTACTAAAACAATAACGATACAAAGAAATATCTGGTTGTGTATAACAAAGCTCGCCAAGAATTTGTCGGTTTGGGTTACCCATCATAAGATAGTGAAAAGAAAAGAGGGTGATAATATTTTATTTTATTTTTGAAATTTTTGAAATTGTTTTGCTTTAAAAGAGGGACTCGCTCAATTAATCACAAACGTGCACAAACAATCCCTAAAACTAGGATCACTTAGGTCAAATCACTAGATCGCTCATAGACTTCCAAAGGACAAAACGTAGGATAAATTCTCTATCACCTTCTTATCAATCTTGCAGCCAGCTAAGTGGGAGGTATCCGCTATACGAAACACCGAAATAGAGGGCCTAATTAAGTAACCACTTTTCTTAGTCACATTTGCCTTAGACACCATAAGAGGAATGCAGATAAGCAATAAATTACCCACGACCCTCATTTGTCCTAATTGAGCGCGGCTGTCCTTAAAGGTTTGGTCTAGATATTTTTTTATTAATGTAGGATGATGCGTATGCTTGTTTGTGATTTGTGGGGCCTAGGAAGGGTGGTGAAATCCCAACCTAATCTGAATTTGGGTTTCTTGCCCCTTAATGTCCATTTTAAATATGCAAAACAAATCAAAATCTAAAATACAGAAAACGATTTTTAGCGGCGTGATTGGTTATTCCATATCGTGTTTTGAAAAGTGTAAAAGATCACAACTAAAGAAATTTATAACCGCAATCAATTAACGGTGTCTATTGAAGTTTCGTTAGCGAATACGGATCGTCCACTGAGATTGTGTGAATTTATTCGAATTTATTTTAGTTGAGTTGAAAAGAAAATATAAAAGAAAATGATTCAATATTTGTGAAGTTTAGTTTCAAGAAACATAAAGGAATAAATCTAGGATCAAGAATTGATAAAGATCAAGAAAATGTCCAAATCGATTTAATTATCAAGATTTGAAGAATAACTTGTAGGAATCGATAAAATAAGTAGTGATCATGAAAACTAAAGATTACGAAATCTTATCTATTGAGAAATTGTAGCTAGATCGATGGCGATCAATGAAGATTAGGGATCTATTGAAGAAACTAGGGTGTCTCCTTCACTATCCATTATCTTTTCATTAATTATCATTCAAATTCTAGCCTCTAGTAAAGAAAATCACCGATCGTTGATCTCTAATTTGGAGCGAAAATATTCAAAAAATTGATCTCGCTCAAAATTAGGTCATTGATGATTCTTTTTCCTAGAGTTAACAAACCTCATAAGACTTAAGAATCGTTCAAGAATTTCTTCATCATCATCTACCTATTCTCTCGATTCTGCTACAAGCAGAGATTTCACTCACACATCATGAAAAATGAAAGAATCAAGAATCGATAAATTTTCATAATGCAAGAATGTAAAGAAAACAAGATTTAAAATTTTCACCTTTATTAATCGACGATTAGGTACACATTCACTCAATTCGAGATTACAAGATTTGAGGAGGTAACTAGATCCGTCGAAATTAGCTTCGGATCGATCTTCTTAAGTCGTGGAACGGTAGCGATCACTTTCTCTTGATGAAGACCGGCGTCGCGATAAAGGATCGTTGATGGCTTGCTTGATTCGCTTCTTGATGGATCTTAATTTGGCTTTGAAATTGGATTTGGGTTAGGGTTTTGGATCACAAGTTGTGTCACTCAACTTGTGTAGTGAATTGGTTCAATGTTCAACAACTCAACAACCTTTGTAATGAAGCCATAAGTCCCCTTTTATAGTTCTTCCTCCATCTTCTCCTAGAAGCTAGGTTGTTATGAAGCTTGCATAGGAAGCTAGGTAGTTGTAGGGAAGTTTCTAGATTAAGGTAGTTATCTAGCTTGCATAAGAAGCTTGGCTATTGGAGGGAAGCTTCTGGAGATTTCTAGGGACTTTGAAGCGTCTTGAAGAAGTTTGTCAGTTGGGAGGAAGCCTCGGGAAAAGTTTCAGTTCACCGACGAGTCGAATCGGCCGCGGATCCGCAGCGGATCGGCCAGACTAGGCCGCGGATCCGCGGCCATTTAGTGGACTTGATGGCTGAAATCTTCAGGGGTATTTTGTGTTATCTTTTGGATACTTTTCTGATGTCTGGAATATTATACTTCTTTCTTGATTGCTGCCAGATCTCAAGTATTTGACTTGCTGTATTTTATCGGCACTTTTAGCAATTCCAGTTCTTTGACCTGAAGAATTTCTGCACAAAATCTTGAGACAAGTATTGAGATATACAAAAATCATGCGTGTAATAATAAACACTCAGTTTCCCTCTAGAATGTCGGTTATAATGTATAACACATGTTATTTGATATTTTGCAGACGAATTGCTAATATGTGCTATATTTATACCAAACACCTTTAGATGATTAGAAAGAGTAGGGAAATTGATGTGTTAAGAATGCAATATTTTCGACTGATCAAATTCCCCTAAACTTAATTTTGGTCGTCTCGAGCAAACATCTTTTATTCAAGTGAAGGAGAAAAGAAAAAGAAAAAGAAAAAGACAAAAAAACTAACTAGCACACTTTCGTAGGAAAACACGATTGCACTGAGCACGTGCAACAAGCCTTTAAATCTCTAGGTGTCCCTAGTAGGAGGAGTGTTGTCTCCTGAGGGTTTTCAGTGGATTGCACCCACAAAATCCTATAATAAAAGGAAGACTATGAAAGTTACATGTAAAGATAAGAATTGTAAAAAAAAAATACTTTGAAAATTAGAGTTTCCAACCACACTAGTTTTTCAGTTTTCATGAGCCTTATCTTAATAGTCATGAATAGATGTTAGAAATCACATCATCTCTCAATAAAACATCGCCTTTATTCTTCATCCCTACACATCATCCCTCAATAAAACATCGCCTTTATTCTTCATCCCTACCTTTCTTCTAAATACCGATCATATACCCCTACGTGTGTGTAAAGAACATCCTTACACTCGGCGAATTCAATTCAAGCTATCATACTCTTGTCCATCTAGCTTAGTATTTTTTTAATCGGTGAATATTTAGATGGATTTGCTCACACATTTTTCATGCGACCGTTAATACTTCTTGAAGTACTAACCGACCGATTACTCATGTGTTTGCTTATTAGGCGTATTAGTATTTTACTCGTCTTGCAACACCTAAGGCTTAGCAGTGACTCCCAAACCAGTTGGTCTAAGGCACTAGGTGATGAAGCACCCTCGCTATATTTTTTTTTATTGCTGCCTTGGTGATTACAAAACCAATGTTCATTTTTCTTCACCATTTTATCTTTTATTCATTTATAATTTTCGTACTTTGACTTTTAGACAAGAGCATTTCAAGGTATCCTCTAATATCCCAAACTTCAAGACGTGTGTAAGTGCGTATAGTAGGGTATCAACATTCAAATGTTTGGCTTCCAGAATAGGAACTATTTTTCAGACTTATTTTTATCCTCGGATTAGTGACTTCTTTCATCTTACTAACCCTTAGGACAGCGGCTCATAACTACTTATTACTAGTTTCATTTAAGAAAACATCTAATTTTCTTGGTTTTCTTAAATTTTTTCAATCTTTTAGATGTAATTTTTCACTTTCTAACCTTTTATTATCTTATTTATGTACAAAAAAAAATTATTATATGTTTTGTGCTTATGCAAAGTATGATGCAAAGTGATGCGTAAATAAACACAAACCTCCCCCAAACTTGTTTACAACAGTGTCCTCACTGTTGCCATCTGTTAAATCTCAGAAACCTGTAGACTTGGGAGGAAATTTATTAACGGGGCAATAATATATGAACATGAAAATCTCCCCCAAACTTATTTACTCACCCCCATTCTAAAGATGATACAATATTTTTCAAGACAAGGAGATGAGACGGAGGAATTTTAGTCAAGATAAAGTGGCTCCTGTAAAAACAGGAGCTCCTCCGTGGGGTCAGTGGAAAAATACGGTTTTAATCTATGTCCATTTACTTTGAAAATTATACTGTTTTCAACATTTTCAATCTTAACTGCCCCGTGTGGGTATATATACCGCACAACAAAAGGTCCTTTCCACCGAGATTTTAGCTTACCCGCATAAAGATGGAGACGTGAATCATAAAGAAGGACTTGCTGACCAGGTGTAAAAAAATTTCTCAAAATGTTTTTATCATGAAATATCTTAGTCCGGTTCTTTACAATTACAGTATTATCGTAAGCTTCATCGCGGAGTTTGCTTAGCTCGTTTAATTACAGCTTCCGAAAGTTGTAGGCTTGATTTAAGTGAAAGTTAAGTTCTCTAATGGCCCACATTGCTTTGTGCTCAATCTCAACCGGAAGGTGACATGCCTTTCCAAACACTAGTCGATATGGAGACATACCTAGATCGGTTTTATATACAGTACGAAATGCCTAAAGAGCATCCGTCAATTTGGTTGACCAATCTTTTCGATTTTTAGAAACAGTTTTCTCCAAAATTTGTTTGATTTGTCTGTTTGAAACCTCAGCTTGCCCGCTCATTTAGGAATGATAAGGTGTAGAAAGTTTGTGATTGATTGCATATTTCCGCATCAAAGTCTCGAAAGACCGATTACAGAAATGCGTCCCGTTATCGCTAATAATAACGCGTAGGTGTCCAAATCACGAAAAGATATTTTCTTTTAAGAACTTAATGACAACCTTTTTGTCATTAATCCGACAAAGAATAGCTTCAACCCATTTCGAGACATAATCAACCGCAAGCAATATGTACAAATTCCCAAGGGAGTTGGGAAAAGGACCCATAAAATCAATACCCCAAACGTCAAAAATTTCCACCACCAAGATCGGTTGAAGTGGCATCTCATTTCTCCGAGAAATCCTACCCGTGTGTTGACACTGTGGACAGGTTTTGCAATGATCAAATGCATCTTTGAACAAAGTCAGCCAGTAAAAACCGCATTGCAAAACCTTCTCTGCCGTCTTTCGAGGACCGAAATGACCCCCACATGCCTGATCATGACAAAAAGATAGAACACTCTTGAATTCATCATTAGGGACACATCTGCGAATGATTTGGTCAGGACAATATTTAAACAAATAGGGTTCATCCCAGTAAAAGTGTTTTACTTGGGATAGAAATCGATGTTTGTCCTGTTTCGACCATTCACGAGGAATAAGTCCCGTAGCAAGATAATTCACAGTATCCCCGAACCAAGGTTCGTTGGATACGTACAAGAGTTATTCGTCCGGAAAAGAATCATTGATCGGCAGGGTCACAGGTGAAGAAGAGATGCGCGAAAGATGGTCGGCTACCACGTTTTCACATCCTTTCTTATCTTTAATAACAAGATCAAATTCTTGTAATAGAAGGATCCAACGTATTAGCCTACCTTTAACATCCTTCTTCGCCAAAAGATGTTTCAAGGCGGAGTGGTTGGTGAACACAACAATTGGTGAGCCAATGAAGTAAGGGCTGAATTTTTCTAATGCAAATACAACCGCCAAAAGTTCTTTTTCGGTAGTTGTATAGTTAATTTGAGCATCATTCAGGATCTTGCTTGCATAATAAATCACGTGTGGCATCTTTTCAATGTGTTGTTCTAAAACTGCACCAACTGCAAAATCTGATGTATCATACATAAGCTCAAACGGGTGGTTCCAATCTGGAGATGATAGAACGGGGGCTGTAGTGAGAGAGTGTTTAAGTGAGTCAAATGCAGCCTCACAATCCGAGTCAAAGTAAAAGGTTGTGTTCTTGGCCAAAAGAAGAGTTAAGAGTCTAGCAATTTTGCTAAAATCCTTAATGACTCTCCGATAAAAGCCTGCATGGCCAAGAAAAGATCGTATATCTTTGACGCATTTGGGATGAAGAAGGTTTTGAATAACATCTATTTTGGCTCTGTCAACCTCAATGCCTTTTCATGAAATAACATGTCCAAGCACAATTCCCTCTTGGACCATAAAATGGCATTTTTCCTAATTCAAGGTTAAGTTCTTCTCTTTACAACGAGTAAGAACTGCGTCAAAATGAGATAGGCAGTCATCAAAAGAATCTCCGAATATCGAGAAATCATCCATGAAAATCTCCAGAAAATTCTCGACCATGTCCGAGAAAATCCCCATCATACACCGCTGAAATGTAGCGAGAGCATTGCATAACCCAAAGGGCATGCGTCTATAAGCAAAAGTACTAAAAGGACAAGTAAATATGGTTTTGTCTTGATCCTTTTCGGCAATAGGAACCTGGTTATAGCCAGAGTATCCGTCCATGAAACAATATTCCCGTCTAGCTAAGCGTTCTAACATCTGGTCAATAAAAGGTAGAGGAAAGTGGTATTTCCTCGTTGCTGCATTGAGTTTTCTATAATCAATACATACACGCCACCCAGTTTGAGTGCGTGTCTGGATTAACTCATTTGCCTCATTTGCTATGACCGTAATGCCAGATTTCTTAGGGACGACATGAATTGGACTTACCCATTGGCTATCGGAGATTGGGTAAATGATACCACTGTCATGGCATTTGACGATTTCTTTCTTCACCGCATCCTTCATTACGGGGTTTAACCGTCTCTGTGATTCTCGGGTTGGCTTGGCTTCATCCATCAGATGTATATGATGTTCAACTATTAAGGGACTAATCCCTTTGATGTCAGCCATAGTCCAACCAAACGCCTGCCTATTAGATTTCAATACCGTCAAAAGAGCGTTCTCTTGCTCTAAGGCTAGAGAAGCCGATATGATAACAGGTAAAGACTCATTCTCACCTAAATATGCATATTTAAGATGAGAAGGTAAAAGTTTGAGATCTAATGCTGGCGGAGAAACTATAGAAGGTGGGGTCAGTGAATGATATTCAGAGTCACGAAGAAGGTCATAGCCTGCATAGGATACAGACTTGGAAGGTGAAGAGTCAAGAGTGTCAGACTCAGGAGTGAAAAGAGTGTCCTCACTAAGATGTGAAAGATCAAACATTGATGTGCTAATGTCGTCGAAATTATCAAAGCAAAGTTCATCAACTTCGCAGCTTTCGAGAGCTATCTCGTGGACAGAACAGACATCAAGTATGTGAGCAGAGGGTTCAGACGGCTGACTTCCAATTTTGTAAATGTTCAGTTCAATTGTCATTTTTCCGAAAGATAGATTCATTGAATCGTTTCGACAATTAATGACAGTATTGGAAGTGGCAAGGAATGGTCGACCCAAAATCACCGGAATTTGGTTCCGTGGGTTCACTACAGGTTGTGTATCGAGAACAATAAAGTCCACAGGGAATATAAATTCCCCGACTTTTATCAACACATCCTCCAGTTCATCCCTGGGTTTGGTGATTGAACGGTTTGCCATTTGTAGAGTGCAATGAGCTGGTTTCAACTCTCCAATCCCTAACTGCTCGTAAACAGAATACGGAAGCAGGTTAACACTTGCGCCAAGGTCAAGTAAAGCACGGTTAATGTTTGTACCCCCAATAGAAATCGATATCGTAGGACATCCAGGGTCCTTACGTTTCTTTGGTAACTGAAGGGTAAAAGCAGTGCTAGCATTATTTGTCATGAAGACCTTATTGGGCACTTGAGTCTTCCTCTTCCTAGTGCACAAGCCCTTAAGAATTTTTGTATAACACGGAACTTGTTGGATAGTATCTAGGAGAGGGATATTGATGATAACCTGTTCAAACATTTCCATAATCTTCTCCATATATGAACTCGATTTGTTTCCCCTTAACCGATTCGGATAAAGAGCTTTAGCAATAATAACTGGGTCCAACATTGGAGAAAGAGGTGTGTGTGGAACCGATCCCAGAATAGGAGTGGGGATCGTCTTTGGTGGACTAGAAGAGGTATGCTGAGGGTTCGAGCCTTGAGGAAAACGAAGAATAGGCTCGCTAGAAAGTGGTGGGGTAGACGAACAAGGATCAAAAGTAGAAAAGGATGTGGAAGTGGAAGGAAAAGTGGAAGTGAAAGCCGGGTTGTTATTGATTAATTCTTCATGATTATCAATCTTTTCCCCGACTTGATTATTCAGCACTCTTCCAGATCTCAACGTTGTAATGACATTCACATTGTAGTGCTGTGAATGTCCAGAATTCGGTAGGGGTTGAGACGGAAGTTTCCCTTTCTCTCTAGCACTCATCTCGGCATTTATTCGGGCAATTTGTGCTTCCATCGATTTAATACTCTCACTTTGGGAGTCAGAGTTTTTTTGGATCTTATCGAGGGAAGACTTAAATTCAGCCGACATTTGTTTCATAAACATTTCAAAAGTCCGTTTAAGTGAAGAGGAATTATCAGTACCAGTCAACTGCAAAGTATTATACGGTGCAGGTGTGTTGACCGGATTTTGAAAGTTTTTTGATTGGTAGGGGTGCTGACTTATTTAAAGTGGTTGTTGTGGTGGTGAAGGACCCTTTTGGAAATTTTTCTGATTTAGAACCGTGTTTTGAGTTTGTGATTGGTTCCAAGCAAAGTTAGGGTGATTCCTCCAACCCTGATTATAAGTGGAAGAATACGGATCGTTTCTGGGTCTTTGCTGGAAAGCAGTATTAGTATGCTCTTGACCTTGAAATGGAGAATTTAAAGGACATTCTTCCGTAAGAAGAGATGGATCATAACAGCATCCACAGATAGTTTTGGAGAGTGACATCTGATTTAGGGAGGCTGTTAAAAATTTATGTTCCATAGCTTCGAGTTTCTTTTGCATTGCTGCCATTTCAGCTCTAACTCCTATGGAAACATCAAGTTGATGATTGCCACCCCTAGACGATGGTTGGTTTACACTCTCCCACTGTAAAGTTTTTTCAGCGAAATCTTCTAAAAATCTCCAGGCTTCACCATCATCTTTATTCATGAAGGTGCCTTGACACATAGATTCAAGGGTTTGTTTTGTTGTAGGATTAATACCCTCATATATAATTCTGTACAGATCCCATCTAGGAATTCCATGATGAGGACATTGAACTAACAGATCCTTGAAGCATTCAAAACACTTCGAGAATGGTTCATTTGGAAGCTGGGTAAATTGATTTATTTCGCCACGGACTCGAGCTGTTTTATGATTAGGGTAGAATTTCTTTAGGAAAGCTGTTACGAATTCTTCCCAGTTCGAAATAGAATATTTATAAAGCCACTTCTCGGCTATATCGCACAAAGTAAACGGGAGAAGACGTAATCTCATAGCATCCACAGAAAGCTGTGAAGTACCCATCATATCGCATACATTTTCAAATTTGGTAATAAAGACGTATGCGTCTTCAGACTCAAGACCGTGATATTTGGGTAAAAGATTGATGTATTGAGGTTTTATTTCGAAATTGTCATCATTGGCTGGTGGAATGGTGAGACAGGTCGAAAGAGGACCTCGTATAGGGTAGTATCTTTCTTGGAGAGAGATGCGGGACGGGTTCTGTGCACCTGCAGATGGTGGCAGAGTGGTGGTGGTAAAGAAGTTTGATGGAGAATCGTCCATCAAAATGGGTGTGGTAGTGGGTGAAGAAAAAGTAGATGTAGAAATACCGACTTCGGAGTCGATAGGAAAAACGCGGACAAGACAGGCACTAGAATCCCGTGTCCAACCGAGCATGCACTAAATGGTTTAACACAAGTGGCAGCGTTGTGATAGTTAGAGAAAAATTTGGATTGGTGTTTGGTTTTTGAAAAAGACAGATTTTTGAAAAAAAAAAACACAAACAATGCACAAGCAACCCTAAATCAAATGGTCACCTAGGTCAAGTCTTTAGACCGCTCCTAGACTTCCAGAAGACAAGTCGCAAGATGGATCCTCTACTACCTCTTTATCCCTTCTATGGCCAGGTAAGTGGGAGGTTCTCCACTACGTAAGTAGCGGGCCTAATTAAGTAACCACTTTCCTTAGACACACTTTCCTAGACACCACAAAAGAAACGCGGATAAGCAAGAGATTACCCACGACCTCCTTCTGTCCTAAATGAGCACGACGGTCCTTAGAGTCTTGTCTGGATTTTTTTAATTAATGAGGGTGATGCGGATACAAGTTTGTGATTTCCGGGGTTTAGGAAGGGTAATGAACTCCCCACCTAATCTGAATTTGGTCTTTTACCCCTTAATTTCCATGTTAAAATATGCAAACAACCAAGATCAAACACGCAACAATTTTCTTTTTAGCGGCGCTGCGAATTTGCAAAGAATCCTGCAAAAATTGGTTATTGGACAAGAGCAGGGAGAAGATAAGAAAGTACAGAATATACCAGAGAAGTTTGAAGCACTGAAGTGTCAAGATCGTCGCGGTTCCGCCGCAAGAAGCCCACAAATACCGCGGATCCACCGCGAGATGAGGAGATCCTTGCACAAAAATTTCCACAGATGCTTCTTTTGCCTCCCTGAACTCTCTGAGATACTCTGAAAATTTTTCCTCTCGCTCCAGAGATTCCAGATTCCCTTGCAACAATTTACAACAAATTGTTAAGCACTTGATGCGATTTTGATCTAAAAATTCTGATGTAATAAAAAAAATTTCAACTCAAATTGCAAAAATGAACAAATTAGCACACGATCCCCGATAACGGTGCCATTTGATTGGTTATTTCATGTCGTGTTTTGAAAAGTGTAAAATATCACAACCAAAGAAATTTATAACCGCAATCAATTAACAGTGTCTATTGAAGTTTCGTTAGCGAATACGGATCGTCCACTGAGATTGTGTGAATTTGTTCGAATTTGTTTTAGTTGAGTTGAAAAGAAAAGATAAAAGAAAATGATTCAATATTTGTGAAATTTAGTTTCAAGAAACATAAAGGAATAGATCTAGGATCAAGAATTGATAAAGATCAAGAAAATGTCCAAATCGATTTAATTATCAAGATTTGAAGAATAGCTTATAGGAATCGATAAAATAAGTAGTGATCATAAAAACTAAAGATTACGAAATCTTGTCTATTGAGGAATTGTAGCTAGATCGATGGCGATCAATGAAGATTAGAGATCTATTGAAGAAACTAGGGTGTCTCCTTCACTATCCCTTATCTTTTCATTAATTATCATTCAAATTCTAGTCTCTAGTAAAGAAAATCACCGATCGTTGATCTCTAATTTGGAGCGAAAATATTCAAAAAAGTGATCTCGCTCAAAATTAGGTCATCGATGATTCTTTTTCCTAGAGTTAACAAACCTCATAAGACTTAAGAATCGTTCAAGAATTTCCTCATCATCATCTACCTATTCTCTCAGTTCCGTTACAAGCGGAGATTTCACTCGCACATCATGAAAAATGAAAGAATCAAGAATCGATAAATTTTCATAATGCAAGAATGTAAAGAAAACAAGATTTATAATTTTCACCTTTATTAATCGACAATTAGGTACACATTCACTCAATTCGAGATTACAAGATTTGAGGAGGTAACTAGATCCGTTGAAATTAGCTTCGCATCGATCTTCTTGAGTCGTAGAACGGTAGCGATCACTTGCTCTTGATGAAGACCGGCGTCATGATAAAGGATCGTTGATGGCTTGCTCGATTCGCTTCTCGATGGATCTTAATTTGGCTTTGGAATTGGATTTGGGTTAGGATTTTGGATCATAAGTTGTGTCACTCAACTTGTGTAGTGAATTGGTTCAATGTTCAACAACTCAACAACCTTTGTAATGAAGCCATAGGTCCCCTTTTATAGTTCTTCCTCCATCTTCTCCTAGAAGCTAGGTTGTTATAAAACTTGCATAGGAAGCTAGGTAGTTGTAGGGAAATTTCTAGATTAAGGTAGTTATCTAGCTTGCATGAGAAGCTTGGCTGTTGGAGGGAAGCTTCTGTAGATTTCTAGGGACTTTGAAGCTTCTTGAAGAAATTTGTCAGTTGAGAGGAAGCCTCGGGAAAAGTTTCAGTTCGCCGACGAATCGAATCAGCCGTGGATCCGCGGCGGATCGGCCTGACTAGGCTGCTGATCCGCGGCCATTTAGTGGACTTGATGGCTGAAATCTTCAGGGGTATTTTGTGTTATCTTTTGGATACTTTTCTGATGCCTGGAATATTATACTTCTTTCTTAATTGCTGTCAGATCTCAAGTATTTGACTTGCTGTATTTTATCGGCACTTTTAGCAATTCTAGTTCTTTGACCTGAAGAATTTCTGCACAAAATCTTGAGACAAGTGTTGAGATATACAAAAATCATGCGTGTAGTAATAAACACTCAATTTCCCTTTAGAATGTCGGTTATAATGTATAACACATGTTATTTGATATTTTACAGACGAATTGCTAATATATGCTATATTTATACCAAACACTTTTAGATGATTAGAAAGAGTAGGGAAATTGATGTGTTAAGAATGCAATATTTTCGACTGATCACGGCACTATTTGCAAAAAATCCTGCACGTAAAAATAGCTTATTGGAGCTTTAGATGAGAGAGAAAAACTATAGGATAATACCAGAAAAATTTGGGGCTCAACTCCTCACTATGGCCGCGCTTCCGCCGCCAAAAGTTCCCTCTAGCCGCAGTTCCACCGCCGTATGATGGAGTCTTTTCTCCAAAAGTTGGCACCTAACTCTGATGCTCCTCTACTCCTACTTACAAATCTCTGAATCACCGTTCGTTCGCTCCAAGTCTTCTAGATTTCTCGTAAAACTCACACAAAAATCGTTAAAAATACAAAATGCGGTTTTTTTATTTATATTTTTATTTTTTATGTTCTCTGGTTTTATATTAGAAATGAACCCGAATAACAAGAAAAATAATTACGACCGTTTCTCCAGCAACGGCGCCATTTGATTGTATGCGAAAAAGTATTGTGTCAATGCTGTAAATAACCGCAATCAAGGCAGTGTCGCAAATAGCTAGCGGCGATGAGTACAGGTCGTCCACAGGGAAATGGTAAACTGCTTTTCTTGCTTTAGACGAATTGATAGAAGAAATGTGGGATTGTTATCGTTTATTATTAAGAAGGTTAGAAAAATTTATAATAGAAGGGTTTGTAGGGTTTATAGGATTTAGTAGTTAATGGATAGAGTTTTAAAAATAATTCTTTTTATCTTTTAATTATTTAATACTAGAGAAATAGCTATGAATGTGGATTAGGGTTCTTGAATGGAATTAGGGTTTCCCTCTATCGACCCTTATCCTTCCATTGATCTCTATTTGTCTCAAATCCTTAATAAAAAGAGTATTAACGAATCTCAATTCGTGGTCGTGACTATCATGAATTAATAGCACGTCCGATAAGAGAGTTAATATTCCTTTTGCTAAAGTTTATAAAAATTAAAACCATGAAAAGAATTTAAGAAATATTTTTCATCCATTTTCTACCCTATCCTACAAACCCCAGGAAGAAAGAATTTACTTGCTCATGGATATTAGCATAGTACAAGAAAGGTGGAAGAATACGGAACCCATAATTAAAATTAAAAACGCAGAAAGTAAATGCAGAATGTAATTGCAAAAAGTAATGCGAAAAGTAAAGTGCGGAAAGTAAATGAGGAAAGTAAATGCGACAAAATTAAAAGAAATAACTATCTTTATTGATTTACTAGTGTATTACAAAAGTTGCTCGCTGAATAAGTAATTTACAAAACCCTAGTTTGCTCGCTAGATCTTAATCGATCGATGGATAGATAGTTCGATTCGATGATATTTTTGATGATAAAAGTTTTCGGTCCTTTTATAGGCTCTGGAATGTGAAACCCTAGATGTCATGTTGAAGTGTGTCAAATTACGATCAAGACCCTAAAGTTTCACATCCTACGGCCGCCAGAAGACCGCGCTTTCGCCGCCTATATAGCCTTTTGACCGCTAATCCGCCGTCGTTTGGTGGGATTGAGCATCCAATTTTCTCGTGGTTTCTTTTTTCGATATTTGGAGGTCTTTCTGATAAAAAGATTTTAAAAATATATCTCTTAGTCTCTGCCGTTGCGAGATTCTTCGATTTGCTTCTAATATTCGACATATTTGGTTTGGTGAATCGATTTGTTGTGAATCTCCTACTCATAGTTCAGACCTGAGCTAATCTTATTATAATAGCTGCACAATATCTCAAATCAAATTATTAGTAGCATTTGTTTTATTTGAGATATTATTCTAACCAATTAAATTATATGATATCTTAAGAATATTGGTTAAGAATATTTGATACGATATGCATATTTTAATAATAAATAATCTCATGAATATTTTATTTAAATATGATATGTATATATTTTCCCTAATTATATTAATTATAAATGAAGAAATATATGATAATAATCTTTTTACACATAAACCCACTTATGTTCTTTATTTACAATTAACACATTTTAGTAATAAATAATAGTAAAGAAAATAACCATACAAATGTGCAATAATTTTGACTGATCAATGATCCACCTTGAGATAACTCCAACATAAGGTTTGGTTTCAAATTGATCTCATCAAAATAAAACAACCCACTTATTAAACTTGCTTAAAAAGATTAGTAGGAGATGTAGAATAATTAGCTCACTTAATTTTTCTCTTTTATTTTTTTTCCTACACTTGAGAATAACTCAAGAGAGGTACCATGGAGATGAAAGGAGAAGATGATCATGTTCAAGATGAGAACAAAACCAAAAATGAGTCATTACAAAATGGGTCACCAAAACGAGTCATCAAAGAAAAGCATCTCATGAATTCTACAACCATCCAATATATATGACTCATTCTCTTTTCATTTCTTTCATATAAGTCTCGTACTCCTATCTCACATGTATCATCCTACATGTCACAACATTTACATCAAATATAAATATTAATAAAGAGAAGGAAATAATAAAGTGAATATGATATTAATTAATATATCAATATATATAATTATATAAATATACATTTAATTATTAAATCTACACTTGATTTAATAATCCGGTTATATCATATATATACCGGCTAATAACAATTAACACCTGGTTAAAATACGTGTATCAAATACATGTATTTAATCGAACTCCTATACGTAACCCTATACGTGCCCTACATCATTTGGCATGTGCTGGAAAAGCTCTGTGTGAGACTCTAAAAACTCAACAATATGCTGGCAGTAAATAAGGATCATATCCGTAGCCCACAAGCACGTCAGCGGTACTAGCTGCACGTAACGGCTACCCAAGTATTGATCGAAAGAAGGTCAACGAGTAAGCTTATCTGAACCCTGCAAAATCTATCAGTGACATCACCTTACATTCCGGTCTCTTCGTTTAAAAGTATCGCTTATCGGGTCTAGGGTTTGGAATCTGTCAGACCTCAATAACTCGATAAGTCATGCAACAGAGGACTCATAACCATCTGGAAATACAACTGATAACACTTATCAGTTTATCTCCACTGCGATGGCCATCGACTTGTGGTTATAGTCATGTCATGCGCAGCGTGACATCAACTCCCTATACCGGGAGAGACAGATCCCCTCGACTGCTCACTATTTCTACGTACTTTGGGACTATACCCAACAAAAACCTGTTTGCACGACTCTTTTGAGCCGTGGTAAGGTAGAAGTCTAAGTATAGTGGAAACACGCATGAGACATTATGGCGATCTCAGGTCCTTAGGAACTACCATGTACTCATATCACCAGAGAATTGCTATCTGACATTGGTATATTACCAACTATGAGTTCTCGATGATTTCGTCCAGTGTAACTCATCCAATGAGCACCTGTATACAATTCTCGATGTCAAACACCAATAGCTTTAAGATTAGCTATCGCCCTCCAACTGGGTCAGGAAACGTACACACTAGTCTAAACTGGAGTACCGATGTCCAATTTTGATACTCTTACGACTAGGGACATTTAAGGATGTGCTTATCGACTACCCATGCCCTACTAGTATGATCTCCATCATCATCTTGGTAGTCAAGCAAAATCCTAAGGGCTTTATCTCATGATATACGTGATAATGAATAAAACACATCACATGAAAGATAAAGACAAAGCAGATGGTATACTATCATCTCGAGTAAGATTGCTCTCTCGTATAGGTCCTCCTTCAATTACAATAATTGCCTTGAGAACACCTATATCCAACAGTTAGTACCGCTGTGGGCTATGGATATGATTATAACATACTGCCAGCGTATTGTCGAGTTTTTAGATTCCCACACAGAAGTTTCCCAAAACAGGCGAAACGATGTAGGGCACGTATAGTGATACATGCAGGAGTTCGATTAAACACGTGTATATGATACACGTATTTTAATCGGATGTTTAATGATATTAGCCGGTATATATATGATATAACCGGATTATTAAATAAAGTATTGATTTAATAATTAAATGTATATTTATATATTGATAAATTTATATATTAACTAATATCATGCTCATTTTATTATTTTATTTTCTTTATATGTATTTATATTTGATATAAATATAAGTATCATGTTAGTTTATTTATAAGATTTGTATGTATGGGATGCACGCACAAGTTTAGCTAATACATGATTGTTGTGTGTATGAGAATTGCATTGAATACAAGATGAGATCAAAAGATTTACTTATTTATTTTTGTAGGTAAAAGAATGTGTCATTTTCTTTAGTTGTGTGTAGAAATCATGACTCATTCTTGTTTCACATAGAATCATAAATATGGCTAATTTTTTAATCTCATGAGTTTTTTTGGACAAGCCATTTTCATCACCAATCTAATTCTCACCTCCATGGTTATTTCTTTCTTGAGTATTTCAAAAGTGAGGAAAGAAAAGAAAAGAGAAAAATTAGTGAGCAATATTAATCTACATCCTCACTAATCTTTCCTAGAAAGTTTGATTAGTGAGTTGTTTCATTTTGATGAGATCAATTTGAACCTATAGCTTGTGATGGAGTTATCTCAATGTGGATCATCTTCGGTAAGGAGATCACCAAGTAAGATTGTTCCGGGCTTCGTGGAGACTAGCTGGAGTTCAAGAAAAGATGGCTAACCCGCTACAAAAGTTGTACAAAAGTTATAGTCCCAATTTACTTTCTTGTTTACTTGTTTAGAAATTGTAGCGCGTGAAACGATCTTGCAGTGGTTAATTGATGGTAAGCTCTTATAAAATTTTGAATCTATGATTCCGCCACAGTCATAATTGTTGCGACCCTAGCCTCGCAGAACCAACAAAAACAGGGTTTAATCCTTCATAAGAACTTAGTTCTTTCTCTAGATATATGATCCATAAGAAAAGCCCTTCACAAAAAGAGAATTAAATTCTCATGGAGGGATCTTGATCTTAACTTAAAATCCAGAGAAGAACTTTGATGTTTTTCCATCATCATAAAAAAAGAGAAGAAACAAAGACAGAGTTTTATCTCCCGGAACTTGGTTCCCTCAAATAATCAAGAACATGGATCTTATATGAATAAGATCTTCAAGTTCTTAAAGAACTTGATTTCCCTTGATCCCGAATTGTCAAATATTGATTTTGGTGATCGTTAATGGTCAAAATACCATTAAAAGAAGCTTAAGCTTCATGAAAACTTAAGTTTTCTAAAAAACAGAGATTAATCTCTAAGCGAGAAGCGCCTCACGTGATATCCACGTGAGTGCTAAGGGGAAACTCAAATAGATGTGCATCGCGTGATACGCACGTGAGCGCTTGAAGTCAAAGACATGTGCATCGCGTGATATCCATGTGAGCGCCCAGAAGCAAAAAGGGTGTGCCTCGCATGATATGCACGTAAGCACTTGAAGTCAAAGACATGCGCATAATGTGATATCCATGTAAGCGCTCAGAAGCAAAGAGGGTGCACATCACGTGATACCCACGTGAGCGCCTGAAGCCAAAGACATGCGAATCACGTGATACGCACGTGAGCACCCAGAAGCAAAAAGGGTGTGCCTCACGTGATACGCACGTGAGCGTCCAGAAGAAAAGAGGGTGCACATCACGTGATACCCACAGCGCTTGAAGCAGAAGACTTGGCGTCTCAGAGATATCCACGAGAGAGCTTGAATCTAAAAAGAGAGTGTGCATTACGTGATATCCACGTGAGCGCTTGAAGCTAAAAAGAGGGTGCGCGTCACGTAATGTCCATGTGAGCGTCTGAGACTCGGCGGCTCACATGATGTATGTTGGATACTGTCGTGCTTTTGAAGGGCTTTTGTCAAATTAGGATATGTCGGTTTTGTTAATGAAAATAGTGCACGATGTGAGTCTCGAGTTCTAAAAATACCGCAAGTGCACGGTGCGTTGATGCAAGCTGACAAGTACGGGTTGATCCACAAGGAGTGGATATCATTTGATTGAATGTCTTAGCGTGCTTACGCTTTCTAAAAGATAGATCAAAAATATTTGTAACCGCAATCAAGAAAGGCGTCGCATGAAGCTAGCCGGTGAGTACGGGTCAGTCCACAGGGATGTTGTGAATTTCCGATTCGTTCTTACGAGTTAATTCCGAAGGGCGTTCGGATTGATTATTAAATCTAAAAATCTAATTAACCTAGGGCAATTATCTAGATCTATTCTTGCTAGGGTTAGGTTTAGGGATGGTTTGGAAATGCAATTAAATCTCAACGCTTTCTATACCCGAATGAAGATCTGTAAAGAGTTATGGTAATTATCAATAAAGGGAATTAGATCCATTCGGGAAGGTGTTCCTTCCTCTAGGTTCTTGTCCTTCCTTTAGAGATCCTTACCCTAACCTCCATGGAAAACGCGCGCAACCGGGCTTTTACACTACGGTGTCATCGTTACCTCGAGGGGTAGGATGCCGTAGGGCGCGGTGCGCGCGCGTATGCATGGAGTCCTATTGTAAATATTTGGTGGGTAAGAAAGGGATGCGAGATCTCATCTCTCAAAATCCTTCCCCAAAGCTAAACCCTAAACAAGTTCCTAGGGTATGAAATTAAATCTACCTAGAGCAAGGAATTGAAATCTACACTAGGGCGAAAAAATAAATTTACTTACAGATGCATCCCTCCAATCATCCATGCAGGGTTGTCAGATCTGAATTTCTGAATGGAGAAGAAACACCGATGCTCTCCAAAAGAATTTGTATTTTATTAAAAGGAGGCATAAGAAAATACATTCTTTAGAGTTTTATTTATAGGAAATAGAAATCCTAGGTTATTTTTTGATCCACATGTCTACAATTACAAAAATAGCCCTAGAAAATCTTTTCAGCACAGAACCCAAATTACTGTAAAGTTTTTACGCAGCACGGGCACTAGACGGCCGCGGAACCGCGGCAATGGCAGGCTTGGGCCGCGGTTCTGCGGCCCATTGGTGAGATCACCTCATGAATTTTCCTGTGCTTACTTCTTGCTTTTTGGGGTCTCTGTTTATGTATGTCCTTTTCCATTTGGGGTTCTAGGTTGGTTCCAGATTTCTAGTGAACAATTTGCCATGGATTTTTAACCGTTCGCTTTGTATTTTTGGACCTTGAGTTGCCTTGTTAATTGTGAACTGTCTTTCGATGTAGGCTTGACTAAGATCCTCCCATTTGTTGGTCAAAAGTCCATATTTTCATCGTCTTTACATCGTTTTCACTGTTTCCTGTCCAAGAACCTGTAACATATAGCAGACATGCGTCAAAAGTACCTGTTTATTTATAAAAAGAATAAGAATGGGGAATATAATAATGCAATATTATGGTGTGAACAAATACCCCCAAACTTATCTTTTGCTCGTCCTCGAGCAAACTTATTTTTATTCACTAAAATCCTAACTGCACTTTCGCAGGGAAACGCGATTGCACTGAGCACGTGCAACAAGCCGTTAAACCTCTAGGTGTCCCTAGTAGGAGGAGTGTTGTCTCCTGAGGGTTTTCAGCGGATACTACCCACAAAATCCTATCAATTCAGCCCATTAACTTTTGTTCTCCAATTAGGTCTTCTAACAAGGAATTCTATTATCGTCGACTCGTAAATTATCCACCCTTATTCTTCACACTTTCTCATCATTTAACTTAAGATTATATATGTTATGCAGACTTACTTAGCTTTCGGCATTTCTTAAGTTTTCCTTCTAGGGTTCCATCTCCACTTAGGAATTTCTATCAACTCTACTAAAGATACAAGTTCTATTCTTCACTCCTTTCTCTCATCTAAACTCCAATCATATACCCCTACGTGTGTGTATAGATCACCCGTACACTTGGAAATTCAAATCAAGCAATCATACTCTTGTCCGTTGTCCAAAGTACTTATTAATTGGTGAATTTTTAAATGAAATTTGCTTACACATCCTTCATGCGACCGTTAATACTTCTTGAGGTACCAACAACCGATTACAAGATGTGTTTGCACATTAAAGCGTAATTCCTGGTCTTGCAACACCAAAGGCTTTTAGCAGTGACTCCCAAACTAGTTGGTCTAAGGCACTAGGTGATAAGGCACTCTCGCTAAATATTTTTCTAATTTTTCACAGCCTTAAGTAATCACAAAAACCAGTGTCCATTTTTTTTTCTTTATTCACTTTTTTTTTCTTTTATTTTCATTGTACTAAGGACTTTAGACAAGAGCATTTCAAGGATTCTTCTACTATTCCAAGTTTCAAGGTGCGTGAATGTGCAAATTATAGGGTATACGTTTTCAGAATCTAAACTTAAGCTAGGAACTATTTTTCAAACTTATACTCTAATAAAAGTATCAATACTTTTCCTTTGTTTCGACTTAGCCCAAGAAGTGAACCCAAAATTTGCCTATTTCTAAATAAACTACAAAGACATATACTTTTTACCGCTAAACTTTAAGGAATTTTATTTTTAGGGTTTTCAATTCACTAAGTCTAAGATCTAGTTGTTCCTAGCCAGTTAACTTATTTGTCAAAACTCAAGTCAATTAGCCAAAATTGAATACAATATTTTTTTTTATAATTTTTTAAATTTTTCAATTTTTATGGGTTTTCAAATAAGTATGCAAATACAAAAAATATGTACAAATGAATGCGAAGGAAGAAGACGTACCGAGCATACCCCCAAACTTGAACTTGACAGTGTCCTCACTGGCATACTAAACCAAGAGGGTCAAAATGTCGGTACTCCCCTGTTTATTTATTTACAATTTTTTTTTATTTTGAATTTTTTAATTTTTTTAATTTTTTATAGAAAAGAGAAAACAAAAAAATATATACATATATACAACAAGGTTCCCCCTCCTAAACTTAAGCTTGGCCTTACACAAGCCAAAGATTAGCACCAACCATTCAAAAATCTTATCATGATAATGACTAAGTTGGTGAAATAATGGGGTGTAGAAGAAAGAAATGAAAAACACGCGAGACCGTGTGGAAAGAAGAATGGTAGAATATGGTCTCGGTGGAGGAGCAGAATGGCGGAAAGGAGAAATAAGGGTCGCGCAATCTTGAGGGTGTAAATCGAGTGAATAAATTAGCGCAATTTGTGATGACCGATGTGTTAAAAGCGATTGCGCTAACCTATCAACTCGTCGAGAAATGGGATCAAATCCCTCAAGATTCACAAGAAAACATTGGTACGCCGAACTTGGTATTTAAGATGAAAGCGTAACGGTCACTTGCACGGTCGGAACAATAGGAAGGACGAAAGGGAGTGATTGAGGGATAGTATCATTCTCACCATAGTAAACTGTCTCGAACTTTAAAGATTCCATTAATGGTTCGAAACTACTATAAGAAACCGAGTCTGATAGTTCAATTAACTCATCTGAAAATGTAAAGGACTCCAACTCGGACGGTGAGTCATCAACATCGTCCGAAAAAGTGAAACACTCGTAAGTGTCAACGTCTGCGAGAAATGTGTCAAATTCAAAAGAAAATTTTTCAAGCTCACAGTCTTCAAGCGTGGTCGGAACGATAGAAAGGAGGGAGGGTGATATAGGTAAAGGTTCAAGAGGATAAATTAGAAAATCAGACATATCAAACAAAGATAGTTCAACCTCAATATGATCCTCAAAACTCTCCTCAATACTATCCTTATAATTCTCCTCAAGATTCAACTCATCCATGCCATTATCATCAAAGTCAAGACGCATATGAGATTCGGGAGAAACATTTAATAACTCGGAATGATGATTTGAACATAAAATCTCAATTAAATCGACAGGTTCATCATCTGAAATATTCCCGGCGTCTATATCCTCAATCAAGTGAAAATCAATTTTCTTAGGCACCTCATCAAAAGCATGGATATCTATCGATTTAGGTTCTAGATAGGAGGTGTAAAGATCGAAAGGATTAGGTGCGGTTTCACTCGAAAGGGGTTCTTCACAATTTGGCAAATCAAGCACTACAAAATCACACAACTCATTTTTATTTTCAACAGGTGAACTATTTAGGGCAATCAATGGAAAACAGGAGTTGTGGGCTTCAATTGGGTAAGGGTAGGTTTGATTTGAAAATCCTCTCTCATTCTCACTCTGTCCAACCGCCGCCTTATACATTAAAAATTTTTGAGCTAGCGGGAGACTAGCTACCGGTTCACTAGGTTGCATAAGGGCGGCTACGGACGCTTCCACATTCCTAGTCATTTTATTTGTTGCTGCGATATACGCCTCCAACGACTCTTCCAAACTAGACTTGGGTGGTAAGGGGGTTTCGGTAAAAGATTCGAAATCGTGTGGATGTGCAAAACTCCCAACAGGCTGTGTAGAAGCAGTGTCTAGTGAAGATGGGAAGGTCGGGTAGGACTGGTAGGAAGTGGGTAATTGGACAGGGGTAGGGTCAACATATGGATAAAAAGGTGAATAATCGTGCGGATCCCTAGAACTAGATGAGTGGAGAGGGGTGAAAGATCGACTGCGAGATTGAGCAATATGCTCAGCAATGGACATCTGCCTAGGAGTGACAGAAGGACTTGAAGAAGTGGTATCAACATATGTAGGTGGTAAAGGTTGAATTGGTTGACACAAAGTGGGTTGAAAAGTCAAACTATTTCTCCTAGACGCCTCTATTTGATCTTTCAAAGATATTTTTGGCAAGGAGGGATCGTCTTTAAATTGACCGAACAAATTGACATACGACGCAAAATTAGGTTCGGGATACCAAAGTTCGGCTAATGATTTATTATGTGGGGTACCCATGTTGTAAGAAAGGGGGAAAGAAGGAAAGTTTATTGTGGTGCAAGGATTTATTGCGGCTAAAAAACTTTGCAAGTTTCTATAAAATTTTCGTTATTCTTTTTTTTTTATTCTTTTTCTCTTTATTAGAAAAAATTTGTTGCAAAAAGATTTTCAACACAAGATATGCAACAGCAAAATATTACTTTCAATCTAATTCCTAATTTAAGCGGGGCGCAAAAATCCTGCACAAGATCGTTATTTGGAAGGGAAAAAAATTTTGAGCGTAAAGAAATCCTGCAGGCAAATTTACAGAAGATATATCAAGATTTGCAAAGGAGGAGAGAGAAAACTCACAGAAATTTGCAGTGGCAGAACTGTTTTTTTTTTTATCGCGCTTCTGCCTTTATTCCAAGCCCTGAATCGACCAGGCTGCGGCGGTTCCGCGGTCGCAAGGGGGCTGGCGCGGCGGTTCCGCCGCGCGTTGGTCGGTTCGGGAAGTTTTTTTTTTTTTGCTGGAACAGATCACCACGGTTAACTTGTAGACTCGGTCCTCCAAATTTCTTCTGTTCCTCGGTTGTTGTGATCTTCTGTTGTTCCGATCTGTTTTTTCTTGTTTTGATCTCTGTAGATTTCTAGAGCCGAATTTGATCCTGCAAAGATTCACAAAATACAAAGTATCCCTTCCAAAAATAACAAAATATATATATATTTATATTTTTTTGATTTTTTTGATTTTTCTGATTTTTTTTTTTTAAATTTTGATTAACCCGAAATCGCAAAAAGGAAATAGCACGCTATCCCCGGCAACGGCGCCATTTGATTGAATGTCTTAGCGTGCTTGCGCTTTCTAAAAGATAGATCAAAAATATTTGTAACCGCAATCAAGAACGGCCTCGCATGAAGCTAGCCGGTGAGTACGGGTCGGTCCACAGGGATGTTGTGAATTTCCGATTCGTTCTTACGAGTTAATTCCGAAAGGCGTTCGGATTGATTATTAAATCTAAAAATCTAATTAACCTAGGGCAATTATCTAGATCTATTCTTGCTAGGGTTAGGTTTAGGGATGGTTTGGAAATGCAATTAAATCCCAACGCTTTCTATACCCGAATGAAGATCTGTGAGGAGTTATGGTAATTATCAATAAAGGGGATTAGATCCATTCGGGAAGGTGTTCCTTCCTCTAGGTTTATGTCCTTCTTTTAGAGATCCTTACCCTAACCTCCATGGAAAACGCGCGCAACCGGGCTTTTACACTATGGTGTCATCGTTAACTCGATGGGTAGGATGCCGTAGGGCGCGGTGTGCGCGCGTATGCATGGAGTCCTATTGTAAAATTTGGTGGGTAAGAAAGGGATGAGAGATCTCATCTTTCAAAATCCTTCCCCAAAGCTAAACCCTAAACAAGTTTCTAGGGTATGAAATTAAATCTACCTAGAGCAAGGAATTGAAATCTACACTAGGGCGAAAAAATAAATTTGCTTACAGATGCATCCCTCCAATCATCCATGCAGGGTTGTCAGATCTGAATTTCTGAATGGAGAAGAAACACCGATGCTCTCCAAAAGAATTTGTATTTTATTAAAAGGAGGCATAAGAAAATACATTCTTTAGAGTTCTATTTATAGAAAATAGAAACCCTAGGTTACATTTTGATCCGCATGTCTACAATTACAAAAATAGCCCTAGAAAATCTTTTCAGCACAGAACCCAAATTACTGTAAAGTTTTTACGCAGCACGGGCACTAGACGGCCGCGGAACCGCGGCAATGGCAGGCTTGGGCCGCGGTTCCGCGGCCCATTGGTGAGATCACCTCATGAATTTTCCTGTGCTTACTTCTTGCTTTTTGGGGTCTCTGTTTATGTGTGTCCTTTTCCATTTGGGGTTCTAGGTTGGTTCCAGATTTCCAGTGAACAATTTGCCATGGATTTTTAACCGTTCGCTTTGTATTTTTGGACCTTGAGTTGCGTTGTTAATTGTGAACTGTCTTTCGATGTAGGCTTGACTAAGATCCTCCCATTTGTTGGTCAAAAGTCCATATTTTCATCGTCTTTACATCGTTTTCACTGTTTCCTGTCCAAGAACCTGTAACCTGTAACATGTAGCAGACATACGTCAAAAGTACCTGTTTATTTATAAAATGAATAAGAATGGGGAATATAATAATGCAATATTATGGTGTGAACAATATCACGACATCAATTTGAGTTATAAAATAATGGGTTAGAGTTGGAATTTGTCACGTTTTTACAACAATTAATTGAAGAAAGGGTAAGGTGTGTTAGGGACAACTTAGGCTAAGCTTTGGTAGAGTTGAAATACGGTTTTTACCCCCAACTCTCAGTCTTTATTCAAGCTCCACTTTTAGTTTCAATTTGATTTACAAAAGCATGCCGTATCTATCCGAAACAAGTATCGGTTTAGAATACGATATCAAAGTTAAGTTAAAAAGAAACTAAAAATATAAGGTTTTTAGAGTGAAATGAATATGGAATTAGTTAAATGAAGTTAGCAAGTATAGAATATATGCTTGTATGCTATATATTCTATCTAGCTAGTTTACAACACTTAACGTAATTTCATATTCCTTTCAACTTCGATTCGTAATATAACAATAATAAAATGTGAAGAAAGAATATGATATATGTTAAAAGTTGATTTGCAACCATTCAAAACAATATATCCCATCAAGAAAAACATAATAAAATTGCATATATTAAGAAAAGAAGAGTAAAATGCAAGAATCAAGAAGGAGGGGTTGGAAGGCAAACCATTCCACAACCTATCTCACCATAGCCCAAGCACAACACTACTCACACATCATAAATGAAATCACAACTAAATAAAAATAAGATGCAAAAGAGAAAAAGATACAAGAATCAACTTGAGATAAATGAAGCTTTGATTGCAATGGTTCCAAGTATAAACAAATGAATTCAAATACCAAAATCTAATCTTACAAGCTCAAGAAAGAGGTTGCAAGACCAGAGGAAGGCAAGAAACGCATACTAAGAGTTACAAGATCAATTAGTTACAATGTATACAAGGTTTTCTCTCACAAAAAGTAGTGTCTAGGTCTGGTATTTATAGGCTCAAAACAAAAATAAACAAATAATAAAAACAGGATGATGGGACAATAATGAGTGATCAGACAAAATACGAAGTGAAATGGGCAAAGGGGACCCATCGGCGTCGGTTTTTTTGGGGGGAATCGCCAGTCCAGATCCGAGAAAATGGGCTCGTTTTGTTGTGGTGAATTCTAGTGCACTCAACAAGTCCACTAGTGTTGTTTGATTTCTTCATATCAACTCGGGTTATACTCAGTAGTTTTGGAGGGAACTTGCTGCTTTAAATCACATCACATCTTTTAGCATTTATTGCACATCACACTCACTTGTGCTCATTTTACACCAATTGTTGTGCCAAGGCATCCCCCATCATGGTCTAGTGTTCACTTGTATTGTGTTGGACCAAAATTGTGTACACATTGTTGCTTGCAAAAGAACTCTTTAGATATCGATCGGTTGTCTGTTCTGTTTGCAGTGTCGGCTCCCAAACGTTATATCCGTGATTTTAAGTGTGTTTCCAGTATTTTATCACGAACACCTATAATCTGTATTTAATGAGCAAACACTGGTTAATAGTACCGATATATACCAAACTAGATAATGAATGGGCGGTATTAAAATGCAGTTTTCTGTGATGAACAAATACCCCCAAACTTAACTTTTTGCTCGTCCCGAGCAAAACAAAAATCCTAGCCTCACTTTCGCACTGAGTACGTGCAACAAGCCGTTAAATCTCTAGGTGTCCCTAGTAGGGGGAGTGTTGTCTCCTGAGGGTTTTCAGCGGATTGCACCCACAAAATCCAGTCAAGTTAGCGTCATGAAAGAACTGTTGATTCTAATTTTAAGGTTAAGAATCAAAACTAGAAGTTCTATTATCCAAGTTAGAAAAGTCAACCCTATTTTTCACTCCTCACAATTTATTTAACATAAGCTTATATATGCCTTTACGTGGTTGTGCGAGTAGTGTCGACAAGTTTTTCAGAACTTGATTAGGGTCATCATGTCATCATTACGGACCAGGACAGACTTCCAAAGGATCACATGAGTTTGAAAGAAGTTAAGATTTTCTCAAGTTTCGTTCTCCAGTTAGGTTTCAAGTCAGAATTTATATCATTCTAACAGAGAACCTAAGTCTTATTTTTCACTCCTACCTTTCACCTGTTTTTGTTCATACACACCCTTCGTTATCATGCAAAATGTCTTCATAAATGTAAACCTTCATATCTCCATGAAAAAAACTGTTTATAATCGAAAACTCGTCTTCGCCAAAATTATTCTCCCACAAAGAACCGTGAGGACTTTTAACTTGGAGAGAACACTTGCTTAGATTGTTTTATTTGGCGATTGGAAACTTAACGAGTTTTGGGTCAATGACTCCCAAACCAGATGGTTTTAGGGCATTAGGTGTGGAGACACCCCAAAGACTTAATTACCTAAGTTACCAAGGCCACAAAACAAAAGACTCATTTTATTACATAAATGGAGATATAGCCAGTTTTTCTTTTTAATCTGAAGACGTTATCATGTGGATAAAGTGTGTAATTACTTCAACAAAATTCCAGATGGGTTATTTTTCAGACTTTTAGTTTCTATTAAAACCTCAATAATATCCTTCATATTCACTTTGTTTTATGAACTATTCTTGATATTACTTAATTCAGAACAAACTTTTTTGATCCTAAAGATGTTTATCAATTTTTAAAAGTTGAGGCATGTCAGACCTTTCATCTAATTCTCAAGAATATATGACACGTGTAAAGTGATATAAAAGACGTATATTAACTATGGTTAAACTCAAAGGAGGGTTATCTTTCGAGTCATCAATCTCTAAAAAAAAGGATTTAGTTGTTTCTATCTTATCAACTGAACCGTCAGACTTTGAGTCTAAGTTCCCTCGCTAGCTAACATGACAAAGTTTTTTGTTTTTTGAAGAAATTTTTTCAATTTTTGTGGGTTTTTTTTAATATGTATGCACTGTAAAATATACACATGAATGCGAAGGTAGAAAGCATACCGAGCATAAATACCCCCAAACTTAAACTTGATAGTGTCCCCACTGTCATACTATACAACAAAAGTCAAAATTGTTGAGGGGTAACAATAATAAACAATAAGTACAAAAAGAAAAAACCAAAATGTATATACAAGATTTTAGGGGAACTGATTTAATCAAGATAACATGGCTCATGTACATACATGAGCTCCCCTGTTTACGCAGGCAATTCTAAGAATGGCTTCAGACGTTGGCCATTGACTTTGAAAGTATTGCCCAAGTGCAGATCTTCAATGTTGACTGCACCGTAGGGAAAGACGGTGCACACAAGAAACGGACCTATCCAACGTGACTTCAATTTCCCAGAGAATAGATGAAGCCTGGAGTCGTAAAGCAGAACCTTTTGTCCCACAGTGAATGTCTTTCGGAGAATCGCTTTGTCGTGAAAAAGTTTCATTTTTTCTTTGTACAGTTTGGCGTTCTCATACGCGTCATTGCGTATCTCATCGAGCTCATTCAATTGAAGTTTTCGAGCCTCACCGGCCTTTCTAGGTCGACATTAAGTTGTTTGATTGCCCAGAATGCGCAGTGTTCCAATTCAACAGGCAAATGACACGCTTTTCCAAAGATGAGTCGGTATGGAGACATACCTAGATTTTTTTTGAAGGCGGTGTGAAATGCCTAAAGCGCGTCATTTAATTTCAATGACCAATCCTTGCGGTGTTGGCTGACAGTCTTTTCCAGAATCTGTTTAATCTGTCTATTGAAGACTTCGACCTGACCGCAAGTCTGAGGATGGTAGGGCATTGACAGTTTGTGGCTAATGGAGTATTTCTTCATCAGTGCTTCAAAAGATCTGTTGCAAAAATGCGTTCCATTATCACGGATGATGGTGCGAGGCGTACCGAACCGAGAAAAGATGTTTTCTTTTACGAATTTTATGACAACCTTGTTATCGTTGGTTCGACACGGGATAGCCTCCACCCATTTGGACACATAGTCCACAGCCAGTATAATGTATAAATTCCAAAAAGAGTTTAGGAATGGCCCCATGAAATCGATACCCCAGACGTCGAAAATTTCTACAATCAGAATGGACTATATGGGCATCTGATTCCGTTTTCCAATCTTTCTCATGTGTTGGCATCGGCTACAGGTTTTGCAATATTCGAAAGCATCCTTGAAAAGCGTCGACCAGTAGAAGCCGCTTTGCAAAACCTTCTCAGCGTCTTTCTGGGTCCAAAATAGCCCCCACAAGCTTGATCGTGACAGAAGGACAGAACACTTCTTGTTTCAGAGTTAGAGATGCACCGTCTAATAATCTGATCAGGGCAGTACTTGAACATGTATGGTTCATCCCAATAAAAGAATTTGACTTAGGAGAGAAATTTGGACTTGTCCTGATTCGACCAAAAAAAAGGTGTTTCCCCGGTGACTAGAAAGTTCACGATATCAGCGAACCGGGGTTCGACTGATACGGAGAGAAGTTGTTCGTCAGGGAATTGCTCATTGATTGGAATTTCCTCAATTGGTGCATTAAGTAGGCGAGACAAGTGATCGGCAACAACATTGTCGGTTCCCTTCTTATCCTTGATGGTTAGGTCAAATTCTTACAAAAGCAGGATCTAACGTATCAATCTGGCTTTGGCATCCTTTTTTGCAAAGAGGTGCCTAAGTGCAAAATGATCAGTGTAAATTATGACGTGGGTTCCGATCAGGTAAGAACGGAAATTTTCAAGTGCGTACACAACAGCTAAGAATTCTTTTTCCGTGGTTGTGTAATTCATCTGTACGTCATTCAGCGTCCTGCTAGAATAGTGGATAACATGCGGTTTCTTTTCAAATCGTTGTTCTAAGACAGCACCTATCGCAAAGTCAGAAGTATCGCACATTAGTTCGAAAGGTTCATTCTAGTCTGGTGCACTTAAGATCGGAGCGGAAGTGAGTTCCGATTTTAGAAGTTTGAACGCAGTGAGGCACTCAGAATTGAAATCAAAGGGAATATCCTTAGCCAGCAAAGAAGTCAAGGGTCTAGCCGATTTGCTAAAATCCTTGATGAAACGCCTGTAAAAACCGGCGTGGCCTAAGAATGCCCTGATGTCACGGACAGTCTGTGGAGGTGGGAGGCTTGAAATAACGTCGATTTTTGCGTTATCGACTTCAATGTCATTTTCAGAAATGATATGGCCTAATACAATGCCGTGTTTGACCATAAAATGACACTTCTCCCAATTGAGTGTGAAGTGTTTTTCCTTGCATCGTAACATGACTAGTTCAAGATGCCTCAAACACTCAGAAAATGAATCTCCAAAGACGAAGAAATCATCCATAAATACCGCCAAAAATCGCTCTACCATGTCAGAGAAGATGCTCATCATGCACCGCTAAAATGTTGCAGGTGCATTGCATAGCCCAAAGGGCATGCGACGGTAGGCGAATGTGCCAAAAGGACAAGTGAAGGTTGTTTTGTCCTGATCCTCCGGATCGATCGGGATTTGATTGTAGCCGGAATAGCAATCTAAGAAACAATAGTAGGCATGTCTGGTTAGGCGTTCAAGCATTTGATCAATGAAGAGCTGCGGGAAATGATCCTTATGAGTGGCTGCGTTGAGCTTTCTGTAATCAATACAGACTCTCCAACATGTTTTTGTGCGGGTTGGGACTAGCTCGTTTGCTTCATTTGTGATTACAGTGATACCCGATTTTTTTGGCACAACGTGAATGGGGCTTACCCATTTGCTATCAGAGATGGGATAGATGATCCCATTGTCAAGACACTTCAGCATTTTATTCCGCACTACTTCTTTCATTACCGGGTTAAGCCGGCGTTGAGGATCCCAGAATAGTTTGGAATCATCAGTCATATGGATTCTGTGCTGACAGATAGCAAGGTTGATTCCTTTGATATCAGCCATTGACCAACCAATTGCTTCCATGTTCTTTCTCAGAACGTCCATGAGGGCCAATTCTTACTCAGGCGCAAGGTCGGTTGCGATTATTACTGGAAGAGTTTCATTATTTCCCAAGTACGCATACTTAAGGTGGTCAGAAAGAACTTTAAGGTCAAGTTTGGGTGGCTCCTCCACAGATGGTCGCACTTCAGGGGGCCAGTTCATTATGAGGTGGTTCGAATTGGGGGCCCCAATGTGCATAGGAAGCCTGTTCAGGACTTAGCTTCTCAAGGAAAAGAAGCTCCTCAGAAAACAGTTCTTCAAACGTTTCATCAAGACACTCATTTATGAATTCAAATGTCTCCTGTTCAGTTGATAAAACTGCACATTTGTATTACATTTTTCCTACCATTTTCATATTAAAAAAGGACTTTATTATAATATATTATACATATGAGGGTTTATGTGTAAAAACATTATTTTCCATGTGTTAATATATTTTAATTATCATTTGGTAGGAAAATGTATGCAAATAAATCTATTGACTAAATCCTAGTAGAACTAAGTCTACTAAATATTATTTGAGATTATTGTGCAGAATTTTCCAAGTTGTTATGCAGAATTTATCAAACAAATCAAGTTGTTGAAGAAAACTTGCCAAATTAAGAAGCAAAACTTGGAGACCAAGTCTGGAAGCAACCGAGAGAAGATTTCTGAATTCTGAAGGTGCCTAGGATTGCCACATGTCACAAGATGCAATCCCAAGAAAACTCATAAAGAGATCTCACCCTTTGAGCGCGGATCCGCGGCCAAACCCCCCATTGGGCCGCGGATCCGCCGCAATAATAAGGAGTTGGAAGGCAAGATTTTGGGAGATCAATCACTGCTGAATTTTACCAAGTTTCCAGCCTAAAGATTCTGGCTTTACACTATAAAAAGGCACCGAGAGCCTCTTGGAAAGTTATCAAGCCGAAGAGATCACGAAGCCCCAGACGCTCACGCATCCAGGCTGATCATCAACTGTTCATCTACCTCCTTAGGAAAGATTGAGAAGCAACTAGTTTGTAATCATTTTCTATGGAATAAAAGTGTAGATTGTTCAAGTTGATTAATAAAGGTAGTTATTTTATTTAATTCTTTTTGCATTTTACATTATGTTTTTCCTCTCTTTCTTTTCATTTTCTTCTCCCAACATGCACGAGTAATTCTCCGCTTGTTAGGGTTCGTAGGATTAAGGTAGGCTAATGGACGATGAAAATAACTAAACCCTTTTTAAGTCCTATAAAGTTTAGGAACTTTATCAAAAGAATCATTAACATCCTAATCGGGCGCGCTAGCAATTCTTTGCTAGTTCCGACCGCGATTAGAGATTAGATTAATGATTGTTTTGGTAAAGGCTAGATATGAACGGAGTTCCGTGTCGAGATAAGGGTTAAGAGTGGGATTCCTTTTCCCTCCAGAAACCCTAATCTACATGCATCACCGTCGTTCTAGTTCTAAATCTATTAATGGATAAAAAGGGTAACTTTTAATTAATCGTCCATAACTACTAAATCCTAACGAACTCTACAAGCCCTCTTATTATATTAATTACATCTTTAAAATAATCTAGATCTATATTTTATATTCTTGTTTAACGTAGATCTAGAAACTTTTCACAAAATTCTTATTTCCTCCTCTCTCTCAACACATCTAAAGTAAGAGTAAAAGGTTCCACGTTTCCCTGAGGACGATCCGTACTCATCTCGGTCTAGCTACGTGCGACACCGTTATTGATTGCGGTTAACTACAAACACACTTTTTCGAAACAATCAAATGGCGCCGTTGCCGGGGATACGTGCGTAATTTTTGATCCTTACTATTTGTGTTGAATTCTTAGACGATCCATATCATTATTAAAACAAAACTGTAAATTGCATATTTAACGATTTGTATATGAATTTTGCGAGGGAATCTGGAGTCACGGACTTGAGGAAACAGGAGAGCTAGGGTTTCACACTTCTCTGGTATCTTTCTTAACTCCTTCTCTCTCCTCTCAAATCCAATAAAATCTATCTTCTGCAGGATTCTTTGCAAAATCGCGCCGCTCAAAAATCTTTTTGCAAAAGTTTTGTGATTGGTTTTGTTTTGCATATTTTAATACGGACTTTAAGGGGCAAAGACCAAATCAAGATTAGGTGGGGATTTCATCACCCTTCCTAAGCCCCACAAATCACAAACTGAGCATATAGATCAACCCTTCATTAATTTAAAAAATATCTAGACCAGACTCTAAGGACTGTCGCGCTCAATAAGGACAGAGGAAGGTCGTGGGTAATCTATCGTTTATCTGCATTATTTTTGTAGTGCCTAGGCAAGTGTGTCGAAGGCTAGTGGTTTTTAATTAGGCCCACGACGTAGTTCCTTCCCACTTACCTGGCACTTACCTGGCTATAAGGGTAGTACGGAGGCGGTAGAGGATTTATCCTGCGGCTTGTCCTTTGAAAGTCTAGGAGCGGTCTAGAGACTGGACCTAGGTGACCTTAGTTCTAGGGTTGCTTGTGCATTTTAGGGAGATTTGTCTTGAGTCCCACTTTTTCAAAACAAACCAATTTTAAAACCACACACACGCTGCCACTTGCACTAAACCCGCTTAGTGCATGCTCAGCTGGACACGGGATCCTAGTGCCCGTCTTGTCCGCGTTCCTGCTATCGACGCCGAAGTCGGTACTTCTTCATCTTCTTTTCCCCCACCACACACCACATCGACCGTGATGGACGGCACTCCATCTAATTATAACACCACGCTGCCACCGCCCGCAGGTGAGCAGAATCCACCGCGCATCTCTCTCCAAGAGAGATGTTATCCTATTCGTGGTCCCCTTCCCACTTGTCTATCTCTTCCACCACCTAACGGGGATAATTTCGAAATTAAACCCCACTACATCAATCTGCTGCCCAAATTTCACGGGCTTGAGTCGGAAGACGCGTACGTTTTTATCACCAAATTCGAGAACGTATGCGCAATGATGGGTACTTCACAATTGACTTTAGATGCTATGAGCTTACGTCTTCTCCCATTCACACTGTACGATTTGGCAGAAAAATGGCTTTACAATACTGCCGCACACTCCATCACTAATTGGGATGAATTTGTCATAGCATTTCTTAAGAAGTTTTACCCAAACCATAAGATTGCACACATTAGGAGCGAGATCAACCAGTTCACCCAGCTTCCCAATGAACCATTTTGGAAGTGCTTTGAACGTTTCAAAGATCTGCATGTCCAATGCCCCCATCACGGAATACAAAGATGGGATTTATGTCAGATTATATATGAGGGCATTAACCCAGCGACAAAGCAGATGCTTGAAACAATGTGTCAATGCAATTTCATGTCTAAAGATGATGGTGAAGCATGGAAATATCTGGAAGACCTTGTTGAACACACGTTGCAGTAGGAAAGCGTAAGACCACCTTCAACTAAGGGAGGTATTCACCAGCTCGATATTTCTATCGCAGTAAAAGCCGAAATGGCAGCGATACAGAAGAAACTCGATGCTATTGAGAACAAATTCTCATCATTCTCCCTAAATCAGGTCACGCTTCCTAAGACCGTCTGTGGTTGCTGTTCGGATCCTTCACACTTAACGGAAGAATGTCCTATGAATGCATCGTTTCAAGCTAATGCTGCTTTTCAGCAGCGACCTAGAAACGACCCTTATTCTTCCACGTACAATCAAGGATGGAGGAATCATCCTAACTTTGCTTGGAACCAAAACCAACAAAGCAATTATCAAAGACCTCCTCCACAGCAACCACAACCACAGAATCAGCCCCCCTTTCAGTCACAGAATTTCCAAAATCCGTCCAACATTTCTACACCACAAGTGGCCGGTACTGACAACTCACTTGCACAAACTTTGGATATGTTCATGAAACAATCCATGCAATTGTCGGCTGAGATGACGTCTTCTATTGATACCCTAACGAAAAACTCCGCCTCCCATGGTGAGAGTATTAAATCAATAGAAAACCAAATCGCACAGTTAAACGTCGCAATGAGTGCGAGAGAGAAAGGGAAACTCCCATCTCAACCCCTACCGAATCCTGGCCATTCACAAAGTCATAATGTGAATGCTATTACTACGTTGAGATCGGGGAGAGTGCTGAATAATCGAGTGGGTGAGCAATTTAATGATAGTGACACATTTGATACCCCTTCTTCTTCTTCTTCCCCTAATTCGTCTAGTCCCCCACCTTCATCCGAGCCTATTCTCCGTTTTCCCCAAGGCTCGAGCCCTTCGCCCATTTCGCCAAATCTATCTAATTCGATTCCCACTCCACTTTTGGGATCGAATCCGTCCCCACAGTCTTCTCCACAAACGTTGGACCCAAAACTTATTGATCGAGCTCCATTTCCAAACCGATTAAGGGCCAACAGACCTAACCCGCAAATGGAGAAGATTGTGGAAATTTTTAAGCAAGTTAACATAAACATTCCTCTCCTAGATGCTATTCAACAAGTTCCGTCATATGCGAAAATCCTAAAGGACTTGTGCACTAGGAAGAGAAAAGTTCAAGTACCTAAAAAAGTTTTCCTTGCGAGTAATGTGAGTACTGCTTTTACACAACAACTACCCAAGAAACGAAAGGGCCCCGAAAGTCCTATAATTTCAATTTCTATTGGGGGTAAAAATATCAATCGTGCTCTACTCAATTTAGGTGCTAGTGTTAATTTGCTTCCGTACTCTGTTTATGAGCAATTAGGGATCGGAGAGTTAAAACCTGTGCATTGCACTCTTCAGATGGCCGATCGATCTATCACTCAACCAAGGGGTGAGCTAGAGGATGTGTTAATCAAAGTCGGGGAATTCATATTCCCTGTGGACTTTATCGTTATAGATACACAACCTGTGGCAAACCCACGCAATCAAATCCCGGTGATACTCAGTCGACCCTTTTTGGCCACTTCCAACGCAGTAATCAATTGTAGAAACGGCTCTATGACCCTATCCTTTGGAAAGAAGTCAATTGAGCTTAACATTTACAAGTTGGGAAGTGAACCCTCCGAACCCTATGCTCATGTGTGTTCTGTCGAATTAATGGATGTCGACAGCAGCGAATTTGATCAACCTCATAATTCTGGCTCTTTTCATATGTCGTTGTTTGACCCAACCATGTATTCTTCCGGGTCAACATCTAACGCTGATGAAGAACTTTTTATAGAGTCTGACGATCACCCCATTTTTTCTGATGACATTATTTTTCGGGGTATCGATGAAAGCTTTGAGGAAATTTTCGCTGATGAACTCGCATTTTTACAAGACACGGGTGTTGAGATGAATCAACTCCAAGATGAAGAAATTGGACCTCCACCCCTTCTTTTGGACAATCATAATAATGCGAGTAATCCATCATCACTATCACTGTGTCGTCTCTCCAAATTGAGATGCAATCCTTTTCCATTACACCTCTTATCACCTCCCCACTTCTTCACGTCGAAAGGTGACATGTTCTTCCACCAACCTTGGTGCTTCATCGATAAAATTTTTGAATGATTGGTGTTGACCTTCGGTCTTTGCAAAGCTTGGCATTGACCCATAATCTTGACCCCCTCGTGTGATTTTAAAAGATTAAAATTGTTTAACTCAAGTTTTGGGGGGGTGGTATATTTTGGCTCTTGAAAGAAAATGATTTTTACAAAATTGTGAGCCTAAAATAAGTTTGGGGGAGGATTTCACTTGCATATATTCTTGCCCCCATTAATAATTTCCTCCCAAGTCTGCAGGTTTTTGAGCTTAACGGATGACATCAGTGAGGACACTGCTGTAAACAGGTTTGGGGGAGGTTTGTGCTTATTTACACATCAATTTGCATCATATTTTGCATAAGCACAATATTTTCAAAAATTTCAAAAAATTTCTTTTGTAACAAAAAAGGAGAAAGTGAAAAATTACATCCAAAAGATAGGAATAGTTTAAGAAAACCAAGAAAATTAGAAGTTTTCTTAAACGAACTGGTAATAAGTAGTTATGAGCTATTGTCCCAAGGGTTAGTAAAATAAAGGAAGTCACTAATCTAAGGATAAAAATAAGTCTGAAAAATAATTTCTATTCTGGAAGCCAAACATTTGAATGTTGATACCCTACTATATGCACTTACACACGTCTTGAAACTCGGGATAGTAGAGGATACCTTGAAATGCTCTTGTCTAAAAGCCAAAGTATGAAAGAAAAAAAAATGAAGAAAATATAAAAATGGTGAAAAGAAAAAAATGAACACAGGTTTTGTTATCGCCAAGGCAGCAATAAAAAAATATAGCGAGGGTGCCTCTTCACCTAGTGCCCTAAGGCCAACTGGTCTGGGAGTCACTGCTAAGCCTTAAGTGGTGCAAGACGAGAAAAATATTATCACCTAATCAGCAAGCACATAAGTAATCGGTCGGTTAGTACCTCAAGAAGTATTAACGGTCGCATGAAAATGTGTGAGCAAATCTTTAATATTCATTAAATTAAAAAGTACTAAGGTAGATGGACATGAGTATGATAGCTTGAATTGAATTCTCCGAGTGTAGGGATGTCCATTTCACACACGTGGTGTTATATGATCAATGTTTGGATGAAAGGTAGGAATGAAGAATAAAGACGATATTTTATTGAGGGATGATGTGATTTCTAACATTTTTTCATGACTATTAAGATAGGGCTCATAACAACTGAAAACCTAGTATAGTTGGAAACTCTTATTTTCAAAGTCTTTCTTTTATGGTTCTTATCTTTATATGTAAATTTCACCATCTCTCTTTTGTTATTGGATTTTGTGGGTGTAATCCGCTGAAAACCCTCAGGAGACAACACTCCTCCTACTAGGGACACCTAGAGGTTTAACGGCTTGTTGCACGTGCTCAGTGCAATCGTGTTTGCCTACGAAAGTGTGCTTAGTTTTCTCCTTTCTTTTTCTCCTCTTAAATAAACTAGTTTGCCCGGGACGATCAAAGATAAGTTTGGGGGTATTTGTTCAGTTGATAAAACTGCACATTTGTATTACATTTTTCCTACCATTTTCATATTAAAAAAGGACTTTATTATAATATATTATACATATGAGGGTTTATGTGTAAAAACATTATTTTCCATGTATTAATATATTTTAATTATCATTTGGTAAGAAAATGTATGCAAATAAATCTATTGACCAAATCCTAGTAGAACTAAGTCTACTAAATATTATTTGAGATTATTGTGCAGAATTTTCCAAGTTGTTATGCAGAATTTATCAAACAAATCAAGTTGTTGAAGAAAACTTGCCAAATTAAGAAGCAAAACTTGGAGACTAAGTCTGGAAGCAACCGAGAGAAGATTTCTGAATTCTGAAGGTGCCTAGGATTGCCACATGTCACAAGATGCAAGCCCAAGAAAACTCATAAAGAGATCTCACCCTTTGAGCGCGGATCCGCGGCCAAATCCTCCTTGGGCCGCGGATCCGCCGCAATAATAAGGAGTTGGAAGGCAAGATTTTGGGAGATCAATCACTGCTGAATTTTACCAAGTTTCCAGCCTAAAGATTCTGGCTTTACACTATAAAAAGGCACCGAGAGCCTCTTGGAAAGTTATCAAGCCGACGAGATCACGAAGCCCCAGACGCTCACGCATCCAGGCTGATCATCAACTGTTCGTCTACCTCCTTAGGAAAGATCGAGAAGCAACTAGTTTGTAATCATTTTCTACGGAATAAAAGTGTAGATTGTTCAAGTTGATTAATAAAGGTAGTTATTTTATTTAATTCTTTTTGCATTTTACATTATGTTTTTCCTCTCTTTCTTTTCATTTTCTTCTCCCAACATGCACGAGCAATTCTCCGCTTGTTAGGTTTGTAGGATTAGGGTAGGCTAATGGATGATGAAAATAACTAAACCCTTTTTAAGTCCTATAAAGTTTAGGAACTTTATCAAAAGAATCATTAACATCCTAATCGGGCGTGCTAGCAATTCTTTGCTAGTTCCGACCGCGATTAGAGATTAGATTAATGATTGTTTTGGTAAAGGCTAGATATGAATGGAGTTCCGTGTCGAGATAAGGGTTAAGAGTGGGATTCCTTTTCCCTCCAGAAACCCTAATCTACACGCATCACCGTCGTTCTAGTTCTAAATCTATTAATGGATAAAAATGGTAACTTTTAATTAATCGTCCATAACTACTAAATCCTAACGAACCCTACAAGCCCTCTTATTATATTAATTACATCTTTAAAATAATCTAGATCTATATTTTACATTCTTGTTTAACGTAGATCTAAAAACTTTTCACAAAATTCTTATTTCCTCCTCTCTCTCAACACATCTAAAGTAAGAGTAAAAGCTTCCACGTTTCCCTGAGGACGACCTGTACTCATCTCGGTCTAGCTACGTGCGACACCGATATTGATTGCGGTTAACTACAAACACACTTTTTTGTAACAATCATCTCCTCCTCAGACATATCGTGTACAGCGTTGACTTCAAATGTGTCATCGTGTTTCTCGCTCGCTTGGTTTCCTAGCATGAAGATGTTGAGGTCAATTGTCATGTTTCCAAATGAGAGTTTCATGGATCCGTTACGACAATTGATCAACGCGTTGGATGTGGCTAGGAAAGGCCGTCCTAGTATGACTGGAATCTAACCGCTGGGATTGGCGATGGATTCAGTCTCCAACACAATGAAATCTACGGGGAATATGAATTCCCCGTCCTTGATTAGAACATCATCGATTTCTCCCCTCGGTACCTTCGTTGATCGATCTTCCAGTTGCAGAGTAACTTTGGTTGTCTTGAGTTCTCCTAATCCCGGTTGTTCGTAAACTGAGTATGGGAGAAGGTTCACGCTTGCCCCTAAGTCTAACAAGGCGTCGGTGATTTTACTGATGTCGCCGGGTGAACAAATGAGCTGGGGCTCCAATCTCCTTCTGTGGTCTCCTTATTATAGTATTTTCTCAATTATATTATTTGATTTTTCTAAATAGTTTCGTGGTGTTAGCAGGTCCAAAGAACAGAGAACAAAATGTCAAAAAAAAAAAAGATTTTTATGTTTTGGTTTTAAAAGTATGTACAAAAATAACTCAAAATAGTTTAGTGATGTTGCCACTTCCTGGCAACGGCACCAAAAACTTGTTGAATACTCACGGTGTCGTGCCTTTGATGGGCTTTTGTCAAATTAGGATATATCGGTTTTGTTAATGAAAATAGTACACGACCTGAGTCTCGAGTTCTAAAGATACCGTAAGTGCGCGGTGCGTTGATGCAAGCCGGAAAGTACGGGTCGATCCACAGAGAGTGGATATCACGACATTAATTTAAGTTATAAAACAATGGGTTGGAGTTGGAATTTGTCATATTTTTACAACAACTAATTGAAGAAAGGGTAAGGTGTGTTAGGGATAACTTAGGCTAAGCTTTGGTAGAGTTGAAATACGGCTTTTACCCCCAACTCTCAATTTTGATTCAAGGTTCATTTTTAATTTCAATTTGATTTACGAAAGCATGCCGTATCTATCCGAAACAAGTGTCGGTTTAGAATACGATATCAAAGTTAAGTTAAAAAGAAACTAAAAATATAAGGTTTTTAGAATGAAATGAATATGGAATTAGTTAAATGAAGTTAGCAAGTATAGAATATATGCTTATATGCTATATATTCTATCTAGCTAGTTTACAACACTTAACGTAATTTTATATTCCTTTCAACTTCGATTCATAATATAACAAGAATAAAATGTGAAGAAGGAATAGGATATATGTTAAAAGTTGATTTGCAACCATTCAAAACAATATATCCCCTCAAACAAAACATAATAAAATTGCATATATTAAGAAAAGAAGAATAAAATGCAAGAATCAAGAAGGAGGGGTTGGAAGGCAAGCCATTCCACAACCTAGCTCACCATAACCCAAGCATAACACTACTCACAAATCATAAAATGAAATCACAACTAAATAAAAATAAGATGCAAAAGAGAAAAAGATACAAGAATCAACTTGAGATAAATGAAGCTTTGATTGCAATAATTCCAAGTACAAACAAATGAATTCAAATACCAAAATCTAATCTTGCAAGCTCAAAAAAGAGGTTGCAAGACCAGAGGAAGGCAAGGAACTCATACTAAGTGTTACAAGATCAACGAGTTGTAGGGTTCCTAGGCACGCTAATGAGGTCTCACAAGGCATCAACCATGCCAATTTCAAATTTTTCGGGTGCCGAGAAACCCTAATACGGATCGTTAACTAGATATATAGGCGAAACAATGAAACTAGTTTACAACTAAACTAAAAGAACGGAAGTACAACCTTTGTAGATCCATTTCTCCACCTCCATAACTCCATGATGAAGTCATCTCCGCTGTCCAAATCGAACCATGACTCTAGCATCGGCTTCATCGGAGAAAAAGCGGGCTAGGTCATCGACGACGATGCCAAAGATGATCTACGTCGAGGCATCGCTAGATCAAGCTCCCACTTCACCAAGTCATGAAAACTTATGAAGAAAACACCCTATACTACTTGGCAAGAGGTAGAGGATGAAGAAATAGGAAGTGGGTTCACTTTAGAATTGGATTTCTCACTTGTTTTCTCAAATTGCCATTGTTGTAGCAAGCTTTCTTCATGTGATGAAGAAGAAGAAGAAGGAATGAATATGATAAGTTGTTATTAAATGGAAAAGAATAATGAATACTTATCATAATCAAACCATGGTTAAGTGTAGAGAATGAATCATGGTTAAGAGGAATGGTTAGGGTTAAGCATGAGACAAAAATGGTCACTTGGTCAAAGTCTTCATGAAGCTTCAAGAAAGAAGAAAGAAAGCCACCATTTTTCTCTTTTGCTATTATTTTCCAAAACTAATAAATAAATAAATGAATGAATAAATAATCATAACCCTAACCATTCATATAACCATGGTTCAATCTTCACACATACACAAGTAAGCATGTATCATCAAACATGATACAAACATGTGCACAAAAGTATATCACATATACAACTTGCACAAATCAAGTGAGAAAATCCATTTAAAGTGAACCAATACTAGTTAATGCAAAGTAATATATCAAATATATAATTATACATTAAATCATTAAATCAACACTTGATTTAACGATCCGGTCATATCGCATATAACCGACTAGTATCCTATGTATCGACTTACCGAATAAATCCTTGATTCGATAACTAGGTTATATCGCATACAACCATTCGATACATTCATCGCGAGAATGGAATACGGTATCACATACACGCATTATTCTCGGTCCTGCACATATCTCATATGCGCCCCTATTTCGTTTCGCTTGAGCCAGGAAACCTCTGTGTAGGACTCTAAAGACTCGTCAATACGCCGGCAGCAGGTGATGATCATATCAAACACCCACAAGCCGCAAGCGGTCTGCTAAACGTAACGGCCACCCGGGTATTGAGCGATCAGAAGATCGACAAGCAAGCCCGCTCACACTCCTGTCAATCCAACCAGTAACACTTACCGTACAGTCCGGTCTGATCGTCTGATATGTCGCATATCTCGCCTAGGGGTGGTAAACGTCAGACCCCAATATCTCGATAAGTCGTGTCGATATGAGGTCTATAACAGTTCGAGAAACTACTGGTAACACTTACCAGTAAATCTCAGCAACCCTGGCCAGGGATTTCCGGTTATAGCCAATCGAACACAGCGCAACATCAACTCCCTATACCGGGAGAGACGAATCCCCTCCTATCGCTCATTGCCTCCATGTGATTCGGGACTGTACCCAAAAACCACCGTTTTGCACGCCCTCTTGGACGTGGTAAGATGGAAATCAAAGCACATTGGGAACCACACAAGACTCTATGACGATCTCGGGTCAACAGACTACTCTGTACCAGTGTCACCAGAGAACTGCCATCTGACGTAAGGTATAATACTATCTGGGAGTTCTCGGCGAGTCCGTCCAGTGTACCCAGTCTCTACTGAGCACCCGTATATCATCTCTGATGTCAAACACCAATGGATATGGGATCATCCATTGCCCATCTGTATGGGTCGAGAAGGTATATGCTAGTCTACTCTGGTATATCGATGCCCCGTCTCGATATACCCACGACTAGGGACTTTGAAGGATGTACTTATGGACTACCATGTCCCCACTAGTATGATCCGCATCATAGTCTAGGTAGTCAAGTACACATCCTAAGGGCTTTACCAACATGTAACAGAGAGACAATCAGTGTACACGTTAAGGTAAAGAGCAACCAGATAGCATACTATCATGTCGAGCAAGAAAGTCCTCCCTATATATGTCCAAGCATCCACTACATATACATCCTATGTATAGTAATGGCCTCTAGGGCATACATATAACTAACAATCTCCCACTTGCACTAGGGCCATCTGTAGCAGTGGTTGCAGTATCTCATACTCAACCATCCCATAAAAATCTCTCCCTGGGAATCGGCCTTCGTGAGTGGATCCGCCGTGTTGTCCTCTGAGTCTGCTCTCCTAACCTCGATCATCCTGGAGATCAACCATCTCCATAATGAGGTAATACTGCCTTAGAATATGTCTGGATCACTGATGGGACGGACGTTCCTTGGCATAAGCCACAACTCCATTGTCACACAATGGGAGGAACTAAGTTCATCTCATGAACCAATATACACCCAAACAGCCTCTTTGGTAGCATCTTAAGTAGCGATGTATCCAGCCTTTATCGTCTAGTATGTCATGGTATCTAGCTTGGAACTCTTCCAACATACCGTCCCTCGATAGAGGGTAAAGACAATGCCTGTGACTGACATTCAGTCGTCCTTATCACCCTGGAACCTTTCCAGTGATTTTCCCCAGGATCAATTGATACTGTCTCACTACAACTAGTGAGAATCCTAACATCCATTTAGATCTATCTCATAGATCCAAAATCCAGGATTTAGGAGGTATCATTTTGATCCTATGTGGAGAATCATTGTGATAAGCGGAGATTGATCGAGCGTAGCATAGGAAACTCCTTCCCTATCAAGAGTATGTCATCCACGTACTCTACGAGGATCGTCACCATACTCCCTACTACCTTTTTGTTTATACAAGGTTCATCTACCATTTTGATGATGTCAAACTCTTTAACTACTTCATCAAAACAGACGTTCCAACTCCGCGATGCCTGCTTTATCCTATAAAGCATCTTGTACACGTTTCCGCTGCTCCCACTGTCTACGAAGCCCTCTGGCTGTGTACTTATAGACGTTCTCTTCTAAAACTTCATTTAGAAAAGCAGTCATGGCACCCAACCTCCAGATATCGTAGTCATGGTATGTAGCCGTGGCAAGTAGGATCTGGATGGACTTAAGCATAGCCACTTGAAAAGGTTTCATCATTATCCACGCCTGGTCAATGACGAAAATCTTTAACAAGTCTAGCTTTGAAAGTCTCAACTTTTCCATATACACCAAGTAATCTTCTCAAGATATACTTGCTCCTGATGGGGATTTAACCCTTCAGATATAGCAACCAAAGTCCATACTTTGTTGGTGTATAAGGATTCCATCTCAGATCACTAAGCATCCAGCCATTCTTACAGAGTCCTACTCTCGATGGCCTGCTCGAAACTAGTTGGGTCATCATCTCATGATGCAATCCTCGCTCCCACTGTCATAGAGAAACCAAGGTATCTCTCAGGTGGGTGAGGAACCCTACTAGATCGGCGGAGAGGCTGAGGTTCGTTGGAAACTATTGAATCCTTTGGTTCTTTCAAATCATCTGCTGTAGTTTGTATATCTGGAACCTTTCCAGTTTTACATTACAGACCTTACCTCGAGCTTGTCCAGATTTTGCTTTTAGACATAGGCTGGACAACCCCAAATCTTAACCATCTTAAGATATGGGCTCTTCCCTTATCATATCAAATATGAAGTGGTAGACAACTGATTTGATTTGAACCCTATTCAATAGGTATGCAGCTTCTCAAGTGCATAACTCCCAAAAGGAAATAGGCAACTCAGTAGTACTCCTCATAGAGCACACCATATCAAATAGGGTGTATCTGCTCCACCCCGATATACCATCGTGCTATGGTGTATACGGAGGAGTAATGATGAGAGAGAATCTCATTCTCCTTTAGAATAGTCCAGGAATTCCGTGCTCAAGTATTCTCCTCCTTGATCTCATCAAAGGACATAATACTTATACCCGTATTAGTTCTCTACTTCTAACTTATATTCTGTGAATATCTCATAAGGTTCGGACTTGTGTTTCAACAGGAACATAGGTCTGAATCTCGAAAGATCATCAGAGAATGTAATGAAGTATAAAGAACCGGTCTTGGAAAATGTAGACAGGGGACCTACATACATCAACATGTATCATCCCAAGAGTTCACTAACTCTTTCTCTGTTTCCAGTAAACGGAGCTATGGTCATCTTATCTCTGTGACATGATTGGCGAGTTTCACAAGATGTAAATTCAAACTAATTTAAATATGCATCTTTATGTAACTCTAGCTAGTCGGGTCACATTGATCGGACCTAGTCTACAATACCTCAAGAAGGAATCGTTCAATTCTGAACTCTTCCTCTTGTGTGTGATCTATATACTAAGAACTGTAGTTTGATTTAGAACATTAATGCTTTTAGATAACGTGCCTGAACCGATCAACTTTTGATATAGGAAATGTTCAAAACATTATCCAACAATACAAAATTTTATCATTTCTTTACTAATAAAGAGACTGATATGATTTTGTATATCAGGTTCGGTATCTAATAACATTCGTTCAGAATCAATGTATTTGTAATACAAGGTGACAGTGACCAACAGACTTGGCTGCAACACTTGCCCCGTTTTCTGCCTCATGAAACTTATCACCCGTTCTCAGTTCTCTACCTTTCTGTAGCCCTATGTAACAGATTACATATCTGGGATCCTGATCCGGTATCAAATACCCAGGACGTAGAGGACATTTGAGAAAAGTTCTTTGTAATGAACACACCCGAAGGAGATGCATCATATGCACTTTCTTCGTTTGGGCGGCATGGGAATTCTGGTAATCCCCAATTTCCTGCTCTGTCTTATAACAATTATAAGTTGGAGCGGGACCAACGTTCCCCAGCTCAGTATAACAAGCGGGTTCGGTCAAATATCCGTATTATTATCTTGATTAAGGCGTGATATGGTCGCTACCAGGAGAGAGAGAGAAAAAAACACTCAGCGTGCGCTCTTGCAAGATCAGATTGGTTTTTATTTTATCTAATCAGGATGGCTCCCGCTGCTTTTTATCAAATCTTCCTTCAAACCCTAAAAGGAAAGACTAGCCGGGATTAATTACACACTACAAGTTCGCCAATCTTTCAGCCAGGCCAGTGTCGGTACTTTGAGGGAGGTCCCCCGTGCTTTCGCACGAACCTAATTAATGTAAACCTCGTTTTCCCAGAGGCGTAACCCCGTTGACACCTTTCTAGACACCTACTTGATCGGCTAATTGTAATGTGTAAAACTCTCCCAGGAGTAACTCTTACTCGCAGCGGGTATCGGGATCCAACTATCTCATAGAAGGTATGCAATCTCATTGCAAATTTCAACACTTGAAATTCCCGATAATATTTTGCCCCTAACGTGCTATGACCTTGACGAAAGCCAACAAACCATAGCCCGCTAGTCAAGTTCAACCCGTACATTTCTTGATTGAATTAAACCCACCCGCACGACCCTTGACGAAAGCCAACAAAGCCGCACGACTACCCTAATCCAATCGCATCGTATGCTAGCAGATAAGCAGCATATAGCTACCGCACACTGCACCTTGACGAAAGCCAACAAATGCAGCACGAATACTATATACAACTTATCTGAAATGACGGAGGGCTACGACAGGTTTTTCTGAAAACCTATTGTTAGGTCCACGTTACCTCTCCCGGTACTTTCGGGGTTGCGGAAATGGTAAATCAAAATTTTTTCTAAACTTTGTAACATGGACCGTAAAAGCCGGATCTTTGCTAAACTAAAACTAGTATTCTAGCTAAAGAGAGTTAGCTACTATGTTGATGGTTATACTTAAACTTGAACTCCTTCTCTTCTTGTTGTTGCTTCTTGTTGTTGTTCTTCTTTCTTGTTCTTTGTAGAAGCTTGAATGGTTCTCTTCTCGTCGCCTTCTTCTTGCCGAAGATAGATCCACCTCGAAGGTTCGACTTTGGGCTCTTCCTCGATCTTTGAGTGAACTAGGGTTTCCGGCTTGCTAAACCTTCATCCTAGAATGAGTAGAGAGTGATTAGGGTTTGCTTTTCCTTTTAAAGAGAATGATTCTCAACACATGAGAAGGTTTCTCTTTTCTAGAGGAAGAAGAAGATGAAATGAGGAGAGAGAGAGGTTATGATAGAATGAGCTATCTTTTTCTTTCTTGCAACCATAATGCCAAAAGAAAAACAATTATCTAAATAATAATAATTCAAAATGAGAATAGTTGATGGCAATTTGGAATGACCACAACCATGCTTCATGTAAGCATGAATCAAGGAGGACTTTTTAAAGCATGATGGTGGTCAACATTCAACCATGGTCAACAAGTCAACCATGGTCAACAAGTCAACAAAATCAACCATAACATAATTCTCATTTAATTACTATTATTAATAGATAATTCATAAATCCATTAGGGTTTGGAAAATGATAACTGTCAACTGTGCATACGCACCCGTTCCGAAACCCTAATGAAATACCTCATCCTCCGCCTCAAGCAACTGTGCATACACACCTGCATTCTCGTTCCGAGGAACAAGAATACCAAGATATAAAAGCAACCCCAAATATATATACCAGTATCTGGCTCAAACCAGAGCCTGCCAGTATAATCCGTCCGGACTCCAAACGTGCACAAGTGCGCGGATGAGAACGAACCCTGTCGCAAAACCATGCGACCTCTACTCTGTTTTGCCCAGAGGCGAATGCCCTCTGTGTGGGACTCTAAAGACTCGACACTACGCTGGCAGTGGGTTTAACCACAGACCGCAAGCGGCACTAGCTGTGCGTAACGGTCCCCAGGTAGATGCCGACAAGAAGGCTGACGAGGTGAAACCCCATCTGAACTCCTACTGAGTCTGAATGTGACATTCTCCGTACAGTCCGGTCTGTTCGTCTGATACATCGCATGGCGGGCCTAGGGGGCGGTAAAACGTCAGTCCCCCAATAGCGGTACAAGTCGTGTCGGAGTGAAGCCCAATACACCCTGAGATAACACTGGAACCTACCAGTACATCTCGCTTGCCCTGGCCAGGGACTACTTGTGTAATGGCTCTCCTAGACACAGCGCGATGTCAACCCCCAATACCGGGAGAGACGAATCCTGTCTAACCGTCACTGCCTCCAAGTGCTTCGGGACTGCTCCCAACTACTACCTGTTTGCACGACTCAGTAGAGCCGTGGTAGGGTAGTAATCAAAGAACAGTGGGAACACACTCGAGGCGAAGTGACAGTGTCAAGTCAGCGGACTAAGCTGTACTCATGTCACCTGGGAACTGATAACTGACGATAGGTATAATACCAACCATCAGTTCCCGACGAGTCCTGTCCAGTGTACTCGTAACCCAACGAGCACCCGCATACTATCTCAAGTACGACGTACTGACGGCTGTGGGACAGACCGTCTCCCGTGCTGGGATGAGAAGCGCATACGCTAGTCTACTCCGGAGCATCGATGCCCTATCTCGATACTCCCACGACCAGGGACGTGTATAAGGATGTGCTTGTAGATTACCCAGCCCCCACGAGTGTGATCGCCATCACAACGCCGGTAATCAAGCAAAGATCCTAAGGGCTCTACTAATGCGTATAGGTGATATAATAAATAAACACACATGTACACATTAAAGCAGAGACAAACCAAGTAGCATACTACTATATTGAGCAAGATTGTCTGTACAACTGTGAATATCCCAAGCTTCCATCAAGTAATATACATACTAGTATGATACAGTAATGGCCTCTAGGGCATATACACTAACAATCTCCCACTTGCACTAAGGCCATGTACTGGCGTATCGAAGACCTATCATCTCGATCAGCCGCTCGAACTGAGTCTGGGGTAAAGCCTTTGTGAATGGGTCCGCAGTGTTGTCCTTTGTATCCACTCTCCGCACCTGGATCTCCTGTCGATCAATGATCTCCCTGATCAGGTGATACCGCCTTAAGATGTGCCTGGATTTCTGATGGGACCTTGGTTCCTTCGCTAAAGCTATAGCCCCATTGTTATCGCAATACAAAGGTATTGGGTCAACAATGGACGGAACCACTTGAAGTTCACTAATGAACTTCTTAATCCAGACCGCCTCTTTTGCGGCATCGCTTGCAGCAATGTATTCAGCCTCCATCGTCGAGTCTGCGACGGTATCCTGCTTGGAACTCCTCCAACATACCGCCCCTCCGTTGAGGGTAAACACAAAACCCGAGACAGACTTGCTGTCATCTTTGTCACTCTGGAAGCTTGAATCGGTAAAGGACTCGACCCTGAGGTCTCCATTACCGTAAACCAGGAACATCTCCTTAGTCCTTCTCAGGTACTTGAGAATGTTCTTCACTGCTATCCAGTGGTCCTCCCCTGGGTCTGACTGATACCGGCTTACCGTGCTCAACGCGTAAGCTACATCTGGTCTTGTACATAGCATCGCATACATTATAGATCCTACCGCCGAAGCGTAGGGTATAGTGCTCATGCGAACCCTCTCCTCGTCAGTCTTAGGAGACATCTTCTTGGAGAGGGTAATTCCGTGCAATGCGGGTATGTTACCGCGCTTGGAACCCTCCATACTAAATCTCTTTAGTACGGTCTCTATGTACCTGGACTGCGAAAGTCCCAATAGTTTCTTGGATCTATCTCTATAGATCTTGATCCCCAGAATGTACGAGGCATCACCCAGGTCCTTCATGGAGAACCTTTGTGACAAAAACAGCTTGACCGATTGTAGCATAGGAACATCATTTCCTATCAAAAGAATGTCGTCCACGTACAAGACTAGGAACACGACAGTTCGTCCTACAATCTTCTTATATACACAGGGTTCATCTTCGTTCTTGATGAAATCAAATTCCTTGATTGCCTCATCAAAACAGATGTTCCATCTCCGCGATGCCTGCTTTAATCCATAAATGGATTTAAGCAACTTGCACACCTTTCCGCTGCTCCCACTGTCTACGAAACCTTCTGGTTGATCCATGTAAACGCACTCTTCCAAACAACCGTTTAGGAAAGCCGTCTTAACATCCATCTGCCAGATTTCATAGTCATGGAAGGCAGCAATGGCAAGTAGGATCCGAATGGATTTGAGCATAGCCACCGGAGAAAAAGTCTCGTCATAGTCCAAACCAGGTCTTTGACGAAAACCTTTTGCAACGAGTCTAGCTTTATAGGTTTCCACCTGCCCATCTACACCAAGTTTCCTTTTGTAGATCCATTTGCATCCAACGGGTTTTACCCCAGGTGGAGCAATATCCATGGTCCACACTTTATTGGCGTACATGGACTCCATTTCAGATTGCATTGCTTCCTGCCACTTATCAGAGTCCCTACTGATAATGGCCTGCCTGAAACTGGTAGGGTCATCTTCTTCCAAGATGCAATCCTCTCGATCCCCGTCTATGAGAAAACCGTAGTATCTCTCGGGCGGATGAGAAATCCTACCAGATCTGCGGAGTGGCTGAGGTTCGTTTGGGGTTATTGAATCTAGCGGTTCCTCCAAATTTTCAGTTACATTTTGTGGTCGCTGAATTTCTTCCAGTTCTACCGAACTCCCACTAGTTTCTTTTGCAAGAAACTCCCTTTCCAAAAAGGTAGCGTGGCGAGATACAAACACCTTCTGTTCCTCAGTGTGGTAGAACAGATATCCTAGTGAGTCTTTAGGATATCCCACAAATTTACAGAGAACTGACCGTGCCTCTAACTTGTCCGGTTTCTGTGTTTTCACATAGGCTGGACAACCCCATATCTTAAATCGCTTAAGATACGGATTCCTTCCACTCCATATTTCATATGGAGTCTTAGGCACTGATTTGGATGGAACATAGTTCAATAGGTACGCCGCTGTCTGAAGCGCATGTCCCCAAAATGAAAGAGGCAACTCAGCACTACTCATCATGGAGCGAACCATATCCAATAGGGTACGATTCCTCCGCTCCGAAACACCGTTGTGCTGTGGTGTATAAGGAGGAGTAAGCTGAGAGAGAATACCATTCTCTTTTAAGTAATCTAGGAATTCCGTGCTTAAGTACTCCCCTCCCCTGTCAGACCGGAGGATCTTGATACTTTTGCCTGTCTGGTTCTCTACTTCCTTTCTGTATTCCTTGAATTTCTCAAAAGCTTCAGATTTGTGTTTCATCAGATACACATATCCGAACCTAGAGAGATCGTCAGTGAATGTGATGAAGTACGAGAACCCACCCCTTGCATGTATAGACATCGGACCACATACATCACTATGTATGAGTCCCAAGAGCTCTGCTGCTCTTTCTCCATGTCCGGTGAACGGAGATTTGGTCATCTTACCTTTGAGACAAGATTGACAAGTTTCATAAGATGAAAACTCGAACGCATCCAAGAGTCCATCTTTATGCAACTTACTCAGTCTTTTCTCTCCGACATGACCAAGTCTACAATGCCACAAGTAGGATTCATTTGTATCTGAATTCTTCCTCTTGCGTGTGTTTTGTATATTGAGAACTGTATTCTGATTTAGAACGTAGATACCATTAAACAGTGTACCCTCTGCAACCAGTACCTTATCAAGGTAAATGTTCATGATATTCTTTTCAAGAACAAACTTATATCTATCTTTATCGAGTAAAGAAACTGATATGATGTTGCAAACCATAGAGGGTACATAGTAACAATCGTTCAAAATCATAGTCTTGCCATTTGGCAATACTAGGTGATATTCACCGACGGCTGCCGCATAAACTTGTGCTCCGTTCGCTACTCCGAGCGACATATCACCCGGTGCAACTTTCCTACTTTTTCTCAGTCCTTGCAATAAATTACAAATATGAGATCCTGATCCGGTATCAAGTACCCAGGAGGTAGGGCTGACCGTAAAACAGTTCTCAATTACAAGAACACCTGAAGTAGATGCAAAACCATGCTTCTTCTTCAACTGGGTATCCTGGAAATCCATACTTTCCTCTTTCCCATTCTCATACTCATGACGGTTGTCATAAGTTAGAGCTGAACCAACTTTCCCCAGTCCCGAATAAGAATTCGGTTCGGTCAAGCGATACATTTTATTATCTTGATTAGGGCGTGAAAAGGTTGCTGCCTGGAGAGAGAGAAAAGAAACACTCAGCGTATGCTCGTGCAAGATTAGATTGGTTTATTAATTTATCTAACCAGGGTGTCTCCCACTGTTTCCTCAAATCCTTCTTAAAACCTTTTTAAAAGAAGAACTAGCCGGGTTTTAATTCACGTTACAATACTTGCTTAACCTTTCAGCCAGGCTAGTGTCGGTACTTCGAGGGAGGTTTTCCAACGCTTTCGCGAAGTTCCTTAATTAAAGAACCTCTTTTCCCTGTGGGCGTAACCCCGCTAACACCTTTCTAGACACCTACTAGGTTTATAGCATTGATCGTTAAGTGAAATAATCTCCCGAGAGTAAACCAACTCATCAGTGGGATCGGGATCCAACTGTCATTGTGTGATAACCTAGATGGAATCCACTCTAGTCACCACACTCCAGAAGGTATGCTAAATCTGCAAGTTTCAGTTCTTTTGAAACTCCCGATGTGGTTTTTGCCCCTAGGACTTAAGTGACCTTGACGGAGTCAACAAATCAAAAAGTCCTAGTCAAGTTCAACCTGTCATTATCTGGATTGCATTAAACCCACCCGCATAACCCTTGACGGAGTCAACAAGGTTATACGACTGTCCTAATCAATCCCATATACCGATACAAACAAGCAGCACTTAGCTACCGTACACTACGCCTTGACGGAGTCAACAAACGCAGCACGAATACTAAGTGTTACTTGTAAGAAATGACGGAGGGCTACGGCTGGGTTTTTTGGCGAAAAACCCGTTAACGTAATGAACTTGATATAGTTGAAGGAACCTGGTATTCTTTTTGAAAAAAATAGTGGCGAAAACTTTTTGCTAAAGAGGTCACTCCCTGTGAAGGGATCTCGGCTCTTTCCTCGTCGAGTGAGGTGCTGGGCATTCGTAAGATGAATACCTCGATGCAAAGCAAGAATAATCGACTATAGTGAAGTTATTACCCTGACGCAAACTTTTGTCCAAGGGGTCACTCCCGGTGAAGGGATCTCGGCCCTTGCCTCGTCGACTGAGGTGCTGGGTATTCATAACCGAATACCGCGATGCAAAACAAAAATGAACGTCCTTGTAATAACAGCTTTTTGAAAAACTTGTTCCAACAACGTCTTTTAGGTTTATTTTCTTGCATTAGTTCTTTTAATGCGTGATATTCTTGCATTAGTTCTTTTAATGCGTCCCATCATTTAATCCTACCATTGCAGAAAACAACCAAAATATGACGTACGCTTATGCCATTCGCATTCGCCACGGGGTCCCGTCATCACTCGTTAGGTTACTTAACTAACGACAGAGCGGGGGCTGGGCTAGCGCGGCTGTAAAACATAAGCAACGCCTAAATAGTAAAGCAATGATAGACATTACAGATCACAGATGAATACATTGGATATACTAGCAATCCGCAATCCTTTCGAGCCTGGAACGAAAAGCGGATAACACGGTCGCGGTGAATAGCCAAAACCCCACCCAAGACCCCTACGGGTGCGGCAAACCACCCGCCAAGTACCCGAAGCGAAGCAACCTCCCTCAATGCCATGAGTAGGCCACTCGGCACTTCGAGCTATCCGGTAGTTTGTGCACCCCTCCATGGGTCTATCCTAGGAGCAAAAACAGTAAAAAGAATTATACAATGACGGCTACAACCCCGACCCGGTTGTGCGGCCAAACAAAAAATATTATTACATCAATTTACATTTACAATGAATGAAAGAAAAACAAAAGCTCATCTCACATCCACCCCGGCTATTCACCCGCGACAGTCCAACACATTCATATACACATTCCAGCACATTACAGATCATGTATAACCCCGACTAATCGACTTATAGCGATTAGCCGACGTTCAATACATGCAAGCAACACAGATATAACCAACATAGCCAAAATGCAGTGAAGTTCGGAAAAAAAACGGAATTATAGGACCCCAAAAGCAAATTTCAGTTCTGGAAAATCTGGGTATATATAATACAACTGAAAAATCACAAAATCCCACCAGAAGAACACTGCACGAAAATCGATACAGAGAGGGAAATAAACTGCGGCGCTTCCGCGGCGCCATGCATACCTCATGCCGCGGAAGCGCGGCGGTTTAAACAAATTAGGGCATCGAATTTCTTGTGTCTTCAAACAAAACCCTGAGCCGAATTTACAAGTATAAAGTTTTTCATTTAGAGCAGAAAAAATTTCAACAGAAACTTAGGGTTTTGTTTTTCCGGTTTTGTGATTTTTCGGTTCCGAACTTCGTTACACTTTGCTACCAAGCTAGTTTAAGTTTAGTTAGGCTCTGATACCACTGTTAGGTCCACGTTACCTCTCCCGGTACTTTCGGGGTTGCGGAAATGGTAAATCAAAATTTTTTCTAAACTTTGTAACATGGACCGTAAAAGCCGGATCTTTGCTAAACTAAAACTAGTATTCTAGCTAAAGAGAGTTAGCTACTATGTTGATGGTTATACCTAAACTTGAACTCCTTCTCTTCTTGTTGTTGCTTCTTGTTGTTGTTCTTCTTTCTTGTTCTTTGTAGAAGCTTGAATGGTTCTCTTCTCGTCGTCTTCTTCTTGCCGAAGATAGATCCACCTCGAAGGTTCGACTTTGGGCTCTTCCTCGATCTTTGAGTGAACTAGGGTTTCCGGCTTGCTAAACCTTCATCCTAGAATGAGTAGAGAGTGATTAGGGTTTGCTTTTCCTTTTAAAGAGAATGATTCTCAACACATGAGAAGGTTTCTCTTTTCTAGAGGAAGAAGAAGATGAAATGAGGAGAGAGAGAGGTTATGATAGAATGAGCTATCTTTTTCTTTCTTGCAACCATAATGCCAAAAGAAAAACAATTATCTAAATAATAATAATTCAAAATGAGAATAGTTGATGGCAATTTGGAATGACCACAACCATGCTTCATGTAAGCATGAATCAAGGAGGACTTTTTAAAGCATGATGGTGGTCAACATTCAACCATGGTCAACAAGTCAACCATGGTCAACAAGTCAACAAAATCAACCATAACATAATTCTCATTTAATTACTATTATTAATAGATAATTCATAAATCCATTAGGGTTTGGAAAATGATAACTGTCAACTGTGCATACGCACCCGTTCCGAAACCCTAATGAAATACCTCATCCTCCGCCTCAAGCAACTGTGCATACACACCTGCATTCTCGTTCCGAGGAACAAGAATACCAAGATATAAAAGCAACCCCAAATATATATACCAGTATCTGGCTCAAACCAGAGCCTGCCAGTATAATCCGTCCGGACTCCAAACGTGCACAAGTGCGCGGATGAGAACGAACCCTGTCGCAAAACCATGCGACCTCTACTCTGTTTTGCCCAGAGGCGAATGCCCTCTGTGTGGGACTCTAAAGACTCGACACTACGCTGGCAGTGGGTTTAACCACAGACCGCAAGCGGCACTAGCTGTGCGTAACGGTCCCCAGGTAGATGCCGACAAGAAGGCTGACGAGGTGAAACCCCATCTGAACTCCTACTGAGTCTGAATGTGACATTCTCCGTACAGTCCGGTCTGTTCGTCTGATACATCGCATGGCGGGCCTAGGGGGCGGTAAAACGTCAGTCCCCCAATAGCGGTACAAGTCGTGTCGGAGTGAAGCCCAATACACCCTGAGATAACACTGGAACCTACCAGTACATCTCGCTTGCCCTGGCCAGGGACTACTTGTGTAATGGCTCTCCTAGACACAGCGCGATGTCAACCCCCAATACCGGGAGAGACGAATCCTGTCTAACCGTCACTGCCTCCAAGTGCTTCGGGACTGCTCCCAACTACTACCTGTTTGCACGACTCAGTAGAGCCGTGGTAGGGTAGTAATCAAAGAACAGTGGGAACACACTCGAGGCGAAGTGACAGTGTCAAGTCAGCGGACTAAGCTGTACTCATGTCACCTGGGAACTGATAACTGACGATAGGTATAATACCAACCATCAGTTCCCGACGAGTCCTGTCCAGTGTACTCGTAACCCAACGAGCACCCGCATACTATCTCAAGTACGACGTACTGACGGCTGTGGGACAGACCGTCTCCCGTGCTGGGATGAGAAGCGCATACGCTAGTCTACTCCGGAGCATCGATGCCCTATCTCGATACTCCCACGACCAGGGACGTGTATAAGGATGTGCTTGTAGATTACCCAGCCCCCACGAGTGTGATCGCCATCACAACGCCGGTAATCAAGCAAAGATCCTAAGGGCTCTACTAATGCGTATAGGTGATATAATAAATAAACACACATGTACACATTAAAGCAGAGACAAACCAAGTAGCATACTACTATATTGAGCAAGATTGTCTGTACAACTGTGAATATCCCAAGCTTCCATCAAGTAATATACATACTAGTATGATACAGTAATGGCCTCTAGGGCATATACACTAACACCTATTGCGTAATGAACTTGATATCGTTGTAGAATCAAATGATTTTTAAAATGGAGTGTTTTTGAGGCTTTTCTAGTTTTGCTAAAGGAGTCACTCCCGATGAAGGGATCGTCGGTCCTTTCCTCGTCGAATGAGGTGCGGGATATATCATATGTAGGGTTCCTATATGCACACTAAGGAGGTCTCATATAGCATCAACCATGTCAATTTCAAATTTTACGGTGCCGAGAAACCCTAAACTACGGATCGTTAACTAGATGTCTAGGCGAACACATGCAACTAGTTAACAAATTAACTACAAGAACGGAAATACAACCTTTGTAGATCCGGTCCTCCACCTCCATAGATCCGCAATGAAGTCTCCTCGCTGTCCAAATGAAATCCCGGGCTCTGGTGTCGGCTTCATCGGAGAAATGGGCGGGCAAGCTCGTCGGCTTCATGCCGAAGATGATCTACGTTGAGGCATCGCAAGATCAAGCTCCCACTTCACCAAGTCATGAAACTTGTGAAGAAAACACACTCTACTACTTGGCAAGAGGTAGAGGATGAAGAAATAGGAAGTGGGTTCACTTTAGAATTGGATTTCTCACTCATTTGCTCAAGTTGCCATTGTTGAAGCAAGCTTTCTTCAAGTGAAGAAGAAGAAGAAGCAAGAAAGAATATGATAAGTGTTTTTTAAAATGAATAATAAAAATCAATACTTATCATATGGCAACCATGATTAGGTGTAGAGAATAGATCATGGTTAATTGGAAGGGTTAGGGTTAAACATGAAGACAAAATGGTCACTAGGTCAAAGCTTCAAGAAGCTTCAAAAACAAACAAAGAAAGCCACCATTTTCTCTTCATCATTTTCTTTTGCTAAAATAAACAAAATGGATAAATAAATGAATAAATGAATAAGTAAATGAAGAAAAAGAAACCCTAACCATTGACCAACCATGGTTTAAACTATACACCAAACTATCATGTATCATCAAACATGATACAATCAAATGCACAAAAGTATATCATATATACAATGTGCACTTCAAGTGAGAAAATCCTTTTTAAGTGAACCTATATTAGTTAATGTAAAGTGATATATCATATATATAATTATACATTAAATCATTAAATCAACACTTGATTTAACGACCCGGTCATATCGCATATAACCGACTAATATCAATAGTAACAACTTATCGAATCAACACTTGATCCGATAACCCGGCTATAACGCATATAACCGATCAATGTTACAAATCGCGAGAATGGAATACGGTATCACATACACGCATTATTCTCGGTCCCGCACATATCTCATATGCGCTCCTATTTCGTTTCGCTTGAGCCAGGAAACCTCTGTGTAGGACTCTAAAGACTCGTCAATACGCCGGCAGTAGGTGATGATCATATCAAACACCCACAAGCCGTAAGTGGTCTGCTAAACGTAACGGCCACCCGGGTATTGAGCGATCAGAAGATCGACAAGCAAGCCCGCACACACTCCTGTGAATCCAACCAGTAACACTTACCGTACAGTCCGGTCTCGTCGTCTGATATGTCGCATATCTCGCCTAGGGTGGTAAACGTCAAACCCCAATAGCTCGATAAGTCGTGTCGATATGAGGCCTATAACAGTTCGAGAAACTACAAGTAACACTTACCAGTAAATCTCAGCAACCCTGGCCAGGGATTTCCGGTTATAGCCAATCGAACACAGCGCAACATCAACCCCCTATACCGGGAGAGACGAATCCCCTCTTATCGCTCATTGCCTCCATGTGACTCGGGACTGTACACAAAAACCACCGTTTTGCACGCCCTCTTGGACGTGGTAAGGTGGAAATCAAAGCACAGTGGGAACCACACAAGACTCTATGACGATCTCGGGTCAACAGACTACTCTGTACCAGTGTCACCAGAGAACTGCCATCTGACGTAAGGTATAATACCATCTGGGAGTTCTCGGCGAGTCCGTCCAGTGTACCCAGTCTCCACTGAGCACCCGTATATCATCTCTGATGTCAAACACCAATGGATATGGGATCATCCATCGCCCATCTGTATGGGTCGAGAAGGTATACGCTAGTCTACTCTGGTATATCGATGCCCCGTCTCGATACACCCATGACTAGGGACTTTGAAGGATGTACTTATGGACTACCATGTCCCCACTAGTATGATCTGCATCATAGTCCAGGTAGTCAAGTACACATCCTAAGGGCTTTACCAATATGTAACAGAGAGACAATCAGTGTACACGTTAAGGTAAAGAGTAACCAGATAGCATACTATCATGTCGAGCAAGAAAGTCCTCCCTATATATGTCCCAGCATCCACTACAATATGCATCCAATGTACAGTAATGGCCTCTAGGGCATACATATAACTAACAATCTCCCACTTGCACTAGGGCCATCTGATAGCAGTGGTTGTAGTATCTCATACTCAACCATCTCATAAAAGTCTCTCTCTGTGATAAGGCCTTTGTGAGTGGATCCGCCGTGTTGTCCTCTGAGTCTACTCTCCTAACCTTGATCACCCTGGAGATCAACCATCTCCATGATTAGGTGATACTGCCTTAGAATATGTCTGGATTACTGATGGGACCGGCGTTCCTTGGCTTAAGCCACAACTCCATTGTCTCACAATGGTAGGAACGTAGTTCATCTCATGAACCAATATACACCCAAACAACCTCTTTGGTAGCATCTTAAGTAGCGATGTTACCAGCCTTTATCGTCTAGTTTGCCACGGTATCTAGCTTGGAACTCTTCCAACATACCGTCCCTTTACTGAGGGTGAAGACAATGCCTGTGACTGACATTCAGTCATCTTTATCACCCTGGAACACTTCCAGTGATTCTTCCTAGGATCGGTTGATACCATCTCACTACAACTAGAGAGAATCCTAACATCCAATTAGATCTATCTCATAGATCCAAAATCCAGGATTTAGGAGGTATAACTTTGATCCTATATGGAGAATCATTGTGATAAGCGGAGATCGACCGAGCGTAGCATAGGAAACTCCTTCCCTATCAAGAGTATGTCATCCACGTACTCTACGAGGATCACCATCATACTCCCTACTTCCTTTTCGTTTATACAAGGTTCATCTACCATTTTGATGATGTCAACTTCTTTGAATAATTCATCAAAATAGATGTTCCAACTCCGCGATACCTGTTTTATCATATAAAACATCTTGCACACGTTTCCGCTGCTCCCACTGTCTACGAGGCCCTCTGGCTGTGTACTTACAGACGTTCTCTTCTAAAACATCATTTAGAAAAGCAGTCATGACACCCAACCGCCAGATATCGTAGTCATGGTATGTAGCCGTGGCAAGTAGGATCTGGATGGACTTAAGCATAGCCACTTGAAAAGGTTTCATCATTATCCACGCCTGGTCGATGACGAAAAGCTTTAACAAGTCTAACTTTGAAAGTCTCAACTTTTCCATCTACACCAAGTAATCTTCTCAAGATTTACTTGCTCCTGATGGGGATTTAACCCTTCAGATATAGCAACCAAAGTCCATACTTTGTTGGTGTACATGGATTCCATCTCAGATCACTAAGCATCCAGCCATTCTTACAGAGTCCCTACTCTCGATGGCCTGCTCGAAACTAGTTGGGTCATCATCTCATGATGCAATCCTCGCTCCCACTGTCATAGAGTAACCGAAGTATCTCTCAGGTGGGTGAAGAACCCTACTAGATCAGCGGAGAGGCTGAGGTTCGTTGGTAACTATTGAATCCTTTGGTTTTATCAAATCATCTGCTGTAGTTTGTATAGCTGGAACCTTTCCAGTTCTACATTACAGACCTTGCCTCGAGCTTGTCCGGATTTTGCTTTTAAACATAGCCCGGACAACCCCAAATCTTAACTAACTTAAGATATGGGCTCTTCCCTTATCATATCACATATGAAATGGTAGGCGACTGATTTGATTTGAACCCTATTCAATAGGTATGCAGCTTCTCAAGTGCATAACTCCCAAAAGGAAATAGGTAACTCAGTAGTACTCATCATAGAGCACACCTTATCATATAGGGTGTGATTGCTCCGCCCCGATATACCATCGTGTTATGGTGTATACGGAGGAGTAATGCTGAGAGAGAATCTCATTCTCCTTTAAAAAAGTCCAAGAATTTCGTGCTCAAGTATTCTCCTCCTTGATCTCATCAAAGGACATAATACTTATACCCGTATTGGTTCTCTACTTCTAACTTATATTCTGTGAATATCTCAAAAGGTTCTGACTTGTGTTTCAACAGGGACATATGTCTGAATCAAAAGAGATCATCAAAGAATTTAATGAAGTATAAAGAACCGGTCTTGGCAAGTGTAGACAGGGGACCTACATACATCAACATGTATCATCCCAAGAGTTTACTAACTCTTTCTCTGTTTCTAGTAAACGGAGCTATGGTCATCTTATCTCTGTGACATGACTGGCAAGTTTCATAAGATGTAAATTCAAACTGATTTAAATATGCATCTAAATGTAACTTCAGCCAGTGGGGTCGCATTGATATGACCTGGTCTACAATACCTAAAGAAGGATCTGTTCATTTCTGAACTCTTCCTCTTTTGTGTGTTTTCCGTATACTAAAGAACTGTAGTTTGATTTAGAACATCAATGCTTTTAGATAACGTGCCTGAACCGATCAACTTTTGATATAGGAAATGTTCAAAACATAATCCAACAATACAAAATTATATCATTTCTTTACTAATAAAGAAACTGATATGATTTTGTATATCAGGTTCGGTATCTAATAACATTCGTTCAGAATCAATGTATTTGGAATACAGGGTGACAGTGACCAACAGACTTGGCTGCAACACTTGCCCCGTTTTCTGCCTCATGAAACTAATCACCCGTTCTCAGTTCTCTACCTATCTGTAGCCCTATGTAACAGATTACATATCTGGGATCCTGATCTGGTATCAAATACCCAGGACGTAGAGGATACAGAGAAACAGTTCTTTGTAACGAATACACCCGAAGATGATGCATCAGCATGCACTCTCTTCGTTTGGGCGGCACGGGAATTCTGGTATTCCCCAATTTCCTGCTCTGTCTTATAACAATTATAAGGTGGAGCGGGACCAACGTTCCCCAGCTCAGTATAACAAGCGGGTTCGGTCAATAATCCGTATTATTATCTTGATTAAGGCGTGATATGGTCGCTACCTGGAGAGAGAGAGAAGAAAACACTCAGCGTGCGCTCTTGCAAGAATAGATTGGTTATTATTTTATCTAATCATGATGGCTCCCACTGTTTTTATCAAATCTTCCTTCAAACCCTAAAAGGAAAGACTAGCCGGGATTAATTACACACTACAAGTTCGCCAATCTTTCAGCCAGGCCAGTGTCGGTACTTTGAGGGAGGTCCCCCGTGCTTTCGCACGAACCTAATTAATGTAAACCTCGTTTTCCCAGAGGCGTAACCTCGTTAACACCTTTCTAGACACCTACTTGATCGGCTAATTGTAGTGAGTAAAACTCTCCCAGGAGTAACTCTTACTCGCAACGGGTATCGGGATCCAACTATCTCATAGAAGGTATGCAATCTCATTGCAAATTTCAACACTTGAAATTCCCGATAATATTTTGCCCCGAACGATCTATGACCTTGACAAGGTCAACAAACCATAGACCGCAAGTCAAGTTCAACTCGTCATTTCTTGATTGAATCAAACCCACCCGCACGACTCTTGACAAGGTCAACAAGGTCGCACGACTACCCTAACCCAATCTGCATCATATGCATAAGCAGATAAATACTGGTTAGCTACCGCACACTGCGCCTTGACAAGGTCAACAAACGCAGCACGAATACTAAACAGGACTTATCTGAAATGACGGAGGGCTATGACAGGTTTTTCTGAAAACCTATTGCGTAATGAACTTGATATCGTTGTAGAATCAAATGATTTTAAAATGGAGTGCTTTTGAGGCTTTTCTAGTTTTGCTAAAGGAGTCACTCCCGGTGAAGGGATCGTCGGTCCTTTCCTCGTCGAATGAGGTGCGGGATATATCATATATATCACTGTGCAAAGCAAAAACTCTTAAAAACAATCAAAAGACAAACCGAGTGTGTAGCATCTGCCAGTTATTGCTAAAGGAGTCACTCCCGGTGAAGGGATCTCGGTCCTTTCCTCATCGAATAAGGTGCAGGATATATCACATATACCGCTGTGCAAAGCAAGAACTGTAGCTACCTGTTTTATTTTTGAAATTCGATTCTACAACATCTTAGGTTTCTTTGTATTTCATCAATCACATTAATGAAGTCCCATCATTTAAGTACCTAAACATCACAGATAAATACGACGTACACTTATGCCATCCGCATTCGCCTCGATGTCCCCTCATGCACCGTTAGGTTAGGTAACTAACGGCAGAGCTAGGCAGGGCTAGCGCGGGTGTAAAACATAAGTAACGTCTATATAATATATCATATATATTATATACAGTATCCATCACAGAACATCACATGATCACATCACAGATATAGCAGCAGAAGAATCATATGAAATATTGGATATACTAGGACGTCCGTGTTTTCAATACGAGCCAGTATAAAACACGGATTCCACGGTCGTGATGAATAGCCAAACCCACACCCCTAGACCCCTACGAGAGCGGCAAGCAACCCTACCAATTCTAGAGTTAGGAGACCCGGACTCGACTCCTCGAGTTGGTCTCCTACTGGACCCTAGAACCCGGTTACTTGTGCTCCCCTCCTTGGGTCTATCCTAGTGCGGAAAAGTAAATAATATACAAAGGGTGACATCTTCCGCAACCTGGAAGTGCCCCAATAAAAGAATATTACATACAAGTTTTTACATGAATGAAAATGAAAAACACTCATCTCACAAAAAAAACCCCGGCTATTCAAACACGACGATCCAATATAACATATCCAGCAACACATAACATCACATGTCATCAACGTAAGTAAATATGCGCATCCCAATTGTCGTTGACATATAGCAACGAAACCGGCGATATCACATATTACACTTACGGTCACAGAAAAGAAAGTGTAAAACTACAACAGTTGGAATCCGCAACATCTTTAGACATCGCATGCCTAATGAAATGAATTACTTAGACATCGCATGCCTAACTATTATAAACCCCGCATTTTAGTCTCAAAATCGAAAACACTTTTCAATATCAAGTCGGGCAATTCAGCAAGATTCCCGACATCCTGATCGAATGCTCGTCGCAAACTTTAGTAGACGGCCGCACCCCCGATACCGTCGACGAAGTGCACCAAGGCGGAACACCGCTACCGCGAGCACCCGGACGGATGCTTTCGGCGACGGGGTTCTCCTACAGTCACTTAGTCGGGGCTATGGAGTGTAGCAGTCTATTAAGTTTATCCGGCGAGTATCCGCGTACGCTACGTGATTGCGACGGACTTTTGATCACATCAAAATTCCGTGGCAACCGATCAAGTGAGACTAAAGTGCTATGTTTATAACATTCATTCAGTTATCTCATAACTACTTGTGAATTCCAATTATTGTATCCCATTCCAGATAAATAGAAAATGTTAAACTTTCCGATCGAACATCCAAACACCCAAGTTTTCCCGATACAGCTCAACACATGAAACAAGTCTAAAAACATTCAGTTCGTGCCTCAGTACCAACGGTCCAGCCGTAGAAGGGTCAAGCCAACGCCTCACATGTGGCACGCCGTACTGCCCCAAACCCTAAGGTTCAAAGGGCAGTTCAAGACGGTCACATAATCGAGTTAAGGTTTGTTGTCTTCTAGAGGGACCATCGCGTTACTTGCACTACTTAGAACGTTTTTAAACCACGGAAAAATCCAACACTTGGAAATTTCCCGACAGGGGAAAAATTGGGTATTTATATCCGGTCGAACTTTTTAACATATTCTAAAATATCTGGAAAAACACATAGGCAAAATTAGATAATCCGATCGAATCACCGAGTTCCAATACAACCCCAGAACACCCAACTCCAAAGTCAAAATAAAAAATACCCAGAAAATATAGCATTTAAATATAAGAATTACTGTGAAGAAAACAATGAAAGAGGAGACCGTACGGCCGCGGAACCGCCGCACATGCAAGGCTTGTGCCGCGGTTCCGCGGTGGAATATTCGAATTAGACCCTCGTATTTCACAGTAATTCAAATTAGACCCTGCTTAATTTTCTGCATATTTTTAATATGGAAAAATCCACTTTTTCAGAAAAAGTCCAGAGAGCATGTTTAGGGTTAGGATTTCGGTTCGATCGGTTTTCTAATTCCGTCTACGCATCGCCTAAGGCTCTAGCTAGGCTCTGATACCACTGAAGGTCAGGCAGCAACCCCATCCAATGGGGTCGCCGTGGCACCAACGGGTCCCTCAGCGGCTACTTTTTACGCATGCCCCCTCGCGAGGACTACAACCCGCCGGAACACCTTCCGGTCTCGGGACACCCTGGGGGTAAGAGCCTATGCTTCGCCATACTGTCACACAGTGAGAACCCCCAATAGGTCGACATCCAATGCCTAGTAGCTCTGATACCACTGTATGGTTCCTATATGCACACTAAGGTGGTCTCACATGGCATCAACCATGTCAATTTCAAATTTTACGGTGCCGAGAAACCCTAGACTACGGATCGTTAACTAGATGTCTAGGCGAACACATGCAACTAGTTAACAAATTAACTACAAGAACGGAAATACAACCTTTGTAGATTCGGTCCTCCACCTCCATAGCTCCGCAATGAAGTCTCCTCGCTGTCCAAATGAAATCCCGGGCTCTGGCGTCGGCTTCATCGGAGAAATGGGCGGGCAAGCTCGTCGGCTTCGTGCCGAAGATGATCTACGTCGAGGCATCGCAAGATCAAGCTCCCACTTCACCAAGTCATGAAACTTGTGAAGAAAACACACTCTACTACTTGGCAAGAGGTAGAGGATGAAGAAATAGGAAGTGGGTTCACTTTAGAATTGGATTTCTCACTCATTTGCTCAAGTTGCCATTGTTGAAGCAAGCTTTCTTCAAGTGAAGAAGAAGAAGAAGCAAGAAAGAATATGATAAGTGTTTTTTAAAATGAATAATAAAAATCAATACTTATCATATGGCAACCATGATTAGGTGTAGAGAATAGATCATGGTTAATTGGAAGGGTTAGGGTTAAACATGAAGACAAAATGGTCACTAGGTCAAAGCTTCAAGAAGCTTCAAAAACAAACAAAGAAAGCCACCATTTTCTCTTCATCATTTTCTTTTGCTAAAATAAACAAAATGGATAAATAAATGAATAAATGAATAAGTAAATGAAGCAAAAGAAACCCTAACCATTGACCAACCATGGTTTAAACTATACACCAAACTATCATGTATCATCAAACATGATACAATCAAATGCACAAAAGTATATCATATATACAATGTGCTCTTCAAGTGAGAAAATCCTTTTTAAGTGAACCTATATTAGTTAATGTAAAGTGATATATCATATATATAATTATACATTAAATCATTAAATCAACACTTGATTTAACGACCCGGTCATATCGCATATAACCGACTAATATCAATAGTAACAACTTATCGAATCAACACTTGATCCGATAACCCGGCTATAACGGATATAACCGATCAATGTTACAAATCGCGAGAATGGAATACGGTATCACATACACGCATTATTCTCGGTCCCGCACATATCTCATATGCGCTCCTATTTCGTTTCGCTTGAGCCAGGAAACCTCTGTGTAGGACTCTAAAGACTCGTCAATACGCCGGCAGTAGGTGATGATCATATCAAACACCCACAAGCCGCAAGCGGTCTGCTAAACGTAACGGCCACCCGGGTATTGAGCAATCAGAAGATCGACGAGCAAGCCCGCTCACACTCCTGTGAATCCAACCAGTAACACTTACCATACAGTCCGGTCTCGTCGTCTGATATGTCGCATATCTCGCCTAGGGGTGGTAAACGTCAGACCCCAATAGCTCGATAAGTCGTGTCGATATGAGGCCTATAACAGTTCGAGAAACTACAGGTAACACTTACCAGTAAATCTCAGCAACCCTGGCCAGGGATTTCCGGTTATAGCCAATCGAACACAGCACAATATCAACCCCCTATACCGGGAGAGACGAATCCCCTCTTATCGCTCATTGCCTCCATGTGACTCGGGACTGTACCCAAAAACCACCGTTTTGCACGCCCTCTTGGACGTGGTAAGGTGGAAATCAAAGCACAGTGGGAACCACACAAGACTCTATGACGATCTCGGGTCAACAGACTACTCTGTACCAGTGTCACCAGAGAACTGCCATCTGACGTAAGGTATAATACCATCTGGGAGTTCTCGGCGAGTCCGTCCAGTGTACCCAGTCTCCACTGAGCACCCGTATATCATCTCTGATGCCAAACACCAATGGATATGGGATCATCCATCGCCCATCTGTATTGGTCGAGAAGGTATACGCTAGCCTACTCTGGTATATCGATGCCCCGTCTCGATACACCCACGACTAGGAACTTTGAAGGATGTACTTATGGACTACCATGTCCCCACTAGTATGATCCGCATCATAGTCCAGGTAGTCAAGTACACATCCTAAGGGCTTTACCAACATGTAACAGAGAGACAATCAGTGTACACGTTAAGGTAAAGAGTAACCAGATAGCATACTATCATGTCGAGCAAGAAAGTCCTCCCTATATATGTCCCAGCATCCACTACAATATGCATCCAATGTACAGTAATGGCCTCTAGGGCATACATATAACTAACATCATATATATCACTGTGCAAAGCAGAACTCTTAAAAGCAATCAAAAGACAAACCGAGTGTGTAGCATCTGCCAGTTATTGCTAAAGGAGTCACTCCCGGTGAAGGGATCTCGGTCCTTTCCTCATCGAATAAGGTGCAGGATATATCATATATACCGCTGTGCAAAGCAAGAACTGTAGCTACCTGTTTTATTTTGAAATTCGATTCTACAACATCTTAGGTTTCTTTTATTTCATTAATCACATTAATGAAGTCCTATCATTTAAGTACCTAAACATTTCAGATAAATACGACGTACACTTATGCCATCCGCATTCGCCTCGATGTCCCCTCGTGCACCGTTAGGTTAGGTAACTAACGGCAGAGCGGGGCAGGGCTAGCACGGGTGTAAAACATAAGTAACGCCTATATAATATATCATATATACTATATAAAGTATCCATCACAGAACATCACATGATCACATCACAGATATCGCAGCAGAAGAAACATATGAAATATTGGATATACTAGGACGTCCGTGTTTCTAATACGAGCCAGTATAAAACACGGATTCCACGGTCGTGATGAATAGCCAAACCCACACCCCTAGACCCCTACGAGAGCGGCAAGCAACCCTACCAATTCTAGAGTTAGGAGACCCGGACTCGACTCCTCGAGTTGGTCTCCCACTGGACTCCGGAACCCGGTTACTTGTGCTCCCCTCCTTGGGTCTATCCTAGTGCGGAAAAGTAAATAATATACAAAAGGTGACATCTTCCGCAACCTGGAAGTGCCCCAATAAAAGAATATTACATACAAGTTTTTACATGAATGAAAATGAAAAACACTCATCTCACATAAAAACCCCCGGCTATTCAAACACGACGATCCAATATAACATATCCAGCAACACATAACATCACATGTCATCAACGTAAGTAAATATGCGCATCCCAATTGTCGTTGACATATAGCAACGAAACCGGCGATATCACATATTACACTTACGGTCACAGAAAAGAAAGTGTAAAACTACAACAGTTGGAATCCGCAACCTACAAAGACATCGCATGCCTAATCAAATGAATACCGAAGACATCACATGCCTAACAATTATAAACCCCGCATTTTAGTCTCAAAATCGAAAACACTTTTCAATATCAAGTCGGGCAATTCAACAAGATTCCCGACATCCTGATCGAATGCTCGTCGCAAACTTTAGTAGGCGGCCGCACCCCCGACGCCGTCGACGAAGTGCACCAAGGTGGAACACCGCTGCCGCGAGCACCCGAACAGATGCTTTCGGCGACGGGGTTCTCCTACAGTCACTTGGTCGGGGCTATGGAGCGAGGCTGTCTATAAAGTTTACCCGGCGAGTATCCGCGTACGCTACGTGATTGCGACGGACTTTTGATCACATCAAAATTCCGTGGCAACCGATCAAGTGAGTCTAAACTGCTATGTTTATAACATTCATTCAGTTATCTCATAACTTCTTATGAATTCCAATTATTGTATCACATTCCGAATAAGATAGAAAATGTTAAACTTTCCGATCGAACAATCGAACACCCAAGTTTTCCCTAAACAGCTCAACTCATGAAACAAGTCTAAAAACATTCAGTTCGTGCCTCAGTACCAACGGTCCAGCCGTAGAAGGGTCAAGCCAACGCCTCACATCTGGCACGCCGTACTGCCCCAAACCCGAAGGTTCAAAGGGCAGTTCAAGACGGTCACATAATCGAGTTAAGGTTTGTTGTCTTCTAGAGGGTCCATCGCGTTACTTGCACTACTTAGAACGTCTTTAAACCACGGAAAAATCCAACACTTGGAAATTTCCCGACAGGGGAAAAATTGGGTATTTATATCCGGTCAAACTTTTTAACATATTCAAAAATTATCCGGAAACCACATAGACAAAGTCCGACAATCTGATTGAAACTTCGATTTCCAATACAACCCCAGAACACTCAACTCTTGAGTCAAATTAAAAATTCCCAGAAAACCAGCACTGCAAAATAGGAATTACTGTGCAGAAATCAATTGAAGAAGTGACTAGATGGCCGCGGAACCGCCGCACGAGCCATGCTCGTGCCGCGGTTCCGTCGCTCTTTAGAGGAATCGTGCGCACGTGCTTCACAGTAATTCATGAAAAAGCCTGCTGAATTTTCTGCATATTTTTAATTCTGGAAAATGCCAGTTTTGGAAAAATGTACAGAGAGCAATCTTGGGTTAGGGTTTCGGTTCGATCGGACTTCTAACTCCGTCTACGCATCGCCTAAGGCTCTAGCTAGGCTCTGATACCACTGTAGGATTCCTAGGCACGCTAATGAGGTCTCACAAGGCATCAACCATGCCAATTTCAAATTTTTCGGGTGCCGAGAAACCCTAATACGGATCGTTAACTAGATATATAGGCGAAACAATGAAACTAGTTTACAACTAAACTAAAAGAACGGAAATACAACCTTTGTAGATCCGTTTCTCCACCTCCATAGCTCCATGATGAAGTCCACTCCGCTGTCCAAATCGAACCATGACTCTAGCATCGGCTTCATCGGAGAAAAAGCGGGCTAGGTCATCGACGACGATGCCAAAGATGATCTACGTCGAGGCATCGCTAGATCAAGCTCCCACTTCACCAAGTCATGAAAACTTGTGAAGAAAACACCCTATACTACTTGGCAAGAGGTAGAGGATGAAGAAATAGGAAGTGGGTTCACTTTAGAATTGGATTTCTCACTTGTTTTCACAAGTTGCCATTGTTGTAGCAAGCTTTCTTCATGTGATGAAGAAGAAGAAGAAGGAATGAATATGATAAGTTGTTATTAAATGGAAAAGAATAATGAATACTTATCATAATCAAACCATGGTTAAGTGTAGAGAATGAATCATGGTTAAGAGGAATGGTTAGGGTTAAGCATGAGACAAAAATGGTCACTTGGTCAAAGTCTTCATGAAGCTTCAAGAAAGAAGAAAGAAAGCCACCATTTTTCTCTTTTTCTATTATTTTCCAAAACTAATAAATAAATAAATGAATGAATAAATAATCATAACCCTAACCATTCATATAACCATGGTTCAATCTTCACACATACACAAGTAAGCATGTATCATCAAACATGATACAAACATGTGCACAAAAGTATATCACATATACAACTTGCACAAATCAAGTGAGAAAATCCATTTAAAGTGAACCAATACTAGTTAATGCAAAGTAATATATCAAATATATAATTATACATTAAATCATTAAATCAACACTTGATTTAACGATCCGGTCATATCGCATATAACCGACTAGTATCCTATGTATCGACTTACCGAATCAATCCTTGATTCGATAACTAGGTTATATCGCATACAACCATTCGATACATTCATCGCGAGAATGGAATACGGTATCACATACACGCATTATTCTCGGTCCTGCACATATCTCATATGCGCCCCTATTTCGTTTCGCTTGAGCCAGGAAATCTCTGTGTAGGACTCTAAAGACTCGTCAATACGCCGGCAGCAGGTGATGATCATATCAAACACCCACAAGCCGCAAGCGGTCTGCTAAACGTAAAGGCCAGCCGGGTATTGAGCGATCAGAAGATCGACAAGCAAGCCCGCTCACACTCCTGTCAATCCAACCAGTAACACTTACCGTACAGTCCGGTCTGATCGTCTGATATGTCACATATCTCGCCTAGGGGTGGTAAACGTCAGACCCCAATAGCTCGATAAGTCGTGTCGATATGAGGTCTATAACAGTTCGAGAAACTACTGGTAACACTTACCAGTAAATCTCAGCAACCCTGGCCAGGGATTTCCGGTTATAGCCAATCGAACACAGCGCAACATCAACTCCCTATACCGGGAGAGACGAATCCCCTCCTATCGCTCATTGCCTCCATGTGATTCGGGACTGTACCCAAAAACCACCGTTTTGCACGCCCTCTTGGACGTGGTAAGAAGGAAATCAAAGCACAGTGGGAACCACACAAAACTCTATGACGATCCCGGGTCAACAGACTACTCTGTACCAGTGTCACCAGAGAACTGCCATCTGACGTAAGGTATAATACCATCTGGGAGTTCTCGGCGAGTCCGTCCAGTGTACCCAGTCTCTACTGAGCACCCGTATATCATCTCTGATGTCAAACACCAATGGATATGGGATCATCCATCGCCCATCTGTATGGGTCGAGAAGGTATACGCTAGTCTACTCTGGTATATCGATGCCCCGTCTCGATATACCCACGACTAGGGACTTTGAAGGATGTACTTATGGACTACCATGTCCCCACTAGTATGATCCGCATCATAGTCTAGGTAGTCAAGTACACATCCTAAGGGCTTTACCAACATGTAACAGAGAGACAATCAGTGTACACGTTAAGGTAAAGAGCAATCAGATAGCATACTATCATGTCGAGCAAGAAAGTCCTCCCTATATATGTCCAAGCATCCACTACATATACATCCTATGTATAGTAATGGCCTCTAGGGCATACATATAACTAACAATCTCCCACTTGCACTAGGGCCATCTGTAGCAGTGGTTGCAGTATCTCATACTCAACCATCCCATAAAAATCTCTCTCTGGGAATCGGCCTTCGTGAGTGGATCCGCCGTGTTGTCCTCTGAGTCTGCTCTCCTAACCTCGATCACCCTGGAGATCAACCATCTCCATAATGAGGTAATACTGCCTTAGAATATGTCTGGATCACTGATGGGACGGACGTTCCTTGGCATAAGCCACAACTCCATTATCACACAATAGGAGGAACTAAGTTCATCTCATGAACCAATATACACCCAAACAGCCTCTTTGGTAGCATCTTAAGTAGCGATGTATCCAGCCTTTATCGTCTAGTATGTCACGGTATCTAGCTTGGAACTCTTCCAACATACCGTCCCTCGATAGAGGGTAAAGACAATGCCTGTGACTGACATTCAGTCGTCCTTATCACCCTGGAACCTTTCCAGTGATTTTCCCCAGGATCAATTGATACTGTCTCACTACAACTAGTGAGAATCCTAACATCCATTTAGATCTATCTCATAGATCCAAAATCCAGGATTTAGGAGGTATCATTTTGATCCTATGTGGAGAATCATTGTGATAAGCGGAGATTGATCGAGCGTAGCATAGGAAACTCCTTCCCTATCAAGAGTATGTCATCCACGTACTCTACGAGGATCGTCACCATACTCCCTACTACCTTTTTGTTTATACAAGGTTCATCTACCATTTTGATGATGTCAAACTCTTTAACTACTTCATCAAAACAGACGTTCCAACTCCGCGATGCCTGCTTTATCCTATAAAGCATCTTGTACACGTTTCCGCTGCTCCCACTGTCTACGAAGCCCTCTGGCTGTGTACTTATAGACGTTCTCTTCTAAAACTTCATTTAGAAAAGCAGTCATGGCACCCAACCTCCAGATATCGTAGTCATGGTATGTAGCCATGGCAAGTAGGATCTGGATGGACTTAAGCATAGCCACTTGAAAAGGTTTCATCATTATCCACGCCTGGTCAATGACGAAAATCTTTAACAAGTCTAGCTTTGAAAGTCTCAACTTTTCCATATACACCAAGTAATCTTCTCAAGATATACTTGCTCCTGATGGGGATTTAACCCTTCAGATATAGCAACCAAAGTCCATACTTTGTTGGTGTATAAGGATTCCATCTCAGATCACTAAGCATCCAGCCATTCTTACAGAGTCCTACTCTCGATGGCCTGCTCGAAACTAGTTGGGTCATCATCTCATGATGCAATCCTCGCTCCCACTGTCATAGAGAAACCAAGGTATCTCTCAGGTGGGTGAGGAACCCTACTAGATCGGCGGAGAGGCTGAGGTTCGTTGGAAACTATTGAATCCTTTGGTTCTTTCAATGAGTGATCAGACAAAAATACGAAGTGAAATGGGCAAAGGGGACCCGGTGGCGTTGGTTTTTTTGGGGGGTATCGCCGATCCAGATCCGAGCAAATGGGTTCGTTTTGTTGTGGTGAATTCTAGTGCACTCAACAAGTCCACCGGTGCTACTTGATTTCTTCATATCAGCTCGGATTATACTCAGTAGTTTTGGAGGGAACTTGATACTTTAAATCACATCACATCTTTTAGCATTTATTGCACATCACACTCACTTGTGCTCATTTTGCACCAATTGTTGTGCCAAGGCAGCCCCCATTATGGTCTAGTGTTCATTTGTATTGTGTTTGACCAAAATTGTGTACACATTGTTGCTTGCAAAAGAACTCTTTGGATATCGATCGGTTGTCTGTTGTGTTTGCAATGTCTGCTCCCAAACGTTATATCCGTGATTTTAAGTGTGTTTCCAGTATTTTATCACGAACACCTGTAATCTATATTTACTGAGCAAACACTGGTTAAAAGTACCGATATATACCAAAATAGATAATGAATGAGCGGTATTAAAATGCAGTTTTCTGTGATGAAAAATGTACACGTGAGCGCTATATGTTTGAGTGCTTAGCACTGCTTGTTGATATAGAAACTCAATCTTAGCCCCAAATTGGCTAAGTTTGTGAAGCTTAAGCTTCTTTAAGCCCATATGCTCATATGTTTAAGTTGATCTTAATCAGAAACAAGATTTACGATCCTTGAACATATTTTTATAGTTGATCTTAGTAGCATATACGAATAATGATCCTCAACCCATATTTCTTAAGTTGATCTTAGTCTCATATAAGACTGACGATTCTTAGATCCAATGTAATACCCTAGTGCATTTATACGATATTTTATTTGGGGGGGTTTCCAGTTATTGCGACAGTTTTCTTGATTATTATTGTTTTTGGGTGCGGATAGTGCATTTGGTAACTGTAGTTAGTATCCGACCTGACCCGCATGCTTGAAACCCATTATGGTTCAAGATTACGTCATATATTTGCTAGTATAGAGGATTCGTGCACATCTAAATTCTATACACACTTATATGATATTTAGTATCTGCATATCATTTAAATAAAACAAATAATAGGCAGATAATATATATTAATATCTAGCATGGCATGTTATCACACTCCGTATCATATGTTTGCATCCATACATCGTGTTCATGTCCAGATTGTTAAAACAGACTCGTTGGGATTGCTATGTGTATTTACGTAGATCCATACTTGGGGGTATGAATTTTTATTAACCGGACATCGCATTACGGTTTTGGCTTGTACGTATATTCTCCATATTTAAAAACTAGATTTTTAGAAGAAACCAGAAAAATATTCGGAGCATTTTGATATTAACTATATAACCATATAAAATATATTACAATATTCTTATATATATTACGGTTCATATATATATATATATATATATATATATATATATATATATATATATATATATATATATAACTAAATAATTATTCCTATCCCTCTCTCTCCTCTCACAGATTCTTTCTCTCTCTCTCCTCTCGCTCACTGTCTCTCTCTCTCTATATATCTCTCTTCCTTCTCTCTCTTTACCTATATATATTAATATAACCTAATAAATCAAAATTACCTCACCTCTCTCTTCTCTATTTTCTCCTCTGCCCTCGCGAAGAATAGAACCCAACCCTAGCCGCTTCCTCACCTCGCCTTCGCCGCCAAAATCCCGTCGACAACCTCATCACTACCACCTCCTCGACCTCCTCACAACCTCCACCCCCTCCACTTCCTCCTCTATCCCCGAGAACCCACAATCCCCAAGCCCTACAACTCTAAAAACCCCGACGAACTTAAACCCCTGCAACCCAAGAACCACTTACCTCGCCGCCGATCATCTCGACCTTATCCCCGTCGTCACCTCGCCCTCGTAACCACCTCTTCTTCCACTCCTTCTTTCCACGACGAGGCCCTGCACACCCATCTCCATAACCCGACGACCGAATTTCAGAAGCCCAACCTCGCCATTACCCTCGCCGGAGACCTCGTCGTCGTCACCACTGTCACCTCCTTCTTCTCCTCATCTCTCCCTACAACTCCCGACACCACCACCACCATCCTCGCCATCCTAGACCCCCTAACAGCACCTGAGAGATCCCTCTGCCCCTCGTCGCCGATGGCAGCCCTCGTCGTCGTCAAGCCATCGCCTCGCCCTTTCTTCTATCCCCTGTCCCAGAACCCAACCAAGTAACTTCATTCTTCTTCGTCTTCTTCATCTCTTCTCTTCTTTCTTTATTTATTTCTTGCTTTCTTGATTATATCGCCGGAGTCACGCGCGTCGCCGACGATCCGGATGACCCAGTCATCGTCGTCGTCCAGCGTAGTCATCACATCACGTCATTGATCAGCCAGGTCCAGTCCTGCACGCGCGTGAGTTTGCATCGCGACGTTTATCCGACGTCGGACGTAGCATTCGTACCCCGACGTGAGATCCGATCAGGAAAGTTTAACTTGCAACATGATATGTTACTATATCGATATCCATATGAATAAAATAGTATATGTGTTTTATTATTAAGCAACTATTACCGATTTATAGTTTTACAGTATTCGTTTGTATCCGTACTGATAATAGCATATCTAGTTGCATGTCGGAACATCATGATATCATTATACTACTATATTAGTACAACATACTATCTAGTTTGCATTATACTTGGTAATGGATATATAAAGGTTATTACAGATAGATACATATGTAAGTCTACGGTAGCGCCCCGGCCGTCTGTCCGAGGCCAAAATGCGGAAACGAAAACTTTTTCTAAACTTGAAACCGGCGCTATCGCAAACTTTAATCCCGGATCGAACCATTAACCTATAAATAGCAAACTAGAGAAGGGTTAGAAAAGGTATACCGATCGATCCGTGTCCTTCGGTCTTTGGCCACCAACCCAAGCTCCTCGCGGCATCTCCGATCTCTGGTCTTCTCGTCGGAAGGGCACCACATCAATGAGTCTTTTTACGGGCTCCCACTTCGTCCGAAGCAACTCGGACACGAGGTTTGCTAGCCGACGTGTCTAAGGTGAAGTAGAGAATGTGTGTGATCACTTTGTCTCAAGCATCCATTGATTCTCAACACATGAGAGTATATGGATGGAGGTTGGAGATGATGCCATCAATGAAGGTTGTGAGCTAGAGCAAGAAGAAGAAGAAGAGCCTTTCTTTTTCTTATGTGTTGTATGATAAAAAAAGAGCGAGATGGATATAATACAAGAGCTAACCACCATCCTATGGCTGCCCTCTCTCTTTCCTCTTATCATTTCAACACTCTAATTAATCAATAATGTGACATATGCACAAAGAAAGAGACCATGAGTCACTAAGCATGCACATGCCACATTAAATGCTCTTCATGCTGACTTAAGCTCACAATTTCCATTTGTAAACATTAATCCAGATGTTTACAACAATAAAAAAAATACGGCAACATCTAAAGTAAACTCGTGACGGATCATAAGGATACCCCTCACCTGTATATACATACCTGCATCCGCATTTTGACTGAATGCGAATGCGATAAGACTAAAGTAATCCAACAAATCTAATACTAGGATCCGGCTTAAACCAAAGCCCACTAGTATGATCCGTCCGATCATGATCCGTGCACGACTGCACGTATATAATCGAACCCTGCCATAATACCATACGGCCTCTACAATGTTTCGCCTGAAACTTAAGAAACTGTCTGTGGGGGACTCTAAAGACTCGTCAATACTTTGGCTGTGGATTTAACCACTAGCACGTCAGAGGTACTAGCTGTACGTAACGGGCTACCAGGTATTGACCAAAAGGGGGGTCGCTGAGCGAACTCATCCTGGCATCCTACTGAGCCTATCAGTGATAATATCCATACAGTCCGGTCCGTTCGTCTATGAGCATCGCATGTCGGGCCTAGGGGGTTGGTAAAAGTCAGACCCCCAAAAGCGGTACAAGTCGTGTTGAAGTGTTAGTTATATGTATGCCCTAGAGGCCATTACTATACATAGGATGTATATTGTAGTGGATGCTGGGACATATATAGGGAGGACTTTCTTGCTCGACATGATAATATGCTATCTGGTTGAACTTTACCTTAACGTGTATGCTGATTGTCTCTCTGTTACATGTTGGTAAAGCCCTTAGGATCTGTACTTGACTACCTGGACTATGATGCGGATCATACTAGTGGGGACATGGTAGTCTATAAGTACATCCTTCAAAGTCCCTAGTCGAGGGTGTATCGAGACGGGGCATCGATATACCAGAGTAGACTAGCGTATACCTTCTCGACCCATACAGATGGGCGATGGATGATCCCATATCCATCGGTGTTTGACATCAGAGATGATATACGGGTGCTCAGTAGAGACTGGGTACACTGGACGGACTCGCCGAGAACTCCCAGATGGTATTATACCTCACGTCAGATGGCAGTTCTCTGGTGACACTGGTACGAAGTAGTCTGTTGACCCGAGATCGTCATAGAGTCTTGTGTGGTTCCCACTGTGCTTTGATTTCCATCTTACCACGTCCAAGAGGGCGTGCAAAACGGTGGTTTTTGGGTACAGTCCCGAGTCACATGGAGGCAATGAGCGATAGGAGGGGATTCGTCTCTCCCGGTATATGGGAGTTGATGTTGCGCTGTGTTCGATTGGCTATAACAGGAAATCCCTGGCCAGGGTTGCTGAGATTTACTGGTAAGTGTTACCAGTAGTTTCTCGAACAGTTATAGACCTCATATCGACACGACTTATCGAGCTACTGGGGTCTGACGTTTACCACCCCTAGGCGAGATATGCAACATATCAGACGATCAGACCGGACTGTACGGTAGTGTTACTGGTCGGATTCACTGGAGTGTGAGCGGGCTTGCTCGTCGATCTTCAGATCGCTCAATACCCGGGTGGCCGTTACGTTTAGCAGACCGCTTGCGGCTTGTGGATGTTTGATATGATCATCATCCGCTGCCGGCGTATTGACGAGTCTTTAGAGTCCTACACAGAGGTTTCCTGGGTCAAGCGAAACGAAATAGGAGCGCATATGAGATATGTGCGGGACCGAGAATAATGCGTGTATGTGATACCGTATTCTATTCTCGCGATAAATATATCGAAAGGTTGTATGCGATATAACCTAGTTATCGATTCAAGCGTTGATTCGATAAGCCGATATATAAGATACCAGTCGGTTATGTGCGCATGACCGGATCATTGAATCAAATGTTGATTTAACGATTTAATGCATATTAATATATATATGATATATTACTTTGCATCAACTAGTATCGGTTTACTTAAGATGGATTTTCTCACTCGGATATGCGCATTACATATGCGATATGATTTTGTGCATTTGAATGTATCATGTTTGATGATACATGTTTACTTGGTTAAGTGCAAAGATTTAAACCATGGTTAAAAGAATGGTTAGGGTTTCTTTTCCTTTATTTATCTATTTATTTATTTATTTATTTATTGATTTTTGGAAAATAAAAGGCAAGAGAAAAGGATGGTGGCTATTTTTGTTTTAAGTTGAAGTTTCATGAAGCTTTGACTTTGTCCACCATTCTTATCTCATGCTTAACCTAACCATTTGAATTAACCCTAGTTAAATCTCTACACATAACCATGGTTATATTATGATAAGAATTGATTTTTTTTTCTTATTCTTTTTAACTTATCATAATGTTTTTCTTCTTCTTCTTCATGCTTCAAGTGAAGAAGCTTGAAGTCCATCAATGGTGATTGATGCATATGAGTGAGAAATCCAATTCTAAAGTCTACCCACTTCCTATTTCTTCATCCTCTACCTCTTGCCAAGTAGTAGAGTGTGTTTCCTTCACAAGTTTCATGACTTGTTGAAGGTGGAGCTTGATTCATCGATGCTTCGACGTAGATCATCTTCGGCATGGACATCGACGACCTAGCTTGCCCATTCTCCGACGAAGTCGACTCTAGAGCCCGGATTTGATTTGGACAGCGGAGATGACCTCGTTGCGGAGCCGTGGAGGTGGATATCCGGATCTACAAAGGTTGTAATTTCCGTATCTCTTTAGTTAACTGTTAACTAGTTCTTGTTCGCCTAGATATCTAGCAAACGATCCGTACTTTAGGGTTTGTAGGCACCATAATTTTTGAAAATGCCATGGTTGATGGCTTGGGAGACCTCACTAGTGTTCCTAGGAACCCTGCAGTGGTATCAGAGCCTAGCTAGAGCCTTAGGCGATCCCCGGACGGAATTAGAAACCCGATCGAACCAAAATCCCATTGCAAAATTGCTCTCTGTACTTTTTTCAAAACTGTTGATTTTTGGCAATTAAAAATATCCAGAAAAACAAGCAGGCTTTTTTAAGAATTACTGTGAAATTTGGTACCCTAATTCCACAAAAGCGCGGCGGAAGCGCCGCACAAAGGGGGTTTTAGCGGCGGAAGGGCCGCCAATAAGAAGCCGACACGTGTCAAATTTCACAGTAACTCGTAAAATTCAATGCTCATTTTCCTGGAATATTTAAACTGAACTCAAGAGTTGAGTTGTTCTGAGTTGTTTTGGGAATCATTGTTTCGATCGGAAAGTCTAATTCTGTCCATGTGTTTTCCGGATAAATTTTAGAATATGTTAAAAAGTTCGACCGGATATAAATACCCGATTTTTCCCCTGTCGGGAAATTTCCAAGTGTTGGATTTTTCCGTAGTTTAACGACGTTCTAAGTAGTGCAAGTAACGCGATGGACCCTCTAGAAGACAACAAACCTTAACTCGATTATGTGACCGTCTTGAACTGCCCTTTGAACCTTCGGGTTTGGGGCAGTACGGCGTGCCACATGTGAGGCGTTGGCTTGACCCTTCTACGGCTGGACCGTTGGTACTGAGGCACGAACGGAATGTTGTTATACTTGTTTCATGTGTTGATCAGTATCGGGAAAACTTGGGTGTTCGATTGTTCGATCGAAAAGTTTAACATTTTCTGTTTATCTGGAATGGGATACAATAATTGGAATTCACAATAAGTTATATGATAACTGAATGAATGTTATAAACGTAGCAATTTAGTCTCACTTGATCGGTTGCCACGGAATTTTGATGTGATCAAAAGTCCGTCGCAATCACGTAGCGTACGCGGATACTCGCCGGGTAAACTTAATAGACAGCCTCACTCCATAGCCCCGACCAAGTGACTGTAGGAGAACCCCGTCGCCGAAAGCATCCGTTCGGGTGCTCGCGGTAGCGGTGTTCCGCCTTGGTGCACTTCGTCGACGGTATCGGGGGTGCGGCCGTCTACTGAAGTTTGCGACGAGCATTCGATCAGGCTGTCGGGAATCTTGTTGAATTGCCCGACTTGATATTGAAAAGTGTTTTCGATGATGGGACTAAAATGCGGGGTTTATAATTGTTAGGCATGCGATGTCTAAGAAATTCATTTGGTCAGGCATGCGATGTCTGAGGTGATTGCGGATTCCAACTGTTGTAGTTTTATACTTTCTTTTCTGTGACCGTAAGTGTAATATGTGATATCGCCGGTTTCGTTGCTATACGTCAACGACAATTGGGATGGACATATTTACTTACGTTGATGACATGTGATGTTATGTGTTGCTGGATATGTTATATTGGATCGTCGTGTTTGAATAGCCGGGGGTTTTTATGTGAGATGAGTGTTTTTCATTTTCATTCATGTAAAAACTTGTATGTAATATTCTTTTATTGGGGCGCTTCCAGGTTGCGGGAGTTGTCACCTGTTGTATATTATTTACTTTTCCGCACTAAGATAGACCCAAGGAGGAGGGCACAAGTAACCGGGTTCTGGAGTCCAGTGGGAGATCAACTCGAGGAGTCGAGTCCGGGTCTCCTAACTCTAGAATTGGTAGGGTTGCTTGCCGCTCTCGTAGGGGTCTAGGGGTGTGGGTTTGGCTATTCATAACGACCGTGGAATCCGTGTTTTATACTGGCTCGTATTGAAAACACGGACGTCCTAGTATATCCAATATTTCATATGATTCTTCTGCTGCGATATCTGTGATGAGATCATGTGATGTTTCTGTGATGGATATAGTATATAGTATATATGATATATTATATAGACGTTACTTATGTTTTACACCCGCGCTAGCCCTGCCCTGCTCTGCCGTTAGTTACCTAACCTAACGGTGCACGAGGGGACATCGAGGCGAATGCGGATGGCATAAGTGTACGTCATATCTATCTGTGATGTTTAGGTACTTAAATGATGGGACTTCATTAATGTGATTAATGAAATAAAAGAAACCTAAGATGTTGTAGAATCGAATTTCAAAATAAAACAGGTAGCTACAGTTTTTGCTTTGCACAGCGGTATATGAGATATATCCTGCACCTTATTCGATGAGGAAAGGACCGAGATCCCTTCACCGGGAGTGACTCCTTTAGCAATAACTGGCAGATGCTACACACTCGGTTTGTTTTTGATTGCTTTTAAGTGTTTTTGCTTTGCACAGCGATATATATGATATATCCCGCACCTCATTCGACGAGGAAAGGACCGACGATCCCTTCACCGGGAGTGACTCCTTTAGCAAAACTAGAAAAGCCTCAAAATCACTCCATTTTAAAATCATTTGATTCTACAACGATATCAAGTTCATTACGCAATAGGTTTTCAGAAAAACCTGTCGTAGCCCTCCGTCATTTCAGATAAGTAGTAGTTAGTATTCGTGCTGCGTTTGTTGGCCTTTGTCAAGGCGCAGTGTGCGGTAGCTAACTGGTGTTTATCTGTTTATGCATATGATGCAGATTGAGTTAGGGTAGTCGTGCGACCTTGTTGGCCTTTGTCAAGGGCCGTGCGGGTGGGTTTAATTCAATCAGGAAATGACGGGTTGAACTTGACTAGCATCCTATGGTTTGTTGGCCTTTGTCAAGGTCATAGGAGGTTAGGGGCAAAATATTATCGGGAATTTCAAGTGTTGAAATTTGCAATGAGATTGCATACCTTCTATGAGATAGTTGGATCCCGATACCCGCTGCGAGTAAGAGTTACTCCTGGGAGAGTTTTATACATTACAATTAGCCGATCAAGTAGGTGTCTAGAAAGGTGTCAACGGGGTTACGCCTCTGGGAAAACGAGGTTTACATTAATTAGGTTCGTGCGAAAGCACGGGGGACCTCCCTCAAAGTACCGACACTGGCCTGGCTGAAAGATTGGCGAACTTGTAGTGTGTAATTAATCCCGGCTAGTCTTTCCTTTTAGGGTTTGAAGGAAGATTTGATAAAAAGCAGTGGGAGCCATCCTGATTAGATAAAATAATAACCAATCTATTCTTGACAGAGCGCACGCTGAGTGTTTTCTTCTCTCTCTCTCCTGGTAGCGACCATATCACGCCTTAATCAAGATAATAATACGGATTATTGACCGAACCCGCTTGTTATACTGAGCTGGGGAACGTTGGTCCCGCTCCAACTTATAATTGTTATAAGGCAGAGCAGGAAATTGGGGAATACCAGAATTCCCGTGCCGCCCAAACGAAGAGAGTGCATGCTGATGCATCATCTTCGGGTTTGTTCATTATACAGAACTGTTTCTCTGTAACCTCTACGTCCTGGGTATGTGATACCAGATCAGGATCCCAGATATGTAATCTGTTACATAGGGCTACAGAAAGGTAGAGAACTGAGAACGGGTGATAAGTTTCATGAGGCAGAAAACGGGGCAAGAGTTGCAGCCAAGTCTGTCGGTCACTGTCATCCTGTATTACAATACATTGATTCTGAACGAATGATATTAGATACCGAACCTGATATACAAAATCATATCTGTCTCTTTATTAGTAAAGAAACGATATAATTTTGTATTGTTGGATAATGTTTTGAACATTTCCTATATCAAAAGTTGATCGGTTCAGGCACGTTATCTAAAAGCATTGATGTTCTAAATCAAACTACAGTTCTTTAGTATACAGAACATACACAAGAGGAAGAGTTCAGAAATGAACGAATCCTTCTTGAGGTATTGTAGACTAGGTCATATCAATGCGACCCGACTGGCTGAGTTACATTTAGATGCATATTTAAATCAGTTTGAATTTACATCTTGTGAAACTCGCCAGTCATGTCACAAAGATAAGATGACCACAGCTCCGTTTACTGGAAACAGAGAAAGAGTTAGTAAACTCTTGGGATGATACATGTTGATGTATGTTAGGTCCCCTGTCTACAAATGCCAGGACTGGTTCTTTGTACTTCATTACGTTCTCTGATGATCTTTCGAGTTTCAGACCTATGTTCATGTTGAAACACAAGTCCGAACCTTTTGAGATATTCACAGAATATAAGTTAGAAGTAGAGAACCAAAATACGGGTATAAGTATTATGTCCTTTGATGTGATCAAGGAGGAGAATACTTGAGCACGGAATTCCTGGATTATTCTAAAGGAGAATGAGATTCTCTCTCAGCATTACTCCTCCGAATACACCATAGCACGATGGTATATCGGGGCGGAGCAATCACACCCTATGTGATATGGTGTGCTCTATGATGAGTACTACTGAGTTACCTATTTCCTTTAGGGAGTTATGCACTTGAGAAGCTGCATACCTATTGAATAAGGTTCAAATCAAATCAGTTGCCTACCACTTCATATGTGATATGATAAGGGAAGAGCCCATCTCTTAAGTTAGTTAAGATTTAGGGTTGTCTGGCCTATGTCTAAAAGCAAAATCCGGACAAGCTCGAGGCAAGGTCTGTTATGTAGAACTGGAAAGGTTCCAGCTATACTAAATACAGCAGATGATTTGATAAAACCAAAGGATTCAGTAGAAACCAACGAACCTCAGCCTCTCCGCCGATCTAGTAGGGTTCCTCACCCACCTGAGAGATACTTCAGTTTCTCTATGACAGTGGGAGCGAGGATTGCATCATGAGATGATGACCCAACTAGTTTCGAGCAGGCCATCAGGAGTAAGACTCTGTAAGAATGGCTGGATGTTTAGCGATCTGAGATGGAATCCTTATACACCAGCAAAGTATGGACTTTAGCTGCAAGATCTGAAGGGTTAAATCCCCATCAGAAGCAAGTATATCTTGAGAAGATTACTTGGTGTAGATGGAAAAGTTGAGACTTTCAAAGCTAGACTTGTTAAAGCTTTTCGTCATCGACCAGGCATGGATCATGATGATACCTTTTCAAGTGACTATGCTTAAGTCCATCCAGATCCCACTTGCCACGGCTACATACCATGACTGCGATATCTGGTGGTTGGGTGTCTTGACTGCTTTTCTAAATGATGATTTAGAAGAGAGCGTCTATAAGTACACAGCCAGAGGGCTTCGTAGACAGTGGGAGCAGCGGAAACGTGTGCAAGATGCTTTATAAGATAAAGCAGGCATCGCGGAGTTGGAACGTCTGTTTTGATGAAGTAGTCAAAGAGTTTGACATCATCAAAATGGTAGATGAACCTTGTACAAACAAAAAGGTAGTAGGGAGTATGGTGACGATCCTCGTAGAGTACGTGGATGACATACTCTTGATAAGAAAGGAGTTTCTTATGCTACGCTCGATCAATCTCCGCTTATCACCATGATTCTCCATATAGGATCAAAGTGATACCTCCTAAATCCAGGGTTTTGGATCTATGAGATAGATCTAAATGGATGTTGGGATTCTCACTAGTTGTAGTGAGATGGTATCAATCGATCCTGGGGAGAATCACTGGAAGGGTTCCAGGGTGATAAAGACGACTGAATGTCAGTCGCAGGCATTGTCTTTACCCTCAGTAAAGGGACGGTATGTTGGAAGAGTTCCAAGCTAGATACCGTGACATACTAGACGATAAAGGCTGGATACATCGCTACTTAAGATGCTACCAAAGAGGCTGTTTGGGTGTATATTAGTTCATGAGATGAACTACGTTCCAACCATTGTGAGACAATGGAGTTGTGGCTCATGCCAAGGAACGCAGGTCCCATCAGTGATCCAGACATATTCTAAGGCAGTATCGCCTGATCATGGAGATAGTTGATCTCCAGGGTGATCGAGGTTTGGAGAGTAGACTCAGAGGACAACACAGCGGATCCACTCACAAAGGCCTGTTCCCAGAGAGAGACTTTTATGGGATGGTTGAGTATGAGATACTGCAACCACTGCTACAGATGGCCCTAGTGCAAGTGGGAGATTGTTAGTTATATGTATGCCCTAGAGGCCATTACTATACATAGGATGTATATTGTAGTGGATGCTGGGACATATATAGGGAGGACTTTCTTGCTCGACATGATAGTATGCTATCTGGTTGAACTTTACCTTAACGTGTATGCTGATTGTCTCTCTGTTACATGTTGGTAAAGCCCTTAGGATCTGTACTTGACTACCTGAACTATGATGCGGATCATACTAGTGGGGACATGGTAGTCTATAAGTACATCCTTCAAAGTCCCTAGTCGAGGGTGTATCGAGACGGGGCATCGATATACCAGAGTAGACTAGCGTATACCTTCTCGACCCATACAGATGGGCGATGGATGATCCCATATCCATCGGTGTTTGACATCAGAGATGATATACGGGTGCTCAGTAGAGACTGGGTACACTGGACGGACTCGCCGAGAACTCCCAGATGGTATTATACCTCACGTCAGATGGCAGTTCTCTGGTGACACTGGTACGAAGTAGTCTGTTGACCCGAGATCGTCATAGAGTCTTGTGTGGTTCCCACTGTGCTTTGATTTCCATCTTACCACGTCCAAGAGGGCGTGCAAAACGGTGGTTTTTGGGTACAGTCCCGAGTCACATGGAGGCAATGAGCGATAGGAGGGGATTCGTCTCTCCCGGTATATGGGAGTTGATGTTGCGCTGTGTTCGATTGGCTATAACAGGAAATCCCTGGCCAGGGTTGCTGAGATTTACTGGTAAGTGTTACCAGTAGTTTCTCGAACAGTTATAGACCTCATATCGACACGACTTATCGAGCTACCGGGGTCTGACGTTTACCACCCCTAGGCGAGATATGCAACATATCAGACGATCAGACCGGACTGTACGGTAGTGTTACTGGTCGGATTCACTGGAGTGTGAGCGGGCTTGCTCGTCGATCTTCAGATCGCTCAATACCCGGGTGGCCGTTACGTTTAGCAGACCGCTTGCGGCTTGTGGATGTTTGATATGATCATCATCCGCTGCCGGCGTATTGACGAGTCTTTAGAGTCCTACACAGAGGTTTCCTGGGTCAAGCGAAACGAAATAGGAGCGCATATGAGATATGTGCGGGACCGAGAATAATGCGTGTATGTGATACCGTATTCTATTCTCGCGATAAATATATCGAAAGGTTGTATGCGATATAACCTAGTTATCGATTCAAGCGTTGATTCGATAAGCCGATATATAAGATACCAGTCGGTTATGTGCGCATGACCGGATCATTGAATCAAATGTTGATTTAATGATTTAATGCATATTAATATATATATGATATATTACTTTGCATCAACTAGTATCGGTTTACTTAAGATGGATTTTCTCACTCGGATATGCGCATTACATATGCGATATGATTTTGTGCATTTGAATGTATCATGTTTGATGATACATGTTTACTTGGTTAAGTGCAAAGATTTAAACCATGGTTAAAAGAATGGTTAGGGTTTCTTTTCCTTTATTTATCTATTTATTTATTTATTTATTTATTGATTTTTGGAAAATAAAAGGCAAGAGAAAAGGATGGTGGCTATTTTTGTTTTAAGTTGAAGTTTCATGAAGCTTTGACTTTGTCCACCATTCTTATCTCATGCTTAACCTAACCATTTGAATTAACCCTAGTTAAATCTCTACACATAACCATGGTTATATTATGATAAGAATTGATTTTTTTTTCTTATTCTTTTTAACTTATCATAATGTTTTTCTTCTTCTTCTTCATGCTTCAAGTGAAGAAGCTTGAAGTCCATCAATGGTGATTGATGCATATGAGTGAGAAATCCAATTCTAAAGTCTACCCACTTCCTATTTCTTCATCCTCTACCTCTTGCCAAGTAGTAGAGTGTGTTTCCTTCACAAGTTTCATGACTTGTTGAAGGTGGAGCTTGATTCATCGATGCTTCGACGTAGATCATCTTCGGCATGGACATCGACGACCTAGCTTGCCCATTCTCCGACGAAGTCGACTCTAGAGCCCGGATTTGATTTGGACAGCGGAGATGACCTCGTTGCGGAGCCGTGGAGGTGGATATCCGGATCTACAAAGGTTGTAATTTCCGTATCTCTTTAGTTAACTGTTAACTAGTTCTTGTTCGCCTAGATATCTAGCAAACGATCCGTACTTTAGGGTTTGTAGGCACCATAATTTTTGAAAATGCCATGGTTGATGGCTTGGGAGACCTCACTAGTGTGCCTAGGATCCCTGCAGAAGTGTAGCCCAGAACACCCTGAGATACTACTGGAATACCTACCAGTAAATCTCCTGCCTTGGCCAAGGACTTCATGTAATGGCTCTCCTAGACACAGCGCGATCTCACCCCCAATACCGGGAGAGACAAAACCCCTGCTGATCCACTCACTGCCTCCATGTGGCTCGGGATTGTACCCAACTAAAACCTATTTGCACGACTCCTTTGAGCCGTGGTAGGGTAGTAATCAAAGCACAGTGGGAACTCACACGAGACAAATGACGATCTCAGGTCGATGAACTAACCTATACACATGTCACCAGGGAACTGCTATCTGACATCAGGTATAATACCAACTAGCATGTTCCCGACGAGTCATGTCCGGTGTACTCATAACCCAATGAGCACCTGTATACATCCTAGGTGAACCAACTGACACCAATGGCTTGTGAGACCGGCCACCGCCCCTCGTCGGGGTCTCGACTGTATATACTAGTCTACTAATGGAGTATCGATGCCCAGTCTCGAAACTTCCATGACTAGGGACCACTTTAAGGATGTGCTTATAGACCCCAGCTCCCACGTATATGATCGCCATCATACTGCTGGCCGTCAAGCAAGAATCCTATGGGCTCTATCAACGTGCAATAGTGACCTGTAATGTCACCTAAAGCATGTACACGATGATAAAGATAAACCAAATAGCATACTATTATCTTGAGTAAGGCTGTCCTACCGGTATAGGTCCTCCCTCAATCATTGCAATCACGTGCCTGTGATCCAATAATTGACACTGAGGGCACTATATCCAACAATCTCCCACTTACACTCAAGGCTAATTATTGCGATGTCGCATACTCACAGCCCGTGTGATACCGAACACCCAACTCCTTTACTAATCAGTTTCACAAAGCCCGTTTGCAAAACTATTGCATTCGAGGAATAACCTCAGTGAGTGGATCCGCCCTAATGTTTCTTTCTATGTCTCTCTTTATCTCAAGTTCGCGGAGAAAGCCATCTCCCGAAATGAGCAATACCTGTCTTAGAATATGTCTGGATATTTGATGGGACCTAGTTCATAAATGAACTCCAAATCCAAACTTCTCAGACTGTATCGTCAACTGAACTTAATCAGTATCCTGCATCATGCCCCCCTCAGTGTCCGCTTGGATCACCTGTCCAAACCACTGCCCCTCGTCAGAGGGAAAACTATAACTCTGACAGTCACTCTGTCATCCAGGTCACCTTGGAAGCCTGGAATGATAACTGTCTCCTAAAAAATGTTGTTGTTATCATATCCCTAGAACATCCACTTATGTTCTAAAACTGCTTCCGAACGTTTTCCCAGGATAGGATTAATATCAACTTATTGCATCTAGTGCAAAAACAATATCTGGTGTGGTACTTGACATCTCATGATTGACTCAATTGCCTAAGCAAGTGATCTGCCAATCATGCACATCCCTCTCCCCTTTAGTCTGTAAGACAGCTTTAGAGAGGGTGGCTCTATCACCTGCAGGTACACTACCGTGCCAGGAGTCGTCCATTCTAAAACACCTTTAGAATGCTGTCTAAGTACCCAGATTGGGAAAGTACCCAAATCTAGATCTAAAACCATAGATCTAGTAATCAGAATATCTGATATAATATCCATATCCTATGTGGAGAAAACTACTGTGTGACAACCAAAGTATAACCGATCGTAGTATAGGAATATCACTTCCTACTCTGTGTATGTCATCTAAATACCAGGACATCACACCCTACTACTTTCTTAACAGATCCATCCCCTATTCTGATGAAGTCAAACCTATGACTGTCACATCAAAAATAGATGATCTATCTCCTCTATATCTGCTTTAGTCCATAAATAGACATAAGCTACTTGTCCACTATACTTCCGCTGCTCCTTCTGACTACGACAACCTTCTGGCAGAGTCATATACACGTACACTTCTAGAGCTAGTTTAGAACAACGCTATACTCATCCTCCTGCCGGGTCTCATAGCCTGGAACAACAGTAGTGTCAAGTCTGGGTAAACAAGAACCTCCCTGTCACCGTCTTTGAGGCTACCGGAGTACCTCTCGGGTGCTTGAGGTTACCCACCATATCTGCGGAGTGGCTAATGGAATGTCGATTGAATCTTTAGGTCCTATTAAATTTTTAGTAATCGTTTGCGGTTCTGGAATCACTTCCAGTTCTACCATACTCCCACTACTGTTTTCTGAAAAAATCCATTTTTATTAAAACTATGGCGAGTCAAGAACAATATCACCATTGATCTTCCAGATGGTAGATAGTCTACCCTCATCATAGCTCGGGTCAACCCACAAATAGCCATTACAGAAATGTGCCTTGAGTTATCCAGAGTCTGATTTTAAGCATAAGCCGGACAACTCCCCGTATCTTAACATTGTTAAGATATGAACTATTCTATATCCAATATAGAAACAGAGGCACTGATTTAATTAGAACCAAATTCAAATCATGCAGCTGTCTCCAGTGCATGTCAACTAAATGGAGAGAGGCCGATCAGCACTACTCAACTTAGGAGTGCTTCTAATTATGAGTAACCTGGAAGAGAAGCAAATTCTCTTAATCATTACTATTAACTGAATACCATACACAAGTATCTACATTTTCGATCACCTTGAAGAATCCTGATACTTGCAACGCCTGGTTCTCTTCTTTATTCTTATACCTATAACTTCTCAAAACTTGGATCTTGTATTTCTACGAAACACATGTCTAAGAACTAGAGAAGTCATAAGTAAACAGAATATAGTACGAGTACCAACCCCTCTGTCCTAATGGACACTGGACAACATACAATACTCTGTATAAGTCCCCTGAGTCTAATAACTCATTCCCCGTGTGTCGTAGGTTGAAAACTGTACTTATGGTTAAGAAGAATTACACCGCTGTTTAATGCTCCTTACCTAACCATCCACTGATATAGGTAAATGTCATGGACATAATTTCAAAAAGTTATATCTCACTTTATAAAAATAAACGTACAGATATATCAATTTGAAATTGGTGCATAACAACGGATATTCAAAACCAAATATTTGCCGTCTGGCAAACAACCCAGGCGATTTCCTCAAATATCACCAATTACAACGAATCCCGATATAATGAGGATGATCACCCAATTCCCAATAACTTACTCCCACTCATCATCTGTAAAACCATACAGATGTGAGAATCAAACCTGGTAAATACATACCCTGGAGCAAGGGCTAATTGGGAAATCAGTTTTCTTTTAACAATACACAGTGAAACTGAAACATATAAATGTTTTGAAGTGGTATCCGGGTATTCCTAGTAATGCCTCTTCCATTATCAGATTCACAACTGTAACCGTATATTTCTTTGCCATCTCTCCAAATCCCTTTATATGTCTTTAGTCATTACCTTCTGTACACCACCTTTAGGCCAAATGGTTTTCTTCCTTCCTTACCGTTCGGCACCAGCCTATGGTTTGAAGAAGACTATCCAATAAGCATAATGGATGTACTCCCTTAATCCTAGGAGCACTTGCAACGCGAGAGAAGGTAAAGATAAAAGACAACTGAATAAACCTTATTCCTATTTCTCCTGAACCAGAATCCATCCCCGAACTGGAACAAGTCCCTTCGAGTTCGTATATAACCATACGATGGAGTATCCAATAAACTGTGGATCTTCGTAGTGATACGGAGTGTTCTGGAGAAATATAAAGGTGATGTAAGATTGGCGAAGAAATACTTGGTTTGGTCGTGAATAGCAGTCGCAATTTACTTTGCCCTCTTACTAATCCCTTTATTTGTCTTTACTTAATACCTTCTGTACACCTTTTAGGCTAAATGGTTTTCTTCATGCCCTACCTTTCGGCACCTGCCTATGGTTTGGATGAAGACTATCCAATTAGCGTAATAGGTGTACCGTCCTAATCCAAGGAGCACTCGCAACCTGAGAGAAGGTAAAAGGAAAAGACAACTGAATAGTCCTATTCATTTTCTCCAGAACCGGAAACCATCCTCGAATCTGGAACAAGTTCCTTCGAGTTCGTATATAACCATACGATGGCCTTATCCAATGGAAGTGGATGTTCGTAGTAATACGGGGTGTTCTGGAGAAAAGGGTAAAAGTAGGAGTGGCAATGAGCTATGCAACTCAGACAATCCAAAAGCCAGTGTTTTAAGAAGGTTCGGTTAACTTGGTCACTGAGTCATAGTCAAGGGTCGGGTCATGGTCGCTGCCAAAGAGAGAGAGAAAAGAAACACTCAGCTTGCACTCTAACCTAGATCAGAATGGTTATCAATTTATCTAATCAGGAAACCTCCCACTGTATCGTCAAATTCTCCTCCAAACCTGAAAGAAGAATTAGTCGGGATCACCCGAGGAGTAAACCAACTCATCAGCGGGAATCGAGATCCAACTATCATCGTATGATAACATGATGGAATCCACTCACGTTATCACACTCCAGAAGGTATGCGCATATCTGGCAAGTTTCAGTTTCTTTAGAAACTCCCGATGTGATTTTTACCCCATGCTCTTATGACCTTGACTTTGGCCAACAAATCATAAGCCACATGTCAAGTTCTACCCATCATTATCCAGGTTAATTTGAACCCACCCGTACCTACCCTTGACTTTGGCCAACAAATTAGTACGACTGTCCCAAACCAACGCATCTATCTATGCAACAGAAAAGTAACAAATAGCTACCATACACTATGCCTTGACTTTGGCCAACAAACATAGCATGAATACTAAGTACTACCCGTCTGAAATGACGAAGGGCTACGAATGGTTTTTGGCGAAAAAACTTTAATGTAATAAACTTGATATCGTTGAAGGAACCGGATAGATTTTTATAAAAATATAGTGGCGAAAACCTTTGCTAAAGAAGCCACTCCCGGTGAAGGGATCTTGGCTCTTTCCCCGTAAAATGATGTGCGGGATATTCCAACTGAATACCACGATACAAAGCAAAAAGTAATCGACTATGGTGAGTTATTACCCTGACGCAAACTTCTGTCCAAGGGGTCACTCCCGGTGAAGGGATCTCGGCCCTTGCCTCGTCGACTGAGGTGCTGGATATTCATAACTGAATACCACTGTGCAAAACAAAAGAGAACGTCCTTGTAATAACAGCCTTTTGAAAAATGTTCCAACAATATCAGAATAGGTTTGTTCCGAATCAATGCAGTCCCATCAATTAATCACACCACAAAAAAACGAAAATATGATGTACATATATGCCATCCGCATTCGCCACTGGGTCCCGTCATCACCCATTAGGTTACTTAACTAACGACAGAGCGGGGACTGGACTAGCGCGGGTGTAAAACATATACAACATCTACTAGTATATATATCAATATATAATAATCGCTCAAGGCATGATAAATGCAACATCACAGAAATGTAATAAGCATCACAGAACAATACAGATAATCTGGGATCCCCGGGTTTCATAGAGCCGTTACTGAAACCCGACATTCCCCTGGTCATGTGGATAGCCTGTGCAATGAAATCCTAGACCCCTACGGGCGCGGCAAGTTACCCGCCAAAACCTGAAGCGAGGCAGTCCCCTACAGCAAAGTGAATGGACCACCCAGCACTTCACGGAATCCGGTAACTTGAGCACCACTCCTTGGGTCAACCTGTACCCCCTACGAGTGCGGCGAATAGCCCGCCAATTCTAGAGTGAAGCCCCCTCCGTCTCAAAGCCATGGGATGCGGGCCCGTTGCCCTCTAGAACCCGGCTATCCGTGCACCCCACCTTGGGGTAATCCTAGTACAGACAGTAAAAATATATACAACGGGTATATCGACCTCAGCCCGGTCGTGCCCCAAAAGAATAATATACAAACAGGCAGTGACGGCAGTCCACATGTCGGACGCTCGCCCCGCAATATCAAATGTACAAATATAACAAAACTGTACTAACATTGCACCAAGCTATCCACCACGACAATCCGCAACATCACAGCACAACACAGAACATCAACGTGAATGTCACGTTCGTAAATCCGTCTAAAAGAGCTATAGCGATTAGACAAGATTTACCGATCAAATGACACGGTCACAGATATAATGTAAGTACTGTAAACTAACATATTTAAATTTTCGATCGACAAAATTTCCCGAAGTGGGCCCCAAGTACAACTGCAGCACTCAAAATAATCTGGGCCAAAAATAAAAATTCCAGAAACCCCAATTCCAAGATAAAAACCACTATAAAAAATTTGGTGCAGAGAAGCCACAAAATGGCAGTGGAACCGCGGCCAAAACATGGTTATGGCCGCGGTTCCGCGGTGGTACTGTAGCATCATGCTACCAAATTTTTACAGATTTCTTAAAAAAGCCTGTCTGTTTTTCTGCAACACTCAAAATAATTTTTCGACCACAAAAAAAATTCGACAGAAACTTCATTTTTGAAATTGCGGTTTCGGAAATTTTGTTCGATCGATATTTTAAATACGTTAGAACAAGCTAGTAAAGGTTAATGGCGTGGCTCTGATACCATGTAACTCTACGGTAGCGTCCCGGCCGTCTGTCCGAGGCCAAAATGCGGAAACGAAAACTTTTTCTAAACTTGAAACCGACGCTATCGCAGACTTTAATCCCGGATCGAACCATTAACCTATAACTAGCAAACTAGAGAAGGGTTAGAAAAGGTATACCGATCGATCCGTGTTCTTCGGTCTTTGGCCACCAACCCAAGCTCCTCGCGGCATCTCCGATCTCTGGTCTTCTCGTCGGAAGGGCACCACATCAATAAGTCTTTCTACGGTTTCCCGCTTCGTCCGAAGCAACTCGGACACGAAGTTTGCTAGCCGACGTGTCCAAGGTGAAGTAGAGAATGTGTGTGATCACTTTGTCTCAAGCATCCATTGATTCTCAACACATGAGAGTGTATGGATGGAGGTTGGAGATGATGCCATCAATGGAGGTTGTGAGCTAGAGCAAGAAGAAGAAGAAGAAGAGCCTTTCTTTTTCTTATGTGTTGTATGATAAAAAGAGAGTGAGATGGATATAATACAAGAGCTAACCACCATCCTATGGTTGCCCTCTCTCTTTCCTCTTATCATTTAAACACTCTAATCAATCAATAATGTGACATATGCACAAAGAAAGAGACCATGAGTCACTCAGCATGCACATGCCACATTAAATGCTCTTCATGCTGACTTAAGCTCACAATTTCCATTTGTAAACATTAATCCAAATGTTTACAACAATAAAAAAGATACGGCAACATCTAAAGTAAACTCGTGACGGATCACAAGTGTTAGTTATATGTATGCCCTAGAGGCCATTACTGTACATAGGATGTATATTGTAGTGGATGCTGGGACATATATAGGGAGGACTTTCTTGCTCGACATGATAGTATGCTATCTGGTTACTCTTTACCTTAACGTGTATGCTGATTGTCTCTCTGTTACATGTTGGTAAAGCCCTTAGGATCTGTACTTGACTACCTGGACTGTGGTGCGGATCATACTAGTGGGGACATGGTAGTCTATAAGTACATCCTTCAAAGTCCCTAGTCGAGGGTGTATCGAGACGGGGCATCGATACACCAGAGTAGACTAGCGTATACCTTCTCGACCCATACAGTTGGGCGATGGATGATCCCATATCCATTGGTGTTTGACATCGGAGATGATATACGGGTGCTCAGTAGAGACTGGGTACACTGGACGGACTCGCCGAGAACTCCCAGATGGTATTATACCTCACGTCAGATGGCAGTTCTCTGGTGACACTGGTACAGAGTAGTCTGTTGACCCAAGATCGTCATAGAGTCTTGTGTGGTTCCCACTGTGCTTTGATTTCCATCTTACCACGTCCAAGAGGGCGTGCAAAACGGTGGTTTTTGGGTACAGTCCCGAGTCACATGGAGGCAATGAGCGATAGGAGGGGATTCGTCTCTCCCGGTATATGGGGGTTGATGTTGCGCTGTGTTCGATTGGCTATAACAGGAAATCCCTGGCCAGGGTTGCTGAGATTTACTGGTAAGTGTTACCAGTAGTTTCTCAAACAGTTATAGACCTCATATCGACACGACTTATTGAGTTATTGGGGTCTGACGTTTACCACCCCTAGGCGAGATATGCGACATATCAGACGATCAGACCGGACTGTACGGTAGTGTTACTGGTCGGATTCACTGGAGTGTGAGCGGGCTTGCTCGTCGATCTTCAGATCGCTCAATACCCGGGTGGCCGTTACGTTTAGCAGACCGCTTGCGGCTTGTGGATGTTTGATATGATCATCATCCGCTGCCGGCGTATTGACGAGTCTTTAGAGTCCTACACAGAGGTTTCCTGGGTCAAGCGAAACGAAATAGGAGCGCATATGAGATATGTGCGGGACCGAGAATAATGCGTGTATGTGATACCGTATTCTATTCTCGCGATAAATATATCGAAAGGTTGTATGCGATATAACCTAGTTATCGATTCAAGCGTTGATTCGATAAGCCGATATATTAGATACCAGTCGGTTATGTGCGCATGACCGGATCATTGAATCAAATGTTGATTTAATGATTTAATGCATATTTATATATTTGATATATTGCTTTGCATCAACTAGTATCGGTTTACTTAAGATGGATTTTCTCGCTCGGGTGTGCACATTACATATGCGATATGATTTTGTGCACTTGATTGTATCATGTTTGATGATACAAGTTTACTTGGTTAAGTGCAAAGAATAAACCATGGTTAAAAGAATGGTTAGGGTTTTATTTTCCATTACTTATTTATTCATTTATTTATTTGTTTATTCACTTTGGAAAATAAAAAGAAAAGAGAAAAGAATGGTTGCTAGATTTGGACTTTAGTTGAAGCTTCATGAAGCTTTGTTCAAGTCAACCATCCTTATCTCATCCTTAACCCTAACCATTCCCACTAACCATGATTCATTCTCTACACTTAACTCTAGTTAGAATTATGATAAGAATTTCATTTTCTTTTCATTTTCTTTTAACTTATCATAATATCTTTCTTCTTCTTCTTCATGCTTCAAGTGAAGAAGCTTAAAGTCCATCAATGGTGATTGTTGGAAATGAGTGAGAAATCCAATTCTAAAGTCTACCCACTTCCTATTTCTTCATCCTCTACCTCTTGCCAAGTAGTAGAGTGTGTTTCCTTCACAAGTTTCATGACTTGGTGAAGGTGGAGCTTGATTCATCGATGCTTCGACGTAGATCATCTTCGGCATGGACATCGACGACCTAGCTTGCCCATTCTCCGACGAAGCCGATCCTAGAGCCCAGATTCGATTTGGACAGCGGAGAGGACCTCGTTGCGGAGCTATGGAGGTGGAGCACCGGATCTACAAAGGTTGTATTTCCGTATTTTATATAGTTAACTGTTAACTATTTCTTGTTCGCCTAGAAATCTAGTATACGATCCGTTGTTTAGGGTTTGTAGGCACCATAATTTTTGAAATTGCCATGGTTGATGGCTTGGGAGACCTCACTAGAGTGTCTAGGAACCCTGCAGTGGTATCAGAGCCTGGCTAGAGCCTTAGGCGAAGTCCAGACGGAAATTGAAGTCCGAACGAACCCGAAACCCCGCATCGATATTGCTCTCTGTACAATTTTTAAAAACAGGGATTTTTCCACATTAAAAATGTTCATAAATATCAGCAGGAAATTATAAGAAATATTGTAAAATTCGGATGCCTAATTCCTACAGTACGCCGCGCTTCCGCGGCACAAGCCTGGCTTGTGCGGCGCAAGCGCGGCCATTTTGTCGTTTATGGCATCCCATTTTATACAGTAATTCTTAATGTTCTGTGCTGGTGTTTCTGGGAATTTTTAATAATTTTTCCAGAGTTGAATTTTTCTGAGTCGATTTGGGGATTCGGTGTTTCGATCGGGGTATCAAATTTTGTCTGTGTGGCTTTCCGGATAAATTTTAGGATATGTTAAAAAGTTCGACCGGATATAAATACCCAACTTTTCCCCTGTCGGGAAATTTCCAAGTGTTGGATTTTTCCACAGTTTGACGACATTCTAAGTAGTGCAAGTAACGCGATGGTCCCTCTAGAAGACACAAACCTTAACTCGATTATGTGACCGTCTTGAACTGCCCTTTGAACCTTCGGGTTTGGGGCAGTACGGCGTGCCACATGTGAGGCGTTGGCTTGACCCTTCTACGGCTGGATCGTTGGTACTGAGGCACGAACGGAATGTTGTTAGACTTGTTTCATGTGTTGATCTGTTTCGGGAAAACTTGGGTGTTCGATTGTTCGATCGGAAAATTTAACATTTTCTATTTATCTGGAATGGGATACAATAATTGGAATTCACAATAGTTATGTGATAACTGAATGAATGTTATAAACGTAGCAATTTAGTCTCACTTGATCGGTTGCCACGGAATTTTGATGTGATCAAAAGTCCGTCGCAATCACGTAGCGTACGCGGATACTCGCCGGGTAAACTTAATAGACAGCCTCACTCCATAGCCCCGACCAAGTGACTGTAGGAGAACCCCGTCGCTGAAAGCATCCGTTCGGGTGCTCGCGGTAGCGGTGTTCCGCCTTGGTGCACTTCGTCGACGGTATCGGGGGTGCGGCCGTCTACTGAAGTTTGCGACGAGTATTCGATCAGAATGTCGGGAATCTTGTTGAATTGCCCGACTCGATATTGAAAAGTGTTTTCGATAATGAGACTAAAATGCGGGGTTTATAATTGTTAGGCATGCGATGTCTAAGTAATTCATTTGGTCAGGCATGCGATGTCTGAGGTGGTTGCGGATTCCAACTGTTGTAGTTTTACACTTTCTTTTCTGTGACCGTAAGTGTAATATGTGATATCGCCGGTTTCGTTGCTATATGTCAACGACAATTGGGATGGACATATTTACTTACGTTGATGACATGTGATGTTATGTGTTGCTGGATATGTTATATTGGATCGTCGTATTTGAATAGCCGGGGGTTTTTTATGTGAGATGAGTGTTTTTCATTTTCATTCATGTAAAAACTTGTATGTAATATTCTTTTATTGGGGCGCTTCCAGGTTGCGGAAGTAGTCACCGTTTGTATATTATTTACTTTTCCGCACTAGGATAGACCCAAGGAGGAGGGCACAAGTAACCGGGTTCTGGAGTCCAGTGGGAGACCAACTCGAGGAGTCGGGTCCGGGCCTCCTAACTCCAGAATTGGTAGGGTTGCTTGCCGCTCTCGTAGGGGTCTAGGGGTGTGGGTTTGGCTATTCATCACGACCGTGGAATCCGTGTTTTATACTGGCTCGTATTGAAAACACGGACGTCCTAGTATATCCAATATTTCATATATTTCTTCTGCTGCGATATCTGTGATGAGATCATGTGATGTTTCTGTGATGGATATAGTATATAGTATATATGATATATTATATAGACGTTACTTATGTTTTACACCCGCGCTAGCCCTGCCCTGCTCTGTCGTTAGTTACCTAACCTAACGATGCACGAGGGGACATCGAGGCGAATGCGGATGGCATAAGTGTACGTCATATCTATCTGTGATGTTTAGGTACTTAAATGATGGGATTTCATTAATGTGATTAATGAAAATAAAAGAAACCTAAGATGTTGTAGAATCGAATTTTAAAATAAAACAGGTAGCTACAGTTCTTGCTTTGCACAGCGGTATATGTGATATATCCTGCACCTTATTCGATGAGGAAAGGACCGAGATCCCTTCACCGGGAGTGATTCCTTTAGCAACAACTGGCAGATGCTACACACTCGGTTTGTGTTTTGATTGCTTTTAAGAGTTCTGCTTTGCACAGCGATATATATGATATATCCCGCACTTCATTCGACGAGGAAAGGACCGACGATCCCTTCACCGGGAGTGACTCCTTTAGCAAAACTAGAAAAGCCTCAAAAACACTCCATTTCAAAATTCATTCGATCCTACAACGATATCAAGTTCATTACGCAATAGGTTTTCAGAAAAACCTGTCGTAGCCCTCCGTCATTTCAGATACGTACTAGTTAGTATTCGTGCTGCGGTTGTTTGGCCTCCGTCAAGGCGTAGTGTACGGTAGCTAACTAGTGCTTATCTGCTAGCATATGATGCGATTGGATTAGGGTATTCGTACGGCGTTGTTTGGCCTCCGTCAAGGGTCGTGCGGGTGGGTTTAATTCAATCAGGAAATGACGGGTTGAACTTGACTAGCGGACTATGGGTTGTTTGGCCTCCGTCAAGGTCATAGCGAGCTAGGGGCAAAACATTATCGGGAATTTCAAGTGTTGAAATTTGCAATGAGATTGCATACCTTCTATGAGATAGTTGGATCCCGATACCCGCTGCGAGTAAGTGTTACTCCTGGGAGAGTTTTATACATTACAATTAGCCGATCAAGTAGGTGTCTAGAAAGGTGTCAACGGGGTTACGCCTCTGGGAAAACGAGGTTTACATTAATTAGGTTCGTGCGAAAGCACGGGGGACCTCCCTCAAAGTACCGACACTGGCCTGGCTGAAAGATTGGCGAACTTGTAGTGTGTAATTAATCCCGGCTAGTCTTTCCTTTTAGGGTATGAAGGAAGATTTGATAAAAAGCAGTGGGAGCCATCCTGATTAGATAAAATAAAAACCAATCTATTCTTGACAGAGCGCACGCTGAGTGTTTTCTTCTCTCTCTCTCCTGGTAGCGACCATATCACGCCTTAATCAAGATAATAATACGGAATATTGACCGAACCCGCTTGTTATACTGAGCTGGGGAACGTTGGTCCCACTCCAACTTATAATTGTTATAAGACAGAGCAGGAAATTGGGGATTACCAGATTCCCGTGCCGCCCAAACGAAGAGAGTGCATGCTGATGCATCATCTTCGGGTTTGTTCATTATACAGAACTGTTTCTCAGTATCCTTTACGTCCTGGGTATATGATACCGGATCAGGATCCCACATATGTAATCTGTTACATAGGGCTACAGATAGGTAAAGAACTGAGAACGGGTGATAAGTTTCATGAGGCAGAAAACGGGGCAAGTGTTGCAGCCAAGTCTGTCGGTCACTGTCACCCTGTATTACGATACATTGATTCTGAACGAATGTTATTAGATACCGAACCTGATATACAAAATCATATCAGTTTCTTTATTGGTAAAGAAATGGTAAAATTTTGTATTGTTGGATAATGTTTTGAATATTTCCTATATCAAAAGTTGATCGGTTCAGGCACGTTATCTAAAAGCATTAATGTTCTAAATCAAACTACAGTTCTAAGTATACAGAACACACACAAGAGAAAGAGTTCAGAAATGAACGAATTCTTCTTGAGGTATTGTAGACTAGGTCAGATCAATGCGACCCGACTAGCTAGAGTTACATATAGATGCATATTTAAATCAGTTTGAATTTACATCTTGTGAAACTCGCCAGTCATGTCACAAAGATAAGATGACCACAGCTCCGTTTATTGGAAACAGAGAAAGAGTTAGTGAACTCTTGGGATGATACATGTTGATGTATAAAGGTCCCCAGTCTACACATGCCAAGATCGGTTCTTTGTACTTCATTATGCTCTCTGATGATCTCTTTAGATTCAGACCTATGTTCATGTTGAAACAAAAGTCCGAACCTTTTGAGATATTCACAGAATATAAGTTAGAAGTAGAGAACCAAAATACGGGTAAAAGTATTATGTCCTATGATGAGATCAAGGAGGAGAATACTTGAGCACGGAAATCCTAGACTATTCTAAAGGAGAATGAGATTCTCTCTCAGCATTACTCCTCCGTATACACCATAGCACGATGGTATATCGGGGCGGAGCAATCACACCCTATATGATATGGTGTGCTCTATGATGAGTAATACTGAGTTACCTTTTTACTTTTGGGAGTTATGCACTTGAGAAGCTGCATACCTACTGAATAGGGTTCAAATCAAATCAATGCCTACCACTTCATATGTGATATGGAAAGGGAAGAGCCCATGTCTTAAGTTAGTTAAGATTTGGGGTTGTCCGGCCTATGTCTAAAAGCAAAATCCGGACAAACTCGAGGCAAGGTTAGTTATGTAGAACTGGAAAGGTTCCAGCTATGCAAACTACAGATGATGATTTGATAGAACCAAAGGATTCAGTAGATTCCAACGAACCTCAGCCTCTCCGCCGATCTAGTAGGGTTCCTCACCCACCTGAGAGATACTTCTGTTTCTCTATGACAGTGGGAGCGAGGATTGCATCATGAGATGATGACCCAACTAGCTTCGAGCTGGCCATCAGGAGTAAGACTCTGTAAGAATGGCTGGATGTTTATCGATCTGAGATGGAATCCTTATACACCGACAAAGTATGGACTTTAGTTGCTATATCTGAAGGGTTAAATCCCCATCAGGAGCAAGTATATCTTGAGAAGATTACTTGGTGTACATGGAAAAGTTGAGACTTTCAAAGCTAGACTTGTTAAAGGTTTTCGTCATCGACCAGGCGTGGATAATGATGAAACCTTTTCCAGTAGCTATGCTTAAGTCCATCCAGATCCTACTTGCCACGGCTACATACCATGACTACGATATCTAGTGGTTGGGTGTCTTGACTGCTTTTCTAAATGATGATTTGGAAGAGAGCGTCTATAAGTACACAGCCAGAGGGCTTCGTAGACAGTGGGAGCAGCGGAAACGTGTGCAAGATGTTTTATATGATAAAGCAGGCATCGCGGAGTTGGAACATCTGTTTTGATGAATTAGTCAAATAGTTTGACATCATCAAAATGGTAGATGAACCTTGTATAAACGAAAAGGTAGTAGGGAGTATGGTGACAATCCTCGTAGAGTACGTGGATGATATACTCTTGATGGGGAAGGAGTTTCCTATGCTACGCTCGATCAATCTCCGGTTATCACTAGGTTTCTCCATATAGGAACAATGAGATACCTACTAAATCCTGGATTTTGGATCTATGAGATAGATTTAAATGGATGTTAGGATTCTCACTAGTTGTAGTGAGATGGTATCAATCGATCCTGGGGAGAATCACTGGAAGGGTTCCAGGGTGATAAAGACGACTGAATGTCAGTCGCAGGCATTGTCTTTACCCTCAGTAAAGGGACGGTATGTTGGAAGAGTTTCAATCTAGATACCGTGACATACTAGACGATAAAGGCAGGATACATCGCTACTTAAGATGCTACCAAAGAGGCTGTTTGGTTGTATATAGGTTCATGAGATGAACTATGTTCCTCCCATTGTGTGACAATGGAGTTGTGGCTTATGCCAAGGAACGCCGGTCCCATCAGTGATCCAGACTTATTCTAAGGCAGCATCGCCTGATCATGGAGATGGTTGATCTTCAGGGTGATCGAGGTTGGGAGAGTAGACTCAGAGGACAACACAGCGGATCCACTCACAAAGGCCTGTTCCCAGAGAGAGACTTTCATGGGATGGTTGAGTATGAGATACTGCAACCACTGCTACAGATGGCCCTAGTGCAAGTGGGAGATTGTTAGTTATATGTATGCCCTAGAGGCCATTACTGTACATAGGATGTATATTGTAGTGGATGCTGGGACATATATAGGGAGGACTTTCTTGCTCGACATGATAGTATGCTATCTGGTTACTCTTTACCTTAACGTGTATGCTGATTGTCTCTCTGTTACATGTTGGTAAAGCCCTTAGGATCTGTACTTGACTATCTGGACTGTGATGCGGATCATACTAGTGGGGACATGGTAGTCTATAAGTACATCCTTCAAAGTCCCTAGTCGAGGGTGTATCGAGACGGGGCATCGATACACCAGAGTAGACTAGCGTATACCTTCTCGACCCATACAGTTGGGCGATGGATGATCCCATATCCATTGGTGTTTGACATCGGAGATGATATACGGGTGCTCAGTAGAGACTGGGTACACTGGACGGACTCGCCGAGAACTCCCAGATGGTATTATACCTCACGTCAGATGGCAGTTCTCTGGTGACACTGGTACAGAGTAGTCTGTTGACCCAAGATCGTCATAGAGTCTTGTGTGGTTCCCACTGTGCTTTGATTTCCATCTTACCACGTCCAAGAGGGCGTGCAAAACGGTGGTTTTTGGGTACAGTCCCGAGTCACATGGAGGCAATGAGCGATAGGAGGGGATTCGTCTCTCCCGGTATATGGGGGTTGATGTTGCGCTGTGTTCGATTGGCTATAACAGGAAATCCCTGGCCAGGGTTGCTGAGATTTACTGGTAAGTGTTACCAGTAGTTTCTCAAACAGTTATAGACCTCATATCGACACGACTTATTGAGTTATTGGGGTCTGACGTTTACCACCCATAGGCGAGATATGCGACATATCAGACGATCAGACCGGACTGTACGGTAGTGTTACTGGTCGGATTCACTGGAGTGTGAGCGGGCTTGCTCGTCGATCTTCAGATCGCTCAATACCCGGGTGGCCGTTACGTTTAGCAGACCGCTTGCGGCTTGTGGATGTTTGATATGATCATCATCCGCTGCCGGCGTATTGACGAGTCTTTAGAGTCCTACACAGAGGTTTCCTGGGTCAAGCGAAACGAAATAGGAGCGCATATGAGATATGTGCGGGACCGAGAATAATGCGTGTATGTGATACCGTATTCTATTCTCGCGATAAATATATCGAAAGGTTGTATGCGATATAACCTAGTTATCGATTCAAGCGTTGATTCGATAAGCCGATATATTAGATACCAGTCGGTTATGTGCGCATGACCGGATCATTGAATCAAATGTTGATTTAATGATTTAATGCATATTTATATATTTGATATATTGCTTTGCATCAACTAGTATCGGTTTACTTAAGATGGATTTTCTCGCTCGGGTGTGCACATTACATATGCGATATGATTTTGTGCACTTGATTGTATCATGTTTGATGATACAAGTTTACTTGGTTAAGTGCAAAGAATAAACCATGGTTAAAAGAATGGTTAGGGTTTTATTTTCCATTACTTATTTATTCATTTATTTATTTGTTTATTCACTTTGGAAAATAAAAAGAAAAGAGAAAAGAATGGTTGCTAGATTTGGACTTTAGTTGAAGCTTCATGAAGCTTTGTTCAAGTCAACCATCCTTATCTCATCCTTAACCCTAACCATTCCCACTAACCATGATTCATTCTCTACACTTAACTCTAGTTAGAATTATGATAAGAATTTCATTTTCTTTTCATTTTCTTTTAACTTATCATAATATCTTTCTTCTTCTTCTTCATGCTTCAAGTGAAGAAGCTTAAAGTCCATCAATGGTGATTGTTGGAAATGAGTGAGAAATCCAATTCTAAAGTCTACCCACTTCCTATTTCTTCATCCTCTACCTCTTGCCAAGTAGTAGAGTGTGTTTCCTTCACAAGTTTCATGACTTGGTGAAGGTGGAGCTTGATTCATCGATGCTTCGACGTAGATCATCTTCGGCATGGACATCGACGACCTAGCTTGCCCATTCTCCGACGAAGCCGATCCTAGAGCCCAGATTCGATTTGGACAGCGGAGAGGACCTCGTTGCGGAGCTATGGAGGTGGAGCACCGGATCTACAAAGGTTGTATTTCCGTATTTTATATAGTTAACTGTTAACTATTTCTTGTTCGCCTAGAAATCTAGTATACGATCCATTGTTTAGGGTTTGTAGGCACCATAATTTTTGAAATTGCCATGGTTGATGGCTTAGGAGACCTCACTAGAGTGCCTAGGAACCCTGCAACAAGGATACCCCTCACCTGTATATACATACCTGCATCCGCATTCGGACTGAATGCGAATACGATGAGACTAAAGTAATCCAACAAATCTAATACTAGGATCCGGCTTAAACCAAAGCCCACTAGTATGATCCGTCCGATCATGATCCGTGCATGACTGCACGTATATGATCGAACCCTGCCATAATACCATACGGCCTCTACAACGTTTCGCCTGAAACTTGAGAAACTGTCTGTGGGGGACTCTTAAGACTCGTCAATACTTTGGCTGTGGATTTAACTACTAGCACGTCAGTGGTACTAGCTGTACGTAACGGGCTACCAGGTATTGACCAAAAGGGGGTCGATGAGCGAACTCATCCTGACACCCTACTGAGCCTGTCAGTGACAATATCCGTACAGTCCGGTCCGTTCGTCTATGAGCATCGCATGTCAGGCCTAAAGGGTTGGTAAAATTCAGACCCCCAAAAGCGGTACAAGCCATGTCGAAGTGTAGCCCGGAACATCCTGAGATACTACTGGAATACCTACCAGTAAATCTCCTGCCTTGGCCAAGGACTTCGTGTAATGGCTCTCCTAGACACAGCGCGATCTTACCCCCAATACCGAGAGAGACGAAACCCCTGCCGATCCGCTCACTACCTCCATGTGGCTCGGGACTGTACCCAAATAAAAGCTGTTTGCACGACTCCTTTGAGCCATGGTAGGGTAGTAATCAAAGCACAGTGGGAACTCACACGAGACAAATGACGATCTCAGGTCGATGAACTAACCTGTACACATGTCACCAGGGAACTGCTATCTGACATCAGGTATATTACCAACTAGCATATTCCCGACGAGTCATGTCCGGTGTACTCATAACTCAATGAGCACCTTTATACATCTTAGGTGAACCAACTGACACCAATGGCTTGTGAGACCGGCCACCGCCCCTCGTCGGGGTCTCGACTGTATACACTAGTCTACTAATGGAGTATCGATGCCCAGTCTCGAAACTCTCACGACTAGGGACCACTTTAAGGATGTGCTTATAGACCCCAGCTCTCACGTATATGATCGCCATCATACTGCTGGCCGTCAAGCAAGAATCCTATGGGCTCTATCAACGTGCAATAATGACCTGTAATGTCACCTAAAGCATGTACACGATGATAAAGATAAAGCAGATAGCATACTATTATCTTGAGTAAGACTGTCCTACCGGTATAGGTCCTCCCTCAATCATTGCAATCACGTGCCTATGATCCAATAATTGACTCTGAGGGCACTATATCCAACAACATATGCGTCCTGGTATTAGTTTGGTTACCGTGTTCCGATATTCGTTACAGTTTCACATTTGGGTATCTATTTAATACATAAACATCACATGACATGTTCACGACACACTACTTGACTTGTTACTTTGATCTTGTTACTAATGCCAACAATATTGACGTGTTGTCCTGACGAACGTGACTTGTTGTCTGCATAGAAAAGAACTGTACATACTTGATCCTGTGTTGGCATTAGATCTATATTGGCAATACCTGACTTGAACACAAACCTGGGGGAAAAGGGGAAATCAAGAATGTAACCGAAACGTAACTTAAGAGGATATTATTGCATGTTTGATGTTTTTTCGGGCGTTACTGAATAATTACTTGTTTGCCGTTTTTCCGGGCGTTACGGAATAATTACATGTTTGTCGTTTTTCAGGGCGTTATGGAATAATTATTTGTTTGCCTTGTTTCCGGGCGTTACGGAATAATTACTTGTTACCGTGGTCCCGTGGGGAATGAACGGGATATATACTGTTGGGTTACGATGAGAATTACATTAATTGATTTCAAAGACTTTTAGAATATATAACCTTGAAGCACAGTTTTAGGTTACACATCACACATCACATACATACACATACCTCATTGTTTCATATCTGTGTTATTCATTTATATTCATATTTACTTATATCGTTATATCCTAGATTATCACAGTTATTTGATATTTATGACGCACTGACGTCTGGGTTTTGCATGGCCCAGTTCCTCTACATTTATCGCAGGCAGATCAAGAATATTTTAGCAATCAAGCCGAGCAATGAGAAATTGATCATGTATTTTGTGATGTTTAGTTTAGTTTATTTCCGCAATTTTATTTCTTGATGTTGGCCCATATTAGGACATGTTTTCAGATGACTGTTTATTGGAGCTTGATTCGTTTCTGGTTATGCATTTTTCTTGACTTTATTTACTGTGGCAAATGGACATGTACTAGATAGATTTTATATTTTTCTGTTCTTGATATCCTATAGACAGCCGTAATGTGACTGTGGAGGGATATTTCCTAGCCACAGGTAGCATGGTTGGCTCTGTCACGTGCTATAGTCTACACATTTTGGGAAGCGGGGCGCGACAGGGTTTGTTTGGTATTAGAGCCATAAGATTTAGGGTTAATCAGGTTTGCTTCTTTTGTAGTTGGGTATTGAACCCAATACACTAACCAGAAAACCCGGAATTAGGAACATGTCCTGCCACATTACTATCTTGCCGGTCTTGAATCTATAGCTATCTTATTTATTGAATCATGTTACCGTTGCTAATCCTCTTCATTGTCTTGGCTTCAGAATCACGGAGGATAGAGATTTGCGATCGTACCAGAGGTGTGTTGATGACGCCGCACTACTTAGAGTTATATGTGGAATGCTGGAAAACCAGAATCGGCAAACTGAGCTGAATCAGTGGTAAGCCGAGGCTTTCAAGGAGGGTCTGCAGACAGTTATATGTGGAATGCTGGAAAACCATAATCGGCAAACTAAGCTGTATCAGTGGCAAGCCGAGGCTTTCCAGGAGAGTCTGCGGATAGTCCAGCAGTCCGTAGTTGCGGTAGCACCCAGGCCAGAACAGTGTGAGGGCACCGAAGCGGACTTTAAAAGTCTCGGTCCGTCCACATTTATAGGATTGGAGGAGCCATTTCCAGCGGAGCAGTGGCTAGTTGACATAAAGAATATGCCCGTCCCCATGCAGATTCCAGATGAGAAAAGGTGAATCTAGTACGCATCCAATTGGTGGATCACGCTCGCGAGTGGTGGCTCGTAGAGGAGACCCGTCTGTCCAAACCGATCAGTTGAGAGACGTTTTCGTGAAATTTCTTGGAGAAGTTATTTCCACAATCTGCTCGAGAAGAAATGGAAGAAAGTTTATTAGCCTGAAGCAGAATGGCGGATCCATTGATGCGCATGCGGCTGAGTGGCCTTGGCTCAGTCGATTTGCGAGGCCTTTGGTTGCCAATGATGCAAATAGGGCATGGAGGTTTATGCGTAGCTTAGATGTAGAGATTCAGAGACATTATATCTCTGGGAATGACCACCTTCTCCTAACTTATCAGGGCATCCAGGGAGCAGCAGAATTTATCGGTGAAAGCGAAGAGTATGCAATAGCAAGCCAGCGTAGTGGGGAAGCTCTCCTGTACACAGAGGCATTCCGGTGAACAAGAGAGGCATTGTACCCATGAAGAAGCCCATTGTATTCGATCAGAGAAGGAGTGTATTTTGTGACTACTGCCAACGACCGGGTCATTTCTAGAAAGAGTGCCGGATGAGGTCTGGGCAGTGTCTGATTTGCGGAGCTACTGATCATCGAATGCATTCTTGTCCATCAAGAGTTCAGTTGAAGGGTGATGCTCCAAGAACATAGCAGAAGCAGGTTACTTAGGGGCCTAATCAAGCACGGGCCTTCACTTTGACGGCCGAGGAAGCCAAGGCTTCAGACGAAATTGTTTCAGGTATCCTACTCGTTTATAATTTTCTCGTGTTGGCATTATTCCATTCAGGTGTGCCCCATTCACACGATTCCATACACGGCCATGTCTAGTTGCTGGGACATACACACTGGGAATGAGAAAATTATATCTAGTAGCGAGTGCAAGAATTGTCCGATTGTTATTTGCGGACGAGAGTTATTCGCAGATTTCTTGGTGATCAATACTGGCAGCTATGATGTTGTTTTGGGAATGGACTTTCTTGGCACTTTCCATGCTCACATCGATTGTAGGGCAAAGAAAGTGATTTTCCAGATTCCCGGACATCCGGAGTATATTCTCAGGAGGTAGAAGATCTGTTAGGCCAGTCGAATTTAGGGCTAGGCCGACAAGTGTCGTTCTTTTGTCGATGGAAGTAGATAAGGAGGAAGCGCCAGCAGTAGTTCGAGAGTTTATGGATATGTTCGAGGACATCTCGGGTTTACCGCCAAAACGAGATGTGGAGTTCGCGATTGATCTTGTTCCTAGAGCAACGACGATTTCAAAGGCGTATTATCCGATGGCGCCAGTGGAACTAGAAGAGGTAAAGAAACAAGTTGCCAAATTGCTAGAGAAAGGTTGGATTCGCAGTAGCAATTCATCATAGGGAGCTCCAGTTCTTCTAGTCAAGAAGAAAGATGGCACGCGGAATATATGCATCGATTATCGAGAATTAAACCGGGTAACTATTAAGAACTAGTACCCAATCCCTCGCATCGGCGAATTATTAGATCAACTCAGTGGCGCGAGGGTATTCTCGAAGCTGGATTTGCGATCCGGATATCATCAAGTTCAGGTGAAATCAGAAGATATTTGCAAGACCTTGTTCCGAACTCAATATGGACATTACGAGTACTTAGTGATGACATTTAGAGTTACTAATCCACTGGCAATATTTATGGATTTGATGAACCGAATCTTTTCACCGTATTTCAACCAGTTCATAGTAGTGTTTATTGATGATATTCTGGTCTATTCAAGGAGCAAAAAAGAGCATGCAGAACACTTGAGAATCGCACTGCAAATGGTGAGGCAAGAAAGGTTATATGCTAAGATGAGCAAGTGCGAGTTTTGGCTCAAAGAAGTGAAGTTCTTGGGTCAGGTTGAATCCAGAGATGGAATTGCCGTTGACCCTGAAAAAATAGCAGTTGTTCATGATTGGCCAATTCCAAAGAACGTAGCAGAAATCAGATGTTTTCTTGGGCTTGCCGGATATTATAGAAGGTTTGTAGAGAACTTCGCTCGGATAGATGAACCATTGACCAAGCTAACACGAAAGGAGCTACCGTTCATATGGACGGATAAATATGCGTCAGCTTTTAAAGCGTTAAAGCAAAGATTGACCACCACTCCTATCTTGACAGTGCCAGACAGTTCCAAAGGGTTGGTTATTCACAGCGATGCATCTAAGAAAGGCTTAGGATGTGTTCTAATGCAGAATGGGAAGGTTATAGCCTACGCGTTGAGACAATTGAAGACTCATGAGAAGAACTACCCAACTCATGATTTAGAGCTAGCAGTAATGATTTTTGCTTTGAAGATTTGGAGACACTACTTATTGGGTGAAAGCATAGAAATATTTACTGATCACAAGAGCTTAAAGTATGTGTTCATATAGAAAGAGCTCAACATAAGGCAGCGTAGATGGTTGGAGCTGATGGCTGACTATGATCTTGATCTAAAATACCATCCGGGAAAAGTTAATGTAGTGCCGGATGCTCTAAGTCGATTGCCAGCAATACGGATGTTGACTGCACAAAAGGAGATTATAGCTGATTTTCAGAGATTCGAGTTGGAGATTGTACTACCGAATTCTTTGAGACAGTTGATGTAGTTACAAGTACAGTCATCCTTGATCAATAATATTAAAGTAGCTCAGTCGCACGATCTAAGGTTGCAGAAGTTTCAAGAACAAGTTGAAGAGGGACTTTGAATGGACTTGTTAATTCATGAAGACAGTTCGTTACGATATGGTAGTCGTTTATGTGTGCCTAAAGGAGATATTCGTGAAGAAATTATGAAGGAGGCTCATAGTTCCGCATATTCCGTACATTCGGGAGGCAAAAAGATATACCGAGATTGCTCGCTACGTATTAAAGTACTTAGTGTGTCAGCAAGTCAAGGCTGGACATCAAAGGGTAGCGGATTTGTTGCAACCACTTTCGATTCCTCAATGGAAGTGGGAACATAAAACCATGGATTTCGTGACAGCTTTACCACGGAGTCCAAAGGGCAATAATGAAGTTAGGGTGATTGTTGATCAATTGACCAAGGCAGCTTATTTCATACCGTTTCGAGTTGGTCAATCGACAGAAGCTTTAGCATACCGGTACATGCAGGAGATTGTGAGATTGGATGGAGTACCTGTGAGCATCGTTTTGGATCGTGATACCTGATTTTTATCGCACTTTTGGAGGAGTTTACAGGAAAGTTTAGGGATTCGATTGAAGTTCAGCACAGTCTATCATCCTCAGACAGATGTCAAGTCAGAAAAGACGATCCAAACTCTTGAAGATATGTTGAGAGCATGCATGTTAGACTTCAAGGGTTCATGGAAGGATCATTTGCACTTGGTGGAGTTTTCTTATAATAAGAGTTTTCAGGCGACTATACAGATGGCTCCATTCGAAGCATTATATGGTCGTAAGTGTCGCTCGGTCGTCTGTTGGGACGATGTTGGAGAAAGAAAATTATTTGGACCGGATCTTATTGTGCAAGCAGTGGAGAAAGTCAACGTGATCCAAAGTCAATGAAGGCGGCACAAGATCGACAGAAAAGTTGGGAAGATACAGGATGAAAATCTCTGGAGTTCACAGTTGGTGATCTTATATTCTTGAAGATATCACCGACCAGAGGAGTGATCCGATTTGGTAGTCGAGGCAAGCTTAGTTCTCGATTCATGAGGCATTTTGATATCATCGAGCGTGTTGGAGAGCTAACTTATCGATTGGCTTTACCACCATCCTTGGCGAGTGTTCATGACGTGTTTCATGTATCTCAACTCCACAAGTATATTCGAGATGAGACGCGCGTCCTACATCACTCAGAGCTGACGGTAAGGGAGGACTTAACCTATGAAGAATGACCAATGGCGATAGTGGATCGATGAGACAAGGTCCTCAAGAACAAGGTTATCCCTCTAGTACTTGTTTCATAGGGGAATCGTTAGCACGCAGAGTCTACTTGGGAACGTGAAGACAAGATCCGACAGAAGTTTCCACACCTCTTTTCTTAGATCCGTGTTCTCTTGTATTTTCTTGTTCCATGAATTTCGAGGATTAAATTCTTTTGTAGTTAGGTATAATGTAATACCCTAGTGTATTTATACGATATTTTATTAGGGTTTTTTTCTTGATCTTGCGACAGTTTTCTTGATTATTATTGTTTTTGGGTGCGGATAATGCATTTGGTAACTGTGGTTAGTATCCAACCCAACCTGCATGCTTGAAACCCATTATGGTTCAAGATTACGTCATATATTTGCTGGTACAGAGGATTCGTGCACATCTAGATTCGATACACACTTATATGATATTTAGTATCAGCATATCTTTTAAATAATACAAATAATAGCTAGATAATATATTTTAATATCTAGCATGGCATGTTATCATACCCCATATCATATGTTTGCATCCATACATCGTGTTCATGTCCAGATTGTTAAAACAAACTCGTTGGGATCGCTACATGTATTTGCGTAGATCTGTACTTGGGGGTATGCATTTTTATTAACCGAATATCGCATTATGGTTTGGCTTGTACGTATATTCTCCATATTTTAAAACTAGATTTTTAGAAGAAACCCGAATAATATTCGAAGCATTTTGATATTAGCTGTATAATCATATAAAATATATTATAATATTATTTATATATATTACAGTTCGTATATATATTATATATATAATATATATAACTAAATAATTTTTCCCATGCCTCTCTCTTTCCTCTCACAGATTCTCTCTCTCTCTCTCTCTCGCTGTCTCTCTCTATATATCTCTCTTCTCTCTCTACCTATATATATTAATATAACCTAATAAATCATAATTACCTCACCTCTCTATCTTTTCTATTTTCTCATCTGCCCTCACGACGATTAGAACCCAACCCTAGCCGCTTATTCACCTCGCCTTCGCCGCCAAAATCCCGTCGACAACCTCGACACCACCACTTCCTCGACCTCCTCACAAGCTCTACCCCATCCACTTCTTCCTCTATCCTCGAGAACCCACAATCCCCGAGCCCCACAACTCCAAAACCCCCGACGAACCCAAACCCCTGCAACCCAAGAACCCTCACCTCACCGCCGATCATCTCGACTTCATCCCCCACGTCTCCTCACCCTGTAACCACCTCCTCTTCCTCTCCTTTTTTCCCCGATGAGACCCTGCACACCCATCTCTGTAACCCGAAGACCCAACTGCAGAAGCCCAACCTCGCTATTACCCTCGCTGGAGACTTCGTCGTCGTCACCACCGTCACCTCCTCCTTATCCTCATCTCTCCCTCCAACTCCCGACACCCCACCACCATCCTCGCCAACCTAGAACCCCCAACAGCACTTAAGAGATCCCTCTGCCCCGTGTCGTCGACGGCAGCCCTCGTCGTCGTCAAGCCTTCGCCTCGCCCTTTCCTCTATCCCCTGTCCCAGAACCCAACCGAGCAACCTCATTCTTCTTCTTCTTCTCTTCTCTTCTTTCTTTCTATATTTATTTCTTGCTTTCTTGATCGTATCACCAGAGTCGCGCGCGTCGCCGACGATCCGGACGACCCAGTCATCGTCATGATCCAGCGTAGTCATCACGTCACGTCATTGATCAGCCAGGTCCAGTCCTGCATGCGCATGAGTTTGCATCGCGACATTTATCCGACATCGGACATAGCATTCAAACCCCAACGTGAGATCCGATCAGGAAAGTTTAACTTGCAACATGCTATGTTACTATATTGATATCCATATGAATAAAATAGCACATGTGTTTTATTATTAAGCAACTATTACCGATTTACAGTTTTACAGTATCCGTTCGTATCCATACTGATAATAGCATATCTAGTTGCATGCCGGAACATCATGATATCATTATACTACTATATTAGTACAACATGCTATCTAGTTTGCATCATACTTGGTAATGGATATATAAAGGTTATTACAGATAGATACATATGCGTCCTGGTATCAGTTTGGTTACCGTGTTCCGATATTCGTTACAGTTTCACATTTGGGTATTTATTTGATACATATACATCGCATAACATGTTCACGACACACTACTTGACTTGTTACTTGGATCTTGTTACTAATACCAACAATATTGTTTTGTTGTCCTGGCTGACGTGATTTATTGTCTGCATAGACAAGAACTGTACATACTTGATCCTGTATTGGCATTAGATCTATATTGGCAATACCTGACTTGAACACAAACCTGGGGGGAAAGGGAAAATCAAGAATGTAACTAAAACATAACTCAAGAGGATATTACTACATATTTTCCATTTTCCTGGCGTTATGGAATAATTACTTGTTTGCCGTTTTTCGAGGCGTTACGGAATAATTACATGTTTGCAGTTTTTCCGGGCGTTACGGAATAATTACTTGTTTGTCATGTTTCCGGGCGTTACGGAATAATTACTTGTTAACATGGTCCCGTGGGGAGTGAACGGGATATATACTGTTGGGTTACGATGATGATTACATCAATTGAATTCAAAGACTTTTAGAATAGATAACCTAGAAGCACAGTTTTAGGTTACACATCACACATCATATACATACACATACCTCAGTGTTTCATTAATTTATATTCATATTTACTTATATCGTTATATCCTGGATTATCACTGTTATTTGATATTTATGACGCACTAACGTCTGGGTTTTGCATGGCCCAGTTCCTCTACCTTTATCATAGGCAAATCGAGAATATTTTAGCAATCAAGCCGAGCAATGAGGAATTGATCTCGTATTTAGAGATGTTTAGTTTAGTTTATTTCCGCGGTTTTATTTCTTGATGTGAGCCCCTATTGGGACGTGTTTTTAGATGATTGTTTATTGGAGCTTGATTCGTTTCCGCTTATGTATTTTTCTTGACTCTATCTACTGTGGCAAATGGACATGTACTAGATAGATTTTACATTTTTCTGTTCTTGATATCCTATAGACAGTTGTAATGTGACTGTGGAGGGATATTTCCTTTCCACAGGTAGTATGGTTGGCTCTGTCACGTGCCCTAGTCTGCACATTTTGGGAAGCGGGACGTGGCATCCAACATGTTCTCTTCTATCATATACGGGATTTGGTTCAAGGGTAAATCCTTCCAGACCTCTGATATACGGCGTTGTAATTCTTCAATGTCTTCAGAGAGGTGGTGGGTCCCGACAACCAATGACTCCTCTCTCGTCCCACCTGATGAAAGATATGAAATTTCATCAAGATAGGGAATGTCTAAAGCCATATTGGCGTATCCCATATAAACGCGTACCTCATATTGATGCGCACCCCATATAGGTACACCCCTTCATATTGGGACGCACCTCATATAGACGTGCTCACCATCCTAACAACCAACAAGCAAACGTATATGTATATGTATATCTTTGAAGGAAAAATAAATGCCTTCAAATTTAATTGCACCCCAATATTAGACACATCCCATGGTCACCATCATTCACTTCGCTACGTAATATATACACGTACGCGCAAGCTGAAAGATGGACTGTAATGTCCCTAATCTAATATGTTGCCCTGCAGACTGTCTCCATACTGACTACCATATACTATCCACAGGCTACCCATAGTATAGAACCCTATGCTTCATATGTGATCATATGATCAGTTGAGCCCATATGCTTGCTGTTACATAAGTTGATCTTAGTCTCATATACGACTAATGATCTCATATACCATATCATCTAAGTCGATCCAGTCTCATACACGACTAACGATCCTTAGATCAAACCCAATATCCCCTTGAACTGATGGACCTCATTTATATGAGATATGCATCCTAAGTTCAACCCCAAATCTAATTATACGGATTTGAACTAATCCGCACCCTACGGACGACGACACATATTAGTCTCCGTATACAATCCAAGGGCAACCCAAAAATAAACAAAATATAACACGACACGAAGTGATATTTATGAAGAAGGAGAAAGTTGTTATCGCCTGGTGATAACGTAATTAACTACAGGGGCTTGTGTCTGCAGGAAAAAGCGTCCCCACAATAAAAAAAATAACCCTCACATACGAGGAGGAATTTGATAAGTCAGCTAAAATGGTCGCATCCATCCAAACCTCCGATATACTGTGTCATAAATCAACTTGGTATTTTTGGAGAAGTGGACGGATATGTTCTATATAGCATCTGCCCCCAAATTCAGGCAAGACCTTCTATCCCGGTTCATCTCTATTTTTGGCGGTAAACAGATTTTGGTATGCCCGGTGGGACCTTTTTCTCTTTCCACTCCACACTTCGTGTGTCGTGCTTCGAGAACAAGATCACGATATATTATGTTTATAGTTGCCCTTAGATGGTAGGATATTGAACCAGGTGTTTTGTCTCTATGCAGAGATTAATGGCTTCCAACTGCACTCACTGCTGCTCAAACTCTACCACATACGGTGGAGTCAAGTATGGGCCACTTGCAGTCTCCATCCTCTGCACTCCGGCTCTTCAAGAAATGAATAGGCTTTTCTTTGGGTCGATACTCCCACCTGCTACCCTCGGTGCCTCAAAGCTGAAGAGGGAAGCCCAGAAGAAATCTGTCTTCCACAGGCTAGCTCCTCAAGATATAGCTCTGCCGATGACATCAGTCTTCATACGACTGGCACCTACCGAAGGCTAAGAACAACACAGGGGGCATAATAGCCATGCTCTGAGAGAAAACAGGGGGCAAGCCCAGCAAGTTTCTGAGACTGAAGAAGCTCCGGTTGCAAGACATGATCGACGTCGATATTGGCGTCAAATAAGACAAGCTGGGGCAGTTCTCTGTCCAGGCTAACTTCTTCTACTCCAACTCCAATGATGAATGCTGCTCTTCCAACCGGGAACGGCTTCGAATTGCTGCGAAGGGTCAGAAAAAATCCCACCACCGCGGTATAGAATAAGTCTCCGCAGCCCGTGGAGATCCAGGAGAGCAGAAGCCAGTTCGCTTTCCAAAAAGACTTTCCTCATCTCCTTATAAGGAATGGAAGGAGGTGAAGAACTTTGTCGTTGCCCACAGCTCTTCTCTCGAGTTCAAGAAAATGAAGCATCAACCAAACACTGATAACTCCCCTTCCAAATATAAGGGGACTCATCCTAAGGCGGTTCCTGCTATGATAATTCCTCCTATAGTGGCTTTTCATAAAAGAGAGAGGCCAAAAAGTTCAAGCGCCCGAGACAAACTCCGAGGTCCGATATCCTAAACACCCCAAGTCTAGAAGCATGGTAGTTCACACAGTTCATATGGTAAGCTCCAAAGATGAAATTCATGCTTCTATTAGTCATAGGCAGCATACTCGGTCTCTAACAAAGGCTTGGCAGCAACATGAAAAGCTACAGGAGATGCTTCTCAAGCAGCAGAACTCGTTAGTCTACTACCTAAAGCAAACCCGGAGAACGCGCTCGAAGAAAAGACAAGGCATGGGTCGGATATTGACTTCCTGAAGCGTGTTCTCAAAAAGAAAGATGAAGAAGTGACGGAAATGACCGCTAAAATGAACAAGATGACCCTCTTGATCCAGAATATGTCTGGAATGATGGCTCAACCAGAATCACCGGTAGATGAAGCTCCAGTAGTCATTCTTGATATTAAGAGTAACATTTCAAATCCTCTGCAAGCCCCATCAATGGCTAAAGAGAAAATGATTTCGAAAGCAAAGATAGACGAATATGTTGCCCAGCAGATCCAATCTCACTATACCAGAGAAGCGGCAAATAAGCTGGTCAAGACCGGTCGACCGTATCTGGCATGCTACGACCATAGGCAGTACCCTCCGGGATACACATTTTCGACGTTCCATATATACAAAGGGACCGGGAATCTTTGCCAGCATATCATGAAGTTTAAATCCATGTGCGGCAACACTCAAGGAAATAATATGCTGCTTCTCCGACAGTTCATCAGCAGTGTAGCAAGCACTACTTTTGAATGGTATTCGGAGCTTCCTAACGACTCCATGAAGACTTTCGTAAAGATGGAAATACTATTCTGCCAAACATTCACCAGTGTAAATAAATGCACTACCATGACGGAATTAATCAATGAAAGGGTTAGACCGAATGAAAGCTGGGTTCAATATGCTACCAGATGGCGAAACCTTTGGTCCAAATGTGAGCAGCGGATCAACGAAGCTCCAGTCATCAGAATGTTCATGGCTACTATAGACCGATCTTCGCAGGTGTGTCTGTTCATGGCTTTTTTCAAGCCTACCACCTTTCAAGAGCTTATGGATAAATTTGCTCAATTAGATCAGATGGGTCAAGGACCTTCCTCTTCTAACGAAACTTTATGAAATAACAAAAGCAAAGGCAAGGCGGCTGTTGGGGTAAAAAATTACACCCTTTTACCAAAATAAAAAATCAAATTTAAGTTCAAAATCAAAGTCAACAATTCAAAGTGGGCCTAAGCCCAAACCCGAGCCAAGTGGGCCCGAGCCCATGTTAAGCACAAGCACGAAAAGAGACCGGCCAAAAGAGAAGAGGAGAAAAGGAAAATATTAAATATAATTTTTTTAAAATTAAATAGGCAAAAGACAATTTTGTAAAAGCTATCGGGTTTTATGTAAAGCTGTAGGCTTACAAAAGGGCCCCCCATGGTGACTCAAAAATAACTATTGATTATTCCACAAAAATAGATTTATAGTTTTGTGCTGCTCTCTCTCTCGCAAGGTCTCCTTCTCCTTTCTCCTTTTTTTAAATTAAATCCAAGGCAAATCCCCTCCTTAAAAAATAAAATCGATTTGGGTCATTAATCCATTGAGAGGAATACAGATCTCCCATTGAAATCGCCAAAGGAGAAACTTTTTTTATCTCTCCTCAAGATCCAACAGAGGAGAGAAGGAAGATGAGAAAACCCATCTACGCATGTCTTGAAGACTCGTGGAAGGGGAAAAGAACCACCTTTGATCTTCTAAAACTTAAAATTTTTGTGTTTGGGACTGTAGTTCCATTAGGTTTCAACCCTTGCTTACACTGTGCTAGGTGCGCACATCGCTAGGTGCCCATTAGGCTAGATGCACACCCCATTGGGTGGACACCATACCAGTGCTATATGTGCACTTCCATAAGTGTGCATCTTACTGGACTTTTTAAGGACCTTTTGGCCTCTAACTCTTGCATCTCAATAGATACACACTTCCCTAAGTTCACATCTTACTGGACCTTTTAGCCCATTTGGGACCCTTTAGCCCTAACTCTCGCATTTCGATAGATGCGCACCTCCCTAAGTGCGTACCTTACTGGACCTTGTGGCCTATTTGGGACCCTTTGACCATTAACTCTCGCATTTCAATAGATGCGCATCTCCCTAAGTGCGCACCTCGTCAAGGTCGCACATTTCCAAGTACGCACCCTGCCAGGTGCACACCATACCATGTGCGCATCTAGACATGTGCGCACCTTATCACATGCGCACTTTACCACGTACTCACTTTGCTAAATGCACATGTGACATACATGCATCCCTCACTTCTGTCTTTCTTGTAAATATTTTACCAAATAAAAAAATGAATAAAATAGACATGCCCCACACTAAAAAACCTTCTCCCCTTAGAAAAATTTCTAACGGAGCGCTGTCCTGCACCCCTCAAGGGGGCTGCTAGCCCCCTTGACCCCCAGCCCACTATCCGGATAGCGGGACCACCATAAACTCTGCGAAGCCCCCGATATGCCCAAAACACCCTAAGAACACGCACATACGCATACTGCATTTTGAGTTCGCATGATCCGTTTGACTTGTTAATTAGAGATTCCTTCGCTCCCAGGAGTGAGGGGTAATTAACAGTAGCTTAGTCTGTGGCTGCCGGAGATTTGAATCCCCACAATCAATATAAACTCTAGACTACCCCAGACAGGGGGAATCTGTATACACCTGACAAGCGACGCATATTCCTATCTCAATAGGGTGACGAAAAACACTCTACATTGACGTCTGTCGCCAACACTCATAATAAACGAGAGGCCTTAAAGCACCTGGTCACCAAAATAACGACCGCGCAGGTCCCACCCTTGAAAAGATTGGGACGCAGATATTTATTCCCCGAAACATACGCAGGGGGCATCTTACTCTTCTAATGAAAAGAAGAAGAAGACGAAGAAACAAGTCCAACGTGCCGAATATGTAAACAGCCAGATGAATATGAAAAATATATCGACACGCTAGATGAATATAACCAGAAGGTGCATTCGTCAATGTCTTTATCATTCCTTCAAAATAAAGATTCTGAGGATGGAAAAAACTCAGCAGAAGGAGTGACATAATATCTCGTTCCTTCGTATATGAAGAAGATGCTCTATCAGCGTCAGAAAATGACATTGATGAGCAGAGGGCAGGTACCATGTAAAGTGCTCGGTATTTCCCGTAAGACAACCCGATTGCCGCAATGACGAAGCTGTCTAAGTGGATGAAGATAGCTTAAGGTATGAAGTGGCCATTTATGAAAAGGCCAGACAACAACGCCTAAGCAAGTAAGCAGCAGAAGGGACGAGTTATGTAACTCCCTAACCGAAACTGGAAATATGGACTGAAATGTCCCCAAACTAATATTGGACCACTATGTCCCTAAACTAGAAAGTTGGACCGAAATGTCCTTAAACTAACATGCTACCCTATATATATTCTTCATGATATGCATGATGATGGACCGAAATGTCCCTAAACTAATAATGGACCACCATGTCCCTAAATTGAAAAGATGGACCGTAATATCCCTAAACTAATATGTTGCCATGCGGCTGATTTCCATATTAATCATTGTATATAATCCTTAGGCACGAGCGATATGTATCGCCACCATTTGCTTCCAAATATATGTTGCACTACGGGCCCCCTTGAGATCGTCATTGCAACTGAAGTCTCACCGGCGAAGATTACAACTCAAGTCCCACCCGCGAATTTGCACTTGAAGTCATACCGGCTATGAAGCCCCACCGATGATGCAGTCATCCGAAAGATGTTATGCCCTATGGTAGATCTTCATATTGATCACCGTATACAATCCAGGGGCAAAAACGTTCTATATCTTTCCCAAGTCCCACTGGCAAACAGTTGGATCACCTATGGAGAAAGTACATCTGAGAGTTCCACCGTTCAAAAATAAAAATTAGAAAAACGGTATGTCCACAAGTAAAATGGGCACGGATGAAAACCCAAAAGGGCTCCGTGAGTAAAAACAGCAGGAATGCCAGCGAGTTTGTGAAAACCCGAAAGAGCGCAAACCCGTTTGGAAAAAAATGATATATACACTTGCAGGATCCTCTCGACTTTGTAACGAGAAAATACCTGCGTAGGATCCTTACGACTCACAAAGGAGAGACACACTTAAGAATCCATACGATTCCTAGGGAGAAAATGCACTTACGAGATCCTCTCGACTTATAAGGAGAATATACCTCTTATGAGACCCTCATCGCTCATAGAATTCAAAAGCCTTAAGTTACAATGATATAAACCTGTTCTTAAGCCATCATATCCCCCGAATTTCCCTACAAGTAGTTCGATATCAACTCTTGTTTACAATCTACGGGAATAAACAAATATGTTCCAACGAAGTCCTTCCAATGGTAAGAAATATCCCTATATAATGAACAACACTTATAAGTCCTCTCGACTTGCAAGGAGAAAACACTCTTGTAAGATTCTTATGATTTGTGAGAGAAAATACAACTTAGGAATCCTTACGATTCCTAAGGAGAAAAAAACCTACGAGATCCTTTCGACTCGTATGGAGAAACACCTTCATAAGATCCTTACGGCTTATGAAGATGGAAAAAGCCTTAGTTGGTAGGGATCTAAACCTGTCTTCTAAGCCACCTTTTTCCTATGGGAAACGACAAATGATGAGTCGCTCATGGAAATATTCAATTTGTAGCAATACTGATGCCAACTCAGGTATCAAAGTCCAAGTCCTCTCCCAGCAGATGATAAGTCGCTCCTGCAAATATTCCAGTTGTAGAGATACCGAAGCCAAAGATGGTATCGGATTCCAAATTCCCATCTCGCAATAAAAATATGCGAGTAAAAATAAAATGAAAAGCCCGAAATGATAGGACAGCTCGTAATAAAAATCAGCAAGTAAAAATATATGAAAAAGCCGAAATGATTGGGCACTGCGAATAAATAACCGAAATGATTGGGCAATCATGGATTTCGCGATATAAAAAGCTGAAATGATAGAGCAATCACCGATAAAAAAAATTCTGCCCTACAAGCAGGTCAATACTGACTCTTGTATACAATCCATGGGCACAAATAAAAAAGGGAGAACCATATTTTTCACAATGCTTCGCCAAACGAAGAACCGGGTCTCGATGGCAATATATGCATCCTAAAGGCCGATTCAACGCCCCTCTTTATTCCAGTAGAGTACGGATGCAACGTCAACAAACCGCGAAGAGCCAAAGCTAAAGCGGGGTGACGGCATATTCCTAGCTCCGGATCTCGATAGCAACATATACAGCCTAGAGGTTATCTCGACGTTCATTCTCATTCCAGTAAGGTGCAGACGCGATGTCAACAAGGACTAAAGGGTTAAATCAAAGATGAAGTAACGACATATTTCTAACTCTAGGTCTCAATGGCAATATATGCAGCCTAAAGACCAATTCGACATCTCTTTAACTCCAGCAGAGTACAGACGTAGTGTCAGCAAATCTCCAAGGAGCCAAAGCAAAAGTGGAGTGATGGTAAATTATTAGCTCCAGATCTCAATGGAAATATATACAGCCTAGAGATCATATGGATCTCTACCCTACTTCGGTGAAAAATTGGCACGACATCATCAAAGCAAAAGCGAAGTAATGGCATATTCCTAGTTTCGGGTCTTGATGGAAATACATACAAAACCTAAAGACCATTAGATATTATCCCACCTCAGAAGGGTGCGGTCATAACTCCCCCAGGTCTCCAAATAGAGCATAACCTTAAGGTAAAGAGTCATGGCGATGCTTAACACTGAATCTTCTCATGGTAATTTGGATATTCCAATCTAAGAAGATTACTTGAAGACATCGTGTCCAGCCTTAGAAGGGATCAAAAATACGACAAACGCGTGGCTACTCGAGCCGCAACCTAAGGGACTGCACGTCGAGAAAATATCAGCCAACGCGACGGTACGATGGACTTAACCTAGTACAAAAAACCTAACGGACTCCTATGATAAAAAGGGGTTATGTATATTTAATATTAGGATGAGTTTATCAATAAGCCTAAGGGAAGGGTAAACCGAACACTCTGGGACGAGTAAGTAAACTAAGCCAGGTTATTTCAGAACAAACGATGAAGTGAAGAAGTCACTTACGGGTCATGTCGACTCGTAAGGGGAAAACACTCTTGTGAGATCCTTACGACTCTCAAGAGAAAAGATACTTAGAAGTTCTCACGAATTCTAAGGAGAAAATGCACCTACGAGATCCTCTCGACTCGTATGGAGAAATACCTTTATGAGACCCTTACGGCTTGAGTGATCTGTATTTAAAGAAGTGTTTGTAGAAATAACCGCAATCAATAACGGTGTTGCATGTTGCTAGACCGAGATGAGTATGGGTCGTCCTCAGGGATATGTGAATCTTTTAATCTTTCTTTAGACGTTTTGATTAGGAAGAGTAAAAAGAATAGATAATAGTGAAGAATAGTTATAGAATCTATATCTACGTTAAACACGGATGTAGAATATAGATATATTTTAAAGATGGATATAGATTTTATATCAGAAGAGGGCTTGTAGGGTTCGTTAAGATTTAGTAGTCGTGGATGATTAATTAAAGATTACACCTTTTATTCTTTAATAGATTTTAAAACTAGATCGACAGAGATGCATGTAGATTAGGATTTTTGGAGGGAATAGGGTTCCCACTCTTAACCCTTATCTTTATATGGATCTCCATTCATGTCTAGCCTTTACCAAAACAATTGTTAATCTAATCTCAAATCGTGATCGTGACTATCAATGAATTGATAGCGCCCCTGATTCGGATGTTAACTATTCTTTTGATAAAATTTATAAACTTTATAGGACGTAAAAGGAGTTAAAGGATTTTTTCATCCATTGATCTACCCTAATCCTACGAACCCTATCAAGCGGAAAATTACTCGCGCATGATAGAGATAAAAGAACGGATAGAGATCATGATGTAAATAAAGAAAATAAAATGCAATAAGAATAAAACAACTACCTTTATTAATCAACTTGATCAATTACACTTTGTTCCCTTAGAAAGTGATTACAAAACCCTAGTTTGCTTCTCGATCTCTTCTTAAGGAGGTAGATGAACAGCTGATGATCAACCTGGATTCTTTAGTCGCCTTGGACTTCGTGATCTCGTCGGTTTCATGATTTTTAGGTTTAGCCCTCGGTCCTTTATATAATCCCAAAGCCAGAAACTAAAGATCCCCAGAATAAGAGTTAGTTGTAGCAAATCCAACCTGAAAATCCCAACTCCTGACTCGGTGAATCAGCCGCGGATCTGCCGCATATTTCATGGTTTGGCCGCAGATCCACGGCTGTTTGGTGAGATCTTGGCTGCAAATTTTTGGGACTTTATTCTTGTGACACATGGAGATTTAGCTGATGTCTGGAACTTGAAAATATTTCCTGAGTCTCTGCCGGTATTGATTCTTCGATTTTATCTAACTTCATCGGCAGATTTCTGATTCCCGATATCTCAACATCTCGATCTCCTGACCTGAACTAAACCTTGTACAATATCTCAATGAATAATATTAGTAATATTTGGTATTTTTGAGATATTATGCTAACCATTTGATACGATATTATATTTTAAGAATATTGGTTAAGGATATTTGATATGATATGCATATTTAAATTAGCAAAATATTATATAAATATTATATGCATACATTTTCCTTCATAATATTAATTATAATATATAAACATATGAAAATAGATATTTTGCAAATAAACCCTCATATGTTTCATATTTATAATAAACACATTTAAATATCTAAGAAAAGTAAGGAAAATGTTATATCAAATATGCAGTATTTTCGACTGAACAAATACCCCCAAACTTAACTTTGATCGTCCCAAGCAAACTATTTATTCAAGAGAGGGAGGAAAAGAAAAAAGAAAAACCTAAGTAGCACACTCTCGTAGGCAACACGTTGCACTGAGCACGTGCAACAAGACGTTAAACCTCTACGTGTTCCTAGTAGGAGGAATGTTGTCTCCTAAGCGTTTTCAGTGGATTACACCCACAAAATCCTATAATAAAAGAAAGATGGTGAAAGTTACATATAAAAATAAGAACTATAAAAGAAATAACTTGAAAAGAAGAGTTTCCAACTATACCAGCTTTTCAGTTGCTATGAGCCCTATCTTAATGGTCGTGAAAAATGTTAAAAATCACATCATCACTCAATAAAACATCGCCTTTAGTCTTCCTCCCTATCTTTCTTCCAAATTTTGATCATATACCCCTACGTGTGTGTAAAAGACATCCCTACATTTAGAGAATTCAATTCAAGCTATCATACTCTTGTCCATCTTCCAAAGTACTTTAGAGTTGGTGAATATTTTCGATAAAATTGCTCACACATTCTTCATGCGACCGTTAATACTTCTTGAGGTACTAACCGACCGATTATAAAATATGCTCGCGTATTTAAGCGTAATTTTCTCGTCTTGCAACACCTAAGCCTTAGCAGTGGCTCTCAAACCAGTTGGTGTAAGGCACTAGGTGATAGAGCACCCTCGCTATATTTTTTTATGCTGCCTTGGTAATTACAAAAACCAGTGTTCATTTTTTTCCTCCACCACTTATATATATATATATATATATATATATATATATATATATATCATATTAAGTCTTTTAGACAAGAGCATTTTAAGATATCCTCTACTATCCCAAGTTTCAAGATGTGTGCAAGTGCGTATAGTAGGGTATCAACATTCAAATGTTTGGCCTCAAGAATAAGGACTATTTTTCAGACTTATTTTTTTTCTCAGATTAGTAATTTCCTTAATCTTACTAACCCTTGGGACAACGGCTCATAACTACTTATTACTAGTTTTGTTTAAGAAAGCATCTAATTTTCTTGCTTTTCTTAAACTTTTCCTATCTTTCATATGTAATTTTTCACTTTCTACTCTTTTATTATCAAAAAAAAATTTGTATATTGCCAAGTGCCAAAAGATAATTTAGTGAATACAAACCTCCCCCAAACCTATTTTCAGCAGTGTCCTCACTGATGTCATCTTTGTAGGGTTCCTAGGCACACTATAGAGGTCTCACAAGGCATCGAACATGCCAATTTAAAATTTTATGGGTGCCGAGAAACCCTAATACGGATCGTCGGCTAGATTTCTAGGCGAAACTATAAACTAGTTAACACTTTAACTAAAAGTTAGATGCTACAACCTTTGTAGATCCGGATATCCACTTCCTTAGCTCCACGTAGTCATCCTCTCGCTGTCCTTTTCGAATCCTAGACTCATTCGTCGGCTTCATCGGGAAAACGAGCGGAATAGGTCGTCGGCTTCGTGTCAAAGACGATCTACGTCGAGGTTGCGCAAGTTCAAGCTCCAACTTCACCAAGTTGTGAAACTTGTGAAGAAAACACCCAAAACAACTTGGCAAGAGGTAGAGGGTGAAGAAATAGGAGGTGGGTTCACTTTAGAATTGGATTTCACTCACTTTTTATCAAGTTGCCATTGATGGCATCTAGTTTTCTCTCTTGAAGAAGAAGGAGAAGATGAAGCTAGTTTTTGATAAGTGTTATGATAAATTAAAAAAGAAATCAATACTTATCATAATCTAACCTTAGTTGAGTGTAGAGAATGGACCATGGTTACTTTGATGAGTTAGGGTTAAGCATGAAGACAAGAATGGTCACTAAGGTCAAAGCTTCATGAAGCTTCAACATAAAACAAATAAAGCCACCATTCTTATCTTAATCCATTTCAAATAAATAAATAAATAGATAAATGAATTTGCAAACCCTAATCAACACTTAACCATGGTTTAATTCTTTACACTTAACCATGAAAGCAAGTATCATCAAACATGATACAAACATGTGTACAAAAGTATATCGCATATACAACTTGCACATCAAGTGAGAAAATCCATTTAAAGTGAACCTATACTAGCTAATGCAAAGTAATATATCAAATATATAATTACACATTAAATCATTAAATCAACATTTGATTCAATGATCCGGTCATGTCGCACATAACCGACTAGTATTCAATGTATCGATTTATCGAATCAATGATTCGATAACTAGGTCATATCGAATATAACCAATCGAAACATATATCGCGAGAATGAAATGCGGTATCACATACACGCATTATTCTCGGTCCTGCACATATCTCATATGCGCTCCTATTTCGTTTCGCTTGAACCAGGAAACCTCTGTGTAGGACTCTAAAGACTCGTCAATACGCCGGTAGCAGATGATGATCATATCAAGCACCCACAAGCCGCAAGCGGTCTGCTAAACGTAACGGCCATCCGGGTATCGAGCGATCAGAAGATCGACGAGCTAGCCCGCTCACACTCCTGTGAATCCAACCAGTAACACTTACCGTACAGTCCGGTCTATTCGTCTGATATGTCGCATATCAAGTCTAGGGGTGGTATACGTCAGACCCCAATAACCGATAAGTCATGCCGATGTGAGGCTCATAACGGGTCAAGAAACTACTGGTAACACTTACCAGCAAATCTCTGATCAGCCCTGGCCAGGGACTTCCCTGTTACGGCCAATCGAGCACAGCGCAACATCAACCCCCAATACCGGGAGAGACGAAACCCCTCCTATCGCTCATTGCCTCCATGTGACTCGGGACTGTACCCAAAGACCACCGTTTTGCACGCCCTCATGGACATGGTAAGGTGGAGATCAAAGCACAGTGGGAATCACACAAGACTCTATGACGATCTCGGGTCTACAGACTAACCTGTACAAGTGTCACCTGAGAACTGCCATCTGACGTGAGGTATAATACCATCTGGGAGTTCTCGGCGAGTCCGTCCAGTGTACCCAGTCTCCACTGAGCACCCGTACACCATCTCTGATGTCAAACACCAATGGATATGGGATCATCCATCGCCCATCTCATGGGTCAAGAAGCGTATACGCTAGTCTACACTGGTATATCGATGCCCCGTCTCGATACACCCATGACTAGGGACCATGAAGGATGTACTTATAGACTACCATGTCCCTACTAGTATGATCTGCATCACAGTCTAGGTAGTCAAGTACATATCCTAAGGGCTTTACCAACATGTAACTATAAGACAGTATAAAGAGACTAGTGTACATGTTAAGATAAAGAGTAACCAGATAGCATACTATCATATCGAGCAAGAAAGTCATCTCTATATATGTCCAAGCATCCAATATAATATACATCATCTGTACAATACTGGCCTCTAGGGCATACATACAACTAACAATCTCCCACTTGCACTAGGGCCAGCTGCTGTAGTATCGCATACCGAGCATCCCGAAGAGTCTCTCAAACTGTATCTGGGGAATGGCCTTCGTGAGTGGATCCGCGGTGTTGTTCTTCGTGTCAACCCTCCTGACCTCGATCTCCCGGCGATCAACTATCTTCCGGATCAGGTGATACCGCCTCAGAATATGCCTGGATCGCTGATGGGACCTGGGTTCCTTGGCCAAAGCCACCGCTCCATTGTTATCGCAATACAAAGGTATTGGATGCTCAATGGATGGAACCACACCAAGTTCAGTAATGAACTTCTTGATCCAAACAGCTTCTTTAGCAGCATCGTTGGCAGCGATGTATTCAGCCTCCATCGTCGAGTCTGCCACGGTTTCCTGCTTGGAACTCTTCCAGCTAACCGTCCCTCCGTAAAGGGTAAAGACAAAGCCCGACTGCGACTTAGAGTCGTCCTTATCACTCTGAAAGCTCGAATCGGTAAAGGACTCCACTTGGAGCTCTCCGTTACCATACACCAAGAACATATCTCTAGTCCTTCGCAAGTACTTGAGAATGCTCTTCACAGCTGTCCAGTGACTCTCTCCAGGATCAGCTTGATACCTGCTCACTACACTTAGTGAGTATGCTACATCGGGTCTGGTACATAGCATCGCATACATGATAGAGCCTACTGCCGAAGCATAGGGTATCCCTTGCATGCGAGCTCTCTCCAAATCAGTCTTGGGAGACATCTCTTTGGAGAGAGTGACTCCAGAGATCGTGGGCAAGTTCCCACGCTTGGACTCTTCCATACTAAACCTCTTTAGTATGGTGTCAATGTACCTGGATTGGGACAATCCCAAAATCCGTTTGGATCTATCTCTATAGATCCTAATTCCCAATATGCAGGAGGCATCACCAAGATCTTTCATCGAGAATCTTTGTGATAAGAAGAGCTTGACCGATTGCAGCATAGGAATATCATTTCCTATCAAGAGTATGTCGTCCACGTACAATACGAGGAAGACAACCTTACTCTCTGCCACCTTCTTGTAGATACAAGGTTCATCTGGATTTTTGACGAAATCAAACTCTTTGATAACGACGTCAAAGCAGATGTTCCAACTCCGTGATGCTTGCTTTAATCCATAAATGGATTTAAGCAGCTTGCACACCTTCCCGCTGCTCCCACTGTCTACGAAGCCCTCTGGCTGAGTCATGTACACGCACTCTTCTAAATCACCATTTAGAAAGGCGGTCTTAACATCCATTTGCCAGATTTCGTAGTCATGAAAGGCAGCAATGGCAAGCATGATTCGGATGGATTTAAGCATAGCCACTGGAGAAAAGGTTTCGTCATAGTCCACACCTGTTCTTTGACGAAAACCCTTTGCTACAAGTTTAGCTTTGAAAGTCTCCACTTTCCCATCTACACCAAATTTCTTCTTGAAGATCCACTTGCTCCCAATGGGTTTTACCCCTTCAGGAGCAACTTCCAAAGTCCATACTTTGTTGGTGTACATGGATTCCATCTCGGACCGCATAGCATCCAGCCATTTCACTGAGTCCCTACTCGTGATGGCCTGCTCGAAGCTAGTTGGGTCATCATCCTCCATGATGCAATCCTCGCTCCCACCGTCCATGAGAAAACCGTAGTATCTCTCAGGTTGGCGAGGAACCCTACTAGATCGGCGGAGTGGCTGGGGTTCATCGGGAACTACGGAATCCTCTGGTTCCACCAGATCTTCTGTTGTAGCTTCTGCAGCTGGAACCTCTTCCAGTTCTACCTCATGACCACTAATCTCTTTTTCAAGAAATTCCTTTTCTAAAAAGGTGGCATGCCGAGAAACAAATACTCTTTGTTCCTCAGGGTGGTAGAAGATATACCCTTGAGAATTCTTGGGATATCCTACAAATTTGCATAGAACAGACCGTGCCTCGAGTTTGTCCGGATTTTGTCGTTTGACATAGGCTGGACAACCCCATATCTTAACATAGTTAAGACATGGTCTCTTCCCTTTCCATATCTCATATGGAGTGGTAGGCACAGACTTGGTGGGGACCATATTCAATAGATGTATGGCTGTCTCAAGCGCATACCCCCAGAAGGAAATAGGTAACTCAGCTGTGCTCATCATAGAGCGCACCATATCTAATAGGGTGCGGTTCCTCCGTTCTGATACACCGTTGTGCTGTGGTGTATATGGAGGAGTCAGCTGAGAGAGAATCCCATTCTCTTTTAGGAAGTCCAGGAATTCATTGCTCAAGTATTCACCTCCTCGATCAGATCGAAGGATTTTAATACTTTTTCCGGTTTGGTTTTCGACTTCTTGTTTATATTCTCTAAATTTCTCAAAAGCTTCAGACTTGTGTCTTATCAAGTACACATGTCCGTATCTTGAGAGATCGTCAGTGAATGTAATGAAGTACGAAGAACCATCCCTGGCATGTGTAGACATTGGACCGCATACATCACTATGTACTAGTCTTAAGAGTTCAGTAACTCTTTCTCCGTGTCCCGTAAACGGAGTTTTGGTCATCTTGCCTTTGAGACATGACTGGCAAGTGTCATAAGATGAAAATTCGAATGGTTTCAAATACCCATCCTTATGCAACTTAGCCAGTCGTGTCGCATTGATGTGACCCAGTCTACAATGCCACAAGAAGGATTCGTTCAGTTCAGAACTCTTCCTCTTGTTTGTGTTTGTTATGCTCAGAACTGTTGATTGGTTTAGAACATAAATGCCATTGCACAACGTGCCTGATCCAACCAACTTTTGGTTACGGAAAATGTTCATAACATTGTCCTGTAATACAAAATTATATCCCTCTTTACTCAACAAAGAAACCGATATAATGTTGCATATCAGGTTCGGCATGTAATAGCATTCGTTCAGAACCAATGTATTACCTGTTGGTAATACAAGGTGATATTCCCCGACAGTCTTAGCTGCAACAATTGCACCATTTCCAACTCTAATGTCTTTATCACCTTCTCCAAGTTCTCTACCTTTCCTAAGCCCATGTAACTGATTACATATATGGGATCCTGACCCGGTATCTAATACCCAGGACGTAGGGCAAATGGAGAAACAGTTCTCTGTAACGAACACACCCGAAGAAAATGCATCATCATGTACTTTCTTCATTCGGGTGGCATGGGAATCCTGGTATTCCCCTATTGTCACGACCCGCAGGGTACGGAACGTGACTGGCACTTAAGTTTACGAAACGTCTAAAGACGTCCGTAAAATAAGTAAGCCAAAGCCCAGAAAACCAAACCAAATAAGCAAAAGAGTGAAGAGAACCCAATCAATTGGAAACAAGTTTATCAATAAGTCATATAAAACCCTTTTTGAAAACAATATCAATTTTTCCGAAAATTTCGGCAGAGTCTCCTTTGTAAATACTGGCCCCCAAAATGGGTACAACAAAAATATATATGAATCCAACAAATAAGGCATCCCCAAGCGGGAGCTAGCTCTTCGCCACAAGGCGGTCACAAATCCCACGCAAAATAAAGCAACAACATGCGAAATAATCATAATGAAGCATAAGAAAAACAGCATGTCGACTCAAGTGAGCTCGACCCCAAAATACAGCATAAAAGTCCACAAACCTCACAGTCTCATCTCTAGGTCAATATACAATAATACTGGTAGATACAGTAGATGGAGTGCATTAGATATAAAGAATATACAAGGTGGTACAAAAATAATGATATAACCCACCTAAGAGCAAAACCTCGAGTCCAGGCAAAGGAGGCAAAAGAACAAGTGCGCCCGCCGCTACTGTACTGACGGAGCGGACCTGCAAAAGGCTGTGGCACAACGGGGGTGAGTTGCCAACTCGTGAGTAATAAATAACATCTACAAAGGCTATCGTATGCATGCACACAAGCATCCTAGCATCTAAAATACAGGTATGACTGGATGCACTAGCAGGTGTGTATACAACATCAGTGTACTAATATGTATGCAACATGAATATCTTTGGTCTCAATAGGTATATATAAGAAACATTTTATCTCTTTTTGTTTTTGAAACTCTTTTAGAATACCAGCATAATACTCAAAGAATCGACGAGAACCGGTGTCCAGCAACGACACCTAAAAGCTGTCTCAAATCTCATAAATTCATGTCATAGTGTCTCTGGCCTCAGCCATCCGGCTGACCCATCTCAATATCAATATCTCATCCTCTCGCGGCCCCGGTCGGTATCCTCTGGATATCCGCCGTGCCCAATGAAGTCATCGGTAGGTAATCCGTCCCCTGCCAGGCTCATCGTCAGCACCATGAACTTCTTGCCCCGGGGTACCCTACCGGGCCCACCATGTACCCGAGACGGTTCATCCAACTCCTCGAAACGGGTCTCGAAAACCACAGCAAACTCATGGTGGACGACACTTACATCACTAGAAAACCGCAATTTACATATTTTAAAAATATAATAAGTTTAGAAATTTTGCGGTTTTTCCCCGAAATCCAGAAATATCATAAAATCTCAAGAAATCCTCATAAGTGCATATGTCAATGATAATGAATGCATATGGTATCAATAATCAAGTTGCGATGTGTGATTAATAGATTAGGCATGAACAAATAATATGATGAAGTACATGCACATGAATAGCAATCCTACGATTTCATTTTAAGGAATTAAAGGCAATAGCACAAGTTTAAGTATCAATTAGTAAAAGGTTTCAATTTAAAGGTTATCTAGTGTGGTGGCATGGCAATTACCAGGGTGTGTGTGTAAGCATGAATAGTGCTCGTGCTGCATATAAAAACCCTGGCAATGGTGCAGGTGTCCTATAAAATGGTTTCGTATAGGTATGTCAATATAGGGCATGAATGTAGCAAATAATCATACAAGTATTACACCCCTAATTACTAACATTACTAGGAATCTTTTAAGTTACTAAAACTATCGGACGGCTTGCGCCATTCAACGATAGTCCCCCGTAGATATTACATCTACTCACCGGAATCCCTAGCTAGCTGTGTCCAATCACCGCTTTCCCCTTTCGTGCCACGTCTGACGTCTCCGCGACCGAACCTGGAATTTACATCAATACCAAACATAAGGTTACCTATCAAGACTGACGCAAAACCCAAACGAAAATACTAATGTTCACTAGCTAGGTACAACGTGCACAAGGTGCGCGGAACATACGCGAAAATCGCAAAAACTGCCAAAATCGCCGATTTGGTCGCCCGGCAAAACTAAAACCCGACCACTCAAAAATCCGCACACACGCATCCTAAATGTCATAGGATACGCTAAAAATGTCATCAAGACATCGCAATTAATTCATCACAACATTTTAGTAAAAACTAGTAAGCTAGAATAGCAATTAGGTGCAAACATCGACAATAGCGACAAAGTTATCACGGTCCAACACAACCATCCAATCCACACAACTAGTTAGCCACCAAAAACACAAATTTTAACTTACTTACCATACTACAAAACCCACATTCCATACACAAACCTCTTCTTGAATTTGGTAATTAGCAATCTTAATGAAAATTTCACACAAGCTTAACATAGATTAGCATAATATGAAGCCACTTAAGCAAAGTAACCTTAAAGATTGGTTTAGTAATTAACTAGATATCTAATTAGCTTTAATTAACTAAATAATGGTTCCTAAAAACCCTAGTTTAACTCTAACCATAAACCTTTAAAAACTAGATTAGAATCTAACACTAAATTAACACTAGATTTTAGCCCAATTAGCAATTTAACCACTTAGATTAAGCTAACAAAATAACTAGATAACAAAATAGCTTAATTAATCTCTTAATGGTGATCTAAACCCTAAATTAATTTCAAACCACAAACTTTAAAAAAACTAGTATGCAATTAACACTAAAATTAACACTAAAACAATTTTCAAAGTTCTAATTAGCATACTTTAACTACAATGTAACCATTTGATTAGAAGTTATACCTCAAAAGTTCAAACCCTATGTTGCTAAAGCCTCCCAAGATGCCATCTTTCTCCAAGATTTGAGCCAATTTGGGTTTGAGAAGAGAGGGAATAAGGTTTTGCTTTGAAATTGTAAAGGATTTGTTGATTTTTGATGGTTTTTGAGATGAATTTGTGAACAAAATAGAGAGGAAAATGAAGGGGGGGGAGCTGCTGATTTTCTGGACAGAAATGAGGGAGAGGGGAGTGGTGTGGGTGTGGGAAAAAGTCTCTAGTTAAACTCCCCCAAAGTCAAAGCACCATACCCCATTTAACAATTCAAAAACCTTTAAAAAAACCCTCATTTCCACACAAAAACACAAGTCAAAGAGCATGGAATTTTTTTTCCCCATGTGCTGCTGGAAATGGACGGCCTAGGGTGAGGGAGAAGTGAGAGGGAGTGCACAAAAAAAAAATTATGCAAAAAGACCCCCTACAAGTCCAAAATTGCAAGTTTAAGCTTAAATTCAATAAATTTCGTTTTCTATAATAAAAATTAGTTAAAAATCAAAATAAAATACTAAAAATTTATGTTACAACTAGATTTTAATTAACATAATTTTAAAGATTAAAATTAGCCCGGAAAAATTTGTATTTATCGCTAATTTAATGTATTTTCTTACCGGCTTAAAATAATATTAAAAAATTGAAAAATAGGGGAAAATTTTTAAATGCCCAAAATTTAATAAGTAACTCATTAGCTACTAAAAACAAGCAATTACCTATCCATTTTAGGTATAATTAGCCCTAAACTGCAAAATAACAAAAAAGACGGTTTTCGGAAAAATACCGAATTTTCACCGATTTTCAGGAAAACACCAAAACGACTTTTCAAGGCGCTACAATCTTCCCCGCTTAAAGAAATTCGGTCCCCGAATTTAAAAATATAACTACGCGTACCTTCAAAGAGATGGGGATATTTCTTCCTCATCTCGCCCTCGGTCTCCCAGGTAACCTCCTCGCTGCTCGGGCTACGCCAAAGGACCTTGACGGTTGGTATAATCTTCGACCTCAACTTCTTCACCTGCCGATCCAGGATGGCCACCGGCTGCTCTGCAAAAGAAAGGTCGCGCTCTAGCTGGACTGTCGGGTGCTGAATCGCATGCGAAGGGTCGTGAAGGTACTTGCGGAGCATCGAAACATGGAAGACGGGGTGAACATCGGGAAAGCTGGGAGGAAGAGCCAAACGATATGCAACAGCGCCGACACGCTCGAGGATCTCGAAGGGACCTACGAATCTAGGGCTAAGCTTCCCCTTTCGCCCAAAACGCATCACGCCCTTCATCGGAGAGACTCTCAGAAAAACATGGTCGCCAACTGCGAACTCTAATCTGCGACGGCGCCTGTCTGCATAGGATTTCTGTCAGCTCTGAGCTGCTCTCATCCGGTCTCGAATCAACTGTATCTTCGCTGTCGTCTCCTCAACAAGCTGCGGCCCCAAAATGCTGCTCTCGCTGAGCTCTGACCAACAGACGGGCGATCTGCATCTCCTCCCATACAATGCCTCGAAAGGTGCCATCTGAATAGTATCCTGGAAGCTGTTGTTGTAGGAGAACTCCACTAGAGGTAAATGACGATCCAAGCTACCACCAAAGTCTAAAACGCACGCTCTGAGCATGTCCTCGAGAGTCTGAATGGTCCGCTCTGACTGTCCGTCGGTCTGCGGATGAAATGCTGTGCTGAAGCTCAAACGAGTGCCCAAACCCTCCTGGAGTCTCTGCCATAGTCGGCTGGTAAACTGAGTGCCTCGATCTGACACGATACAAGTCGGTACGCCATGTAGTCGCACGATCTCGTCAATATAGAGCTGAGCATACTGAGCGAAGCTGAAAGTGGTCTTCACTGGTAGGAAGTGAGCCGCTTTCGTCAATCTATCCACGATCACCCAGATGGAGTCGTACCCTCGACTGGTCCTGGGTAGACCCACAACGAAGTCCATCGAAATCTGCTCCCATTTCCACTCTGGAATGGGTAACGGCTGTAGCTCTCCTGCGGGCCTCTGGTGCTCGGCCTTGACTTGCTGACAAGTCAGGCATCTCGAAACGAACTCCGCAATGTCCGTCTTCATCCCGTCCCACCAGTAGGTCTCTCTCATATCATGGTACATCTTGGTGGAACGGGGGTGGACACTATACACTGATCGGTATGCCTCCTCAAGAATGTCGCGCCGCAATCCATCAGCATCTGGTACGCACAGTCTAGATCCATATCGTAAAATCCCCTGATCGTCAATCACGAACTCGGAAAATCTGCCCTGTCCCATCTATGCCATGATCTCTGAGCAACGGTCGTCACTGCGCTGTGCCTCATATATACGGTCAAGCAACTGTGGGCGTGCACGAACATGCGCGAGCTATCCCCCTGTCTGAGTGAACTCGAACTCAACTCGGCTTTCGCATAACATCTGCCAATCTGTTGACGACTGCCTCTGCACTGCGCGCAAAAAGGATAGACTACCCCCGGGCCTCCTACTCAACGCATCTGCCACCACATTCGCCTTGCCTGGGTGATATAAGATCTCGCAGTCGTAGTCTTTCACCAACTCCATCCAACGACGCTGTCTGAGGTTCAGGTCTCGCTGCTGAAATATGTACTTTAAGCTCTTGTGATCGGTGAATATCTGACACGACTCGCCGTATAGGTAATGTCGCCAAATCTTCAGTGCAAAGACCACTGCAGCCATCTCCAAATCATGAGTGGGGTAGTTCTGTTCATGCTTCTTCAACTGCCGAGAAGCATAAGCGATCACCCGGCCATGCTGCATCAATACGCATCCTAATCCCACTCGCGAAGCATCACGGTAGACCACAAATCCGCCTGATCCCGAAGGCAAAGATAATACCGGCGCCGTAGTCAAACAAGTCCGTAGCTGCTGAAAACTGCGCTCGCACTCCTCTGTCCAAACGAAAGGAACTCCCTTCCGGGTCAAACCGGTCAAAGGTGCAGCTATACGGGAGAAGTCCTGAACAAAACGCCTGTAGTAGCCTGCCAGGCCTAGAAAACTACGGATCTCAGTAACCGATGTAGGTCGGGGCCACTGCTGAACAGCCTCAATCTTCTTCGGGTCCACACAAATGCCGTCTCTTGTAACCACGTGACCCAAGAATCCGACGCTGTCCAGCCAGAATGCACACTTGGAGAACTTTGCGAACAGCTGGTGCTCCCTCAGAGTCTGTAACGTAATCCGCAAGTGTTGCTCGTGCTCCTCTCTGCTCCGGGAGTACACCAAGATATCGTCGATAAACACGATGATGAACAAGTCAAGATATGGCCTGAATGTACGGTTCATCAAATCCATGAATGCTGCTGGGGCGTTGGTGAGTCCGAACGACATCACCAAAAACTCGTAGTGGCCGTAGCGCGTGCGGAAAGCTGTCCTCGGTATATCCTCCTGTCGAACTCGCAGCTGATGGTATCCTGATCGCAAGTCGATCCTCGAAAAATACCCCGCACCCTGAAGCTGGTCGAACAAATCATCAATGCGTGGCAACGGATATCTGTTCCGAACGGTAACTTTGTTCAGCTGGCGGTAGTCGATACATAAGCGCAAACTTCCATCCTTCTTCTTGACAAACAGGACCGGAGCACCCCACGGAGAAACACTCGGTCGAATAAGCCCCTTATCTAACAAATCCTGCAACTGATCTTTCAGCTCTCGAAGCTCTGCCGGGGCCATCCGATAAGGCGGTATAGAAATAGACCCCGAGCCGGGAATCAAATCAATGCAGAACTCAACATCGCGCTCAGGCGGTAGCCCAGGTAGCTCATCAGGGAAAACATCAGGGAACTCACAAACTACCGGGACCCGGTCTAACGGAACCTCTGCAGCTCGAGTATCACAAATATACGCTAAGAATCCCTGACATCCCTTCCGCAAGAGCTGACCAGCGCGAAGAGACGAAATCAAGCTGGGAAGGGTGACGCTGCGGTCTCCCTGAATAACAAGGACTGGCTCTCCCGGAAAGCTAAATCTGACTGCCTTCTCACGGCAGTCCACCGAAGCATAACAAGTGGCTAGCCAATCCATGCCCAGAAGCACATCAAAGTCCAACATATCGAGGAGAATCAAATCAACCGATGAATCCCTCTCCCCGATACGAACGGAACACAAACGAAAAACAAAACGAGCGACAAACGACTCGCCTACCGGAGTACTAACAACAAGCGGATGATCTAACGACGACGACTCACGGCCCAACATCGGTGCAAAGTGTGTAGATACGTACGAATGTATGGAACCTGGGTCGAATAATACCCGTGCGTCGAAAGAACAAACTGGCAAGGTACCTGTCACAACGGCATTGGATGCCTGCGCATCCTGCGGTGTCAAAGCAAATACTCGGGCCTGTCCTCCACCGATAGCGGGCTGACCTCGACCTCGGCCTCTGCCTCCTCGTCCTCTCTGAACAGGACCGCCGCTTCCACGGCATCTGGGTGCACCTAACTGGTGTGGAGCATCGCCTGTGGTAGGAAGTAGGGCTCTCTGTGGAGGGGGTGGCGATGGTGGTAGGGTCACATGCGGAACTGTCGCTGCTCCCTGTCGTCTCGCCGGACAGTCTCTGACAAGATGGTGCAAACTCCCGCACCCAAAACACCCTGGTGACGGCTGCTGCCCCTGGGGATAAGAACCATATAACTGTCCCCGCCCAAATCCTCTGCCAGGCCTATCTCTCGGAAAGAATCTGGTGCGCTGCCTCTGAGACGGTACATCGGTGCGAATCCTCTTCGGCCCAGAAACGGCCGAAGTCTGTGATATGCGTGCCTCCATCCGCAATGTCGTATCCATAGCAGCTAAATAAGTGTCGTAGTGCTGGGCGCCAATGGCAAGATATAGCTGGGCATCAAGTCCCTGTACGAACCTCTTCACCATCTTCTCCTCGGTATCCACCAAATACTGAGCATATCGGGATAACTGTGTAAACTGGATGTCATACTCAGACACCGTCATCCCAGGTGTCTTGACTAAGGCCTCGAAGCTACGAGCTCTGGCGTCACGAACGCTCTCTGGAAGGAAACGGGCTAGAAAGACCGCTGTAAACTCGACCCAAGTCATAGGCGGCAGACCTGCAGCTCGACCTCTCAAGACTGACTCCCACCATGTCTGCGCGAGACCCTCTAGTCGGAAACTCGCAAGCTCTACCCATCGATCATCCGAACATCTCAGCGAACGGCAGATCCTGGTTAAACTGTCAAGGAACGTCTGTGGGTCCTCCGCTGCCTCGGTGCCGGTGAATACTGGAGGTCTCAGCCTCATGAAATCCTGTAGTGAAACCGGAATGGCCACGGTGGTAGTAGTGGGAGCAGGTATCATGGTCGTCTGTGATGTAGTAGGTGCGTCATCCGGCCTCGGTGTACGACTGGCTGCAACTAGGGATCCTACCATCTGACGTAGCTCCTGCATACCCCCATCATCTGTCGCAACTCCGCCATACCAGTCTCGAGCCTATCCATACGGCCTGGGGAAGGTGGATCGGTCTGTCCCTGCGGCGTAGGCATACCACCCTGCTCAGTCCTAGTCTCGGACGAGCCAGCTCGATCTCGTCTCTGGCGGCAGCCCTCTGTGCCCTCGTAGCCTTCGGCGGCATAGTGGTTGTTACAGGAAAACGGATAATAAGAACAGTGCAATAGAATCATAGGATACACGGAATTGAAGAAGGAATTTCAAGCAAGTATCCTAAAGTCACTTAGGCGGAGTACCGTATCGCAAGTATGCCGCGGACATACGCACGCTACGTTACCCTGCTTAAGTCACTTACTCCATCTACCAAGGGTCATCCTACACTCAAAAAGGTAAAACCTATCGCTCTGATACCAACTTGTCACGACCCGCAGGGTACGGAACGTGACTGGCACTTAAGTTTACGAAACGTCTAAAGACGTCCGTAAAATAAGTAAGCCAAAGCCCAGAAAACCAAACCAAATAAGCAAAAGAGTGAAGAGAACCCAATCAATTGGAAACAAGTTTATCAATAAGTCATATAAAACCCTTTTTGAAAACAATATCAATTTTTCCGAAAATTTCGGCAGAGTCTCCTTTGTAAATACTGGCCCCCAAAATGGGTACAACAAAAATATATATGAATCCAACAAATAAGGCATCCCCAAGCGGGAGCTAGCTCTTCGCCACAAGGCGGTCACAAATCCCACGCAAAATAAAGCAACAACATGCGAAATAATCATAATGAAGCATAAGAAAAACAGCATGTCGACTCAAGTGAGCTCGACCCCAAAATACAGCATAAAAGTCCACAAACCTCACAGTCTCATCTCTAGGTCAATATACAATAATACTGGTAGATACAGTAGATGGAGTGCACTAGATACAAAGAATATACAAGGTGGTACAAAAATAATGATATAACCCACCTAAGAGCAAAACCTCGAGTCCAGGCAAAGGAGGCAAAAGAACAAGTGCGCCCGCCGCTACTGTACTGACGGAGCGGACCTGCAAAAGGCTGTGGCACAACGGGGGTGAGTTGCCAACTCGTGAGTAATAAATAACATCTACAAAGGCTATCGTATGCATGCACACAAGCATCCTAGCATCTAAAATACAGGTATGACTGGATGCACTAGCAGGTGTGTATACAACATCAGTGTACTAATATGTATGCAACATGAATATCTTTGGTCTCAATAGGTATATATAAGAAACATTTTATCTCTTTTTGTTTTTGAAACTCTTTTAGAATGCCAGCATAATACTCAAAGAATCGACGAGAACCGGTATCCAGCAACGACACCTAAAAGCTGTCTCAAATCTCATAAATCCATGTCATAGTGTCTCTGGCCTCAGCCATCCGGCTGACCCATCTCAATATCAATATCTCATCCTCTCGCGGCCCCGGTCGGTATCCTCTGGATATCCGCCGTGCCCAATGAAGTCACCGGTAGGTAATCCGTCCCCTGCCAGGCTCATCGTCAGCACCACGAGCTTCTTGCCCCGGGGTACCATACCGGGCCCACCATGTACCCGAGACGGTTCATCCAACTCCTCGAAACGGGTCTCGAAAACCACAGCAAACTCATGGTGGACGACACTTACATCACTAGAAAACCGCAATTTACATATTTTAAAAATATAATAAGTTTAGAAATTTTGCGGTTTTTCCCCGAAATCCAGAAATATCATAAAATCTCAAGAAATCCTCATAAGTGCATATGTCAATGATAATGAATGCATATGGTATCAATAATCAAGTTGCGATGTGTGATTAATAGATTAGGCATGAACAAATAATATGATGAAGTACATGCACATGAATAGCAATCCTACGATTTCATTTTAAGGAATTAAAGGCAATAGCACAAGTTTAAGTATCAATTAGTAAAAGGTTTCAATTTAAAGGTTATCTAGTGTGGTGGCATGGCAATTACCAGGGTGTGTGTGTAAGCATGAATAGTGCTCGTGCTGCATATAAAAACCCTGGCAATGGTGCAGGTGTCCTATAAAATGGTTTCGTATAGGTATGTCAATATAGGGCATGAATGTAGCAAATAATCATACAAGTATTACACCCCTAATTACTAACATTACTAGGAATCTTTTAAGTTACTAAAACTATCGGACGGCTTGCGCCATCCAACGATAGTCCCCCGTAGATATTACATCTACTCACCGGAATCCCTAGCTAGCTGTGTCCAATCACCGCTTTCCCCTTTCGTGCCGCGTCTGACGTCTCCGCGACCAAACCTGGAATTTACATCAATACCAAACATAAGGTTACCTATCAAGACTGACGCAAAACCCAAACGAAAATACTAATGTTCACTAGCTAGGTACAACGTGCACAAGGTGCGCGGAACATACGCGAAAATCGCAAAAACTGCCAAAAATCGCCGATTTGGTCGCCCGGCAAAACTAAAACCCGACCACTCAAAAATCCGCACACACGCATCCTAAATGTCATAGGATACGCTAAAAATGTCATCAAGACATCGCAATTAATTCATCACAACATTTTAGTAAAAACTAGTAAGCTAGAATAGCAATTAGGTGCAAACATCGACAATAGCGACAAAGTTATCACGGTCCAACACAACCATCCAATCCACACAACTAGTTAGCCACCAAAAACACAAATTTTAACTTATTTACCATACTACAAAACCCACATTCCATACACAAACCTCTTCTTGAATTTGGTAATTAGCAATCTTAATGAAAATTTCACACAAGCTTAACATAGATTAGCATAATATGAAGCCACTTAAGCAAAGTAACCTTAAAGATTGGTTTAGTAATTAACTAGATATCTAATTAGCTTTAATTAACTAAATAATGGTTCCTAAAAACCCTAGTTTAACTCTAACCATAAACCTTTAAAAACTAGATTAGAATCTAACACTAAATTAACACTAGATTTTAGCCCAATTAGCAATTTAACCACTTAGATTAAGCTAACAAAATAACTAGATAACAAAATAGCTTAATTAATCTCTTAATGGTGATCTAAACCCTAAATTAATTTCAAACCACAAACTTTAAAAAAACTAGTATGCAATTAACACTAAAATTAACACTAAAACAATTTTCAAAGTTCTAATTAGCATACTTTAACTACAATGTAACCATTTGATTAGAAGTTATACCTCAAAAGTTCAAACCCTATGTTGCTAAAGCCTCCCAAGATGCCATCTTTCTCCAAGATTTGAGCCAATTTGGGTTTGAGAAGAGAGGGAATAAGGTTTTGCTTTGAAATTGTAAAGGATTTGTTGATTTTTGATGGTTTTTGAGATGAATTTGTGAACAAAATAGAGAGGAAAATGAAGGGGGGGAGCTGCTGATTTTCTGGACAGAAATGAGGGAGAGGGGAGTGGTGTGGGTGTGGGAAAAAGTCTCTAGTCAAACTCCCCCAAAGTCAAAGCACCATACCCCATTTAACAATTCAAAAACCTTTAAAAAAACCCTCATTTCCACACAAAAACACAAGTCAAAGAGCATGGAATTTTTTTTCCCCATGCGCTGCTGGAAATGGCCGGCCTAGGGTGAGGGAGAAGTGAGAGGGAGTGCACAAAAAAAAAATTTATGCAAAAAGACCCCCTACAAGTCCAAAATTGCAAGTTTAAGCTTAAATTCAATAAATTTCGTTTTCTATAATAAAAATTAGTTAAAAATCAAAATAAAATACTAAAAATTTATGTTACAACTAGATTTTAATTAACATAATTTTAAAGATTAAAATTAGCCCGGAAAAATTTGTATTTATCGCTAATTTAATGTATTTTCTTACCGGCTTAAAATAATATTAAAAAATTGAAAAATAGGGAAAAAATTTTAAATGCCCAAAATTTAATAAGTAACTCATTAGCTACTAAAAACAAGCAATTACCTATCCATTTTAGGTATAATTAGCCCTAAACTGTAAAATAACAAAAAAGACGGTTTTCGGAAAAATACCGAATTTTCACCGATTTTTAGGAAAACACCAAAACGACTTTTCAAGGCGCTACACCTATATCCTGTTCAGTCCTATAACTCTTATAGGAAAGAACGGAACCAACGTTCCCCAGCACAGTATAACATGCGGGTTCGGTAAATACATCCATATTATTATCTTTATTAAGGCATGAAATGGTCGCTACCTGGAGAGAGAGAGAAGAAAACACTTTAGCGTATGCTCCTGCAAGATCAGATTGGTTATTATCTTATCTAATCAGGATGGCTCCCACTGCTTTTTATCAAATCTTACTTCAAACCCTAAAAGGAAAGACTAGCCGGGATTAATTACACACTACAAGTTCGCCAATCTTTCAGCCAGGCCAGTGTCGGTACTTTGAGGGAGGTCCCCCGTGCTTTCGCACGAACCTAATTAATGTAAACCTCATTTTCCCAGAGGCGTAACCTCGTTAACACCTTTCTAGACACCTACTTGATCGGCTAATTGTAATGTGTAAAACTCTCCCAGGAGTAACTCTTACTCGCAGTGGGTATCGGGATCCAACTATCTCATAGAAGGTATGCAATCTCATTGCAAATTTCAACACTTGAAATTCCCGATAATGCTTTTGCCCCTAGCGTTCTATGACCTTGACGAAAGCCAACAAACCACAGCCCGCTAGTCAAGTTCAACCCGTACATTTCTTGACTGAATTAAACCCACCCGCACGACCCTTGACGAAAGCCAACAAAGCCGTACGACTACCCTAATCCAGTCGCATCATATGCAGCAGATAAACAGCACATAGCTACCGCACACTACACCTTGACGAAAGCCAACAAATGTAGCACGAATACTATATGTAATTTATCTGAAATGACGGAGGGCTACGACAGGTTTTCTGAAAACCTATTGCGTAATGAACTTGATATCGTTGTAGAATCAAATGAAGTTTTAAAATGGAATGATTTTGAGGCTTTTCTAGTTTTGCTAAAGGGGTCACTCCCGGTGAAGGGATCGTCGGCCCTTTCCTCGTCGAATGAGGTGCGGGATATATCATATATATCACTGTGCAAAGCAAAAACTCTTAAAAGCAATCAAAGCCAAACCGAGTGTGTAGTATCTGCCAGTTATTGCTAAAGGAGTCACTCCCGGTGAAGGGATCTCGGTCCTTTCCTCATCGAATAAGGTGCAGGGTATATCATATATACCGCTATGCAAAGCAAGAACTGTAGCTACCTGTTTTGTTTAAAATCTGATTCCACAACATCTTAGGTTTCTTTTCTTTCATTAATCACATTAATGAAGTCCCATCATTTAAATACCTAAACATCACAGATAGATATGACGTACACTTATGCCATCCGCATTCGCCTCGATGTCCCCTCGTGCACCGTTAGGTTAGGTAACTAACGACAGAGCAGGGCAGGGCTAGCGCGGGTGTAAAACATAAGTAACGTCTATATAATATATCATATATACTATATACTATATCCATCACAGAACATCTCATGATCACATCACAGATATCGCAGCAGAAGAAACATGAAACATTGGATATACTAGGACGTCCGTGTTTTCAATACGAGCCAGTATAAAACACGGATTCCACGGTCGTGATGAATAGCCAATCCCACACCCCTAGACCCCTACGAGAGCGGCAAGCAGCCCTGCCAATTCTAGGGTTAGGAGACCCGGACTCGACTCCTCGAGTTGGTCTCCCACTGGACCCCAGAACCCGGTTACTTGTGCTCCCCTCCTTGGGTCTATCCTAATGCGGAAAAGTAAATAATATACAAAAGGTGACAACTTCCGCTACCTGGAAGTGCCCCAAATAAAAGAATATTACATACAAGTTTTTACATGAATGAAAATGAAAAACACTCATCTCACATAAAAAACCCCGGCTATTCGAACACGACGATCCAATATAACATATCCAGCAACACATAACATCACATGTCATCAACGTAAGCAAGTATGCATACCCCAATTGTCGTTGACGTATAGCAACGAAACCGGCGATATGAACATACTACACTTACGGTCACAGAAAAGAAAGTGTAAAACTACAACAATTGGAATCCGCAACCTCTTTAGACATCGCATGCCTAACAGATATAAATCCCGCATTTTAGTCTCATTATCGAAAACTCTTTTCAATATCATATGGGACTAAATTGCTAGATTTATAACATTCATTCAGTTATCTCATAACTACTTGTGAATTCCAATTATTGTATCACATTCCAGATAAACAGAAAATGTTAAACTTTCCGATCGAGCAGTCGAATACCCAAGTTTTCCCGATACAACTCAACACATGAAATAAGTCTAACAACATTCAGTTCGTGCCTCAGTACCAATGGTCCAGCCGTAGAAGGGTCAAGCCAACGCCTCACATGTGGCACGCCGTACTGCCCCAAACCCGAAGGTTCAAAAGGCAGTTCAAGACGGTCACATAATCGAGTTAAGGTTTGTTGTCTTCTAGAGGGTCCATCGCGTTACTTGCACTACTTAGAACGTCGTTAAACTACGGAAAAATCCAACACTTGGAAATTTCCCGACAGGGGAAAAGTTGAGTATTTATATCCGGTCGAACTTTTTAACATATTCTAAAAATTATCCGGAAATACACAAAGACGAAATTTGATACCCCGATCGAAACACCGAATCCCCAAAGCAACCCCAGAAAATTCAACTCTTGAATAAATTTTAAAAATTCCCAGAAAATCCAACACCAGAAGGTATCAGTTACTGTGCAAAAATTATATAATAATTTAATAAAGCTGCCGCGGATCCGCCGCCTAAGGAGGCTAAGGCCGCGGATCCGCCGCGCTTTAGACTGTTCATAAAGAAAATTTTGCACCGTAATTCATATATTTCCCTGCTGAATTTTTTAGCAATTTTTAATCTGGAAAAATCCCAGAATTTAGAAAAAGTCCAGAGAGCATCTTAAAGTTAGGTTTTCGGGTTCGATCGGGTTTCAAATTGCGTCTAGACTTCGCCTAAGGCTCTAGCTAGGCTCTGATACCACTGTAGGGTTCCTAGGCACACTATAGAGGTCTCACAAGGCATCGAACATGCCAATTTAAAATTTTATGGGTGCCGAGAAACCCTAATACGGATCGTCGGCTAAATTTCTAGGCGAAACTATAAACTAGTTAACACTTTAACTAAAAGTTAGATGCTACAACCTTTGTAGATCCGGATATCCACTTCCTTAGCTCCACGTAGTCATCCTCTCGCTGTCCTTTTCGAATCCTAGACTCATTCGTCGGCTTCATCGGGAAAACGAGCGGAATAGGTCGTCGACTTCGTGTCAAAGACGATCTACGTCGAGGTTGCGCAAGTTCAAGCTCCAACTTCACCAAGTTGTGAAACTTGTGAAGAAAACACCCAAAACAACTTGGCAAGAGGTAGAGGGTGAAGAAATAGGAGGTGGGTTCACTTTAGAATTGGATTTCACTCACTTTTTATCAAGTTGCCATTGATGGCATCTAGTTTTCTCTCTTGAAGAAGAAGGAGAAGATGAAGCTAGTTTTTGATAAGTGTTATGATAAATTAAAAAAGAAATCAATACTTATCATAATCTAACCTTAGTTGAGTGTAGAGAATGGACCATGGTTACTTTGATGAGTTAGGGTTAAGCATGAAGACAAGAATGGTCACTAAGGTCAAAGCTTCATGAAGCTTCAACATAAAACAAATAAAGCCACCATTCTTATCTTAATCCATTTCAAATAAATAAATAAATAGATAAATGAATTTGCAAACCCTAATCAACACTTAACCATGGTTTAATTCTTTACACTTAACCATGAAAGCAAGTATCATCAAACATGATACAAACATGTGTACAAAAGTATATCACATATACAACTTGCACATCAAGTGAGAAAATCCATTTAAAGTGAACCTATACTAGCTAATGCAAAGTAATATATCAAATATATAATTACACATTAAATCATTAAATCAACATTTGATTCAATGATCCGGTCATGTCGCACATAACCGACTAGTATTCAATGTATCGATTTATCGAATCAATGATTCGATAACTAGGTCATATCGAATATAACCAATCGAAACATATATCGCGAGAATGAAATGCGGTATCACATACACGCATTATTCTCGGTCCTGCACATATCTCATATGCGCTCCTATTTCGTTTCGCTTGAACCAGGAAACCTCTGTGTAGGACTCTAAAGACTCGTCAATACGCCGGTAGCAGATGATGATCATATCAAGCACCCACAAGCCGCAAGCGGTCTGCTAAACGTAACGGCCATCCGGGTATCGAGCGATCAGAAGATCGACGAGCTAGCCCGCTCACACTCCTGTGAATCCAACCAGTAACACTTACCGTACAGTCCGGTCTATTCGTCTGATATGTCGCATATCAAGTCTAGGGGTGGTATACGTCAGACCCCAATAACCGATAAGTCGTGCCGATGTGAGGCTCATAACGGGTTAAGAAACTACTGGTAACACTTACCAGCAAATCTCTGATCAGCCCTGGCCAGGGACTTCCCTGTTACGGCCAATCGAGCACAGCGCAACATCAACCCCCAATACCGGGAGAGACGAAACCCCTCCTATCGCTCATTGCCTCCATGTGACTCGGGACTGTACCCAAAGACCACCGTTTTGCACGCCCTCATGGACGTGGTAAGGTGGAGATCAAAGCACAGTGGGAATCACACAAGACTCTATGACGATCTCGGGTCTACAGACTAACCTGTACAAGTGTCACCTGAGAACTGCCATCTGACGTGAGGTATAATACCATCTGGGAGTTCTCGGCTGTTAGTTATATGTATGCCCTAGAGGCCATTACTATACATAGGATGTATATTGTAGTGGATGCTGGGACATATATAGGGAGGACTTTCTTGCTCGACATGATAGTATGCTATCTGGTTGATCTTTACCTTAACGTGTATACTGTTTGTCTCTCTGTTACATGTTGGTAAAGCCCTTAGGATCTGTACTTGACTACCTGGACTATGATGCGGATCATACTAGTGGGGACATGGTAGTCTATAAGTACATCCTTCACAGTCCCTAGTCGAGGGTGTATCGAGACGGGGCATCGATATACCAGAGTAGACTAGCGTGTACCTTCTCGACCCATACAGATGGGCGATGGATGATCCCATATCCATCGGTGTTTGACATCAGAGGAGATATACGGGTGCTCAGTAGAGACTGGGTACACTGGACGGACTCGCCGAGAACTCCCAGATGGTATTATACCTCACGTCAGATGGCAGTTCTCTGGTGACACTGGTACAGAGTAGTCTGTTGACCCGAGATCGTCATAGAGTCTTGTGTGGTTCCCACTGTGCTTTGATTTCCATCTTACCACGTCCAAGAGGGCGTGCAAAACGGTGGTTTTTGGGTACAGTCCCGAGTCACATGGAGGCAATGAGCGATAGGAGGGGAGTCGTCTCTCCCGGTATATGGGGGTTGATGTTGCGCAGTGTTCGATTGGCTATAACAGGAAATCCCTGGCCAGGGTTGCTGAGATTTACTGGTAAGTGTTACCAGTAGTTTCTCGAACAGTTATAGACCTCATATCGACACGACTTATCGAGCTATTGGGGTCTGACGTCTACCACCCCTAGGCGAGATATGCGACAGATCAGACGATCAGACCGGACTGTACGGTAGTGTTACTGGTCGGATTCACTGGAGTGTGAGCGGGCTTGCTCGTCGATCTTCAGATCGCTCAATACCCGGGTGGCCGTTACGTTTAGCAGACCGCTTGCGGCTTGTGGATGTTTGATATGATCATCATCTGCTGCCGGCGTATTGACGAGTCTTTAGAGTCCTACACAGAGGTTTCCTGGCTCAAGCGAAACGAAATAGGAGCGCATATGAGATATGTGCGGGACCGAGAATAATGCGTGTATGTGATACCGTATTCCATTCTCGCGATGAATGTGTCGAATGGTTGTATGCGATATAACCTAGTTATCGAATCAAGGATTGATTCGATAAGCCGATACATTCTATACTAGTCGGTTGTGTGCGACATGACCGGATCATTGAATCAAGTGTTGATTTAATGATTTAATGCATATTTATATATTTGATATATTACTTTGCATCAACTAGTATCGGTTTACTTAAGATGGATTTTCTCACTCGGATGGGCGCATTGTATATGCGATATACTTTTGTGCACTTGATTGTATCATGTTTGATGATACATGTCATGCTAGAGTTCAAGTGTAAAGATTAAACCTTGGTTAATGAAATGGTTAGGGTTTATTATTTATTATTCATTTATCTTATTTAATTATCCTTTTTATTTTTGATAAATGAATAAAAGAAAAGAGAAAAGAATGGTGGCTTATTTTGTTCTTTAGTTGAAGCTTCATGAAGCTTTGTTCAAGTCAACCATTCTTATCTCATCCTTAACCCTAACCATTCCCACTAACCATGATTCATTCTCTACACTTAACTCTAGTTAACATTATGATAAGAATTCATTTTCTTTTCTTTTTCAAAATAACTTATCATAACATTTCTTCTTCTTCTTCCTTGCTTCAAGTGAAGAAGAAAGCTTACCTCATCAATGGTGATTGATGAATTAGAGTGAGAAATCCAATTCTAAAGTTAACCCAACTCCTATTTCTTCATCCTCTACCTCTTGCCAAGTAGTAGAGTGTGTTTACTTCATAAGTTTCAAGACTTGGTGAAGTTGTGAGCTTGATCTAGCGATGCCTCGACGTAGATCATCTTCGGCATGGACATCGACGACCTAGCTTGCCCATTCTCCGACGAAGCCGACTCTAGAGCCCAGATTTGATTTGGACAGCGGAGAGGACCTCGTTGCGGAGCTATGGAGGTGGAGCACCGGATCTACAAAGGTTGTATTTCCGTATTCCCAATAGTTAAGTGTTAACTAGTTCTTTTTCGCCTAGACATCTAGTTATCGATCCGTAGTTTAGGGTTTCTCGGCACTATAATTTTTGAAATTGCCATGGTTGATGGCTTGGGAGACCTCACTAGCGTGCCTAGGAACCCTACAGTGGTATCAGAGCCTAGCTAGAGCCTTAGGCGAAGTCCAGACGGAAATTGAAGTCCGAACGAACCCGGAACTCCAAAACAAATATGCTCTCTGTACTTTTTTCAAAACAGTACATTTTTCCACATTAAAAATATTCAGAAAAACATGCAGGGAAATCTAAGAGTAACTGTGCAATTCGTAGCCCTAATTCCATAAAAGCGCCGCGCTTCCGCGGCACGAGCATGGCTCGTGCGGCGGAAGAGCGGCCTTTTTGTCGTTTTCTGTTGGGAAGTTTGCACAGTAACTCCTATTTTGCTGTGCTGAGTTCTCTGGATATTTTTAAAATTTTATTCAAGTGTTGAATAATCTGGAATGTTTTGGAGCTTCGGTGTTTCGATCGGGGTATCAAATTTTGTCTGTGTGGCTTTCCGGATAAATTTTAGAATATGTTAAAAAGTTCGACCGGATATAAATACCCACTTTTTCCCCTGTCGGGAAATTTTCAAGTGTTGGATTTTTCCGTAGTTTAACGACGTTCTAAGTAGTGCAAGTAACGCGATGGTCCCTCTAGAAGACACAAACCTTAACTCGATTATGTGACCGTCTTGAACTGCCCTTTGAACCTTCGGGTTTGGGGCAGTACGGCGTGCCACATGTGAGGCGTTGGCTTGACCCTTCTACGGCTGGACCGTTGGTACTGAGGTACGAACTGAATGTTGTTAGACTAGTTTCATGTGTTGATCTGTATCGGGAAAACTTGGGTGTTAGAATGTTCGATCGGAAAGTTTAACATTTTCTGTTTATCTGGAATGGGATACAATAATTGGAATTCACAAAAGTTATGTGATAACTGAATGAATGTTATAAACGTAGCAATTTAGTCTCACTTGATCGGTTGCCACGGAATTTTGATGTGATCAAAAGTCCGTCGCAATCACGTAGCGTACGCGGATACTCGCCGGGTAAACTTAATAGACAGCTTCACTCCATAGCCCCGACCAAGTGACTGTAGGAGAACCCCGTCGCCGAAAGCATCCGTTCGGGTGCTCACGGTAGCGGTGTTCCGCCTTGGTGCACTTCGTCGACGGTATCAGGGGTGCGGCCGTCTACTGAAGTTTGCGACGAGCATTCGATCAGGATGTCGGGAATCTTGTTGAATTGCCCGACTTGATATTGAAAAGAGTTTTCGATTTTGAGACTAAAATGCGGGGTTTATAATTGTTAGGCATGCGATGTCTAAGTAATTCATTTGATTAGGCATGCGATGTCTATGCAGATTGCGGATTCCAACTGTTGTAGTTTTACACTTTCTTTTCTGTGACCGTAAGTGTAATATGTGATATCGCCGGTTTCGTTGCTATATGTCAACGACAATTGGGATGGACATATTTACTTACGTTGATGACATGTGATGTTATGTGTTGCTGGATATGTTATATTGGATCGTCGTGTTTGAATAGCCGGGGGTTTTTATGTGAGATGAGTGTTTTTCATTTTCATTCATGTAAAAACTTGTATGTAATATTCTTTTATTGGGGCGCTTCCAGGTTGCGGGAGTTGTCACCTGTTGTATATTATTTACTTTTCTGCACTAGGATAGACCCAAGGAGGGGAGCACAAGTAACCGGGTTCTGGGGTCCAGTGGGAGACCAACTCGAGGAGTCGAGTCCGGGTCTCCTAACCCTAGAATTGGCAGGGTTGCTTGCCGCTCTCGTAGGGGTCTAGGGGTGTGGGTTTGGCTATTCATCACGACCATGGAATCCGTGTTTTATACTGGCTCGTATTAAAAACACGGACGTCCTAGTATATCCAATATTTCATATGATTCTTCTGCTGCGATATCTGTGATGTGATCATGAGATGTTTCTGTGATGGATATAGTATATAGTATATATGATATATTATATAGACGTTACTTATGTTTTACACCCGCGCTAGCCCTGCCCCGCTCTGCCGTTAGTTACCTAACCTAACGGTGCACGAGGGGACATCGAGGCGAATGCGGATGGCATAAGTGTACGTCATATCTATCTGTGATGTTTAGGTAAATAAATGATGGGACTTCATTAATGTGATTAATGAAATAAAAGAAACCTAAGATGTTGTAGAATCGAATTACAAAATAAAACAGGTAGCTACAGTTCTTGCTTTGCATAGCGGTATATATGATATATCCTGCACCTTATTCGATGAGGAAAGGACCGAGATCCCTTCACCGGGAGTGACTCCTTTAGCAATAACTGGCAGATGCTACACACTCGGTTTGTCTTTTGATTGCTTTTAAGTGTTTTTGCTTTGCACAGTGATATATATGATATATCCCGCACCTCATTCGACGAGGAAAGGACCGACGATCCCTTCACCGGGAGTGACTCCTTTAGCAAAACTAGAAAAGCCTCAAAAACACTCCATTTCAAAATTCATTCGATCCTACAACGATATCAAGTTCATTACGCAATAGGTTTTCAGAAAAACCTGTCGTAGCCCTCCGTCATTTCAGATAAGTAGTATATAGTATTCGTGCTGCATTTGTTGGCTTTCGTCAAGGTGCAGTGTGCGGTAGCTATATGCTGCTTATCTGCCAGCATACGATGCGATTGGATTAGGGTAGTCGTGCGGCTTTGTTGGCTTTCGTCAAGGGTCGTGCGGGTGGGTTTAATTCGATCAAGAAATGTACGGGTTGAACTTGACTAGCGGGCTATGGTTTGTTGGCTTTCGTCAAGGTCATAGCACGTTAGGGGCAAAATATTATCGGGAATTTCAAGTGTTGAAATTTGCAATGAGATTGCATACCTTCTATGAGATAGTTGGATCCCGATACCCGCTGCGAGTAAGTGTTACTCCTGGGAGAGTTTTATGCATTACAATTAGCCGATCAAGTAGGTGTCTAGAAAGGTGTTAACGAGGTTACGCCTCTGGGAAAACGAGGTTTACATTAATTAGGTTCGTGCGAAAGCACGGGGGACCTCCCTCAAAGTACCGACACTGGCCTGGCTGAAAGATTGGCGAACTTGTAGTGTGTAATTAATCCCGGCTAGTCTTTCCTTTTAGGGTTTGAAGGAAGATTTGATAAAAAGCAGTGGGAGCCATCCTGATTAGATAAAATAAAAACCAATCTATTCTTGACAGAGCGCACGCTGAGTGTTTTCTTCTCTCTCTCTCCAGGTAGCGACTATATCACGCCTTAATCAAGATAATAATACGGAATATTGACCGAGCCCGCTTGTTATACTGAGCTGGGGAACGTTGGTCCCACTCCAACTTATAATTGTTATAAGACAGAGCAGGAAATTGGGGATTACCAGAATTCCCGTGCCGCCCAAACGAAGAGAGTGCATGCTGATGCATCATCTTCGGGTGTGTTCATTATACAAAACTGTTTCTCAGTATCCTTTACGTCCTGGGTATGTGATACCAGATCAGGATCCCAGATATGTAATCTGTTACATAGGGCTACAGATAGGTAAAGAACTGAGAACGGGTGATAAGTTTCATGAGGCAGAAAACGGGGCAAGTGTTGCAGCCAAGTCTGTCGGTCACTGTCACCCTGTATTACAATACATTGATTCTGAACGAATGTTATTAGATACCGAACCTGATATACAAAATCATATCAGTCTCTTTATCAGTAAAGAAAGGATATAATTTTGTATTGTTGGATAATGTTTTGAACATTTCCTATATCAAAGGTTGATCGGTTCAGGCACGTTATCTAAAAGCATTAATGTTCTAAATCAAACTACAGTTCTTAATATACGGAACACACACGAGAGGAATAGTTCAGAAATGAACGAATTCTTCTTGAGGTATTGTAGACTAGGTCAGATCAATGCGACCCGACTGGCTAGAGTTACATATAGATGTATATTTAAATCAGTTTGAATTTACATCTTCTGAAACTCGCCAGTCATGTCACAAAGATAAGATGACCATAGCTCCGTTTACTGAAACAGAGAAAGAGTTAGTAAACTCTTGGGATGATACATGTTGATGTATGTAAGGTCCCCTGTCTACACCTGCCAAGACTGGTTCTTTATACTTCATTATATTCTCTGATAATCTCTCAAGATTCAGACATATGTTCCTGTTGAAACACAAGTCCGAACCTTTTGAGATATTCACGGAATATAAGTTAGAAGTAGAGAACCAGAATACGGGTATAAGTATTATGTCCTATGATGAGATCAAGGAGGAGAATACTTGAGCACGAAAATCCTGGATTATTCTAAAGGAGAATGAGATTCTCTCTCGGCATTACTCCTCCGTATACACCATAGCACGATGGTATATCGGGGCGGAGCAAACACACCCTATATGATATGGTGTGCTCTATGATGAGTACTACTGAGTTACCTATTTCCTTTAGGGAGTTATGCACTTGAGAAGCTGCATACCTATTGAATAGGGTTCGAATCAAATCAGTCGCCTACCACTTCATATATGATATGGAAAGGGAAGAGCCCATATCTTAAGTTAGTTAAGATTTGGGGTTGTCCGGCCTATGTCTAAAAGCAAAATCCGGACAAGCTCGAGGCAAGGTCTGTTATGTAGAACTGGAAATGTTCCAGCTATACAAACTGCAGAAGATGATTTGAAAGAACCAAAGGATTCAGTAGATACCAACGAACCTCAGCCTCTCCGCCGATCTAGTAGGGTTCCTCACCCACCTGAGAGATACTTCGGTTTCTCTATGACAGTGGGAGCGAGGATTACATCATGAGATGATGACCCAACTAGTTTCGAGCTGGCCATCAGGAGTAAGACTCTGTAAGAATGGCTGGATGCTTAGTGATCTGAGATGGAATCCTTATACACCAACAAAGTATGGACTTTGGTTGCAATATCTGAAGGGTTAAATTCCCATCAGGAGCAGGTATATCTTGAGAAGATTACTTGGTGTAGATGGAAAAGTTGAGACTTTCAAAGCTAGACTTGTTAAAGGTTTTCTTCATTGACCAGGCGTGGATCATGATGAAACCTTTTCAAGGATCTATGCTTAAGTCCATCCAGATCCTACTTACCACGGCTACATACCATGACTACGATATCTGGTGGTTGGGTGTCTTGACTGCTTTTCTAAATGATGATTTAGAAGAGTGCGTCTGTAAGTACACAGCCAGAGGGCTTCATAGACAGTGGGAGCAGCGGAAACGTGTGCAAGATGCTTTATAGGATAAAGCAGGCATCGCGGAGTTGGAACATCTGTTTTGATGAATTAGTCAAAGAGTTTGACATCATCAAAATGGTAGATGAACCTTGTATAAACAAAAAGGTAGTAGGGAGTATGGTGACGATCCTCGTAGAGTACGTGGATGACATACTCTTGATAAGAAAAGAGTTTCTTATGCTATGCTCGATCAATCTCCGCTTATCACAATGATTCTCCATATAGGATCAAAGTGATACCTCCTAAATCCTGGATTTTGGATCTATGAGATAGATTTAATTGGATGTTAGGATTCTCACTAGTTGTAGTGAGACGGTATCAACCGATCCTGGGAAGAATCACTGGAATAGTTCCAGGGTGATAAAGACGACTGAATATCAGTCGCAGGCATTGTCTTTACCCTCAGTAAAGGGACGGTATGTTGGAAGAGTTCCAAGCTAGATACCGTGACATACTAGACGATAAAGGCTGGATACATCGCTACTTAAGATGCTACCAAAGAGGCTGTTTGGGTGTATATAGGTTCATGAGATGAACTATGTTCCTCCCATTGTGTGACAATGGAGTTGTGGCTTATCCCGAGGAACGCTGGTCCCATCAGTGATCCAGACTTATTCTAAGGCAGCATCGCCTGATCATGGAGATGGTTGATCTCCAGGGTGATCGAGGTTTGGAGAGTAGATTCTGAGGACAACACAGCGGATCCACTCACAAAGGCCTGTTCCCAGAGAGAGACTTTTAAGGGATGGTTGAGTATGAGATACTGCAACCACTGCTACAGATGGCCCTAGTGCAAGTGGGAGATTGTTAGTTATATGTATGCCCTAGAGGCCATTACTATACATAGGATGTATATTGTAGTGGATGCTGGGACATATATAGGGAGGACTTTCTTGCTCGACATGATAGTATGCTATCTGGTTGATCTTTACCTTAACGTGTATACTGTTTGTCTCTCTGTTACATGTTGGTAAAGCCCTTAGGATCTGTACTTGACTACCTGGACTATGATGCGGATCATACTAGTGGGGACATGGTAGTCTATAAGTACATCCTTCACAGTCCCTAGTCGAGGGTGTATCGAGACGGGGCATCGATATACCAGAGTAGACTAGCGTGTACCTTCTCGACCCATACAGATGGGCGATGGATGATCCCATATCCATCGGTGTTTGACATCAGAGGAGATATACGGGTGCTCAGTAGAGACTGGGTACACTGGACGGACTCGCCGAGAACTCCCAGATGGTATTATACCTCACGTCAGATGGCAGTTCTCTGGTGACACTGGTACAGAGTAGTCTGTTGACCCGAGATCGTCATAGAGTCTTGTGTGGTTCCCACTGTGCTTTGATTTCCATCTTACCACGTCCAAGAGGGCGTGCAAAACGGTGGTTTTTGGGTACAGTCCCGAGTCACATGGAGGCAATGAGCGATAGGAGGGGAGTCGTCTCTCCCGGTATATGGGGGTTGATGTTGCGCAGTGTTCGATTGGCTATAACAGGAAATCCCTGGCCAGGGTTGCTGAGATTTACTGGTAAGTGTTACCAGTAGTTTCTCGAACAGTTATAGACCTCATATCGACACGACTTATCGAGCTATTGGGGTCTGACGTCTACCACCCCTAGGCGAGATATGCGACAGATCAGACGATCAGACCGGACTGTACGGTAGTGTTACTGGTCGGATTCACTGGAGTGTGAGCGGGCTTGCTCGTCGATCTTCAGATCGCTCAATACCCGGGTGGCCGTTACGTTTAGCAGACCGCTTGCGGCTTGTGGATGTTTGATATGATCATCATCTGCTGCCGGCGTATTGACGAGTCTTTAGAGTCCTACACAGAGGTTTCCTGGCTCAAGCGAAACGAAATAGGAGCGCATATGAGATATGTGCGGGACCGAGAATAATGCGTGTATGTGATACCGTATTCCATTCTCGCGATGAATGTGTCGAATGGTTGTATGCGATATAACCTAGTTATCGAATCAAGGATTGATTCGATAAGCCGATACATTCTATACTAGTCGGTTGTGTGCGACATGACCGGATCATTGAATCAAGTGTTGATTTAATGATTTAATGCATATTTATATATTTGATATATTACTTTGCATCAACTAGTATCGGTTTACTTAAGATGGATTTTCTCACTCGGATGGGCGCATTGTATATGCGATATACTTTTGTGCACTTGATTGTATCATGTTTGATGATACATGTCATGCTAGAGTTCAAGTGTAAAGATTAAACCTTGGTTAATGAAATGGTTAGGGTTTATTATTTATTATTCATTTATCTTATTTAATTATCCTTTTTATTTTTGATAAATGAATAAAAGAAAAGAGAAAAGAATGGTGGCTTATTTTGTTCTTTAGTTGAAGCTTCATGAAGCTTTGTTCAAGTCAACCATTCTTATCTCATCCTTAACCCTAACCATTCCCACTAACCATGATTCATTCTCTACACTTAACTCTAGTTAACATTATGATAAGAATTCATTTTCTTTTCTTTTTCAAAATAACTTATCATAACATTTCTTCTTCTTCTTCCTTGCTTCAAGTGAAGAAGAAAGCTTACCTCATCAATGGTGATTGATGAATTAGAGTGAGAAATCCAATTCTAAAGTTAACCCAACTCCTATTTCTTCATCCTCTACCTCTTGCCAAGTAGTAGAGTGTGTTTACTTCACAAGTTTCAAGACTTGGTGAAGTTGTGAGCTTAATCTAGCGATGCCTCGACGTAGATCATCTTCGGCATGGACATCGACGACCTAGCTTGCCCATTCTCCGACGAAGCCGACTCTAGAGCCCAGATTTGATTTGGACAGCGGAGAGGACCTCGTTGCGGAGCTATGGAGGTGGAGCACCGGATCTACAAAGGTTGTATTTCCGTATTCCCAATAGTTAAGTGTTAACTAGTTCTTTTTCGCCTAGACATCTAGTTATCGATCCGTAGTTTAGGGTTTCTCGGCACTATAATTTTTGAAATTGCCATGGTTGATGGCTTGGGAGACCTCACTAGCGTGCCTAGGAACCCTACATCGGCGAGTCCGTCCAGTGTACCCAGTCTCCACTGAGCACCCGTACACCATCTCTGATGTCAAACACCAATGGATATGGGATCATCCATCGCCCATCTCATGGGTCAAGAAGCGTATACGCTAGTCTACACTGGTATATCGATGCTCCGTCTCGATACACCCACGACTAGGGACCATGAAGGATGTACTTATGGACTACCATGTCCCCACTAGTATGATCTGCATCACAGTCCAGGTAGTCAAGTACATATCCTAAGGGCTTTACCAACATGTAACTATAAGACAGTATAAAGAGACTAGTGTACATGTTAAGATAAAGAGTAACCAGATAGCATACTATCATATCGAGCAAGAAAGCCATCTCTATATATGTCCAAGCATCCAATATAATATACATCATCTGTACAATACTGGCCTCTAGGGCATACATACAACTAACAATCTTTGAATACATAGACATATAGACTTGGGGAGAGAAATTAAGACGGGTAAAATAATAGTCAAATGAAAAATACCCCCAAACTTGTACTTTGGCACGCATAGATATTCAGTTAAGTCCTTTTTCACTCACCTCCATTTTTAAAATGAGAAAATGTTACCGAAACATAGAGGTGGGGCGGAGGAAATTCAGTTATGATAAAGCGGCTCCTGTAAAAACAGGAGCTTCTCTGCTGGGTCAGCAGAAAAATACGGTTTCAATCTATGCCCATTTATTCTAAAAATTGAACCGTTTTTAACATTTTCAACTTCTACTGCCCCGTGCGGATATACATACCGCACCACAAAATGTCATTTCCAAAGAGATTTTAGCTTATCCGGATGAAGGTGGAGATGAGAATCATAAAGAAGGACTTGTTGTCTCGGTGTGAAGGTTTTTCTATAAAGATTTTTATCGTGAAATATTTTAGTCCAGTTCTTTACTATAACCGCATTATCGTAAGCTTCATCACGGAGTTCGCTTAGCTCATTTAATTGCAGCTTCCGATAGCTGCAAACTTGATCAAAATCGAAGTTAAGCTCTTTAATAGCCCACATTGCTTTATGTTCGATCTCGACAGGAAGGTGGCAAGCCTTTCTAAACACTAGGCGGTATGGAGACATACCAAGATCGGTCTTATAAGCGCTACGAAATGCCCAAAGAGCATCCGTCAATTTGATTGACCAATCCTTACGGTTTTTAGAAACCGTCTTCTCCAAAATTTGCTTGATCTGCTTATTGGAAATCTCAGCTTACACGCTCGTTTGGGGATGATAGGGCGTAGAAAGTTTGTGGTTGATTGAATATTTCCGCATCAAAGTCTCGAAAGACCAATTACAGAAATGCGTCCCGTTGTTGCTAGCGCGAGGGTGCCCGAATCACGAAAAGAAATTTTCTTTAAGGAACTTAATAACAACCTTGTTGTCATTAGTGCGACACGGTATTGCTTCCACCCATTTTGAGACATAATCAACCGCGAACAAGATATATAAATTCCCAAAAGAGTTGGGAAAATGGCCCATAAAATCAATACCCCAAATATCAAATATCTCCACAACCAATATAGGTTGGAACGACATCTCATTTCTTCGTGAAATCCGACCCATGTGTTGACACCGATGACAATTTTTGCAATGATCATAAGCATCTTTAAATAATGTTGGTCAATAAAAACCATATTGCAAAACTTTCTCCGTCGTTTTACGTGGACCAAAATGACCGCCATATGCCTGATCATGACAAAAAAACAATACACTCTTGAATTCATCGTTAGGAACACATCTGCGAATGATTTGATCGGAACAATACTTAAACAAATAAGGTTCATCCCAGTAAAAGTGTTTTACTTGGGATAGAAATCGAAAATTGTCTTGTTTCGACCAATCGTTAGGAATAAGTCCCGTCGCTAGATAATTCACAATATCCATGAGCCAAGGATCACAGGATACGGTCAAGAGCTATTCGTCAAGGAAGGAGTCGTTTATTGGCACGGTCAACGTTGGTGAAGAATTGATGTGTGAAAGATGGTCGGCTACAACGTTTTTACATCCACTCTTGTCTCGTATGACAAGATCAAATTATTGTAACAACAGGATCCAACGTATTAGCCTGGTCTTAGCATCCTTCTTCGATAAAAGGTGTCGTACGGCGGAGTGATCGGTGTAAACCACTATTGGTGAGCCAATCAAGTAGGGCCTGAACTTTTTTAATGCAAATACAACTGCCAAGAGTTTTTTCTCGGTAGTTGTGTAATTAATTTGTGCATCGTTCAAGGTCCTACTTGCATAGTAAATTACATGAGGCGTCTTATCAATGTGTTGTCCTAAGACTGCACCAATAGAAAAATCTAATACATCACACATAAGATCTAACGGGTGGTTCCAATCTGGAGATGATAGAACGGGGGCTGTAGTGAGAGATCTTTTAAGCGATTCAAAAGCGGTCTCACAATCCGAATCGAAGTGAAAGTTGTATCCTTGGCCAAAAGAAGAGTTAAGGATCTAGCAATTTTGCTAAAGTCCTTATTGAATCTCCTATAAAATCCTGCATGACCAAGGAAAAATCGTATATTTTTTACGCATTTGCGAGGAGGAAGGTTATGGATGACATCAATTTTAGCTCTGTCAACCTCAATACCTTTTCGTGAAATGATATGTCCAAGGACAATACCTTCTTGGACCATGAAATGGCATTTTTCCCAATTCAAAGTTATGTTCTTATCCTTACAGCGGGTAAGAACCGCGTCAAGATGACGTAGGCATTCCTCAAAGGAGTCCCCAAATATGGAGAAATCGTCCATAAATATCTCCAGAAAATTCTCAACCATTTCTGAGAATATCCCCATCATACACCGCTGAAATGTAGCGGGAGCGTTGCATAACCCCAAAGGGCATGCGTCTATAAGCAAAAGTACCGAAAGGACAAGTAAATGTTGTTTTATCTTGATCCTTTTCAGCGATGGGGACCTGGTTATAGCCAGAGTATCCGTCCAAGAAACAATAGTATTCATATCTAGCTAATCATTCTAACATCTGGTCAATGAAAGGTAGAAGAAAGTTATCTTTCCTCGTTGTGGTATTGAGTTTTCTGTAATCAATACATACGCGTCATCCAGTTTGGGTGCGTGTTTGGATCAACTCATTAGCCTCATTAGTTATGACCATGATGCCAGACTTTTTAGGGACCACATGAATAGGACTTACTCATTCGCTATCAGATATTGGGTAAATTATACCACTATCTAGATACTTGACGATTTCTTTCTTTACCGCCTCCTTCATAACGGGATTTAACCGTCTTTATGGATCTCGGGTTGGTTTGGGTTCATCCATCTAATGTATATAATGTTCAACAATTAAGGGACTAATCCCTTTGATGTCAGCCATTGTCGAACTAAATGCTTGCCGATTTGATCTCAATACCGCCAAAAGTGCATTCTCTTGCTCTAAAGCTGGAGAAGCGGATATAATCATGGGAAATGACTCATTCTCTCGTAAATATGTATATATAAGATGAGAAGGTAGCGGTTTGAGAACTAGTGTCGACGGAAAGACGATAGAAGGTGGGATAAGGGAATGATACTCGGACTCCCTAAGAGGTTCATAACTTGCGTAGGATATTGACTTGGAAAGCGCTACTGAATTTTGCAACGAGTCAATGGATTCAAACTCGGGGATGGACTCATCAAAGATATTCTCACTATAATAATTTGCCAGATTAAACAATGTCGCACTAGTGTTGTCGAGATCATCATAGCAAAGTACTTCAGCTTCGCAGCTGTCGGAAGCTATCTCATTGATAGAACAGACATTGATTAAATGAGCAGAAGGTTCAGATGGTTGACTTCCTACCTTGTAAATATTAAGCTCAATTATCATCTTCCCGAAGGATAAGTTCATAGAACCGTTACGACAATTAATGACAGCGTTGAAAGTTGCTAGGAAAGGTCGACCGAGTATCACCGGGATTTGGTTGCGTGGGTTCGCCACAGGCTGTGTATCTAAAACAATAAAGTCCACAGGGAATATGAATTCCCCGACTTTGATTAACACATCCTCAAGCTCACCCCTAAGTTAGGCGATAGATCGGTCTGCCATCTGGAGAGTGCAGTGGGCAGGTTTCAACTCTGCTATACCTAGTTGCTCATAGACGGAATATGGAAGTAAGTTAACACTAGCGCCGAGGTCAAGTAGAGCACGATTGATGTTTTTACCCCCAATAGCTATAAATATTGTAGGATAACCGGGGTCCTTACGTTTCTTAGGCAATTGTTGGGTAAAAGTTGTGCTCACGTTACTTGTCATGAATACCTTTTTCGGCACTTGAGTTTTTCTCTTCCTAGTGCACAAGTCCTTAAGGATTTTTGCATACGACGGAACTTGTTGAATAGCATCTAGGAGAGAGATATTTATGTTAACTTGTTTAAACATCTCTACAATCTTCTCCATTTATGCGTTAGGTTTGTTGGCCCTCAACCTGTTTGGAAACGGAGTTTTATCAATAAGTTTTGGGTCCAATATTTGTAGAGATGGAATCGATCCCAAAATTGGAGTAGGGATCGTTTTAAGTCAACTCGAGGAATTGGGCGAAGTGTTCGATCCTTAGGGAAAATGGATAATAGGCTCGGAAGAAGGTGGGAGACTAGACGAAATAGGGCAAGAAGTGGAAGTCGGGGTTTCAATTGATTCTTCATCATTAATCTGTTCACCAATTTGATTGTTCAACACTCTTCCTGGTCTCAAATGGTAACGGTACTCACATTATGACTTTGTGAGTGGCCCGGATTCGGTAAAGGTTGAGATGGAAGTTTCCCTTTTCCTCTCGCACTCATCGCGGCATTTATTTTTGCAAGTTGTGTTTCTATCGATTTTATACTTTCACCGTGGGAGGTGGTGGTCTGTGTTAATGATCGGATAGAAGACTTTATTGTATTCGTCAATTGCATGGAATGTTTAATAAACATATCCACGCTTCGTTCGAGTGCAGATGAGTTTTCGTTCCCGATCGTTTGGAAAGAAGTGTTATAAGGTGTAGAATTGTTGACCGGATTTTGAAAAGGTTGCAATTAAAAGGGGTGCTGACTCTGTGGATGTGGTTGCTGCTGCTGTGGAGGAGGTCTTTGATAATTTCTATGGAACTGGTTTTGATTTTGGGTTTGGTTTTGGTTCCAAGCAAAATTAGGATGATTCCTCCATCCCTGATTATACGTGGAAGAATAAGGATCGTTTCTAGGTCGATGCTGAAAAGTAGTATTAGTGTGTTCTTGACCTTGAAACTGTGCATTTAAAGGACATTCTTCCGTTAGATGTGATGGATCGGAACAGCAACCACATACGGTCTTGGGAAGCGTAATCTGGTTTAGGGAGATTAATGAGAATTTGTTCTCCATAGCGTCGAATTTCTTTTGCATTGCTGCCATTTCGGCTTTTACTGCGATGGAAACATCGAGCTGATGGATACCTCCCCTAGATGATGGTCTAACGCTTTCCCACTGCAAAGTGTGTTCAGCGAGATATTCCAGAAATTTCCAAGCTTCACTATCGTATTTGGACATGAAATTGCATTGACACATGGTTTCAAGCATCTGCTTTGTCGCTGGAGTAATGACCTCATATATAATTCGGCACAGATCCCATCTATGTATTCCATGATGAGGACATTGGACAAACAGATCCTTAAACCGTTCAAAACACTTCCAAAATGGTTCATTTGGAAGCTAGGTAAACTGGTTGATTTCGCTCCGAACACGGGCGGTCTTATGATTGGGGTAAAATTTCTTAAGGAATGCTATCACGAATTCATCCCAATTGGTAATAGAGTGTGCGGCAGTGTTATAAAGCCATTTTTTTGCTAAATCGTACAAAGTGAAAGGGAGAAGACGCAAGCGCATAGCATCCACTGAAAGTTGTGATGTACCCATCATTGCGATACATTTTCGAATTTAGTGATAAAAACATATGCGTCTTCAGACTCAAGCCTGTGAAGGGTTTAATTTCAAAATTATCCCCATTGGATGGTGGAATAGATAAACAGGTAGGAAGGGGACAGCGTATAGGATAGCATCTCTCTTGGAGAGAAATGCGCGGTGGATTCTGCGCACCGACGGGTGGTGACAGGGTGGTGTTATAATCTGATGGAGAACCGTCCATCTCAGTCGATGTGGTGGGTAGAGGTGAAAAAGAAGATTAAGAAGTACCGACTTCGGAGTCGATAGCATGAACGCGGACAAGACGGGCACTAGAATCCCGTGTCCAGCCGAGCATGCACTAAGCGGGTTTAGCGCAAGTGGCAGCGTGTGTGTGATTTAAAATTGGTTTGTTTTGAAAAGTGTCGGACGTGAGACAAATCACACAAAAATGCACAATTAACCCTAGAACTAAGGTTACCTAGGTCAAGTCTCTAGACCGCTCCTAGACTTCCAAAGGACAAGCCGCAGGATTAATCCGCTACCACCTCTTTATCGCTCTTGTGGCCAGGTAAGTGGGAGGTCCGCTATACGAATCACCGAAAATAGCGGACCTAATTAAGTAACCACTTGCCTTAGACACACTTGCCTAGATACCACAAAAGAAATGCGGATAAGCGATAGATTATCCACGACCTTTCTCTGTCCTTATTGAGCGTGACAGTCCTTAGAGTCTCGGTCTCAATATTTTTTAATTAATGTAGGGTGATGCGGATGCTCGTTTTGTGATTTGTGGGGCCTAGGAAGGATGATGAAATCCACACTTAATCTGAATTTGTTCTTTTCCCCTTAATGTCCTATTAAAATATGCACAAACCAATTACAAAACACGCAAAAAGATTTTTTTTTTTAGTGGCGATATTTTGCAAAGAATCCTGCAGAAAAATATATTATTGGATTTTTCAGAGGAGAGATAATGTATAGAGGAAGTTACCAGTGAAAAATGAAGCCCTAGATCCCCAACTCGGCCGCGGTTCCGCCGCCAAAGCGCACTTCTTGCCGCAATTCCGCTGCGGATTTGAGAGATCGCTTGAAAAATTTTTGTACTGTAGCCTCCTTTGCTCCTATTGTCCTCTCTGAAGGTCTCTGAATCTCTGTTTCCTCGTTTTATTGTCTTCAGATTCCCTTGCAAAAATCGCACAGTAATCGTTACATATACAATTTGCTGTTTTGTTTTATTTATTATATGGATCGAATAAGAATTCAACACGAATAGTAAGAATAAAAAAAATTACGCATGTATTCCCGGCAACGGCGTCATTTGATTGATCTGTATTTAAAGAAGTGTTTGTAGAAATAATCACAATCAATAACGGTGTCGCGTGTAGCTAGACCGAGATGAGTACGGGTCGTCCTCAGGGATATATGAATCTTTTAATCTTTCTTTAGACGTGTTGATTAGGAAGAGCAAAAAGAATAGATAATAGTGAAGAATAGTTATAGAATCTAAATCTACGTTGAACACGGATGTAGAATATATATCTAGTTTAAAAACGGATGTAGATTTTATATCAGAAGAGGGCTTGTAGGGTTCGTTAAGATTTAGTAGTCATGGATGATTAATTAAATATTACTCCTTTTATCCTTTAATAGATTTAAAACTAGATCGACAGAGATGCATGTAGATTATGGTTTTTGGAGGGAATAGCGTTCCCACTCTTAACCCTTATCTTTACATGGATCTCCGTTCATGTCTAGCCTTTACCAAAATAATTGTGAATCTAATCTCAAATCGTGGTCGTGACTATCAATGAATTGATAGCGTGCCCGATTAGGATGTTAACTATTCTTTTGATAAAGTTTATAAACTTTATAGGACGTAAAAGGAGTTAAAGGATTTTTTCATCCATTGATGTACCCTAATCCTACGAACCCTATCAAGCGAAGAATTACTCACGCATGATGGAGATAAAAGAACGAATAGAGATCATGATGTAAATAAAGAAAATAAAATGCAATAAGAATAAAACAACTACCTTTATTAATCAACTAGATCAATTACACTTTGTTCCTTTAGAAAGTGATTACAAAACCCGTGTTTGCTTCTCGATCTCTTCTCAAGGAGGTAGATGAACAGCTAATGATCAATCTGGATTCTTGAGTCGTCTTGGACTTTGTGATCTCGTCGGTTTGATGATTTCTAAGTTTAGCTCTCGGTCCTTTATATAACCCCAAAGTCAGAAACTAAAGATCCCCAAAAGGGTTAGTTGTAGCAAATCCAACCTGAAAATCCTAACTCCTGACATGGTGAATCAGCCGCGGATCCTCCGCATATTTCATGGTTTGGCCACGGATCCGCGGTTGTTTGGTGGGATCTTGGCTGCAAATTTCTGGGGCTTTATTCTTATGACACATGGAGATTTAGCTGATGTCTGGAACTTGAAAATATTTCCTGAGTCTCTGCCGGTATTGATTCTTCGATTTTATCTAACTTCATCGGCAGATTTCTGATTTCCGATATCTCAACATCTCGATCTCCTGACCTGAACTAAACCTTGTACAATATCTCAATGAATAATATTAGTAATATTTGGTATTTTTGAGATATTGTGCTAACCATTTGATACGATATTATATTTTAAGAATATTGGTTAAGAATATTTGATATGATATGCATATTTAAATTATCAAAATATTATATGCATACATTTTCCTTCATAATATTAATTATAATATATAAACATATGAAAATAGATATTTTGCAGATAAACTCTCATATGTTTCATATTTATAATAAACACATTTAAATATCTTAGAAAAGTAAGGAAAATGTTATATCAAATATGCAGTATTTTCGACTGAACACGGCTCATAAAGTTGAAAAGCCTTAGGCGACAGAGATCTAAACTTGTTTTCTAAGCTATCACTGCCTTGCAGACTGTCTCCATACTGACTACCGTATACTGTCTATGGGCCATATTCTGCAAAGCCACTTACGTGTCCTCTCGACTCGTAAAGAGAAAATACCCGAGTGGGATCCTTACGACTCACAAAGAAAAATTCCACTTAGTAATCCATACGATTCTTAAGAAGAAAACGCACCAATGAGATCCTCTCGACTCATAGGAAGAAATGTCTTTATAAGACCCTTACGGCTCATGAAGATTGAAAAAGCCTTGGGTGATAGGGATCTAAACCTATTTCTTAAGCCCTCAAATCTATGGTGATGCATTACTTTGCACTACTTAACCCATATATATACTTCCGTGGGCAAAGTAGTGAGGGGCATTTGTTCCTGCCAAAATTTTTGGCCTAAGTTATGAAAACCCCAAAGCGGGTATTTAAAAAATAATAAAATGGAGTTCTAGGCTTAAACTTTGAAAATCCCAAAATGGATGTTTAAAGTAAATAAAATAAGAACTCAGATTCATAGCCCATACGATAAGTGACTCGGGTGCTGCATCACGTGATATCCACGTAAGCGCTAGTGTCGTCCTCTTGGGCAGCGCCTCACGTGCATGGCACGTGGCGTACTTGCCAGCCCCTTGGGCAGCACCTCATGTGATACGCATGTGAGCGCCACCATCAAGTGTTGTGAAGTGCTTGCTTCAAATAGAATTAAATTCTATATGAGAAATATTTCCTCAATTTTTCTAAATAAGAATGATTCACTCTGTTAAACCAAGGTCCTTTGGATTAAAAATCCAATGGTGATTAAAAATCACCGCTTAATCATAATATAGAATCAAATTCTATGTATGGAAGATATCTCCTCAATCTTGTTAAACAAATAAGAGAGATATGTTTTGTTAAACAAAAAGCCTTTGGATTAAAAATCTAACGGTGAATAAAATTCTGGTGTTGATCTCTAAGATCTATTTGATTGATTATGAAATCAATCATGATTTCTCATATGAGAGATTCTCTTAACAAATTGATCTTTTTAGTATCCTATAAATAGGAGCAAGGAGGTTAAATCTCACATACGAGAGACCCCTCATAAGCTTCCACAAAAAACCGAGAATTTAATTCTCCTATAAGATCATCTTCAACCTCTCGAACCCTAGGTAAAAACAATGGAGAAATATATCTCCTTTTACCAATCATATATATAAAAACAGGGTTTAATCCTTCGTAAGAACTTAGTTCTTTCTCTGGATCTAAGATCCATAAGACAAGTCCCTCACAAAAAGAGAATTAAATTCTCACGGAGGGATCTTGATCTTAAACTTAAGATCCAGACAAAAACTTTGATGTTTTTCCATCATCATAAAAAAGAAGAAGAAAGAAAGACAGAGTTTTATCTCTTGGAACTTAGTTCTCTCAAATAATCAAGAACTTAAATCTTATATAAACAAGATCTTCAAGTTCTTGAAGAACTTACTTTCCATTGATCCCAGATCGTCAAATATCGATCTTGGTGATTGTTAATGGTCAAAATACCATTAACAAAAACTTAAGGTTCATGAAAACTTAAGTTTTCTAAAAAACAGAGATTAATCTCTAAGGAAGAAATGTCTCATGTGATATCCACGTGAGCGCTAAGGGGAAAATCAAACAGATGTGCATCATATGATACGCATGTGAGCGCTTGAAGCCAAAGACATACGCATCACGTGATATCCATGTGAGCGCCCAGAAGCAAAGGGGGTGCGCCTCACGTAATACGCACGTGAGCACTTGAAGTCAAAGACATACACATCACGTGATATCCACATGAGCGCCCAAAAGCAAAGATGGTGCGCATCATGTGATACCTACGTGAGTGTCTGAAGCCAAAGACATGCGAATCACGTAAGTGCCTGAAGCAAAGAGGGTGTGAATCACGTGATATGCACGTAAGCAACCAGAAGTAAAGAGGGTGTGCATCACGTGATACGCACGTGAGCGCCTAGAAGCAAAGAGGGTGTGCATCACGTGATACCCATGTGAGCGCTTGAAGCAGAAGACTTGGCGTCTCATGTGATATCCACGTGAGCGCTTGAAGCTAAAATGAGAGTGTGTATCACGTGATATCCACGTGAGCACCTGAAGCTAAAAGGAGGGTGTGCATCACGTGATTTTCATGTGAGCGCCTGAAACTCAGTGGCTCACATGATGTACACGTGAGCGCTATATGGTTGAGTGCTTAGCACTGCTGGGTGATATAGAAATCCAATCTTAGCCTCAAATTGGCTAAATTTATGAAGCTTAAGCTTCTTTGAGCTTATATGCTCACATGTTTAAGTTGATATTAATCTGAAACAAGATTAACGATCCTTAAATATTTTTTCTGAGTTGATCGTAGTCACATATACGACTAATGATTCTCAACATATATTTCCTAAGTTGATCTTAGTCTCATATAAGACTAACGGTCTTAGATCCAACATGTTCTCTTCCCTCATATACGGGATTTGGTTTAAGGGTACATCCTTCCACACCTATGATATACGGCATTGTAATTCTTCAATATCTTCAGAGAGGTGGTGGGTCCCGACAACCAATAACTCTTTTCTTGTCCTAACTTGATGAAAAATATGAAATTTCATCAAGACGGGAAATGTCTAAACCCATATTGGTGTATCCCATATAGACGCGTCATATTGATGCACACCCCATACAAATACACCCCTTCATATTGGGATGCACCTTATATAGATGTGCTCTCCATCCTAACAACCAACAAGAAAACGTATATGTATATGTATATGTTTGAAGGAAATATAAATACCTTCAAATTGTATCGCACCCCAATATTGGGCGCATCTCATGTTCACCATCATTCACTTCGCCACGTAATATATACATGTACACACAAGCTGAAAGATGGACCGTGATGTCATTAAACTAATATGTTGCCCTGCGAACTGTCTCCATACTGACTACCGTATACTATTCATGGTCTACCCATTGTATAAAAGCCTATGCTTCATATGTGATCATATGATCAGTTGAGCCCATATGCTCGATGTTACATAAGTTGATATTATTCTCATATACAACTAATGATCTCATATACCATATCATCTAAGTCGGTCTCAGTCCCATACACAACTAACGATCCTTAGATCAAACCCAGTATCCCTTTGAACTGATGTACCTCATTTATATGAGATATACGTCCTAAGTTCAACCACAAATCTAATATATACGGATTTAGACTAATCCGCACTCTATGGGCGAGAATATATATTAGTCTCCGTATACAATCCAAGGGCAACCCAAAAAAACAAAATATAACACGACACGGAGTGATATTTATGGAGAAGGAGAAAGTTATTATCATCTTACGATAACGTAATTAACTGTAGGGGCTTGCACCAGCAGGATAAAGCGTCCCCACAATAAAAAAAAACCTCACATACAAGGGGGAATCTGAAAAGCCAGTTACAACGTTCGCATCCATCCAAACCTCCGATATACGGTATCATAAATCAACTTGGTATTTTTAGAGAGGTGGACAGATATGTTCCATATAGCATCTGCCCCCAAATTCTGGCAAGACGTTCTATCTCGGTTCGTCTCCGTTTTTCGGCGGTAAACAAATTCTCTTCTTGGAGGTGGAAGGACTTACTGTTATGGAAGATTCCCACTGTTGGATCAAGAATTTGACTAACATTATCATTTTGTTAAGTATACCAACTCCTATAGAGAACTTTCTCCTTCTAATCTCTGCTATGTATTTCTCTGCAGTGTCAACCGAACCTAGTAACAGACATTGAACGGCCCTCCTATTCCAATCTTTGCTATGTGTTTCCTACAAAGCTTCGGTACCATAGGACCAACTATTTATGAAGGACACATCCAGCAATAAAGCGCTTATTCTGGTTTCCTGAAATGAACCCAGTAACCGACATTCAATGTCCTTCACATTCAAAACATGAAACGGTTCGTCTTGTTGCATGTAAATAATATTGAGAATCGTTTCTCCTTCACAGAGAATGATCTAGATACTGTGGTGTATCCGTGGAAGACCGCTCATTTTGGCTTCCTAATGTATAGAGTTCAAATATAGCTTTCTTTAAGGTCTGAAGTTTGTCTTTTTATAGCTAGTTTGTCTTTTTAAAGCTAGTTTGTTAGCTGTCTTTTTGTCGGTTCCTGTAGAAATCGCCGTATAAACCATGCCATTTGCTTCAGCTGGCGTTTTAAATGAAGGGATGTCATCTTTGTTTGTGTTTGATTAACATTTCTCGTATGCTTTTTAAGAACAAAGCTCGTTCAATGTCGGTTGATGGGTTCATTTCCATTACCTCAACTTCAGTTGAAGCAATGGAAATGAACCCAGTAAGCGAATTGAACAAGTTTTGCTCTAAAAAAAATGCATACTAGAAAAGTTAATCAAACACAAAAAAAGATGTCGGCGATTTCTACAGGAACCGGCAAAAAGATGGCTAACAAACTTGCTATAAAAAGACAAGCTTCAGAGCTTAAAGAAAGCTATAGCTGGACCCACCAAAAGTATCGGTAATCATTACAAATGGAAATGAATCCAGTAACAGATATTGAAGTGATCCAGCTAAGGATTTTTTGAAAATGATGGCAATACTTCGTACAAGTGAATCCAGAAAGAGATTTGAACGAGTTATACTCTGAAGTAGTTCTTACTATTGGGTTGAAGCGGTCCAATCCGTCAGAGGAATGCGATGCGACTATAATATCCCTTCCAGCATTCCAATCCGTCACCGATGTCTTTGCATCCAAATTTCCTTGAGAAGAATGATCTTATGGTATGTGACATATATATGGAAGAGCGCTCAAGCATATCTCTTGCAGAACTGTTTCTTAGCGCTCATTCTGACTTCTTAAGATGCATATTATGTGTATGGCCGCTAAGCAAGTACCTAAATGATATAATAAATTTTAGATTGTTGATATGTATATTAAGTGTGGCTGTGTGTTGAACAACTAAATATTAGATTTCACAGAATTATCCTAAATGATGTAAATTTGTATGATATTTGTTTTGATTCCCCATCTATAAATGGTGTGTGTTGAAGTTTGTTGATGTGTGTTGATATTTTGTATATATAATGTGTTGATGTTTGTATTGTATCTGAAGTCTGATATTTGTTTACTGTAGATGATGTAAATTTGTGAGAAAACGAAGTATATTTTAGGTCAAATATTTAACCGCTACTTAAAAAATCGGTTATATTCTCCAGATATTTTTCTATCACTCCAGGCAAAATTTAACCGCTAATTAAAGAAGCGGTTATATTAACCAGATAATTTTGAGATCGGTCCAGGCAAAAGTTAACCGCTACTTAAAACAGCGGTTATATTCTCCATAAAATTTTGAGATCACTCAAGACAAAATTTCATTCCAGGATAAATTTAACCACTACTTAAAACAACGGTTACATTCTCCAGATAAAATGTAAGTGCTACTTAAAGAAGCGGTTATATTCTTTAGGTAATAGTTAAGCTCTGCTTTAAGTAACCGTTAAGTTTTGGCTTAGCGAGTGTTTGAGGTCTCTAACTATTTAACCTCTAGTTTAAGTAGCAATTAAATTTGAGCTCACATAATGAGTTGATACCACACTTATTTAGCCGCTGAATTAAGTAGCGGTTAAATTCTCTGCACCAAACAATTTAACAATATTGATTGACACAACCAATATCAACAACAACATTAATTCATGCAACCAATATCAACAACTAACGCTGAATCGAGTATCATTTATTTACAACAAATGTCATTCATTTACAACAAATATCATTCATTTGCCAGAAAAACCAAAAAATTAGGCCTTTCTTATATCAAATATCATTCATTTACATCAAAAATCATTCGTTTACAACAAATTATTCTGAATAACCAGACGGTTCGTTCAAGTCCCATGACGAACTCGGTTGACCAGGATGTATGTCTTCTACATGTTGTGTTGGTCTTCTCGGATAAGTTCTTTTGTTATGGAATGTTAATTGGCTGCATCCTCTGCATACCCTTTTCTTCTTTCTCCAACCATTATTTTTGTTATCGAGCCAAGATTTCAACCGATTCTTTTTACGAACCCTAGGGTTTGATTATAAAGGATTTTGAATTTTTGAAATATTATCTTTCGTGGATTTCAAATCATTTGTTGTTTCATCTACCAACTCTTCTTTCACACTCGGTATTTCAACTAGAAGTTCAGATAATCGTATCGCAAGTTGGACATTTTCGTAAGCATAATTTTGTATCCGGTCTTTGACGCAGCACCTTTCACGACAACTAAATTGAACTCGTTGTATAAATGACTATACCACGACGTTTCATTCATCTGTACAGAAGGTGGTACGATACTCGTCGTGACAATATTTTGATTTACATTTCTTGTCCAACTTGGTAAAATATATTCAGAAAATATGTTATTCACATTTTTGGATAAAAAAAACTCTCGATATATGCCTACATAATAGTCCGGTTGATTCAAAATGATTGCAAATACACTTGGAAAATTACCCTTTTGTTATATATTGGATATAATATACTCTTCGTTTGCCTTTTTTCGAACCAGGCAGCACGTTACGAACTTTATATCTTGATGTCCCGTCGACTTTTGAAACATACTCGATATTAATTGATTGAGATTTCAGGAGCTCTACTTGAATCTTTTCAAAAATGATTTTGGTGTAAACTTTGGAAGCGTCTAATTCCAGTGGTATATTTGTTGTACACATACGATTCTTGCATAGTGTATCAAAATCTATTCTTTTCTCGTTCTCGTATTGTATCCATGGTGAACTTCTCGTTTTCATAACAAACTCTTTAATTGTGGTGTTCCAATTAAGATAGGCACCAAAAAAGCATTCATGCTCTCACTATGCCCGGTTGTTCGCATTCCTGCAAAAAAGTATCTTGATATATAAGCCGGTATCCATTTCTCCCATATACTGTACATTATTGAAACCTATTTATGCCCACTAACTTGGTACTTTACATCAAGCGTAGTCCATTTGTCTTCAAATTTCTCAACTGTCAAACTTTTCTGCACGCGACAATTGCAGTCGTTTCGAAAACTGCTATCCTGATGATATAAACTCTGCAATTTCTCCGGATACTTCTGACTAATATGCCATATGCAATAATAATGTCTTGTATTCAGAAACACCTTGGCAATAGCATGTAATTCCACGTTACCCGTCCCCGGTTCTTTGGGGTTGCGGAAATGGTGAAAAACGATTTTTTCGGTGGAGGTAACATGGACTCATAAAACGGATCTTTGCTAAACAAACTATCTAACAACCTAGCTAAAAGTTTAGCTACTATGTTAGGGGTTATACCTAATCTTGAACTCCTCTTCAACTCCTTATGGTGATCGGATCGGCCTCACCTCGTCATCTCCTTGTGCCGAAGATGGATCCACCCGAAAGCTTCTACCTTTGGCTCCAACCTCAATCTAGAGGAAACTAGAACACTTGGCTTGCTAGACCTTGTATACTAGGATGAGTAGAGAAGTGTTTTGGGTTTTTATCTCCAAAGCAAATGGTTCTCAACACATGAGAGGTTTTTGCCTTGAACTAGAGAAAGAGGGAAAGCAAGAGGAAGAGGAGAGCTTGAGGATGAGAGAGAATGAGAATGATAGAATCAGCAAGACTTTTTCCACCATCCTCTCATAACACAAAATAATCATAATAATAATAGTAATTGAGTATTATGTGATGGTTCATGTCAAATGGCAATATCATTTCATGCACTCATTTTGTAAAGAATAACAAGTAAGCAAAAGTCTTTGCCATGAAATGATAGCTATTGTAATGATGATGGTCAACAAGTCCAACCTAGTCAACCGATCAACAAAGTCAATAAGTTAACAAAGTCAACCTTTCAACCTAACCATGGCACAATAATACTTAATTAATATTATCATTAATCATATTTCTTATTCTCATTAGGGTTTAGCAAAACTCAATAGTTAACAACCCTAATGAGAATCCTCTGCCTCTGTCTCTGTCAACTGTGCATACACGCCCGCATCCGCGTTCCGGGGAAAATGAATACAAACGAGATAAAACCAATCCCAAAACGTATACTAGGATCTGGCTTAAACCAAAGCCCGCTAGTAATAACTGCCTGAACACTAAACGTGCACAAGTGCATGGATGTGACCGAACCCTATCGCAAAACCATGCGACCTCTACTCTTTTGCCTAAAGGTGAATAGCTCTCTGTGTGGGACTCTAAAGACTCGACACTACGCTGGCAGTGGGTTTAACCACAGACCGCAAGAGGCACTAGCTGTGCGTAACGGCCCCCAGGTAGATGCCGATAAGAAGAGGGACGAGGTGAAACCCATCTGAACTCCTACTGAGCCTGAATGTGACAGTCTTCGTACAGTCCGGTCTGTTCGTCTGAGAATATCGCATGGCGGGCCTGGGGGGTAAACGTCAGTCCCCTAATAGCGGTACAAGTCGTGTCGGAGTGTAGCCCAGAACACCCTGAGATAACACTGGAAACCTACCAGTATATCTCGCTTGCCCTGACCAGGGACGACTGTGTGTAATGGCTCTCCTTGACACAGCGCGATATCAACTCCCAATACCGGGAGAGACGAATCCTGTCTAACCGTCACTGCCTCCAAGTGCTTCGGGACTGCACCCAACTACTACCTGTTTGCACGACTCCTTTGAGCCATGGTAGGGTAGTAATCAAAGTACAGTGGGAACACACTCGAGACGAAGTGACAGTGTCAAGTCAGCGGACTAAGCTGTACTCATGTCACCTGGGAACTAACAACTGACGATAGGTATAGTACCAACCAATCAGTTCCCGATGAGTCCTGTCCAGTGTACTCGTAACCTAACGAGCACCCGCATACTATCTCAAGTACGACGTACTGACGGCTGTGGGACAGACCGTCTCCCCTGCTGGGATGAGAAGCGCATACGCTAGTCTACTCCGGAGTATCGATGCCCTGTCTTGATAATCCTACGACTGGGGACCTGTATAAGGATGTGCTTGTAGATTACCCAGCCCCCACGAGTGTGACTGCCATCACAACACTGGTAATCAAGCAAAGATCCTAAGGGCTCTACTAATGTGTATAGGTGATATGCTATAAGAAACACATGTACACACATTGAAGTAGAAACAAACTAAGTAGCATACTACCATTTTGAGTAAGATTGTCTATACAACGGTGAATATCCCAAGCTTCCATTAAGTAATATACAAACTAGTATGATACAATAATGGCCTCTAGGGCATATACACTAACAATCTCCCACTTGCACTAAGGCCATGTACTGGCATATCGAAGACCTATCATCTCGATCAGCCGCTCAAACTGAGTCTGGGGTAAGGCCTTCGTGAGTGGATCAGCAGTGTTATCTTCCGTATTTAATCTCTTCACCTCGATCTCCTGGCGATCTACGATCTCCCTGATCAGGTGGTACCGCCTCAAAATGTGCCTGGACTTCTGATGGAACCTGGGTTCCTTCGCTAAAGCTATAGCGCCGTTGTTGTCACAATACAGCGGTATTGGATCAACAATGGTAGGAACCACCTGAAGCTCCGTGAGGAACTTCTTCATCGAGACAGCTTCCTTTGCGGCATCGCAAGCAGCTATGTACTCCGCTTCCATAGTTGAGTCAGCAACGGTTTCCTGCTTGGAGCTCTTCCAGCAAACCGCCCCTCCATTGAGGGTAAAGACATAACCCGACATGGACTTGGAGTCATCCTTGTCACTCTGGAAGCTGGAGTCAGCAAAGGTCTCGATCTGGAGGTCTTTTCCGCCATATACCAAGAACATCTCCTTGGTCCTTCTCAGGTACTTGAGAATGTTCTTTACCGCTATCCAGTACTTCTCCCCTGGGTCCGACTGATACCGGCTTACAACGCTCAATGCGTATGCTACATCTGGTCTGGTACACAACATCGCATACATAATAGAGCCTACCGCAGATGCGTAGGGTATTGATGACATGCGAGCCCTTTCCAAATCAGTCTTGGGAGACATCTCTTTGGAGAGGGTAATTCTGTGACAAGCCGGTAGATTACCGCGCTTGGAATCTTCCATACTAAATCGTTTCAGTATGGTGTCAATGTACCTGGACTGTGAAAGTCCCAACATCCTTTTATATCTATCACGATAGAACTGGATCCCCAGAATGTAGTTAGCATCGCCCAGGTCCTTCATGGAGAACCTCTGTGACAAGAATCCTTTGACTGACTGTAGCATAGGAATATCATTTCCTATTAGGAGAATGTCATCGATGTACAAGACGAGGAATACTACATTTCTCCCTACAATTTTACTGTAAATGCATGGTTCATCTGGGTTTTTGACAAAGTCGAATTCTTTGACAGTATCATCAAAGCAGATGTTCCAACTCCGCGATGCCTGCTTCAGTCCATAGATGGACTTGAGCAACTTGCACACTTTACCGCTGCTCCCACTCTGAATGAATCCCTCTGGCTGATCCATATAGACGCACTCTTTCAAATTTCCATTTAGGAAAGCCGTCTTTATGTCCATCTGCCAGATCTCATAATCATGGAAGGCAACAATGGCAAGAAGGATCCGAATGGATTTGAGCATAGCTACTGGAGAAAAGGTCTTGTCATAATCCAAACCAGGTCTTTGACGAAAACCCTTTACAACAAGCCTAGCTTTATAGATTTCAACCTGCCCATCTACACCAATCTTCTTTCTGAAGATCCATTTGCAGCCTACGGGTTTTACCCCTTCTGGAGCAAAGTCCAAAGTCCAAACTTTGTTGGTGTATATGGACTCCATCTCGGTCCGCATTGCATCCAGCCATTTTACTGAGTCACCGCTCTGAATGGTTTGCTGGAAGCTAGTAGGCTCATCATAATCAATGACGCAATCCTCTCTAACCCCGTCTATGAGAAAACCGTAGTATCTCTCGGGCGGATGAGACTGCCTACTACTCCTGCGGAGCGGCGCAGGAATGTCCGGTTCCCCTGAACTTTCTGGTTCTACTAAGGTTTCAGTAATAGTTTGTGGTTCTGGAATTTCTTCCAGTTCTATTGCGCTCCCACTTATCTGATTTTCTAAAAACTCAGTTTCCAAGAAGCGGGCATAACGAGAAACAAAGACTTTTTGCTCCTCTGCGTAATAGAAAAGATACCCCTTGGAGTTCTTTGGGTATCCCACAAACTTACACTGTACTGAGCGTGCCTCGAGGTTGTCCGCATGCTGCTTTTTAACAAAAGCTGGACATCCCCATGTCTTAAAGTGTTTAAGACAGGGTTTCTTCCCACTCCACATCTGATATGGTGTGGTAGGCACTGTCTTAGTAGGAACTTGGTTCAAGAGATATGCAGCTGTTTCTAGTGCATAACCCCAGAAAGATCGCGATAACTCAGCCTTACTCATCATGGAACGAACCATATCCAATAGAGTTCGATTCTGTCTTTCCGATACACCGTTGTGTTGTGGTGTGTATGTAGGAGTAAGCTGCGAGAGAATTCCATTCTCTTTTAAGTAGTCCAGAAACTCGGCACTCAAGTATTCTCCACCTCGATCAGATCTCAGTGTCTTGATACTTTTGCCTGTTTGTTTTTCAACTTCATTCTTGTATTCCCGAAATTTCTCAAAGGCCTCGGATTTATGCTTCATCAGGAAGACATGTCCAAACCTAGAGAAATCATCTGTGAAAGTAATGAAGTATGAATAACCACTTCGCGCATGTGTAGACATTGGACCACACACGTCACTGTGTATGAGTCCCAAGAGCTCGCTTGCTCTTTCTCCGTGTCCAGTGAACGGAGTCTTTGTCATCTTTCCCATGAGACAGGATTGACAAGTTGCATATGACTGATATTCGAACGGATCCAAATATCCTTCTGTATGTAACTTCGTCAACCTTCTCTCATTGATGTGACCTAGTCTACAATGCCATAAGAAAGCCTAAATTGTTTCCGGAGACTTTCTTTTAAGTGTGTTCTGGACACTGAAAATCTGAGCTTGATTCAATACGTATATCCCGTTATTTAATATACCTGACCCAATCAGAACTTGATTTAGGTGGATGTGGACCACATCGCTTACAAAAGTAAAATCATATCCTTCCTTAGAAAGTAAGGATACAGATATGATATTACAAGTCGCACCTGGTACATACAAACAGTTACGCAAAATCAATATCTGCCCAGTTGTCAGTCCAAGATGATATTCCCCTACGGATTCAGCATCCATGCTCATTCCGTTAGCAACCCTGAGAGTCATATCACCTTTCCTGATAACCCTACGGTTTCTCAGAGCCTGTAATGAATTACAGATGTGAGATCCTGATCCGGTATCCAATACCCAGGAAGTAGGGTTAACTGACATACAGTTCTCTATTACAAACACACCCGAAGCCGAAGCCACAACATGCTTCGAATTCTGTCTACTGTCTTTGCTAGCCCTGCAATCCTTCTGCCAAAGTTCATTCCCGCAACAATAGGGACGTCCCTCCTTTACTACATCCAGTCCCGAAACTTTTACCCTTCCCTTCCCTTCTACTTCCCTGGTTTCCTTCAGGGTATAAGCAGAGGGCAGAGACTGTAGAATCAAGTCAGTATCTGACCCGTTCTTTAACATGGTCTTCAGGTTCGTGAGCTCAAAATAGCTGGTCTCTGTAAGGACGTTGCCTCCTACAGATGACCCGATAGCCAACCTCGCTTGAAGCAATTCGTTCGAGGTCTCATATCTTGCAATACGAGATTGCTCTCCATATAAATCTTTGTTATGGAGGAAGATAGAAACTAAGTCCATCTTCTCGTGCCGCCTCTGGTATGCACCATCAACTGAGACTAACACGAGGCACTTGGCTTTCGCACAGTCTTTTTCTAATGTCATACGGATGTCAATGTCCGTGACAGGGGAAACTGGTCCTGAGACGGCAGGGGTTTGATTAGTTAAGAGGTGTCCCAACTTGTCATGGGCAATGGACATCTGGACAGACCTTTGCCAATCATAACAGTCAGATTCAGTCATTTTATTATCTAGATGTAACCTATATGTGGTCACTTGGTCGCTGCAATTAAGAGAGAGAGAAGAAAACACTCAGCATGATGATCTTGCATGTTTAGATTGGTTTTTAATTTATCTAAACAGGATGGCTTCCACTGTTTCTCGAATCCCTCCTCAAACCAAAAAGGAAGAATTAGTCGGGATCAATCTCATCGTACAATACTTGCTTAACCGTTGAGCCAGGCTAGTGTCGGTACTTCGAGGGAGGTTTTCCAACGTTTTCACGAAGTTCCTTAATTTAAGAACCTCTTTTCCCTGGGGGCGTAGCCCCGCTAACACCTTTCTAAACACCTACTTGGTTTATAGCATTGATCGTTAAGTGAGAAATTTTCCGAGGAGTAGCATATACTCACAGTAGGATCGGGATCCAAATATCATCGCGTGACAAAACTGAAGGAATCCTACCAGAATCATCACACTCCAAATGGTATGCAGCGCTAGCAAGTTTCAGTTTCTTTTGAAACTCCCGATGTGGATTTTTGCCCCATGCTCTTATGACCTTGACTAAAGCCAACAAATCATAAGTCACATGTCAAGTTCTACCCGTCGTTGTCCAGGTTGATTTGAACCCACCCGTATATACCCTTGACTATGGCCAACAAAGTAATACGACTATCCCAAACCAACGCATCTATCTATGCAACATATGATTACCCACCAGCTACCAAACACTGTGCCTTGACTAAGGCCAACAAACACAGCTTGAATACTGTTGGATATTGATATGAAACGACGGAGGGCTACGAATGGTTTTGGCGAAACCGTGAACGTAGTGAACTTGATATAATCGAAGGAACCTTGATAGCTTTTAAAAGGAGTGGCTTAAGCTCCGCGTTTAAAAGTTGTTTTTGAAAGGAAACCGAGTGGTTTTGAAATTGTTCCAACGACTTTAACTTTGGTTTATTTTCTTGCATTAATTTTAATGCGTCCCATCATTTAATCCTACCATTGCAGAAAACAACGAAAATATGACGTGAGCTTTGCCATCCACATTCACCACGGGGCCCCGTCATTACCCGTTAGGTTACTTAACTAACGACAGAGCGGGGGCTAGACTAGCGCGGATGCAAAACATAAGCAACGCCTAAATAGATATCATATATAGATATATATACATTCGTCAGATGCAATGATAGCCATTCCAGATTACAGATGAACACATTGGATATACTAGGAATCCGCATTCCGTACGAGCCTATAACGAAAAGCGGATTACACGGTCGCGGTGAATAGCCAATATCCCACCCTAGACCCCTACGGGTGCGGCAAACTACCTGCCAAATACCCGAAGTGAAGCAACCTCCCTCAACAACGTAAGTAGGCCACTAGGCACTTCGAGGTACCTGGTAGTTTGTGCACCCCTCCATGGGTCTATCCTAAGAGCAAAAACAGTAAAAGAAATTATACAATGACGGCTACTACCTCATCCCGGTTGTGCGGCCATATAAATAATATTACATCAATTACAAATTACATGAATTGAAAGAAAAAGAAAACTCTTATCTCACAACCCCCCGGCTATTCATCCGCGACAATCCAATAAATTCATATATACATACCATCAACATTACAGATCACAGATATGTATAACCCCCACTAATCGACGTATAGCGATTAGCAGACGTTCAATACATATATCACATCACAGATATAACCCGTTAGCTAAAGTCTATAGAAGTTTGATCAAAATACGGATTTGTAACCACCCCAAAACACAAATTTGTTTTCTGGAAAATCTGGGCAGAAAAAACATATTGTAAAAATCCCAAAACACCCCACTGAACACACTGCAGGCAAAATTGCCCACGGCCGAGTCAATTCGGCCACGGATCCGCGGCGGGAGCATGCTCCTGCCGCGGTTCCGCGGCGCTTTGACCGAGTCGCTGGACCATTTTTCTTGGGTGTGCTTTAAAAACCCTGAGCCGATTTTTAGTGTATGATTTATTAATTTTTGAACAGAAAACAAAATCGGCAGAAAGTTGATATTTCGGGCATGTTTTGTGGTTTTTTCTCCGATCGAACTTCTAGTTACTTTGCTAACATGTTAGATAGTGTTTAACTAGGCTCTGATACCACTGTAAGTCCACGTTACCCGTCCCCGGTTCTTTGGGGTTGCGGAAATGGTGAAAAACGATTTTTTCGGTGGAGGTAACATGGACTCATAAAACGGATCTTTGCTAAACAAACTATCTAACAACCTAGCTAAGAGTTTAGCTACTATGTTAGGGGTTATACCTAATCTTGAACTCCTTCTCTTCAACTCCTTGTGGTGGTCGGATCGGCCTCACCTCGTCGTCTCCTTGTGCCGAAGATGGATCCACCCGAAAGCTTCTACCTTTGGCTCCAACCTCAATCTAGAGGAAACTAGAACACTTGGCTTGCTAGACCTTGTATACTAGGATGAGTAGAGAAGTGTTTTGGGTTTTTATCTCTAAGACAAATGGTTCTCAACACATGAGAGATTTTTGCCTTGAACTACAGAAAGAGGGAGAGCAAGAGGAAGAGGAGAGCTTGAGGATGAGAGAGAATGAGAATGATAGAATCAGCAAGACTTTTTCCACCATCCTCTCATAACACAAAATAATCATAATAATAATAGTAATTGAGTATTATGTGATGGTTCATGTCAAATGGCAATATCATTTCATGCACTCATTTTGTAAAGAATAACAAGCAAGCAAAAGTCTTTGCCTTGAAATGATAGCCATTGTAATGATGATCGTCAACAAGTCCAACCTAGTCAACCGGTCAACAAAGTCAACAAATCAACAAAGTCAACCTTTCAACCCAACCATGGCACAATAATACTTAATTAATATTATCATTAATTATATTTCTTATTCTTATTAGGGTTTAGCAAAAGTCAACAGTCAACAACCCTAATGAGAATTCGCTGCCTCTGTCTCTGTCAACTGTGCATACACACCCGCATCCGCGTTCCGGGGAACATGAATACAAACGAGATAAAACCAATCCCAAAACGTATACTAGGATCTGGCTTAAACCAAAACCCGCTAGTAATAACTGCCCGGACACTAAACGTGCACAAGTGCATGGATGTGACCGAACCCTGTCGCAAAACCATGCGACCTCTACTCTTTTACCTAAAGGCGAATAGCTCTCTGTATGGGACTCTAAAGACTCGACACTACGCTGGCAGTGGGTTTAACTACAGACCGCAAGCGGCACTAGCTGTGCGTAACGGCCCCCAGGTAGATGCCGATAAGAAGACGGACGAGGTGAAACCCATCTGAACTCCTACTGAGCCTGAATGTGACAGTCTTCGTACAGTCCGGTCTGTTCGTCTGAGAATATCGCATGGCGGGCCTGGGGGGGTAAACGTCAGTCCCCTAATAGCGGTACAAGTCGTGTCGGAGTGTAGCCCAGAACACCCTGAGATAACACTGGAAACCTACCAGTATATCTCGCTTGCCCTGGCCAGGGACGACTGTGTGTAATGGCTCTCCTTGACACAGCGCGATATCAACTCCCAATATCGGGAGAGACGAATCTTGTATAACCGTCACTGCCTCCAAGTGCTTCGGGACTGCACCCAACTACTACCTGTTTGCATAACTCCTTTGAGCCGTGGTAGGGTAGTAATCAAAGTACAGTGGGAACACACTCGAGGCGAAGTGACAGTGTCAAGTCAGCGGACTAAGCTGTACTCATGTCACCTGGGAACTGACAACTGACGATAGGTATAGTATCAACCAATCAGTTCCCGACGAGTCCTGTCCAGTGTACTCGTAACCTAACGAGCACCCGCATACTATCTCAAGTACGACGTACTGACGGCTGTGGGACAGACCGTCTCCCCTGCTGGGATGAGAAGGGCATACGCTAGTCTACTCCGGAGTATCGATACCCTGTCTCGATAATCCTACGACTAGGGACCTGTATAAGGATGTGCTTGTAGATTACCCAGCCCCCACGAGTGTAACTGCCATCACAACGCTGGTAATCAAGCAAAGATCCTAAGGGCTCTACTAATGTGTATAGGTGATATGCTATAAGAAACACATGTACACACATTGAAGTAGAAACAAACCAAGTAGCATACTACCATTTTGAGCAAGATTGTCTATACAACGGTGAATATCCCAAGTTTCCATTAAGTAATATACAAACTAGTATGATACAGTAATGGCCTCTAGGGCATATACACTAACATAGCATTTGTCGTAATGTGATCTTGATCGGTGATTATAGATAGCGGTGCCTTATTATTCATCATAATTAACCACTGCTGAAACAACCGGGAGAAAAACTCTTCGGACTCATTCCACATTAACGCTAAACTAAATATCTATGATTTATAATGATGATTAATATCGGTGAATAGGACGAAGGGCATATGATATTTGTTCTTTCGATATGTGGTGTCATAAGTAATTGCATCACCGAAAGTTGTATAAGAAACTTTTGAGCACGCATCGACGTATAAGAGGATTTCGATGTGATTTTTTTCGTCATATTTTACTACGCAAGTAAAATTAGGCTGCTCAACCTGACTGGATTGCAAATAAGCTAAAGTAGCTTGGGCATCCGATACGTCCGTAGATTGATATCGATTTATTTTTCTTAATTCACTCTTTACATTGTTTATCCCGTAACCAAGATTTTCTACCTCGCCATGACCTTGTCCTAGTATCGTATATGTTTTGCTTGGACAAACCCCACTATCTTTCAAATTATGAATTTGACTTCTGTCAAATTTGGAAATACTTTTGTGACAAGATAAGTATTGCACCATTGACTGCGATACAAATGGATGGTTGTGATATCTCTTGTAAGAAGTTACTTTCCATCGGTCGTCTTTTTTAACAACAAACATACGAGCTTTGCACTTGGATCCAATATAATTATTTCTCCGGAACGTTGAAAAATATATTTTACGTTTTATATCAAGCTTGAAATGTTTAGGTATTGCAGCCTTGTTACATTCATATAGTCTGGAGATAGGTTCAATATTGCGAACTGCACGATGAGTAGAACGAACTCTGATAGCAATCCCTATATTTCGAGCATAAGCCAAATAACATTCATAAGTATCATCTAGTGAATTGAATATCATGTCAATTTCAGGTTCTACCAAATCACTTATTATATCTCGCTCGTTATTCTCATCAGGACTTACTTCAGATGACGGAACATTCTTACATTTGCGCCCACTCGTTGGCAAGATAATCTTAACTTTAGAAGACGGAATATTCTTACATTTGCTTCTACTGGTTGATAATATAAACTCAATTTTATAAGACGAAATATACATACATTTGCTTTCACTACTTGACGATATAAACTCAACATTTTTTCCTTCAGGATTTATTAGGTCGATAGGAATAATAGGTTTTTTCGAGCATTCATCTTCATCTGTTTCCACCGCTAATCCGTCATCTTCTTCTTCATAATCAGGGATAGTCCACTGATAAGCTATATTAATCAACATGCTACTAAATGTAAACTTAAAAGTAAAAAATATACCACAACCACTTTGAAAAACTTCATTGAGGAAGAAGTATACGTGCTCTGGCGAAAGTTAGGATTCCAAAATCAACATATCACTTCGAAAAACTATATTGAGGAAGAAACAAAGTGCTCTGACAAAAATTAGAATTCCAAAATCGATAGGTGATATATTCCTCAACCGATAGAAAAAAAAAATTACTGAAGTAGCGGTTTAATATTTATTTTTAACCGCTACTTTAAGCGGCGGTTAAATAATACCAGTTGGATCTTAACCGCTTCCTAAAGTAGCGGTTGGATTTGCAAGGTCCAGATTTGTTGAATAAATTAAATTTTGATGTTAACTGCTAGTTTAAGCAGCTACTTTAAGCAGTGGTTAAATATTGACCGTTGGATTTTAACCGCTTCTTTAAAAAACGATTAGTATTGAACGGTCCTGATTTGTTATATAATTTTTTTTATCCAAAGTTGGACCTCGGACTGGACCCTCTAAATAAATCTGATACCTTCAAAAGTTAGATTACATCATATACTAAATTATTTTTATTTTTTCATTTCCTTTTTTCTGCTTCCAGCTCGTTTTGAATCTTTCCCAAGGTCCAGGAAAAATTCAACCTAGCGCATTTTGCTCTTTATAATGAACTTTTTGAATAAAAGAATAAAAGGAGGGAAAAAACGCCCATACAAACTATAGTTAAAGTCAATTGTGAGAGTCGAACCTTAAAAAGGTTGTGAATCCTTTGCATTACATTAAAGTACCAAAAACCTACAGCTTGCAACAATAATAATATTATGAATAAATGTAGTAAACAAAAATGAATTACAGGAACAACAATGCATCGAAATTTGAATAAATATCGTTAGCCAGGTATAATATTAAATGGAAACTCTGTATGAATCGCTGCACTTGATGCTGAAGAGTATCCGCCCATCTATTTGCGGATTAAAGAGAAAATCTGTGAAAACTCTCTTGTCGGTCAGAACGCCTTCTCCACAATTCAAAAATTGTTTTTTTCCCTGGAGCGTTGGAAACTAATGAGCAAAGATGGTAGCTTTTATTTTCTATAGACATTGGACGCAACTTGATAATATAGCGGCTTACTTGAATGCAATTCACTATCTGCAAAACCCTCTCCCCTAATTTAGCAACCTGAACAGATTAATATTGAGATCATTTGACACAACAGTTTCACTACAACACTATGAATGAAGATGAAATAAAACCATATTAAACTATAATTAAATAAAATTCAATTTTTATTTCAGTCAACCAAACTAACTGAATAATTTAAGAGCTTCCTAACAACGACTCTATTCCTGCCAAATATTTATATATACGATACTAGAATGGACCATAACACCTGGGATCAGAGCCGATTCAAGATTCAAGATATATCTGGATGAATTGGAAAAGCAAGTACAAAATTAATATGCATTCACTTTGTCAAAGAGAAATTAGTACTCATTTTAACTAATACTAAAATAGAAAACTAATATTAATTCCATTTCAAGAACATAATACTTATTTTGGTTTAAAAAGAAATGTTTTGATGCTTTAAAAAATATGAAATTGAATATTAAGGGGAAAATGCCTTTAAATTAAACAAATGGCATAAACCCCTAAAAATTAATCATAAAAAATAGCAGCTATATTAACAGATAACCTACCCAACTTGAGCAAAAAGCGTAAAGCAAGAAATTACACATGTAGTTCGAATTTTCTGAAAATCAAACCTAGCTTTTAATAATATTATATGAATACATAGAGAATTATTTTGTCCAAGTTCTATTTAAAGACAACCGACCCAAATCAAAAGCCGAAAATGAAATATTACATATGAAGACCAAATTTTCCAAATCAAAATTATGCTTATCATTTTAAATTTTTTATTGATCAAAAGATAAATATTTTGTCCAAGCTATATTATATAAGTTATCAAACTCATTTAGTTCAAAGCAGAATAAATACTTGAAATATGGCATCCCTAAAATACCTCTACCATTCACCACAAAAACTATCTTACTCAAAGGCAATGATGGTGGTTTGAAAAAAATAGTGTTTGTGGAGAACTACTCCATTTTGAGGAAATATTCCAGTCCTTTTGAGGGAATATTCCATAAATTACTCATCTTTGTATAAGCATATAAGATAGATATCCAGCACTTAATCATGACATTTTCGTCCCAGATATTCATCATCGCAATATGTTCGCGTGACAATCTAAGTAGAGGTGCTACCAACCAAATTTTACCATGGCAATCTATTAGCGTGGCAATTTTTTTAATGAAAATATAATTATCACAATACATTAGAATGGCAATCTAAGTCGAGGTGCCACCAGCCAAATTTCAGAATACATTGTTGACGTTTTGTATGTACTATACCAGAATTTAACTTATTTGTGGGTCATGTTTTGTAGTTCCAAAGTGATGCCAACATGTTTCAACGTCCAACTTTATATCAGTAAGAAGCTTGCTCCAAAAGGGGAGAGTACATGGTTCAGGATTAAGATTCTTGAATTTCAATCAGCAACTAAAAGAAGAAAACTCGGATGTAATTAAATTTTATGTGGAAGAAAATTCTGTACTGACAAGGGGCAGATAATAAAGTACTCACATAGGAAAACCGATGATATCTATCTAACGAAAAAATGATGGGAGAATCACAAAAGATACAAAAGATATTAGCAGTAATGAAATAACAAAGAAACACAATAACCTTGAGACCTATAAAGTAAGTAAAGAAGCATACAAGCAGATACAATTAAGGTCCTGAGGCAGTATCTTAAGCATGAACAACATATTTGAAAACTGGCACATTGACAAAGGTCTTACAAAAACCGTCTACGAAGATGACTTAAATGCGACATGTGCAGCTTTTGCTCTAGCAGTGAGCATAGGTCTTTTCCTGTTTGGTAATGATACAATAAACTCTAGATATCCTTTTTTATCTAGTCATTTCATCCTCTATACTAAATATTGAGGTCTCTTGCTGCCCCATTCAAGTTGGAAAGCATCTAAGTAGAGTTGATTTTAAACTCATATGATTTCCAGCACCTAAGATTTGTGCAAATCCAATTATCCTCCAAAAAATCTCTCGAATCCTAGGAAAACCAAAAGAAGCGCTCAACAATAACAGACAACAAAAACTAATCACAATGGAATGGAAGATTAGAAGAGCAGCAGCAGAAAATCTTTAGGACCAACGTAGCACTACAAAATCCTAAATCTAGGCCTACACCAGCTAAACCAAGGCAAACTAACCCTCAAAAATAATTGTAGAGCAATCTGACTTCTGTAAGAGTATGTGATAAGATTGGAGAACCTGTTAATGTAACACTTATAGACTAGATGTATATTTCAGAATATCAAAGTGGTCCCTGGGATTTGAATTTCCTTTTCTAGCACTGAAGCTTCCACAGTCATGAATCTGGAAATGACACCTTTGACATGAAACCGCTCAGAGCCAAGAACTCAGCAGAGTTGAAAGAGCATATTAGTAGGAAACGGAGTACAGAACCTTTGAAATTAGAATATCGAAAAGATAATAAAAGAAAAGGAAAGTTTACTGAAGAGTAATAGGGTAGTACATTATCCTTACTATATTGATACTCCTGATGAAATGCATAGCCTTGAATCAGCTCCTCCACTAATCACGCTATCATCCTTCCACCATTCTGCGCATAACACCTGCATCCAACAAGACATATGCCAACTTTCAGACCAATTTGACTATTTTGTACATTGTAAAACAAGTTGAAAGACTTATTATTGATGGTTAAAATGCTCTTTGCAGGCAACCACATTGAATAAAATTAAATGGGTCAATGAACACATAATTAACCTTACGTGACATATGCGGGTGGATGGCCATTTAATCAGACATGATGCACATAACCTACCCACATCCATAACTGAAATCCAAACTGAACATTAAGTTCCTCTTTTTTCTTTCTCCTCCCTATTGGCATATTTTCCTTCTATTTTTTTGGGACTTTTCTATTTAGGTATACATGTGAATATATTAAAAACCTATTTCTGTGTAGGTCTGAGCAATTCCTTGTAGCCAGATTACGTAACACATAATCCATTTATGCATCATGCCCTGCCTAACCGAATAGAGAACATAAGTGTTCAGTGTTTTACAACATTAATTTTAAACATAAAAGAAGAATGCAAACCTTGTCGCTGTGAGTATCTATTACCGCCATGGGCCACTGCAACATAAGCATTCATCAAGACAGTAAATATGTGGCACAAAGAGCTAAGAATAGTTAACAAAATTAACTCCGCATTATAGATAAGATTTGTACTGCTGTTCTCAAATCCCACAACATCACTTTCCCATCGTATGAAGCTGAAACCAAATGATACAATGACCTTGGGTGCCACTTGCAAGCAGCGATCCAAGAAGAATGAGACGAGAACTGGAAAATGGGAGCCAGAGATCCTGTGTGAAAATGGTTTTCAGTCCTAGATTGCAATTAAAGGGAAAGATTGACAGCTTTGAACTCAGTGAAATATTCATAAAGTTAACCAGGCTTTCGAGGATCCCATATCCTCAAAATAGGATCGGAACCACCAGCAGCAACAAGAGCAGAGCTCTCGCCTCCAACATCAAGGCAATTCAGTGCTTTTCCACAAACCTATGCACAAAATGGAAGAAAATTGAAGTCCATGAGCATCGCAAACTAAACTGACGGTCATTTAATAATTACATTGATTTACTATTAAAAAAATTAAGAGAATTGATTGACCACATTCCTCATGATGGGCATCTATATATGCTCAGAAGAGGTTTGTGTAGAGAAAAGAAATATGTTGAACATGAGTTCATGTTAGGAAATGCCGTGCAGTTTGGTTTGCACACTTCCATGCTACAGGTCGATTAATAGAATTTAATCATGTCCAGTATTTCGTTAATTCTTGGTTAAGGAAACTATGGGCAAGAGAAGTTTAGTCATGACCTTAGTGAGTCAGTGACTAGTATGTGTCCTCCGAGTTCTCATAGATTAAAAAAGTCTGGAAGAAGAAATATGAAAGATTTGCTGTACAAGGCACAGTAAAGACCAGAGAAACATAAACCAATTCCACGTTATTAAGTGTTTTAATATAAGTAAATTCGCCAAACTTACGGCTTGGCCTCTTTCTATAATTAATATCAAGAAAAGGTAGAACTTTTGTAATGAAATTTAATCATTGCAATCCAGTAAAGTTGGGTTTAGCCACTACCGAGTACCAATATGAAACAAATAGGAGAAGAAAGAATTGTTGGCAGAGATCGATCCATATCGCGGACCTCGAATTTGTAAAAGTATAAGGCTTGTACAGGTCCAAAGACCCCAAAACATAGCCAAGTACAAGAAATTTGGCAAACCAATATACAAACCAATTCATTTCATCATTACCTGTGCAAATTCTTTTACTTATTTGTCATAAATTGGAATTTAGTAAACATATAGCTCCCAAAACACAGTAGTTAATTCTGCATACCATGTTAAAGGGACTTTTGCCAGTTTCGACATCCCAACTTCTGATAGAGTGATCCAACGATGCTGAATATATAGTCTCAAGTTCTGGCCACGTAACTGAAGACACGCACTGTGTGTGTCCAACGTATGTTGTTATTGCTGACCCCTGGTAACATTAAAAAAAATAAAAATTGAAGGTGATTTTCTTACATCTGAACCTGTTCAAAAAGAAGAAGAAAAATATCGATACGGAATAATTCAATATGACATTACCATGACTCACTAAAAATATGGAGCATTCTGATAATGTACACCAACTTCTCAATATGTTCACATTAAACATTGACCGTTAGTTTCCACAATTATAAATACCTTTTCAAAAACAACCAAATCCACAAGAACCTAGCATATTTGTCTCAGAACATCAATCATTTATAAAGAAAACAGGCATGCCGTATATGTCCCTCTGAAGGAGCAACTTTGTGTACAAAAGAAACCAAGTCAAACTCTATTAAAAGAAAATTATTAAAAGCAGTGCCATGTCAGACAATTAGAACTATTTCTCAGACAAATGACGTAACTGAGAATTTAAGAACAAGTTTTGTGACAGATAAATCAAGTCAAAACTCCAAAAAGCTAGCATTGGTATTTTCCACCTCAGATAAATTAACTTCCATACATTATAATCCTTTAAATAAACTATTTGACGATTAGCAGAGGAGAGCCCTGAAGGGAGAACTGATATGCATTATTAAGGTTTTTACATTGGTATAGTAATACCAGAAATGTGGTCGGTTGTAACACTATTCAACATTCATGAACTTCAACCTTCATACTCATATGAGGAAAATTCCTCTAAATTGAATAATGTTAACCTACTTGTGTTATGATAATTTAAATTCACTGATCTTTACATTCAAATTTTAAACTAAATTCTCACGATATATTGAAATATGGATTTATTTTTTTTCCTTCTTCCAACAGCTTGTAACAGGTTGGAGTCCACAATGTTGGTAAGGCTGTGTGCATCTGACCCTTCCTTAGATCCAATTGGTTGGAGCCTCATGCATGGCTGCCCCTTGTAATCAGCATATAATAAAGCTATGATGTTTCTTAAGCATAAGAAGATAAGTTAAGCAACTATCATTAGAAGGCTCGCTTGCCTACCATAAAGGTTGCACTTCGTTCCAAGGGAAAATTAGGAAAGGAAAGGGAAATAGCTCTCAATGATTGTTTTTTCCTTGTTTACTTTTTTGTGTGTGGGGAAAGAGAGAGAGAGTTTAAATCCTGCAGTTTCTGAGCTTACTGAAAGTTCTCTCACTTTAAATAGTTGCATTTGATTCTCAGTTTCTCTTCCTTGTATTTTTTTTCAACTCCATTTTATGCAACAAAGGGCCGGCTAAAGTCTATTTAGCCTCAAACAGAGGTTCCGCAGAAGTTATGTTTTATAAAAACCTATACCGATAAAATGGCTTGCTTTTGAAGTTGGCTTTGTAAGTAAGGTAGCCAATTGACTTTCAGAGGGAGATTGTGAATACCTCAGATTGAGATTCTTCAGCCACATTGGTAACTAGCTTCCTCTTCTTCACCGACACAGAATCATCTTCTGCTTCAGAATCCTTCACTTTCCATAACTTGACAGAGCAATCAAAAGAACCTGAGCATACCTAAAAAGCATGAAAAGCAAGCAGTGCATCTGTCATGATTGGTTAAGCCTAGAATTAAAAAAGAACTCAGCTCAGAATTTCAAAGTCCAAGAAGGAAGAGAAAAGGACCAACCATATCTCCTGAGGGTGATGAAGATATGCTTTGTACAGACTTCGTGTGTCCCTTGAGAACTTTGTGTGCTCCGATCTTCATTGGATGATCCACGTTCTCGGCAGCATCAAACTTTGTGGATAGAAAAGATGAAGTAAGTAATGCATACACAAATTTATACTTTGTACTAGAAGAGATGGTACTACATATAATATACCATCCATAATCTCAATGTCCGATCTTTTGAACCAGTAGCTAAACGGATATCTCCATTCTCAACTCCTGCAAAAGGGGAAAAAATCTACATCAACGAAAAATTATGTGGTGGTGGTGCCAGAATGCATTGCACATACATGCATAGTGTAAGTTGATGACAAGTATGTACACAATATTAAACAGCATGACCAAACAGTATAGATGAAGTTTGAAGATTGAGATGACACGGGGTAATATAACAGGACAAGAAATGAGTGCACATCAGACGAACTGAGGATAAAATGATGGATAATCAAGAAAGATGGGTACATGTGGACAAAAACTGATTAGCACCTCAGCTAGGAGTTGGAGTGATACATCATTATTGAAGGAGCTACTGGAAATAGGGTCTAAGGTTGTACAGTAAACAGTATCACAAAGAAAGGTCCCTTAACAGATCTATATAGCCAAACCAATAAAATTAGGGATACAGGGGTTCTTTTGGTCTTTACAAGTGTAAGCATAAGATACGTGAAATAATTTTTTTAATAACATGCTAGGAAAGGACCAGCTCTAATAAGCTTATTAAATATAATTTAGTTAACATACTTCGCATGACCTTTAATTCCATTTGAAGGACACAGTCACCCTTATAATAGATACTAATACCAGGAAAGTGAAACAAGGCGATGGATCAACCTTTAGCATTAAGGATACTGACAGAGGTAACCGCATCTGTGTGTCCTTCGAAGATGTGTGTGCAAAATGCACCGCCTTTCCATATCCTTAAAAAAAAAAGAGGGCTGACTCATTAGATGCATTTACATGCAATGGATTCCGAAGGATGCTGATGATATGAGACCTAAAAATTTTACCTTGATATATTGTCGTGGCATCCTGTTAGAATGAATCTGTCCAAATAGAAAAGTAAGAGGCATAAGATGAATAGTTGGCCTTTTAGAGGAAAGGAATTGTTAAACATGGATAAAGTGCATGTGCATGTCGCACATAAGAGTTAGACTTAGGTACACCCAAAAGGCATGCACTTGTGTCAAGAGTAGGAAATAGCCTCAGATCATCCAAAGGAAAATTGAAAAATGTTCTTCATGGTCAGTGATGTGGCAAGGTAGAAGTTCAGGAACAACTATACATTACGCTCTAGTTAGTATTGATGTTAATGCCTTATTGTATATAGCAGTAATTTCGCCAAACTCAAACTAGTATCGAAATGATAAGCTCTATGAGTAAGTCCTCTCTGCAATACAACTTGAACTTCTATAGTGATACAAGAATAACATTAGGCACTACTTTCGCAATCATTAGAGGGACAGCAAACGCAGCAGTGAAATTTTTTGGACTTAAATTTGCAAAGCCACTACAACACAGCCAGCTTGACAAGTATAATAAGAAAAGACCATGCCAAAATATGTTTATGAAACAAATCAAACCTCTCGCACGAATGGAAAAAAGGAACCGGAAGCCAATAGTAAGGTTAAATCTATAACATGCTACGTTCTAGTGTCAAGAATGCAACTACTAAACTAGGTAAATGAGACTCATGAAAAATTACACAGCAATCCTAACGACTGATGTATAATGAATATATTCTGTTGTATATCTCAAGAGTTATATCTACAGCTATAGTACATAATACCACCTCTACAGCACACGGTACCATTGTTGCCAGCAAAGAATGCAGATGAAAGTCAAGACTACACAACACTTTGTCAAAGCAATCTATTCTAAGAATTGTATGGAGCATTGCCCATCTATTTTTCTAATTTCCACAATAATTGAAATGTGTACGCAAAAGGTGCAGCAAAAGAACCAAAAAAAAGACTACCTTGTATCTGAACCATCAATCCCACTGACCCAGTCGTCATGCAAACAAGGCTCCTGCTGTTTTCGAGGGGCTATCGCCTTTATGTATTCAATTTCAAGCACTTTTTCCTATAGCTCACATTCCAGATAACAAATTAGCATCCTATAACAAACCAATAGCAAAGTACAAGAAACGCCAATAAACATACCGCAGAAATGCCCTTTGCTATCAGAAACTGCTCGAGTGACATCCGAATAAGTTCCCCATCAATCAGAAAATCAAACGGCTGTTGTTCGAACTCATCCGAATTCACTAACAACATCAAAAAAGAATTCTTACTTTAAAAAAAAAAAAAGCAATCAAACACGATTACTCACAAAGAAAGAAAAGAAGAGAAGAGTAAAGATACCGTTTTTAAGTAGTAGGTTTATGATTTCAGAGAGTCCCAATCGAGTGAGATTAACAGGGATTGCAATAGAGCTCGCTGGAACTTTCAATGGAGGCTGGAGCTTGGTGACGAAGCGGACCTGAACTTGCCTCGATGATTCTGAGCTTTCTGTTCCATTGGTGTTCATCTTTTGATCTGATAATGAACACAAGTAGAAGATCAATGTCCACAAAAAAAAAAGAGAATTTTTATACATGTATGCAAGAATAAATAAAGAAGGGCTCTAAACTAAGCCCTACAGCTCAAGATAAATGAAACCCTAACCTTGGCCGTCAGCAGCTTAGGGTTCCTCACGTCGGAGGTGGCGGTGATGATGGCGGCGGCGGATCTCTCGCAGTTCTGTTCAATCCAAAGCCAAACGAAGGCCTAAAACCATCGAGGATAAGCGAAACGGGTTTAGCCAAAGTTTCGACCATGGAAGAAAACCTAGCGGGTTATGGTTTTAGTGGGTCGCCTCAGCAAACCCGGTTTGTCCATGTTTTTTACAACATCCGACAGGTTTAACTTGCATTTAAAAAAAAATCGAGCCCTGTTTGGGTCCTGATCAATACAAGTACGTCCAAAAATTGTACTTAAACCCGTCCCCCCAAAAAGTTTCAATATTTATAAACATGAATCTTGTCGTCCAATTTTTAAAGTTTCATAAAGATTATGAAATGTTGAAAATTGCAATATGCACAAACTTTTATATTTTTTTGTAACATTTCCATAATATTCTATGGACTTTTTTCAATTAGTCAAATGAACATGTTGTTGTTAGCATCTAATCAATCGGCAAAATCCAAAAACCGGATAAAGCCTCACCCTCCATTGAAGCCCTAATCCATTGAAGCTCGCCCGAACCCGTACTTAAGGGTTTGGATATATAATATTGTTGACCCATCGGGTTCGGGTGAATTTTGGGTTTAGAATTAATTTTTTCCGGTTTAATACAAATTAATTGAAAAACCGATCTGACTCGACCTGGTTTATATTGTCTACACTTGGTAAACGTTTGTTTTAAAAAAGAGATATTGATATGAATAACATAGAAGGGCATCTCTCTTCTGCATTGGTCAAAAGTCAAGCTTCCACAACTCCTTTTTTTGTTGATTGACGTTATCCATTTTAATCTTTATAGCCTAAAACACATGTTCAACAATTTTCATAAGATTTCAATACTCTTTGAACGTTAATATGATTATAGAAAATATTATACCATCGCTAAACTATTAAATTTGTAACATCTATGATACAATTGCCAGAAACATCAAAACCGCATAATTTGTTTTGTGTGCATACACCAGAATACGTTGATCATTTAAAAAGTTGTGGTTGTTAGACATTTTTGTAGGATATATATGCCTTAAAGTCCATTATTTGTAATGGATAATATATATATATATATATATATATATATATATATAAAGAGAGGGGGGGAGGATTAGGAGGCATTTTCGTTAGGTGGCATAAAAAATTTATATCTTCCACGATTTTTTTCGACGATCGGCATCGATCATCGTCATTTTTGGCATGTAAGATGTGGATACACCAAATTTCATGTGATTCCACCACTTTTTCACCGTCGAATTAACAATGTAAAAAGTTCTATTGTCGGTAAACCGTTAATTTTGCACCCATTAAATTAACGGTGAAAAAGTGATGAAATCACATGAAATTTGGTTTATCAATATCATACATGATAAAGACGATAATGATGGGTGCCGATCGTCGAAAAAAATCGCGGAGGGTGTATTTTTTTGATGCCATAAGAGGAAATTATTCTCATCTATATATATATATGCCCTAGAGACCATCATTTGTAATGGATACTATGGATATGTATATATATAGGACAATCTTGCTTGAAATGTCACGTCCCACTTCTCAGTATACGGAAACAGTGACGTGACAGGCCGCAACGTATTTACTAAGAAATAAATACATTAAGTGTAATTAAGCAATATATATAAAATGCACAACAATGACAAGTAATATAAAATAAACAACAATTTTTATTAACATTTATCTTTATATACAACTGTTTTGAAAAGAAAAGGTACAATGAAATAAGCAGTGCCTAAACAGTGGCATACAAACTGAAAGTAAGTATAAGAAGAGCTAGTAGTTCGGCTGAACGGTGAGCTGGTCCAAATCCTCTTGGCTAGGCTCGATCTTCTGAGAGTCCGGTCCTCCTGACGAACATTCCAAAGAAAGAAATAGACAGGAATGTCGTCAGCGAACCAGCACTCGGTAAGTCCCAAAAAAAGAAATGGAATATAACAAGTAATGAGAATTGAACTGGTAACTTGTACAGGTATAACATTGTTATTCTAACGTGGTTGTTTGTAGTTTGGTACAGAAGGTATTTGTGTATACGAGAGGAATCCATCTTACCCTGTGGACTATGGTAACATGTAGTACAAGACCCCGTCATAACCCACGGGACAACGACATGAGAGTTCATGTAGGAGTCTTTTAAGTGACCATCTCGTGCCATGTTAATACGTTCCGTACCAATTTACCCCGTTATCCCAGCGTAATGTATTGTATAGATTATGTTTACAAGTCTTGCCGAAACCATGGATACAAGTTGTTCAAGTAGTCATGTTCAAAATGTAATCAAGTAGTCAAGTAATCAAGTCAAGTTATAATCACAGTTCGGTCAAGTCAAGCATTCATGTTGATTTTGATGTTTGAATTCAAGTATTCATGTTCATGATTCAAGTATTCAAGTTCTTGTTTGATGTTGGATCAAATTTGAATTGGATTCAGGTTTGAGACTGGACTCAGACTGAATCAGACACTTGTAAACTGATTTAAATCCTGAATTAGGTTCGGGAGTTATCGATAACTGCTGCACATGGACGGCAGGATTTGTGTCTTTTTCCAAGAAAATTACCATTGATAACTCTGTTAAGTTTTCTACCTTAAATAGGCAAGCACTCATTTTCTCCGGCTTCCTGGGGCTCAAGAGAATTGATCCCGCTTAAACCTATATTTACTAAAGTCCTTAAATATTGTTTTATATAACTCAAGGGGGGTTTATGAAAGAAATATTATAATATAATTAAAAATAAACCTCGAGGGGTTAATTAAGCAATTAACTTTGGAAGTTCATGGTATTTATTGAAAAGAGTTATCTTTTGGTAACTTGATGGTATTTTATTGAAACGTGTTCTTCTTTCATTTTTAGAAAAAATGTAAGTTTATTATATTTTGAAAATATGGATTTGTAAGTTTATATAATTATTAAAAATTAATTTTCTTTTATTTATTTAAAAATTTATTTTTCTTAAAAACCGTATTTAAAATCTTTCGAGATCGAATACTCCATAAGGAGGTCTGCATCTCGCTCTACTAGCCCAAGAATGTGTGATAATCTGCACCATCCAATAGCGGGTCCCCTAAAAAGGGTTATAGAGATATATTCGCAAAGGAATTTAAAATACTGTTTTAAAAGATAATCGTTTTTAAAGTGAGTGGTATTTTAATGTAATATTTTCCTCGTAACAAAAATTCATACAAAAAGTGTGTATGTAAAGGGTAGGTCGTTACCCCGTGAAGTTTTTCTTACAAGTATAGTTTTAACAAACTAAAAGAGTTGATATTAAAGTTCATGATATTTAAATGAAAAGGTTAAATTAAAGTTATTTTACATGATATTATTGGTTCAAATTTATTCTAAATATTGGTATTAAGATTACAAGTATTGTGTAAGAATTTGAATGAACAATATGTAAGAAAAAAGGGAGTTTTTTTAGGGTTTAGAAAATAGATATCGGTATTACTCCACTTTTACCGATTTTGATTAAAAAGAATTTTCAAAGAAGAGAGGGGAAGTTTGTGTAGGATTCCTGTAAATGACAGCAAGATTTCGGGAGACATCGTCCATGCCATTTTCAAATTTTTGTCGTTTTAAAGAACCCTAAACTAGAATTTTTAACTAGAGAATCATACGAAACAAATTGTAAACTACTTTACAACTAAGTGAACTAGGAATACAACCTTTGTAGACCGGCCATTCACTTCAATAGCTCCGTGTAGTAGTCCTTTCGCTCCAAGTAGTGATCTTCCGGACTCTGGCATGGTTTCACAAGAAGAAAGGAACGAACTTGCTTGAAGTTTTCGATGCCGAAGATGATCTACATCGAGAAGACACTAACCCAAGCTACTACTTCACTAATGAGAGATTAGTGAAGCCAACACCCTATACTAAAGTGCTAATCTAGCAGAAGATGATGAAGTAGGATTTTTGCTCACTTTAGAATTGATTTTCTCACTAATATTTCTCTCTTGCTCAAAAGCTAGAAAGCTCTTGAGCTTGAAGAAGAAGATGAAGAGAGATAATGTTGTGTGAGTGAATGGCAACCATGGATGAGAAAATATCTAATATTACTCATGTAGAGACTTAACCATGAGTTTAGATAATGGTTGGGTTAACAAATATCTAGTGTAAGACAAAACTAGTGGACTAAGTCAATGGATCTCAAAACTTCATAAAGCTTCATGCTATGTGACAAATTTCCAACTAATAATTGAATTACAATAAATAAATAAACCCTACATTATCTTTATCATAGTGTAAGTCTCATACACTCATGTTGCATGTATCATCAACCATGACACATAAATAAAACACAATTAATATATATCACATATATATTAAGTGTGCACATGTGGGAAAAATAAATGCTTAAGTGAGCTAATATTAGTTAATGTAAACTAGTATATCACATATACAATTATACACTAAATTATCAAATCAACCATTGATTTAATAATCCGGCTATATCTCATATAACCGACTAATATTTTATGTATCAACTTATCGAATCAACACTTGATTCGATAACCCGGCTATATCACATACAACCGACCGATACAAATAAATTGCGAGAATAAAATACGATATCACATGCTCGTATTAATCTCAGTCCCGAACATATCACATATGTGCTCCTACTTCGTTCTGCCTGAGCCAGTAAAACCTCTGTGTAGGACTCTAAAGATCGTCAATACGCCGACAGTAAGTGATGATCATATCAAGCACCCACAAGCCATCAGCGGTACTAGCTGGACGTAACGGCTACCCGGGTATTGAGCGATCAGAAGATCAACAAGCAAGACCGCTCTAGCTCCTGTAAAGCCGGTCAGTAACACTACCGTACAGTCTGGTCTCTTCGTCTAAGATATCGCATATCAAGTCTAAGGGTGGTAAACGTCAGACCCCAATAACTCGATAAGTCATGCCGATACGAGGCTCATAACGGGTCGAGAAACCACCGATAACACTCACCAGTAAATCTCTAAATCAGCCCTGGTTAGGGACTTCCAGTTATAGCCAATCGAGCACAGCACGACATCTACCCCCAATACCGGGAGAGACGAAATCCCCCCTATCGTTCATTGCCTCCATGTGACTCGAGACTGTACCCAAAAACCACCGTTTTGCACGTCCTTTTGAACGTGGTAAGGTGGAAATCAAAGCACATTGGGAATCGCACAAGACTCTATGACGATCTCGGGTCCACAGACTAACATGTACCAGTGTCATGAGAGAACTGCTATCTGACGTCTGGTATGATACCATCTAGGAGTTCTCGGCGAGTCCGTCCAGTGTACCTAGTCTTCATTGAGCACCCGTATACGATCTCTGATGTCAAACACCAATGGATATGGGATCATCCATCGCCCATCTCATGGGTTGAGAAGCGTATACGCTAGTCTACTCTGGTATATCGATGCCCTGTCTCGATACACCCACGACTAGGAACATTAAAGGATGAACTTATGGACTACCATGGCCCCACTAGTATGATCTATATCATAATCCTGGTAGTCAAGTATACATCCTAAGGGTTTTACCAACATGTAAATATAAGACAGTATCAAGAGACAAGTATACATGTTAAGATAAAGAGCAACCAGATAGCATACTATCATGTCGAGCAAGAAAGTCCTCTCTATATATGTCCAAGCATCCACTATAATATACATCATATATACAATAATGGCCTCTAGGGCATACATACAACTAACAATCCCCCACTTGCACTAGGGCCAGCTGTTTTAGTATCGCATACCCAACATCCCGAAGAGTCTCTCGAACTGTATCTGGGGAATAGCCTTCGTGAGTGGATCTGTTGTATTGTTCTTCGTGTCAACTCTCCTGACCTCGATCTCCCGGCGATCAACTATCTCCAAGATCAGGTGATACCGCCTCAAAATATGCCTGGATCGCTGATGGGACCTGGGTTCCTTGGACAAAGCCACCGTTCCATTGTTATCACAATACAAAGGTATTGGATGCACAATAGATGGAACCACACCAAGTTCAGTTATGAACTTCTTCATCCAGACAGCCTTCTTGGCAGTATCGTTAGCAGCGATGTATTCAGCCTCCATCGTCGAGTCTGCCACGGTTTCCTGCTTGGAACTCTTCCAGCATACCGCCCCTCCATTGAGGGTAAAAACAAATCCCAAGACCAACTTAGAGTCGTCCTTATCACTCTAAAAGCTCGAATCGGTAAAGGACTCCACTTGGAGTTCTCCGTTACCATACACCAAGAGCATCTCTTTAGTCCTTCTTAAGTACTTGAGAATGCTCTTCACAGCTGTCCAGTGACTCTCTCCTGGATCTGCTTGATACCTACTCATTACACTTAGTGAGTATGCTATATCGGGTCTGGTACATAGCATCGCGTACATGATAGAGCCTACTGCCGAAGCATAAGGTATCCCTTGCACGTGAGCTCTCTCCAAATCAGTCTTGGGAGACATCTTTTTGAAGAAAGTGAGTCCTGAGATCGTGGGTAAAAACCCACGCTTGGATTCTTCCATACTAAACCTCTTCAGTATGGTGTCAATGTACCTGGATTGGGACAATCCCAGTATCCTTTTAGATCTATCTCTATAGATCTTAATCCCCAAGATGTAGGAGGTATCACCTAGATCTTTCATTGAGAATCTTTATGATAAGAAGAGCTTGACCGAGTGCAGCATAAGAATGTCATTTCCTATCAAGAGTATGTCATCCACGTACAATACGAGGAAGACAACTTTACTCTCTGCCACCTTCTTGTATATACAAGGTTCATCTACGTTTTTGACGAAGTCAAACTCTTTGACAACGATATCAAAACAGATGTTCCAACTCCGCGATACCTGCTTTAACCCGTAGATGGATTTAAGTAGCTTGCACACCTTTCCGCTGCTCCCACTGTCTACGAAGCCCTCTGACTGAGTCATGTACACACACTCTTCCAAATCACCATTTAGAAAGGCGGTCTTAATATCCATTTGCCAGATTTCGTAGTCATGGTATGCGGCGATGGCAAGTAGGATCCGGATGGATTTAAGCATAGCCACTGGAGAAAAGGTTTCATCATAATCCACACCTAGTCGTTGACGAAACCTTTTGCAACAAGTGTAGCTTTGAAATTCTCAACTTTTCCATCTACACCTAGTTTCTTCTTAAAGATCCATTTGCTCCCAATGGGTTTTACTCCTTCAGGAGCAACTTCCAAACTCTATACTTTGTTGGTGTACATGGATTCCATCTCAGATCGCATTGCATCGAGCCATTTCACAGAATCTTCACTCGTGATGGCCTGCTCAAAGCTAGTTGGGTCATCATCTTCCATGATGCAATCCTCGCTCCCACCATCAATGAGAAAACCGTAGTATCTCTGAGGTGGATAAGGAACCGTACTACATCGGCGGAGAGGCTGAGGTTCGTTGGGAGCTATCGAATCCTCTGGTTCAACCAAATCTTCTGTCGTAGTTTGTATAGTTAGAACTTCTTCCAGTTCTACCTCCTCACCACTAATTTCTTTTTCAAGAAATTCCTTTTCTAAAAAGGTGGCATGTCGAGAAACAAACACCTTTTGTTCCTCGGCGTGGTAGAACATATACCCGCGCAAATGTTTGGGATATCTAATAAATTTACACAGAAAACACCTTGCCTTGAGCTTGTCCGGATTTTGTGTTTTCACATACGCCGGACAACCCCATATCTTAATATAATTAAGATATGGTCTCTTTCCTTTCCATATCTCATATGGAGTGGTTGGCACAGATTTGGTGGGAACCATATTCAATAGGTCTGCAGCTGTCTCCAGTGCATATCCCTAAAAGAAAATAGGTAACTCAGTGGTGCTCATCATAGAGCGCACCATATCTAATAGGGTGCGATTCCTCCACTCCGATACACCGTTGTGCTGTGATGTATACGGAGGAGTAAGCTGAGAGAGAATCTCATTCTCTTTTAGATAGTCCCGGAACTCGTTGCTCAAGTATTCTCCTCCTCGATTAGATCGAAGGATTTTAATACATTTACCCGTTTGGTTCTCGACTTCGTGCTTATATTCTTTGAATTTCTCAAAACCTTTAGACTTGTGTTTCAACAGGAACACATGTCCGAATCTTGAGAGATCGTCGGTGAATGTAATAAAGTATGAGGAACCATTCCTGGCATGTGTAGACATAGGACCACATACATCACTATGTATCAGTCCTAAGAGTTCCGTAACTCTTTCTTCGTGTCCACTAAACGGAGTTTTGGTCATTTTGCCTTTGAGACAAGACTGGCAAGTTTCATAAAATGAAAATTCGAACGGATTCAAATATCCATCCTTATGTAACTTAGCTAGTCGTGTCGCATTGATATGACCTAGTCTACAATGCCACAAGAAGGATTCGTTCATTTATGAACTCTTCCGCTTGTGTGTGTTTTGTACATTAAGAACTGTGGTTTGATTTAGAACGTATATGTCATTATTTAACGAGCCTGGTCCTATCAACTTTTGATTCAGGAAGATATTCATAACATTATCCTGTGCTACAAAATTAAATTCTTCTTTACTTAATAAAGAAACTGATATAAGATTGCATATCAGGATCGGAATGTAATAGCATTCGTTTAGAATCAATGTATTACCATTTGGTAATACAAGGTGATATTCGCCAACAGCTTTGGCTGCAACATTTGCACCATTCCCTACTCTTACGGAATGATCATCCATTCCCAGTTCTCTACCTTTCCTTAGCCCATGTAACATATTACATATGTGGGATCCCGATCCGGTATCTAATACCCAAGGCGTAGAGTGAACTGAGAAACAGTTCTCGATAACAAACACACCCGAAGAAGATGCATCAACATGCTCATTCTTCGTTTGGGCGGCGTGAGAATCCGGATATTCCCTATTTCCTACTCTGTCTTATAACAATTATAAGAAAGAACGGAACCAACGTTCCCCAGCTCAGTATAACAAGCGGGTTCGATCAATACATCCATATTATTATCTTGATTAAGGCCTGACATGGTTGCTACCTGGAAAGAGAGAGAAGAAAACACTTTAGCGTATACTCTTGCAAGATCAGATTGGTTATAATTTTATTTAATCAGGATAGCTCCCACTGTTTTTATCAAATCTTCCTTCAAACTCTAAAAGGAAAGACTAGCCGGGATTAATTATACCTTACAAGTTCGCCAATCTTTCAGCAAGGCCAGTGTTGGTACTTTGAGGGAGGTTCCCCGTGCTTTCGCACGGACCTAATTAAAATAAACATCATTTTCCCAGAGGCATAACCCCGTAAACACCTTTCCAGACACCTACTTGATCGGCTAATTGTCTTATGTAAAACTCTCTCAGGAGTAACTCTTACTTGCAGTGGGTATCGGGATCCAACTATCTCATAGAAGGTATGCAATCTCATTGCAAATTTCAATACTTGAAATTCCCGATAATATTTTGCCCCTAGCGTTCTATGACCTTGACGCATGCCAACAAACCATAGTCTGCTAGTCAAGTTCAACCCGTCATTTCCTGATTGAATTAAACCCACCCGCATGACCCTTGACGCAGGCCAACAAAGTCGCACGACTACCCTAATCCAATCTTATCTTATGTTGCAGATAAGCACTAGTTAGCTACCGCACACTACGCCTTGACGCAGGCCAACAAACGTAGCACGAATACTAAGTGGTACTCATCTGAAATGACGGAAGACTACAACGGGTTTTTCAGAAAATCTTTTGCGTAATGAACTTGATATCATTGTAGAAACAAGTGATTTTTGAAAAGGAGTGTTTTTTAGACTTTTTACTAGTTTTACTAAAGAGGTCACTCCCGGTGAAGGGATCTCAGCTCTTTCCTTATCGAATAAAGTGCAGGATATTTCATAAATACCGCTATGCAAAGCGAGAACTAAAAGAAGCAATCAAAAACAAAACCGAGTTTTGTAGCATCTGCTAGCTTTTGCTAAAGAGGTCACTCCCGGTGAAGGGATCTCGGCTCCTTCCTTATCGAATAAGGTGTTGGATATTCTACAAGGAATATCGCTATGCAAAGAAAAAACTAGAGCTACCCTTTTTGAAAATTTGATTCTACAACATTTTTTAGGTTTCTTTTCTTTCATTAATCTTATTAATTAAGTCCCATCATTTATGCTTTCTAAGCATCACAGAAAATGAAACGAAAATACAACGTACGCTTATACCATCCGCATTCGCCATAGTGTTCCGTTATGCACCGTTAGGTTACTTAACTAACGGCATAGAGGGACGAGACTAGCGCGGGTGCAAAACATAAGCAATGTCTATTATATATCTCATATATAATATATAGCCATTCGTCTCAGAATCCACAGTGATCACATCACAGAGCAGCAGAAGAAACATATGGAATATTGGATATACTAGGAGGTCCGTGTTTTATTTTAAGCCTGTATAAAACACGGATTCCACGGTCGCGATGAATAGCCAAACCCACATTCCTAGACCCCTACGAGAGCGACAAACAACCCTACCAATTCTAGAATTAGGAAACCCGGACTCGACTCCTCGAGTTGGTCTCCCACTGGACTCTAGAATCCGGTTACTTGTGCTCCCCTCCTTGGGGCTATCCTAATGCGGAAAAGTAAATAATATACAACAATGGTGACATCATCCTCAACCTAGAAGTGCCCCAACAAAAGAATATTACATACAATGAATTTTATATGAATGAAAATAAAAACTCCCATCTCACATAAAACCCCCGGCTATTCAAAACACGACGATCCAATATAACATATCACAGCAACACATAACATCACATGTCATCAACATAAATAAATATGCGTATCCCAATTGTCGTTGACATATAGCAACGAAACCGGCGATACACCACATATTACACTTGCGGTCGCAGAAAAGAAAATGTCATACTACAACATTTGGAATTCATAATAACCTTAGACATCATAAACCCGAAATATCACATACTATGGATTTCATGCCTAACGATAAGAATTCCACATATTGTATCACATTCTAGAAAAAGCTAGACGCCGTTAAACATTCCGATCGAATCAACAAACACCCAAAAATTCCCAAAAAGCTCAACACTTGAGCGTAGTTTAAAATACTTAGTACATGCCACAGCTCCTATGAACCAGCCGTAGAAGGGTCAACCAATGCCTCACATGTGGCACCGCCGAACTTCCACAAACCCTAGGGTTTAGTGGCGGTTCTGACGGTCACATAATCGAGTTAAGCTTTCGTTCTTCTAGAGGGTCCACAGCATCGCTTGCATGATTTTCTGAAAGTTTTAAACTAAGGAAAAATCCAACATTTGGAAAAAATTTCGGCAAGGGTTAAAGTGGGTATTTGATATCCGATCGAACTTTTTAATACCGTCTAAAATAACCCGAAAAACTGTTAGAATTACGACTACGAAACACTCCAAGTTGCTTTTGCAGAAAATTAACATCACATGTAAATTTAGCAAAAACAAATAATACCTGAAACACTAAAACCCAGAGACCGGAACACGAAAAAAATTTGAAGCCCAGAACAGACTGTACGGCCGGCCTGCTTAGTTTTCATGGCAAAGTGCTCGGCCAAAAACCGGCCAAATGAGTTCAAATTTCTTCTGTGTTCATTTAATATCTCAAATATCGTTCTGCAATTGTTTAAAAAATTTTTAGAGCACTCTTTAAAATCGACAGAAACTGGGTAATCTTGTTTCAAGTTTCGGAGTTGTTTCGGTTTCATAATCCTACACAATCCGTATAATTCTCTGGCTAGGCTCTGATACCACTGTAGGGTTCCTGTGAACGGCAGCAAGGTTTCGGGAGGTATCGTCCATGCCATTTTCAAATTTTTTCTGTTTTAAAGAACCCTAAACTAGAATTTTTAACTAGAGAATCATACGAAACAAATTGTAAACTACTTTACAACTAAGTGAAATAGGAATATAACCTTTGTAGACCGGTCCTTCACTTCAATAGCTCCGTGTAGTAGTCCCTTCGCTCCAAGAAGTGATCTTCCAGACTCTAGCATGGCTTCACAAGAAAAAAGGAACGAACTTGCCTGAAGTCTTCGAGGCCGAAGATGATCTACATCGAGGAGACACTAACCCAAGCTATTACTTCACTAATGAGAAATCAGTGAAGCTAACACCCTATACTAAAGTGCTAATCCAGTAGAGGATGATGAAGTAGGATTTTTGCTCACTTTAGAATTGATATTCTCACTAATATTTGTCACTTGCTCAAAAGCTAGAGAGCTCTTGAGTTTGAAAAAGAAGATGAAGAGAGATAATGTTGTGAGAGTGAATGGCAACCATGGGTGAGAAAATATCTAATATTACTCATGTAGAGACTTAACCATGAGTTTAGATAATGGTTGGGTTAACAAATATCTAGTGTAAAACAAAACTAGTGGACTAAGTTAATGGATTTCAAAGCTTCATGCCATGTGACAAATTTTCAACTAATAATTGAATTACAATAAATAAATAAACCCTACATTATTTTTATCATGGTGTAAGTCTCATACACCCATGTTGCATGTATCATCAACCATGACATATAAATAAAACACAATTAATATATATCACATATATATTAAGTGTGCACATGTGAGAAAAATAAATGCTTAACTGAGCTAATATTAGTTAATGTAAACCAGTATATCACATATACAATTATACACTAAATTATCAAATCAACCATTGATTTAATAATCCGGCTATATCTCATATAACCGACTAATATTTTATTTATCAACTTATCGAATCAACACTTGATTCGATAACCCGGCTATATCACATACAACTGACCGATACAAATAAATCACGAGAATAAAATACGGTATCATATACTCGTATTACTCTTGGTCCCGCACATATCACATATGTGCTCCTACTTCGTTTTTCCTGAGCCAATAAAACCTCTGTGTAGGATTCTAAAAACTCGTCAATATGCTAGCAGTAGGTGATGATCATATCAAGCACCCACAAGCCGTCAGCGGTACCAGCTGGACGTAACGGCTATCCGGGTATTGAGCGATCAGAAGATCAACAAGCAAGACCGCTCTAGCTCCTGAAAAGCTTGTCAGTAACACTACTGTACAGTCCGGTCTCTTCGTCTAAGATGTCGCATATCAAGTCTATGGGTGGTAAACGTCAGACCCCAATAACTTGATAAGTCATGCCAATACGAGGCTCATAACGGGTCGAGAAATCACCGATAACACTCACCAGTAAATCGCCAAATCAGCCCTGGCCAGGGACTTCCAGTTATAGCCAATCGAGAACAACACGACATCTACCCCCAATACCGGGAGAGACGAAATCCCCTCCTATCGCTCATTGCCTCCATGTGACTAAGGACTGTACCCAAAAAACACTGTTTTGCACGTCCTCTTGAATGTGGTAAGGTGGAAATCAAAGCACAGTGAGAATCACACAAGACTCTATGATGATCTCGGGTTTACAGACTAACCTGTACCAGTGTCACGAGAGAACTGCTATCTGACGTCAGGTATAATACCATCTAGGAGTTCTCGACGAGTCCGTCCAGTATACCCAGTCTCCACTGAGCACCCGTATACGATCTCTGATGTCAAAAACCAATGGATATGGGATCATCCATCGCCCATCTCATGGGTCGAGAAGCGTATACGCTAGTCTACTCTGGTATATCGATGCCCTGTCTCGATACACCCATGACTAGGAACATTAAATGATGAACTTATAGACTACCATGGCCCCACTAGTATGATCTACATCATAATCCTGGTAGTCAAGTATACATCCTAAGGGCTTTACCGACATGTAACTATAAGACAGTATCAAGAGACAAGTATACATGTTAAAATAAAGAGCAACCGGATAGCATGCTATCATGTCGAGCAAGAAAGTCCTCTCTATATATGTCCAAGCATCCACTATAATATATATCATATGTACAATAATAGCCTCTAGGGCATACATACAACTAACAGTTTGGGAGGGACTTACTACTTGATTATGTTAAGAAAAGGTAGAAGAAGAGAAGGTTGTCGCCGTAGCGTCACGGGAGCTCCGGAATTGCTTCGATTTTTTGCCGTAAGTTGACCGCTTGCTAACTACACTTGTACTTCACTTGCACTCAGGAAATTTTTGAGAGTTTTGGCTAGAATTTTCAGAATGATGTTGAGCCAAAGTGTAGGGTGGTATTTATAGTGTAGAATTATGGTTTTGGAATTAAAATGGTGGATTAAAAAGCATTAAAATGATGATAAATTATGAATTGAAGGGGCTCTGTTTGATTGCAGGGCAATCAAACAGTGCAGAGGAGTTATGGGTAGGTGAAAGGGTTTGTGTGCAATGCCCGGGCCTCATTGGGCTCGGTTCAACCATCGGTGCCGGCCAATATTGGCTTTTCGCCGGCCGATCTAGGGCTTTGGGGCTCTGGATTTGTGCCATGTATACAACTCAGTGTTTACTCCATCTTCCACATGTTTGATTTTTTTGACTTTTCATTTTCTGTGCATTGCACGAGTAAGCTTTGGGCTTCCAAAAATTTAAAACGAAAAATTCAGAAAAATATTGTGTCTGATGGGGTTCGAACACATGGGCTACGTTACAGCAGTGCAAGGGCTTTACCAGTGGGAAACAAGTTGTTTCTTGTTGTTATTTAACAAAATTAACTTATAACTCAAACTCAGACTTGTAAACTCATTTCTGTACATTATGAAACAACCCTAAACTTTCTGTACATAATTTTTTCAAAAATACAGAAAGGAACACCTAAGCCTGAGCACAAGTTATAAATTTGATTTGCTTTTGAACAGCAAGAAAACACTTGTAGCTCATTGGTAAAGCCTTGCACTGCTGTGACGTAGCCTCTGTGATCGAATCCCCCCAGCTACATTATCTTTTTATTGATTTTTCTTTTAATCTTTTAGAAGCCCAAAGGTTTACACGTGCACTACACGTAAAATGAAGAGTCACACAGAAATCAAATTAGGGGTCATGGGGGCTAGCAGCCCCCTTGCGGGGTGCGGGGTAGCGCCTCGTTAGAAAAACGAGGGGTGAGGAGAGCGTCTTAAAAACGTGGGCGCTGGGCGCCCGCGGGTCACGTGCGCCGCACGCGACCACTGGGCTCCCACGGGTCACGTACGCCGCACGCGACCACTGGGCGCCCGCGGGTCACGTGCGCAGCATGCGACCGCTGGACGCCAGCGGGTCACGTGAGCTATACACGACCACAGGGTGCTGAGCGCCCGTGGGTCGCATGAGCCGCACGTGCGCGCTTAACACCCACGGGTCACGTGCCCTGCACGCAATCGCTGGACGCACGCGGGTAACGTGTGCGGCACGCGACAATTGGAAACACCAGCGGGTAAAGGGGCTTAGCCCCTGGCATCCCATCCCAGTCGACGTTCTAGCGTTGTTTATCCGTCGACAGCTGAATGTTTCGACCAATAGAATAGTAGAGGATCCAGCATGCAGGACACGACGATCATTAGAAATTCACGAATCAACAACGTGTGACATTACACTACAGTGAATTCAGTTCTCTCTGTTGGTCAGTCTTGAACTCACAAGTAAACTCGTACCGGCCTATCCGCATTTCTGTCCTTTTTAGGTTAGGCTGTCCCACTTATTGGCTTTTAGGGTTAGCTTTCGAGCTAGGCGGTACAACACAAAATAAAGTCATCCTTACAAATGAGAAGCCAGGCCAGGAATCAACGACTGCTCACCAATCTTCCTCTGAGGACTCAGGCATTTCGAAGGAAAGATGAAGCAAGCCAAGCACGAAATCAGTCCTTTTCTAGTTAGCTCGAAACCTTGCAAGCAGGAAAGCTGGAAAGGCGGCTAGGGTGGACGAGTAGATAACGAAGGGCATGTGCGAAAGAGCACACCATTGAAGAGACAACTCCGAAGGGGGCTTTGGAGTTGAACTCCTAACAGGGATTATGTATAGATTTGGAGTTAAACTCCTAAAAAGGTGTTGATTTATGGAGTTAAACTTCAACAGATCTTGAATGGAGTTAAACTCCTAGAAATCTTTGGATCTTCTTTTGAGCCTCGGATCCTGCTGAAATGGGATTTTTGGAGGTGGGTATCGTTCTTCTTCCTCTCTGTTGGCTGGATCTTGGGGGGGAAAGGGGAGGTGAGACTTAAAATCTTCCTTTTTAGGGATTTGATGGCAGATCCGAGCTCCCCTTTAAGGGTTTTACGGTGAAAAACTATTTATTTTTGAAAAAGGAAGGGTTAAACTCTTGATTTAATTCAAAAGAAAAGAAGAAAGTTTAGAACATTGAAGAAGGAGATGGAGGCACAAACCCTAGTTTTTTTATGGGGAATGAATTATTGTCCCTTTTATTTCATTATCATGTTGCCTTATATAGGCTTACAAATTTACATATAGCCCCTTGGGCTTTACAAAATGGCATTTTGCCCATCTCATGCCTCATGTGCTCATTTCTTTTGCACATGAGCCATGGGCTTCACAAAAATTTGGCTTTATGCCCATTTTTCTTACATTCATGCATAAACAATTACATCAAAATTATTTATTACATGATTTCATTTTGGCATGGGGGAGGCCGGCCACGAGGCTCGACTTGGGCATGGGCCCGCTAACTTGGGGTTGACTTTGACTTTGACTTGGTCAACTGATTGATTGATTTAGCGTGCTTGCGCTTTCTAAAAGATAGATCAAAAATATTTGTAACCGCAATCAAGAACGGCGTCGCTTGATAGCTAGCCGGTGAGTACGGGTCGGTCCACAGGGATGTTGTGAATTTCCTAATCGCTCAAACGAGTTAATTCCGAAGGGTGTTCGGATTGATTATTAAATCTAAAAACTGAATTAATCTATATCTAAATCTTGCTAGGATTAGGTCTAGGTTAAGTTTGGAAAGTCTATAAATCTCACCGCTTTCTATACCCATATGAAGATCTAATTAGGTGTTATGGTAAATATTAATAAAAGGGATTAGGATGATTGGGAAGATTGTTCCTCCTCTAGATCCTTGTCCTTCCTTTAGAAATCTTTACCCTAACCTCCATGGAAAACCTTAAAATCCGGGCCTTTAGACTACGGTATCACCTCTACCTCGTGGGTAGAGTGCCGTAGGGAGCGGAATAAGAAGGTATGCATGGAGTTCTATGAAAATATATGACGGGCAAGAAAGGGGATGAGAGATCTTCGTCTCTCAAACCTTCCACAGATCTAACCCTAACAAGCGAGGAGGCTACTCACTCATTAGGGAATTGAAGAACATTTATCTAGGGCAGAGAATGAAAATTAACTAGGGCAAGAATTGAAATCTAAACTAGAGCAAGGAATTAAATCTACTTACAGATGCATCTCTCCAATCATCAACGCAGGGTTGTCAGATCTGAATTCATGAATTGAAAAGAAACACCGATGCTCTCCATAAGAAATCTGAATTTTATTAATGAAGGGAGGCATAAAGTTTACAATCTTTAGAGTTCCTATTTATAAAGAATAGGAAACCCTAGGGTTACATTTGTTTCGCATGTCTGAAATTACAAAAATAGCCCTTAGGTCAACTAGTCAAAGCCGAAAATGAATTTTGGTAAAATAAAATCTTCCTTTTGTCTTCTTCTGGCCGCGGAACCGCGGCAATGGTGGGCTTGGGCCGCGGTTCCGCGGCCCTTTAGTAAGTTCAAATTATTATTTCTTCTGGGCTGCTTCAGTGTCTTTTGGGCTTTTCATTTATTTAGTGTTTTCTCCATTTGGGCTTCTACATTGGTTCCAGATCTTCAGTGAACAATTTGCAATGGCTTTTTAACCGTTTGCCTTATTTTCTTGGACCTTGCGTTGCCTTGTTGATTGTGAACTGTTCTTCGTCTAGGCTTGACTAAGATCCTCCTAATTGTTGGTCAAAAGTCCATATTTTCATCGTCTTTACATCGTTTTCAATGTTTCCTGTTCAAGAACCTGTAACCTGTAACATGTAGCAGACATGCGTCAAAAGCACCTGTTTATTTATAAAAAGAATAAGAATGGGGAATATAATAATACAATATTATGATGTGAACAAATACCCCCAAACTTACCTTTTGCTCGTCCTCGAGCAAACTTATTTTTATTCACTAAAATCCTAACCACACTTTCGCAGGGAATCGCGATTGCACTGAGCTCGTGCAACAAGCCGTTAAACCTCTAGGTGTCCCTAGTAGGAGGAGTGTTGTCTCCTGAGGGTTTTCAGCGGATTACACCCACAAAATCCTACTAATTCGGCCCATTTACTTTTGTTCTCCAATTAGGTTTTCTAACTAAGAATTCTATTATCATCGACCCGCAAATTATCCACCCATATTCTTCACACTTCCTTATCATTTAAGTTAAGATTATATATATCCTGTAGAGTTACCTAGCTTTCGGCATCTCTTAAGTTTTCCTTCTAAAGTTCCATCTCCACTTAGGAATTTCTATCAACTCTACTAAAGATACAAGTTCTATTCTTCATTCTTTTCTCTTATCTAAACTCTAATTACATATCCCCACGTGTGTGTATAAATCACCCCTGCACTTGGAAATTCAAATCAAGCAATCATACTCTCGTCCGTTGTCCAAAGCACTTATTAGTAGGTGAATTTTTAATTGAATTTTTCTTACACATCCTTCATGCGACCGTTAATAGTTCTTGAGGTACCAACAGCCGATTACAAGATGCGTTAGCACTTTAAAGCGTACTTCCTAGTTTTGCAACACCCAAGGCTTTAGCAGTGACTCCCAAACCAGTTGGTCTAAGGCACTAGGTGATGAAGCACCCTCGCTGAGTATTTTTCTATTTTCGCAGCCTTAAGTAATCACAAAAACCAGTATCCATTTTTTTATTCTTTATTCACACTTATATATATTTTTCATTGTACTAAGGACTTTAGACAAGAGCATTTCAAGGTCTCTTCTACTATTCCAAGTTTCAAGGTGCGTAATTGTGCAAATTGTAGGGTATACGTTTTCAGAATTTAGACTTAAACTAGGAATTATTTTTCAAACTTATACTCTAATAAAAACATCAATACTTTTCCTTCGTTTCGACTTAGCCCAAGAAGTGAACCCAAAATTTGCCTATTTCTAAATAAACTACAAAGGCATATACTTTCTACCGTTAAACTTTAAGAAATGTTATTTTTAGGGTTTTTACTTCAATAAGTCTAAGATCTAGTTGTTCCCAGCCAGTTAACCTATTTGTCAAACTCAAGTCAATTAGCCAAAATTGAATACATTAATTTTTGAAATTTTTTTGAAATTTTTTCAATTTTTATGGGTTTACAAATAAGTATGCAAATGCAAAAAATATGTACAAATGAATGCGAAGGAAGAAGACGTACCGAGCATACCCCCAAACTTGAACTTGACAGTGTCCTCACTGTCATGCTAAACCAAGAGGGTCAAAATGCCGATACTCCCCTGTTTATTTATTTATAATTTTTTTTCATTTTTTAATGTTTTGAAATTTTTTTGTTATTTTTTTATAGAAAAAGAAAACAAAAATATATATACATATATACAACAAGATTCCCCCCCAAACTTAAGCTTGGCCTTACACAAGCCAAAGATTAGCACCAACCATTCAAAAATCTTATCGTGGTAATGGTATAGTTGGTGCAAGAAAATGAGAAACACGCGAGACCGTGTGGAAAGAAGAATGGTAGAATATGGTCTCGGTGGGGGAGAAGAAGGGCGGAAAGGAGAAAGAAGTGGAGTACGATCTTGAGAGTGTAAATTGAGTGAATAAATTAGCGCAATATGTGATGACCAATATGTTATAAGCGATTGCGCTAACCTATCAACCCGTCGAGAAATGGGGTCAAATCCCTCAAGATTCGCAAGAAAACATGGGTACACCGAACTTGGTATAGGAGATGAAAGCGTAACGGTCTCTTGTTCGGTCGGAACAATGGGAAAGACGAAAGGGGGTGAATTAAGGATAGTATCTTTCTCACCGTAGTAAACTGTTTTGAACTTGAAAGATTCCATTAATGGTTCGAAACTACTATAATCAACCGAGTCTGATGGCTCATCTGAAAATGTAAAGGACTCAAACTCGGGCGGTGAGTCATCAGCATCGTCCGAAAAAATGAAACACTCGTAGGTGTTATCGTCTGTGAGAATTGTGTCAGATTCAAAGGAAAAGGTTTCAAGCTCACAGTCTTCAAGCGGGGTCGGAACGATGGGAAGGAGGGAGGATGATATATCAGTCAAAGGTTCAGGAGGCTGAATTGGAAAATCTGACACATCAAACAAAAATGATTCAACCTCAATATTATCCTCACTACTCTCCTCAATATTATCCTTATAATTTTTCTCAAAATTCAACTCATCCATGCCATTATCATCAAATTCAAGACGCATATTAGATTCGGGAGAAACATTTAATAACCCGGGATGATGATTTGAACATAAAATCTCAATTAAATCGATAGGTTCATCATCCGAAATATTCCCGGCGTCTATATCCTCAATCAAGTGAAAATCAATTTCCTTAGACACCTCATCAAAAACATGGATATCTATCGATTTAGGTTCTAGATGGAAGGTGTAAAGATCGAAAGGATCAGGTGCGGTTTCACTCGAAAGGGGTTCCTCACAATCTAGCAAATCAAACACTACAAAATCACACAACTCATCATTATTTTCAACAGGTGAACTATTTAGGGCAATCGATGGAAAACCGGAGTTGTGGGTTTCAATTGGGTAAGGGTAGGTTTGATTTGGAAATCCTCTCACATTCTCATTCTGTCCAACCGCCTCCTCATGCATTGAAAAATTTGAAGCTAGCGGGAAACTAGCTACCGGTTCAGCAGGTTGCATAAGGGCGGCCATGGACGCTTCCACATTCCTAACCATTTTGTTTGTTGCTGCGATATACGCCTCCAACGACTCTTCCAAACTAGACTTGGGTGGTAAGGGAGTTTCGGTAAAAGATTCGAAATTGTGTGGATATGCAAAACTCCCAACAGGCTGTGTAGAATCAATGTCTAGTGAGGGTGGGAAGGTCGGGTAGGACTGGTAGGAAGTGGGTGATTGGACAGGGGTAGGGTCAACATATGGATAAAAAGGTGAATAGTCGAGTGGATCCCTAGAACTAAATGAGTGGAGAGTGGTGAAAGATCGGCTGCGAGATTGAGCAATATGCTCAGCAATGGACATCGGCTTAGGAGAGACGGTAGGACTCGAAAAAGTGGTGTCAACATATGGAGGTGGTAAAGGTTGACTTGGTTGACACAAAGTGGGTTGAAAAGTCAAACTGTTTCTCCTAGACGCCTCTATTTTATCTTTCAAAGATATTTTTGGCAAGGAGGGATCGTCTTTAAATTGACCGAACAAATTGACGTACGACGCAAAATTAGGTTCGGGATACCAAAGTTCGGCAAGTGATTTATTATGTGGGGTACCCATGTTAGAAGAAATGGTGAAAAGAAGGAAGGTTTGTGGTGCAAGGATCTAATTGCGGCCAAATTTTTTTGCAAGTTTCTAATAAAATTTGTCCTTTTGATTTTTATTCTTTTTCTCTTTATTTGGAAAAATTTTGTTGCAAAAAGATTTTAGAGAAAAGATATGCAGCAACAAAATATTACTTGCAATCAATTTTATTTCAAGCGGGGCCCAAAAATCCTGCACAAGATCGTTATTTGGAAGGGAATATATTTTTAAAGTGCACAAAATCCTGCAGGCATTTTTCAGAAAATTTATTAAAAATTACAGAAGAGAAATAATAGAGGAGCTTACAGTGCAAATTGCAGAGAATGATATCACCAAAAAGGCGCGGTTCCACGGTATAAACGCATTATTGCCGCGTTTTCACCGCAGTCTAAACAGCACGAGTCCCCAAAAAAAATTTGATGCTCTGATACGACAAGACGGCCGCGGTTCCGCGGCCTAAGGTGGTTTTGGCCGCGGAATCGCGGCGGTTTGGGCGATTTGGGTCTCCAAAAAATTTTCCCTATTCTGATTTTTAATTTCCCTTCTGTTTCGATATTTGGTTTTCTGTTTCACCTTCTGGAATTTTCCAGATCCGATTTTGTATATCCTGCAAAAATTTAAACAACAAAGTATCCCTTCCAAAAATAACAAAATATATATTTTTATATTTTTTTGATTTTTTCAGATTTTTATGATTTTTTTTTTAATTTTAAGATTAACCCGAAATTGCGAAAAGGAAATGACACGCCATCCCCGGCAACGGCGCCATTTGATTGATTGATTTAGCGTGCTTGCGCTTTCTAAAAGATAGATCAAAAATATTTGTAACCGCAATCAAGAACGGCGTCGCTTGATAGCTAGCCGGTGAGTACGGGTCGGTCCACAGGGATGTTGTGAATTTCCTAATCGCTCAAACGAGTTAATTCCGAAGGGTGTTCGGATTGATTATTAAATCTAAAAACTGAATTAATCTATATCTAAATCTTGCTAGGATTAGGTCTAGGTTAAGTTTGGAAAGTCTATAAATCTCACCGCTTTCTATACCCATATGAAGATCTAATTAGGTGTTATGGTAAATATTAATAAAAGGGATTAGGATGATTGGGAAGATTGTTCCTCCTCTAGATCCTTGTCCTTCCTTTAGAAATCTTTACCCTAACCTCCATGGAAAACCTTAAAATCCGGGCCTTTAGACTACGGTATCACCTCTACCTCGTGGGTAGAGTGCCGTAGGGAGCGGAATAAGAAGGTATGCATGGAGTTCTATGAAAATATATGACGGGCAAGAAAGGGGATGAGAGATCTTCGTCTCTCAAACCTTCCACAGATCTAACCCTAACAAGCGAGGAGGCTACTCACTCATTAGGGAATTGAAGAACATTTATCTAGGGCAGAGAATGAAAATTAACTAGGGCAAGAATTGAAATCTAAACTAGAGCAAGGAATTAAATCTACTTACAGATGCATCTCTCCAATCATCAACGCAGGGTTGTCAGATCTGAATTCATGAATTGAAAAGAAACACCGATACTCTCCATAAGAAATCTGAATTTTATTAATGAAGGGAGGCATAAAGTTTACAATCTTTAGAGTTCCTATTTATAAAGAATAGGAAACCCTAGGGTTACATTTGTTTCGCATGTCTGAAATTACAAAAATAGCCCTTAGGTCAACTAGTCAAAGCCGAAAATGAATTTTGGTAAAATAAAATCTTCCTTTTGTCTTCTTCTGGCCGCGGAACCGCGGCAATGGTGGGCTTGGGCCGCGGTTCCGCGGCCCTTTAGTAAGTTCAAATTATTATTTCTTCTGGGCTGCTTCAGCGTCTTTTGGGATTTTCATTTATTTAGTGTTTTCTCCATTTGGGCTTCTACATTGGTTCCAGATCTTCAGTGAACAATTTGCAATGGCTTTTTAACCGTTTGCCTTATTTTCTTGGACCTTGCGTTGCCTTGTTGATTGTGAACTGTTCTTCGTCTAGGCTTGACTAAGATCCTCCTAATTGTTGGTCAAAAGTCCATATTTTCATCGTCTTTACATCGTTTTCAATGTTTCCTGTTCAAGAACCTGTAACCTGTAACATGTAGCAGACATGCGTCAAAAGCACCTGTTTATTTATAAAAAAAATAAGAATGGGGAATATAATAATACAATATTATGATGTGAACATCAACCGGGGTGTAAATTTTGACCCTAACAGTACCTGTAAAGGAATGTTTAATAAATAAAGTTGATGTTCATTATATTCATGACTCTTGTGTAAATTTTACCTTATTTTGCTTAGATACGCTTAGCGTATTTAATTCGGAGTAAATCGTAGCGGATCTCGCCGCGTCCCCTCCTCGTACATCGGGAAGCGGGGCGTGACAGGTTTTGTTGGTGGCTCATGCAGGTCAGTGCTGTATGAAACCCTACCATGCAGGTCAGTTCTACATATAGATACGGGTCAATTTTGCATGAAGTTCTAAGCAATATAACACAAGAATCAGCAGCTAAGAACATTCTTTACGATTCATATTTCTTGAATCTTACAATTTCATATATCTTGAATCTATCCTAACCCTATATTTCTTTCAAGGTAATGTATTCTCCAAACAACACCAGCACCAACTTCAACAACACACCATCACCTCTACCGCTTACGCCTGCCGTTGCTGCTCCGATCAACGAGCAGACGGTACTGTTTAAGGCAATCTGAATTCTTTGGGACGAATACCTGGTAGGATAGGCTCTCTACCTCCTGGAAGGACAGCAGCAGCAGTCTGCTATCTTACTGAATCGTCCAAAAGCGGAAACGCCCGGAGTGAAGCAATTCTGGGCTTTGCACCCAAAACAATTTTCAGGAAAAGAAAGCCCTCTGGAAGCTGAGGAATGGGCTCAGAGTGTTAAGGATGACCTGACAGCGGCACAAGTGCCATAAATCGCTTGGCTTCGAGTTGCGAATCTGTAACTCACGGACAACGTCCGAGTTTGATGGAAGGCGGAAGAAAGCCATCTTGCCCAAACTGTCGAATGGAAAACCTTTCGCGACATGTTCGACGCGTAATACTTCCCAGAGACTACCCGATTTGACATGGTGCAGCAGTTCATCCATCTACAGCAGGGTTCTATGTGGACCAAATCTATGGATGAATATGATGCTGAGTTTACCATGCTCGGTAGGTAAGATATGTCTCAATATTCGATTTTCTAAATATCACATACTACACAGCTAACACAAGACCGCAACAGATTCGCAGCACACTTGATACCGACTGTTGAGATCAGGTCTAGACGATTTCAGCAAGGGTTAGATCCGGAGATCCAAGCTGCCTTAACTACAGGGGATTTCCCAACCCACGATCTGGCTTCGAAATCTGCCCGTCGATATGAGACAGTAGTAAAGAGGAAGGACGAACCCCAACTACCGGAATGAAGCGTCCTGCCACTCAGATGGCAAGAGGAGCCTCTTCAAGGCCAACTTTTGAACCCAGGATACTGGAAGAAACAAATAACCGGCCAAGTCCAGATTTTTGCTTCTACTGCAAGAGGGATGGACACCTGTGGAAGGACTGTAGGCGCGCAAAAGGCCTGTGCTTAATTTGTGGTGCATCTAATCATAAAATTGGAACATGTCCTTATAGACGCAACACAGATCCAACTCACAACACTTATCTGCAGCAACCAGCTATCCAGGCTCCTGCACCTCGTCTTGCTCTCCCAGCTCCACCTCTACGTGGACCTCATGCACAGCCTAATCGCCAATTCCATCAGGCACCGAGGAACATGCCTCGAGGGCAGAGAAACATACCCTAAGGACAGAGGAATGTACTTCCAGCTTGGAGAAACGTACCCAGGCGTCAAGCTTTCACTTTAGCAGCCGTAAAAGCCGAGACTGTAGACCAAGGTAACCCTGATATTTCCCTCACACCTTTTCAATCTTACCAAAACCTTTGCATTCTCTCGTTCTTCCAAATACTTTTCATGCACTATCAATAGTTCTATCACCAAATTTTTCTTAAATCTATTACACTTTCCTTCTACAAATTTCGATGACGTAATTTTTATAAGGAGGGTAGAATGTAACAACCCTAAACTTTCTGTACAGAATTTTTTCAAAAATACAGAAAGGAACACCTAAGCCTGAGCACAAGTTATAAATTTGATTTGCTTTTGAACAACAAGATAGCACTTGTAGCTCATTGGTAAAGCCTTGCACTGCTGTGACGTAGCCCCTGTGATCGAATCTCCCCAGCCACATTATCTTTTTATTAATTTTTCTTTTAATCTTTTAGAAGCCCAAAGGTTTACACGTGCACTACACGTAAAATGAAGAGTCACACAGAAATCAAACATGTGCACTGAAGTATACAAAGCGACTAAGACACGTGTCATAAATCCCACACCCACCTCACTGTTTTGACCGGCGAGATCTGTGGTAGGAACTGGCACCAACGGGCCCCCCGTAGGGGATGGTCCTTAAATTCTTCCCCTGGCACCCCTTGGCCTATCCCACTTCCCTCATATTGTTTGATTTTTCTGCACATTTACAGAGGCGATTAAAATCACCTCTTTAATCTATTTTAATGCACATTTTAATTCTTAAAATTTATTACTCTAAACCCTAATTTTCCCTATAAATACCACACCACATTTCACTCCTTCTCACTCAGAATTTCATTACAAAAACTCTATAAAATTTCCAAGTCCTAAGTTGTGCAAGTGGAGTTAGCAAAAGCCAAAGTTCCGACGACGTTTCGAGGAGATTCCAGCGACGAAACGACGTCCCGACGGTTCCTAAAGTTTCCTCCTCCTCCCTTCTTTCTTAATAGCTTGTAAGTCCCCTCTTCCCTTCTCAATCTCTATTCTAAAACTTTCATTTTTCAAAACTCGTCGGAAGCGGAGTTATTCCGACTTCCGATTCGTTAATACCATCATGTTACATACAACATGTAAATATTCAATTTAACCGTATTACCTTTAGATAACTCACGAGGTAATGACCTACCTCATCACAACACTCATCCTTGACATAGCACGATGGTTTGTAAAACATTCTTTTGGGACAAAATACGACATTACATTTAAATACCCTAAACTTACAAAACCGTTTTCTTTAAAAAGTGTATTATTTAAATCCCTTGCAAATACGTCTCTACAACCCATTTTGTGGAACCCCGATCGGGATGGTGCGGGTTATCGCACGTCCTCAGGACTAGTAGAGCGAGATGCAGACCTCCGCAAGGAGTATTCGATCTCGATGGAATTTTGATGCAATTTTTAAGAAATGAGATTTCTACAAATAAATAAACTTTATCTTTATTAAATATATATATATATATATTATCAAAATATCTATTTTAAATATAATATATGAATATTCCATGTTTTCTGAATCAAAGGAATCACATTCATGAGAATACCATTACAATTCAATACAAATTCTTATATTTCATTAAAATACCATATACAATAAAAACTAGGTTCTACTCACTAGAAAATTTCACTTTTATAAAATTTACATCTATGAAAACCTTAAAGACGATAATTAAATATTTGAGGTGTATTTTGAAATTATATCAAAACTATTTTTACATAAGACCCCCTAAAGTTATATTAAATTACAATAAGGACCCTGGTAAATATAGGTTTAAGCGGGAGCAATTCTCTTGAGCCTCGGGGAGCCGGAGAAAGTGGGTGCTTGCCTATCTAAGGTAGACAATCTAACAACGATGTTATCACACGGTAATTGTCTTGGAAAAAGACACAAATCCTGTCGTTCATGTGCAGCAGTTACCGATAACATTAAAACTAATTCAGGACTTCAATTTCTTTTTAAAAGTTTGACTCAGTTCGAGTCACGGTCAAATCTGAAATTAATCTGGATTGAATACAATTCATAACTCCATTACAACATGAATCCATGAATGCTATAATACAATCTATAACAATATGTACATGATTGAACCGAACCATGGATATACTCTGTTTACATGACTATCTATTTACATCCATTCCGTTTACTGATATCAGGGTTTCGGCAAGTCTTCCATTACTACAAGACAATACAGTATAATCAATACAATCAATACATAAGACATTATGGGGTTTATAAAAGGGTAGATTAGTATGGAACATGTTAAAGGTGGCACGAGTGGTCACTAAAAACGTAATTACATTTATGCCGTTGTTTCGTGGTATTTTCGACGGAACCTTATACTACGGGTTATCAAAGTCCACGGTGTAAGTTGGACTCCTTTCGTATACGCTGGAATATTCTATACCAAGCTACAAACACTACGTTAACATGACAATCAAACATTATACTAGATATACTCTCTTTTCTGTCTATTATACTTCTTCTTTCTTTAGGACTTACCGAGCGATTGTTTGCTGACGACATTCCTATTTCTCTTCTTCTTTGGAATGTTGTCAGGAGAACCCGACTCTGAAGAGTTCGAGACCAGCCAGGAGCACTTGGAACAGTACACTGAAGACCCCGAGCTATAGTCACGTGTACATATTTTCATTTCAGTTCATACCATTGTTTAGGCATTGCTTTCCAACCATGCATTTATATTTCCAGTTGTACCGGTAAAGGAATATTTAATAAATAAAGTTGATGTTCATTATATTCATGACTCTTGTGTACATTTTACCTTATATTGCTTAGATACGCTGAGCGTATTTACTTTGGAGTAAATACGTAGCGGACCTCGCCGCGTCCCCTCCCCATACACCGGGAAGCGGGGCGTGACACATTAAACTGGAAAATTCCGTACAGTAAATTCAGAGTCGTTACATTCTATCCTCCTTATAAAAATTCGTCCTCGAAATTTATATTTACATAGGGACTAATTTACAAATAAGTAAGGGTATCTTTCACGCATGTTTTCTTCTCGTTCCCATGTTAATTCTCCTGGTGAATCTTTTCTCCATATCACTCGGACCAAGTTTAATTCCTTGTTCCGCAGTATCTTCACCTTTCGATCTAGGATCTCAACGGGTTGTTGCTTGCAAGTCAGGTCAGTATATACTGTAAGCTCTGAATGATCAAGTGATCCAAGAATTCATTCTACACTTTGCATTCCCTCTCAATTGCTCTCCTTCTTCTTGCTCAAACCCTAACCCTCATATGTGTTGTGAAACCTAGGGTTCTTTGAGATAAATTAGTCCAATTAACTCTCTCCATCTCCTAAAGTACCTAGATTAGCAAACTATATATTTTAGTTATCTCATTCTTGAGATTAGAGCTTGAATCATAGACGCTCGGGTGGATGGTCTTTGACACTAAAGAGCCGGCGACCAAGCTTGTTCCGTACCATCTTGGAGTTTAAGAAGGGGACAAGAAGGCCCGAAGGACTAGAATCATCAAGGTATAAACCACTAACATAGTAGTTTAGAACCTTTATGAGTTTAGTTAGCTAAGGTTTATGAGTGATCTTGGTAGTTTTTTCGATGTTACTCGCATAAAAATCGTTTTTTGTATATTCCGCCTCTCTACAAACCTTGTGGAGTGTGTGACATCGACGTACATGGTATCAGAGCCGGTCAATAAATCTTAACTAGCTAGTTAGCACATATTTAGAACTTCGATCGACAGAACTTATCCGAATCGCATCTCCATTACCAGCTTGTTGTTCGATTTTTAAAGTTGTTCAAAACATATTTTCAGTGACCTTAAAATTATGTGCAGGCTTTTCTAGAACCAAGAAAAAAATTTGAGCACATAAGCTCCTAATTAGACCGCTAATCCGCGGCCAAATAGGTCATTTGGCCGCGGATCCACGGCCTAATTGTGGCTATTGTGCTCCAAAAATTTTCTGGGGTTCAGGTTCATGGAAATGTGATTTTTGGTACATTTGGTTTTTGCCCAGATTTGTTTGTATACTGGTTTGCACATGGGGTAAATGCGGAAAGTTTTAATCGATCGAAATTCTAAATTCTTGCTTATCTGCGTATTTGTTTCTACAACCGTGAGTATCATTGAGTGGAATAACCTGACTGATTGTTATATGTACAATTAGACGGGTTTACGAACATGATATTCGCGTTGATGTTCTGTATTGCACTGTTGTTATGGATACTTTGTCGTGATGGATAGCCTATTGTGCAATGGTTGTAGTACAGTGTTAATTCATTTGTATACTCATTATTGCGGGGCGAGCATCCGATATGTGGACTGCCGTTTCCGCCCGTTTGTATATTCTTTTATCGGGGTACGGCCGGGTTGAGGTTGATGTCACCATTGCATATATTTTTCTTTTTCTGTACTAAGATTACCCTGCGGAGGAGTGCTCGAGTATCCGGATTCTAAAGGGAAACGGGGCCCCATCTCACGGCGTTGACCGGGGTGCCTTATTCTATAATTGGCGGGCTACTCGCCGCAGTTGTAGGGGGTATAAGATGACCTGCGGTGGGGTGTACAAGTTACCGGATTCCGTGAAGTGCTGGGTGGCCCACTCACTTTGTTGATTGGGATTGCCTCGCTTCCGGAATTGGCGGGTGGCTTGCCGCGCTCGTAGGGGTCTAGGTTTTTCATTGCACAGGTTATCCACACGACAAGGAACGCCAAGTTTCATTTATGGCTCAAATGAAACTCAGGGCTCCAAAATTATCCGCTATTCTTGTTGCTTATTAGTTTTCTGCGATGCTGCTTATATTATTCATGGGATGAATGGTTATATATATATATTAGTAGATGTTGTATATGTTTTGCATCCGCGCTAGTTCTGCCCCCGCTCTGCCGTTAGTTAAGTAACCTAACGGTGCATGACGGGGCCCCGTGGCAAATGCAGATGGCATATACAAACATTTTATTTTCGTTCTTTTCTGGTGTGATAGGATTTAAATGATGGGACTGCATTAATCCTCATTAATGCAAGATAAGAAACCTAAAAAGACGTTGTTGGAACATTTTGAAAACCCACTCGGTTCTTTTCAGAACACTCGTTTAAAAAGCGGAGTTTGAACCACTCATTTTCAAAGCTATCATTCCTTCAACGATATCAAGTTCATTACGTTCAAGATTTTCGCCAAAAACCAGCCGTAGCCCTCCGTCGTTTCAAATGAGTAGCACATTGTATTCATGCTATGTTTGTTGGCCTTCGTCAAGGCATAGTGAATGGTAGCGGAGTGTTGTTTGTTTGTAGCATAGATAGATGCATTCGTTTAGGGCAGTCGTACAACTTTGTTGGCCTTCGTCAAGGGCAAGTACGGGTGGGTCTAAATTAATCAGGACAACGACGGAAAAAACTTGACTTGCATCTTATGATTTGTTGGCCTTCGTCAAGGTCATAAGAGTTTGGGGCAAAAATCATATCGGGAGTTTCAAACACAAAGGAAACTTGTAGATTTAGCATACCTTATGGAGTGTGATGACTAGAGTGGCTTCCATCTAGGTTATCACACAATGATAGTTGAATCCTGATCCCACTGATGTGTAAGATTACTCTTGGGAAATATTTTTCACTTCACAATTAGCTAACCTATTAAATCTCTAGAAAGTGTTAACGGGGCTACGCCTCTGCCAAAATGAGGTTTATTTTAATTAGGTCCGTGCGAGAGCATGAGGAACCTCCTGTTGGAGATAGTGCCCTCAAAGTCAATTATTGGATCGCAGGCACGTGATTGCAATGATTGAGGCAGGACCTATACCGATATGACAGTCTTGCTCGAGATGATAGTATGCTATCTGGTTTATCTTTATCATCGTATAGATGCTTTAGTTCACTATTGCATGATGATAGAGCCCATAGGATTCTTGCTTGACTGCCAGCAGTATATTGGCGATCATATACGTGGGAGCTGGGGTCTGTAAGCACATCGTTAAAGTGTCCCTAGTCGCGGGAGTTTCGAGACAGGGCATCGATACTCCAGAGTAGACTAGTGTATACAGTCGAGACCCCGACGAGGGGCGGCGGCCGGTCTCACAAACCACTAGTGTCAGTTGGATCACCTAAGATGTATACAGGTGCTCATTAGGATATGAGTACACCGGACATGACTCGCCGGGAACCTGCTAGTTGGTATTATACATATCGTCAGATAGCAGTTCCCTGGTGACATGTGTACAGGTTAGTTCATCGACCTGAGATCGTCATTTGTCTCGTGTGAGTTCCCACTGTGCTTAGATTACTACCCTACCACGCTCAAAGGAGTTGTGCAAACAGGTTTTAGTTGGGTACAGTCCCGAGCCACATTGGAGGCAAGTGAACGGATCGTCGGGGATTCGTCTCTCCCGGTATTGGGGGTTGATGTCGCACAGTGCACAGGTGGCCATCACTAAAAATCCTTGGCCAAGGTAGTGGAGAATTACTGATTTGGATCAGTAGTTTCTCAGATGGTGATGGGCTTCATGCCGACATGATTTATCGCGTTATTAGGGGGTCTGACTTTATCCACCCCCCTAGACTCGATATGCGATACTCTTTAGACGAACGGACCGGACTGTATATACATTGTCACTGTTAGACTCAGTAGGGTTTATAGATGAGTTCGCTCGTCAGCTTCCCTTCCAATCAATACATAGGCAAACCGTTACGTACAGCTTGTACCTCTGACGTGCTAGAGGTTATACCCAGTGCCAGTGTGTTGATGAGTCATTAGAGTCCCCCACAGACACTTTCCCAAGTTCGGGCGAAACGTTGTAGAGGCCGTATGGGTTTATGGCAAGGTTCGGAAAATGCACGTGCGTTTTCGCACGTGTCATTTTTCGGGCAGATAATACTGGTCGGCTTTGGTTTAAGCCGGATCCGAGTATTATACTGTTTAGATATAATATCTCTGTCTCAGTTGCATTTGTATTCGGTCGTAATACAAATGCGGGTATATTTATACTGATACGGGGTTATCCTGAAATTCGTTTCAGGATCACTTTTGGAAGTTGCCAGTTTCCAGTTTTCTATCAGCCGTATTTGACAGTCGGTTAAATGCGGATTTATCTTTTCTCTTTGAGGGTGAGTCATGAGGTGAGTCATGTGTGTGGAAGCTTCTAGGATGGTGAGGTGGATTAGTGACTCATGCTTGCATTAATAGTGCTTTAATTGTGCATTTAATTGTGTTCATACTTGGTGTCATTTGTGAGTCATGCTTTGTTGTTAGGTTATGATAAGTTCAAAGCTAATGGTCACCCATCCCTCCTCCTACACTCACCCCCCTTACCTATTTAGTGGCCGGCCCCTCTCTTGTGGGAGGATGATGGTTGTTAATTTGGAAAAAGTATATGAAATTTGCCTCATGGAAATTTCATAAGTTCATTCTCTCATTTTCATTCGATCCAAAAGGCAACTTCATTAATCGTTCGTCCATAGCCTTGGACGTAACGAGACAAAGTGTTCTACTCATTCTCTACTTCATCTTGGTCATCTCTTTTAGCAAACTTGACGACCGAGTTGCCTTGGTTCAGAGGCGGGAGCCCGTTTAAAGATCCGTCGACGTGGTGCCACCTGGACGATGAGACCGGAGATTCAGGAGATCGGAGCAGCCGCAACAAGCGTGGGATGATGGTTGAAGACCGAAGGACTCGGATCGTTCGGTATAACATTTCTACCCACTTTGTAATTTGTTAGTTTAGCTTTAATGGCAGATCCGGATTACGGTACACGATAGCGCCAGTTTGTAAAAAGTTTTTGTTCCGCATTTGGCGTCTGTTAGACGGCCGGGGCGCTACCGTGGACTTACACCTCCCTCGGAGTACCAAAACCCACCTGGCTGAACGGTTTGCGAACTTGTAAAATGTAAATGATCCCGACCAGTTCTCCTTTTAAAGGTTTGATGGAGAATTCGAGAAAACAGTGGGAGTCATCCTGATTAGATAAGATAATAAACCAATTTAATCTTGCAAGAGCAGATGCTGAGTGTTTCTTTTCTCTCTCTCTCTCTGGCAGCAACCATGACGGGACTTAAACTACTACTTGAAAAAAATACGCTGACTGGGCCAAACTATAATGATTGGCTGAGGAACGTCAATATTACACTTACTTATGAAAAAGTAGCATACGTCCTCAACAGTACTGCTCCCCCTGTCTCAGGACTAGACTCCTCAGTTGCGAACATCGAGGTCCGCAAAATATGGGACCTGCATTGCGAGAAAGCTAAGTACATCATACTGGCGTCCATGAATAATAAACTCCAGAAGTAGCACGAGAATATGGACATCAAATCCATTTTTCTCTATTGCAAGGATTTGTATGGAGGGCACTCTCGTATCGCAAGGTATGAGACCTTAAGGAAATTATTCCAGATGAGGTTAGCTCTCGGATCACCTGTAGGAGAGCACGTCCTAAAGATGATCAGTCTTATTAAGAAACTCGCAAATCTGGGATGCGTGTTAGAGAACGAGCTATACATTGACTTGATTCTACAGTCTCTTCTTCACACCTTCTCTCAATTCGTGCTGAACTTTAATATACACGGAATGGAAGCCGATCTTCCAAAGCTCCTCAACATGTTGAGGGTAGTGGAGAGCTCCTTGAAAAAGAAGAAGACACATGTTCTTATTGTTGGGGAATCTTCCTCTTCCAAATCCAAAGTGAAAGCTAAAGAGATAAAGAAGAATACCACCACCAAGCCGAAAGATGGTGCCAAAAAGGTGCAAGGAACGAACAAATCGGGGAGAGTAAAAGCGGAAAAGGATGAGTGCTACTACTGTTACAAAAAAGGGCAGTGGAAGAAGGGTTGCAAGGCTTTCAAATCCAAAGGCAAGGACACAAGCAAGCTGATGCTTCTGTTTCAGGTGTGTTTGTAATCGATTTTTTTTCCAGTAAACTCTACATCATGGGTACTAGATACCGGTTCTAGTTCTCACATCTGTAATTCTTTGCAGGCTCTGAGTAATCGTAGAGTACTGAAGGCAGGTGATATAACCCTCAGGGCTGGCAACGGAGCAAACATTGATGCTATTGCGGTAGGAGATTATCACCTAGGGTTGACAAGTGGACATATTTTGGTGTTGTATAGCTGTTTTTGTGTATCCGGTATGCTATGTAATATTATATCAGTATCTTTATTATCTAACGAAGGATATAATTTTGCACTTGAAAGAAATGTCATGAATATTCACCTAAATCAAGAACTGATTGGGTCTGGCACATTAGAAAACGACACATACATACTCAATCAACATCAAGTTTTCAACATCCAAAACACACTCAAAAGAAAGGCTCCAGATTCAAACCAAGCTTTCTTATGGTATTGTAGACTTGGTCATATTAATGAAAAAAGGTTGACTAAATTGTATAATGATGGATATTTAGATCCGTTTGAATGTATATCATATGCAACTTGTTAGTCATGTATCAAAGGAAAGATGACCAAATCTCCGTTCACAGGACACGGAGAAAGAGCCACTGAGCTCTTGGAACTCATACACAGCGATATATGTGGTCCGATATCTACACATGCACGAAACATTTACTCATACTTCATCAATTTTACTGATGATTTCTCAAGGTATGGACATATATTCTTAATGAAACATAAATTCGAGGCCTTTGAGAAATTCTAGGAGTATAAAAATGAAGTGGAGAAACAAACGGGTAAAAGTATCAAGATACTTCGATCTGATCGGGATGGGGAATAATTAAGTACCAGTTTCCTTGAATGCATAAAAGAGAATGGAATTCTCTCTTAGCTTACTCCTCCGTATACACATCATCATAACGGTGTATCAGAGAGAAGGAATCGCACGCTACTTGATATGGTGCGTTCCATGATGAGTAGTGTCGAGTTGTCACTTTCCTTTTGGGGTTTTCCGCTGGAATCAGCAACATACCTATTGAATAAGATTCCAACTAAGTCTGTGCCCACCACTCCATATAAAATATGGAGTGGAAAGAGACCATGTCTCAAGTATCTTAAGATATGGGGGTGTCCAGCTTTTATCAAAAAGAAGAATACGGACAGGCTCGAGACACGATTGGTTTTATGCAAGTTTGTGAAATACCCCAAGAATTCAAGGGGATATCTTGTCTACCATACTGAAGAACAAAAGGTGTTTGTCGCTCGCCACATAGTCTTTTTAGAGAGCAAATTTCTTGCAAAAGAAATTAGTGGGAGCGCAGTAGAACCGGAAGAAATTCCAGAACCACAAACCACTGCTGAGGACTTAGTAGAACCTCAGGTTTCAATAGAGCCCGACGAACCGACGCTGCTCCACAGATCTAGTAGGTATTCTCATCAGCATGAGAGATACTATGGGTTTCTCGTAGACGGGGATCGAGAGAATTGCATTATCAATGATAATGAGCCTACTAATTTTCAGCAGGTTATCACGAGTAAAGATTCGGTGAAGTGACTGGATGTTATGAGATCTGAAATGGAATCCATGTACATCAACAAAGTATGGACTTTGAAAGTTGCTCCTCCTGGGGTAAAACCCGTTGGATGCAAGTGGATCTTCAAGAAGAAGATTGATGCAGATAGACAAGTGGAAACCTACAAAGTTAGACTTGTTGTAAAACCAGGATTAGACTATGATGAAACCTTTTCTCCGGTGGCTATGCTTAAATCCATTCGGATCCTTCTTGCCATTGCCGCCTTCCATGACTATGATATCTGGCAGATAGACGTGAAAACAACTTTTCTAATTGGAAATTTAGAAGAGAGTGTTTATATGGATCGGCCAGAGGGTTTCTTAGACAGTGGGAGTAGCGGAAATGTGTGCAAGTTACTTAAATCCATTTATATATTAAACCAAACATCGCAGAGTTGGAACATCTTCTTTGACGAGACAGTCAAAGAATTTGATTTTATCAAAAATGTAAATGAACCATTCATTTATAGGAAGATTGTAGGAGGCGCAATAGTCTTCCTCGTACTGTATGTAGATGACATACTCCTGACAGGGAATGATATTCCAATGCTACAATCAGTCAGGCTCTTCTTGGTGTTGGGGTCAAAAGTTACACCCCGATCGACCAAGTCAAAGTCAATCAACCCCCAAGCCAAGTGGGCCCAAGCCCAAGTCAGGACCAAACATGGAAGGGGCCATACCAAGAATGAAGCAATAAATTAGTTTAATGCAATTTTTTAAGAAATAAATGTATAAAAAAAATAGGCAGAAAGCCAAAATTTTGTAAACCCCATGGTTTATGTGCAAAAAAAAAATTAACATATAAAAGCATGGGGTGACACAAGTGTCATTTGGTAAAGTCTAAGGGGCTATATGTAAAGTGTGTAGCCTATAAAGGCAAACATGATGGAAAAAATCACGAAGGACTTTTTCACTCTCTCAAAAATTTTGGGTTGTGTGCTTCCTTCTCCTTCCTTAAGGTTCTAAACCTTCTTTCTTTTTTTTTGATTTAAATCAAGAGTTTAACTCTTTTTTTCCAAAAAGAAACAGTTCTTCACAATAAAACTCTTGAAGGGGAGCTCGGACCTTCGATCAAATCCTTAAAGGGGGAGATTTTTAAGTCTCACCCCCCTTTTCTCCAAAGATCCAGCCAACTGAGAGGAAGAAGAAGGAGACCCATCTCCAAAAATCCCACTTTGGGAAGATCCGAGGCTTAATAAGAGATTTAGGGCTCAAGGAAGAAGAAATGGGTCCCCTTCTATCATCTCCGAAAATCTCCTGGGAGTTTAACTCCACAAAAAAATAATAATAAAATAAAAATATTTTTTTAGGAGTTTAACTCCAAAAGTCAATTGGAAGTACAACTCCCAGTGCAGGGGCTAAGCCCCTTTGTCCTTTTTTTGGAGTTCCTCCACGTCCGTAGGGAGAGGTCCTCCCGATTAAAGTCAAACGGAAGTTATTCATGATTTTGATGATTAATTTTTCGGTTCACTCGAATGAAATGTCTTTCATTCAGTATGATGAGTTTAACTCCAAAAGTCAATCGGGAGTATAACTCCCAGTGCAGGGACTAAGTCCCTTTTTCCGTGGGCGCCTAGCGCCCACGTACCAGACGCGTGAGGCGGTGGCGCCCTGCGTCGAGCGCCCACGTGACAGGCACATGAGGCGCTGGCGCCTAGCGCCCACGTGACAGGCACATGAGGCACTGGCGCCTAGCGTGCCATGCACGTGAGGACGCCCCTCACCTTTTTTATATACACTCCACATTAAAAATACCTCCTCCGTTAGAAAAAATTTCTAACGGGGCGCTGCCCCGCACTCCGCAAGGGGACTGCTAGCCTCCTTAACCCCCAGCCCGCTATTCGGGTAGCAGGACCCCCATAAATTTTGCGAGGTCCCCGATATACCGAAGACCCCTCAAAGCATAACACACGCACACTGCACATTGAGTTCGCATGACCAGTTTGACCCGTCAATCGGAAGTTCCTTCGCTCCAAAGGCGAGGGGTAATTAACGGCGGTTTAGTCCGCGACTGTCGGAGATTCGGATTCCTACAATCAATAAACCCCGGCCTACCCTAGGCAGGAGGAATCTGTATACGCCTGACAAGCGACGCGTATTCCCATCTCAGTGGGGTGACGAAAAACACCCTACAGATTCTGGCACACCCGGTGGGACCCTATCTCTCCTCCTGTATTTCGGGTTAAACTTTCATGCAAACTCAATCAACGTATATATCGATTGCCTGTATTGAAGTCATTTTTTTGTGTACAGGTTAACAAGTTTTCAGTCACTATCTCGAACTCAGCAATCATGTCTCCCAAGACGAGCTTTGTTTCTGACGCGACTCCGATCCAGTACGTGGTCAAGATCAATGCCCGCGTGGTTCTCCCTGCAAGTCTCAGCCGGCAATGGGAGGAGACACCCCATCAATTTGGTTCCGTCATCATCTACCCTATCGGAAGCGCTCATCTGGCGGAGATCATGGCAAACCAGGTGGCCAACCGGTCTCAAGGGGCAAGAGGTCGAACGTTGTGATCACCCAGGCACCACAACCCAAACATAAAACAGTGTCCGAAAAACTCTCTGGTGCCCCAACTGGGGGCAAGACTACCGGAACAAAGGGCATCATCGAACGTCACGGACAAGCACAGGCGATGTCTCTGACAATTGCACAATCAGGCGTATCTCCAAAGCTTTCCATCGCTCGGTCTACGGCGGCTCCCCGAAGAGCCGGAGCCTGCCAAGTGCTCAAATCAGAAAAGTTAAGGCAGAAGCGGCTCAGATATAGAGCCAACAAGAGGGCCAGGACTCCGGCCAAGTGGAATCTTGTGAGGTTCCAAGAGAATGGTCACCCCGCGAGTCGGCCGTAAAAGTCAGCAATTCTTTCGAACCTCTGAAATGGGTTAAGAAAAACGCTATGACCGCCAGAATCAAGGAGACGACAGTCCGAACGATGCTACAAAGAGACGTGTCCCAGCCCCAACAAAGAAAACATGACCTTGTATCTTCAAGAATCTATCAGGCGCTTTGTGCCGCGCGAAAGCAGCGGAGCAAATCCAGAAAAGAAGCGCCAGCACCACTCAAGAATCCGGTTAGGCCAACCATCTTCAATCGATTGTCCGTTACCAAAACAGAAGGGCCACGACAGCGGTCCACGAAATCAGCTGCTAATAATGAAAAGACGGCTGGATATTTTATCCATACGGTCTATATGGCGGACGGGCGGCCCAGCGATAAGTTGCGCAGCAAAAGCAAGGATGGGGCCACCACATCCCAAACTCAATCTGGCTTGAATGTGGTTGCCGCTTCCCAAGATCAGCCGCCTCTGCTAGATGATGAAACCCTCTCAATGAGACCGATAGGCAGAAGGACCCCTCAGTCCATGTGGAATCAAGCTAGGACAGCGAAGAAGAGCCGACTTTCCGCCCCAGGACCGCAGAGCAAGAGCTTCGAAAACAGCTTAGGGGCAAAGATAAAGAGATGGCCAAGCTATACTCCAAAATCGACGACCTGACAAATGTTGTGATGCAGCTCACGGCTCAAATTGCTCGAGCGCTTTCCAATCAGGCACATGTCTCTACTCATGAGCCGGGTGATGACAACCTGAAGCAACCGATGCCTGCCCCTTGGGTCCAAGATTGGGTGAACCGCATGAAAGCCAACAGCTTTCCGCTTCTGGGGATGCCTTGGCCCCAGATAGCACTATCCCACTAACACAAAATCGGATAATGGATTTCGTCACCTGCAATGTTAAAACATTGGTGGCCGAAGCCGAAACTCATAAAGAAATTGGCAGTAGTGGGCGGCCATATCTCGCACAGTACGATCTGATCGAGTTCCCGAGCGGCCACGTCATTCCTAAGTTCGGAAGATTTGACGGAACGAGAAACGCAAATCAGCACGTCGCCCACTTTAAAGCGTCGTGCGGAAATACAGGGGGCAATGATGCACTCCTTCTTCATCAGTTTGTCAACAGCCTGACTGGTATCGCTTTCGACTGGTACGCAAGCATACCAGACGGGTCCGTCACTACTTTCGCCCAAATGGAGTCTCTATTTCGACAAAGATTCATAAGTGTTAGTGACAAAATCTCCATCGCTGATCTCGTGAGAACCAAGCCGGGGAAAGACGAAAGCAACATGGACTTTATTTCCCAATGGCGCAACCTCACTGTCAAGTGCGAACCGCCGCTAGAGCAGGACCAGTCTGTCAGCCTCCTCATTGGGAACCTCAGCAATTGGATGGTCCCATTCTTATGTACAGCAGGTCTCAATACGTTTCAGGAGCTGACCAAGAAAGTTCAAATGTTGGAACGCTTGAAACAAGAGTCTGCCCCGGACTCTTAAAGAGACAAGACTTGAAAAAGCAAGAGGGACGACAACCGTAGAAGGGGGAATTCCAGCAATACCAATGTCTTCAATACGTCCGATAATGAAGACAAGCAAAAGCCAGGCGAATCCAAAACCAACCGGTCTCGAAAGCCAGTGTTGGAAGGAGAAAGGCCTTCCCTAGAGGAGAAAAAGAACAATATTTACTCTTTCAGAAGGCACAAGGTCCGCAAGATATTCAAAGATGCCTTGAACAACAGTCTACAATTGCCAGAGTCGAAAAGATCTCACGAAGCAAAAATGACCGAAAATCCTCTATATTGCCCGTACCACCGAGTAGTGAGCCATGCGATCGAGGATTGCTATATTTTCAAAGACTGGGTTGTTCTCCACCGAAAACAGAGACGTGACCGCATAGGTTCGTCTTGCCTGAATTTCGAGAGCAGATGCTATTTGGTGCTATCCGTCCACCTCTCCGAAAATGCCAAGTTGATTTATGGCACCGTATATCGAAGGTTTAGACGGATGCGGCCGATGTAACAGACTTCGTCAGATTCCCTCTCGTTGAGGGGTTTTTGATTGTGGGACGCTCTTCCCTGCAGGCGCAAGCCCCTGCAGTTAATTACGCTACGGCATCGCGGTAACCACTTTCTCCTTCTCCAGATGGTCACTTCGTGTCATGGGTGTTTGTTTTGTTTTTGGTTGCCTGTGGATTGTATACGGAGACTAATTTATGTTGTCGTCCGTAGGGCGTGGATTAGTCCAAATCCGTATCTTCTTAGATTTAGGTTTGGGGTTGGGTTTAAGAATGCGTTAGTCTCATTTAAGACTAAGATCAACTTAAACGTTTGTTAAGGATACGTTAGTCTAATTTTAGACTAAGATCAACTTAACGGGATCGTTTAGATCCAACAAAAGAGCCTTTAGACTCTATTGTTTTAGTTTAGGGACATTGCGATATATAAGTTTAAGGACATCATATTCCATAGAGTTTAAAGACATCATAGTCTGTAAAGTTTAAAGACATCATAGTCTATGAGTTTAAGGACCTCACAGTTCATAAAGTTTAAGGACATCATAGTCCATGAGTTTAAGGACCCCACAGTCCAAGGTTAAGGACATCATAGTCCATGGGTTTAAGGACCCCACAGTCCAGTTTAAAGACGTCATAGTCTATGGAATATATGGTTGTTGGGACCCGTCACCTCTCTGAAGACGTTGAAGGATTACAACAAATATCAGAGGAGTAAAGAGATGTACCCTTGAACCAATTTTGGTTGGGAGATCTGTAGTCTAATTGGGACTAAGATCTGAGATTTATGAGCATATGGGCTCAGTTAATCTGAATGAGCATTCTGTGGCCACTTTGGGCTCGGACAATGCTAAGCATTGATTTGAGCTTCTGATAATTTTTGTTTTTTATGGAATGCTGAGCATTCATCATAGCTCTAAGGCTTTATTAAAGAACAATTTATGTTCTATCAGCGCACACGTGAGGAACACGTGGTGCGCTTGGCGCTTTGCGCCAGTCAAAGAGCGCAGTGCGCTTCTGCCGAGTAGCGCACACGTGAGGGACACGTGGTGCGCTTGGCGCTGAGCGCTAGTCTATGAGCGCATTGTGCTAACTTATGAGCGCAAAGCGTTATTTGTTCAGTGGCGCACATGTGAGGAGCACGTGGTGCGCTTGGCGCTGAGCGCCAGTCCAAAAGCGCAAAGCGCTAGTTTATGAGCGCAAAGCGCTATTTGATCAGTTTTATGATCTGCGAAATAAATTCTCGTTTATAAGGGACTTTGTCTCAAGATTCTAAGAACAAAAGTTCTTATTTTATAGGAGATGTTTCAATCTCTTATTTTGATGAAAGGCTTTGCCTTTATGGATCTGTGATCCTAAGAGAATCGAATTATTCTTCCCCCCTTTTTTATAATGAGATGTTCATGATCTCTTTTTGTAAAAGACCTTAGTCTTATAGATCTATGATCTGTGAGAAGAATTATGTTCTTCTTCTTATCTTTTTATGATGAGATCCTTTGATCTCTTTGTGAAAGACCTTGGTTTTATAGATCTATAATCTTAAAGAAAGAAGTGAGTTATTCTTTTTATATGAGACGATTTCGTATTTCTGTTCTTTTTACCTTGAAGAGAGTTTTCTTCTTCTACTGAGAGCTTACTCTTTGTCTTTGAATTCTTTTCAAAGTTTATGGGGGGTTCCTCCGTATGAGACTTGAAGTCTTGGGGCCTTTATATAGGGCGAGCTGATTTGTTCAATCGGTTAAGGAGATTTTTTCTCCAATTGATTTGGGGATTTTCTCATCGCTGGATCTTTGATCCAAGAGCTTCTGATTTACAGAAGGCAATCTTCTTGTTTTTAACAAGATTGGGAAATCTTTCCCCACACAAAATTTATTCTGTATTTTAGTGATTTTTAATCACCATTGGATCATTGATCCGACGGTGCTCTGATTTACAGAGCACAATCTTTTTGTTTGGAAAGATTTTGAGGAATCTTTCCTTAACAGAATTTTATTCCGATCAATTGATAATTTTTAATCATATTTGTTGGATTTTTGTTCCAACGGTTGGGAAAATTTAGTTCCAGCGCTTACGTGCTTTGCACGTGGTGCGCTGCTTAGAGTGCAGCGCTCTTAGCGCTAGCGCTTACGTGCTTTGCACGTGGTGCGCTGCTTAGAGTGCAGCGCTCTTAGCGTTAGCGCTCATGTGCTTTGCACGTGAGCACTGCCTCAGAGTCTTTGACTCTCTCAGTGCTGGCGCTGCTATGAAGCGCTACTTCATTTCAAAATTTGAAATTTTGAACAGAGCTTTGCTCTGATTGGGAAAACATGGGTCAAGAAGCAGTACAAAACTGGGGAGATCGAGTTGTCAAAGAGTGTGTTAGTGAACAATCAAGCTGCAACCGCCAACTTCATACTGACACACGCTGAAACTTTCTGGGAGCAGACAGTTGAACCCGCTATCATGAAGAATGGAACTGACTCGCCGCAGCCTCCATGAAGCATGCACATGTTTAAAAAGATGAAAAAGATGCTAAAGCTACTTCAGAAAAATCCCAGAACGAAATGGGAAGGGCAGAAGGAGCCCACCATCGCCTCCTTTTTTTGATTTGATCTCTTTGCTCTTATTTATAGGAGAAGAAAAATATCAATCTGTTTTGAGAAATCTCTCATAATCAATCAGATTGATTTTAAAGATCAACCGATGAATTTTATCCACCGTTGAATTTTTAATCCAAACGCTCTCTGTTTAATAGAAAATATTTCTTGTTTACTTTAATAAGATTAGGAAAATATTTTCCTAACATAGAATTTAATTATATCAGATGAATATATTGTTAGGAAGATATTTTCCTAACCATAGAATTTTATTTTGTTTAATAGAGAAGATTTTTCTTATGTTAGAAAGATCAGAAAAATATTTCCCACATAGAATTTAATTCTATCATATGGTTTAATTGGTGATTTTGTCACCATTGGATTTTAAATCCAAGATTCTTTGTTAGAGAAATATCTTTCCATATTAGAAAGATCAGGAAAAATATATCCTAAATAGAATTTAATTTTATCACATAGAATTTAATTCTATCAGATAAGAGCATTTTAAATTGAGGTGCCCACATGCTATCACGTGAGCACTGTCATATATATATATAGCAGCAGCGCTCATCTGCTTTACATGTGAGCGTCGCCACAAGAATGCGACAAGAGAACGCACGTGTTTAACACGTGGGGACTATCATAAGATTTAATCATATCTGAAGCCGCTACTCATATGTTTTGAATGTAAGTGATCACGTGTTTAATACATGAGGGTTACCCTATATTTTTATAAAAGGAACAGTAACTTTTGAGCCAAATTTTTTTTGCGGAAACAAGGACATGTTTATTTTATTACCTTTTTGTCCCATGTTTTGTTGGAAACATCAAGGGTTAAATGATCATAGATATCTTTTTAGTCCCTTGATATTTTGGTAGGTTTTTAAATAAAAAAAACCCGTTATTTCTTATAAGGCATATGGCTAATGTTTTGAGAAAATTGATTTTCAAATTGATATATATTTAATCTATATATACTATGGTTTTATCATCATGAACCTCACTTATGCAAAATATTTTCATATCCAAAATGACATTCAATCTCAAGCTCAATAGTTCGTCCTTATAAAAAGATTGTGCTATTATTGTGTTAAACATATCTCTCATCTTGTTCAAGAGAGAAAAAACTTGTCTGCTTGTGAGAGGTTGTGAGTTTCGTGGAAAGAAGCGGAAAAATGCAAGGGTTTCTCCGTACGATGAAAGGAGAGTTGCAGTGAAAGGAAAAACTCTCAAAGACGGAGCCTTAGGTAGTGGACTAGGTAAAGAGTGCCGAACTGCTCTAAATTGAGCATGTCACGGTTTGCATTTATTTTCTCTTTATTTTATTATCCTGCAAATATTGTGCTGCAATTATTATTATATTATTCTGATTTAAATTGCTCAAACATTTTGTTACAAGTTTTAAAATCGGAATTTTTAGTCAAACTCTATTCACTCCTCTCCAGGGTTATTAGCGCACTTTCAGATTATACATGTAATTTCGATAAAATAAATCAATGATAATGAAGGTAATGTAGAATATGGTTGAAATCAAAGGAACAAATCTAAAACCTTAATGTAGAGAGAAAGGGAGGGAGGGAGGGAGGGAGGGAGGGGGATTTAAAATTTCGAGAAGTTAATGGCATGGATAGCTTGAAATGGAAGAGTTCATTTGAGGATTTTTTTCTCCATTGTTTTAAAAGAAAAAGATAACCCATCGAATAATGATACGACTTACTCCCTTGAAGTTATTGTTAGGAGTAGAGATGACTATGAATGCCTGAACAATTGGGATTTGAAATATTGTCATCGGAAGTACATAGAAAACCAACTAATACTATAATGATTTTCAAGGTTGAAATTTAGCATTAAGCTCCTAATATTAAATCAAAATGACAGATACACCAATCTACAGTTGAAGAAACTCAAGCCATACTCTAGCATCATCAAAAAAGAGCTAAAAAGGATAGAAAAGAAAAGAAACTACAGAATAGAAAGGAAAAAGGTAACAAGCAACCAGAGGAACAGAAGTTTGAACCATAACCAGATTTGTCAAGAATTACAATGAAAACTTACGTGTGCTGATAAGCTTTTTTGCATGTCGAACAATTTACAACATCTTCAGCATTGCCCGCGCCGCCGCCGCATTGTTGACAAACCTTTTCCTGCAGGAGCTAAAATATCTCAATTTTGGATTCTAGGTTGAAAAAACTCACATTTGAGAAGCTAGGCGTGAAAAGAACATTGCAAAAACCCATAGTAAACAACCATACAGAGATGTTTGCAGGAAGGAAAGATGTTCTACAACAAAAGCAAGAGTAATACAGATTTAGGCTTGAAAGGCGCCCAAGGTGATAAATTTTAACAAGGAACGCAAATGAAGTTACTTTTAATTTCTTCAGAAAGCAAGAAAGTTTTTCGCATTACTTTAGAATTCCTTAGTATAACCTTTTGTAATCTTTTATATGGTCATTATTATTGCTGTCGTTGCCGTCGTCGTTAGGGTTGGGGTTATTGTTGTTGTTGTTGTTTCAGGGCGGCTCGATATAGAAATCACCCCTCAACAAGATAGAATGATTCCTGCTGTAATTTATGCAAACCTCAAGCTATATATCAACCTCTCAGCAAGCAATCACTATCATATGGACTTTCTAGGGTTCAAAGCATAATGACGACTACTCAGACAAGGTCAATATGCAAACAGATTGCCGAATTGCACTCACAGCTATATTTTGATATTGTTTGTGTCAACGGATGAATAAGAACACGTACTGAATCTCCTATAAATTAAAGCATTTGCTATTCGGGCTCTATGATTCCCGAGGCTTTTTAACTACATTATGGGAAAGACCTACCGATGTGCCAAATAGCTAGGGTTAGAATATTAAGTTATCTACTCTCATCGATGCCTATTGCGCTAGCTCGTTAATTGACGTTTTCTTTAATCCTTCTCTGCTTTCATTAAGTACTGATCCATAGACAGATAATAACGAAAGCAAACAACTAATTAGGAAACAATATTAAAATCCCAGCTTTAAGTCTAATCCAGCCCTTAATTCTTTCATATCCTGATCTTTTCTTGAGCAAATTAAAAATTGCCCCAACAAGAACTATGCTTACATCCTGGCATAATTGTACTATCAAGTTCAATTATATCCAAAAACCACTTGCATTTAGGGGTGGTAATTGAACGAGCCAGCTCGGGTTCAATTAAGATTTGGCTCGGTATCAGCTCGTTCAAATTCGGTTCATTTATTAATGAGCCGGACATGAGTCAGAAAGCCTGGCTCGTTTATTAAATGAGCCGAACTCGAGCTCAGCCAGGCTTGTTCGGTATTGACTCGGGTTCGGCTAGGTTACACAGTTTGAAAAAAAAAACAGTAATATGTAATATATAGCAGATTCTATATAACTCTCAGAACACTTAATTCAATTAAATGACAGTATATAAAGTGTACTAAGATAAATATAAAACCCAGCACTTAGACCCATTCAATGCCCTAGATGTTAATGTTTTTTAATTTTTCCATATCTCAAAAACCCGAGTTTTAAGCATTATTGTTAATTATGTTTTTTTCTTGGAAGATACTATTAATATGAGTAAATGAGCTGAAAACGAGCCGAGCTCACAAACGAGCTCTAAACGAGCTCAGTTGAGTTCGGCTCGTGAACTCGGCTCGTTTAGTTAATGGGCCACAAATGAACCGAACATGAGCTGGGCATGTTTAAACGTGCCGGACTTGGGCCGAGCATCTCCAGCTCGATTAACTAAACGAGCCGGACTTGGGCCGACAAAAAGAACCATGAGCCGAACTCGAGCCGAGCTTGACTGGCTCGAGTTCGGCTCGTTTACACCAGCTCATCTATGGTGAAATAGCTCATCTATGGTGAAAAGTATTTGTCTTTCTTGAAATAGCTCATCTATGGTGAAGCTAGGGTTTATTGTCTAGTACAGCTACCCACTTGCAACTCATGAAATAATAAGAATGTCCCAAAAAAACAAAAGAGATCCCAATAGGTTGTTCATGAAATCCCTTTCACCTAAATTGTACCTAATTAATTGCAAAAATTAATCTAACAATAAAAAAATTAGCATAAACAAAAGATACATGACATCCGCACACGCTGTTAATATGATATTTTCATGAGAGCCGTGTGTATACATATTGAAATTGTAGGATTTTAGTCCAGATATATGCATTTAAAATGGTAGGAAAGAAAATCCTTTTATAATTTTTTTTTATCAGAGAGATGTATTATTTTTTCTTTAATAGCTGGTTGTAACCAAGATTAACCATTATGTTGTAGACTATAATTGCACTTGTGTTTTATCACGATGTCGCATGTTTACGTTTAGGGCCTTTAAAATATATTTCATGGTTATTTGGTTTTAAAATTTTAGAATTTGAAAGAAAAAACAAGAAGAAAAAACCTGCAGTCTGTGGAAGCTCCACTTTGGATTGGCATGATAAAAACATTATTAGATAATCCAAACAAATCAAACTTAAAGATATTGAAGCTTGGTATAACAAACCAACGAATATATATGTGGCATGCTTAAGTTTGGTTTACAGAAGACCATATTCTCGGAACAACAACTAATAACAACTAATAGTAGCAATCGTAATAGCGGTAGCCTAGTTATTCGATGAAAATAACGGGGGGTTTGAAAGTACCATGGGTTGTGGGGGTTCAAGACTTCTTGACTTAGTTTTTTAAAACTCGTACCCGCCGGTCAGTTACTTACATGCACTTATCAAAATTTCATTTTACGGTTGATTTCAAACCTCCGCAGTTGGGGTTTCTAAACTACAGCTCTATTGCATGATGAGACGTCATGGTTTATTTGTTATCACAAGTGCATTATAGATATTATTATCATTGAAGCCTTTAGGAACAATAAAAAAAATGGCTGTATTTGGCCATTAAATCTCTCTATTTTCAACTAGGTCCATCTGATGATGCTGAGAAAATCCTATCTAACTTTACTTCATCGCCAGCATTGCGACGGTGCTAAAAAAAGTCTTTTCGTTGGGATGGGTTTCATCTAATCCCAATGAAAAGACAAGCCCCTCAAGGGTCCACAAACTAGACAAAAATCATGGGTTCACTTGTTTGACACCGGTATTTAGGTGTTGTAGGTCCAATCATTTTGCGTCTTGGATGGATTGTGGTCGGAATTCAAGCCCGGCAGCTAAAAATATAAAAATATTGCTCCTATTATAACCCTGGTACGAATCCAACCACCTAGGTTTATGGGTAAGTGCCGAAAAAAATTTAAAAAGAATCCAACCAGCTCTGTAGCCCTTGGATGTAAATTATGAGAGCGAAGTATTTGCTTTGCAACAAAGCTCGAAACCATAGTGTGTCTTTTGTGGGATTTTGTTGCGGAGGTTATTGCCAGAGTTTAATTTTGCTCTCCACGTCTCTAGTTTAATGCTGAAACTTGTTAATGATCACTTGTGATGTCATCAAATTTTGCCCTTTTTCCCTCCATGAATGCACAAGGAATTTTAACTCCTTACTTTTTGCTCAACCGAAAGAGAGTTTATCATTAGATTGTAGCGTCACTAGCTTAACGAATTTTACAGGATTTGTTCGCGTAGACAAGTGTATACAAGGTGGCGACTATCTGCGAAGTAAAGTGTTGCTTAAAAGCTAACTTTCCACCTTTTTGGATAATCGGTAGCATTCATTTTGATTTACATAAACTACATCATAATACAATCCAAAATTCATAGATTTTGATAAGCTTTACCTTTGCATCGGATGGTTGCAATTTTCGGATAGTGGAACATTTGACAAACTATATAAATGTTTTATAGATGCATCAAGATTCAGTGGAACAAAAATATTTGTTTTTTTAACCGTAGAAAAGATTGTCACCTAAGGATTTGTCCTTATTGAAAGAGACATGTGTCGCGTCCCGATTGTTCCAATTCGTGGTAAAACAAATCTCCAATTTAAAATTTTCATAAATTTCACATACGGTGTCAGAATTAAATCAAACTTGGTTCATTGGATTCGTATTGAAATCCTCTTTCAAATGAGTACCAATTTGACATATTTTGGATCTTGTCCACGTCAAAATGTCCCATTTAAAAAATCCCGTTTAGTCAACAAAAAGTCCCACTTAGTAAACAAAAAATCCCACTTACCACCTAGAAAATTTCTTAATGAAAATTCATTCTAAATTGATAAATCAATAGTTCCACTTGATAGATTAATAGTTCCACCTGCAGAATTTATGGTTCCACCTAAAAACTTTTTAGTCCCACTTAAAAATGTTACAACAATTAAACTAAATATATGGTTGCATAAATTTAAAAGTGTTGGGATTTTACCGAAGGAAATTAAGTATTTTTTAACCAAAAGCTATAATACCCATTAACTTAAATACTTAATATGTTAATATCGACAGATCGGATCTGTACGGTTATAATTTTATTTTTGTTCGTAATTTTTAAAAATATAATTATTTGAATTTAATAATTATAATGGCTAAATTCTCAAGATCCGAGTACAAAAATTCGATTTCAGTCTTACGGATATGTTTAATAATGCATAAATAGGTTGCGTACAAAAAATTACCAGATTTGAAGGTCATTTGTTTCTTATAATAAACTCACAAAATTAATGCACAAAGAAAAAAAATACTCTTAAAAGCTTATGATCGAGGATCAGAAGAGATTAAAAACATTTGAATTTTTTTATTTAGGCTTTTTTATCACCATATATCAAATCGGTATGGTTAAATTAAAAATAAAAATACATATTTATAACTCGGAGTTCAAACATGATAAGTTAGATAATATGTAAAACTATTAAAGCTGTTATACACTAGTTAACTTTGAACTGTGAGTCTCATATAGGTGTTTTTTTAAAATTTAATCAGATTTGATATATGATGATAAAATAGCTTAAATAAAAAAAAATCAAAATTTTTGAAGTTCTTCTGAGTCTTGATCATAAGCATCTAAGATTTTTTTTGTGCATTAATTTTATGAGTTTATGAAATTTTTTTTTTCATTAATTTTGTGAGTTTATGAAGTTTATATGAGACTCGATCATGAACTTCTAAGATTTTTTTTGTGCATTAATGCAATCATAAGCTTCTAAGATTTGAAGGCCAATCGGATTTTGAATTTTTTTGTGTGCATTAAATAAAAAAGGTTATCACTGATCAATCTTAATCAGTACATAGCAGCCTTGATAGTTTTACATGTTATTTAACCAATAAAGTTTGAACCGTGAGTCATAAATATGTATTTTTCTTTTTAATTTGAACCGTACTGATTTGATATATGGTGATAAAATAACCTTAATGCAAAAAATCAAATTTTTTGAAATTCATCGAGACCTCGATCATAAGCTTCTAAAATTATTTTTCCTTTGTGCATTAATTTTGTGAGTTTATGATTAAAAAACAAATGGCCTTCAAATCAGGTAATTTTTGGTACATAACATGTTTATGTATTGTAAAATATATCCGTAAGGTTGAAGTGGAATTTTTGTATTCGGGTCTTAAGAATTTATTCATTATAATTATTAAATTCAAATAATTATAATAAAAATTTTACGATCAAAAACAAAATAACAACTGTACGAATGTGATCTACGATGTTAATATAGATTACACAAAAAAAAATCAAATAAGTTGAAGAGCGTTTGTTTTTTAATCATAAACTCACAAAATTAATGCACAAAGTAAAAATCATCTTAAAAACTTGAACTTTAAAAAATTTGAATTTTTTTTATTTAAGCTATTTTATCGTCATACATCAAATCGGTACGGTTGAATTTTTAAAAAAAAATACCTATATATTATTCACAGTTCAAACTTAACTGGTGTATAGCAATCTTAATAGTTTTACATGTTATCTAACCAATCAAAGTCGAACTGTGGGTCATAAATATATATTTTTCTTTTTAATTTGAACCATACCGATTTGATATATGGTAATAAAATAGCCTAAATAAAAAAATTCAATTTTTTAAAGTTCATCTGGATGATTATTTTTTCTTTGTGAATTAAATTTGTAAGTTTATGATCAAGAAACAAATTGTCTTTAAATCGGGTAATTTTTGGTAAGTAACCTATTTATTTATTTACAAATATATCCGTAAGGTTGAAATTGAAATTGTGTACTCGTATCTTGAGAATTTAGCCGTTATAATTATTAAATTCAAATAATTATATTAAAAAAATTACGAACAAAAACAAAATTATATCCGTAATGCAATCTGTGATGTTAACATATCAAATGTTTAAGTTGTTGGATATTGATAGTTTGCACGTACGATGCACGTGAAATCTGAGTTTCGACTTTGCAAATTTATTATTTTTATATAGGAATATATGTTTAAAATTTAAAAACACAGCTGAAAAGATGTTTGATTCGTGGAGATAATATTTGAAAAGAGTAGATTTTTTTTGAAAAGATAGAATATTATTTAAAATTTTAAAATATTAAAAAGTTAACATAGATTTCTAAAATTACGATAAACATTGAAGAACTTTTCTTATTTTTAATAACTTTTTTTAGGAAAAAGAAACCATCATCTTAGATACACAGTAGATTGTAAATTTTGTGGGACGCAAATGAGTTAGTATTATAATATTAGAGATTAGAGATGTCTAATAAGATGTATTGCCAAAAGAATAATTAATTAGTAAGATACATGATAGTTTCATAAATAGATAATCTCAGAATTTTTTTTAAAAATCACAACTAATTAGAAAATATTATCAAACTTATTAGATATTAAGGATTTTTAATTGGCGAGTAACTACTCAGAAATAACAAAGAAAAATGGAAATGTTTGGATATTTCCTTATAGTTTCAAGAAAAGAAAGTCTGAATTTTGTTATTTCTAATTGCCATTATTTACCTAATCAGATAAAAAAATTCAAATAAAAGAATGATTTTCTGATTATTAATATGGAAATAAATGGTAATTTTTGCGAGTAATTTAGGAAAATAATGTAGGGTTCCTAGGCACACTAATGAGATCTCACAAGGCATCAACCATGCCAAATTCAAAAATTTCCAGTGCCGAGAAACCCTAATGCGATCGTTAACTAGAATTTTAGGCGAAACAAGCAACTAGTTAACAACTTAACTAAGAGTGAACGAAAATACAGCCTTTGTAGATCCGGTCCTCCACCTCCATAGCTCCGTGATGAAGTCCCCTCGCTACGATCATCGGATCCCGGGCTCTAGCGTCGGCTTCATCGGAGAAATGGACGGGCTAGGACGTCGACTTCGATGCCGAAAATGATCTACGTCGAGACAACACAAGATCAAGCTCCAATTTCACCAAGCCATGAAACTTGTGAAGAAAACACCCTATACTACTTGGCAAGTGGTAAAGGATGAAGAAATAGGAAGTGGGTTCACTTTAGAATTGGATTTCTCACTCTTTTCATCAAGTCACTATTGAAGGTTGCAAGTTTTCTTCTTCTTTGAAGAAGGAGAAGAAGAAGAGAAGAATATGATATCTCTTTTAAAATAGGAAATAAAATGATAATTATCATATTTGCAACCATAGTTAGGTGTAGAGAATAAACTAAGGTTAGGTTGAATGGTTAGGGTTAAGCATGAAACAAAAATGGTGGACTTATTCAAAGCTTCATGAAGCTTCAACTAGAAAACAAATCAAGCCACCATTTCTCTTCATCTTTCCAAAATGAATAAATAAATAAATGAATAAGTAAATAAACAAAACCCTAACCATTAACATAACCATGGTTTAATCACACACACAAACCCTCATGTATCATCAAACATGATACAATCAAATGCACAAAAGTATATCACATATACAATGTGCACATCAAGTGAGAAAATCCTTTTTAAGTGAACAAATATTAGTTAATGTAAAGTAATATATCTAATATATAATTATACATTAAATCATTAAATCAATACTTGATTTAACGATCCGGTCATATCGCATATAACCGACTAATATCAATAGTAACAACTTATCGAATCAACACTTGATCCGATAACCCGGCTATATCGCATATAACCGATCAATGCCACAAATCGCGAGAATCGAATACAGTATCACATACTGGTATTATTCTCGGTCCCGCACATATCTCATATGCGCTCCTATTTCATATCGCTTGAGTCAGGAAACCTCTGTGTAGGACTCTAAAGACTCGTCAATACGCCGGCAATAGGTGATGATCATATCAAACACCCACAAGCCGCAAGCGGTCTGCTAAACGTAACGGCCACCCGGGTATTGAGCGATCAGAAGATCGGCGAGCAAACCCGCTCACACTCCTGTGAATCCAACCAGTAACACTTACCGTACAGTCCGGTCTCGTCGTCTGATATGTCGCATATCTCGCCTAGGGGTGGTAAACGTCAGACCCCAATAGCTCGATAAGTCGTGTTGATATGAGGTCTATAACAGTTCGAGAAACTACAGGTAACACTTACCAGTAAATCTCAGGAACCCTGGCCAGGGATTTCCGGTTATAGCCAATCGAACACAGCACAACATCAACTCCTTATACCGGGAGAGACGAATCCCCTCCTATCGCTCATTGCCTCCATGTGATTCGGGACTGTACCCAAAAACCACCGTTTTGCACGCCCTCTTGGACGTGGTAAGTTGGAAATCAAAGCACAGTGGGAACCACACAAGACTCTATGACGATCTCGGGTCAACAGACTACTCTGTACCAGTGTCACCTGAGAACTGCCATCTGACGTAAGGTATAATACCATCTGGGAGTTCTCAGCGAGTCCGTCCAGTATACCCAGTCTCCACTGAGCACCCGTATATCATCTCTGATGTCAAACATCAATGGATATGGGATCATCCATCGTCCATCTGTATGGGTCGAGAAGGTATACGCTAGTCTACTCTGGTATATCGATGCCCCGTCTCGATACACCCACGACTAGGGACCTTGAAGGATGTACTTATGGACTACCATGTCCCCATTAATATGATCCGCATCATAGTCCAGGTAGTCAAGTACACATCCTAAGGGCTTTACCAACATGTAACAGAGAGACAATCAGTGTACGCGTTAAGGTAAAGAGTAACCAGATAGCATACTATCATATCGAGCAAGAAAGTCCTCCCTATATATGTCCAAGCATCCACTACAATATACATCCTATGTATAGTAATGGCCTCTAGGGCATACATATAACTAACAATCTCCCACTTGCACTAGGACCATCTGATAGCAGTGGTTGTTGTATCTCATACTCAACCATCCCATAAAAGTCTCTCTCTGGGAAAAGACCTTTGTGAGTGGATCCGCCGTGTTGTCCTCTGAGTATACTCTCCTAACCTCGATCCCCTGGAGATCAACCATCTCCATGATCAGGTGATACTGCCTTAGAATATGTCTGGATCACTGATGGGACGGTCGTTCCTTGGCATAAGCCACAACTCCATTGTCACACAATGGGAGGAACTAAGTTCATCTCATGAACCAATATACACCCCAACAGCCTCTTTGGTAGCATCTTAAGTAGTGATGTATCCTGCCTTTATCGTCTAGTTAGCCACGGTATTTAGCTCGGAACTCTTCCAACATACCGTCCCTTTACTAAGGGTAAAGACAATGCCTGTGACTGACATTCAGTCGTTCTCATCACCCTGAAACACTTCCAGTGATTCTCCCCAGGATCGATTGATACCATCTCACTACATCTAGTGAGTATCCTAACATCCAGTTACTTCTATCTCATAGATCAAAACTCAGGATTTAGGAGGTATCACTTTGATCCTATACGGAGAATCCTTGTGATAAGCGGAGATTGACTGAGCGTGGCATAGGAAACTCCTTCCCTATCAAGAGTATGTCATCCACGTACTCTACGAGGATCACCACCATACTCCCTACTACCTTTTTGTATATACAAGGTTCATCTACCATTTTGATGAAGTCAAAATCTTTGACTACCACATCAAAACAGATGTTCCAACTCCGCGATGCCTGCTTTATCCTATAAAGCATCTTGTACACGTTTCCGCTGCTCCCACTGTCTATGAAGCCCTCTGACTGTGTACTTGTAGACTCTCTCTTCTAAAATATCATTTAGAAGAGCAGTCATGACACCTAACCACCAGATATCGTAGTCATGGTATGTAGCCGTGGCAAGTAGGATCCGGATGGATTTAAGCATAGCCACTGGAAAAGGTTTCATCATTATCCACGCCTGGTCGATGACGAAAACCTTTAACAAGTCTAGCTTTGAAAGTCTCAACTTTTCCATCTACACCAAGTAATCTTCTCAAGATATACTTGCTCCTGATGGGGATTTAACCCTTCAGATATAGCAACCAAAGTCCATACTTTGTTGGTGTACATGGATTCCATCTCAGATCGCTAAGTATCCAGCCATTCTTACAGAGTCCCTACTCTCGATGGCCTGCTCGAAACTAGTTGGGTCATCATCTCATGATGCAATCCTCGCTCCCACTGTCATAGAGAAACCGAAGTATCTCTCAGGTGGGTGAGGAACCCTACTAGATCGGCGGAGAGGCTGAGGTTCGTTGGTAACTATTGAATCCTTTGGTTTTATCAAATCATCTGCTGTAGTTTGTATAGCTGGAACCTTTTCAGTTCTACATTACAGACCTTGCCTCGAGCTTGTCCGGATTTTGCTTTTAGACATAGGCCGGTCAACCCCAAATCTTAACTAGCTTAAGACATGGGCTCTTCCCTTTCCATATCACATATGAAGCGGTAGGCAACTGATTTGATTTGAACCCTTTTCAATAGGTATGCAGCTTCTCAAGTGCATAACTCCCAAAAGGAAATAGGTAACTCAGTAGTACTCATCATAGAGCACACCTTATCATATAGGGTGTGATTGCTCCGCCCCGATATACCATCGTGCTGTGGTGTATTCAGAGGAGTAACATCGAGAGAGAATCTCATTCTCTTTTAGAACAGTCCAAGACTTCCATGCACAAGTATTCTCCTCCCTGATCTTATCATAGGACATAATACTTATACCCGTATTGGTTCTCTACTTCTAACTTATATTCTGTGAATATCTCAAAAGGTTCGGACTTGTGTTTCAACAGGAACATATGACTGAATCTTGAGAGATCATCAGAGAATGTAACGAAGTACAAAGAACCGGTCCTGGCATGTGTAGATGGGGGACCTTACATACATCAACATGTATCAATCCCAAGAGTTTACTAACTCTTTCTCTGTTACAAATAAACAGAGTTGTGGTCATCTTATCTTTGTGACATGACCGGCAAGTTTTCACAAGATGTAAATTCAAACAGATTTAAATATGCATCTTAATGTAACTTCAGCTAGTCGGGTCGCATTGATATGACCTAGTCTACAATACCTCAAGAAGGATCCGTTCATTTCTGAACTCTTCCTCTTGTGTGTGTTCCGTATACTAAGAACTGTAGTTTGATTTAGAACATCAATGCTTTTAGATAACGTGCCTGAACCGATCAACTTTTGATATAGGAAATGTTCAAAACATTATCCAACAATACAAAATTATATCCTTTCTTCACTTATAAAGAGACTGACATGATTTTGTATATCAGGTTCGGTATCTAATAACATTCGTTCAGAATCAATGTATTGGTAATACAGGGTGACAGTGACCAACAGACTTGGCTGCAACACTTGCCCCGTTTTCTGTCTTATGAAACTTATCATCCGTTCTCAGTTCTTTACCTATCTGTAGCCCATGTAACAAATTACATATGCGGGATCTTGATCCGGTATCTCATATCCAGGACGTAAAGAATACTGAGAAACAGTTCTGTATAATGAACACACCCGAAGATGATGCATCAGTATGCACTTTCTTCGTTTGGGCGGCACGGGAATACTGGTAATCCCCAATTTCCTGCTCTGTCTTATAACAATTATAAGTTGGAGCGGGACCAACGTTCCCCAGCTCAGTATAACAAGCGGGTTCGGTCAATATTCCGTATTATTATCTTGATTAAGGCGTGATATAGTCGCTACCTGGAGAGAGAGAGAAGAAAACACTCAGCGTGTGCTCTTGCAAGAATAGATTGGTTATTATTTATCTAATCAGGATGGCTCCCACTGTTTTTATCAAATCTTCCTTCAAACCCTAAAATGAAAGACTAGCCGGGATTAATTACACGCTACAAGTTCGCCAATCTTTCAGCCAGGCCAGTGTCGGTACTTTGAGGGAGGTCCCCCGTGCTTTCGCACGAACCTAATTAATGTAAACCTCGTTTTCCCAGAGGCGTAACCCCGTTGACACCTTTCTAGACACCTACTTGATCGGCTAATTGTAATGTGTAAAACTCTTCCAGGAGTAACAATTACTCGCAGTGGGTATCGGGATCCAACTATCTCATAGAAGGTATGCAATCTCATTGCAAATTTCAACACTTGAAATTCCCGATAATATTTTGCCCCTAGCAGCTATATGACCTTAACATAGTCAACAAATCATAAGTGCTAGTCAAGTTCAACCTGTCATTTCCCGATTGAATTAAACCCACCCGCACGACCCTTAACATAGTCAACAAAGTCGCACGACTACCCTAATCCAATCGCATCATATGCTTATGCAGATAAGCACTAATTAGCTACCGCACACTACGCCTTAACATAGTCAACAAACGTAGCACGAAAACTAACTAGTACTTATCTGAAATGACGGAGGGCTACGACAGGTTTTTCTGAAAACCTATTGTGTAATGAACTTGATATCGTTATAGAATCAAATGATTTTGAAATGGAGTGTTTTCGAGGCTTTTCTAGTTTTGCTAAAGGGGTCACTCCCGGTGAAGGGATCGTCGGCCCTTTCCTCATCGAATAAGGTGCGGGATATATCATATATATCACTGTGCAAAGCAAAAACTCTTAAAAGCAATCAAAAGACAAACCGAGGGTTGTAGCATCTGCTAGTTATTGCTAAAAGAGTCACTCCCGGTGAAGGGATCTCGGTCCGTTCCTCGTCGAATGAGGTGCGGGATATATCATATACATCACTGTGCAAAGCAAGAACTGTAGCTACCTGTTTTATTTTTGAAATTCGATTCTACAATATTTTTAGGTTTCTTTTACTTTCATTAATTATATTAATGAAGTCCCATCATTTAAGTCACCTAAACATCACAGATAAATACGACGTACACTTATGCCATCCGCATTCGCCTCGATGTCCCCTCGTGCGCCGTTAGGTTAGGTAACTAACGGCAGACAGGGCAGGGCCAGCGCGGGTGTAAAATATAAGTAACGTCTGTATAATATATCATATATACTATATACAGTATCTATCACAGAACATCACATGATCACATCACAGATATCGCAGCAGAAGAAACATATATGAAATATTGGATATACTAGGACGTCCGTGTTTTCAATACGAGCCAGTATAAAACACGGATTCCACGGTCGCGATGAATAGCCAAACCCACACCCCTAGACCCCTACGAGAGCGGCAAGCAACCCTACCAATTCTAGAGTTAGGAGACCCGGACTCGACTCCTCGAGTTGGTCTCCCACTGTACTCTAGAACCCGGTTACTTGTGCTCTCCTCCTTGGGTCTATCATAGTGCGGAAAAGTAAATAATATACAAAAGGTGACATCTTCTGCAACCTGGAAGTGCCCCAATAAAAGAATATTACATACAAGTTTTTTACATGAATGAAAATGAAAAACACTCATCCCACATAAAAAACCCCGGCTATTCAAACACGACGATCCAATATAACATATCCAGCAACACATAACATCACATGTCATCAACGTAAGTAAACATGCGTATCTCAATTGTCGTTGACATATAGCAACGAAACCGGCGATAGCACATATTACACTTACGGTCACAGAAAAGAAAGTGTAAAACTACAACAGTTGGAATCCGCAATCTCTTTAGACATCGCATGCCTAATCAAATGAATTCCTTAGACATCGCATGCCTAACAATTATAAACCCCGCATTTTAGTCTCATTATCGAAAACTCTTTTCAATATCAAGTCGGGCAATTCAACAGGATTCCCGACATTCTGATTGAATGCTCGTCGCAAACTTCAGTAGGCGGCTGCACCCCCGACGCCGTCGACGAAGTGCACCAAGGCGGAACACCGCTGCCGCGAGCACCCGAACGGATGCTTTCGGCGACGGGGTTCTCCTACAGTCACTTGGTCGGGGCTATGGGGCGAGGCTGTCTATTAAGTTTACCCGGCGAGTATCCGCGTACGCTACGTGATTGCGACGGACTTTTGATCACATCAAAATTCCATGGCAACCGATCAAGTGAGACTAAACTGCTATGTTTATAACATTCATTCAGTTATCTCATAACTACTTGTGAATTCCAATTATTGTATCACAATGCAGATAATTAGAAAATGTTAAACTTTCCGATCGAACGATCGAACACCCAAGTTTTCCCGAAACAGCTTAACACATGAAATAAGTTTAAAAACATCCAGTTCATGCCTCAGTACCAACGGTCCAGCCGTAGAAGGGTCAAGCCAACGCCTCACATGTGGCACGCCGTATTGCCCCAAACCCTAACGTTCAAAGGGCAGTTCAAGACGGTCACATAATCGAGTTAAGGTTTGTTGTCTTCTAGAGGGACCATCGCGTTACTTGCACTACTTAGAACGTCATTAAACTACGGAGAAGTCCAATAATTGAAAATTTCCCGGCAGGGGAAAATATGGGTATTTACATCCGGTCGAACTTTTTAACATATTCTAAAATTATCCGGAAAAACATATAGACAAAGTTTGATAATCCGATCGAATCTTTGATTCCTATTACAACCCCAGAACACTCAACTCTTGAGTCATAATAAAAATACCCAGAAAATATAGCATTCAAATATAGGAATTACTGTGCAAATTTCAATGAAAGAGGAGATCGTACGGCCGCGGAACCGCCGCACATGCCAGGCTCGTGCCGCGGTTCCGCGGCGGTTTAATCGAATTAGCCCCTCGTTTTTTACAGTAATTCAAATAAGACCCTGCTTATTTTTCTGCATATTTTTAATTCGAAAAAATCCCCGATTTCAAAAAATGTACAGAGAGCAATTTGAGATTAGGGTTTCGGTTCGATCGGACTTCTAACTCCATCTACGCATCGCCTAAGGCTCTAGCTAGGCTCTGATACCACTGTAGGGTTCCTAGGCACACTAATGATGTCTCACAAGGCATCAACCATGCCAAATTCAAAAATTTCCGGTGCCGAGAAACCCTAATGCGATCGTTAACTAGAATTTTAGGCGGAACAAGCAACTAGTTAACAACTTAACTAAGAGTGAACGAAAATACAACCTTTGTAGATCCGGTCCTCCACCTCCATAGCTCCGTGATGAAGTCCCCTCGCTGCGATCATCGGATCCCGGGCTCTAGCGTCGGCTTCATCGGAGAAATGGGCGGGCTAAGTCGTCGACTTCGATGCCGAAGATGATCTACGTCGAGACAACACAAGATCAAGCTCCAACTTCACCAAGCCATGAAACTTATGAAGAAAACACCCTATACTACTTGGCAAGTGGTAGAGGATGAAGAAATAGGAAATGAGTTCACTTTAGAATTGGATTTCTCACTCTTTTCATCAAGTCACTATTGAAGGTTGCAAGCTTTCTTCTTCTTTGAAGAAGGAGAAGAAGAAGAAAAGAATATGATATCTCTTTTAAAATAGGAAATAAAATGATACTTATCATATTTGCAATCATAGTTAGGTGTAGAGAATAAACTAAGGTTAGGTTGAATGGTTAGGGTTAAGCATGAAACAAAAATGGTGGACTTATTCAAAGCTTCATGAAGCTTCAACTAGAAAACAAATCAAGCCACCATTTCTCTTCATCTTTCCAAAATGAATAAATAAATAAATGAATAAGTAAATAAACAAAACCCTAACCATTAACATAACCATGGTTTAATCACACACACAAACCCTCATGTATCATCAAACATGATACAATCAAATGCACAAAAGTATATCACATATACAATGTGCACATCAAGTGAGAAAATCCTTTTTAAGTGAACAAATATTAGTTAATGTAAAGTAATATATCTAATATATAATTATACATTAAATCATTAAATCAATACTTGATTTAACGATCCGGTCATATCGCATATAACCGACTAATATCAATAGTAACAACTTATCGAATCAACACTTGATCCGATAACCCGGCTATATCGTATATAACCGATCAATGTCACAAATCGCGAGAATCGAATACAGTATCACATACTGGTATTATTCTCGGTCCCGCACATATCTCATATGCGCTCCTATTTCATTTCGCTTGAGTCAGGAAACCTCTGTGTAGGACTCTAAAGACTCGTCAATACACCGGCAACAGGTGATGATCATATCAAACACCCACAAGCCGCAAGCGGTCTGCTAAACGTAACGGCCACCCGGGTATTGAGCGATCAGAAGATCGGCGAGCAAGCCCGCTCACACTCCTGTGAATCCAACCAGTAACACTTACCGTACAGTCCGGTCTCGTCGTCTCATATGTCGCATATCTCGCCTAGGGGTGGTAAACGTCAGACCCCAATAGCTCGATAAGTCGTGTCGATATGAGGTCTATAACAGTTCGAGAAACTACAGGTAACACTTACCAGTAAATCTCAGGAACCCAGACCAGGAATTTCTGGTTATAGCCAATCGAACACAGCGCAACATCAACTCCCTATACCGGGAGAGACGAATCCCCTTCTATCGCTCATTGCCTCCATGTGATTCGGGACTGTACCCAAAAACCACCGTTTTGCACGCCCTCTTGGACGTGGTAAGGTGGAAATCAAAGTACAGTGGGAACCACACAAGACTCTATGACGATCTCGGGTCAACAGACTACTCTGTACCAGTGTCACCTGAGAACTGTCATCTGACGTAAGGTATAATACCATCAGGGAGTTCTCGGCGAGTCCGTCCAGTGTACCCAGTCTCCACTGAGCACCCGTATATCATCTCTGATGTCAAACACCAATGGATATGGGATCATCCATCGCCCATCTGTATGGGTCGAGAAGGTATACGCTAGTCTACTCTGGTATATCGATGCCCCGTCTCGATACACCCACGACTAGGGACCTTGAAGGATGTACTTATGGACTACCATGTCCCCACTAGTATGATCCGCATCATAGTCCAGATAGTCAAGTATACATCCTAAGGGCTTTACCAACATGTAACAGAGAGACAATCAGTGTACACGTTAAGGTAAAGAGTAACCAGATAGCATACTATCATGTCGAGCAAGAAAGTACTCTCTATATATGTCCAAGCATCCACTACAATATACATCCTATGTATAGTAATGGCCTCAAGGGCATACATATAACTAACAAATAATTCATGGTGGTTAAATTTAAAAAGACATTAAATTACAATCTACATATTGTCGGCATATCCGGTGATAAAAAATATCACAGTAAATGTGACTGAGAAATAATTTTTCGAGAAAGAATTTTATTGAACAAAACATTAGAAAATAAAAAATAAAGAGATGGGAAAGATAATAGATTAGAGAATAAACATGCACTTCATCTTTTCTTATAATTTTGGATTGTTTTTATACCTTTTTTGTTAAAGAGAAGGATGATAGGTTTATTTGCTATGTTCTCTATTGTTATTTTTTCTTGAAGGAAAATTTAGCTTTTTCTTTAAAAACCAAAAGATTATATAAGATCCTAGAAGGTTATTTAAAATTTGAATTTTGGTCATTTGAATTTTCCAAAAGAATCATTTGCATGGGAAAAGAGGAAGCAAAAGTATATTTTTATTTATTTAGGGCTGTGGTGGATAACTTAACATCTCAACTTTGTTTCTATGGTTTTTGTTCTTATTTTGAGTTTTTCCTTTCCAAAATATAACATAATGCCACATCACAACTCGAGTGTTTGAGTTATAATAGTAGAGATTATAGTTTTTGGTTAAAAAATACTTAATTTTCTTGGGCAAAATCACAGCACTTTTAAATTTATGCAATCATATGTTTGGCTTAATTGTTTTAACGTTTTCAAGCGAGACTAAAAAGTTCTTAGATGGAACTATAACCTTTGCAAGTGGTACTATTAATCTACCAAGTGGAACTATTGATTTACCAATTAAGAATGGATTTTCATTGAGAATTTCTCTAGATGGTACTATTTGTTCTTCTAAGTGGGATTCTTTGTTTATTAAGTGGGGACTTTCTGTTGACTAAACGAGACTTTCTTAATATGACCTTTGATATGGAATGGATCCAAAATATGTCAAATTGATGCTCATTTAAAAGAGAATTTCAATACGAATCCAATGAACCAAGTTTGAGTTAATTCTGATACCGTATGTGAAAGCAATGAAATTTTTAAGTTGGAGATTTGTTTTACCACGAATTGGATCAATCGGGACGCGACACATGTCTCTTTTAACAAGAATGTTTGCAGCTTTATAACCGGTCATTTTACTTTATAATTGGTCATTTCCACATGAAAATACCCGCCGTCGAATTTAAGATGGATGTATCACATAATTTACAAATTTTACATCTAAGCTATTTTGTTCCACTGAATCATGGCCCTAACCTGAGATTGGGTGGGGCGGACCAAACTTATTCAAAACTTGAAGCTTTTATTTTCATAGATAGATTTAGCAACTGATTAGATTGGTAACACCCATTAATTCAAGCTAAGCACAACCAACCACCACTTGGTCATTTGTATTTATTTCCAGCTAATTTTTGCTTAATCACATCGTTCTTGATTAGTGTCCAACTATTTTCTTTGATTATCCCTTGCAGAAGCAAAACATATTTAAGACTACAAATAAGTAAGAGTGATGTATATATTATTCATAATATGAAGGTATAAAGTCAATATTTACAAGGTGGAAATTAAAGAGAACAAGTGTAAAAGGATGTATAACAATCATTTATAAAAGAGGAATGGTAAGGATAGCAAATGGATGGTTATTATGTAACTATTAAACTCTAAGCTATTCGGTTCGGTTTTTTTGACGGTTTGGTTTCGGTCTAATTCGGTTTTCTAATTTGATATAAAAATTTATCAATTATTTCCCTAAAATTTAAATAAAATCTCATGAACAAAACTAATATAGTAAAAAACAATCATTGCTAAAATTTGAGACAATAATTCTATAAATTAATTGGTTAATAGTAATAATATTTCTCTATAATATGCAATCTCGTAAAATAAGTAACAAGATATAATATAATATGATATTAAATATATATTAGGTATGTTTAATATTTGTTTATATATACTATTGCTACATACTTAAATAACATTTATGATAAAACTTTGTTGTGCCAATATTCTTTTCACCTAATATTCACCTTACGACTTGGTTCGGTTTAAACCGAAACTGAATTTTCCGAACCGAAACCGACCCAAAATGGCTTTGATTCAGTTCGGTTTTTTTTATTGGTTTTCAGTCTTGACCGGTTCTCGCTCACCACTGGTTCCTATCCAAAATAATACACTATAAAGTGCATTTACTATTCACCAGCTCCTCACTTTCACTACAATTATTAGAAGACCACGTTGTTTTTCTCTTTCCAAATTGTCTAATTACAAGTGAGCCTTTATCCCCAAGCATACTACATCCCAAGCATACTACATGAACCAACATGAGAATCACGCCGGGTCGAGCACATGAATTCTCTGTCTTCACTCACTCCTATCGAATAATATACTTTCATTAAGGCCTTTGGCATCCATATCTTTTCGTACCACCTCCATCGATGTTTTATTCGGTATCTATTTCGCTCTTTTGACTTGACCTAAATCGAGAATATCCATTTCTCGAACCGGTGCTTCCATAGATCTGCATCATACATGACGAAACCATCCTTTACACTAATATCCTCATTTCGCACCAAATGGAAAATAAGAGCAATCCACTTAACTTGACAAGTGATCCTGACGAGGTGTTTGTTTTGAACATGACTAAAGAATGGAAATCATCTAAATATGATGAGTTCCCATTGAGAGAAGCATGTAAGTGTCATATATCTAATAGCATAAAATATTCTTAATGTTAATACTGTGAAGGAAACATATCCTTATCAAACATATTCTTATCGGGCCGAGGTGGTGTAACACAGCTGGTGCATACATGGCGCTGTAGGGGTGAGCTTGCGTGTTCGAGCAGCGCCTTTCCGCTTTTCTTTCTTCCCCCCTCCCCCTTTTCTGTTAAATGCGTATCCCAGGACTAGATCCTGGATGCGTGGGTGTGTCTGGAACGCCGGCAAGGATAAGAGTACATATAGTAACAAACAAATAAATGAGCAATAACAAGTTAATAGACACACCCGACAAGTTTATAGACTATATATAGACACACCCGACAAAATTCCATGTTTGTTGCTAAATATGGGAATATATAGACACACCCGACAAGTTTATAGACTCTATCTATCTTCATATCTCGACGTATTACAGCTATAAAATGGCATGCCAACAAAATGCCGGAAATGGAAAACATAATACAAAATATGACTAATACACATTCTAATTCTTGTGTTATGCATCTACAAACAATACACCTTGCTAATAACGACTACTATCATGTCTTATAATTTCAAATCTTTAATTGATAAGCTCTTAGAGCCGTAAGGACAAAACATGCCGACGCGTGTTTTAAAAGTCGGCCGTCTAGGTGTGTAAAAAAGCTGCATCGTACTGCATTAGACCGTTTAGTCGGAAATTATGCTTATGCTTATATTCTTATGGGTATACTCTTTTTACTTGTTATTAGGAGTGTAATTTGTAATTTTGAGTTATTTTAGCACTATTAAATGTCGAGTGCCACCATGAGGGCCTTCCATTGTCGATTTTGAGGACCATGAGGGCCAGCGACCATCATCGGTTTCAAAATTCTCTAAGTCGATCTTGAACCAAGATCTCCACTTCAAATTTTCACTTGTGCAACTTTGAAGTCACTTTAGACTTCAAGTTTCAACTACGTCAATACCGCCATCGAGTTTCGACTGCTCTTTTGAGCTTTGAGCCTCGAGCTTTTGACAACAATGGTTTTTTTTATCCTTTTTTTTAAAAAATTTTTTGGACTTAAAATTACTGGTTTAGCTTCGATAATTAATTAATTATTTAATTAATTTTTTTGGATCTTTGAAGTATTGGCGGAATTTACTTCATTGCTTGCTTACGTTTAATTGTTAACACTATTGAGAATTCTTATTTAGGCCGCTTCTACAAGTGTAAAACAAACCAAAATAGTTAACAATCAAATTAGAATCAATATTTAACAAATAAGCTTAGAAAAATAACAAAATTAACTCAAAATGCACGTAAATTGATGTCAATATGGCCTGCACGGCGTATATACCCTCAGGCCTTTTGGCTGCACAGTCTTTTTTTCTGCCGCTTTTTAATCACTGGAAGCCGGGACATCATCTCAAGCATTATTGCCTAAAAGGTTTCACTGCTTTGGTATTAATATTAGGTTAGCCGAACGGACGCATTTGGATTAGCTTAAACATCAATGTAAAAAATCATTATCAGGAAGCAATTCAAGTGATATGTTTTGCATTATCTTAAGCAGACTAATTGCTTTCATTTAGAACAAGGTCGTCTTCAATCTACTTCCAACTTTATTATAAAGGCCTTGGGAGTTGTCTTAATGCCAAAATTTGTTAATTGATGCACAATGTAACCTATTATAAGTATATAGTATGAGTCAAAGTATCTAACGTACTAATGTTTGTTACCCTGGGAGGACGAGGTTATCTTGTAAATTGTTTGTTAATCATTAATTCTGATATTTTTATATGGGTTTTTTATCCCATCCCTAAATCTTTTGTATTTTCATATTTCATTCCAAAATTTTGTATTTTCATATTTCGGCCCAAAAACCATAATAATACCACGTTCACACCCAAAAGTTTGTATATCCATATTTTATCCCTAAAATTTTTAAGTTGTATAAAAATCGCCTCTTATAAGAAACATCAATACCCACCAATTTAATAACCGGGGAGATTTTTAAACAGCTTTAAGGTAAGGGGTGAAATGTGTAAATTCAGAGTTTTGGGGGGGTGCATATGGAAATATCATTGCTTTTGGACTGTGAAATATAGAAATACAGACTTTCAGGGGTGAAATACGGAAAAACCAAAGTTTTGGGGGTCAGATTTAAGAAAACCTTTTCTTACCTATCTTTTGTCTTTTCCAATTTCAAATGCACATAAGCATTTTAAGTTTAAAGGCGTAAACAACTAAAAATATCAATTTGATTAAATTAAGTATCATTCTCACGTCAAGAAACTTGTAATGCATATTTAACAAGACGAATCATTATGTTTTATTAGAAAGATTTAGTAATAAAATTATTACTATTAATCTTTGTATACATCTAAGTATCTCTTTAAGTGGAAACAAAAGTATAATAGCACGAATATTAGGGTAATTTTATCAGGTTGCTTAATCACTAAAAAGTAAAGCGTGCGGTCCTACGGACCCATTAAGCGGCGGCGTTGGCGGACGCTTTTTAACACACTATTGGCTTTGTATATTATTTCGTTATTAAATTTGCATTTGTGATGCATTAATTTTAGTGTCATTCATGCTTAAGAGTTTAAACAAATTAGAAATCTTTCTATTAGAATAAAAAAATTGATCTTATTCATGTAACTTTATTGTTATTACCTAAGGTTGCACGGACATGGTTTTTTGGTGTTGTGTCCGTGTCGGTCATGTGTTGGACCCGAATTTGTTCCAGACACGTGTCCGGCACAGAATTTCTGTATCATGCTTCAAATTGGGGTGTATCAGGACTTGGACAGTGATGGAGTTTGGGATCTCCTTTAGATGTTGTCCTCCGTCGATCCTGCGATGGCGATCTTTGACGGCTGAGATTTATTTTGAGAGTTGTTAGGTGTGGATCTCAATGGGTGGTATTTGACGCTGAGCTATCTGCAAAGAAGTCCCGGAATGGGTGACCACCGTAGGACTTTCCGGCGATCAAGTTAGTGCCGAGATATAAGTGCAAAGTAGCGGCGTATTGGAATGAGTTAGAGTTACCTGAATTGTCTGAGAGAAGGGTCTATATAGGAGTCGCGTGGAGCTAGCAAATGCGAGATTTTCGCCGTCAGTTACGCCCCAGCGTTATTCTCGTCTTGAATGACGGGATACGCCCATTAATGGGGGGATACGCTAGCGTAGAACGCGGATCGTAGGGAGGCGGATATCTCGCCCTGGCGATATACGTGGAGCCATTGTGGGGCACATAGGATCCACGCCCTTGGTTGATCAGGGAAAGCCAAGGAAGATCAGCATGTCAGGAGCTCGGCCCCCCGAGGAAGCTCAGCACGTCAGACGGCTCGGAGACGAGCCAGGAGGTCGAGAAAGCTCGACACGTCAGACGGCTCGGAGACGAGCCGGGAGGCCGAGAAAGCTCGGTACGTCAGACGGCGCGGAGACGAGCTGTTGATAGTTTCTCAGGTGAGGGTGGAATGTATTCAGGGAGGTCTCCCGAAAGGTCGGATACGTTCCTCGAGAAGGGGATCGTGAGGAATGTCCCTGATGCAACTCATTTATTCCATCCCCGTAGCCTTCGGGACATGTCATCCGCCATGTGTCGTAATCCGAGGAGACACCACTTGTGAGCATCATCATTAGCCCCCCACTCTCGTTCCGACCTATTCATTGATCGGGTCGAGAGTGGCCTGCTCGGTTTTTCTTTTGCTCATTTTGGCGCCAAGAAATCATAATGCGGATCACTCGGAAATGGCATGGCGTTTGGTGGTTGCGTCGTTTCGATCTTTAGGCCCATGTGTCGCCTCGTCGCTTGCCTGAATTTTCGCACGTATCCCCGATGGCGTCAGCAGATTAGCGAAATGATTGCGCTTTAATGAAGGGGCGCCATTTCTGTCGATTCGCCAGTTGAGGTACGGGCCACGCGTCAGCCGTTGGTTGGCAGGGACGACAGGCTGTCTTTGACTACTGCAGTCGAAGAGACGTCCCCAATGGTCGATCGCTATGTGGAGCCCCGCCGGCCGCTGGGCGCGACGTTTTGTTTTGGTAGGAATCAATCTGGGCTGTAGGATGTTATCTTTTGGGGTGTATAAATAGGAGGGGACCATCCTAGGGCTGATACTTTGCTTAAATTCTTTTTCGTTGCTGAAGATTGCACACCACTCCTTCCTTTAGGTCGGATCCTCTGTTAATTTTTCCTCGGTGAGTCCCTTCCATTGAATCAGCTTTGATGTCTTCATTTGAGGAGTCCGTAGAGCTAGTAAGGGTGGAGTCGGATGATGAAGCACCCGTTGCTAGGGCCGAGTTCAGTGGATCTTTCTCCTCTTCGGCTTCAGATAGCCAAGAGGGTTCTTCTTCTTCTTCGTCCTCTATGTCAAGTTCGCCCCCTAGAGTTAGGGCTGCCGCTGTCACTAGCCATCGGGCGGCGACAAGGGCCCCCAAGGTGCGCATCGGGAACACCCGCGATACGCCCTCAGTTTTGAGGAGTCTGGACGAGCTTTCCGAAATTTGGACTCGATTCCACATTCTCTCTAACTATTCCATCCGTTTAGCTAGAGAGGGCGAGCGGGTATACCAGGTTCAGGACAAGGAGATTGCCCTGTATTTGGAAGCGTTCCGGGCAGGAATGCGTCTGCCCTTCCCAACTGAGGTCTGCGGGGTGCTTCGTTACTTTCATTTCTCCCCGGGCAAGCTAACGCCGAACTCGTGGAGAATTCTTCTCGGGTTTATGGTCCGGTTAAAACTTGAAAATATCCCCTTCTTCTTGACTCTCCTTTATTATAAGAATCATCCCGGCACCAGTAAGGATGAGCCGAGCTGGGTGTATTTCTCGTTCAAAAAACGTAAGGGTGGAGTGGTCTAGTCAGGAGTAGTAACCATCCCTTTTTCCATCCACGAGTGAAAGGAGAAGTTTGTATTCGTCAAGCTACCTGAGTGCGAGAATTGGCCTGTGCCTACACAGTGGCACAGGGCCGACTGCCCGAGGGCAAAGCAGTCGACATCCCCCGAGACAAGGGTGGTGTCTGTTGGCTATAGTGCCCTCAAGTCAATTATTGGATCGCAGGCACGCGATTGCGATGATTGAGGGATGACCTATATGGATAGAACCGTCTTACTCGAGATGATGGTATGCTATCTGGTTTGTCTTTATCATCATGTACATGCTTTAAGTGGAATTACATATCACTATTACATGTTGATAGAGCGCATAGGATTCTTGCTTGACTACCAGCATTATGATGGCGATCATATACGTAGGAGATGGGTGGTCTATAAGCACATCTTTAAATGTCCCTAGTCGTGGGAGTTTCGAGACCAGGCATCGATACTCCAGAGTAGACTAGTGTATACGTTTCGAGACCCCGACGAGGGGCGGTGGCCGGTCTCACAAGCCATTGGTGTTAGTTTGTTCACCTAAGATAGTATACAGGTGCTCATTGGGTTATGAGTACAATGGACGGACTCGCCGGGAACATGCTAGTTGGTATTATACCTATTGTCAGATAACAGTTCCTAGGTGACATGTGTACAGGTTAGTCTGTCGACCTGAGATCGTCATTTGTCTCGTATGAGTTCCCACTGTGCTTTGATTATTATCCTATCACGGCTCAAAAGAGTCGTGCAAATATGTTTTGGTTGGGAACAGTCCCGAGCCACATGGAGGCAGTGAGCGGATCGTCGGGGATTCGTCTCTCCCGGTATTGGGGGTTGATGTCGCGTTGTGCACGGATGGCCATTGTTTCCCCCAATCAGAGCAAACCTCTGTTCAAAATTCAAATTTTGAAATGAAGCAACACTTCAGATACAGCGCCAAGTGCCTATGCCCTAAATAGCGCACCACGAGCAAAGCACGTGTGCGCTAGCGCTAGGTGCGCTGCGCTCTAAGCAGCGAACCACGTGTAAAACACGGATGCGCTAGCGCTGGGTGCGCTACGCCCTAAATAGCGCACCACGTGCAAAGCATGAGTGCGCTAGCGCTAAGTGCGCTGCGCTCTGAGCAGCGCACCACGTGCAAACTACGGATGCGCCAGCGCTAGGTGCGCTGCATTCTAAGCAGCGCATCACGTGCAGAGCACGGGTGCGCTAGCGCTGGAACTAAAGGCTCCCCACCGTCAGATCAAAAATCTAATAATAATGATGAATCATTAATCAATCAGAATTAAATTCTGTTAAGGAAATATTCCTCAAATTTTTTCCAAACAACAAGATTGTGCTCTGTAAATCAGAGCACCGTTGGATCAATGATCCAATGGTGATTAAAAACCACTAAAAATACAGAATAAATTCTGTTTAGAAGATTTCCCAATCTCTGTTAAAAACAAGAAGATTATCTTCTGTAAATCAAAAGCCCTTGGATCAAAGATCCAACGATGGGAAAATACCCAAATCAATTGGAGAAAAGATCTCCTTAACTGATTGAACTGATCAGCTTGCCCTATAAAATGACCCCTAGACTTCAAGTCTAAAAAGATAGAGAAGCATAGAGAGAAACCTCCTCAAAAACTTTGAGAAATTCAAAGAAAAAGAGCCAAGCTATTAGAGAAAGAAGATTCTTCTTCAAGGTAAAAAGAATGATGAACAGAGAGATGAAATCATCTCGTAATTAATTTAAAAAGAAGGATTCACTTCTTTAAAAGATCATAAATCTACAAGACAAAAGTCTTTCACGAAGAGATCAAAAGATCTCACCATAAAAAAAGAAGAATATAATTCTTCTCACAGATCATAGATCTATAAGACTCAGGTCTTTTCACAAAGAGATCATGAACATCTCATTATAAAAAGGGTGGGAGAATAATTCAATTCTCTTAAGGATCACAGATCCATAAAGGCAAAGCCTTTCATCAATATAAGAGATTGAAACATTTCCTACAAAATAAGAACCGTTGTTCTTAGATTTTGAGACAAAGTCTCTTTTAAAAGAATATAATTTATTTCTCAGATCATAAAATTGATCAGATACGCTTTGCGCTCTTGAACTGCGTTTCTACGCTCTTGGACTGGCGCTCAGCGCCAAGCGTGACACGTATCCCTCACGTATGCGCCACTTGACAGTTAGCGCTTTGCGCTCTTGAACTAGCGCACTGCGCTCATGGGCTGGCGCTCAGCGCCATGCGCACCATGTGTCACTCACGTGTGCTCCACTGAACTAATAGCGCAATGCGCTCATAAACTAGCGCTCTGCGCTCATAAACTGGCGCAATGCGCCCATCATCTGGCGCTTAGCGCCAAGCGTGACACGTGTCCTTCACGTGTGCGCTACTCGGCAGAAGTACACTGCGCTCTTTGACTGGCGCAAAGCTCCAAGCGCGCCATGTGTTGCGCTGATAGAACATAAATTGTTCTTTAAAAACCCCAGGGCTGTGAGGAATGCTCAGCATTAAGTAAAAGACAAAAACACTGTCAGGGACAAGCTCAAATAAAGGCTCAACAGCCCAAAATAAAATGTTAAACATTTTAACTTGATTGGACTTAGCCCAATATTGCCCGTAAGTTCTCAACTCATATTAATTGAGCCCATCTGCTCATAAACATTTTAACAGATCTTAGTCTCAATTGGACTACAGGTCTCTCAACCCACATCGGTTTAAGGGTACATCTCTTTACTCCTCTGATATTTGTCGTTGTAATCCTTCAACGTCTTCAGAGAGATGACGGGTCCCGACAACCATACATTCCATGGACTATGATGTCCTTAACCTCGGACCGTAGGGTCCTTTAAAACCCATGGACTATGATGTCCTTAACCTCGGACCGAGATGTCCTTAAACTAACATCGGACCGAGATGTCCTTAAACTAACATTGGACCACCATGTCCTTAAACTGGTAATCGACCGCAATGTCCCTAAACTAAACAATAGAGCCTAAATGCTCTTTTGATTGGATCTAAATGATCCCGTTAAGTTGATCTTAGTCTAAAATTAGACTAACGTATTCTTAACAAACGTTTAAGTTGATCTTAATCTCAAATAAGACTAACGTATCCTTAAACCCAACCCGCAAACCCAAATCTAAGAAGATACGGATTTGGACTAATCCACGCCCTACGGGCGATAACATAAATTATTCTCCGTATACAATCCACGGGCAACCAAAAACAAAACAAACACACACGACACGAAATGACCATCTGGAGAAGGAGAAAGTTGTTACCGTGATACGGTAGCGTAATTAACTGCAGGGGCTTGCGCCTGCAGGGAAGAGCGTCCCTACAATCAAAACCCCCTCAAATGAGGGGGAATCTGACGAAATCTGCTACATCGGCCGCATCCGTTTAAACCTTCGATACACGGTGCTATAAATCAACTTGGCATCTTCGGAGAGGTGGACGGATAGCACCAAATAGCATCTGCCCCGAAATTCAGGCAAGACGGACCTACACGGTCGTGTCCCCGTGTTTCGGAGAGGAACAGATTCTGGCACGCCCGGTGGGACCTTTTCCTCTTTCCACTGCACACTTCGTGTGTCGTGTTCGCGAATGAATCGCGGTTTGATATGGTTGCCCTTGGGGTCGAGGTACTAAGATTTGGTTTTTCTCTCGTACAGAAAAAAGAGATGGCCTCTAACTGCTCCAGCTGCAACTGCCAATCCCGTTCTACCTCATCTAGATGTGTAACCTACGGGCCCTAAGCTGCCTCCCTATTCAAGATGCCAGTGGAGCAAGTAACTCAGGCCACCACTGGGCTGTTCTTTGGGACCATGATCCCACCGATGAGCTTCAATGCCCCGCTGCCGTTGTAGGAGGCCCCAAAGAAGTCGGTCTTTGATTGACTTACCATTACTGCGACCCCTCTCAATGGGTCGCCCAGCTCCATTGTCTCAGTTTTCAACAGACTAGGCCAGAACGTCAACAAGCCCGCGATACCTGAAACAGCCATCCCAAAGCGGATAGCCATCCCGGCTCAAGCGGACGAAATCATCGGAGAGGCTTATTTTGCCAAGAAGCCAGTCTTCACAAGGCTGGCCATTCCGGCTCCCGCTCCAGGTGAAGTCCTCAAAGCTGTTTCCTTTGCCCAGAGGTCCGTCTTTGACAGATTGGACATTGCTTCTCAACGAACTTCGGTCTTTAAGAAGCTGGCACCAACAGCAACCCTCAGCCAGAACAGGGGGCATGATGAAGCCATCCCATAACTGAACCAATCCTAACGGCACGACATGCTCGCCTTCGTCACTGGCGCCGAGTGAGGAAAGCTGGGGGCAATTCCCCTTCTGGACTGACTCCGTCAGCTCCAATGGTGGAAGTCGATGCTGCTATTCCGACTGGGAACAGTTTTGAACCGTTAAGGAGGGTATGCAAAAACTCTCCGACTGCCGTGCTGAAAAAATCCCTTCCACCCATGGAGAATGCTACAGAAAAGAAGCCGGAGCAGCCCCCTCAGCGGTTGTCCTCCAGAATTTACAAAGTTTGGCGACAGGTTCAGGAATCGGTGATTGACCAAGACTATTCCCGCCGACCAAAGAAGCTTAAAGCTCGGCAAGAAAAGAGCCATCCTGTGGTACCACAAAAGATGTTATCCATCTGGGTGCTCGCTGCAACGGCTCCCTCAACTTCAACCGCTCACAAGAGAAGGAGGCCGGAGAAAGCCCCCGTGATCGCGGCGAACCGCAAGAACACTGAACCTAAACGCCCTAAGTCTGGGGGCGTGGTGGTGCATACCGTCTATATGGCTTCCGGAAAAGAGAAAAGCCGTGCTTCTATGGGTCATCGACCGCTTACCCGATCGATAACGAAAGCTCATGAGCAACAACAGCAGAAACTTCAGGAGATGCTGACTGCAATGGCCGCACTCAATGGGCCGAAAGAAAGTCCAGAGACCTCAGAGCAGCGTCAGGAACAAGAAACTGATGCTGAATTCCTCCGAAGAATGCTCGAAAGGAAAGAAAAAGAGACCGCGGAACAGGCAGCCAAGATAAAACGAATGGCCCTCTTGTTCCAAGACATGGCCGGGATGATGTTACAGCCGGAACCTCCAGCTGAAGACCCCCCGATTATCATTGAAGACGACAGAGGGGAATTATCGAACCCTCCTCCGGCTTTTTCAGCAGCCAAAGAAGAGACAATCTCTAAGTCCGCCTTGGACGCCTACATCGCTCAGCAAATACGAGCTCACCGGGAGAATGAAGCAGCCGGCCAAATTGTTAAAACTGGACGACCATATCCAGGCTGGTATGACTAAATAAGGTACCCGCCGGGATATACAATCCCTAAATTCCATGTATATAAAGGGACGGGGAATCCGCATCAGCACGTCGCTCAATTTAGAGCCTTGTGCGGCAACACTGGAGGTGATGATAAACTTCTGCTCCGCCAATTTGTTGGCAGCTTGTCGGAGACGGCGTTCGAGTGGTATTCGGAGCTTCCCAACGACTTTGTCAAAACTTTTGCAAAGATGGAGCTGCTATTCACGCAACGTTTCGCGAGTGCTAGTTAACGCACCCCAATAACGGCATTGATAAATGCCAGGGTGAAACCTGGCGAGACATGGGTTCAATACGCAATACGATGGCGGAATTTATGGTCAAAATGTGAGCAGCGCATCGAAAAAGCGTCGGCAGTGGGCATGTTCATGGGCACTCTTGACCCTCAAGCGACCATTTCACAATTCATGATGTTCTTCAAGCCGACCACCTTCCAAGCCCACTCTTCGAAGGCGGAGCCGCGGAATGAAAAAGGGAACGGGAAAGCGACCTTCGTCGCCAATGCTCAACAGCAGCCCAGTGGTCTAAAATTAACGGATCGACTAGACGAGAGACGGCGATACAATAATGAGAAAATGAAACGCCCTTATTCATCTTCCCGGGGCAAAACGAGGAGATTGTTCGAGCTGGCGGTGCGCAACAGGCTCATTAATTTGCCGAATCCAAAACACCCATTGCAACCTGGCGAGGCTAATAATCCTAATTATTGCCCATATCACCAAGCGATAAGCCATCCAATTGAAGATTGCTTCGTCTTTAAAGGTTGGATCGAAGACCAATACCAACAGGGTAAGTTCGCACTATCCGAGAATTGGAAAGTGAACCCGCCTCAGCCACATGCTCCTAAAAGGACGAACACACCGGGGGCATCAAATTCTTTCGTCGAAGAAGCTCCATAGGAGGTCGTTCTTTCGGCCAAGACTAAAAGAATGCTGAAGGATCTCCGAACATGCCCGGCGATTAGGTGGAAAAATCCATTGGAACCCGAGATCATCGAGGGAATGCTGAAATCGCGCCCAACTCCAAAGATTGGTGGTGATAGCCAAAGCACTCACATCCAGCCGTCAAAGTCTTCGAAGAAGAAGAAGAACAAAAAGCCCGTGAAGTCCGGTGTCAAGCACACAGACCTGGAAAAGCAGATTAATGCGCTGGAAGAATATAATCAGAAGGCGTAGACTCCAGTCACACTTTAAGAGTTTCTCAGCCACGTCCTTAAGGACGGAGATGACGACAATGAAGAAGACTCGTCGGATGAATCTGAGGATTATGTGGCAAGTTGCCATGTGATCTCTCACTCGTCGATAGCCGATGAAGAAGCTCCTTATGCAAAGAAACTGTAACATTTCAGAAAATATAAAATATTATTTTTGGGAATTTAATATTAAAATAATATTTTTCCCGAAAACTGCCGATTTGCGATATTGGGGTTTTCGAAAAAGGGTATAAATATATACCAATAATTATGAAATAAATAGAAATTAAAATGATTTATTCATTTAAATATATAATTAAAGGATTTGGCATTTTTAAATTTTATTATACACAGTTTCGATAAAAACCCGATTAGTACACTGCTAATCGCGATTAAGCCAAATCCGCGTTTTTACAGTTTCCATGGTTAGTGCACCATGACATGTTCATTTTGTTACATGTTTTATTTCATTTGGGCTTTATATTATGGTTTTTGGTGAGAAAAAGAGAGAAAAGGCGGTCATGATGAGTGAGGAGAGAGAAAGAGACATAATGATGGCTTGGAAAGAGAGAGAGTGTGTGAATTATAATGAGAGGGGGGGGGGGCTGCTGCCCAAATATTAATCCCTCACCATTTCCCTCATCCTCTTCATCTCCTTAAGCTCCCAACCCTCCTCAAATAATCCCTAGATCCATCTCCTAACAATTCCCAAAACCTTACACACCCTTCACAAATATTAATCCCCTCTTCAAGCTCTATACATGGGACCAAGAAAAATTCAGTTTTGATGATCTTGGGGGGGATTCATGGGTGCTTTATGAGGTAATTCCTTCACTAATTGGGTAGTTTTCCATTTACTTAAGTATTTATATGTGTTTAGATGTTATATTGTGGAGGTAGTGAACATTGGGAAACCCTAGTGAAGATTTGAGTGTTGGTTTGAATTGGGTGATTCCTAGTAGCTGTTAACTAAACTTAGATGGTATTTAGTGACCTAGACCAAACCTTAGAAACCCCAAAACACGGATTTAGAAACCCGACATCGGATAAATGTGTGATCTGTGAAGGTGTTCTGGAATCTGGAGCAACCCGGGGGCACCAAAAATTAAATTGAGCTGACAGTGAGTCGTGCAGGCACCTAGGAAGCTACCACCATGACCCGAGCCCCTAATTCAAGGTCTTGGCCGCAGATTTAATCATTCTGGCCGCAATTTGCGGCCAGAGTAGAAGGGAATGGGTCCATTTTTGTTCCAGGGCTCATTTTGCACTAAATTAGACCCCTCCTATATGTAGTTTTGGCTAATTGTCATCTGCGGAAAATCTGGGAGCATTTTGGTGTGTTTTAGGCGATGTTTTCCGTATTTTTAAATGCACTTTCTTGATATTTGGATTTTTATTTGGTTGTCGGGTGTTCGTACATCGACAACAGGGGTTGTTTGTTGGATTTGCATGTTTGGGCCATAGGTTCTAACCTGTGAGCACACTGTGCGCTGTATCGGTTTTCTGCATCGATTTTAATACGTATTGCGATTGGTTATTATTGTAGGTACTCTCGCATGGATTCCGAGGCGAAGAAGCGTGGCGTCATCGATTTCGGCGAGCGAAGACCAGGTGAGTAGATCTATATCTACCGGGGAAGTCGGGTGGATGGCGTATAGCACCCCCGCAAACTTCTGATGGAAACCGATTCATAGAGTATGGTTAGGAAACCTAAATTAGGAAAGTAGGGTTAGAATATAGATAGCTATATAGTCATATTAGAAACTAGAGGATAGTTAAGTTTGATATGCTGCTACTACTACCCTAGGATGATGTTTAGCGATACTACCGCTTAGGGTTCTGTAGGACTAGATAGTCGATGTAGATGCGTCATCCGAACCATACATTTTTCTAAACCAAGAATCGTAAGTTTTTAAATGTATATCTTGAGGGATGTTCTGGATTTTCAAATGATATCTTTTCTTTAAAAACACTGTAACCCCTGTTTTCAAAACTACGATTCACTTCTTTAAAAATCTGATTGTATGGTTCGGGTGTGTTTGTTAGATTAGATACTTATACATAGTAGAGATAGCTTGTTTATGTAAATTCGACATGGTATGAGACATAAATGCGATGAAAGAATACAAGACGAATTTGATGATATGATGAGATGATGATATGATATGATGGTATACGGATGCGAGTCGATCGAGATGATTTATACCCTGCCGGTCCCCTGATATGAGATCATTGCAGATGTGACCCGGGACATAGGTATATAGGGTTATATATATATAGAATGTTGTGAATCATGGATGATAGGCCGTATGTGATATTAGGCCATACCCTCATTTGTCTTATAGGATGATAGGATCCCTATTAGCTTAATGCCGCCGCACGATGATATTCCGTGCGTGATGAGTTGACTTGATGATTGATCCTTACCCTTGACTAGAGGTTGCTGTACGATGGATATTATACCGTACGCGATGTTATTGGGCTAGATGCCGATTGATAGATTCACCGACTCGGACATATGATAGTTATGTATACCTTATAGCTGTTAGCTGATGATTTAATTGCTGCATTCATGATATTATTATGGCATCGCATATACCTGTGATAGTACACCTGCACCATTATCGATGATGCGTATGTTACACGTACACATATTTGCCGGCTCACACACTTCATCATCGATAATTGCCATGTCACTACACAGTAGGGTTGCTGCATCATGACATATATATTGGTATATTCATACTTTGTGCACACATTCATGGTACATCTATACCTGCGCATATACATATGATACCTACATAGATAGCTGGTTTTATTGGAAAATTGGGAACCGCATGTTATACTTTAAAAAAAACCGGAATCATTTTAAAAGAGCGGTTTTCCCCTTAATATGTCATATCACTATTCCATATTGCATGATACACGGATATGCTCGCATTTCTTTTTACATGTCGCATACATCATGCTCTATTATTTTACGCATTGAGATATGCCGTTTTCATGAGATTTCTGGATTTGAGAACCGTGGATATTTCAAATGAGATTATGTGTTGTTTTAAAAACCCGGTTTCTCTTGATATGATATTTCAGTGCGTCCACCATGTGTTTTCTCGGTTCTGAGAGTGGCAGTGAAACCCGATTCGAGGAGTGGTAGGCACCGTCTGCGGGTACATGGTGGACCCGGTGAGGTACCCCGGGGCAAGAAGACTCGTATATGTTAGACGGTGTGCCCGGCAGGGGGAGCACTACCTACCGGTGATAGTATCTAGACTCGGCGGTTATCCGGAGGATACCGACCGGAGTAGCGAGATGGATATGAGGGCCGACCAGGGAGTGCGGCGCCTGAGGGCCGATCTGAGGATGCGGCGCCTGAGATATATGAGGATTTACGTGCCGATGCTGGGTACGGTTTTCATGATGTTTTCGAGTGTCGATGCTAGGCACTCGGGTTCCATGATTTGATGTGTCGGGAGGGACACTGTTGATATACATATATCCTCATATTTTCATGCACACTCTTTTATGATATTTACATGCATGATATTGTTGCGCCAGTGGTTGACGCGTGGACTAGATCCACATACATACATACATACACCGATGCTACTATCGGAGATTTTGCACATGCTTAGAGATATTGATTTATGGGTGGACGAGATCCACATATCCGCATGCATTGATTATTACTGTTGGATGTTATCCACATGCATATAGATAGTGACTACCTTGTTGGCACATATACGACCCGGTCACCCTAGATATCATAGTATTACCTTGTAGATATATTTCTATTCACGAGTTGGCAACTCACCCCCGTTGTGCCACAGTTCTTGCAGGTTGACCGCTTGGATCAGTAGCGGATTCGCTGGCACACAGATTCATTTGGGTGTTTTGCATTGGTAGGTGGGACATTTGTATCGTACCCACTCTTGTATTATATTTCATATTGTATCTAGTTAACTCAATCAATCAACCAAAAGTTGTATTTGTATAAGTGATGAGACTTAGTGAGACTTGTAGTTGCGAGATTTGAGCGATGGGTTTTATTTTCCCTTTGGGGTTATATCTTGCTCTTTTCTTTATCTTTTTGTGGTGAACTTCGCCGTTGGGCGTCGTATACTCATTTATACTGTATTGCGTGGTTGTGATCCGCCGTTTGGCGAAGAGCTAGTTCCCGCTTGGGGATGCCATTATTCTTGTTATGTATTGTGGTTTTGGATCAAAATATACAAAGGAGGCGCTGCCAAAATTTTTCAAAAGACGAAACATTTTTTCAAACTGATAAATTTCACTTGCATCATTCATGTTTCTTTCTATGCACTAAGAAAACTTGTTTTCATTATACCTTTATTTCAAAACCCCACCTCCTTTATTTTTCTAAAAAGGTTTAGATTTCTGGGTTTCAGCTTACTTGAATTCCGTTACGTCTTTAGATGTGGCGTGATTCAAGTGCTGGTCACGAGCTAATATTTCGGGTCATGACAGAAACTGGGGGCAGATCCTGAGCCGAAACTTCTAGGACCATCAGACGAAATGATTGATGCATTCCTAAACGAAGCTCTTTTGAAAGGCAAAGCTGACCGAGAGCGCGAGATGGCCATATTTGAAAAAGCCAAATGCCGGCGACTGGACGAAAAGGTTGAAACACTCCCACCAGATCAGAGTACATCCGTCACAAATAAAAGCAGGTTCAAGACGAAGAAGAGGTTCGCCAAAGCCATATCGATGGGAATGAAGCTGCCACCCTCCGAAGGAAACACTCCTGATGAAGCGGATATACATCCTAGCTACTGCTTATATCATCGAAAGATTGCGCACCCCACCAAATAGTGCAACGCTTTTAAAAATTGGTGGCAGGGATATGTTGCTCACCGGCAACGTTTCAAGCGGATGAAACACAAAGCTCGTCGGGAGCAAAGTAATATGACCGAGGAGCGCAAAAGAACTGCCGCCAACTGTCACATGGTTGACTATGGGGGATCGCAAGTTCTCACCTTTGGGAGCGATTCTGATGAAGAAATGACTCTTGGCCCTCTCTTTAAAGAATCCAGCTCGGGAAAAGAGGAAGGACCGAAGAGTTGCGAGAACATTCAGCTGCGCAATCGTATGCTGCCCGAAAAGAATCTCAAGCCCGCGGACACTGGGTCGAATAAAAAGGATAAGGGGAAAGAAAAGGTCCCTGAGGACATTGCCCTGAATGATCAAGCCGTCAAAGAGCTGACAGCTAAGGACCCACCAAAGAAAAGTAAGGTGGATTACAACGTTCTTGCACACCTGAGAAAGCTACCTTCGCAGCTAAGCATTCTCGATGCCCTCTTGTTATCAAAAGAAGCAAGAGACTTTCTGATCAAGGCGTTACAAGAGCCCGAATAGTTCCAAGCTTTCCTCGCCGAGTAAAAGATGAAGGACGGGCTGGAAGAAGTACACACAGCCGATATCACCTTCGGCGATGAAGATCTCCTCCTCGGGACGTGCGAACACAACCGTCCCCTTTATGTCTCCGGATACTGTCATGATATCAAGATAGGAAAAATCCTGATTGACAATGGGTCCTCCGTCAATCTCCTCAATGTGAGAGTGTTGAAGGAAATCTGCATGAGCTTTCAGCACCTCACTCGTGATAAAATCACCATCTCCGGGTTCGACTCCCAGTCATCACGGACGCTTCGGTCTGTGATATTAACGTTACGCTTTGGGATGCTCGTCACGGACATTAAATTTCACGTCATTGACGCTAAGACATGCTATAACGCTTTGCTCGGCCGGCCTTGGTTACACGAGTACAACATTATCCCTTCTACACAACATCAGTGTATGAAGTACTTCAAAGATGGTCTTGAGTACACTGTGACAGGGGAACTGAACCCATTCTCCGTGAACGAAGTCCGCAAATATGAGGATGCCAAATACTTCCTGCCTGATTTCGAAGACACAGAAAGATGTTGCAAACCGAAGGACAAGAACAAAGCTATCACCACTATTTCGGTCTTCGGGAGTGATACCGAAGAGGAAGAAGAGATAGTCTATTCGGGACCGCCCCAATGCAACAAACCGGGACCGTCAACTCTTATTCTGGTCTTTGGTAGTGACTCTGAAGACGAGGTCAATGCAGTATTCTCAGCTCGTCCATCAGTGCAAGCCTTCGTCGGAGATGATCAGAGTTTGCAGATCGCCATGGTTCCGCAAGAACATTATAAAGAGCTTGACACACTTGACACCTACAGTGTGCAGGAATTACAGACATTCTACGTCCCTCCCAGGCGAAGAGATGAAAAGGCGATCCTCTTTTATCGATCAACGGAGACCATAGTGGAAAAAGAAGTTTGGCATGGTGCTGATTCTACACTTGACAAGCTCCAGCCTATCCGTTTGCCCAGATACTACACAGAAGGATTAAAAAGACTGTTGAGGCGCCAAGGCGTACCCCTTAAGCAGACTGCTCGACAAGCTCAGTTCTATAACAGGATCTGGGATGTACCCGGAACTCAACGAAAACTGCCCAACGGGAGAATGGAAACGATCGGACTTGGATATGTCCGATCCAAGAAACGGGAGCGATTCCGCTGCTGCTACGTCATACATGACTTCGATGAAGAAGGAGATGCTCTGTAGGAAGATGTTAATCCTGAACCAAAACGAGCTCCCGTCGTGAAAATGCCAAGCCCATCGTTCGAAGAAAAATTGGACAAGCTAATAAGGGAAGCGGGTCAAAAGGTTCGAGATGACCATAATCGCAAAATGGCCATCTACAAGAAAGCCGGAACGTAGCACCTCCTTCAGCAGGCTGCAGAAAGTGACGATACCCTTCGTCGCCAGCCCGTTATACAAAAGACCCGACGCAGAGGCAGAAATAAACCCAAGAATGGAAAAAGTGTTCGACAGCGACAAAGCGGGACCAAGAAGCCCCGCGATCGAGAATCGAGCAGCCTGGACTCGTCTCTTGTAAAGAAGATGGGTCGAGCGTATTCTTTCTCCCAAGACAAGACAAGGAAGATAATCGATCTTGCCCTAAAACATCAGATGATTACCCTCCCGGAGTCTAAGCACCCCGGCAAGCAAGCGAGGTCTCTCACCCAGACTATTGCTCCTATCACCGGGCAATAGGACATCCCCTCGAAGATTGCTTCACATTCAAAGACTGGGTAGAATACCAGTATCAGCAAGGTAGGTTCGCTCTATCCAGCAGCTGGAGGGTAACCCCGCCGCAGAAGCATGAACCGAAAGCTGCGCATGCAGCGAGAGTAGAACCAGACTAACATCGGTCTTGGAAGCGATCTCGTACCTGTCATATGATAACGCTGTCAGAAGAAGAACCTGAGGATATGGATGACCTCCCCTGGTGCTTCAAAACAATGATGACGAGGTGATCTCAGAGTTTCCACCGGCACCAAAAGAGCTGGAAGATGGGATGCATACTACTGCAGATAATCTCAGAAAAATCGACTTGGGGACAGCAAACGATCCACGGCCGACGTTCGTTAGTGAACTGTTGTCTGAAGAAAAGGTGGCTATGCTAAAAACGTGCTCATGCAGTATAAAGATTTCTTTGCATGGAACTATTCAGAGATGCCGGGACTAGATCCAGAAATTGCTGTCCACAAATTGGCGATTTCTTCAGACGTCAAGCCGATCAAACAAGCACCGAGAAGAATGCGACTCGAGCTTGAGATGAGCATCAACGCCGAGGTCAAGAAGCTAATCGACTCCGGCTTCATCCAAGAGGTTCAATATCCTGATTGGATTGCCAACATCGTCCTGATGATAAAGAAAAATGGGACGGTGCGCATATGTGTGGACTTTCAGGATCTCAACAAAGCTTGCCCAAAGGACGACTTTCCAGTACCGGTCACTGAGCTGATGATAGATAATACGTCCACTCACGAAGTTTTCTCCTTCATGGACGGCTTGTCAGGATACAATCAGATAAAGATGCACCCCGAGGACCAGTAACATACCGCTTTCCGGACCCCTTTGGGCATATTCTGCTACAGGGTGATGCCTTTCGGTCTAAAGAACGCCGGTGCCACCTATCAGAGGGCCATGACGAAGATCTTCGACGACCTCATACATTAAATCGTCGAATGCTATATCGACGACCTCGTAATTAAAAGCAAATCATACGAGGAACATTTAGAGCATTTGAATATCGTGTTTCAGCGCCTTCGGAAATATAACTTGAAGATGAACCCTCTTAAATGCGCGCTCGGAGTTTTCTCAGGCAAGTTCCTAGGATTCGTCGTCCGACACCGAGGCATCGAGATAGACCCGTCGAAGATCAAGGCGATCATGGAAATGCCTCCGCCCAGGACTCTTAAGCAACTACGGTCTCTCCAAGGAAAGCTCGCATATATCCAGCGATTTATAACTAATCTCTCCAGCAAGTGCCGTCCCTACAGTCACCTAATGAAGAAGGGAACCCCATTCATTTAGGATCGCAAATGCCAAAGCGCACTAGATGAAATCAAACAATACCTGCAGAATCCGCCAGTATTGGCCGCTCCCGTTAAAGGAAAACCTCTCGTCCTATATACAACAGCCCTCGAAGGTTCTTTAGGCGCATTGTGGGCACAAGAGAATGACCAAGGAAAGGAGAGAGCCCTCTACTATTTGAGTCGAGTTCTACTGGGGGCAGAAAGTAATAATTCTCCCATCGAAAAACACTGCCTGGCATTGATCTTCGCGATAACGAAGCTCAGACACTATGCTTTGGCATATGAGGTCCACCTCATATCAAAGGTGGATCCTCTCAAATACTTGATGTCAAAAGCCATATTAACGGGACGGCTCGCTAAATGGGCCCTACTCTTAATGGAATTCTCGGTGACATACCGATCCTTCAAGGCAGTGAAAGGCCAGGCCATCGCCGACTTCCTCGCTGAGCATCCGATACCTGCCGATTCTTCTTTGAACTGTGAATTGCCCGACGAGCACACGTTTGACACGATCGACGGGGAAAGAAAAGAGAATGATACCCAGTGGGAACTTTACTTTGATGGAGCATCTTTCATGAAGAAGCGCAAACAAAGTACCCCCATAATCAAATCCGGGGTGGGCCTCATCTTCGTGACTCCACAAGGAGGGATAATGCGCTTTGCTTTCTCCTTAACCGAACCGAGGACAAACAATGAAGCCGAATATGAAGGTTTGATAGCAGGTCTTGAGATCGCTGTCGACATGGGAATTGAGAACCTTCTCATATACGGAGACTCCCAGCTGATCATTAGTCAAGTAAATGGCGACTATCAAATGTGCAAGCCTGAGTTGGTGAAGTACGGCGAGAGAGTATAGCAACTGCTGACTCGAATCCCTTCCTACACCCTGGAAAGTATACCGCGTGCGGAAAATGGCAAGGCGGATGCACTAGCTAAGCTTGCTAAAGAACTGGCCGATGAGAACCTCGATGACGTGAGGATCGTTGTGCAAAGTCGTCGGGTTCTTGCACCGGCAGAAATATCTCCGGAGTTGCCCGAAGGAAAGGGAGCGACCGAGCAAACGGCTCTACAAATAAAAGACCAGGAAAAGGCTATGGATTGGAGAGAATTCTTTATAGACTACTTCAAATCTCGTTGAACACCTGAAGACACGTCCGCAAGACATCAGCTCATGAAACGAGCTATATCCTTCACCTTTGTTAATGATACTCTGTATAAGAGATCATTTGATTCTCTATGGGTAAGATGCCTGGGACCCAAAGAGGCAAAAAGAGTCGTCCAAGAAATTCACGACGGACTCTGCGGTTCTCACCAAGCCGGCCCGAAGATGAAGCTGAAGATCAAATGGATGGGTTATTATTGGCCCACGATGATCCAGGACTGCCTCGAGTACGCGAAGTAGTGTCACTCCTGCCAGGTTCACGGGGACTTTATCCATCAGCATCCAAATCTATTACACCCAACGGTGGTTAGCTGGCCATTCGAAATATGGGGAACCGACATAATCAGGCCCATCGAACCGACATCGTCCCGAGGACAACGATTCATTTTGGCGACAACTGATTATTTCTCCAAATGGGCAGAAGCAGTACCGCTAAGGGAAGTGAAGACGGAGAATATCCTCCATTTCTTCAAGACACACGTCATTTATCAGTTTGGCACTCCGCGACGGATTATCTCCGATAACGGGCCAGCCTATAGAAGCCACATGATCAGCCGCTTCGCACAATAGCATAACATAGACTGGAGATATTCATCGGTCTATAACCCCCGAGCTAACGGTCTAGCTGAAGCTTTTAACAAGACCTTGACGAAGATCGTGAAAATGACGGTGTCTCGAAATAAGAGGGACTGGCACGAGAGACTGCATGAAGCTCTTTGGGCGTATCGAACTACGTTCAAAACAGCCACAAACACAACGCCGTATGTATTGGTGTTCGGCACAGAAGCGGTACTCCCCTCGAGATAGAGTTACTCTCTCTATGATTGGCGGTTCACTATGAGCTAACAGACAAAGAAAATGCTCACCTTCGACTTGAGGAGCTCGATGCCCTTGATGAAACCAGGCTCATGGCGCAGCAAAATCTGGAGGCTTATAAGACAAAAATGACGCGCTCATATGAGAGATTGACTAGGCCGAGAACATTCCGCCAAGACGAACTCGTGCTAGTGGTCAAAAGACCTATGATCCCCAATCGTGCCAAGCGGGGGAAATTCGAGCCGAACTGTCACAACCCAAAGTTTGGATGTGACCGGCACTTAGATTGTATCATATCTAAGGATATGGACACAGTCCAAATAAGCCGAAAACCAAGATCAAAATCCTTTTTGTGGAATCCTTTATATAGAAAATTTAGTTTTTTAAAAAAAAATCACATGTTATGAAGTTAAAATATTAAACGGGTATAAGGTGTTAAGTTTGGTAGCATCCCTAGTTGGGATCAACAATATCAACAGCGGAAAATAAAATATCAGTATATAGGACATCAATACGAATCCCAGACATAAAGAAAAGAGATAACAATTTATAGAATTAAACGATCTCATCTGAAATAATATACATATCGTTCTAAGTCATTATACAGGGGCTGATGGAGAAACTCTAGATTCAATATACAATACCAAAAGAGGAGGTTACTACATAGGTAACCCACCTAGCAAAAGAGCGATGAACCGATAAGTGGATCTGTCTGCTACTATACGTCCACTTGACTCCTGCAAAGAACTGTGGCACAACGGGGTGAGTTGCCAACTCAGTGAATATAACTAACATATATCGGCTAATAATGTAAGTATGCCGATTTAGAACTAATATCAACAATGATGAATATGATGCATACTAACAGGTGGAAGCATAAATTTGTACTATTCAATATATAAATCCAAAACCGAAATCTCATCAATTATTTTTCCAAATAAGGTTCATTTTCTTCCCGTGTCCATCATCGACACAAATCTTTGGTGTTTCATCAGGCATCATTCCCCGAACGATCCTGTCAATCAATAACACCGGTCGGTATCACCTAGATATCCGCCGTGTTTACCACTGACTCCGGTATCGAGTATCCTCGTTAGGCTCACCGCCTAAAGTGCGGCCCCTGCCCCTCGGCCCCGACCGGGTCCACCATGAATCCGGCTGTATAGCTACCCTACCCAGCTCGGATATACGTAAGAAATTCCGCAACTGTATATCTACCCCACCCGGTTCGGAACAAAACCAAATCAAAAAACGACATTTCATGGTGGACATGTCACATTTATCATAAAAATCATTGAATTCTTTCGCTAGTGTTTAAAAACTCAAAGCCATAAATCCATAGTAATCTAATGCATCTTATATCAGAACTACACATACTTGGAGATAAAATATGATAATGTTTATGAAAAATAACTACCATTCTTGAAGTTCAAGGTATGATGGAAATCCTATTTAGTATAATAAGTACTAAGTGTATATGTGACATGTTAATATCGACGAGGTGTAGTGTAACATGTAGATATGTGCAGGCGTGGCATAACTCGTCGATAACTGTGCGGTGTTCTAACAATTATTAACATGGCGATATATATATATATCTATATGAATGCATATGATCAATTTAACATACAAAAGCCCATTTTTATTTAAACTTAACTACGGGCGTATCACGCCATCCATACAAAATCCCCCGGTAGATGTTTAGTCTACTCACCGGAATACGTCGAATCAACGCAGACCACCAATCCATTTCCTTTTCTTGCGGCCTCCGAAGTTTCCGTATTCGAATCTATTATCGCAATTAAGTTGTATAAGAAACGGCTAAATTCTGATACGGCGAAAACATGAAAATACTAGTTTTACGTATTAGCTATACTAAGTATGATTATCGCAACCTATCAAACACTTATACTAACTGGATTTAGTTAAACGCTGTTTCGTAACAGAAAACAGAATCGTATCACGAAATGTCCGTGTCGTGCTTTAAACGTTTTAACCCCATTTCAGATATTAACTCCCAGATTTCATATATTGTTAAATCAGCTTAAATAAATAATACTAAGTGTCATAATACCTTCACAAAGACCTACCCTGAAATCCACAAGATCCAAAGCCCCTAGAAATCCGGCGACGCCGGAATTATCCTTTTGGTCGCCGGCCCAAATCCGAGCCCCCCGGTTCGTGTTCCTATGGTTTGCTCTAGCTTCCAAATATATCATTTTAGTACTATTTTGTTAAGTTGATTTATTCTGACTAACAGCAGATTACTACAGAGCTAAGTTTTCCTAAAAATACGAAATTATAGAACTTGTTCATTTCAATTTAAACTAATTACAGAACCTAAACTCCTACTGTGATTAGGAATATTACCCACAATAATTTGTTGGAATAACCCCTCCAAGATGCTAAGCCCCTTGTCCAAGCTTGATGATGATGAATTCCTTGTCTAGCTCTTCTTCTTTCCTTTGTTCATCTATGTTTGTTCTTGATTTTCCTTTCCTTTCTTTAAATTTTTAGAATTTAACTTGCTAATGATCTGAATAATTGCTATATATATGAGAGAAGGAAGGGATAAGGTGAAGTAGGAGGTGTCAAGGACCAAGGGTGCCATCTTCATGCAAGGAGGAGGTGGTGAGTGTGTGTGTGTGCATGCAAGTAAGAGGTGTCACTAATTATCTCCTAATTTTTATTTTAATTAACAATAAAATTCTGAACTAAATGGTTTTCTACCCTTTTTCATTTACACCCTTAACCAATTCCCCTTTGCACAAAATACCTAAACTTTACCTAGAAACCCTTCACAACTTATGTTATTATAAAACACACATTTTATTAAAATGAAGCTAAAATTATCACTAAAACCCTTATAACTTATTTATTTTGCATACTAAAATTTTAATTTAAATTGTTTTACAAACATCTTATGAAATTGACTTATTTGTTTTTAATAACTTTTTGAATTATCATTTTATTATTAAATTAATTAATTTTATTTATTTCTAAATTTTCAAAATGTTACACAAATTATGAAGGCCCGTATATCATAGACAAAGTCTACCAGGGTGGAGCATATCTACTCATGGACATGCATGGTGAAAGACCTTTCAGGCCAATAAACGGTCGCTTCCTAAAAAATACTACGCCTGACGAGTCACGGCCTAGGTCAACGATAGATGACGATGCCTATGTCCGCTCGCTATCTTCCTAAGCCTAAACTCTGTAAGTAGTAGCTGGCTTCCTTTTCTCGGACCGAAACGTTCTTAAACTAACGATGGACTACTATGTCCTAAAACTGGCGTTGGACCAAAACGTCCTTAAACTAACGATGTACCACTATGTCTTAAAACTGGCGTCGGACCGAAACGTCCTTAAACTAACGATGGACCACTATGTCCTAAAACTGGCATTGGACCGAAACGTCCTTAAACTAACGATGGACCACTATGTCCTAAAACTGGATGTTGATCGCAACGTCGATAAACTACTACGAGCAGCAGCATCCTAAGGCTGACACAAAAAAAAATATTAAAATAATAAAAAAAAGAAGAAAACGGTATGTCCATAAGCAAAATGGGCACGGATGAAAATCCGAAAGGGCTCCGTGAGTAAAAACAGCAGGGCTACCGGCGAGTTTTGTGAAAACCCGAAAGGGCACAATCTCGTTAAAAGACACTTGCAAGTTCCTCTCGACCCTGTAAGGAGAAACCACCTGCGTGAGATCCTTACGACCCACAAGGGAGCAACACACTTAGAGATCCCCACGATTCCTAAGGAGAAACGCACTTACGGGATCCTCATGACTTGTAAGGAGAATTCCCCTTTGAGACCCTCACGGCTCATAGGATTCAAAAGCCTTAAATTACAGGGATCTGAACCTATTCTTAAGCCATCACAACCTCCAGTACAAGTGGTTCACTATGGACCCTTGTATACAATCCACGGATGCGAATAAACATTTCCCTAACAAAGTCCTACCCACGACTAGGGATATGTTTACACGGTGAACAGCCCTTGTAAGTCCTCTCGACTTATAAGGAGAAAACGCTCTTGTAAGATCTTTACGACTTACAAGAGACCATATACTTGGGAATTCTCACGATTCCTAAGGAGAAAACGCACTTACTAGATCCTCACGACTCGTAGGGAGAAATACCTTTATGAGACCCTTACGGCTCATGAAGTCAAAAGCCTTAGTCAACAGGATCTTAACCCTGTTCGCTAAGCCACCTTTGTTCGATATCGACATAGGCGAATGATGATTCGCTCCTGGCAATATCCCAGTTGTAGCGGTGCTGATGCCGAAATCGGTGTCTAATTCCAAGCTTGCAGCGAAAAGCCAGCGAGTCACACATGCATACGAAATAGCCGAAATGATGGGGCAACTTGCAACAAAATTAGCAAGTAAAAATGTATGCATACAAAATAGCCGAAATGATTGGGCAACTCGCAATAAAAAGCAGCGAGTAAAAATAAAACAAATAGCCGAAATGATTGGGCACCGCGAAAAATAGCCGAAATGATTGGGCAATCGCGACTTTTGCGATATAAAAGCTGAAATGATAGAGCATCGCGGAATGAAAAATATATAAAATAAAACTTTTTGCCCTACAGGTGAGATTACATCGATCCCTGTATACAATCCAGGGGCACAAATAAAGAGGGAACCATACCTTCCCTCTAGGTTTCATCCGAAAGAGAGCCAAGTCTCGACTGTTCACAGACAGCCTGGGGATCATCTCAACATTCATCTCACTACCACAGACGCAACATCAGCAAAGCGGAACCGCGGCAATTCCCAGTTCCATGACTCGGCGGTGCACAGACAACCGAGAGTCAACCCCCGACTCCATGAAATGCGGATAAAGTCAACCCTTCCTGGTTTCGCAGAACACGGCTATGTCAATCCTGACCCCGTGGGAAGCATCCAGAGCAAATCCTGGTCACGTGGAACACGGCCTATGTCAATCCTGACCCCGTGGGAAACGTTCAGAGCGGATCCCTGTCCTCGCAGAACACGGCTATGTCAATCCTAACCCCGTTGGAAGAATCCAGAGCAAATCCTGGTCACGTGGAACATGGCCTATATCAATCCTGACCACGTGGAAAACGTCCAGAGCGGATCCTGGTCCTCGCAGAAAACGGCTATGTCAATCCTGACCCTGTGGGAAGCATCCAGAGCAAATCCTGTTCACGTGGAACACGGCCTATATCAATCCTGACCCCGTAGGAAGCGTCCAGAGCGGATCCTGGTCCTCGCAAAACACGGCTATGTCAATCTGACCCCGTGGGAAACGTCCATAGCGGAGCCTGGTCCTTGCAGAACACGGCTATGTCAATCCTCACCCCGTGGGAAGCATCAAGAGTAAATCCTGGTCACGTGGAACACGGCCTATGTCAATCCTGACCCCGTGGGAAGCGTCCAGAGCGGAACCTGGTCCTTGCAGAACACGACTATGTCAATCCTGACCCCGTGGGAAGCATCCAGAGAAAATCCTGGTCATGTGGAACACGACCTATGTTAATCCTGACCCCGTGGGAAACGTCCAGAGCGGAGCCTGGTCCTCGTAGAACACGGCTATGTCAATTTTGACCCCATGGGAAGCATCCAGAGAAAATCCTGGTCACGTGGAACACGGCCTATGTCAATCCTGACCCCGTGGGAAGCGTCCAGAGCGGAACCTGGTCCTTGCGGAACACGGCTATGTCAATCCGACCCCGTAGGAAGCATCCAGAGCAAATCCTGATCACGTGGAACACGGCTTATGTCAATCCTGACCCCGTGGGAAACGTCCAGAGCGGAGCCTGGTCTTCGCAGAGCACGACTATGTCAATCCTGACCCCGTGGGAACCATCCAGAGCAAATCCTGGTCACGTGGAACACGGCCTATGTCAATCCTGACCCCGTGGGAAATGTCCAGAGCAGAGCCTGGTCTTCGCAGAACACGGCTATGTCAATCCTGACCCCGTGGGAAGCATCTAGAGCAAATCCTGGTCACGTGGAACACGGCCTACATCAATCCTGACCCCGTGGGAAGCGTCCAGAGCGGAACCTGTTCCTTGCGGAGCACGGCTATGTCAATCCGACCCCGTGGGAAGCATACAGAGCAAATTTTGGTCACGTGGAACACGGCCTATGTCAATCCTGACCCCGTGGGAAGCATCCAGAGCAAATCTTGGTCCTGTGGAACACGGCTAGTGTCAATCTCGACCCCGTGGGAAATGCCCAGAGCAAATTCTGACTTCTTGAAATGCGGATAACGTCAACCTCATCAATCACTTACAGGTCCTCTCGACCCGTAAGGAAGAAAACTCTCTTGTGAGATCCTTACGACTCCCAAGACACTTAGGAATCCTCACGATTCCTAAGGAGAAAATACACCTACGAGATCCTCACGACTCATAGGGAGAAAAGTCTTTATGAGACCATCACGGCTCATAAATTTGGAAAGCCTTAGGCAGCAGATCTGAACCTGCTTCCTAAGCCATTGCTACCTCTCGAAGAGTTCAAGACGGAGTGTTCTCTATCATCTACAAACTACGCTTGCTAAAGGTGACATGCCAGCAACACAGAAAAGACAAGAAATCAAGAGATAACACAAGATGGTACGAAAGGAATGCATCTTTTATTCATAAATTCAATTGAGTACAATTTACATCATATGAAAGGATAAAAAAAAAGGGGATACATTTTATTCAAAAATTACAAATGGTGCAAAATAATTATTTGGAAGGAAGCGTTTTCAATAGACCAATCAGCCGCTCGCGCACTTTCCTCAGCCCCTTTTCATGGTCAGCTGCCGTGACCAACTCAGCTTCAATCTGAGCTCGTTGCTGCAAATAGGATGAAAGTTGCTCTTCGACGACCCGCTGAGCTGCCCCACGATTCTGTGCATCTCGCTCGATGAGGTCAAGCTTCTGCCTCAGCGTTAGCCCGTCAGAAATAGATCGCAGAAGGATTTCAAAGATAGCTTTCAGCTGTACAGCGTTTGCGTCAACTTGAGCATGCAGCTGGGCAGATTCGCTTGAAGTTTCCTCGCGCTCCTTACGCCTCAAGGCCGCTTCTTGTTCAAGATGGAGGAAGTAGAGAGTGCTCTGCTCGACCCATGCGGCCCGCTGGGAGTTTACAGCCAGGACCTCGAGAGTAGGACGTCCGACCTCGAGCTCATGCAGACAAGCCTCAATTCTCCTGCAGTGATTAACCCAAGACTCAACGACGCCCTCGCTATAAAAGTGCACGAGCGACACCAGCATGGGATTAACCTCGGCAGTAAAATCTATAGCAAGGGCAGGAGTCTCCGCGTCAAGCTCCTCGAGGTGACCTCTCAACATACGCAGACTATTCACAGTGCCTTTTGAAGATAGACGTCTGGAAAAGGGGCCCGCTGGCATTATGATTCGAGACTCGAATGAAGCTGAAGTCAGTGTCACTGCTGCAAAATAAATTATAGTCAAATAACGGTTCAAGAAATAGATAAGCTACATGAACAATAGAGTTTACTATACCTGCTGCGGCAGGTGGAAAGGCCGGGAGTACCGGAGGTGAAACTGTTCTTTCGTCTCCTCCTTCAATCTGTAGTACTGCAGTCAAAACAAAGAAGAATTAGCAATGACTTGGCTGCCCGTAAAAGAAAAGAAAAGACATTAGCTAAAGGCTGTACTCACCAGCGCCACCACAGGGGGTAATCTCTGGCTGGAAGGAGAAATGTGGGTGCAGCACCTGATACAGGTGATCAAAAAAGACTCCTGCAAAGATGAAATAATGCAATGTCAGTACATAAAGTATACTGCCTACAATGAAACCGATAGGTCACAAATCCGTACCTTCCAGCATTTGAGAGGACACGAGAGAAGGTAAAGGGGCGGTCACCGTCAAAGCAGCAACTGGCGATGCTTCCTCGGATGGCACAACCCCAACGCTCGCCACACCTGCATTAGAAACAAGAGAAGTACTGTCAGAAGGATTGAAAAGGGATTACAGAATGAAATAGAAAGCAATGACCCAAAATCTGCCTGGTGAGTCGTCGGTTGAAACCGCGACAAGGGCGTCACTAGATACAGCGATTACTTCACCCTCCTCCATCGGAATGGTTTCGCAGCCTGTAGCCTCATCCCCCGACTCCACGAGAGCCGTCGTAACACTCGCGATGCCAGGAGATGGCAGAGAACCGTAGGCGGAAAGAATGGCGATTGGGGCAGTGCTAGACTCTTGAGAAAGAGTGGCTACCTCAGGCTCGGTGGTCACCGCCATCTCACCTACCGCTTCCCCATCAAGACTCGGTCCTGCAGGATAGGACGTATGAGAATCTGAAGATTAAAACTTTGATGGAAGAACTCAATGTCACGTTACCTTGGGTCGGTCTTTCGACTGCTTCCCGAGCCGCACCTGCTGCCTGTCTGTGGGCGGTAGACAAGACGACCGAAGCATCCTCTGAAGGAGTAGGGGCAGGGGTAGCAGCGCTCGAACCTGCACCCGCGGCCAACGCGGTGTTGCGCTCCCTTGCTACGCGTATTCTACGCTTCCTTTCCGCCCGGGCCATGAGAGCGGATCTTCTTAGGACCTACATCAAAGGGACGTCATCGTCCGCGCCAACGGTTACCTATGGAGCTGTTATGTTATCCGTCATCGGTCGCTTAAGTAAAGCCTCTTTTGGCAGTGCTGAGGAGGCCGGGACTTCGATAGCCGGCTCTGGAAGCATCTTCGCATCATCCTGTAGGATTGGCATTATAGTCCCTGCGATAAGATAATAGGAGTCAGATTGTCCATAAGAAAGGCGAATGAAGGCGCAATGAGCCGAAATATACCAACGCCCAGCGAAGCGCGAATCCTCTCCTCCTTCTCAAAGGTCCTAAAGGAAGCCGTGAGAGCCTCTTCAGTGGAAATTCCTGTTAAAGAAAGAAAAGCGTCAGTCAAAACATGATAATAAAATATAATGCAATGACAAAAGGTACGACTGATATTTACTTGATTGCGCGAAGATGGCCAGTCCCACTTTGTGAATTGCTGATCGCACAGAAGATGCAATAGCAGCCTCCAGATCAGTATCGTCTGGCGCTGTGAATAGACCCTCGTTGGTCCCATATTCGCCCAAGCCCCCACTATATGGAGCATGAGGCTCCTGGCCGAATGCAACATCGACAGAGAGAATCGACTTCTTCTTCCTCTTCTGCGAGCGAGCACCGGTCGCCGCTAGCACAAGCTTACGCTTGGTGGGCACTTTGGGACGATGAGTCTCGATATCTGAATCCATGCCAGACTCGGGGGACGCCACAGTCACCGCTTCCACGGGAGCATGGGGTATCGATACTTCAGGCCTATCATGCGGGACTTCGACCGCAGCAACTTCTCTTAAGGGAATATGGACAATGGTTCGTCGCTTCAGAGGAACATTTGGATTATCGGCCAGAGCGGTACCCTTGCGATCAAGCAGCAATCGCTTCTCCTCTCTGATGACGGCGCCCATTGAATGTTGATACCAGGCCACATACATATTGAGGGCCTTCGGAACACAGCTCAGTTCACTAATAAAGAAGTTGGACCATGTGTTCAGACGCATGAAATGATGCAGCGCGCTTCGCATCCCCTCTTCAGTAGCAGCAGGTTCTGCCAAGAAGGCCTCAAGCGGAACGCCCTGATTATAGCCCAGCTGCTGGGCAAAACGATGCGGATTGTATCTTATGAATAGCGCTGCATCATTTTGCCTAAATACGAGAAAGCCCGGCCTGATGGAGTACAGATGAAGAATCTCCCGAGCTTTCAACACAGAGGCCCCGTCTTTAAAAATATCTTGCAATGGCAGCACCGCTGTTGAAGATTCCTGACCGACCGTCAAGATTTTGTCAGTGAAAGATATACCATCTCCAACCGTTCGTGGACGAAGGAGTAAACCCCTAGCTTCCCGCGGTGTCAGACTTACGATGGAAGCGTCGACCAGCTGCATTATCCGAGGGAATTTACATCTTTCGGAAAAAAGGTCTTTTGTGGATTCCGAAGACCCCAAGCACGTGCAACTCTAGCCATGAGGTGAAGTAATGCATTGAGAAGTTGGCGGGCTGCACCCCTGGTTCAGTGGTATCCGCTGCCAAGCTGAGGCCGTGATATAGGTGGGCTAATCCGGCGATCCCGATGGCTACTTGTATTCTGGCAACCATTCGATGCGCAGGGTAGAAGACAGAAGGCTTCATGTAGCGAGGGTGCATAGGAAGCGCGAACCAGCTTAAATATAAACCAATGAACCCGAGAAAGAACACTTCTTCATCAATGCCCGGAGCGGCAATTTCTGACAGGGGGACGATCGCGACGTTGGGAAGAAAGAAATCCTTTTGATCGGCTTACAATGTTGGCCGACGATCCAACCCAAAGGCGAAAGGATCGTCAAGTTTAGCAAACTTTTCACCTTGTCGCGACAAGACTTCCGCATGAAGAAAACGGGCGATGAAGTCCGCAAAGCTGACCCCCCCGGCCTCCAGATTCAAGAAAGAGGCTCTCATACATATTCAACACCTTTATCAGACTTGGGAACTGGTGTTGAATGGCGTTATCTGGGTTGAGACCCATTACCACTGATTTGGTGGCAAAAACATACTCATCCGGAGGAAGCAGCTCCTCGTAGTGCTCTCCCCTAACTGGTAAACCAGAGACCTCGGTAAATTCCTCCAAGGAAATGGAGACCTCTCGATCCGATAGGAGGAAGGTGTGGGTCGGAATGTTCCACTGCTCTAAAGATGCCTTGATCCACTATGTGGGAGGTGCTGAATACTGGAACAAGGAAGCGTAGATCGCAGGGTATAAGCCAAGCTTCAGCAGCTGCGATTTCTTTGCCGATAAGATATATCGGGCCCACTGTAAGTATCCAGCCGGATGACGGGGAGTTAGTCCGATGTTGTAAGGCTGTCCCCAAGGGCACGACTCGCCCTGACATATGCGCCGCCCTAGGGTGTCCAAAGCCACCGGCGGCTGCACGGGTACTGCGGCAATAGAAGGCCGAAGGAGACTTTCTGAAGTCCAATTTACCTCCTCCACAGTATAATTGATCGGGGGTGCATCTGCATAAGGGATCGCAGAGATAGGCTCCGAGGGTGTCGCACAAGAAAAGCTCCGGCGACCTCTGATAATTTGATCATACCATCTACCCTATAAGTGAAGATTCTTATGCTCCGGGTCATGGTCCTTGATCAGCGCTAGAACCTTTCGGTCTACAGGCACCTCAAGAAATCCGCCTTCTGAGCGGACGAATGGAAAGGAAGCGTCAAAAGACATGTCACCTGCGCGAAAAAGAACAAAAGTCAACTGTCAGTGATATAATTTAAACTCTGACACGTGGTACTTTAAAATTCGTACCACACTGTAATGCAGTAAAAAGGGGACCAAAGGGAGACCCATAAAATCTAGACGACAGTTCATCATTAATAAAATAGCCTCATCATTTGATGAGACTGTCAATTAAATGGGGAAATCCTCAATTGATTCTCATTTATGAGAAATCTCTCGGGCTAAGGAGTAAATATCCCCTTGAGAGCAGTGGTCTGTGACAGAATGACACCTGTCAAACTCTAATGATGAAGGAATAAAAATTCCTCAAGAGCCTGGCTCTGTAAAAATGATGAAAAAACCCATCAGTAAAATTGAAATCAATTTTTATGAATTAAAATTCTGAGATCTCCAAGATCTATGAACAAACTCTGTGAGTTCTTCATAAGAGATTAACAAATCTCCGTTATTCAAGAGAGCAAAGCTCTGTTAATGGGTCAAGAAACCCTCAAAAGGTTTTCTTTAAATCTAAGATCTATGAAGAGCAAAGCTCTGTTAATGGGTAAAACCCTAATAATATTTTTTTAGATCTGAGATCTATGAAGAGCAAAACTCTATTAATGGGTGAAACCCTAAATTATTAAAAGATTTAATCTTTACCTAAATTTTGACAGAGTTCTGTCCTTAAGAAAGTTCTTAAGATGAAGAGCTATGCTCTGTGGGAGAATAAAAATTCTCAGAAAACAAAAAGAAAGAAGAACAGAAATCATCCTATGGGCCAAGGGTCCTATTTATAGGCACTGAGTGCCGTTTCAACTTCTGAGTTGATCCAAGGGCGCAGATACTGCCATCGCTGCACTCACATGTGGGTTATGTGAGCGCAACGGTGGGGGGGGGCATTTTTTTTCCCCAATCAGAGCAAAGCTCTGTTCAAAATTCAAATTTTGAAATGAAGCAACGCTTCAGATACAACGCCAAGTGCGCTGCGCCCTAAATAGCGCACCACGAGCAAAGCACGTGTGCGCTAGCACTAGGTGCGCTGCGCTCTAAGCAGCGCACCATGTGTAAAACATGAATGCGCTAGCGCTGGGTGCGCTACGCCCTAAATAGCGCACCACGTGCAAAGCATGTGTGCGCTAGCGCTAAGTGGCTCTAAGCAGCGCACCATGTACAAACCATGGATGCGCTAGCGCTAGGTGCCCTGCACTCTAAGCAGCGCACCACGTGCAGAGCACGGGTGTGCTAGCGCTGGAACTAAAAGCTCCCCACTGTCAGATCAAAAATCTAATAATAATGATGAATCATTAATCAATCAAAATTAAATTCTGTTAAGGAAAGATTCCTCAAAATCTTTCCAAACAACAAGATTGTGCTCTGTAAATCAGAGCACCGTTGGATCAATGATCCAATGGTGATTAAAATTCACTAAAAATACAGAATAAATTCTGTTTAGAAGATTTCCCAATCTTTGTTAAAAACAAGAAAATTACCTTCTGTAAATCAGAAGCCCTTGGATCAAAGATCCAACGAGGGAAAAATCCCCAAATCAATTGGAGAAAAAATCTTCTTAACCGATTGAACCGATCAGCTTGCCCTATAAAAAGGCCCCTAGACTTCAAGTCTAAAAAGATAGAGAAGCATAGAGAGAAGCCTCCTCAAAATTTTTGAGAAATTCAAAGAAAAAGAGCCAAGCTCTCAGAGAAAGAAGATTCTTTTTCAAGGTAAAAAGAATGATGAACAGAGAGATGAAATCATCTCGTAATTAATTTAAAAAGAAGGATTCACTTCTTTAAAAGATCATAGATCTACAAGACAAAATTCTTTCACGAAGAGATCAAAAGATCTCACCATAAAAGAAGAAGAACATAATTCTTCTCACAGATCATAGATCTATAAGACTCAGGTCTTTTCATAAAGAGATCATGAACATCTCATTATAAAAAGGGGGGAGAATAATTCAATTCTCTTAAGGATCACAAATCCATAAAGGCAAAACTTTTCATCAATATAAGAGATTGAAACATCTCCTACAAAATAAGAACTGTTGTTCTTAGATCTTGAGACAAAGTCTTTTTTAAAAGAACATAATTTATTTCTCAGATCATAAAATTGATCAGATACGCTTTGCACTCTTGAACCGCGCTTCTGCGCTCTTGGACTGGCGCTCAGCGCCAAGCGTGACACGTGTCCCTCAAGTATGCGCCACTTGACAGTTAGCGCTTTGTGCTCTTGAACTAGCGTACTGCGCTCATGGGCTGGCGCTCAGCGCCAGGCGCACCACGTGTCACTCACGTATGCGCCACTTAACTAATAGCGCAATGCGCTCATAAACTAGCGCTCTGCGCTTATAAACTGGCGCAATGCACCCATCATCTGGCGCTTAGCGCCAAGCGTGACACGTGTCCTTCACGTGTGCGCTACTCGGCAGAAGCGCACTGCGCTCTTTGACTGGCGCAAAGCGCCAAGCGCGTCACGCATTGCGCTGATAGAATATAAATTGTTCTTTAATAAGCCCAGGGCTGTGAGGAATGCTCAGTATTCAGTAAAAGACAAAAACACTGTCAGGGACAAGCTCAAATAAAGGCTTAACAGCCCAAAATAAAATGTTAAGCATTTTAACTTGATTGGACTTAGCCCAAGATTGGCCGTAAGTCCTCAATTCGTATTAATTGAGCCCATCTGCTCATAAACATTTTAACAGATCTTAGTCTCAATTGGACTACAGGTCTCTCAACCCACATCGGTTTAAGGATACATCTCTTTACTCCTCTGATATTTGTCGTTGTAATCCTTCAACGTCTTCAGAGAGGTGACGGGTCCCGACAACCATACATTCCATGGACTATGATGTCCTTAACCTCGGACTGTGGGGTCTTTTAAAACCCATGGACTATGATGTCCTTAACCTCGGACTGTGGGGTCATTTAAATGTAAGTACACGGTAGCGCCCCGGCCGTCTAACAGACGCCAAATGCGGAACAAAAACTTTTACAACTGGCGCTATCGTATACTATCACCTGGATCTGCCATTAAAGGTAAACTAACAAACTACAAAGTGGGTAGAAATATTGTACCGAACGATCCGAGTCCTCCGGTCTTCAACCATTATCCCACGCTTTGTTGCGGCTGCTCCGATCTCCTGAATCTCCGGTCTCCTCGTCCAGATGGCACCACGTCGACGGATCTTTAAACGGGCTCCCGCCTCTGAATCAAGGTAACTCGATCATCAATTTTGCTAAAAGAGACGACCAAGATTGATGTAGAGAATGATAGAACACTTTGGCTCGCTTCGTCCAAAGTTATGGACGAACGGTTAATGAAATTGCCATTTGAATCGGATAAATGAGAAATCGGCTATTCTAATTTTCATGAACCAAACTCTATATTCTTTTCTTTTGCAAAATTAATCCCCACTATCTCACTTAAGGGCCGGCTACATTATAGGATGAGGGAGGTGAGTGTAGGAGTGGAGAGGGTGACCATAACAATGAATGAATGAATGAGTCATGTTAACACCTTGCATTAACATTAAATGCACACAAATGAATCATCTAACCTAGTCATCATACATTAATTGTACAATTAATGCACTAATGAGTCACTAGCCACCTCATCATCCTAGTCACCATCTAGATGCTTCTAGAACCTTCCACACTCATCAAGAAAAGATAAATCCATTTTTAACCGAATGTTAAAGACGGGTGATAGAAAACTGGAAACTGGCAACTTCCAAAAGCGATCCTGAAACGAATTTCAGGATAACCCCGTAACAGTATTAATATACCCGCATTTGTATTACGACCGAATACAAATGCAACTGAGACAAAGATATTATATCTACTCAGTATAATACTCGGATCCGGCTTAAACCAAAGCCCACCAGTATTATCTGCCCGGAATATGAAACGTGCGAAAACGCACGTGCATTTTCCGAACCCTGCCATAAAACCATACGGCCTCTTCAACGTTTCGTCCGAACTTTGGAAACTGTCTGTGGGGGACTCTAATGACTCATCAACACACTGGCACTGGGTATAACCTCTAGCACGTCAGAGGTACTAACTGTACGTAACGGTTGCCTATGTATTGATTGGAAGGGAAGCTGACGAGCGAACTCATCCAGAAACCCTACTGAGCCTAACAGTGACAATATACATACAGTCCGGTCTGTTCGTCTATGAGTATCGCATATCGGCCTAGAGGCTGGTAACTTCAGACCCCAATAGCGGTATAAGTCGTGTCAGAGAGTAGCCTAGAACACCCTGAGATACTACTGGAGTACCTACCAGTAAATCTTCTGTCTCGGCCGAGGGCTTTGTGTAATGGCTCTCCTAGACACAACGCGATCTCACCCCTATACCGGGAGAGACGAATCCCCTGTCGATCCGCTCACTTGCCTCCATGTGGCTCGGGACTGTACCCAAAAAATACCTGTTTGCACGACTCCTTTGAGCCGTGGTAGGGTAGAAATCAAAGCACAGTAGGAACTCACACGAGACAAATGACGACCTCAGGTCGATGAACTAACCTGTATACATGTCACCAGGGAACTGCTATCTGACGCTAGGTATAATACCAACTAGCAGGTTCCCGGCGAGTCCTGTCCAGTGTACTCATAACCCAATGAGCACCTGTATACATCTTAGGTGAACCAACTAACACCAATGGCTTGTGAGACCGGCCACCGCCCCTCGTCGGGGTCTCGACTGTATACACTAGTCTACTTTGGAGTATCGATGCTCTGTCTCGAAACTCCCACGACTAGGGACACTTTAAGGATGTGCTTATAGACCCCCAGCTCCCACATATATGATTGCCATCATACTGCTGGTAGTCAAGCAAGAATGCTATGGGCTCTATCAACATGCAATAGTGAACTAAAGTATATATACGATGATAAAGACAAATCAGATAGCATACTATCATCTCGAGCAAGACCGTCATATCGGTATAGATCCTCCCTCAATCATTGCAATCACGTACCTGCGATCCAATAATTGACTTTGAGGGCACTATATCCAACAATCTCCCACTTGCACTTAAGGTTAATTATTGCGATGTCGCATACTCACAGCCCGTGTGATACCGAACACCTAACTCCTCTACTAATCAGTTTCACAAAGCTAGTTTGTAAAACTCATGTGTTCGAGAAATAGCCTCAGTGAGTGGATCCGCCCTGATGTTTCTTTCTATGTCTCTCTTAATCTCAAGTTCGCGGAGAAAGCCATCTCCCGAATTGAGCAATACCTGTCTTAGAATATGTCTGGATATCTGATGGGACCTAGTTCATAAATGAACTCCAAATCCAAACTTTTTAGACTATTTTGATAAGTGAACCTAATCAGTATCCAGCACCATACCTCCCACAGTTTCCTCTTGGACCACCTGTCCATAATACTGTCCCTCGTCAGAGGGAAAACTATAACTTTGACAATCACTCTGTCATCCATGTCACCTTTAAAGCCTAGAATGATAACCGTCTCCCGAAGGAGGCTGCCGTCATCAAATCCATAAAACATGCACTTATGTTCTAAAACTGCTTTCTTATTTTTCTTCAGGATTGGATTAATATAAACTTATCGCATCTATTGCAAAAAACAACATCTGGTGTGGTACTTGACATCTCACGATTGACTCAATTGCTTAAACAAGTGATCTGCCAATCATGCATATCCCTCTCCCCTTTAGTCTGTAAGACACCTTTAGAGAGGGTGACTCCATCACCTGCAGGTACACCACCATGCCAGGAGTTATCTATTTTAAAATACTATTAGAATATTGTCAAAGTACTCTGATTGGGAAACTACCCAATTCTAGATCTAAAACCATAGATCTAGTTGTAGGGTTCCTAGGCACACACTAGAGGTCTCACAAGGCATCAACCATGCCAATTTCAAATTTTAACGGTGCCGAGAAACCCTAATACGGATCGTTGGCTAGATGTCTAGACGAAAATGAAACTAGTAAACTACTTTACTAAGAGAATACGGAAATACAACCTTTGTAGATCCAGTGCTCCACCTCCATAGCTCCGCAATGAAGTCCTCTCGCTGTCCAAAACAAATTCCGGGCTCTAGCGTCGGCTTCATCGGAGAATAGGCGAGCTAGGTCGTCGATGTCCATGCCGAAGATGATCTACGTCGAAGCATCGCTAGATCAAGCTCCAAATTCACCAAGTCAAGAAAACTTGTGAAGAAAACACACTCTACTACTTGGAAAGAGGTAGAGGATGAAGAAATAGGAAGTGGGTTCACTTTAGAATTGGATTTCTCACACTTTTCATCAATCCACCATTGATGAAGTGAAGCTTTCTTCAATGAAGAAGATGAAGAAGAAGAAGAAAGTGTTATGATAAGTTATTTTATTTTGAAAAGAAAATCAATACTTATCATATAATGAACCATGGTCAAGTGTAGAGATTAAACTAGGGTTAATGGAGTGGTTAGGGTTAAGCATGAGACAAAATGGTCACTTTGGTCAAAGCTTCATGAAGCTTCAACTAGAAAACAAACAAAGCCACCATTTTCCTTTATGCTTTTCATTTTTCCAAAAAGAATAAATAAAGGAATAAGAAAATGAAAACCCTAACCAATCTACAACCATGGTTTAATCTTCACACAAACCCTAGTGAGCATGTATCATCAAACATGATACAAACTTGTGTACAAAAGTATATCACATATACAATGTGCACAAACCAAGTGAGAAAATCCATTTAAAGTGAACCAACACTAGTTAATGCAAAGTAATATATCAAATATATAATTATGCATTAAATCATTAAATCAACACTTGATTCAATGATCCGGTCACATCGCATATAACCGACTAGTATCCAATGTATCGGCTTATCGAATCAACCCTCGATTCGATAACTAGGTTATATCGCATATAACCATTCGATACATTCATCGCGAGAATGGAATACGGTATCACATACACGCATTATTCTCGGTCCCGCACATATCTCATATGCGCTCCTATTTCGTTTCGCTTGAGCCAGGAAACCTCTGTGTAGGACTCTAAAGACTCGTCAATACGCCGGCAGCAGGTGATGATCATATCAAACACCCACAAGCCGCAAGCGGTCTGCTAAACGTAACGGCCACCCGGGTATTGAGCGATCAGAAGATCGACGAGCAAGCCCGCTGATACTCCTGTGAATCCAACCAGTAACACTTACCGTACAGTCCGGTCTGATCGTCTGATATGTCGCATATCTTGCCTAGGGGTGGTAAACGTCAGACCCCAATAGCTCGATAAGTCGTGTCGATATGAGGTCTATAAAAATTCGAGAAACTACAGGTAACACTTACCAGTAAATCTCAGCAACCCTGGCCAGGGATTTCCGGTTATAGCCAATCGAACACAGCGCAACATCAACCCCCTATACCGGGAGAGACGAATCCCCTCCTATCGCTCATTGCCTCCATGTGACTCGGGACTGTACCTAAAAACCACCGTTTTGCACGCCCTCTTGGACGTGGTAAGATGGAAATCAAAGCACAGTGGGAACCACACAAGACTCTATGACGATCTCGGGTCAACAGACTACTCTGTACCAGTGTCACCAGAGAACTGCCATCTGACGTAAGGTATAATACCATCTGGGAGTTCTCGGCGAGTCCGTCCAGTGTACCCAGTCTCCACTGAGCACCCGTATATCATCTCTGATGTCAAACACCAATGGATATAGGATCATCCATCGCCCATCTGTATGGGTCGAGAAGGTATACGCTAGTCTACTCTGGTATATCGATGCCCCGTCTCGATACACCCTCGACTAGGGACTTTGAAAGATGTACTTATGGACTACCATGTCCCCACTAGTATGATCCGCATCATAGTCCAGATAGTCAAGTACAGATCCTAAGGGCTTTACCAACATGTAACAGGGAGACAATCAGTGTACACGTTAAGGTAAAGATCAACCAGATAGCATACTATCATGTCGAGCAAGAAAGTCCTCCCTATATATGTCCCAGCATCCACTACAATATACATCCTATGTACAGTAATGGCCTCTAGGGCATACATATAACTAACAATCTCCCACTTGCACTAGGGCCATCTGATAGCAGTGGTTGCAGTATCTCATACTCAACCATCCCATAAAAGTCTCTCTCTGGGAACAGGCCTTTGTGAGTGGATCCGCTGTGTTGTCCTCTGAGTCTACTCTCCTAACCTCGATCTCCCTGGAGATCAACCATCTCCATGATCAGGTGACACTGCCTTAGAATATGTCTGGATCACTGATGGGACGGACGTTCCTTGGCATAAGCCACAACTCCATTGTCACACAATGGGAGGAACATAGTTCATCTCATGAACCAATATACACCCAAACAGCCTCTTTGGTAGCATCTTAAGTAGCGATGTATTCTGCCTTTATCGTCTAGTATGTCACGGTATCTAGCTTGGAACTCTTCCAACATACCGTCCCTTTGCTTAGGGTAAAGACAATGCCTGTGACTGACATTCAGTCGTCTTTATCACCCTGGAACACTTCCAGTGATTCTCCCCAGGATCGATTGATACCTTCTCACTACAACTAGTGAGAATCCTAACATCCATTTAGATCTATCTCATAGATCCAAAACCTAGGATTTAGTAGGTATCACTTTGATCCTATATGGAGAATCATTGTGATAAGCGGAGATTGATCGAGCGTAGCATAAGAAACTCCTTTCTTATCAAGAGTATGTCATCCACGTACTCTACGAGGATCACCACCATACTCCCTACTACCTTTTTGTTTATACAAGGTTCATCTACCATTTTGATGATGTCAAACTCTTTGACTACTTCATCAAAACAGATGTTCCAACTCCGTGATGCCTGCTTTATCCTATAAAGCATCTTGCACACGTTTCCGCTGCTCCCACTGTCTACGAAGCCCTCTGGCTGTGTACTTATAGACGCACTCTTCTAAAACATCATTTAGAAAAGCTGTCATGACACCCAACCACCAGATATCGTAGTCATGGTATGTAGCCGTGGCAAGTAGGATCTGGATGGACTTAAGCATAGGTACTTGAAAAGGTTTCATCATTATCCACAGCTGGTCAATGATAGAAACTTTTAACAAGTCTAGCTTTGAAAGTCTCAACTTTTCGATGTACACCAAGTAATCTTCTCAAGATATACTTGCTCCTGATGGGGATTTAACCCTTCAGATATAGCAACCAAAGTCCATACTTTGTTGGTGTATAAGGATTCCATCTCAGATCGCTAAGCATCCAGCCATTCTTATAGAGTCACACTCCTGATGGCCAGCTCGAAACTAGTTGGGTCATCATCTCATGATGCAGTCCTCGCTCCCACTGTCATAGAGAAACCGAAGTATCTCTCAGGTGGGTGAGGAACCCTACTAGATCGGCGGAGAGGCTGAGGTTCATTGGAATCTACTGAATCCTTTGGCTCTATCAAATCATCTGCTGTAGTTTGTATAGCTGGAACCTTCCAGTTCTACATTACAGACCTTGCCTCAAGCTTGTCCGGATTTTGCTTTCAGACATAGGCCGGTCAACCCCAAATCTTAACTAGCTTAAGACATGGGCTTTTCCCTTATCATATCAAATATGAAGTGGCAGGCAACTGATTTGATTTGAACCCTTTTCAATAGGTATGCAGCTTCTCAAGTGCATAACTCCCAAAAAGGAAATAGGTAACTCAGTAGTACTCATCATAGAGCACACCTTATCACATAGGGTGTAATTGCTCTACCCCGATATACCATCGTACTGGGGTGTATACGGAGGAGTAATGCTGAGAGAGAATCTCATTCTCCTTTAGAGTAATCCAGGATTTTCGTGCTCAAGTATTCTCCTCCTTGATCACATCAAAGGACATAATACTTTTACCCGTATTTTGGTTCTCTACTTCTAACTTATATTCTGTGAATATCTCAAAAGGTTCGGACTTGTGTTTCAACAGGAACATAGGTCTGAATCTCGAAAGATCATCAGAGAATGTAATGAAGTACAAAGAACCGGTCTTGTCATATGTAGACAGGGGACCTTACATACATCAACATGTATCATCCCAAGAGTTCATTAACTCTTTCTCTGTTTCCAGTAAACAGAGCTATGGTCATCTTATCTCTGTGACATGACTGCCAAGTTTCACAAGATGTAAATTCAAACTGATTTAAATATGCATCTACATATAACTTCAGCTAGTCGGGTCGCATTGATATGACCTAGTCTACAATGCCTCAAGAAGGATCCGTTCATTTCTGAACTCTTCCTCTTGTGTGTGTTCCATATACTAAGAACTGTAGTTTGATTTAGAACATCAATGCTTTTAGATAACGTGCCTGAACCGATCAACTTTTGATATAGGAAATGTTCAAAACATAATCCAACTATACAAAATTTTATCATTTCTTTACTAATAAAGAGAGTGATATGATTTTGTATATCAGGTTCGGTATCTAATAACATTCGTTCAGAATCAATGTATTTGGATTACAGGGTGACAGTGACCAACAGACTTGGCTGCAACTCTTGCCCCGTTTTCTGCCTCATGAAACTTATCACCCGTTCTCAGTTCTCTACCTATCTGTAGCCCTATGTAACAGATTACATATCTGGAATCCTGATCTGGTATCACATACCCAGGACGTAGAGGATACAGAGAAACGGTTCTTTGTAATGAACACACCCGAAGATGATGCATCAGCATGCACTCTCCTCGTTTGGGCGGCACGGGAATTCTGGTAATCCCCAATTTCCTGCTCTGTCTTATAACAATTATAAGTTGGAGCGGGACCAACGTTCCCCAGCTCAGTATAACAAGCGGGTTCGGTCAAATATCCGTATTATTATCTTGATTAAGGCGTGATATGGTCGCTACCTGGAGAGAGAGAGAAGAAAACACTCAGCGTGCGTTCTTGCAAGAATAGATTGGTTATTATTTTATCTAATCAGGATGGCTCCCACTGCTTTTTATCAAATCTTCCTTCAAACCCTAAAAGGAAAGACTAGCCGGGATTAATTACACACTACAAGTTCGCCAATCTTTCAGCCAGGCCAGTGTCGGTACTTTGAGGGAGGTCCCCCGTGCTTTCGCACGAACCTAATTAATGTAAACCTCGTTTTCCCAGAGGCGTAACCTCGTTAACACCTTTCTAGACACCTACTTGATCGGCTAATTGTAATGTATAAAACTCTCCCAGGAGTAACTCTTACTCGCAGCGGGTATCGGGATCCAACTATCTCATAGAAGGTATGCAATCTCTTTGCAAATTTCAACACTTGAAATTCCCGATAATATTTTGCCCCTAGCAGCTATATGACCTTAACATAGTCAACAAATCATAAGTGCTAGTCAAGTTCAACCCGTCATTTCCCGATTGAATTAAACCCACCCGCACGACCCTTAACATAGTCAACAAAGTCGCACGACTACCCTAATCCAATCGCATCATATGCTTATGCAGATAAGCACTAATTAGCTACCGCACACTACGCCTTAACATAGTCAACAAACGTAGCACGAATACTAAATAGGACTTATCTGAAATGACGGAGGGCTACGACAGGTTTTTCTGAAAACCTATTGCCTAATGAACTTGATATCGTTGTAGAATCGAATGATTTTAAAATGGAATGTTTTTGAGGCTTTTCTAGTTTTGCTAAAGGAGTCACTCCCGGTGAAGGGATCGTCGGTCCTTTCCTCGTCGAATGAGGTGCGGGATATATCACATATATCACTGTGCAAAGCAAAAACAGTTAAAAGCAATCAAAAGACAAACTGAGTGTGTAGCATCTGCCAGTTATTGATAAAGGAGTCACTCCCGGTGAAGGGATCTCGGTCCTTTCCTCATCGAATAAGGTGCAGGATATATCATATATACCGCTGTGCAAAGCAAGAACTGTAGCTACCTGTTTTATTTTGAAATTCGATTCTACAACATCTTAGGTTTCTTTTATTTTCAATAATCACATTAATGAAATCCCATCATTTAAGTACCTAAACATCACAGATAAATACGACGTACACTTATGCCATCCGCATTCGCCTCGATGTCCCCTCGTGCACCGTTAGGTTAGGTAACTAACGGCAGAGCGGGGCAGGGCTAGCGCGTGTGTAAAACATAAGTAACGTCTATATAATATATCATATATACTATATACAGTATCCATCAGAGAACATCACATGATCACATCACAGATATCGCAGCAGAAGAAACATATGAAATATTGGATATACGAGGACGTCCGTGTTTTTAATACGAGCCAGTATAAAACACGGATTCCACGGTCGTGATGAATAGCCAAACCCACACCCCTAGACCCCTACGAGAGCGGCAAGCAACCCTACCAATTCTAGGGTTAGGAGACCCGGACTCGACTCCTCGAGTTGGTCTCCCACTGGACTCCAGAACCCGGTTACTTGTGCTCCCCTCCTTGGGTCTATCCTAGTGCGGAAAAGTAAATAATATACAAAGGGTGACATCTTCCGCAACCTGGAAGTGCCCCAATAAAAGAATATTACATACAAGTTTTTACATGAATAAAAATGAAAAACACTCATCTCACATAAAAACCCCCGGCTATTCAAACGCGACGATCCAATATAACATATCCAGCAACACATAACATCACATGTCATCAACGTAAGTAAATATGTCCATCCCAATTGTCGTTGACATATAGCAACGAAACCGGCGATATCACATATTACACTTACGGTCACAGAAAAGAAAGTGTAAAACTACAACAGTTGGAATCCGCAACCTGCATAGACATCGCATGCCTAATCAAATGAATTCCTTAGACATCGCATGCCTAACAATTATAAACCCCGCATTTTAGTCTCAAAATCGAAAACTCTTTTCAATATCAAGTCGGGCAATTCAACAAGATTCCCGACATCCTGATCGAATGCTCGTCGCAAACTTCAGTAGACGGCCGCACCCGCGATACCGTCGACGAAGTGCACCAAGGCGGAACACTGCTACCGGGAGCACCCGAACGGATGCTTTCAGCGACGGGGTTCTCCTACAGTCACTTGGTCGGGGCTATGGAGTGAGGCTGTCTATTAAGTTTACCCGGCGAGTATCCGCGTACGCTACGTGATTGCGACGGACTTTTGATCACATCAAAATTCCGTGGCAACCGATCAAGTGAGACTAAACTGCTATGTTTATAACATTCATTTAGTTATCTCATAACTAATTGTGAATTCCAATTATTGTATCCCATTCCAGATAATTAGAAAATGTTAAACTTTCCGATCGAACATTCAAACACCCAAGTTTTCCCGATACTGATCAACACATGAAACAAGTCTAAAAACATTCACTTCGTGCCTCAGTACCAACGGTCCAGCCGTAGAAGGGTCAAGCCAACGCCTCACATGTGGCACGCCGTACTGCCCCAAACCCGAAGGTTCAAAGGGCAGTTCAAGACGGTCACATAATCGAGTTAAGGTTTGTTGTCTTCTAGAGGGTCCATTGAGTTACTTGCACTACTTAGAACGTCGTTAAATCACGGAAAAATCCAACACTTGGAAATTTCCCGACAGGGGAAAAATTGGGTATTTATATCCGGTCGAACTTTTTAACATATTCTAATATTTATCCGGAAAGCCACATAGACAAAATCTGATACTCCGATCGAAACACCGAATCCTCAAAACAAACCCAGAAAATTCAACTCTTGAATAAATATTAAAAATTCCCAGAAAATCCAGCATAATAAAATAAGAGTTACTGTGCAAACATGGAATGATGATGTCACCTTTTTGCCGCGGAACCGCCGCAGAAGCCAGGCTTCTGCCGCGGTTCCGCCGCACTGTGAACAGTTCATGGAAAAAATTTTGCACCGTAATTCTTAGATTTCCCTGCTGATTTTTCTGCATATTTTTAATCTGGAAAAAACCACGATTTTAGAAAATGTCCAGAGAGCATGGAAATTTTGGGGTTTCGGTTCGTTCGGACTTCAAACTCCGTCTAGACTTCGCCTAAGGCTCTAGCTAGGCTCTGATACCACTGTAGAGTTCCTAGGCACACACTAGAGGTCTCACAAGGCATCAACCATGCCAATTTCAAATTTTAACGGTGCCGAGAAACCCTAATACGGATCGTTGGCTAGATGTCTAGACGAAAATGAAACTAGTAAACTACTTTACTAAGAGAATACGGAAATACAACCTTTGTAGATCCGGTGCTCCACCTCCATAGCTCCGCAATGAAGTCCTCTCGCTGTCCAAAACAAATTCCGGGCTCTAGCGTCGGCTTCATCGGAGAATAGGCGAGCTAGGTCGTCGATGTCCATGCCGAAGATGATCTACGTCGAAGCATCGCTAGATCAAGCTCCAAATTCACCAAGTCAAGAAAACTTGTGAAGGAAACACACTCTACTACTTGGCAAGAGGTAGAGGATGAAGAAATAGGAAGTGGGTTCACTTTAGAATTGGATTTCTCACACTTTTCATCAATCCACCATTGATGAAGTGAAGCTTTCTTCAATGAAGAAGATGAAGAAGAAGAAGAAAGTGTTATGATAAGTTATTTTATTTTGAAAAGAAAATCAATACTTATCATATAATGAACCATGGTCAAGTGTAGAGATTAAACTAGGGTTAATGGAGTGGTTAGGGTTAAGCATGAGACAAAATGGTCACTTTGGTCAAAGCTTCATGAAGCTTCAACTAGAAAACAAACAAAGCCACCATTTTCCTTTATGCTTTTCATTTTTCCAAAAAGAATAAATAAAGGAATAAGAAAATGAAAACCCTAACCAATCTACAACCATGGTTTAATCTTCACACAAACCCTAGTGAGCATGTATCATCAAACATGATACAAACTTGTGTACAAAAGTATATCACATATACAATGTGCACAAACCAAGTGAGAAAATCCATTTAAAGTGAACCAACACTAGTTAATGCAAAGTAATATATCAAATATATAATTATGCATTAAATCATTAAATCAACACTTGATTCAATGATCCGGTCACATCGCATATAACCGACTAGTATCCAATGTATCGGCTTATCGAATCAACCCTCGATTCGATAACTAGGTTATATCGCATATAACCATTCGATACATTCATCGCGAGAATGGAATACGGTATCACATACACGCATTATTCTCGGTCCCGCACATATCTTATATGCGCTCCTATTTCGTTTCGCTTGAGCCAGGAAACCTCTGTGTAGGACTCTAAAGACTCGTCAATACGCCGGCAGCAGGTGATGATCATATCAAACACCCACAAGACGCAAGCGGTCTGCTAAACGTAACGGCCACCCGGGTATTGAGCGATCAGAAGATCGACAAGCAAGCCCGCTCATACTCCTGTGAATCCAACCAGTAACACTTACCGTACAGTCCGGTCTGATCGTCTGATATGTCGCATATCTTGCCTAGGGGTGGTAAACGTCAGACCCCAATAGCTCGATAAGTCGTGTCGATATGAGGTCTATAACAATTCGAGAAACTACAGGTAACACTTACCAGTAAATCTCAGCAACCCTGGCCAGGGATTTCCGGTTATAGCCAATCGAACACAGCGCATCATCAACCCCCTATACCGGGAGAGACGAATCCCCTCCTATCGCTCATTGCCTCCATGTGACTCGGGATTGTACCCAAAAACCACCGTTTTGCATGCCCTCTTGGATGTGGTAAGATGGAAATCAAAGCACAGTGGGAACCACACAAGACTCTATGACGATCTCGGGTCAACAGACTACTCTGTACCAGTGTCACCAGAGAACTGCCATCTGACGTAAGGTATAATACCATCTGGGAGTTCTCGGCGAGTCCGTCCAGTGTACCCAGTCTCCACTGAGCACCCGTATATCATCTCTGATGTCAAACACCAATGGATATGGGATCATCCATCGCCCATCTGTATGGGTCGAGAAGGTATATGCTAGTCTACTCTGGTATATCGATGCCCCGTTTCGATACACCCTCGACTAGGGACTTTGAAGGATGTACTTATGGACTACCATGTCCCCACTAGTATGATCCGCATCATAGTCCAGGTAGTCAAGTACAGATCCTAAGGGCTTTACCAACATGTAACAGGGAGACAATCAGTGTACACGTTAAGGTAAAGATCAACCAGATAGCATACTATCATGTCGAGCAAGAAAGTCCTCCCTATATATGTCCCAGCATCCACTACAATATACATCCTATGTATAGTAATGGCCTCTAGGGCATACATATAACTAACACTAGTAACCAGAATGTCTGATATTATATCCATATCCTTTGTGGAGAAACAACTGTGTGACGACCAAAGTATAACCGATCGTAGTATAGGAATTTTACTTCCTACTCTGTGTATGTCATCCAAATACCAGGACATCACACCCTACTACCTTCTCAACAGATCTATCCCCTATTCTGATGAAGTCAAACCCATGACTGTCACATCAAAATTAGATGATCTATCTCCGCTATATCTGCTCAAGCCTATAAATAGACATAATCTACTTGCCCACTATGCTTCCGCTACTCCCACTGACTATGACAACCCTCTGGCAGAATAATATATACGTGCACTTCTAAAGCTAGTTTAGAACGATGCTATACTTATCCTCCTGCCGGGTCTCATAGTCTGGAACAACAGTAGTGTCAAGTCTGGGTAAACAAGAACCTCCCTGTCACCGTCCTTGAGGCTACCGGAGTACCTCTCGGGTGTCTGAGGTTACCCACCATATATGTGGAGTGGCTTTTGGAATGTCAAACCTGATTGAATATATAGGTCCTATTAAATTTTCCGTAATCGTTTGTGGTTCTGGAATCACTTCCAGTTCTACCATACTCCCACTACTGTTTTCTGAAAAAAAATCCATTTTACTAAAACTGTGGCGAGTTAAGAACAATATCACTATTGATCTTCCAGATGGTAGAATATCAACCCTCGACATAGCCCGGGTCAACCTACAAACTGCCATTACAAAAACGTGCCTTTAGTTATCCAGAGTCTGGTTTTAAGCATAAACCGGACAACTCCCCATATCTTAACATCGTTAGGATATGAACCATTCTATATACAATATAGAAATAGAGGCACTAATTTAACTGGAACCAGATTCAAATCATGCTACTGTCTCCAGTGCATATCAACTTAATGGAGAGAGGCTAATCAGCATTACTCAACTTAGGAATACATCCAATTATGAGTAACCCGAAAGAGAAACAAGTTTCTCAAAACCATTACTATCAACTGAATACCAATCACAAGAATCTACATCTTCGATCTCTTTGAAGAATCCCGATACTTGCGATACCTGGTTCTCTACTTTATTCTTATATCCATAACTTCTCAAAACTTAGACCTTGTATTTCTATGAAACATTTGTCTAAAAACTAGAGAAGTCATAAGTAAATAGAACATAGTACGAGTACCTACCCCTTTGTCCTTACGGACACTGGACAACATACAATACTCTGTATAAGTCTGCTGAGTTGAATAACTCAAAACCTGTGCATCGTAGGTTGAAAACTGTACCCGGGCGATTTTCTCAAATATCACCAATTACAACGAATTCCGATATAATGAGGATGATCTCCTAATTCCCAATAACTTACTCCCACTCATCATCTGTAAAACCGTACAGATGTGAGAATCCTACCTGGTAAATACATACCCTGGAGTAAGTATCTAATCGGGAAAACAGTTTTCTTTTAACAATGCGCTGAAACATGAAAATGTTTCGTAGGGGTATCCTGGTATTTCTAGTAATGCCTCTTCCATAATCCAATTCATGACTATAGCCGTATATTTCTTTGCCACCTCCCTAAATCCCTTTATTTGTCTTTATTCATTACCTTCTGTACACCCCTTTAGGCTAAGTGGTTTTCTTCCTTCCCTACCGTTCGGCCGCAGCCTCTGGTTTGGAAGAAGACTATCCAGTAAGTATAATAGGTGTACCCTCCTAAACCAAGGAGTACTCGCAACTTGAGAGAAGGTGATGATAAAAGACAACTGAATAAACCAATTCTATTTCTCCTGAACCTGGATCCATTCTCGAAAAAGTCCCTTCGAGTTCGTATATAACCATACGATGGATCTATCCAATGGAAGTGGATATCCGTAGTAATACGGGGTGTTCTGAGAAATGCAAAGGGTAAAAGAAGGAGCGGCAATGACTTATGCAACTTGGACAATCCAAAAGCCAATATATTAAGAAGGTTCGGTCAACTTGGTCACTGAGTCATAGTCTAGGGTTGGTCAATGGTCGCTGCCAAAGAGAGAGAGAGAGAAAAGAAACACTCTGCGTGCACTCTAACCTAGTTCAGAATGGTTATCACTTTATCTAATCAGGAAACCTCCCACTGTAATCTCAAATTCTCCTCCAAACCTTAAAGAAGAATTAGTCGGGATCACCCGAAGAGTAAACCAACTCATCAGTGAGAATCGGGATCCAACTATCATCGCATGATAACTTGATGGAAGCCACTCAAGTTATCACACTCCAGAAGGTATGCGCATGCCTGGCAAGTTTGCTGTATGTTTGAAACTCCCGATGTAATTTTTACCTCATGCTCTTATGACCTTGACTTTAGTCAACAAATCATAAGTCACATGTCAAGTTTTATCCGTCATTATCCAGGTTAATTTGAACCCACCCGTACCTACCCTTGACTTTAGTCAACAAGGCAGTACGACTGTCCCAAACCAACGCATCTATCTATGCAACAGATGAATATTCGGCAGCTACCAAACACTATGCCTTGACTTTAGTCAACAAACATAGCTTGAATACTACTGACTATCCATAAGAAACGACGGAGGGCTACGACTGGTTTTTGGCGAAAAACCTTTAACGTAATGAACTTGATCTCGTTGAAGGAACGTGATAGTTTTTTTATAAAAATATAGTGACGAAAACTTTTTGTTAAAGAGGTCACTCCCGGTGAAGGGATCTCGGCTTTTTCCTCGTGGAATGAGGTGCAGGATATTCCAACTGAATACCGCGATGCAAAGCAACTTGTAATCGACTATAGTGAAGTTATTACCCTGACGCAAACTTCTGCCCAAGGGGTCTTTCCCGGTGAAGGGATATCAGCCCTTGCCTCGTCGAATGAGGTGCAGGATGTTCCAACCGAATATCACTATGCAAAACAAAAGGAAATGTCTTTGTAATAACACTTTTTAAAACTGTTTCCAACAACATCAAATATAGGTTTGTTTTATCCTTGCATTGATAAGAATCAATGCAGTCCCATCAATCAATCACACCAGAAAAGAACGAAAATAAAATATACGTATATGCCATCCGTATTCGTCACTGGGTCCCGTCATCACCCGTTAGGTTACTTAACTAACGACAGAGCGAGGACTGGACTAGCGCGGGTGTAAAACATATACAACATCTAATAGTATATATACCAATATACAGTAATCGCTCCAGGCGTGATAATATGCAACATTACAGAAAAGTAATAAGTATCACAGAACAATACAGATAATCTGGGATCCCCGGGTTTCACAGAGCCGCTACTGAAACCCGACGTTCCCCTGGTCATGTGGATAGCCTGTGCAATGAAACCTAGACCCCTACGGGTGCGGCAAGTTACCCGCCAAAACCTGAAGTGAGGCAGCCCCCTACAGCAAAGTGAATGGACCACCCAGCACTTCACGGAATCCGGTAACTTGAGCACCCCTCCTTGGGTTAACCTGTACCCCCTACGAGTGCGGCGAATAGTCTGCCAATTCCAGAGTGAGGCCCCTCCGCCTCTCAAAGCCATGAGATACGGACCCGTTGCCCTCCAGAACCCGGCTATCCGTGCACCCCACCGCGGGGTAATCCTGGCACAGAAAAGAAAATATATACAATGGGTACATCGATCTCAGCCCGGTCATGCCCCAAAAGAATATTATACAAACAGGCAGTGACAGAAGTTCACATGTTGGACGCTTGCCCCGCAATATCAAATGTACAAATAAATCCAAACTGCACTACCATTGCACACTGCTATCCACCATGACAAATCCGCAACATCACAGCACAACACAGAACATCAACGCGAATGTCACGTTCGCAAACCTTTCTAATAGGACTATAGCAATTAGACGCAATTTACCGCTTGCATGACATTCACGGTTGGAGATATAATGTAAGTACTGCATACTAATGAGTTTAAAATTTCGATCGACAAAACTTCCCGAAGTGGGCCCCACGTACATCTGCTGTACAGTAATAAAATATGGGCCCAAAAGAACAAATCCAGAAACCACAATTTCCTGTAAAGAAGCCACTGTAGAAATTTGGACCACTGGTCCTACAAACTTGCCGCGGATGCGCGGTCAAACCTTAGGTTTGACCGCGGATCCGCGGCGGTACTGTAGGATCACGTGACCAAATTTTTACAGTGTGCTTAAAAAACCCTGCTCAATTTTCTGAGATGCTCAAAATAATTTTTAGACCAGATTTAAAATCGACAGAAAGTTTGAACAGAAAATTGTAGTTTTGCGAAAATCCGTTCGATCGATATTTTAAACGCGTTAGCACAAATTAGTAAAGCTTAATGGTGAGGCTCTGATACCACTGTAAGTATACGGTAGCGCCCCGGCCGTCTAACAGACGCCAAATGCGGAACAAAAACTTTTACAACTGGCGCTATCGTATACTATCACCCGGATCTGCCATTAAAGCTAAACTAACAAACTACAAAGTGGGTAGAAATATTATACGGAACGATCCATGTCCTTCGGTCTTCAACCATCATCCCACGCTTTGTTGCGGCTGCTCCGATCTCCTGAATCTCCGGTCTTCTCGTCCAGGTGGCACCACGTCGACGGATCTTTAAACGGGCTCCCGCCTCTGAATCGAGATAACTTGATCATCAAGTTTGCTAAAAGAGATGACCAAGATTGACGTAGAGAATGAATAGAATAGTTTGTCTCGCTTCGTCCAAAGCTATGGACGAACGGTTAATGAAGTTGCCATTTGAATCTGGTAAATGAGAAATTGGCTATTCTAATTTTCATGAACCAAACTCTATATTCTTTTCTTTTGCAAAATTAATCCCCACTATCTTACTCAAGGGCCGGCCACATTATAGGATGAGGGAGGTGAGTGTAGGAGTGGAGAGGGTGACCATAACAATGAATGAAAGAATGAGTCATGTTAACACCTTGCATTAACATTAAATGCACACAAATGAATCATCTAACCTAGTCATCATACATTAATTATACAATTAATGCACTAATGAGTCACTAGCCACCTCATCATCCTAATCACCATCTAGATACTTCTAGAACCTTCCACACTCATCAAAAAAAGATAAATCCATTTTTAACCGAATGTTAAAGATGGGTGATAGAAAACTGGAAACTGGCAACTTCCAAAAGCGATCCCGAAACGAATTTCAGGATAACCCCGTAACAATATTAATATACCCGCATTTGTATTACGACCGAATACAAATGCAACTGAGACAAAGATATTATATCTACTCAGTATAATACTCGGATCCGGCTTAAACCAAAGCCCACCAGTATTATCTGCCCGGAATATGACACGTGCGAAAACGCACGTGTATTTTCCGAACCCTGCCATAAAACCATACGGCCTCTACAACGTTTCGCCCGAACTTGGGAAACTGTCTGTGGGGGACTCTAATGACTCATCAACACACTGGCACTGGGTATAACCTCTAGCACGTCAGAGATACTAACTGTACATAACGGTTGCCTATGTATTGATTAGAAGGGAAGCTGACGAGCGAACTCATCCAGAAACCCTACTGAGCCTAACAGTGACAATATACATACAGTCCGGTCCATTCGTCTATGAGTATCGCATATTGGCCTAGGGGGCTGGTAACGTCAGACCCCAATAGCGGTATAAGTCGTGTCAGAGAGTAGCCCAGAATACCCTGAGATACTACTGGAGTACTTACTAGTAAATTTTCTGCCTCGGCCGAGGGCTTTGTGTAATGGCTCTCCTAGACACAGCGCGATCTCACCCCCAATACCGGGAGAGATGAATCCCCTGTCGATTCGCTCACTTGCCTCCATGTGGCTCAGGACTGTACCCAAAAAATACCTGTTTGCACGACTCCTTTGAGCCGTGGTAGGGTAGAAATCAAAGCACATTGGGAACTCACACGAGACAAATGACGACCTCAGGTCGATGAACTAACCTGTACATATGTCACCAGGGAACTGCTATCTGACGTTAGGTATAATACCAACTAGCAGGTTCCCGGCGAGTCCTGTCCAGTGTACTCATAACCCAATGAGCACCTGTATACATCTTAGGTGAACCAACTAACACCAATGGCTTGTGAGACCGGCCACCGCCCCTCGTCGGGGTCTCGACTGTATACACTAGTCTACTCTGGAGTATCGATGCCCTGTCTCGAAACTCCCACGACTAGGGACACTTTAAGGATGTGCTTATAGACCCCAGCTCCCACATATATGATCGACATCATACTGCTGGTAGTCAAGCAAGAATCCTATGGGCTCTATCAACATGCAATAGTGAACTAAAGCATATATACGATGATAAAGACAAACCAGATAGCATACTATCATCTTGAGCAAGACTGTCATATCGGTATAGGTCCTCCCTCAATCATTGCAATCACGTACCTGCGATCTAATAATTGACTTTGAGGGCACTATATCCAACAATAAAACCCATGGACTATGATGTCCTTAACCTCGGACCGAGATGTCCTTAAACTAACATCGGACCAAGATGTCCTTAAACTAACATTGGACCACCATATCCTTAAACTGGTAATCGACCGCAATGTCCCTAAACTAAACAATAGAGCCCAAATGCTCTTTTGATTGGATCTAAATGATCCCGTTAAGTTGATCTTAGTCTAAAATTAGACTAACGCATCCTTAACAAAAGTTTAAGTTGATCTTAGTCTCAAATTAGACTAACGTATCCTTAAACCCAACCCCAAACCCAAATCTAAGAAGATACGGATTTGGACTAATCCACGCCCTACGGGCGAAAGCATAAATTAGTCTCCATATACAATCTACGGGCAACCAAAAACAAAGCAAACACACACGACACGAAGTGACCATCTGGAGAAGGAGAAAGTTGTTACCGCGATGCGGTAGCGTAATTAACTGCAGGGGCTTGCACCCGCAGGGAAGAGCGTCCCCACATTCAAAAACCCCTCAAATGAGAGGGAATCTGACGAAGTCTGCTATATGGGCCGCATCCGTTTAAACCTTCGATACACGGTGCCATAAATCAACTTGGCATCTTTGGAGAGGTGGACGGATAGCACCAAATAGCATCTGCCCCAAAATTTAGGCAAGACGGACTTACGCGGTCGCGTTCCCGTGTTTCGGAGGGGAACAGCCATCACCAGATATCCTTGGCCAAGGTAGTCGAGAATTACTGATCTAAGATCAGTAGTTTCTCAGGTGGTGATGGGTTTCATACCGACACTAAATGTCGCATTATTAAGGGTCTGACTTTATCCACCCACTAGACTCAATATGCGATACTCATAGACGAATGGACCGGACTGTACGGATATTAGCACTGCCAGGCTCAGTAGGGGTTTCAGGATGAGTTTGCTCGTCGGCCTCTCTTTCGCTCAGTACCCGGGTAGCCATTGCGTACAGCTAATGCCGCTGAATTGCTTGTGGTTAAACCCACTGCCAGCGTATTGACGAGTCTTTAGAGTTCCACACAAAGGGTTTCCCAGCTTCGGGCGAAACGATGTAGATGCTGTATGGTTTTACGGCAGGGTTCGATCATATATATACGTGCATTTATGCGCGTATCATGATTCGGACGGATAATACTAATGGGATTTGGTTTAAGCCGGATCCTAGTATTATATTGTTGGATTATTTTCGTCTCATTGTATTCTTATTCTTTGGAATACGGATGCGGGTATATATATACGGATGAAAGGTATTCTTGTAATTTCTTACAAGATTACTTTTCGAAAATTACATCTCATTATGTTTTAAACCTTTTTGGATTAAAAGGTTTATGAGGTGGAGGATGAGGTTTTTATTGCATTTTATTGTGGTATGGCTCAGTAGTGACTTATGGTTACTATTCTAGCATGCTTAGGATTTTTGTTTATTGTGAGATTTTTGTTGACTTGAGATTTTTTGATTAACTTAAGATATTTTTTGGAGTCTTGAGATATTTTTTGGATGGCTCCATTATTTATTAATAACTCTCACAACACACAACAACACTTAGCCATTTTCAAGACTTGAGTTTTCTTTGCTTCACACTCTCACCCTCCAATGGCTTCTTCTTCTTCCTCGACCCTTCAAGTCTCATGTGTTGTGAAACCTAGAGTGTCTTGAGACAAATTAATCCTTCATCACTCTCTGCTTCATTTTTGGTATCTAGTGTAGCGATCTAAGTGCCCTAGTTACCTTGGATATGAGGTTGGAGCTCGATTCACAAACTCTCAGGTGGATCATTTTCGATGGGGGGAGAACGGAGATCAAACTTGATCAAGGAAGCCTCGAGCAATTTGGGATAAAGGTTAAAGACCGAAGGACACGTATAATTTGGTATAACTTTCTAAACTCCTTTGTAGATTGCTAGTGTAGGGTTAATGGTCGATTCGTAGGAAAGGGTTGTGTTAGCGCCAGTTTATTGAATTTTTGTTCAGCATTTGTCCACGGATTGATGGCTGGGGCGCTGGCATAACCCAACAGTGTCCTAGCGGGAGCCGATCCAACGGGCTGATGTAATGCTATCTGAGCAGGTACTGAGCTGGGCTGGGCTCAGTCCTGCATGTTTCTTGGGTAAGTTAGGGCTTTCGATGATCTGTTTAGACTTTACTAAATTTCCTTCGATGTTTTATTGCCGCTAATCCCTCTTTGTTTGCGTGTCCTTTTTTTGCAGAGCCCATGGACCGAGCTAAAATCCTAGCTACCCTGGCCGCCAAGACTCGGGGAAAGAAGGCCAGGGGCGCAAGCTCGTCCCGACCCGGCCCAAGCTCGGCCCCGAGACCAACTCCACCGCCCAAGCCTTCCGCCGCTCCCCGAGTTCCAGAAGAGCGCCGCGGGGGGATCCACAAGCACTCGTGGGACCTGGCACCCCAGGCGCGAAAGGAATAGGAGGAGGCTGGGCCCATCGAAGTCCCCCTCAAAAGGCAGAAACGGACGGTCTCCCGGCCACTTCCTTGCGGGACCCCAGTGAAGAAGGGAGACTTCTGTATTGAGGTGCCCTCGAGGTTCTCCGTCGCCAACAGCCTGCTTTCCGACGTGGAGCAGGCGACTGGGGTTAAAATACCCCAGGGGACCATGAAGGCCTAGGTGGCCGCCATGGCATAAGAGGCGGTTCAGGTCGGTTCTTGTCTTTTCTCGAATTATTTCTTAAGTCTTATTTCCTCGGTTTGGACTTTCTAACCTATTTGCTGCTTTCCACAGGTCCTCCACCACTGCACACTCCTCGTCGCCATGGAATCTGAGGAGGTAGCCTTAGCCATGAAAAAGACGGGTGAGTCCTCCAAGTTGGAGGAGGAGCTCCGCCTCCAACTGCGGCAAGCGGGGGAGAAGGAGGCTCTCCTTGACACTCGTCTGGTCGCCGAGAGGATGATGAACTCCAGGCTGAAGGAGTCACATCGGCTTCTAGACGAGTCCAACCGGGGTATTCAGGCCAAGTTGGAGGAGGTGAACGGCTTCTACCACACGATGAAGAAATCGAGGGACGCCCTCAAGAGGGATGTCCGGGTGGCCTTGGACGCGGTGAAACTCGGCGAGTACCGGGCAGCGAAGGCCGTAGAGGTGTATAAGGCGTCAGATCAATTCTACGCCAATCTTACCGAATCCGTGGCCGTCATATGGTACAACGCCCTTGATCCCACAAGGAGTCTGTGCTAGGGTTCGATATCAGCGAGCTCCTTGCTAAGTATCCCTTGGCCGAGGAGGTGCCACAGGGGAAGTCATCGAGGTGGCCATTGGGGGCGAGGCTGCCGGTGGAAGCCCCGACCCCGAGGTCACAGTTTTGGTCCCTGAGGCTGGCATTGAGCAAAGTGAGATCGTTCCCGAGCGGGCGGACTAAGCTTTCCTTCCTTGGGGATTTTTTCTTTTTCAAAATTTTTATAAGGCTGAGGAGCCTAGAATACGTTGTATTTATTTTTGATTATAAATAAAGTACACCTTTTCTTTGCCCAAATGTCTGCTCACTGTGCAATTCCTTTTAGTTCGTATACTTTTTATCTTGCAAGTACGCTCGCAGGTCTTTTCATCCTGCAAGTGTTAGGCCGGTGTCCACCCCTCCCGCACTTGCTAACCGTTCATCGAGTAGCGTCGAACGATAGCTAAGTGTAGGAAGGTCGGTGCCCTCTTTTTTCCCCGGAGTCGAGGGAGAGATCACGCATCGAGTATGAGTCGATAGATGGTTAAGTGTAGGAAGGTCGGTATCTTCCTTTCTACTCAGCTGCCTCGTGGTGAGGGCTTTGATCCACAGCGTTGTTGGGCAGGAAGCTATCCAGTGCAGATGGACCGAGTAGGAAGCTACTCGGTGGTCTCATGAGGAGGGTTTTTGATCCACAGTGTTGATGGGTAGGAAGCTACCTACTGCGGATGGACCGAGCAGGAAGCTATTCGATGGCCTCTTGAGGAGGGCTTTTGATCCACAGCGTTGATGGGCAGGAAGTTACCCGCAACAGATGAACCGAGCAGGAAGCTACTCGGTAACCTCGCGAGGAGGGCTTTTGATCCACAGCTGTAACAACTCCAATTTCTGTGTATATAAATTTCATTTAAATTTAATGTACAATTGGGGTATTTATAATTCCTGTGAGTACTATAAGTATTTGATTCAATTTTGAACAGTAAAAAAGAGCTTGTAGCTCACTGGTAAGACCTTGCACTGCTGAACTATAACACCAGAGTTCAAATCCCATCAGCTACACATTCTTTTTAATTAAATTCTTTTAATCTTTTAGAAGCCCAAGAGTCTACACGTGCAACACACTAAATAGGGTAAGTTACAGAATAATCAAACATGTTAAATAGGTTAGTTGAAGCGTCAGGGACACGTGGCCCCAATCCGAGCCCCCACATCCATGATCGGACCGGTGAGAGACCCCCTCAGACCGCGCTGCCGGTTTTCACATGCATAAACCCCATTTTTTAAAAAACCCTAGTCCTTGGACTACACCTTTAACCCCAGTATTGCTTATTTACTCTGCACATTTACAGAGAATAATACAACCCTTTAAATTCTATTTTTAATGCAAAATTTTAATGCATTATTCATTCCCCTAAACCCTAAATTGTCCTATAAATACCCACTCCATTTTTCATCCCTTCACACTGAAAATTCTATACAAAAACTATACAAAATTCTCAAGTTAGTGTACAATTGGAGTTAGTGAAGGGCGAAGTTCCGATGAACTTCCGGCGATAACACAAGGAGTTTCCGACGATGAAACGACGCACCGGCACCTCCCACCTCTTTCTCCTTCTCTCTTCTAGCCGAACATCCAGTAAGTCACCCTCCCCCTCTCATTCTCTAATCTAAAAACATTAAATTCTAAAACCCGACAGAAGCGGAGTTAATCCGACTTCCGATACGGTTTTTCTTTAAAAACTATAATTCTTTCTTAATCAAGATATCTTCATATCATCACATATTGTTCATTGAATATTAATAAATATCTTTAACAAGTTTCATCATAAAAGATTGTTATATGCATTTTTTATCGAAATTTTACATTAAAATACCACAAACTTTAGTTTCCGACATAAACTCTATAATACCTTTATATCTTTAGAAAACACACGAGGTAATGACTTACCTCCTCACAACACACATATCTAACATAGCACGATAGAATATGGGAATATAGATTTAGGAAAATACGAATTTACATATACCTTCAACTTATAAATCCTTTTTATACAAGAAGTGTATTTAACAAATCTTTGCAATTGTGCATCTACAACCCATTTTGGGGAACCCGTTCGGTATGATGCGGATTATCGCACATTCTCGGACCTAGTAGAGTGAGATGCAGACCTCCGCAAGGAGCATACGATCTCGAAAGATTTTTAAAACATTTTTCTTTAGAAAATGTGATTTCTATTATAAATAAAACTTATATTTTTAATAAATAAACATATATGTTATTAATATCAAAATATATATTTTTAATGTTTATAATATTCCACATTTCCAAAATTTAAGAAAAACATTCTATTTACAAGAAAAAACCATACAATTCCAATATTTCAAATAAATACCTTATACTTTAAAACTAGGTCATATTCACTAGAAATTTCACATTTAATAAAAGAAACATCTATGAAAAACTCTAAAGACGATAATTAAATACTTGAGGTGTATTTTTAAATTATAACAAAACTATTTTACATAAACTCCCATCAAGTTATACTAAATTACAATAAGGACCCTAGTAAACATAGGTTTAAACGGGACCGGTCTCTTGAGCCCCAGGGAGCCAGAGATATGGGTGCTTGCCTATTTAAGGTAGATAACTTAACAAACGGTGTTATCAACCCCGTAATTGTTTTTGAAAAAGACACAAATCCTGTCGTACATGTGCAGCAGTTACCGATAGCACTAAAACATAATTCAGGACTTCAATTTCTTTTCTAATTGTCCGACTCAGACCGAGTCTCAACATAATCAATCTGACTTGAATACAATTCAAGTACAAACTACAATACAACATGATTCAATATGAATCCATCTATTCAATTTATATCAATCTGTATTGACTTAACCGAACCATGGATATATTCCATTTACATGTTCATCCATTATATCCATTCCATTACTGATATCATGGTTTCGGCAAATCATCCGTCTATATTCAATATACAATACAAATAATATAATTAAGACACCGCAGGGTTTATGAGGGATAGATTGGTACGGAAGGTGTTAGAAGTGGCACGAGACTGTAACCATAAGACACCTAACCTGAATCTCTATTGCCATTGTACCATGGCTGAACGGTTCCTTGTACTCCGTATACCATACTCTCTGGTATAGTGAGACTCCTCTGTATACACTGGCCTCTTCTGTACCAAGCTACAAACAACAGCGTTAACACTAAACGACAACAATAAACAGGTATACTCTATTCTGTCTATTCCATTCTTATCTATTTACGGGACTTACTGAGCGATTGTTCGCTGACAACATTCCTTTTCTTTCTTCTTTGGAATGTTGTCAGGTGGATCGGACCTTCAGGAGATCGAGCCCATCAGCGAGGACTTGGACCAGTTAGCTTTCGACCCAGAGCTTTAGATTCCTTATACATATTTACATTTCTATATTTTTCATTTCTGTTATGCCACTGTTTATGCATTGCTTTCCATTCCATGTATTTACTTTTCAGATGTATTGTAAAAAAAAGAATGTTAATAAATAAAATTGATGTTTATTTACTTTTGTCTCATGTGTACATTTACTTTTATATTGCTTAGATAGGCTTAGCGTGTTTATTTCAGAGTAAATACGTAGCGGCCCATCGTGTCCTCTGCCCGTACACTGGGAAGTGGGACATGACAGGTTTTGTTGGTGGCCCATATAGATCTGCTCTGTGTGGACATACAGGTCAGCTCTGTATGGACATGCAGGTCAGCACTGTATGGACAACCTAAGCAATATAACACAAGAACCAGCACTGAAAATATTCTTTACAATTCATATTCCTTGAATCCTATCATTTCATATACTTTGAATATGTACTAAACCAAAATTTTCTTTCAAGGTTATGGACTCCCCAAACAACACTAGCACGAATGTCAACAACACTCCCCCACCACTACCACTCACACCTGCTGTCGCTGCTCCGATCAACGAGCAGATGGTTCTGCTTGAGGCAATCCGCAGCCTCCTGGAAGGACAGCAGCAGCAGACCGCTATCCTGATGAACCGACCAGAGGCAGAAGCACTTGGGGTGAAATAATTTAGGGCCTTGCATCCCAAGCAATTCGCAGGAAAAGAGAGCCCCTTAGAAGCTGAGGAATGGGATTAAAGCAATGAAGATGACCTGGCAGCGGCACAAATGCCAGAGATAGCTTGGGTTCGTGTTGCGAAGTTGCAGCTCATGGACAATACACGGGTTTTGTGGAAGGCGGAAGAAAGCCGTCTCACCCAGCCGATCGAATGGAGGATTTTCCATGATATGTTCAACGCAAAGTACTTCCCTGAGGCTGCCAGCTTTGATATGGAACAACAGTTCATCTATCTGCAACAAGGTTCAATGTGGACTAAGTTAGTAGATGAATATGATGCTGAGTTCACCATGCTCAGTCGGTAAAATACGTCTCAATATTTAGATTTTGAAATATCACATACTACACAGCTAACACAATACCTTAACAGATTTGCGGCATACGTTATACCAACGGATGAGATCAGAGCCCGTCGATTTCAACAAGGGTTAGATCCAGAGATCCAGGCTGCATTAGCAACAGAATATTTTCCGACCCATGAATCGGCTCTGAAAGCTGCCCGCCGTTATGAGGCAATGGTAAAAATGAGGGGCAGACCTCAGTCTGCCGGGATGAAGCGCCCTGCCAACCAGATGGCAGGAGGAGCCTCTTCAAGGCCACCTTTTGTGCCAAGGAGACTAGGAGTACTGAACAACCGGCCTAGCCCAGCATTTTGCATATATTGCAGGAGAGATGGACATCTGATGAAAGACTGCCGGCGTGCAAAGTACCTTTGCTTAGTCTGCGGCTCAGCTACTCAAGACATTGGGTCTTGTCCTTGTAGAAAAAACCCATATGCTGCACCCAGGCCAGCAATTACTTACCAGCAGCGCCCAGCCATTCAGGCGCCTGCTCTGAGACTTGCACTACCTGCTCCACCTCCTCGTGGACCGACTGCACCTCCTCCTCGTCAGTTCCATCAAGCTCAAAGGAACCCACCTCAAGGACCAAGGAACGGACATAGGAATGCTCCTCCAGCAAGGAGGAACGTGCCGAGGCGACAGGCTTTCACAATGATCGTGGAAGAAGCTGAAGCCACCGGCCAAGTCATTACTGGTAACACTTCCCTTTCAAAATTCTCTTTCAGTTCATAGACATACCTATATATCTTTTCCTTATACCTAAAACATATCCCACATATACCTTAGGTACAATCTTAGTAGCCTCACTTCCTGCCCTCGCACTATTCGTTACTGGAGCATCTCATTGCTTTATGTCGCAACGGTTCGTCCGAACTCATGCGATACCAGTCACACCGCTTGTATCCAGCTGGAATGTCAGTTCAGGGAACGACGTTCTAAAGGAAACAATGGGATACAGCCTGTGTCCAGTGGTCGTCTGCAGCAGAGAATTCTATGCTGACTTCAAGGTGCTGGACATACCGAACTTCTATGTGGTTCTAGATATGGATTGGCTCAGAAAATTTTATGATACCATTGACCTTCGTCAAAGGAGGGTAGTATTCGAGATTCCAGAGCAACCGGTTTTCTATTTCAAAAGTGGAGACCGTACCTTGGAACCAAGTACATACAAGGCGAAACCAAAGAAGGCAGTGATTGCAGCAATTCAAGCGGAGGAAAGATCAAAATCAGAAGTCGTTCGAGAGTTCGAAGATGTGTTTCCTGACGATATATCAGGTTTGCCTCCCGATCGAGCTCTTGAATTCAACATTGATTTAATACCAGGAGCACAACCGGTGATCAAAGCACCTTATCGATTAAGTCCGGAAGGTTTGAAGGAAGTCCGAACTCAGTTGGACGAATTATTGGCGAAAGGATGGATTCGTCCCAGCACTTCAAGTTGGGGACCACCAGTACTGCTTGTAAAGAAGAAAGAAGGTTTATATCGAATATGCATTGATTATAGAGCCTTGAACGAAGTAACGATAAAGAAAAAGTATCCACTCCCGTGCATCGACGATTTATTCGATCAGCTAAGTGGATCTTGTGTTTTCTCCAAGCTAGATCTCCGTTCAGGTTATCATCAGGTGAAGTTCAAGGAAGCTGATATTCATAAAACAGCATTCAGAACTCGCTATGGTCATTAAGAATTTCTTGTGATGCCATTTAGGGTGACTAACGCACCAACAATATTCATGAACCTGATGAATCAAGTTTTCTGGGAGTACCTAGACAGGTTCGTTGTCATCTTCATCGACGACATCCTGGTGTATTCTAAGAGTCGAAAGGAATACGCCAAACACTTAAGAATGTCTTAGAAACCCTACGACAATATCAACTCTATACCAAGTATAGCAAATGCGAATTCTGGCTAAATCAAGTTGGTTTTCTCGGACATATTATATCAGGCGAAGGAATCTCTATGGATCCAGCGAAAGTTTCAGCAGTAAGCGAATGGCAGACACCAAAGTCAGTAAAGGACATTCGAAGTTTCATGGGTCTAGCTGGATATTACCGAAAATTCATTGAAGGATTTTCGAAGATAGCAACACCCCTGACCAAGCTCATACGCAAAGATGAAGAATTCGTGTGGTCAGAAGCATGCGAACAAGCTTTCGTAGAACTCAAATCAAGGTTGACATCGGCGCCTATTCTCGTTATACCGGACCAATCTGGAGGTTTCGAAGTGCATTGTGATGCATCCGGTAAGGGATTAGGATGTGTTCTACATCAGTATGGTAAGGTTGTTGCTTATGCTTCAAGATAGCTGAAATTTCATGAGCGCAATTACCCGACGCATGATTTGGAGTTGGCGGTCGTAATCTTTGCTTTTAAGATTTGACGCCATTATCTTCTTGGTGAAAGAGTAAACATATACACAGATCATAAGAGTCTGAAATATGTGTTTACTCAGAAAGAGCTTAATATGCGGCAGAGATGATGGTTAGAACTCATGGCCGACTTTGACATCAACCTGCAATATCACCCAGGGAAGGTGAATATGGTACCTGATACCCTTAGTCGCCAACCATTAGCATTGAATCTCACCGCCCAGTGGAAGCTTCAATAAGATTTGCATCAGATGGAGATCGAAATGATTATGCCAGGTAACGCTTCAAGTTTGATGAATTTACAAGTTCAATCAACAATTGTCAATCAGATCAAAACAGCTTAAGCAAGTGATGCTAAGTTGCAAAAGATTAGAGAACAAGTGGAGAATGGACTTAGAATAAACTTCATCATCCATGAAGATGGGTCTTTAAGATACGACAACAGATTATGTGTACCAAAAGGTTCTGTTCGGGAAGAGTTAATGAAAGAAGCTCACAGCTCTCCCAACTTAGTATACCCTGGAGGTACAAAGATGTACAAAGATCTGCGTCAAAATTACTGGTGACATAGAATGAAGCATGAAGTAGCCAGAAGCGTCGCTAAATGCTTAGTGTGTCAACAAGTAAAGGCTGAACATCACAGGACTGTTGGATTACTTCAACTTTTACCTATCCCAGAATGGAAGTGGCAACACATCATAATAGATTTTGTGACTGCACTCCCTCACAGCACAAAGGGTAACGATGCGGTATGGGTTACTGTGGATCGACTCACAAAGTTGTCTCACTTCATCCCATTTCGAGTTGGCCAATCCACTGAGACACTAGCAAAGAAGTACATGGAGGTAAGAATCTAAGTAAGATTTAAACTCTTCAAAATATACTATCTCTGATACCCATGAACTCATACAGGAAATCGTGAGACTTCATGGAGTACCGGTCTGCATTGTCTCCGATAGTGACACTAGGTTCCGATCACAATTTTGGCAGAGTCTGCAAGCGAGTTTGGGAACAAGTCTGAACTTCAGCGCGGCTTATCATCCACAAACAGATGGTCAGTCTGAGTGAACTATTCAGATCTTAGAAGATATGCTCAGAGCGTTTATGTTAGACATTAGAGGAACGTGGAAAGATCACCTACATCTTGTGGAGTTTTCATACAACAACAGCTACCAAGCAAGTATCGGAATGTCACCTTTTGCAGCATTTTATGGAAGGAAGTGTCGATCGCCATTAAGTTAGGACGACATCGGTGATAGAGAACTTCTTAGACCTGAGATGATAGTAGCAATTGTTGACGCAGTTCGTACTATCAGGGAAAGAATGTGCATAGCCCAAGATCGAAAGAAACACTGGGCTGATGCAAAGCGCCATCATTTGGAGTTCCAGTCGGGAGATCACGTATATTTGAAGATATCTCCGAACCGTGGAGTGATCCGTTTTGGAAGATGGGGTAAGCTAAGTTCAAGGTACATTGGACCGTTCGATATACTCGAACGAGTCGGTGATGTGGCTTATTGCTTGGCACTTCCACCTTCATTGGAATAAGTGCACAATGTGTTCCACATATCCCAACTCAGAAGGTATGTGAGTGACCCCAGCCATATTCTCGATCATTCCGAGCTCACTGTACTGTTAGTTATATGTATGCCCTAGAGGCCATTACTGTACATGCGATGTATATTGTAGTGGATACTTGGACATACATAAAGATGACTTTCTTGCTCGACACGATAATATGCTATATGGTTGCTCTTTATCTTAATATGTACACTTATTGTCTCTCTATTACATGTTGATAAAGCCCTTAGGATGAGTACTTGACTACCAGGATTATGATGCGGATCGTACTAGTGGGGCAGAGGTAGTCGGCAAGTACATCCTTCAAATGTTCCTAGTTGTAGGTGTATCGAGACAGGGCATCGATATACCAGAGTAGACTAGCGTGTAGCTTCTCGACCCATGTGATGGGCGATGGATGATCCCATATCCATTGGTGTTTGACATCAGAGATGGTATACGGGTGCTCAGTGGAGACTGGGTACACTGGACGGACTCACCGAGAAATCCCAGATGGTATTATACCCCACGTCAGATGGCAGTTCTCTGGTGACACTGGTACATGTTAGTCTGTCGACCAGAGATCGTCATAGAGTCTTGTGTGATTCCCACTGTGCTTTGATTTCCACCATACCATGGTCAAGAGATCGTGCAAAATGTGGTTTTTGGGTACAGTCCCGAGTCACATGGAGGTAATGAGCGATAGGAGGGGATTCGTCTCTCCCAGTATAGGGAGTTGATGTTGCGCTGTGTTCGATTGGCTATAACAGGAAGTCCTTAGCCAGGGCTGATTCGGAGATATAATGTTAAGTGTTATCAGTAGTTTCTCGACCCCTTATGAGCCTTACATCGGCACGACTTATCGAGTTACTGGGGTCTGACGTTTACCACCCCTAGACGAGATATGCGACATATCGGACGAAGAGACCGGACTTTACGGTAGAGTTACTGATTGGATTCGCAGGAGTATGAGTAGGCTTGCTTGTTGATCTTCTGATCGCTCAATACCCGGATGGCCATTACGTTTAGCAAACCGCTTGCGGCTTGTGGGTGTTTGATATGATCATCGCCTACCGTCGGCATATTGACGAGTCTTTAGAGTCCTACACAGAGCTTTCCTGGCTCAAGCGAAATGAAGTAGGAGCACATATGTGATATGTGCGGGACCGAGATTAATACGTATGTGATACCGTATTCTATTCTCGTGATTTGTGACATCGGTCGGTTATATGTGATATAACCGGGTTATCGGATCAAGTGTTGATTCGATAAGTTGTTACATTTGATATTAGTCGGTTATATGTGATATAGCCGGATTATTAAATCAAGTGTTAATTTAATATATAATTATATATTTTATATATTAACATACATTAACTAATACATGCTCACTTATGATTTGTTTTCTCACTTGATTTTGTGCACATTGTATATATGTGATATATATTTGTGTACATGTTTTGTGTCATGCTTGATGATACATGCTTCATGGGTGTGTAAGACTTACACCATGCTTGGTTTAATCCTAGGGTTTTAATTTCTTAAATAAATCAAAAATTGGTGGCATTTAGTTATGGCTAGAAGCTTGGAGAAGCTTAGCTAACCATTGGCTAAGTCCACTAGTTTTTTTTTTGCATAAGATATTTATTAACCCAACCAATTATCCTAGCCATGGTTATGTCTCTACAAGGGTTAGCATATGATGTTAACTCACCTATGGTTCCCATTCTTGACTTGATTTGATCATGAGAGTTTTTCTTCATCTTCTTCCTTAAGCTCACTAGCTTCAATGAAGATGAGAAAAATGAGTGAGAATTTTTTTTCTAAAGTGTAAAATTCCCACTTCATCATCCTCTACTACTAGCCATTTAGTATAGGGTGTTTGCTTCACTAATTCCATAATTAATGAAGGGGTAGCTTGGCTTAGTGTCTTCTCGACGTAGATCATCTTCGGTCTCGAAGACTTTTAGCAAGCTTGTTCCGTACATCTTGTGGAGCCTCTCAAGAGTCCAGGAGTTCAAGGATCGCAGCGAAGGGACTACTACACGGAGCGTTGGAAGTGAAGGACTGGTCTACAAAGGTTGTATTCCTCATTCACTTTGATTGTAAAGTTGTTTACATATCGATCGTCGGATTTTCTAGTAATGATTCTAGGGTTAGGGTTAGCTAGAACAGCAATTTTTTGAGATTGGCATGGACGATGCCTCCCGAAACCTTGCTGCCGTGCTAGAAAACCCTGCATGTACAGCCCGACTTATCTTGTGAACAGCAACCTGTTGAGATCCTGGACAGGAAAGTGAAGTCACTTCGGAACAAGGAAGTCAACTTGGTTCGAGTGATATGGAGAAAAAATACTCCAGGAGAATCGACATGGGAAAGAGAAGACGAGATGCGTGCAAGATATCCTCACTTATTTGTAAACCAGTCCTTAAAAAAATTGTAAATTTCGAGGACGAAATTTTTGTAAGGAGGGTAGACTGTAACAACTCCAATTTCTGTGTACATAAATTTTATTTAATGTTAATGTACAATTGGGGTATTTACAATTCCTGTGAGTACTATAAGTATTTGATTCAATTATGAACAGCAAAAAAGAGCTTGTAGCTCATTAGTAAGACCTTGCATTGCTGAACCATAGCACCAGAGTTCAAATCCCATCAGCCACACATTCTTTTTAATTAAATTATTTTAATCTTTTAGAAGCCCAAGAGTCTACACGTGCAACACACGTAATAGGGTAAGTTACAAAATAATCAAACATGTTAAATAGGCTAGTTGAAATGTCAGGGACATGTGGCCCCAATCCGAGCCCCCACCTCCATGATCGGACCGGCGAAAGACCCCCTCAGACTGGCGCCACCGGTTTTCCCACGCCCAAACCCCATTTTTTTTAAAAACCCTAAACCCTTGGACTCCCCCCTTAACCCCAGTATTGCTTATTTACTTTGCATATTTACGGAGAATAATACAATTCTTTAAATTCTATTTTTTAATGCAAAATTTTAATGCATTATTCATTTCTCCTAAACCATAAATTGTCCTATAAATACCCACTCCATTTTACATCCCTTCACATTAAAAATTCTATAAAAAAACTATACAAAATTCTCAAGTCCTTAATGTACAAGTGGAGTTAGTGAAGGGCGAAGATCCGACGAACTTCCGGCGACAACACAAGGAGTTTCCGATGAAGAAACGATACACCGACACCTCCCACCTCTTCCTCCTTCCCTCCTTTAGCCGAACATCCAGTAAGTCCCCTTCCCCCTCTCATGCTCTAATCTAAAAACATTAAATTATAAAACCCGATGGAAGCGGAGTTAATCCGACTTCCGATATGGTTTTTCTTTAAAAACTATAATTTTTCTTAATCAAGATACCTTCATATCATAATATATTGTTCATTAAACATTAATAAATATCTGTAACAAGTTTCATCACAAAAGATTGTTATATGCATCTTTTATCGAAATTTTACATTAAAATACCACAAACTTTAGTTTCCGACATAAGCTCTATAATACCTTTATACCTTTAGAAAACACACGAGGTAATGACTTACCTCCTCACAACACATATATCTAATATAGCACGATAGAATTTGGGAACATAGATTTAGGAAAATACGACTTTACATATAACTACCTTCAACTTATAAAACCTTTTTCTACAAGAAGTGTATTTAACAAATCTTTGCAATTGTGCCTCTACAACCGATTTTGGGGAACCCGTTCGGTATCGTGCAGATTATCGCATATTCTCGGGTCTAGTAGAGTGAGATGCAGACCTCCGCAAGGAGTATACGATCTCGAAAGATTTTTAAAACATTCTTCTTTAGAAAATATGATTTCTATTATAAATAAAACTTATATTTTTTAATAAATAAACATATATGTGATTAATATCAAAATATATATTTTTAATATTTATAAGATGCCACATTTCCAAAATTCAAGAAAAACGTTGCATTTATAAGAAAATACCATACAATTTCAATATTTCAAATAAATACCTTACACTTTAAAACTAGGTTATATTCACTAGAAATTTCACATTTAATAAAAGAAACATCTATGAAAAACTCTAAAGACGATAATTAAATACTTGGGGTGTATTTTGGAATTATAACAAAACTATTTTACATAAACCCCTCTCAAGTTATACTAAATTACAATAAAGACCCTAATAAATATAAGTTTAAGCGGGACCAGTCTCTTGAGCCTCAGGGAGCCGAAGATATGGGTGCTTGCCTATTTAAGATAGATAACTTAACAAATGGTGTTATCAACAGGGTAATTGTCTTTGAAAAAGACACAAATTCTGCCGTCCATGTGCAGCAGTTACCGATAGCACTAAAACATAATTCGGGACTTCAATTTCTTTTCTAATTGTCTGACTAAGACTGAGTCTCAACATAATTATTCTGACTTGAATATGATTCAAGTACAAACTATAATACAACATGATTCAATATGAATCCATTTATTCAATTTATATCAATCTGTATTGACTGAATCGAACCATGGATATATTCCATTTATATGTCCATCCATTATATCCATTCTATTACTGATATCCTGGTTTCGGCAATTCATCCGTCAATATCCTGTTAGTTATATGTATGCCCTAGAGGCCATTACTGTACATGTGATATATATTGTAGTGGATGCTTGGACATATATAGGGAGGACTTTTTTGCTCGACATGATAGTATGCTATCTGGTTGCACTTTATCTTAACATGTACACTTATTGTCTCTCTATTACATGTTGATAAAGCCCTTAGAATGAGTACTTGACCACCAAGATTATGATGCGGATTATACTAGTGAGGCAGAGTTAGTCGGTAAGTACATCCTTCAATTGTTCCTAGTCGTAGGAGTATCGAGACAAGACATCGATACTCCATATTAGACTAGCATATGTGCTTCTTTATCCATATGATGGGCGATGGACGATCCCACATCAATTGGTGTTTGACATCAGAGAAGGTATACGGGTGCTCAGTGGAGACTGGGTATACTGAACGGACTCGCCGAAAACTCCTAGATGGTATTATACCTATCGTCATATAGCAGTTCTCTAGTGACACTGGTACAGGTTAGTCTGTCGACCCGAGATTGTCATAAAGCCTTGTGTGATTCCCACTGTGCTTTGATTTCCACCATACCACGTTCAAGAGATCGTGCAAAAAGCTGGTTTTTGGGTACAGTCCCGAGTTACATGGAGGCAATGAGCAATAGGAGGGGATTCGTCTCTCCCGGTATTGGGGGTTGATGTTGCGCTATACTCGATTGGCCATAATAGGAAATCCTTGGCCAGGGTTGCTGAGATCTACTAGTAAGTGTTATCAGTTGTTTCTCGAACCGTTATGGACCTCGCATCGGCATGACTTATCAGGCTATTGGGGTCTGACATTATACCACCCCCAGGCTGCAATATGCGACATATCTGACGAAGTGACCGGACTGTACGGTAGTGTTACTGATTGGATTCGCAGGAGTATGAGCAGGCTTGCTTGTTGATCTTCTGATCGCTCAATACCCGGATGGCCGTTACGTTTAGCAGACCGCTTGCGGCTTGTGGGTATTTGATATGATTATCACCTACTGCCGGCGTATTGACGAGTCTTTAGAGTCTTACACAGAGGTTTCCCGGTTCACACGAAACGAAGTAGGAGCGCATATGTGATATGTGCGGGATCGAGATTAATGCGCGTATGTGATACCGCATTCTATTCTCGCGATATGTGATATCGGTCGGTTACATGTGATATAGCCGGGCTATCGGATCAAGTGTTGATTTGATAAGTTGATACATTTGATATTAGTCGGTTGTATGCGATATAGCCGGATTATCAAATCAAGTGTTGATTTGATAATTTAATGTATAATTTTATATATGATATATTAATTTAAATTAACTAATATTTGCTCACTAAACATTTCTTTTTCTCACTTGTGTGCATATAGTATATATGTGATATATATTAATGTACATTTATTTGTGTCATGCTTGATGCCACATGCTTCATGGGTGTATGGGACTTACACCATGCTTGATATAATGTAAGGTTTATATTTATCTAAGTAACTCAAAATTGGATGGATTTTTTTCATGGCTATAAGCTTGTAGAAACTTGTGGAACTATTGACCAAGTCCACCAATTTTGTTTCACTTGTAGATATTTATTAATCTAACCATTAACCTTAGCTATGGTTCATTCTCTACTAGGGTTAGTGTATGATACTAACTCACCTATGGTTGCTATTCTCACCCCATGAGATTCATTTCTCTTCTTCACTTAATCTTCTTCTTCCTCATGAAAAAGCTTTCTAGCTTTTGAAATGGTGAAGCAATATTGTGAGAAAAATAAATCTAAAGTGAGCCCAATTCCTACTTAATCATCCTCTACTATATTAGCCATTTAATTTAGTGTGTTTGCTTCACTAATCTACCATTAGTGAAGAGGTATCATGAGCTTGAGTCTCCTCGACGTAGATCATCTTCGGTCTTGAAGATTTCGAGAAAGCTTGTTCATTTCTTCATGTAAACCCTTACTAGAGTTCGGGTGTTCACTACTTGGAGCGAAGGGACTACTACACGGAGCTTTAAAAGTGAAGGACCGGTATAAAAAGGTTGTATTCCTCATTCACTTAGATGTAAAGATATTTACATTGTTGTTTATCTAAATCTCTAGTTAAGATTCTAGGGTTAGGGTTCTTTAGTACGGCAAAAATTTGAAAACGGCATGATGATACCTCCCGAAACTTTGCTGCCGCCCTAGGGAACCCTACAGTGGTATCAGAGCCAAGCTAGAGATTTAGACAATGTGTATAGGATTACGAAACCGAAACAACTCCGAAACACCTGATACACAATCCTAGTTTCTGTCGAATTTTAAATGGCCTCTAAAATTTTTTTAGCAACTGCAGAATGTTGTATGTGATATAACATGAACACCATAGAAATTTGAAGCAATTTGGACTGAATATGGCTGGCCACATGAGCTAAAAATCCGAGCTCACCGGTTCTAGTGTGGTGTTTTGGCTTCAAATTTTTAGGGTGTTCCTGTCTCTGGGTTTTGGTATTTCAGGTGTTGCTTGTTTTTGCTAAATTTGCAAGTGATGTTAACTTTCTGCAAAGGCAATTCGAAGTGTTTCGTAATCATAATTCTAACATCTATTCAGGTTATTTAGACGATATTAAAAAGTTCGAACGGATATCAATAACCTATATTTTCCCTCGCTGGAAATTTTCCAAGAGTTGGATTTTTTCCAAGTTTAAAATCTTCAGAAAATCATGCAAATGATTCTGTGGACCCTCTAGAAGAACGATACCCAAACTCGAGTTTTTGGATCGCGGAACAGCAGTCATACCCTAGGGCTTGCGGCAGTTCCGTAGCGACATGAGTGAGGCATGGGTCAGCCCTTCTACGGATGGTTCATAGGAGCCGTGGCATGTTCTGGGTACTTTTTGAACTCCGCTCAAGTGTTGAGCTCTTTGGGAAATTTTAGGTGTTTGTTTATTCGATCGAAAAGTTTAACATCGTCTACCTATCTGTGATTGTGATACAATATTTGGAATCCACAAAATTAGTTATGTGATAACTAGTTTGAATTTTATAAATCTAGCAATTTAGTCTCATTTGATCGGTTTCCACGGAATTTTGATGTGGATCAAAAATCCGTCGCAATTTTGTAGTGTACGCGGATACTCGCTGGATAACCTTACTAGATAGCCACGCCCCATAGCCCCGACCAAGTGACTGTAGGAGAACCCCGTCACCAAAAGCATCCGTCTGGGTGCTCGCGGCCGCGGTGTTCCCTCTTAGTGCACTTCGTCGACGGTATCGGGGGTGCGGCCGTCTACTAAAGTTTTCGACGAGCATTCGATCAGATTATCAGGAATCTTGTTGAATTACCCGACTGGTTATTGGAAAATGTTTTCAATATCAATATTAAAATGTGGGGTTTATAATTGTTAGGCATGTGATCTCTAAGGAATTCATTTGGTTGGGCATAAAATCCAAAGTATGCGATACGTTGGGTTTATGATGTCTAAGGTGGTCGCGGATTCCAATTGTTGTAGTTTTTTACTTTCTTTTCTGCGACCGTAAGTGTAATATGTGGTGTATCGCCGGTTTCGTTTCTATACGTCAACGACAATTGGGATACACATATTTACTTATGTTGATGACATATGATGTTATGTGTTACTGTGATATGTTATATTGGATCGTCGTGTTTTGAATAGCCAGGGGGTTTTATGTGAGATGAGAGTTTTTCAATTTCATTCATGTAAAAACTTGTATGTAATATTTTTTTATTGGGGCACTTCCGGGTTGAGGATGATGTCACCATTGATGTATATTATTTACTTTTCCGCATTAGGATAGACCCAAGGAGGAGAGCATAAGTAACCGGGTTTTAGGGTCTAGTGGGAGAATATCTCGAAGAGTCGAGACCCGGGTCTCCTAATTCTAGAATTGGTAGGGTTGCTTGCCGCTCTAGTAGGGGTTTAGGGATGTGGGTTTGGCTATTCATTGCGACCGTGGAATTCGCGTTTTTATTGGCTCAATTAAAACACGAAATTCCTAGTATATTCAATATTTTATATGTGTTCTTCTGCTGCTGATATTCTTTGATGTGATCACTTTATATGTTGAGACGAATACTTATATGATATATAATAAATATTGCTGCTTTCGTTTCCTCTGTGATACTTAGGAAACATAATTAATGGGACTTCATTAACGAGATTAATGAAATAAAAGAAACCTAGAGATGTTGTAGAAACTTATTTTAAAAAAACCGGTAGCTCTAGTTCTTGATTTGCATAGCGGTATTCCTTGTAGAATAACCAGCACCTTATTCGATAAGGAAAGAGCCGAGATCTCTTCACCGGGAGTGACCTCTTTAGCGAAACTGGCAGATGCTACAACCCACTCGGTTTGTTTTTTGATTGCTTCTATAGTTTTTGCTTTGCATAGTGGTATTTTTGAAATATCCTGCACCTCATTCGATGAGGAAAGAGCCGAGATCCCTTCACCGGGAGTGATCTCTTTAGCGAAACTAGTAAAATCCTAAAAAACACTCATTTTCAAAAACACTCGATTCTACAATGATATCAAGTTCATTAAGTAAAGGGTTTTTAAAAAACTTGTCGTAGCCCTCCGTCATTTCAGATAAGTACTATTTAGTATTCGTGCTACGTTTGTTGACCATGTTAAGGCGTAGTGTGCGGTAGCCGATTAGTGCTTATTTGCATAAGCATATGATGCAATTGGATTAGGGTAGTCGTACGATTTTGTTGACAATGTTAAGGGTCATACGGGTGGGTTTAATTCAATGAGGAAATGACGGGTTGAACTTGGCTAGCGCTTATGATTTGTTGACCATGTTAAGGTCATAAGTCGCTAGGGGCAAAATATTATCGGGAATTTCAAGTGTTGAAATTTGCAATGAGATTACATACATTCTATGAGATAGTTGGATCCCGATACCCACTGCGAGTAAGAGTTGCTCTTAGGAGAGTTTTACACATTACAATTATCCGATCAAGTAGGTGTCTAGAAAGGTGTTAACGGGGTTACGCCCATGGGAAAACGAGGTTTATTTTAATTAGGTCCGTATGAAAGCGTGGAGAACCTCTCTCAAAGTACCGACACTGGCCTGGCCGAAAGATTGGCGAACTTGTAGAGTGTAATTAATCCCGGCTAGTCTTACCTTTTAGGGTTTGAAGGAAGATTTGATAAAAACAGTGGGAGCTATCCTGATTAGATAAAATATAACCAATCTGATCTTGCAAAAGCATACGCAGAGTGTTTTCTTCTCTCTCTCTCCTGGTAGCGACTATGTCACGCCTTAATCAAGATAATAATATGGATGCATTGACCGAACCTGCTTATTATACTGAGCTAGTGTTGGGATTCCTTAGCACCCTACGGGGTTTTCACAGCAACAACCATGCCACATTTAAAAATTCTAAGGTGCTAATGAACCCTAACCTAGGATCTAGTTAGAGTAAATAGACAAAATGAAACAAGTAATCTAGCATTACAAGTAGTGAAGTAGGAATACAACCTTTGTAGACCGGTCCTTCACTTCTAAAGCTCTGTGTTGACGTCCCTTCACTACGATCATCGATCTCCCGAACTCTAGTATGCGTTCTCTCGGAGAAATGAACAAGCTTGCTCGAAGTCTTCGAGGCCGAAGATGATCTACGTCGAGGAGACTCAAGCTCATGCTATCTCTTCACTAATTATGAAATTAGTGAACCAAACACCCTAAACTACCCAAGCAAGTGTGTAGGATGATGAAGTAGGAAGTAGGCTCCCTTTAGATTTTTTTTTCTCACATTATTTTCTCACCATAGAAAAAGCTAGTAAGCTTTTTCTCTCATGAAGAGGAAGAAGAAGAAGAAATGAGGAGAGAATGAACTCATGAGGTGAGAATAACAACCATGGGTGAGTTAATGTCATACACTAACTCATGTAGAGACATAACCATGGCTAAGTGATAATGGTTAGGTTAATAAATATTTTAAGTAAAACAAAATTAGTGGACTAAGTCAATGCATCCACAAGCTTCTACAAGCTTCATGCATATGACTAATTTCCAACTAATTTGGATTTACTTTAAATATTTAAATCTTACATTATAATTAGTATGGTGTAAGTCTCATACACCCATGTATTGTGTATCATCAAGCATGACACAAATAATGTACATTAATATATATCACATATATATTATGTGCACAAAATTAATTGAGAAAAGAAAACTTAAGTGAGCCAATACTAGTTAATGTAAATTAATATATCAAATATATAATTATACATTAAATTATTAAATCAACATTTGATTTAATAATCCGGCTATATCTCATATAACCGACTAATATCAAATGTAACAAATTATCGAATCAACACTTGATCCGATAGCCCGGCTATATCACATATAACCAACCGATGTCACATATCGCGAGAATATAATGCGGTATCACATATGCGCATCAATCTCGGTCCCGCAGATATCACATATGTGCTCCTACTTCATTTCATATGAACCAGGAAACCTCTGTGTAGGACTCTAAAGACTTGTCAATACACCGGCAGTAGGTGATGATCATATCAAACACCCACAAACCGAAAGAGGCGTGCTAAACGTAACAGCCACCCGGTTATTGAGCGATCAGAAGATCAACAAGCAAGCCTGCTCATACTCCTGCGAATCCAATCAGTAACACTTACTGTACAGTCCGGTCTCTTTGTCTGATATGTCGCATATCTCGTCTAGGGGTGGTAAACGTCAGACCCTAGTAACTCGATAAGTCATGCCGATGTGAGGCTCATAATAGGTCAAGAAACTATTGGTAACGCTTACCAGTAAATCTCAGAATCAGCCTTGGCCAGGGACTTCATGTTATAGCCAATCGAGCACAGCGCAATATCAATCCCCAATACCGGGAGAGACGAATCCCCTCCTATCGCTCATTGCCTCTATCTGACTCGGGACTATACCCAAAAACCACCGTTTGCACGTTCTCATGAACGTGGTGTTTCCCTCAATCAGAGCAAGGCTTTGTTTGAATTTCAAATATTCAAATTTTGAAGCAACGCTTCAAATCCCGTGCGCTGCGCGTAACGCGCCACGTGTCAGAAGCTGATACGTCAGCGCAGCGCCTAAGGCAGTGCGTCCAATCAGAGCAAGGCTCTATTAAAAAACAAAAAAAATTAAAAGAAGCAAAGCTTTAGTTGTGCAAGCGCTGCGCTGCGCGACATGTGTCAGCGCAGTCGCTTTTGCATAAGTGCTGTGCTACGCGACACGTGTCAGCGCAGTTGCGCAAGCGCAGCTGCGCTGCGCTGGGCGCTGCGCGACACGTGTCAGCGCAGTTGCGCAAGCACAGCTGCGCTGCGCTGTGCGCTGCGCGACACGTGTCACGCGCTGGGGCATTTGCGCCAAACAGAACTAAAATTTCAAAGAAATCTTTCTGTTCTTATTAAAACAAGAAGATTTTCTTCTGTAAAATAGAAGCCCTTGGATCAAAGATCCAACGGTGGGGAAAATTCCCTAAATCACTCAGAGAAAGATCTCTTTAACAAATTTAACTAATTTATGGGCACTATATAAAGGACCATAGACCTCAATTCAAAATCATCAACATCATCATTGAGAACTCTGAAGAATTGGAGAGAATTCGTCAAGAACAAAAAAGGTAAAAACCTTTAGAAAAAGAGAAAATTCTCTTAAAAACAGATCATTGATCTGAGAACAAGATCAATGATCTTTAATAAAAAGAAAAAATAAATAATAATAGTGCCTTGCACTTTCTTATGAACCATTGGTTCTTTAAAAACAAGAAAACTTGTTTTCTTCGATTTAAAATCGATCAAAAGATAAAACAGTGCTCTGCACTTGCAAAAATTGCACTATTGCACTCCTGTGTTGGCGCAAGCCACCAGGGAGCGCCACGTGTCAGCAGCGCAACAGCGCAGCGCACTGACACAGCGCACTGCGCTGTTGCGTTTGCGCTCACCAGAGTGTGACACGTGTCACCACCACATGCGCTTGCGCTCGTTAATTGGCGCAAAGCGCCTGACAAGCCACATGGGGCACCGTCAGAATATTTAATGCTCTGCATTATTAAAGAAAAGGGACAGAACCCAATTAAAAGGCCTAACAGGCCTAAACAAAAAAATGCCATGCATTTTAAAAAGGGCAGAGCCCAATTAAAAGGTCTTTTAGACCAAAGGAAAATGCAGTACATTATTTAAAAAGGGCAGAGCCCAAATAAAGGCCTAACAGGCCAAATACAAATAAAAATGTTGAACATTTTCAACTGGACTTAGCCCAATCATGGCCGTAAGTCCTCAAAATTAAATTGAATGAGCACAACTGCTCTCTTAAATCAATTTACATCCGGTTCAAGGGTACATCTCCGAACTCCTCTCACATTTATCGTTGTAATTTTTCAACGACATCAGAGAGGTGACGGGTCCCGACAACCACACATCAACATGGGCTGTGGGGTCCTTAAACTCGTGGACTTATGCGTCCTTAAACTAAGATACGGACTGTGGGGTCCTTAAACCCACGGACTTATGCGTCCTTAAAACTACCATAGACCCCCACGTCCCTAAACTAGAATATGGACCACCACGTCCCTAAACTGGAACAGTAGAGCCCCTCTAAACGCTCTTCTGCCTGATCTAGACGATCCCGCTTAAGTAGATCTTAGCCCCAAACACGGCTAACGTATCCTTAAGCATTTCAACAGATTACATATTCCCTAATCAACTTCGGTTCAAGGGTACATCTCTGAACTTCTCTGACACCTATCGTTGTAATCTTTCAACGAAGTCAGAGAGGTGACGAGTCCCGACGGCCATATATTAAATGGATCACCATGTTAAGTAGATCTTAGTCTCAAACAGGACTAACGTATCCTTAACGAACGTTTAAGTTGATCTTAGCCTCAACACGGCTAACGTATCCTTAAACTAAACCACCAAACCCAAATCTAAGTAAATACGGATTTGGACTAATCCACGTCCTACGGGCGACGACATAACTTAGTCTCCGTATACAATCCACGGGCATCCATAAACAAACAAATACACACGACACGAAGTGAAATTCTGGAGAAGGAGAAAGTTGGTACCGCTATGCGGTAGCGTAATTAACTGCAGGGGCTTGCGCCTGCAGGGAAGAGCGTCCCCACAATCAAAAAACCCTTCAAGCGAGGGGGAATCTGACGAAGTCTGCTACATCGGCCGCATCCGTCTAAACCTCTGATACACGGTGCCATAAATCAACTTGGCATCTTCGGAGAGGTGGACAGATAAAACCATATAGCATCTGCCCCGAATCACAGGCAAGACGTCCCTGTCTTGGCCGCCGTTCGGAGGGGAACAGATTCTCGCACGCCCGGTGGGACCTTTTCCTCTTTCCACTCCACACTTCGTGTGTCGTCTTCGCGAACGAATCGCGGTTTGTTAATGGTTGCCTTTGGGTTTCAAGTTACTAAGATTTGGTCTTTTGCCTGGCGCCGAAATCAAGCATCGATGGCCTCCAACTGCTCGAGCTGCTCAAAGTGCAAATGCAACCGACGCTCCACCTCACCTGGAGGTGTAGCATATGGGCCTCAAGCGGCCTCCATCCTAGCCATGCCGATAGAACAGGTGACCCAGGCCACCACCGGCCTGTTTTTCGAGACCATGATCCTGCCTGCAAGCTTCACCATGCACATGTCTGCACCAGAAGCGAACAAGAAGTCGGTCTTCGACCGGCTCACTGCTACAACGGCCCCTTTCAACGGGTCGTCCACTATGAAACCAACAGCCTCTGTCTTTGCCAGGCTGGATCTGAACTCTGACGGGCCCGCCAGGAAGCCCATGAACCCCAAAGTGGCTGTCCCGAGGAAGGCAACAACCGCTGCTCCAGAAGTCGTCAAGGCGGTTTCTCCTGTCAAAGAGTCAGTCTTTTCAAGGCTGTCTATTCCGGCTCCTGCCCCTGCTCGAGGATCTGTCTTTGACAGATTGAATATCACCCCTCAAAGGACAACCTCAGTCTTTAAGAGGTTAACACCAGCGACGCCTCATCCGGACAGGAGGCAAAAAGAAGCTGTCTCTATCGCCGAGCCAGTCCCAACGGCTCGTCATGCTCGACGTCTCTATTGACGACGAGTGAGGAAGGCAGGGGGCAACTCCCCCTCAGGGCTAACTCCACTTGCTCCAGTGGTGGAAGTCAATACTGCTGTTCCAACTGGGAACAGCTTTGAACCACTTAGGAGGGTACGTAAGAACTCTCCAACCTCTACACTGAAGAGATCTCCTCCACTTGCGGAGAGAGTTTCGGAAACGAAGCAAGAGCAGCCCCCTCAACGGCTATCCTCAAAAATTTATAGAGTTTGGCAGAGAGTTCAAGACTCCGTAATTGACCCAGATCACTCTCGTCAACAGAAAAATGCGAAGGTGCAAGAAGAAAAGGGCCGTCCTATTAAACAACAAAGGACAGCAACCACCAGGGTGCCCACTACAACGGCCCCTTCAACTTCAATGGCCCATAAGAGAAGAAGGCCGGAAAAAATCCCCGCGCCCGCGGCAAATGCCAAAGGCGGTGAGCCTAAACGCCCTAAGTCCGGGGGCATAATAGTTCATACAGTATACATGGCGTCGGGAAAGGAGGACAGCCGTGCATCCACAGGTCATCGACCGCTTACACGGTCAGTGACCAAAACTCAGGAGCAACAACAAAAGCTCCAGGAGATGATGAACGCGATGGCCGCACTCACTGGGCCAAAAGAAAGCCCTGAAACGTCCTCGGATGAACGTCAAGAACAAGAAACTGACGCTGAATTCTTTCACCGCATATTAGAGAAGAAGGATAAAGCGGCTGCTGAACAAGCAACCGACATAAAGTGTATGGCCCTCTTGTTCCAAGACACGGTGGGGATGATGATCCAATACGATCCTCCGGTCGAAGAGCCCCCGATCGTCCTTGAATGCGATAGGGGAGAAACGTCGAATCCTCCGCCAGCTCTGTCAACAGCTAAGGAGGAGACAATCTCCAAAGCTGACTTGGACGAGTATATAGCCCAACAAATATGGGTTCATCATATGACTGAAGGAGCCGGCCAGGTCGTAAAAACGGGACGACCATATCCGAGCTGGTGCGACCAGATCAAGTACCTGCCAGGCTACTCAATTCCCAAGTTCCATGTCTATAAGGGGACGGGCAATCCCCACCAGCATGTTGCCCAGTTCAGGGCACTCTGCGGCAATACCGGCGGTGATGACAAACTATTGCTTCGACAGTTCGTCGACAGCTTGTCAGATACAGCGTTCGAGTGGTACTCTGAGCTCCCAAACGACTCTATCAAGACCTTCGCGGAGATGGAGCTGTTGTTTACCCAGCGTTTTGCAAGCGCCAGTGAACGCACCCCGATGACAGCATTGATTAACGCCAGGGTAAAGCCAGGCGAGACATGGGTCCAATATGCTATACGGTGGTGGAACTTATGGTCAAAATGTGAGCAACGCATTGAAGAAGCTCCTGCGGTGGGTATGTTTGTGGGAACCCTGGATCCATAAGCAACTATCTCGCAATTTATGATGTTCTTCAAGCCGACTACCTTCCAGGCCCTGATCGAAAAACTAGCGCAAATGGATCAGATGGGCCATAGACCTCCTCTTCCGAAGCCGGACTCCCGAAATGAAAAAGGGAAGGGGAAAGCGATCGTTGTCACTAATGCTCAACAACAGCCGAGCAACTCAAAGCCGGTCGTTCGTCAAAATAATATGCGTCCACGCGTACCCCTTGAAGAGAGGCTAGGACGTCCTTACTCGTTTCCCCGAGATAAAACGAAAAGATTATTCGAGCTGGCATTGCATAACCGACTCATAAATTTGCTGGATCCAAGACGTCCGTCGCAGCCAAATGACGTTAACGATCCCAACTACTGTCCCTATCATCGAGTACTGGGTCATCAGATTGAGGATTGCTATGTCTTCAAAAATTGGATTGAAGACCAGTACCAACAGGGCAAGTTCGCATTGTCCGACAGATGGAAGGTGAAACCGCCGCAGCCCCACACCTCTAAAAGGATGAATACGCCGGGGGCAACGTGCTCTCTCGTCGAAGAAGCCCCATGGAAGGTTGTGCTGTCAGCCAAGACAAAGAGGATGCTGAACGATCTTCATACATGCCCAGCGATCAAGTGGAAGAACCCGTTGGAAACTCAGATCATTGAGGGAATGTTGAAGCTGCGTCCAACTCGAAAGATCGACGGTGATGGCCCAAGCACTCATAACCAGCCGTCAAAATCTTCAAAGAAGAAGAAAAAGAAATCAAGGAAGCCCGTGAAGCCTGGTGACAAACGCACGGACTTACAAAAATAAATTGACGCGCTGGAGGAATACAACCAGAAAGCACGGACTCCCATTACACTCCAAGAGTTCCTCAACCACGTCTTTCAAGAGGAAGGTGAGGGAGAAAGTTCGTCGGATGAATCTGAGGAATACATGGCGAGCTGTTATGTGACTTCCCATTCGTTCACAGACAATGAGGAGACTCCTTGCACAGAAGAGCTGGGGGTAGATCCCGAACCAAAAATTCTGGGGCCATCAGATGAAGTAATTGACGCATTCTTCAACGAAGCTCTGTTGAAAAGTAAAGCTGATCGGGAACGCGAGACGGCTATATTTGAAAGGGCCAAGCGCCGGCGACTTGACGAAAGAGCTGAGACACTCCCGCTGGAGCAAAATACATCCACCGTGGATAAAAGCAAATTCAAGACGAGGAAAAGGTTCGCCAAGGCCATATTAATGGGCATGAAGCTACCTTCCTCTGAAAGAAACATTACTGGTGAAGCGGAAATGTGTCCCTCCTACTGCTTGTATCATCAGAAGATTTCGCACCCCACTGAAGAGTGCAAAGCTTTCGATAGATGGTGGCAAGAATATGTTGCTCATCGACAACATTTTAAGCGGGAGAAGCGCAAAACTCGTCGGGAGCGGAAAAATGCGACCGAAGAGCTTAACAGAACTGCCAGCAATTGTCATATGGTTAACGCCGGGGGATCACAATTGCTTACATTCTGGAGCGATTCCGACGAGGAGCTGGCTCTTAACCCTCTCTTTAGAGAGTCCACTTCGGGAAAAGAAGAAGAGCAGAAGGTCTGTGAAAATATCCGGCTGCGTAATCGCACGCTTCCCGAAAAGAATCTCGGACCTTCAAATAAAAAAGATAAGGGGAAGGAGAAAGTCCCTGAGGAGATCGCCCTGGATGACCAAGTTGTGGAGGAGCTAAATGCCAAGGACCCGCCGAAGAGAAATAAAGTTGATTACAACGTCTTAGCGCATCTGAGGAAGCTACCCTCGCAGCTCAGCATTCTTGACGCCCTTTTACTATCAAAAGAGGCAAGAGATTCGTTAATCAAGGCCCTACCGGATCCGAAGCAGTTCCAAGCTTTCCTGGCTGAAGAAAAGATGAAGGATGAATTGGAGGAAGTGTACACAGCCGATGTCACTTTTGGTGATGAAGACCTTCTCCTTGGAACGTGCGAACACAATCGCCCCCTCATGTCTCAGGATACTGCCATGATATAAAGATAGGCAAAATCCTGATCGACAACGGATCCTCCGTTAATCTCCTCAACGTGCGGGTGTTAAAAGAAATCTGCATGAGCATCCAGCACCTTGCTCGGGACAAGATCACCATCTCCGGGTTCGACTCCCAGTCATCAAGAACTCTTAGGTCTGTGATACTGACGCTACGCTTCAGGCTACTCGTCACGGACATTAAGTTCTACGTCATAGACGCCAAGACATGCTACAATGCTCTGCTCGGCCGACCATGGTTACACGAGTACAACATCATCCCTTCTGCGCAACATCAGTGTATGAAGTATTTTAAGGATGGTCTCGAGTATACCGTGACGGGAGAACTGAACCCATTCTCTGTGAACGAGGTCCGCAAATATAAAGACGCCAAATACTTCCTACCGGATTTCGAAGATACGGAGAGGTATCACAAACCGGAGAACAAAGCTAATGCCACCATCCCTGTCTTCGGCAGTGATACCGAGGAGGAAGAGGAGATAATTTATTCGGGTCCACCCCAATACAACAAGCCGGGACAGTCTGCTCCCATGTTGATATTTGGCAGTGATTCTGAAGATGAGGTCCATGCTGTATTCTCTGCTCGGCCTTCAATACAAACATCCGCTGACGAGGAGCAAAGTCTGCAAGTCGCCATGGTTCCACTTAAACATCATAAAGAATTGGATGCACTTGATATCTACAGTGTAGAGGAGCTGCAGACGTTCTATGTCCCTCCCAGGCGAGAAGGAAAAAAGGCAATTCTATTCTACCTCTCTGAGGAAACCAAAGTGGAAAAAGAAATTTGGCACGGTGCGGATCCTACGCTGGACAGGCTTCAGCCCATCCGTCTCCCCAGATATTATACAGAAGGCTTGAAAAGGCTATTGAAGCGCCAAGAGATACCCTTCAAACAGACCGCTCGAAAGGCTAAATTCTATGACAGGGTCTGGAACGTCCCCGGAACTTAGCATAAGCTGCCTAGTGGGAGGATGGAAACAATCGGGCTCGGATATATTCGGTCCAAGAAACGAGAGCTACTCCGCGACTGTTACGTCGTGTATGACTTTGATGAAGAAGCGGATGCTCAATGGGAAGATGCTAATCCGGAACCAGTAAAAGTTCCAGATGCAAAAGTGCCCAGTCCGTCGTTCGAAGAACAAATGGACAAGCTTATGCTGGTCAAAAAGTCCGAGACGACCATAACCGCGAAATGGCCATCTATGAGAAAGCCAAAACGCAACGCCTCCTTCAACAGGCCGTGAAAGATGAAGATGCCGCTCCTTGTTAACCTGTTATAAAGAAGGCTCGACGCAGAGGCAGAAACAAGTCGAAATGCGAAAAAGGAGCTCAACAGCAACAAAGCGGGACTAAGAAATCACGCAAGCGGGAATCGAATGGTTCCGATGTATCCCTCATAAGAAAAATGGGTCGAGCGTACTCTTTTCCTCGTGACAAGACGAAGAAAATACTTGACATCGCTCTAAAATATCAGATGCTTACACTGCCGGAGTCCAAGCACCCTGAACAAGCAGGCGAAGTCTCAAACCCAGACTATTGCTCTTATCACCGAGTAATAGGGCATCCTCTCGAAGACTGCTTCACCTTCAAGAATTGGGTCGAAAATCAGTATCAGCTTGGCAAGTTCGCTCTGTCTGACAACTGGAGGGTAATGCCGCCACGGAAGCATGAACCCAAAGCCACGAGAACAGAACCAACTCCACATTGGGATTGGAAGCGGATTCGCACTTGTCACATGATAACAATATTAAAAGAAGAGCCCGAGAATATGGATAACCTTCCCTGGTGCTTCGAAAACAGCAACGATGAGGTGATCTCAGAATTTCCACCGGCACCAAAAGAGCTGGAAGATGGAATACACACTACTGCAGATAACCTCAAGAAAATTGAGTTGGGGATGGCAAACGACCCGCGACCGACATTTTTCAGCGAGCTGCTATCTGAAGAAAGGGTGGCTTCGTTAAAATACGTGCTTGTACAGCATAGAGATTGCTTCGCATGGAATTATTCCGAAATGCCAGGACTAGATCCAGAAATTGCTGTGCACAAATTGGCGATATCTCCGGACGTCAAGCCGGTCAAACAGGCGCCGAGGAGAATGCGGCTCGAGCTTGAGATGAGTATCAATACCGAGGTTAAGAAGCTAATCGACTCTGGCTTTATCTAGGAGGTTCAATATCCTGAATGGATCGCCAACATCGTCCCGGTGATGAAGAAAAATGGGACAGTGCGCATATCCGTGGATTTCCGGGATCTCAATAAAGCTTGCCCGAAGGACGATTTCCCAGTGCCAGTCACCAAACTGATGATAGACAATACATCCACTCATGAGGTTTTCTCCTTTATGGACGGCTCATCAGGGTATAATCAGATAAAGATGCATCCTGAAGACCAGAAGCACACCGCTTTCCGGACTCCTTTAGGCATATTCTGCTACAAGGTGATGCCCTTCGGTCTAAAGAACGCCGGTGCCACTTACCAGAGAGCCATGACGCGGATCTTTGATGACCTTATACACGAAATCGTCGAATGCTATATTGACGATCTCGTGGTTAAAAGCAAATCATATGAGGAACACCTCAAGCATCTGAAGACCGTATTTCAACGCCTTCGACAATACAACTTGAAGATGAACCCACTCAAGTGTGCATTCGGAGTTTCCTCGGGAAAATTCTTGGGATTCATCGTCCGACACCGATGTATTGAGATAGATCCGTCGAAGATCAAGGTGATCGTGGAAATGCCTCCGCCAATAACTCTCAAACAGCTGCGGTCTCTCCAAGGAAAGCTTGCGTATATACGGCGATTTATAGCCAACCTTTCAGGAAAGTGCCGCCCTTACAGCCACCTGATGAAGAAGGGAACCCCGTTCGTCTGGGACCAAAAATGCCAAAGCGCGCTAGAAGAGATCAAGCAATACCTGCAGAGCCCGCCAGTGTTGGCTGCTTCGGTCAAGGGAAAGCACCTCATTCTTTATACAACCGCCCTCGAAGGTTCCTTAGGCGCATTATTGGCGCAAGAGAACGACCAAGGGAAGGAAAGAGCACTCTGCTACTTAAGTCGAGTTCTACTGGGGGCAGAAAGCAACTACTCCACCATTGAAAAACACTGCCTGGCGTTGATCTCCACGATAATAAAGCTCAGGCACTATGCGTTGGCGCATGAGGTCCGTCTCATGTTGAAGGCGGACCCCCTTAAATATTTAATGTCGAAGGCCATATTGACGGGGCGACTCGCTAAATGGGCCCTGCTCTTGATGGAGTTTTCGATAACCTATCAGCCTCTCAAGGCAGTGAAAGGCCAGGCCATCGCCGATTTCCTTGCCGAGCATCCGATACCCGCCGATTCTCCTCTGAATTGCGATCTGCCAGACGAATATGCGTTTGACGCGATCGACGGTGGTGATACCCGTTGGGAGCTTTATTTTGATGGAGCATCTTCCATGAAGAAGCGCAAACAAAGTACCCCTATAATCAAATCGGGGGTAGATCTCATCTTCGTAACTCCACAAGGAGGGATAATGCGCTTCGCTTTCTCCTTAACAGAACCGAGGACGAACAATGAAACCGAATACGAGGCTTTGATCGCGGGCCTCGAGATCGCCATCGACATAGGAATTGAAAACCTCCTCATATATGGAGACTCCCAACTGGTCGTCAGTCAAGTAAACGGCGATTACCAAACATGCAAACCAGAGTTGGTGAAGTACGGCGAAAAGGTGCAACAACTGTTGACCCAAATCCCTTCCTACACTTTGGAAAACATACTGCGTGCGGAAAACAGCAAAGCGGACGCATTAGCCAAGCTTGCTAAAGAACTGGCTGACGAGAATCTCGATGACGTCAGAATTGTGGTACAAAGCCGTCGGGTGCTTACCCCAGCAGAAATATCTCTGGAATCATCCGAAGAAAAGGGAGCGACTGAACAGATGACCTTGCAAATAAAAGAACAAGAAAAGGCTGAGGATTGGAGGGAAGTCTTCATAGACTATTTTAAGTCCCATCGAATGCCCAAAGATGCGTCCTCGAGACATCAGCTTATCAAACGAGCTATGTCTTTCGCCTTCGTTAATGATACTCTGTACAAGAGGTTGTTTGATTCTCTGTGGTTGAGATGTCTGGGACATGACGAAGTGAAAAGAATCGTTCAGGAAGTTCACGACGGACTCTGTGGTTCTCACCAAGCAGGCCCGAAGATGAAGTTAAAGATTAAACGGATGGGTTACTACTGGCCCACGATGATCCAGAACTGCCTCGAATATGCGAAGCAGTGCCACTCATGCCAAATTCATGGGGACTTCATCCATCAACACCCAAATCCACTATATCCAACGGTGGCTAGCTGGCCGTTCGAAATGTGGGGAACTGACATAATCGGCCCTATCGAACCAGTATCGTCTAGAGGACATCGTTTCATCTTGGCGACGACTGACTACTTCTCCAAATGGGCAGAAGCAGTGCCGTTGAGGGAAGTGAAGATGGAGAACATCCTCCATTTCTTCAGGACGCACGTCATATATCGGTTTGGAACCCCGCGACGGATCATCTCCGATAACGGGCCAGCCTACAGGAGCCACAAGATCAGTCGCTTCGCGCAAAAACACAATATAGACTGGAGATATTCCTCGGTTTATAATCCGCGAGCTAACGGTCTAGCCGAGGCCTTCAACAAGACCTTGACGAAGATCATGAAGAAAACGGTGTCCCGAAATAAAAAGGATTGGCATGAGAGGCAGCAAGAGGCTCTTTGGGCGTATCGAACTACGTTCAAGACGTCCACGAACACAACGCCATAGGCGCTGGTATTCGGCACAGAAGCAGTACTCCCCTTCGAGATAGAGTTACCCTCTCTACGAGTGGCAGTCCACTACGAGCTGACGGACGAAGAAAATGCTCACCTTCGGCTTGAGGAGCTTGATGCCCTTGATGTGACCCGGCTCATAGCGCAACAAAATCTGGAAGCTTATAAAGCAAAGATGACGCGCTCATATGAAAGATTGACCCGGCCGAGGACATTCCGCCAAAGCGAACTCGTGCTGGTGGTCAAAAGGCCTATGATCCCCAATCGCGCCAAGTGGGGAAAATTCGAGCCAAACTATGAAGGCCCGTACATAATAGACAAGGTCTACCAGGGTGGAGCCTATCTACTCATGGATATGCACGGTGAAAGACCCTACAGGCCAATAAATGGTCGATTCCTAAAGTAATACTACGCTTAATAAGCCATAGCCTAGGTCAATGATAGATGACGACGACTATGTCCGCTCGCTATCTTCCTAAGCTCAAAATTTATAAGCAGTAGCCAGCCTTCTCCTGAACGGACCGAACGTCCTTAAACTACTACCGCAACATCTTCAGGCTAACGAGTTGAATAAAAGAAAAAGAAAAAAAATATATAAAAATAAAAAAATATATAAAAACGGTATGTCCATAAGCAAAATGGGCACGGATGAAAGCCCGAAAGGGCTCCGTGAGTAAAAACAGCAGGGCTATCGGCGAGTGTTCATGAAAACCCGAAAGGGCGCGACCTCGTAAAAAAAAAGAAACAATAAAAAGAATAAAAAAAAGGGTATGTCCATAAGCAAAATGGGCACGGATGAAAACCCGAAAGGGCTCCGTGAGTAAAAACAGCAGGACTACCGGCGAATGTTTGTGAAAACCTGAGAGGGCGCAACCTCGTTGAAGGACACATACAGGGTCCTCTCGACCTTGTAAGGAGAAACCACCCGCGTGAGATCCTTACGACTCACAAGGGAGCAATACATTTAGGGATCCTCACGATTCCTAAGGAGAAAATACACTTGCGAGATCCTCACGACTCGTAAGGAGAACTCTCTTATGGGACCCTCACGGCTCATAAGATTTGAAAGTCTTAAGTTACAGAGACCTAAACCTGTGCTTAAGCAAACCCCCCACAACCTTTGAATATTGCCCTACAAGCAGCTCAGTACTGACCCTTGTATACAATCCACGGACGCGAATAAACATTTCCCTAACCAAGTCCCATCCGTGACTGGGGATATGTTCGCATGATGAACAACCCTTGTAAGTCCTCTCGACTTACAAGGAGAAAATTCTCTTATAGGATCCTTACGACCTATAAGAGAAAACATACACTTAGGGATCCTCACGATTCCTAAGGAGAAAATACACCTACAAAATCCTCACGACTTGTAGGGAGAAATACCTTTGTGAGACTCTTACGGCTCATGAAGTCAAAAGTTTTAGTCGACAGGACCTTAACCCTGTTCGCTAAGCCACCTTTGTTCGGCATCGACAGAGGCAAATGATGATTCGCTCCTGGCAATATTGTAGCGGTGCTTATGCCAAAATCGGTGTCTAATTTCAAGTTTACGGCGGAAAGCCAGTAGGCCACACGTGCATACGAAATAGCCGAAATGATAGGGCAACTTGCAATATAAAGCACCAAGTAAAGAAAACGTATGTACACAAAATAGCCGAAATGATTGGGCAACTCGCAATAAAAAGCAGCGAGTAAAAATAAAATAAACATCCGAAATGATTGGGCACCGCGAAAAATAGCCGAAATGATTGGGCAATCGCGACTTTCGCGATATAAAAGCTGCAATGATAGAGCATCGCGGAAATAAAATAAAAAATATATATATAACTTTTGCCCTACAGTTAAGATCACATCGATCTCTGTATATAATCCAAGGGCGCAAACAAAGAGGGAATCATACCTTCCCAATAGGCTCCACCAGAAAACGAAGCCAAATCTCGACGGTTCGCCAACAACCTAAAGACAACCGCGACATTCGTCTTGATGCAACAGACGCAGTGCCAGCAAACGAAGCGAAGATCAAATTCCTAGCTTCACGGTTTTGACCGCCACAGATCAGTTCAACCCCGAAGAAACCAGTGTCTTCGGCCAAATTCCTCGACTCAGGGAAACCAGCGTCCTTGATAAGAGCCTCCTGATTCGCGTCGGCCCGCAGAGAAACCAGTGTCTCCGCAGGAATACTCCGATTCGTTTCAACTTCGAGGAAACTAGCGTCCTCGATAAAATCCTTCGATTCAGGGAAACTAGCGTCCTTGATGAGAGCCTCCTGATTCGCGTCGGCCTGCAGAGATACCAGTGTCTCCGCAGGAATACTCTGATTCGTTTCAACCCCGAAGAAACCAGTGTCTTCGGCAAAATCCTTCGATTCAGGGAAACTAGCGTCCTTGACGAGAGCCTCCTGATTCGCGTCGGCTCGCAGAGAAACCAGTGTCTCCGCGGGAAATTCCCGATCCGTCTCAACCCCGAAGAAACCAGTGTCTTCGGCAAAATCCTTCGACTCGAGGAAACAAGTTTCCTTGACGAAGAAAATCCTGATTCGTGTCGACTCGCAGAGAAACCAGTGTCTCCGCGGGAAATTCTCGATTCGTTTCAACACCAGGGAAACAAATATCCTTGGCAAATACCTCAATTCAGGGAAACTAGCGTCCTTGATGAGAGCCTCCTGATTCGCGTCGGCTCGCAGAGAAACCAGTGTCTCCGCAGGAAATTCCCGATCCATCTCAACCCCGAAGAAACCAGTGTCTTCGGCAAAATCCTTCGACTCGAGGAAACAAGTGTCCTTGACGAAGAAAATCCTGATTCGCGTCAACTCGCAGAGAAACGAGTGTCTCCGCGGGAAATTCTCGATCGTTTCAACATCAGGGAAACAAATATCCTTGGCAAATACCTCAATTCAGGGAAACTAGCGTCCTTGATGAAAGCCTCCTGATTCGCATCGGCTCGCAGAGAAACCAGTATCTCTGCGGGAAATTCTCGGTATGTCTCAACTCCGAAGGAACCATTGTCTTCGGCAAATCCTTCGACTCGAGGAAACAAGTGTCCTTGACGAAGAAAATCCTGATTCACGTCGGCTCGCAGAGAAACCAGTGTCTCCGCGGGAAACTCCCGATTCGTCTCAACTTGCAAGATGAAGCCCCAGGCAGCAGGGATTAAAAAAAAACTTGTTTCCTCAACAATGGGACCCTGCAAGTCGGTCTAAAACTGTCTCTTGCATACTATTCACGGGTCTCACTCTCCAATGTCGAGTTTCGACAAGGAGGGAAACAACCGCTTACGGGTCCTTTCGACTCGTAAGAGGGAAAAATTCTCTTATAAGATCCTTATGACTTATAAGAGAAAACACACTTAGGAATCCTCACGATTCCTAAGGAGAAAACCCACCTACGAGATCCTCTCGATCCGTAGGGAGAAAAGTCTCTATGAGACCCTCACGGCTCATAGAATTGAAAAGTCTTAGGCAGCAGATCTGAACCTGCGACCTAAGCCATCGTTATCTCGTGAAGAAATCAAGGTGCTTATTCTGTTATCTGCTGATTATGTTTATCAAGACAACATGCTGATAATAAGAGAAGACAGAAAGCAAAAGAGCACACAAGACATTGCAAAGAAAAATGTGTATCTTTATTTATTGACTTCAATCAAATACAAGGTGAATCGTATAAAAGAATAAAGAATGGATACATGTTATTCGAAAAAGATTTTTTTTTACAAGTATATGGATACAAGGAGAACTACTGGGAAGGAAGCGTCTTGCATAGCTTTAGCAATTGTTCGTGCACTTCCTTCCACGCCTTTTCCTGATCTGCCACCACCGCCATTTCTGCTTCCACCTGAGCCCTTTGCTGCAAGAGCGATGCAAGCTGCTCCCCGACGGCCTGCTTAGTGGCTTCGCGGCCTTGGGCATTACGCTCGGCAGCGTCAAGTTTCTGCTTCAGGTTCAGCCCATTTGAGATACGCTCCAGAAGGCCCTCGAAGACAGCCTTTACCTCAGCAGCGTTCGTCTCAACTTCAGCACGTAGGCGAGCAGTTTCGCTTGAAGACTCCTGACACTCCTTCAGCCTTAAAGCGGCTTCTTGTTCCAAATGGCGGAAATGAGAAGTGCTTGGCTCGAGCCATGCTGCCCATTGAGTACTCACGGCCAAAACCTCGGGGGCAAGACGCATCGACTCCAGCTGATGAAGGTAAGCCTCAATCTCCCTGCAGTGATTAACCCAAGATGCAACGATGCCTTCGTCATGGAAATTAACGAGTATCACCAGTATCGGGTTAACCGTCGTAGCGAAATCTGCAGCAGACGTAGGAGTCTCGACGTCAAGTTCCTCGATGTAGTCGCTCAACATGCACAGACTATTCACAACGCCTTTCGAGGACGGACGTCTCAGGAGAGGGCCTGCCGGCATTGTAATGTGAGACTCAAAAGGCGCCGAGACCGGAACGACAGCTGAAAAGACAAAATGCGATTAGAGGACGGTTCAAGAAATATGGAAAAGGTCATTGATGAGATAGTCTACTATACCAGTTGAAGCAGGTGGTAAGGCCGGAAGGGCCGGTGGTGCGACCGATCTTTTGTTTCCCCCTTCGATTTGTAGCACTGCAGTCAGTACGAGAAAAAAGTTAGAAATAATTCCGTCATTAAAAGAAAAGGATATCAGTCGGAAACTATACTCACCAGCGCCACTAGAGGGAGAAGCGGGTTCAGATGGGAAGGAGAAGTGTGGGAGCAACACCTGATAGAGATGGTCAAAAAGCACTCCTGAAAGACACAACAGTACGACTTTAGTACACAAATTATACGTCTGAAAGATAAGATTAATAAGTTGCAAACCCATACCTTCCAACATCTTCGATGGTATGAGAGAGGGCTAAGAGGTGACCACCGCCAAGGCAGTAGTTGAAGGCGCTCCCTCGAGCAATGGGGCATCGGCGTTGGCTGCACCTGCATTATGAACAAAGGTGAACTTGTCAGAAAGGATTGTAAGGTAAAGAAAGACAGTAACTTGGGATTTACCTGATGAGCTGCCGGCCGAAACGGAGGCGACTCCCTCCTCCATTGACATGAGGCCACCGCCCGTGGCCTCATCACCCGACTCAATGGGGGCCGTCGTCGTGCTCGCGTGGCCAGGAGACGGCGGAAGATCGTAGACGGGGAGGGCAATGATTGGAGCATTGCCGGACTCTTGAGAAAGAGCGTCTGACTCTTCCCCAAGAGTCGTGCCCATCTCACTCGCTACTTCTTCGGGCTCAACAGTCTCTATCGTTTTATCCGCTGTCACCATGAGGTCGCCGGCCTCAAGCGCCTCGTCCGCCGCTACCTCGGGCTCAGTGGTCTCCATCGTCTCATCCGCCATCACCATGAGGTCGCCGGTCTCAAGCGCCTCATCCGCCGATGCCCGGGCTCAGTTATAATAGTCATCTCATTTGCCGCCACCTTAGGCTCGGCATCAACGACTTTCTCAAGTGTAGCTCCCTCGGCCCCCAACTCAGGCTCCGCAGCCCCAGCGACGTTGCCCGCCGTCGGCTCGGGTTCGGCCGGTGCCTCCTCCTCTGTTTCCTTGCGTTCGACGGTCTCCGCCTCCCCCTCGGTCGGACTTGGCCCTGCAGGATAGAATATATCAGGACCGACAAGTTTACAGTTCTTACAAACAAATCTCAAAAGATACATTACCTGAAGTGGATTTATCGTTAGCACTCCGAACTGCACGTGCCACTTGTCTGCAAGCAGTGGATAGGGCGACGGGGGCCTCTTATGAGGGAGTATCAGCGTGAGGGACGGTGCATGGACCCGCTCCCGTGGCCAAAGCAGCCCTGTGCGCCTTCGCCTCGTGCCTCAGCTGCTTCCTCTCCTCCCGGGCCGTTGAGACGGACCTCACCATAGCTTCTTTCATTGAGGCGTCCTCGTCCGTGTACAGGGATGCCTCCAAATTCTTCAAGGCATCCCTCGTCGACTTGTCAAGTTGAGGCTCTCGCAGCAGCCCCGACGAGACTGGGACTTCGGTAACAGGCCCGGGGAGAGTCCCCGCATCAACTGTATAGCCCCTGCAAAGAAACAAATGGAGAAGGTTAGGTTGACCATCAAGAAAGATAACAAAGTTTTTTTAAAAGGCGAGACGTACCAACACTCATTAAAGCGCGCTTCTCCTCCTCCTCCTGGAAGGTTTTTAAAGAGGCAGCAATGACTTCTTCGGTAGTGACACCTGTTGAAGAATGGGGGAAAGTATTAGTCAGAAATAATGATAAAAAAATGCGATAAAATGACGAAGAAAGCAGCTAATGATTACCTGACTCAGCGAGTTTATTCAATATCGCTTCGAGCCTCGCCGATCGTTCAGAAGCTGCAATAGCGGCCGCCAAATCGGTGTCTGCGGGGTCTACCAAGAAGCCTTTATTGCTGCCATATTCGCTTATTCCTTTGGTAAGAGGGGCATCAGGCTTTAAATTGAGGATCGCGTCGAGGGAAAGGAACGACTTCTTCTTCTTTTGCCCGCCAGCTCTAGATGCACCCGGGGCTGATTTGCGCTTGGCAGGCACCTTGGGGCGGCGGGTCCCGATATCCGCACCTACGCCGGACTCCGGCGATACCACATTTACCGCCTCCACTGGAGCACGGGGGGCTGGTAGCACATCCACAGTATCGTAAGGCGGCAATCCGCGCGGAGGTCCAACTCCAGCACCTTTCAGCGGAGGAATGACTAGGGTCCTCAGCCTCAAGGGAGCCTTGCGATCACCGCCGGGAGGCGCACCCTTGCGGTCACCCAGCATGCGTTTCTCCATAAGAATAACGGGATCCATAGCATGCGCGTACCACGCCACGTACGTGTTGAGGACCTTGGGGACGCATCTCGGCTCGCTGATGAAGAAATAAGAACCCGTGTTAAGCCGCATGAAATGGTGCATTGCGTTCTTTATCCCCTCTCGGCTAACCACGGGCTGTTCCAAGAAAGTTTCCATCGGGATCCCTTGGTTGTAGCTCGACTGCTGAGCAAACCGGTGGGGGTTATACCTCATAAAGAGTGCCGTCTCATTCTTCCTGAATACCAGGTAGCCCGGCCGAATGGAGTAGAGATGGAGGATTTCCTGAGCCTTCAATATGGAAGCCCCGTCCTTAAAATCATCGCGTAGCGGCACTACCGACTTGGTGGTCTCTGAGCCTATTGTTATGACCTTATCCAAGAAGGAAATCTTCGCTCCAACCAAATGGGGACGAAGGAGTAGCCCCCCAGCCTCCCGCGGAGGTGCAACTACGATCGAAGCCTCGACCAACCGAATGACCCTCGGGAGTCTGCATTTCTCAAAGAAGGGAGGAATTTTATGGGCGCCGAACACCCCGTGCACGTGCATTTCCATCCAAGAGGTAAAGTAGTGCATTGGGAAGTTGGCGGGTTGCACCCCAGGCTCACTAGCGTCCGCCGCTACGCTAAGTCTATTATAAAGGTAAGCCAGCCCGGCGATTCCTACTGACAACTGCAAACCAGCCACCATCCGATGCGCTCGGTAGAAGACAGATGGCGGCATATGATGCGGATGCATAGGGAGCGCAAAGCTGCACAGCCACAAACCCAGGAACCCTACAAAAAAGGTCTCCTCATCCATGCCTGCGACAGCAATTTCTGAAAAGGGGACGACGGCGGCACCGGGGAGATAAAAGTCTTTGTGGTCATCATCCGATGTGGGTCGCCGATCCAAACCGAATCCAAAAGGGTCGTCGAGATGGGCGAACTTCTCGCTCCACTTCAATAGGAACTCCGGCCGAACGAAGCGGGCAATAAAATCTGCGAAACTAACGCCCCGGACGCCCGATTCCAGGTGGAGTCCCTCATAGATCTCCAGCACCTTCACCAAGCCCGGAAACTGGTGCTGAATAGCGTTCTCCGGGGTCAGGTCAAACACCAGTGGCTTGGTGGCAAAGACATATTCATCAGGAGGAAGCAACTCCTCGTAAGGCTCCCCCCTCATCGGCAAACCTGAGATTTCAGCAAACTCCTCCAAGGAGATAGAGACTTCCCGGTCCGTCGTCAGGAAGGTATGTGTGGGGATATTCCATTGCTCGATAAAAGCCTTAATCCACCACGTTGGAGGAGAAGGATACTCAAAGAGCCAGACGTAAATGGCCGGATACAAGCCAATCCTCATCAGATGAGTCCTCTTCGCTGATAGGATGTACCGGGCCCATTGCAAATATCCGGCAGGCGGTCGTGGGATCAATCCAATGTTATAGGCCTGTCCCCAAGGGCGTGCTTCACCCTGATAGATTCTCCTCCCTAAAATATCTATTGCTGGCAGCGGCTGCACGGGGATAGCACCAATCGCAGGCTGGAGGAGGTCATTCGAATTCCAATTTTTAACCTCTACGGCATACTTCACCGGGGGTTCATCTGCGTAGGGGAGTGAAGATATTGGCTCGGACGGCGTGGAGAAACTGAAACTTCGGCGACCCTGAATGATCTCATTGTACCACCTACCCCACAAGTGAAGGCTTTTGTGCTCTGGGTCATGATCCTTGATGAGAGCAAGCACCACTCGATCCACCGGTGCCTGGGGAAATCCTCCCTCCGAGCGGACAAACGGAAAAGACAAATTGGCAGACATGTTTCCTGCAGAGGGACAAAAATTAACCGTCAGTGCTGTAATTCCAATGCTCAACATTTTAAAATTTTACACCACACTGCAATGCAGTGGGTAGGGGACCAAATGGGGACCCACAAAATCTGGATGACAATACGTCAGTTAATAAGACAACCCCATCATTGGATGAGATTGTTAGTTAATCCCCAAGAGAATATTCCCATTAATAATAAAAAATCCCTAGAGACAAGGAGAAAATCTCCTCTTTCAGAGCAAAGCTCTGTCACAGAGTGACACTTGTCAAACTCTGGTCTCAGGGGAATAAGATTCTTTAAAAAAAAGATCCTAGCTCTATAATAATGATGGAAAAATCCATCAAAAAGAAATTTTAACTCCTGAAGATAAAAAAAATAGGATCTTAAAGATCCATGAAAACTTTTAGGAGTTCTCCATTTTCAGATCAAAAAAAAAAAAGATCTACATTTGATCCATGAGCAAAGCTCTGTTCATGGGTTAAAAACCATGAACAAGATCTCTGTAGATCTATAAACTTTTGAGAGCAAGGCTCTGTTGAGAAAACCCCAAAAGGGTTTTAGATCAAAGATCTATGAGAGCAAGGCTCTATTAATCAACTTTAATTTAATTTTATTAATACCTAAGATGGTTTTAAGTTCTGAACTCTGGAGTTCTTGGGAAGAAGCAAGAGCAAGGCTCTAAAATTCTTAAGCAAGAGCAAGGCTCTGAAAATCAAGATTCTTGAAAATGGTAAAAATTACCAAAGACCAAGGGTCCTATTTATAGGCGCCTGCGCGCCTTCAGATCACCCATTGATCCAACGATTAGGATCTTGCCACCGCTGCACTCACGTGCGCGCCACGTGAGCGCAACGGTGGGGGGGCATTTGTTTCCCCCAATCAGAGCAAGGCTCTGTTTGAATTTCAAAAATTTAAATTTTGAAGCAACGCTTCAAATCCTGTGCGCTGTGCGTAACGCGCCACGTGTCAGAAACTGATACGTCAGCGCAGCGCCCAAGGCAGTGCGCCCAATCAGAGCAAGGCTCTATTAAAAAACAAAAAAAATTAAAAGAAGCAAAGCTTCAGTTGCGCAAGCGTTGCGCTGCGTGACACGTGTCAGCGCAGTCGCTTTTGCACAAGCACTGCGCTGCGCGACACGTGTCAGCGCAGTCGCTTTTGCACAAGCACTGCGCTGCGCGACACGTGTCAGCGCAGGTGCGCAAGCGCAGCTGCGCTGCGCGACACGTGTCAGCGCAGGTGCGCAAGCGCAGCTGCGCTGCGCTGTGCGCTGCGCGACACGTGTCACGCGCTGGGGCATTTGCGCTAAACAGAACTAAAATTTCAAAGAAATCTTTCTGTTCTTGTTAAAACAAGAAGATTTTCTTCTGTAAAAAAGAAGCCCTTGGATCAAAAATCCAACGGTGGGGAAAATTCCCCAAATCACTCAGAGAAAGATCTCTTTAAGAAATTTAACTAATTTATGGGCACTATATAAAGGACCCTAGACCTCAATTCAAAATCATCAACATCATCATTGAGAACTCTGAAGAATTGGAGAGAATTCCTCAAGAACAAAAAAGGTAAAAACCTTTAGAAAAAGAGAAAATTCTCTTAAAAACAGATCATTGATCTGAGAACAAGATCAATGATCTTCAATAAAAAGAAAAAATAAATAATAATAGTGCCTTACACTTTCTTATGAACCATTGGTTCTTTAAAAACAAGAAAAACTTGTTTTCTTCAATTTAAAATCGATCAAAAGATAAAACAGTGCTCTGCACTTGCAAAAATTGTACTATTGCACTCCTGTGTTGGCGCAAGCCACCAGGGAGCGCCACGTGTCAGCAGCGCAACAGCGCAGCGCACTGATACAGCGCACTACGCTGTGGTGCTTGAGCTCACCAGAGTGTGACACGTGTCACCACCACATGCGCTTGCGCTCGTTAATTGGCGCAAAGCGCCTGACAAGCCACATGGGGCACTGTCAGAATATTTAATGCTCTACATTATTAAAGAAAAGGGACAGAACCCAATTAAAAGGCCTAACAGGCCTAAACAAAAAAATGCCATGCATTTTAAAATGGGAAGAGCCCAATTAAAAGGTCTTTTAGACCAAAAGAAAATGCAGTACATTATTTAAAAAGGGCAGAGCCCAAACAAAGGCCTAACAGGCCAAATACAAATAAAAATGTTAAACATTTTCAACTGGACTTAGCCCAATCATGGCCGTAAGTCCTCAAAATTAAATTTACTGAGCACAACCGCTCTCTTAAATCAATTTACATCCGGTTCGAGGGTACATCTCCGAACTCCTCTGACATTTATCGTTGTAATCCTTCAACGACGTCAGAGAGGTGACGGGTCCCGACAACCACACATCAACATGGGCTGCGGGGTTCTTAAACTCATGGACTTATGCGTCCTTAAACTAAGATACGGACTGTGGGGTCCTTAAACCCACGGACTTATGCGTCCTTAAAACTACCATGGACCCCCACGTCCATAAACTAGAATATGGACCACCACGTCCCTAAACTGGAACAGTAGAGCCCCTCTAAACGCTCTTCTGCCTGATCTAAACGATCCCGCTTAAGTAGATCTTAGACACAAACACGGCTAACGTATCCTTAAGCATTTCAACAGATTACATATTCCCTAATCAACTTCGGTTCAAGGGTACATCTCTGAACTCCTCTGACACCTATCGTTGTAATCCTTCAACGACGTCAGAGAGGCGACGAGTCCCGACGGCTATATATTAAATGGATCACCACGTTAAGTAGATCTTAGTCTCAAACAGGACTAATGTATCCTTTGTTGGAGATAGTGCCCTCAGAGTCAATTATTGGATCACAGGCACGTGATTGCAATGATTGAGGGAGGACCTATCCCGAAAGGACAGTCTTACTCGAGATGATAGTATGCTATCTGGTTTATCTTTATCATCGTGTACTGCTTTAGGTGACCTGACATGTCGCTATTACACGTTGATAGAGCCCCTAGGATTCTTGCTTGACTGCCAGCAGTATGATGGTGATCATATACGTGGGAGCTGGTGGTCTATAAGCACATCCTTAAAAGGTCCCTAGTCGTAGGAGTTTCGAGACAGGGCATCGATACTCCGTTAGTAGACTAGTGTATACAGTCGAGACCCCGACGAGGGGCGGTGGCCGGTCTCACAAGCCACTGGTGTCAGTTGGTTCACCTAAGATGTATACAGGTGCTCATTGGGTTATGAGTACACCGGACAGGACTCGCCGGGAACCTGCTAGTTGGTCTTATACCAGATGTCAGATAGCAGTTCCCTGGTGACATGTGTACAGGTTAGTTCATCGACCTGAGATCGTCATTTGTCTCGTGTGAGTTCCCACTGTGCTTTGATTACTACCCTACCACGGCTCAAAGGAGTCGTGCAAACAGGTTTTAGTTGGGTACAGTCCCGAGCCACATGGAGGCAGTGAGCGGATCTGCAGGGGTTCGTCTCTCCCGGTATTGGGGGTGAGGTCGCGCTGTGTCTAGGAGAGCCATTACGCAAAGCCCTCGGCCGAGGCAGGAGATTTACTGGTAGGTATTCCAGTAGTATCTCAGGGCGTTCTGGGCTACGCTCCGACACGACTTGTACCGCTTTTGGGGGTCTGACTTTTACCAACCCCCTAGGCCCGCCATGCGATGCTCATAGACGAACGAACCGGACTGTACGGATATTGTCACTGACAGGCTCAGTAGGGTGTCAGGATGAGTTCGCTCATCGACGTCCCTTTTAGTCAATAGCTGGTGGCCCGTCACGTATTGGCTGATACCTCTGACGTGCTAGTGGTTAAATCCACAGCCATAGTATTGACGAGTCTTTAGAGTCCACCACACTTACAGTTACTCAAGCTTTCGGGCGAAACGCTGTAGAGGCCGTATGGAGATATGGCAGGGTCCGATCAGATACGTGCGGTATTGCACGGATCAGGATCGGACAGTTTTGTACTAGTGGCCGTATAGTTATATGGCAGGGTTCGATCAGATACGTGCGGTATTGCACGGATCAGGATCGAACGGATTTTACTAGCCGGCTTTGGCTTAAGCCGGTCCTAGTCTAGTACAGTGTAGATTTTGTCTCATTGCATTTGTATCCGGTCGGAATACAGATGCGGGTGTGTATGCACAGTATAGGGGGTTTCCTGTAATTTATTACGGGACCAGTTTTCTGGAGTTGCCAGTTTGCATTCCGTTCCGGCCGGTTTTTCCTTTGTTCTTTCCCGGCCGGACTTTTCTGATGGAGGGGGTTATTTGCAGTTTTGCAAATAACACTTTGGTGGAGGTTTTATTAGTAAGTTGATTTATTATGATAACCTTTTTAGATACCATTCTTTTCATGCTTTTTGGTGATTAGAAGTGGATTAGAGTTGATGTGATTTGGTTATGATGATGTTTTGCTTGTGGTTACCCTCCACCTTTTCCTACACTCACCTTCCTTCTAAGGTGATGGTTTGATATTCTTTTCTTCTCTTCCTCCACCATTCTTATGCTTACTAGATGATAAGTTTTTTCAAGAGAGAAAAAAAGAAAGAGAGAAGAAGAAGAAGAAGAGATCTTCTTCTTGAGAGTTTCATTTCTTGATCTCATTCATGCTAGAAAAATGCAAGCACCATTTTTCTTATCTCATTTCCTCCATCATCTTCAAATGGCAACAAACCCCAAGTGAGACACTACACTACACATTCTACAGCATATCTTGAGCATGTCGAGTTGCCGGCTTCATGCTCGAGTTGCCTCGGTATTGAGGCGGGAGCCCGTAAAAGACGAAGGCGATGTGGTGCCCTTTCCGGCGAGGAGGCGACGATGTGGAGCCAAGACTTTCCGCGGGAGATCGGGATGATGAAGAGAAGACCGGAGGACTCGGATCACTCGGTATACTTTTCTTCCCATCTCTTGTTTGCTAGCATTAGGTTAATGGTAAACGATCCGGGTTTTCTTTGTCCGCGGTAGCGCCGGTTTCCGAGTAAGGAAAAAATTTTGATTCCGCAATTTGGCCTCGAGTAAGACGGCCGGGGCGCTGCCGTGGCGCAACATGGTATCAAAGCCACGCCATTAACCTTACCTAGCTTCGTTTGATGTGTTTGCGTCTCCGATCGACCAAAATCTCAAAAAAACCGTATTTTAGTGTACATCAGTTTTCTGTCGATTTTTTCCGGGCTCGAAAAATTTTTCAGGTGGTTGCAGAATGATGTACAAGGAAATATAAGAGATCTGGTAAAAATTGGAAGCCTGAATCCTACATAGCACCGCGGAAGTGCGGCCAAAGCATTGCTTTGGCCGCGCTTCCGCCGCGGATTAAATTCATCACTGTTCCAATTTTTTCCAGATTGTCTTGAACTTGATTTTGGGGCTTTTGGGATATTAAATTTGGGCCCAGGTTTTCTGTGACTGCTACAGTATTGGTTGGGGGCCCACTTGTTAATTGTTTGATTGATCGGATATTTTAAACACATTATTTCACAGTATTTACATTATATCTGCGACCGTGAATGTCACTCGATCGGTAAATCCGGTCTAACTGCTATAGCCCGGTTAGACGGATTTGCGAACGTGACTTTCACGTTGATGTTCTATGTTTATGCTGTGTTGTTGCGGATCGGTCGTGGGGGATAGCCTGGATGCAATGCTAGTACAGTTTTATTGTATTATGTACATTTGATATTGCGGGGCGAGCGTCCGACATGTGGACTGCCGTCACTGCCTGTTTGTATTATTCTTTTGGGGCACGACCTGGTTGCGGTCGATGTACCCGGTGTATGTATATTTTACTTTCTGTACTAGGGTTACCCCGCGGAGGGGTGCACGGATAGCCGGGTTCTGGAGGGCAACGGGCCCGCATCTCAGGGCATTGAGACGGAAGGGGCTTCAGTCCAGGATTGGCGGGCTATTCGCTGCACTCGTAGGGGGTACAGGTTGACCCAGGAGGGGTGCCCAAGTTACCGGATTCCGTGAAGTGCTGGGTGGTCCATTCACGGTGCTGAAGGGGGCTGCCTCGCTTCAGGTTTTGGCGGGTGACTTGCCGCGCCCGTAGGGGTCTAGGATTTCATTGCACAGGCTATCCACACGACCAGGGGAACGTCGGGTTTCAGCAGCGGCTCTGTGAAACCCGGGGCTTCCAGATATCTGTATTGTTCTGTGATGCTGTACATTTCTGTGATGTTGCCTTTTATTCACGCCTTGAGCGAAATACTATATATATTGGTATATATATTAGTAGATGTTGTATATGTTTTTCATCCGCGCTAGTCCAGTCCCCGCTCTGCCGTTAGTTAGCTAACCTAACGGGTGATGACGGGACCCAGTGGCGAATGCGGATGGCATATACGTACGTCAGTATATTTTCGTTCTTTGTGGTGTGATCATTTGATGGGACTGCATTGATTCGGATCAATGCAAGATAAACAAACCTAATTCTGATGTTGTTGGAACATTTTTCAAAAAGCTGTTATTGCAAGGACGTTCACTTTTGTTTTGCATCGTGGTATTCATTTGGAATATCCTGCTCCTCAGTCGACGAGGCAAGGGCCGAGATCCCTTCACCGGGAGTGACCCCTTGGACAGAAGTTTGCGTCAGGGCATTAACTTCACTATAGCCGATTACTTTTGCTTTGCATCGTGGTATTCAGTTGGAATATCCTGCACCTCATTCTACGGGGAAAGAGCCGAGATCCCTTCACCGGGAGTGACCTCTTTAGTAAAGGTTTTCGTCACTATATTTTCTAAAAAGTTATCCAGTTCCTTCAACGATATCAAGTTCATTACGTTAAAGGTTTTCGCCAGAAACCATTCGTAGCCCTCCGTCATTTCGGATTAGTATTGCTTAGTATTCGCGCTACGTTTGTCGTTGCTATTCGCCGAGGCGTAGTGTGCGGTAGCTCTGTAATGCTTTCTGTCGCATGGATATGTGGATTGGTTAGGACAGTCGTGCGACTTTGTTGATTATTCGTCAAGGGTCATGCGGGTGGGTTTAACGCAATCAAGATAATGACGGGTTGAACTTGACTAGGACCTTTTGATTTGTTGATTATTCGTCAAGGTCACTTGGGTCCTAGGGGTAAAAACACACATCGGGAGTTTCAAAAGAACTGAAACTTGCCAGGCATGCGCATACCTTCTGGAGTGTGGTGACGTGAGTGGATTCCGTCACGTTATCATGCGATGAGAGTTGGATCCCGATTCCCACTGATGAGTTAGTTTACTCCTCGGGTGACCCCGACTAATTCTTCTTTTAGGTTTGGAGGAGAATTTGAGATACAGTGGGAGGTTTCCAGATTAGACAAAGTGACAACCATTCTGATCTAGGTTAGAGTGCACGCTGAGTGTTTCTTTTCTCTCTCTCTTTGGCAGCGACCATTGACCCGACCCTGGACTATGACTCAGTGACCAAGTTAACCGAACCTTCTTAACACTGGCTTTTTGGATTGTCAGAGTTGCAGACCTCATTGCCACTCCTACTTTTACCCTTTTCTCCAGGACACCCCGTATTACTACGAACGTCCACTTCCATTGGACAAAACCATCGTATGGTTAGATACGAACTCGAAGGACTTCGAGGATGGTTTCTGGTTCTGGAGAAAACGGATAGGATTATTCAGTTGTCTTTTCTTTTCACCTTCTCTCAGGTTGCGAGTATTCCTTGGTTTAGGAGTAGTACACCTATTACGCAAATTGGATAGTCTTCTTCCAAACATTAGGCTGGTGCCGACCGGTAGGGAATGAAGGAAACCAATTAGCATAACGATGGTGTACAGAAGGTATTAAGTTTAGACAAAGCAAGGGATTAGTAAGAGGGCAAAGTAAATTGCGACTGATATTCACGACCAAACCAAGTATTTCTTCGCCAACCCTAAATCACCTTTGTATTTCTCCAGGACACTCCGTATCACTACGAAGATCCCATTTTATTGGATACTCCATCGTATGGTTATATACGAACTCGAAAGGAACTTGTTCCAGTTCGGGGATGGATTATGGTTCAGGAGAAATAGGAATAAAGTACATTCAGGTGTCTTTTATCTTCACCTTCTCTCGCGTTGCGAGTGCTCCTAGGACTAGGACAGTACACCCATTATGCTTATTGGATAGTCTTCTTCCAAACCATAGGCTGGTGCCGAACGGTAGGGAAGGAAGAAAACCATTTGGCCTAAAGGGGTGTACAGAAGGTAATGACTAAAGACACAGAAAGGGATTTAGAAAGATGGCAAAGAATTATACGGTTACAGTTGTGAATCTGGAAAATGGAAGAGGCATTACTAAGAATACCAGGATACCCCGACGAAACATTTCAATGTTTCAGTTTCACTGTGTACTGTTAACAGAAAAACTGATTTCCCGATTAGACACTTACTCCAGGGTATGTATTTACCAGGTATGATTCTCACATCTGTATGGTTTTACAGATGAGGAGTGGGAGTAAGTTATTGGGAATTGGGTGATCATCCTCATTATATCGGGATTCGTTGTAATCGGTGATATTTGAGGAAGTCACCTGGGTTGTTTGCCGGTCGGCAGTTATTTGGTTTTGAATATCCGCGGTTATGCACCAATTTCAAATTGATATATCTGTACGTCTATTTTCATAGAGTGAGATATACCTTTTGATATTATGTCGATGACATTTACCTATATCAGTGGATGGTTAGGTAAGGAGCATTAAACAGCGGTGTAATTCTTCTTAACCATAAGTACAGTTTTCAACCTGCCACGCACAGTGAAAGAGTTGTTAGACTCAGCGGACTTATACAGAGTATTGTATGTTGTCCAGGGTCCATCAGGACAGAGGGGTAGGTCCTCGTACTATATTCGGTTTACTTATGACTTCTCTAGTTCTTAGACATGTGTTTCGTAGAAACACAGGGTCTAAGTTTTGAGGAGTTATAGGTATTTGAATAGAGTAGAGAACCAGCTGTAGCAAGTATCGGGATTCTTCAAAGAGATCGAAGATGTAGATACTTGTGTATGGTATTCAGTTGATAGTAATGATTAAGAGAACTTGCTTCTCTTTCAGGTTACTCATAATTGGAAGCATTCCTAAGTTGAGTAACGCTGATCGGCCTCTCTCCATTTAGTTGACATGCACTGGAGACAGCTGCATGATTTGAATCTGGTTCAATTAAATCAGTGCCTCTGGTTCTATATTGGATATAGAACAGTTCATATCTTAACGATGTTAAGGTACGGGGAGTTGTCCGGCTTATGCTTAAAACCAGACTCCGGATAACTCAAGGCACGTTTCTGTAATGGCTATTTGTGGGTTGACCCAGGCTATGACGAGGGTTGACTTTCTACCATCTGGCAGATCAATAGAAATATTGTTCTAGACTCGCCACAGTTTTATTAAAAATGGATTTTTTCAAAAACAGCAGTGGGAGTATGGTAGAACTGGAAGTAATTCCAGAACCGCAAACGATTACTGAAGATTTAATAAGGAACCTAAAGATTCAATCTGATTTGACATTCCATTGGCCACTCCGCAGATACGGTGGGTAACTTCAGGCACCCGAGAGGTACTCCGGTAGCCTCAAGGACGGTGACAGGGAAGTTCTTGTTTACCCACACTTGCTATTGTTGTTGTTCCAGGCTGCGAGACCCGGTGGGAGGATGAGTATAGCGTCGTTCTAAACTAGCTTTAGAAGTGCACGTCTATATGACTCTGCCAGAGGGTTGTCGTAGTCAGTGGGAGCAGCGGAAGCATTGGTGGACATCAGGCTTATGTCTATTTATAGACTAAAGCAGATATAGCGGAGTTAGATCATCTGTTTCTGATGTGACAGTCATGGGTTTGACGTCATCAGAATAGGGGATGGATCTGTTGAGCAGGTAGTAGGAAGTGATATTCCTATACTACGATCGGTTATATTTTGGTCGTCACACAGTGTTTTCTCCACATAGGACTTGGATATTATATCAGACATACTGGTTACTAGATCTATGGTTTTAGATCTAGATTTGGGTGGTTTCCCAATCTGGGTACCTTGACAGCATTCTATGAGTATTTAGAATGGACGACTCCTGGCACGGTAGTGCACCTGCAGTTGAAGGAATCACCCTCTCTAAAGGTGTCTTATAGACTAAAGGGGAGAGGGATATGCATGATTGACAGATCACTTGCTTAGGCAATTGAGTCAATCATGAGATGTCAAGTACCACACCAGATGTTGTTCTTGCACTAGATGCAATAAGTTGATATTGATCCAATCCTGGAGGAACAGTCGGAAGCAGTTTTAGAACATAAGTGAATGTTCTAGGGATATGATAACGGCTGCCTCTTTTAGGAGACGGTTATCACTCCAGGCTTCCAAGGTGACATGGACGACAAGGAGGTTGTCAGAGTTATAGTTCTCCCTCTGACGAGGGGCAGTATTTTGGACAGGTGGTCCAAGGCAATACTGAGGGAGGCATGGCGCAGGATACTGATTAAGTTCGGTTGATGATACAGTCTAAGAAGTTTGGATTTGGAGTTCATTTATGAGCTAAGTCCCATCAGACATCCAGACATTCTAAGACAGGTATTGCTCATTTCGGGAGATGGCTTTCTCCGCGAACTTGAGATATAGAGAGACATAGAAAGAAACTTCACAGCGGATCCACTCACTGAGGCTATTCCTCGAACGCAATAGTTTCGCAAACGGGTTTTGTGAGACTGACTAGTAGAGGAGTTGGGTGTTCGGTATCACACGGGCTGTGAGTATGCGGCATCGCAATAATTAGCCTTGAGTGCAAGTGGGAGATTGTTGGAGATAGTGCCCTCAGAGTCAATTATTGGATCACAGGCACGTGATTGCAATGATTGAGGGAGGACCTATCCCGGTAGGACAGTCTTACTCGAGATGATAGTATGCTATCTGGTTTATCTTTATCATCGTGTACTGCTTTAGGTGACCTGACATGTCGCTATTACACGTTGATAGAGCCCCTAGGATTCTTGCTTGACTGCCAGCAGTATGATGGCGATCATATACGTGGGAGCTGGTGGTCTATAAGCACATCCTTAAAAGGTCCCTAGTCGTAGGAGTTTCGAGACAGGGCATCGATACTCCGTTAGTAGACTAGTGTATACAGTCGAGACCCCGACGAGGGGCGGTGGCCGGTCTCACAAGCCACTGGTGTCAGTTGGTTCACCTAAGATATATACAGGTGCTCATTGGGTTATGAGTACACCGGACAGGACTCGCCGGGAACCTGCTAGTTGGTCTTATACCAGATGTCAGATAGCAGTTCCCTGGTGACATGTGTACAGGTTAGTTCATCGACCTGAGATCGTCATTTGTCTCGTGTGAGTTCCCACTGTGCTTTGATTACTACCCTACCACGGCTCAAAGGAGTCGTGCAAACAGGTTTTAGTTGGGTACAGTCCCGAGCCACATGGAGGCAGTGAGCGGATCTGCAGGGGTTCGTCTCTCCCGGTATTGGGGGTGAGGTCGCGCTGTGTCTAGGAGAGCCATTACGCAAAGCCCTCGGCCGAGGCAGGAGATTTACTGGTAGGTATTCCAGTAGTATCTCAGGGCGTTCTGGGCTACGCTCCGACACGACTTGTACCGCTTTTGGGGGTCTGACTTTTACCAACCCCCTAGGCCCGCCATGCGATGCTCATAGACGAACGAACCGGACTGTACGGATATTGTCACTGACAGGCTCAGTAGGGTGTCAGGATGAGTTCGCTCATCGACGTCCCTTTTAGTCAATAGCTGGTGGCCCGTCACGTATTGGCTGATACCTCTGACGTGCTAGTGGTTAAATCCACAGCCATAGTATTGACGAGTCTTTAGAGTCCACCACACTTACAGTTACTCAAGCTTTCGGGCGAAACGCTGTAGAGGCCGTATGGAGATATGGCAGGGTCCGATCAGATACGTGCGGTATTGCACGGATCAGGATCGGACAGTTTTGTACTAGTGGCCGTATAGTTATATGGCAGGGTTCGATCAGATACGTGCGGTATTGCACGGATCAGGATCGAACGGATTTTACTAGCCGGCTTTGGCTTAAGCCGGTCCTAGTCTAGTACAGTGTAGATTTTGTCTCATTGCATTTGTATCCGGTCGGAATACAGATGCGGGTGTGTATGCACAGTATAGGGGTTTTCCTGTAATTTATTACGGGACCAATTTTCTGGAGTTGCCAGTTTGCATTCCGTTCCGGCCGGTTTTTCCTTTGTTCTTTCCCGGCCGGACTTTTCTGATGGAGGGGGTTATTTGCAGTTTTGCAAATAACACTTTGGTGGAGGTTTTATTAGTAAGTTGATTTATTATGATAACCTTTTTAGATACCATTCTTTTCATGCTTTTTGGTGATTAGAAGTGGATTAGAGTTGATGTGATTTGGTTATGATGATGTTTTGCTTGTGGTTACCCTCCACCTTTTCCTACACTCACCTTCCTTCTAAGGTGATGGTTTGATATTCTTTTCTTCTCTTCCTCCACCATTCTTATGCTTACTAGATGATAAGTTTTTTCAAGAGAGAAAAAAAGAAAGAGAGAAGAAGAAGAAGAAGAGATCTTCTTCTTGAGAGTTTCATTTCTTGATCTCATTCATGCTAGAAAAATGCAAGCACCATTTTTCTTATCTCATTTCCTCCATCATCTTCAAATGGCAACAAACCCCAAGTGAGACACTACACTACACATTCTACAGCATATCTTGAGCATGTCGAGTTGCCGGCTTCATGCTCGAGTTGCCTCGGTATTGAGACGGGAGCCCGTAAAAGACGAAGGCGATGTGGTGCCCTTTCCGGCGAGGAGGCGACGATGTGGAGCCAAGACTTTCCGCGGGAGATCGGGATGATGAAGAGAAGACCGGAGGACTCGGATCACTCGGTATACTTTTCTTCCCATCTCTTGTTTGCTAGCATTAGGTTAATGGTAAACGATCCGGGTTTTCTTTGTCCGCGGTAGCGCCGGTTTCCGAGTAAGGAAAAAATTTTGATTCCGCAATTTGGCCTCGAGTAAGACGGCCGGGGCGCTGCCGTGGCGCAACATCCTTAACGAACGTTTAAGTTGATCTTAGCCTCAACACGGCTAACGTATCCTTAAACTAAAACACTAAACCCAAATCTAAGTAAATACGGATTTGGACTAATCCACGTCCTACGGGCGACGGCATAACTTAGTCTCCGTATACAATCCACGGGCATCCACAAACAAACAAACACACACGACACGAAGTGAAATTCTGGAGAAGGAGAAAGTTGTTACCGCTATGCGGTAGCGTAATTAACTGCAGGGGCTTGCGCCTGCAGGGAAGAGCGTCCCCACAATCAAAAAACCCCTCAAGCGAGGGGGGATCTGACGAAGTCTGCTACATCGGCCGCATCCGTCTAAATCTCTGATACACGGTGCCATAAATCAACTTGGCATCTTCAGAGAGGTGGACGGATAAAACCATATAACATCTGCCTCGAATCACAGGCAAGACATCCCTGTCTTGGCCGCCGTTCGGAGGGGAACAGGTGGTAAGGTGGAAATCAAAGCATAGCGGGAATCACACAAGACTCTATGACGATCTCGGGTCGACAGACTAACCCGTACCAGTGTCACTAAAGAACTGCCATCTGACGTGGGGTATAATACCATCTGGGAGTTCTCGGCGAGTCCGTCCAGTGTACCCAGTCTCCACCGAGCACCCGTATATCATCTCTGATGTCAAACACCAATGGATATGGGATCATCCATCACCCATCTACATGGGTCGAGAAGCTATACGCTAGTCTACTCTGGTATATCGATACCCCGTCTCGATACACCCACGACTAGGGATATTAAAGGATGTACTCACAGACTACCTTTGTCCCACTAGTTTGATCTCCATCATAATCTAGGTAGTCAAGTACGCATCTTAAGGGCTTTACCAACATGTAACAGAGAGACAATCAGTGTACATGTTAAGATAAAGAGTAACCAGATAGTATACTATCATGTCGAGCAAGAAAGTCTTCCCTATATATGTCCAAGCATCCACTACAATATACATCTCATGTACAGTAATGGCCTCTAGGGCATACATATAACTAACAATATCCCAATTGCACTAGGGCCATCATATAGCAGTGGTTGTAATATCTCATACTCAACCATCCCATAAAAGTCTCTCTCTAGGAAAAGGCCTTTGTGAGTGGATCCGCCGAGTTTTCCTCTGAGTCTTCTCTCCTAACCTCGATCCCCTGGAGATCAACCATCTCCATGATCAGGTGATACTGCCTTAGAATATGTCTGGGTCACTGATGGGACGGGGCTTCCTAAGCATAAGCCACTACTCCATTGTCACACAATGGTAGGAACGAAGTTCATCTCATGAACTAATATACACCTAGACTTCCCTTTTGGTAGTATCTTTGGTAGAGATGTATCCAGCCTTTATCTTCTAGTTTGCCACGGTATCTTGCTTGGAACTCTTCCAACATACCGTCCCTCCACTGAGTGTAAAGACAATGCCTGTGACTGACATTCAGTCAACCTTACCACCCTGGAAGCTATCCAGTGATTCTTCCCAGGACCGTTTGATACCATCTCACTACACCTAGTGAGAATCCTAACATCCACTTAAATCTATCTCATAGATCCAAAACCCAGGATTTAGGAGGTATCACCTTGATCCTATATGGAAAATCGTTGTGATAAGAGGAGATTGACCGAGCGTAGCATGGGAAACTCCTTTCCTATCAAGAGTATGTCATCCATGTACAATACGAGGATGACCACCTTACTCTCTACTATCTTTTTGTATATACAAGGTTCATCTACCATTTTGATGAAGTCAAACGCTTTGACTACTACATCAAAACAAATGTTCATACTCCGCGATGCCTGCTTTAACCCGTAAAGCAACTTGCACACGTTTCCGCTGCTCCCACTGTCTACGAAGCCCTCTGGCTGTGTACTTATAGACACTTTCTTCTAAATCATTATTTAGAAAAGCAGTCACGACACCCAACCATCAGATATCGTAGTCATGGTATGTAGCAATGGCAAGTAAGATCCGGATGGACTTAAGCATAGCTTTAGGAGAAAAAGTTTTATCATAATCCACACCTGGTCAATGACGAAAACCTTTTACAACTAGTCTAGCTTTGAAAGTCTCAACTTTTCCATGTACACCAAGTAATCTTCTCAAGATATACTTACTCCTGATGGGGATTTAACCCTTTAGATAAAGCAACCAAAGTCCATACTTTGTTGGTGTACATAGATTCCAACTCAGATCGCATAGCATCCAGCCATTCTTACAGAGTCCCTACTCTTGATGGTCTGCTCAAAACTAGTTAGGTCATCATCTCATGATGCAATCCTCGCTCCCACTGTCATCGAGAAACTGAAGTATCTCTCAGGCGGACGAGGAACCCTACTAAATCGGTGGAGAGGCAGAGGTTCGTCGAGAGCTACTAAATCCTTCGGTTCTACCAAATCGTCAGCTGTAGTTTGTATAGCTGGAACTCCTTCCAGTTCTACCTGATGACCACAAATTTCTTTCCAAAATAAATTCCTTTTTCTAAAAAGGTGGCATGCCGAGAAATAAAACACCTTTTGTTCCTCGGTGTGGTAGAAGATATACCTTGCGAATGCTTGGGATATCCAACAAACTTCTATAGAACTGACCTTACCTCGAGCTTGTCCGAATTTTGCTTTTAGACATAGGCCAGAAAACCCCAAATCTTAACTTACATAAGACATGGGCTCTTCCCATACCATATCTCATATGGAGTGGTAGGCACCTAATTTGGTTGGAACGCTATTCAATAGGTATGCATCTTCACAAGTGCATAACCCCAAAAGAAAATAGGCAACTCAGTAGTACCCTTCATAGAGCGCACCATATCTAATAGGGTGCGATTGCACCGCCCCGATACACCGTTGAGATGTGGTGTATACGGAGGAGTAATGCTGAGAGAGAATCTCATTCTCCTTTAGAATAGTCCAGGAATTCCGTGCTCAAGTATTCTCCTCCCTGATCACATCAAAGGACATAATACCTATACCCGTTTTGGTTCTCTACTTCTAACTTATATTCTTTGAATTTCTCAAAAGTTTCAGACTTGTGTTTCAACAGGAACATATGTCCGAATCTTAAGAGATAATCAATGAATGTAATGAAGTATAAAGAACCAGTCCTAGCATGTGTAGACAGGGGACCATATACATCTCTATGTATCAGTCCCAAGGGTTTACTAACCCTTTCTCTGTTTCCAATAAACGGAGCTATGGTCATCTGATCTTTGTGATAAGACTGGCAAGTTTCACAAGATGTAAATTCAAACTGATTTAAATATGCATCTTTATGTAACTTCAGCTAGTCGGGTCGCATTGATATGACCTAGTCTACGATGCCTCAAGAAGGATTCGTTCATTTCTGAACTCTTCCTCTCGTATGTGTTCTGTACGTTGAGAACTATAGTTTGATTTAGAACGTATATGCTTTTAGATAACGTGCCTGAACCGATCTACTCTAGATATAGGAAATGTTCCAAACATTATCCAACAATACAAAATTATATCCTTCTTTACTAAATAAAGAGACCGATATAATGTTGTATATAAGGTTCGGTATCTAATAATATTCGCTCAGAATCAATAATTTGGTAATACAGGGTGATAACCGCCAACATTTTGGCTGCAAAAATTGCACCATTTCCAACTCTTGAAATTTTATAACCCGTTCTCAGTTCTCTACTTATCTGTAGCCCATGTAACAGATTACATATGTGGGATCTTGATTCGGTATCACATACCCAGGACGTAGAGGATACTGAAAAACAGTTCTCGATAATGAACATACCCAAAGAAGATGCATCAATATACACTTTCTTCGTTTGGGCGGCACGGGAATTCTGGTAATCCCCTATTTCCTGCTCAGTCTTATAATAATTATAAGTTGGAGCAGGACTAACGTTCCCCAGCTCAGTATAACAAGAGGGTTCGGTCAGTACATCTATATTATTATCTTGATTAAGGTGTGACATGGTCGCTACCTGGAGAGAGAGAGAAGAAAAAACTCAGCGTATGCTCTTGCAAGATCAGATTGGTTATTATTTTATCTAATCAGGATGGCTCCCAATGTTTTTATCAAATCTTCCTTCAAACTTTAAAAGGAAAGACTAGCCGGGATTAATTACACCCTACAATTTCGCCAATCTTTTAGCCAGGCCAATACCGGTATTTTAAGGGAGGTTCCCCGTGCTTTCGTACGGACCTAATTAAAATAAACCCCGTTTTTCCAGGGGCGTAACCCCGTTGACACCTTTCTAGACACCTACTTGATCGGCTAATTGTAAAGTGTAAAACTCTCTCAGGAGTAACTCTTACTCGCAGTGGGTATCGGGATCCAACTATCTCATAGAAAGTATGCAATCTCATTGCAAATTTTAACACTTGAAATTCCCGATAATTTTGCCCTTAACCTCCTATGACCTTAACAAAGGCTAACAAACCATAGGATACTAGTCAAGTTCAACCCGTCATTTCCTGATTGAATTAAACCCACCCGCACGATCCTTAACAAAGGCCAACAAGGTCGCACGACTACCCTAATCCAATCGCATCATATGCTTAAGCAGATAAGAAATATTCAGCTACCGCATACTACGCCTTGACAAAGGCCAACAAACTCAGCACGAATACTAAATACTACTTATCTGAAATGACGGAGGGCTACGATAGGTTTTTAAGAAAACCTTTTGCGTAATGAACTTGATATCGTTGTAGAATCGAGTGATTTTTAAAAGGAGTGTTTTTTAGGCTTTTACTAGTTTTGCTAAAGAGGTCACTCCTGGTGATGGGATCTCGGCTCTTTTCTTATCGAATAAGGTGCAAGATATTTCACAAATACCACTATGCAAAGCAAAAACTATAAAAGTAATCAAAAGGCAAACCGAGTTTGTAGCATTTGCTAGTTTCGCTAAAGAAGTCACTCCCGGTGAAGGGATCTCGGCTCTTTCCTTATCGAATAAGGTGCTGGATATTCTACAAGGAATACCGCTATGCAAAGCAAGAACTAGAGCAACCAGTTTTTAAAACAAGTTTCTACAACATTTTTAGTTTTATTTTCTTTCATTAATCTCATTAATAAAATCCCATCATTTAAGTTACCTAAACATCACAGATAAATACAACGTACGCTTATGCCATTCGCATTCGTCTCGATGTCCCATCATGCACTGTTAGGTTAGGTAACTAACGGCAGAGCGGGGCAGGGCTAGCGCGGGTGTAAAACATAAGCAATATCTATATAATATATCATATATACTATATACAGTATCTATCTCAACATATCAAATGGTCACATCACAGATATCGCAGCAGAAAACAACATATGAAATATTGGATATACTAGGATTTCCGGGTTTTATATTAAGCCTGTATAAAACACGGATTCCACGGTCATGATGAATAGCCAAACCCACATCCCTAGACCCCTACGAGAGTGGCAAGCAACCCTATCAATTCTAGAGTTAGGAGACCTGGACTCGACTCCTCGAGATGGTCTCCCACTGGACTCTAGAACCCGGTTACTTATGCTCCCCTCCCTGGGGCTATCCTAATGAGGAAAAGTAAATAATATACATCAACGATGACATCTTCCTCAATCCGGAAGTGCCCCAATAAAAGAATATTACATACAAGTTTTTACGTGAATGAAAATGAAAAAACTCTCATCTCACATAAAAACCCCTCGGCTTTTCAAACACGACAATCCAATATAACATATCCCAGCAACACATAACATCACATGTCATCAATGTAAGTAAATATGCGTATCCCAATTGTCGTTGACATATAGCAACGAAATCGGCGATACACCACATATTACACCTACGGTCGCAAAAAAGAAAGTGAAAAACTACAATAATTGGAATCCGCACTACCCTTAGACATTGTTCCCCGCCGAAAGACGTGCGAAGACGCGGCGAACGTCTCGCCTGAATTTCATGGCAGATGATAATTGGTGCTATCCGTCCACCTCTCCGAAGATGCTAAGTTGATTTATAGCACCATGTATCGAATGTTTAAACGGATGCGGCCGATGTAGCAGACTTCGTCAGATTCCCCTCGTTGATGAGAGGTTTTTGATTGTGGGGACGCTCTTCCCTGCAGGCGCAAGCCCCTGCAGTTAATTACGCTACCGCATCGCGGTAACAACTTTCTCCTTCTCCAGATGGTCACTTCGTGTCATGGATGTTTGTTTTGTTTTTGGTTGCCCGTGGATTGTATAAGGAGACTAATTTATGTTGTCGCCCGTAGGGTGTGGATTAGTCAAAATCCGTATTTTCTTAGATTTGGGTTTTGGTTTGGGTTTAAGGATACGTTAGTCTCATTTGAGACTAAGATCAACTTAAACGTTTGTTAAGGATACGTTATTCTAATTTTAGACTAAAATCAACTTAACAGGATCATTTAGATCCAACAAAAGAGCATTTGAACTATATTGTTTAGTTTAGGGACATTGCGGTCGATTACCAGTTTAAGGACATGGTGGTCCAAGGTTAAGGACATCATAGTCCGTGGGTTTAAAGGGACCCCACAGTCCGAGGTTAGGGACATCGTAGTCCATGAGTTTAAGGACCCCACAGTCCGTAGTTTAAAGACGTCATAGTCTATAAAGTTTAAGGACATCGTAGTCCATGAGTTTAAGAACCCCACAGTCCGTGAAATGTGTGGTTGTCGGGACCCGTCACCTCTCTGAAGACGTTGAAGGATTACAACGATAGATATCATAGGAGTAAAGAGATGTACCCTCGAATCGGTGTGAGTTGGTTGAAAGATCTGTAGTCCAATTTAGAACTAAGATCTGTTAAATATTTATGAGCAGACGGGCTCAATTAAATATAAGTTGAGGACTTATGACCAATATTGGGCTAAGTCCAATGAATGTTTAACATTTTATTATTCTGGCTATTGAGCCTTTATTTGGGCTTGGCCCTTTTAATAATGCTGAGTATTAGATCTTGACACTTTTTTTGTCTTGTATTGAATGCAGAGCATTCACCAGAACAATTTATGTTTTGCCAGCGCAACACGTGGCGCACCAGGCACTTTTCGCCAATTAAAGAGCGCAGTGCGCTTCTGTCAAGTAGCGCACATTAGAAAGACACGTGTCGCGCTTGGCGCTAAGCGTCAGATGGTGGGCGCATTGCGCCAGTTTATGAGCGCTAAGCGCTAGTCCATGAGCGCATTGCGCTATCAATTTAGTGGCGCACACGTGAGTAACACGTGGCGCGCTTGGCGCAGAGCGCCAGCTCATGAGCGCAGTGCATTATTTCAGAAGCGCAAAACACAAGTTGCATACGTGATTGACACGTGGCGCAGAGCGCCGGTCCAGAGGGCGCAGAAGCGCAGTTCAAGAGTGCAAGGCACATTTCAATAGCGCAAAGCGCATTTGATCAACTTTTATGATCTGTGAGAGACTTTGTCTCAAGATTCAAGAACAACAGTTCTTATTTTCGAAAGACTTTGCCTTTATAGATCAATGATCTGTGAATGAAGTAAGTACTTCTTTGTTTTTTTATGATGAGATCTTTTGATCTTTTTATAAAAGACCTTGGTGTTTGTAGATCTATGATATTTTAAGAAGATAATTTTTCTTTTTATGAGATGATTTCATCTCCGTGTTCATCGTTCATGATCTTTACCTTGAAGAAATAATCTTCTTTTGCTGAGAGCTTGCTCTTCTTTCTTTGAATTTCTCAAAATTTATAGGGTTTTTTCTCTCTATTAGACTTGAAGTCTTGGGGCCTTTATATAGGGCAAGTTGATTTGTTAAATCAGTTAAAGAGATCTTTCTCTGATTGATTTGGGGATATTTCCCCACCATTGGATCTTTGATCCTAGGGCTTCCGTTTTACAAAAAGCAATCTTCTTATTTTCAACAAGATTGGAAAATCTTTCCATAACAGAATTTTAATTCTGATTAATTAATGATTTATCATTATTATTAGATATTTTGATCTAACGGTGGGGAATTTTATAATTCCAGCGCTGGCACACCCGTGCTTTGCACGTGGTGCGCTGCTCAAAGCGCAGCGCACTTTGCGCTAGCGCACCTGTGTTTGACACGTGGTGTTCTGCTCAGAGCGTAGTGCAGCCTGCGCTAGCGCACCCGTGTTTGACACGTGGCGCGCAGCGCGCCTAGCGCTGGATCTGAAGCGTTGCTTCAATTTTTGAATTTTGAATTTCAAAACAAAGTTTTGCTCTGATTGGGAGAAACAAATGGCCCCCCCCCACCGTTGCGCTCACGTGGCTTACATGTGAGTGCAGCGGTGGCGACATCTACGCCCTTGGATCAACTCAGAAGTTTAAGAGGCGTTTCAATGTCTATAAATAGGACCTTTGGTCCCTTAGATGATTTTCATCTTTTTCTTGTTTTCTGAGAATTTCATTCTCCTAAAGAGCATAGCTCTCTTGTTTAAGAACTTTTTTAAGAGTCCAAACTCTGTCAGAACTTAGGTAAAGTTTAAAACTTTTAATAAATTAGGGTTTTACCCATTAACAGAGCCTTATTCTTCATAGATCTTTGATCCAAAGAAAACCCATTTAGAGTTTCTTTAACAGTGCTTTGCTCTCCTGAACCCATAGATCTAAAAAGATCTTTTCTTGGGGTTTCTTAGCCCATGAACAGAGCTTTGCTCTTTTGAATCATGTTGGTTTGTTAATCTTTGATGAAGAACTCTTAAGAGTTTTATCCATGGATATCAAATTTATTAAAAGCTTTGCTTTTAGGGTTCTTGATGGGTTACTTCATCTTCCTCGCAGAGCATGGCTCTTAGCATTCTCGGGAATTTCTTTAAATTCTTCTCATGATTAACTTTGACAGGTGTCACTCCTGTTTGCAGAGCATTGCTATCGAGGAGTTTAACTCTTAGACCCGAGGGGTCGCTTATTAAATGAGATTCCTTTTTTTTTAGGATTTTTCGCAAATTCAAATTTTTTAGGTGTCATAATTAGAATTTGTTTTCTCCATGGGGATATCAAGAGTCGTTTAAATCCCTGTGCCTGTTTTTCCTCATTACTAATCTTTTAATGATGTTTCTTTTCAGGCACTATGGCTGTTCATTTATACAGTCTAAACGAGTTTATCTCTTATGAGGATATTCGCGTTCGGGGCTGTTGTCAGAACTAAGAGTTTACAGATGCCCAATGTGCGGAGATTATGGATCGTCTGTATGCACACGTCGGTCGACTGCTTCCTCGCCGTTCCGCTCTCTTGAAAATTGTGGTGGGAGCAATTTGGGGAGCACTTCCTGGGTTTCACGAAGCCATGCCGCTTACTGCGCTGGATGATGCCGAAGACAAGGTGCATTCAGTGTACCTGTCGGGGCTGATCTCGAAGAAGCGGCGAGATAACCTCATTGATATTCTGCATCAAACTTTCCAACAGACGACGATTATCGCTTCTTATCAAAGGGAGGAGGACATTGGCGAGGATCTCGACACTCGTGAGTGCACACGAGAATGGTCAGAAAGGCCAGAAGGACTCTAGACGACCTTACTTTCGAATTCCTCAATCCATGCCCTGGATTTGAGGTTTTACCATTGTAATCATTTTGATGATGTTTTCGTTTACTGCTTCCATGATTGTAAGAAATTTTCGAAGTATGAATGGCAAATTCCTCATTTCAGCGTGTTTTATTTTATGTACTAAATCTTTTGCACATGCATGAATGGGTATGCTTCGAACGCTTAACCAAATGCGAATCAAATGTTCTCTTTGTCGCTTTCTTCTCTTTTCTTTGTTGCCGGCATGTCACTTTAGTAAGCGTAGCCTATAGATGATAGAGTGAGCATCTTGTTTTGGCTTCTTCGAGGGGTAGTGATAGCTTAGGAAGCAGGTTCAGATCTGCTACCTAAGACTTTTCAACTTTATGAGCTGTGAGGGTCTCATAAAGATTTTTCTCCCTACGAGTCGTAAGGATCTCACAAGAGAATTTTCCCTTTTACAAGTCGAGAGGACTCGTAAGTGGTTGTTTCCCTCCTTGTCGAGATTCGACTTTGGAGAGTGTGGTCCGTTAATAGTATGCAAGAGTCCGTTTCGGACTGACCTGCAGGGCCCCAGTGCTTAGGAAACAGGTCCTTATCCCCATTGCCTAATGCTTTTTTTAACGAGTCGAGACGAATCGAGAAGTTCTCGCAAAGACACTAATTTCCTCACGAGTAGAGACGAATCGAGCAGTTCTCGCAAAAATATCCTAACGTCACAGTCGGCCTCCGCTCTTTACGACAGAGGTCCGTTAGGGTTGTGGTACTAGGGGTTTGTCCGTCGTACCGTCGCGTTGGCTGATGTATTCCTCGATAGGCAATCTTGCTGTTCGAGTAGCCTTGCAACTGTCGTGTCTCTGATCCCTTCGGGGGCTGGACAAGACGTCTTCAAGCAATCCTCCTTGGCAGTTTGACCATTGGAAGAGCAATCGTTAGGAATTTTGCCATGCCGCTTTTTACTTGAGCTTAGGCTCATTTTGGAGAGCCCCGATGAGTCATAATCACTCCGCTCTGGAGTGGGATGATCTCTGATAGTCTTTCAGGTTTTATATGAGTTGCCGTCAAGACCCTGAAGCTAGGAATTTATCCTTCGCTTCGCTTGCTGGCATTGCGTCTGCTGTATCGAGACGAATGTCGCGGTTGTCTCTAGGTTGCTGGTGAACTGTCGAGGTTTGGAACTAGGGATTTTTCCGTGGCTCCGTTGTTTGATTATCGCGTCTGAATCCTACTGGAGGAAGAACGCTGTAGTGACATCTCGTCTGCTGTATCGAGATAAACGTCGAGGTGGTGACCATTCCGCGCTAGCGTGGGATGATCTTCGATAGTCTTTCAGGTTTTATATGAGTTGCCGTCAAGACCCTGAAGCTAGGAATTTGGCCTTCGCTTCGTTTGTTTTAGTGTGTCTGAATCCTGTTAGAGGAAGGACGCTGTAGTGACATCTCGTCTGCTGTATCGAAACGAACGTCGAGGTGGTGACCACTCCGCGCTGGTGTGGGATGATCTTCGATAGTCTTTCAGGTTTTATATGAGTTGCCGTCAAGACCCTGAAACTAGGAATTTGGCCTTTACTTCGTTTGTTTTAGTGTGTTTGAATCCTGTTAGAGGAAGGACGCTGTAGTGACATCTCGTCTGCTGTATCGAGACGAACATCGAGGTGATGACCACTCCACGCTGGTGTGGGATGATCTCCGATAGTCTTTCAGGTTTTATATGAGTTGCCGTCAAGACCCTGAAGCTAGGAATTTGGCCTTTGCTTCGTTTGTTTTAGTGTGTCCGAATCTTGTTAGAGGAAGGACGCTGTAGTGACATCTCTTCTGCTGTATCGAGACGAACGCCGAGGTGGTGACCACTCCGCGCTGGTGTGGGATGATCTCCGATAGTCTTTCAGATTTTATATGAGTTGGCGTCAAGACCCTGAAGCTAGGAATTTGGCCTTTGCTTCATTTGCTGGTATTGCGTCTGCTGTATCGAGACGAATGTTGTGGTTGTCTCTAGGTTGTTGGTGAACTGTTGAGGTTTGGAACTAGGGATTTTGCCGTGGCTCCGTTTAGTGATGTTGCGTCTGCTGTAACGAGACGAATGTCGAGGTGATCTCAAGGTTGTCTATGAACCATCGAGATTTGGAACTAGGGACTAAGCCGTGGCTTCGTTTGGTGATGTTGCATCTGAGTCCTGCTGGAATGAGGAGGAACGCTGTTGTGGGTCTCCAGGCTGTTGATGTGGCCGTCGAGACTTAGAACTAGGGATTTTGCCGTGGTTCCGTTGTTTTGACCGTGAGGTCTTTCGTTGACGTTGCATCTGCATCCTGCTGGACTGCGAAAGAACGCCATTGTTGACATTGCGTCTGCTGTAACGAGATGAATGCTGAGGTGGAGCTAGGATTTTGCCGTTACTCCGCTTTGTTTCGACCGTGAGGTCTTTCATTGACATTGCATCTGCATCCTGTTGGACTGCGAAGGAACGCCGTTGTTGATATTGCGTCTGGTGTAACGAGACGAATGCTGAGGTGGAGCTGGGATTTTGCCGTTACTCCGCTTTGTTTCGACCGTGAGGTCTTTCATTGACGTTGCATCTGCATCCTGCTAGACTGCGAAGGAACGCCGTTGTTGACATTGCGTCTGGTGTAACGAGACGAATGCTGAGGTGGAGCTGGGATTTTGCCGTCACTCCGCTTTGTTTCGACTGTGGGATCTTTCATTGACGTTGCATCTGGATCCTGTTAGACTGCGAAGGAACGCCGTTGTTGATCTCTAAGTTGTTGATGTTGACGTCGAGACCCTGAAGCTAGGGATCTTCCTCCGCTTTGTTTGTTGACATTGTGTTTGCAATATTACGATGAATGTTTAGATTGTCTCTAGGTTGTCTATGAACCGTCAAGATTCGGCTTCGCTTCGATGAAGCCTGAGGGAAAGGTATGGTTCCCTTTTTGTTTGTGCCCCTGGATTGTATACAGGGATTGATGTGATTTCATCTGTAGGGCAAAAGTTTCACTCTTTCATAATTTTTTTCATTTCTTTCTGCGATGCTCTATCATTTCAGCTTTTATATCGCGAAAGTCGCGATTGCCCAATCATTTCGGCTATTTTTCACGACGCCCGATCATTTCGGCTATTTATTTTATTTTTACTCGCTGCTTTTTATTGCGAGTTGCCCAATCATTTCGGCTATTTTGTATGCATATATTTTTTACTTGCTGATTTTGTTGCAAGTTGCCCCATCATTTCGGCTATTTCGTATGCATGTGTGGCTAGCTTCTTTGCTACAAGCTTAGAGTTAGACACATATTTCGGCATCAGCACCGCTACAACTGGAATCTTGCCAGGAGCGAATCATCATTTGCCTCTGTCGATGTCGAACAAAGGTGGCTTAGCAATCAGGGTTAGGATCCTGTCGGCTAAGGATTTTGACTTCATGAGCCGTAAGGGTCTCATAAAGGTATTTCTCCCTGCGAGTCGTGAGGATCTCGTAGGTGCGTTTTCTCCTTAGGAATCGTGAGGATTCCTAAGTACATGGTCTCTTATAAGTCTTAAGGATCTTACAAGAGTGTTTTCTCCTTATAAGTCGAGAGGACTTACAAAGGTTGTTCACCGTGTAGACATATCCCTAGTCACGGATGGGACTTTGTTAGGGAAATGTTTATTCACGCCCGTGGATTGTATACAAGGGTCAGCGTTGAGCCACTTGTAGGGCAAAGTTGGAGGTTGTGGTGGCCGCTTAAGAACAGATTCAGATCCCTGTAGCTTAAGAATTTTGAATCTTATGAGCCGTGAGGGTCTCATAAGAGGGTTCCCCTTACGAGTCGTGAGGATCTCGCAAGTGTAATTTCTCCTTAGGAATCATGGGGATCCCTAAGTGTATTGGTCCCTTGTGAGTCATAAGGATCTCACGCAGGTGGTTTCTCCTCACAAGGTCGAGAGGACCTTGCAAGTGTCTTTTAACGAGATTGCGCCCTTTCGGGTTTTCACAAAAACTCGCCGGTAGCCCTGCTGTTTTTACTCATGGAGCCCTTTCGGGTTTTCATCCGTGCCCTTTTTGCTTATGGACATACAGTTTTTTTTACCACGTCAGCCTGAGGATGCCACGGGTGGTAGTAGTTTAACGACGTTTCGGTCATCAGCCAGTTTTAGGACATAGTGGTCAATCGTTAGTTTAAGGACGTTTCGGTCCACAGCCAGTTTTAGGACATAGCGGTCCATCGTTAGTTTAAGGACGTTTCGGTCCGTCGTTGCCATATTTGAGGCAAGTTTCTAGTTTACGGACCTTTTGGTCTAAGGGGCTTTCTCTATGAATGAGCATGATGCCCCCAGCATATCCACCTTTTTAGAGGAGTGAGGTTGTGGCGGTTTCACCTTCCAGTTTTCAATCCAGTCTTTGAAGACGAAGCAATCTTTGATTGGATGGCTTACTGCTTAGTGGTAAGGGCAGTAATTAGGATTGTTGACATCGCCTGGCTGCAACGGACGTTTTGGATCCGGCAGATTGATGAGTCTGTTGTGCACTGCCAGCTCGAACAGTCTCCTCGTTTTATCCTGGGGAAACGAGTAAGGACATCCCAGTCTTTCCTCAAGGGATGGGCGTGGACGCACGTTGTTTTGGCGAACAACCGGCTTTAAGTTGCTCAGCTGTTGTTGAGTAGTGGCAACGAAAGTTGCTTTTCCTTTCCCCTTTTCATTCCGAGAATCCGTCTTTGAAGGAGATGGTCTATGACCCATCTGGTCCATTTGGGCCAACTTGTTAATCAAGGCCTGGAACGTGGTCGGCTTGAAGAACCTCATGAATTGAGAAATAGTTGCTTGAGGGTCAAGAGTACCCACGAACATGCCTACCGCAGGCGCTTCTTCGATGCGCTGCTCGCATTTCGACCACAAATTTCACCATCGTATTGCATATTGGACCCATGTTTCTCTAGGCTTCACCCTGGCATTGATCAATGCCGTTATTAGGGTGCGTTCACTAGCACTCACGAAACGCTGGGTGAATAGTAGCTCCATCTGTGCAAAAGTTTTGACGGAATCGTTGGGAAGTTCAGAATACCACTCGAATACCGTCTCCGACAAGCTGCCGATAAATTGGCGAAGTAGCAATTTATCATCACCCCTGGTGTTGCCGCAAAGAGCCCTGAACTGAGCGACATATTGATGGGGATTGCCTGTCCCCTTGTACATATGGAATTTGGGGATCGTATATCCCAGCGGGTAACTTATTTGGTCATACCAGCCCGGATAAGGTCGTCCAGTCTTGACAACTTAGCCAGCCGCTTCGTTCGCTCGGTGAGCTCGTATTTGTTAAGCTATATAATCATCGAGGGTGGCTTTTGAGATGGTTTCCTCCTTGGCTGCTGACAGAGCCGGCAGAGGATTTGACGCTTCTCCTTTATCATCTTCAATAATGATCGGAGGGTCTTCAGCTGGAGGTTCTGGCTGTAACATCATCCCGACCATGTCTTGGAAGAGAAGCGCCATTCATTTTATGTTGGCAGCTTGTTCTGCTGCCTCTTTGTCCTTCTTTTCGAGAACTCTGCGGAGGAAGTCAGCATCAGTTTCTTGTTCATGACGCTGCTCTGATGACGACTCCGGGCTTCTTTTGGCCCGGTGAGTGCGGCCATTTGCGTTAGCATTTCCTGAAGCTTCTGTTGTTGCTCTTGGGCTTTTGTCACGGATCGAGTGAGCGGTCGGTGACCCATCGAAGCGCGGCTTTCCTCTTTTCCGGAAGCCATATAAACAGTATGCACCATTATGCCCCCAGACTTGGGGTGTTTGGGCTCAACGTCTTTATGGTCTGCCGTAGTCACAGGGGCTTTCTCTGGTCTCCTTCTCTTTTGAGTAGTGACATTGAGGGGGCCGTTGCAGTGGGCACCCAGATAGTTGTCGTCCTTTGTGGCTTGATAGGACGGTTCTCTTCCTGTTGAACTTTCACCTTTTTCTGTCGGCGAGGGTAATCTTGATCAATCACCGACTCCTGGCCCTGTCGCCAGACTTTGTAGATTTTGGAGGATAGCCGCTGAGGGGGCTGTTCCGGCTTCCCCTTCGGTGCATTTTCCACGGTTGGAGGAGATCTTTTCAGTACGGCGGTAGGAGAGTTCCTGCGCACCTTGTTCAGCAATTCAAAGCTGTTCCCGGTTGGAACAGCAGTATTGACTTCCACCGTTGGGGCTGGTAGAGTTAGCCCAGAGGGGGAGTTGCCCCTAGTTTTCCTTACTCGGCGCTAGTGGCGACGTCGAGCGTGTCGAGCTGCTGGGATTGTTTTAGCTTGAGAGGTGACTTCGTCATGCCCCATGTTCTGGTGAAGCACTGCTGGTACCAGCCTCTTGAAGACCGACGTCTGTCGAGCAGCAGTGTCTAACCTGTCAAAGACAGACCTCTGGGCGGGGGAAGTAGCTTTGAGGACTTCGACTGGAGCGGGAGCCGGAGCAGTCAGTCTTGTAAAGACCGACCCTTTGGCAGGAGAAGCCGCCTTGACGACTTCGAGAGCAGGGATGGCTATCCTCTTTGGAATAACCTTTTCTAGAATTGCAGGCTTCATCATGGGCCCACATGAACTTTAGCCTAATCTGGCGAAGACTGAGGCGTTGGACTTGGGCGACCCGTTGAGAGGGGCCGCGGTAGTTGTAAGCCGATCAAAGACCTACTTCTTTGGAGCTTCTTGCGACGACATTGGGGCATTGAAGCTCATCGGTGGGAGCATAGTCCCGAAGAATAGCCCAGTGGTGGCCTGAGTCACCTGCTCTATTGGCATTATGAACAGGGAGGCCGCCTGGGGCCGTAAGCTATACCTCCAGATGAAGTGAAACGTGAGTTGCAGTTGCAGCTGGAACACTTCGTGCAAGTAGACGCCATTGATCTTTCGTTTTCTGCACGGAGTACGACACCAAATCTTAGTATCTCGATCCCAAGGGCAACCATATCAAACCGCGATTCGTACGCGAACACGACACACGAAGTGTGGAGTGGAAAGAAGAAAAGGTCTCACCGGGCGTACCAGAATATGTTCCCCACCGAAAGACGCGCGAAGACGCGGCGAACTTCTCGCGTGAATTTCGGGGCAGATGCTAATTAGTGCTATCCATCCATCTCTCTGAAGATGCTAAGTTGATTTATGGCACCATGTATCGAAGGTTTAAACGGATGCGGCCGATGTAGCAGACTAAGATCAACTTAAACGTTTGTTAAGAATACGTTAGTCTAATTTTAGACTAAAATCAACTTAACAGGATCATTTAGATCCAACAAAAGAGCATTTGAACTCTATTGTTTAGTTTAGGGACATTGCGGTCGATTACCAGTTTAAGGACATGGTGGTCCAAGGTTAAGTACATCATAGTCCGTGTGTTTAAAAGGACCCCACAGTCCATGGTTAGGGACATCGTAGTCCATGAGTTTAAGGACCCCACCGTCCGTAGTTTAAAGACGTCATAGTCTATAAAGTTTAAGGACATCATAGTCCATGAGTTTAAGGACCCCACAGTCCGTGAAATGTGTGGTTGTCGGGACCCGTCACCTCTCTGAAGACGTTGAAGGATTACAACGACAGATATCAGAGGAGTAAAGATATGTACCCTTGAACCGGTGTGAGTTGGTTGAAAGATCTGTAGTCCAATTTAGAACTAAGATCTGTTAAATATTTATGAGCAGACGGGCTCAATTAAATATAAGTTGAGGACTTATGGCCAATATTGGGCTAAGTCCAATGAATGTTTAACATTTTATTGTTCTGGCTATTGAGCCTTTATTTGGGCTTGGCCCTTTTAATAATGCTGAGCATTAGATCTTGACATTTTTTTGTTTTGTATTGAATGCAGAGCATTCACCAGAACAATTTATATTCTGGCAGCGCAACACGTGGCGCACCAGGCGCTTTGCGCCAATTAAAGAGCGCAGTGCGCTTCTGTCAAGTAGCGCACACTAGAAGGACATGTGTCGCGCTTAGCGCTAAATGCTAGATGGTGGGCGCACTGCGCCAGTTTATGAGCGCTAAGCGCTAGTCCATGAGCGCATTGCGCTATCAATTTAGTGGCGCACACGTGAGTGACACATGGCGCGCTTAGCGCAGAGCGCCAGCCCATTAGCGCATTGCGCTATTTCAGAAGCGCAAAGCGCAAGTTGCATACGTGATTGACACATGGCGCATTTTGGCGCAGAGTGCCGGTCCAGAGAGCGCAGAAGCGTAGTTCAAGAGTGCAAGGCACATTTCAATAGCGCAAAGTGCTTTTGATCAATTTTTATGATCTGTGAACAAATTTATGTTCTTTTAAAAGAGACTTTGTCTCAAGATTCAAGAACAATAGTTCTTATTTTTGAAAGGCTTTGCCTTTATAGATCAATGATCTGTGAATGAAGTAAGTACTTCTTTTTTTTTATGATGAGATCTTTTGATCTTTCTATAAAAGACCTTGGTCTTCGTAGATCTATGATCTTTTAAGAAAATAATTTTTCTTTTTATGAGATGATTTCATCTCTGTGTTCATCGTTTATGATATTTATCTTGAAGAAATAATCTTCTTTTGCTGAGAGCTTGCTCTTCTTTCTTTGAATTTCTCAAAATTTATAGGGGTTTTTTCTCTATCAGACTTGAAGTCTTGGGGCCTTTATATAGACCAAGTTGATTTATTAAATCAGTTAAAGAGATCTTTCTCTGATTGATTTGAGGATGTTTCCCCACCATTGGATCTTTGATTCTAGGGCTTCTGTTTTACAGAAAGCAATCTTCTTGTTTTCAACAAGATTGGAAAATTTTTCCATAACAGAATTTTAATTCTAATTAATTAATGATTTATCATTATTATTAGATCTTTTGATCTAATGGTGGGGAATTTTATAATTCCAGCGCTGGCGCACCCGTGCTTTGCACGTGGTGCGCTGCTCAGAGCGCAGCGCACTTTGCGCTAGCGCACCTGTGTTTGACACGTGGTGCGCTGCTCAGAGCGCAGCGCAGCCTGCGCTAGCGCACCCGTGTTTGACACATGGCGCGCAGCAGGCCTAGCGCTAGCGTACACATGGCGCAGCGCACTTGGCGCTAGCGCATCTGTGTTTGACATGTGGCACGCAGCGCGCCTAGCGCTGGATATGAAGCGTTGCTTCAATTTTTAAATTTTGAATTTCAAAACAGAGCTTTGCTCTTATTGGGGGAAACAGACATCATAAACCCGGAATATCACATATTCTGAATTTCATGCCTAACAATGCAAATTTTACATTTAGGTCTCAACCATGAAAACACTTTTCAAAGGAAGTCGGGTAATTCAATAAGATTCACGATTCCGTCCGAAGCCGAAATGTTAAACTTGCATGCATCTAGATAGATTCCAATTATTGTATCCCATCATATGATACCCGGATGACGTTAAACTTTTCGATCGATTTATCAAAGTCTCACAATTTTCCGACAGCTCAATACTTGAGCACAATTTTAATAATACCCGGAACTTGCTACAGTACCTATGGACTAACCGTAGAAGGGCAAACCCAAGCCTCACTCATGTCGCCACGGAACCGCGGCAGACCCTACGGTATGATCACGGTTCCGCGATCCAAAAAAGTTGAGTTAGGGTTTCTGTCATGACCCGAAAGAGCACGTGACTGGCCCTTGAATCATATGAAATCTATAGGACCCCATCTAATCCAAGTAAGCCAAAAGCCCAGAAATCTAAAACCATTTTAAAGAGTAAATAAGGAAAACTAGTTTTTAAGAAGTAAGGAAAACATGTTTTAAAAACAAAGTTTTTAAATAAGTAAGCCGAATATGCATTTTTAATATCTATAGTCTTTTCTAAAAATTTCGGCAGAGTTTCCTTTGTAAGTACTGGCCCCGAACGGGGCACAACAAGAATAATATATATGCAATGATAAAAGGCATCCCCAAGCGGGAGCTAGCTCTTCGTCAATCGACGGTCACAACCACACAAGCAATATAATATACAACGCCGAAGGGCGATGATCAAAACTCAAAAAAAGAAACTCAAATAGCATGAAAACCATAATACTACAACGCCCGACTCAGTATGAACAATATACAAGTTTTGGTTGATGGAATTACTAGATACAACTGAATAATACATATACAATGGTGGTTCTGATACAAAAGAACCCACCTACCAAAGCAAATCACCCGCAAGGGAGCAGTGTGCAAGAAATGCCGCCATGGAACCTGTACGGCAAAACCTGCAAGAAACTGTGGCACAACGGGGGTGAGTTGCCAACTCGTGAGTAGAAAAAATCTTCGAGTAGAAAACGATTGTATGACATAATCCTAGGTCAATACGATCAGATATATATATCCTCAAATGAATAAGTCTGAAGCATGATAAGGTGGCAATGTAACATCTATACATGAGTATAGTGCCAAGTGCTCGTGCCAGTGCCTCAAGTAATAACATATCATAAATATGAGGTATATTTGCATGAATAATATTATGAAGTATCTAAATTGATATCAATACACATATATTAGCGTCCCATTCCACTAATATTAGTGTAAGGGCATATATAACAGCGTCCTAATCCACTGTTATATATACATATGAGTAAAAAGAAATATCATGAAACCAATGTGTCAAGCATCGACACAGAAATACTAATCTATCGGGTGCTATCACCGCGACTGACCCTGATAGGTACGTATCATACGCTATCTCAAAAACCCGAGTGCCCAGCTTCGACCCTCGAATTTCGACATATCCATACGTACATAACTCCGGTTGGTATCCCCACGATAACTGTCGAGTCATAGGTAATGTCATCGGACGGTATGGTTCCCCTGCCGGGCTCATCGGCGTGGTGCATCGACACCCGTTTCTTGCCCCGGGGCCCCACCGGGCCCCACTATGTACCCTCATACGGCCTCGACGCCTCCTCGCATGGGGTATATATATATCAGAACCGATAAAACTCATGGTGGATGCTGAAATATCATATCAAGGGTAACCGAATTTTTAAAACATTTACATAATCTCTTTGAAATACCCACAGTTCCCAAATCCAGAAATATCATGGAAACAACATATCTCAATGCGTATAATCAAAAGCATGATGTATGCGACATGTAAAAGGAATGCAAGAATATCAGTATAACATGCAAAATGGAATAGTAATATGTACATATTGAGGGAACCGCTCTTTTAAAATGAATCAGTTTGAAAGAGTATCTTGCGGTTCCTAAATCTCTAATCAAGCCAGAATCATCTGTGTATGTGCGAATACGTATGAATATACAGTATACAGGTACACAAGTATGCCATGCAAGGGTCATATCCTTAATGCAACAGTACTACAGTGTAGTGACATGTCAATTATCGATGATGAAGTGTGTGAGCCGGCAAACAGTGTACGTGAAACATACGCATCATCGATAATGGTGCTGGTGTCCTAACAGCATGATTGTAATATAGCAATAAACACATTTACACATGCAAAGCGATGCGAATAGCATGAATATGCGGAAAACGAATAATCAACACAACAGTGAAGAATCTACATCAATATGTATATGTCATGCAGTTGTGCAATTTGAAATAAGACGAATCGGGGTTTTTAGTAAAATAAAGGCTACGGTGTTTTAAGAAAAGATGCGTCGTTTGAAAATATCCGTAGAATCCCTTTGCCTGTCTTTAAAATACTCCCGATTCGTTAGTTTTTTGAAATAGGTATGACTCGGATCTAGTCTAACATCTATTATGCAAATTACAGATCTAACTATCAAGTCAATCGGGAGGGGTATGGAAACCACCTAAATCTGAGTCGATATAAATATGAATATAAATATAATAGTCAGTGATCCCGCCTCAATAGTATCGTATACGATATAGTATATCATATGACATCCTCGAGTCCTGAGTGCAGATCTATCATCAATATGTTGCTCGTACGTAAATCCGTCGTACGGCATACCAAATCTGGGTATGGGTCAATATCACAGTCATCTCATCAATTATCTGGTATTCTTATCATCATCTCTCATGATCTGGGGTACTGATCTAAGTCTAGTACAAATCAATACCATCTATATAAGTATAAATGCATGTGTGAAACACACGTCCAAAGGCCCGCTAAAAATCACATGTCGTATCCCAAATACGAATCACATCATATCAACGATCTCATGGCATTATGCCCAATATCATCGACTCATCTCCAATGTCATCCACTATCCTCATCATCACAGTATAAGTACAGCAATAAGCGTGTGCATGCGTGTGGGTGTAAACCTATTCTAGGGTTCGCAACTAGGAACTATACTAGTTTACTTCTATGCCCTAATCTAACCATAGTACATCTAATCTCAATATCCACGACACACTATAAGCTATCATATATATATATATATATAATATACATATATAGTATACCAACATCGGACTGCGGGGTGCTATACGCCATCCACTCGACTTCCCCCGTAGATATAATCTACTCACCTGATCTTCATTTGTCGACATCGCCACGCGCTTGCTTGTCGTTCCGATGTGTTCATGGGGTACCTACACATCAATGTATCGTAAATGCGTATTAAAACCAAATCAAAACTAAAACATACGAAAAAGGAAAACCAAAACGATACGCTAAGGCATATAAGTTAGAACCTATGGACTACGCTTTCAAAATCATCGAACAATCCTCGATATCGTCGTACAAACGCCAAATAATCGAGGTAAAACGTAATACGCAAATCCAGAATTCAAAATACGGAATACGGAAACACAAATCAAAACGGCAACTTAGGAAAAAGGCTCCAGATTCTACCCTAGGTCAAATTGGACAATTTTGCACATGCCAGGGGTCTAATCTATAGATGTAGGAGCTACAGAACCAAAACGAGGCAAATCCACCCTGGTCTGGCCGCAATTTGCGGCCAGAATGGATTTATTTGCGGCCGAGTCAGGGAGTTAGGGGCTGGGGTCTTAGGTCTAGCTTCCTGGGTGCCTGCACATCTCACTGTCAATCCAAAATAATTTTCAGAGTCTCCAGGTGATAGCAGATCTCATATAACCTTCACATATTCCACAAATCTTCCGATATCGGTTTCTAAATCCGTATTCCGGGTTTCAAATCTCAGGTTTGGGTCTTAATTCAAGCACTAGGGTGTTTGTGTAGCCTCTACTGAGCTCAATTTCACAACACAACTCTCAATTTCCCATAAACCCTAACTAGGTTTTCTTTAAGTCCACAACATCACACAATATCGGTTCTAATCTAGCATGGGGGTATAAGTAATGCAAAAACTAATCTAATGGTCCAGAAAAATATCTCATTTGACAACTCAAGAATTTTCTTGAGTTGCCCCTGGTGGCCAAAATCCTTGCTTTCTTGGTCCAATGTGTTTGTCTTGAGCTTGTGCATCATTTTTGTGAAATGAAGATAGGGTTTTGGAGTGTTTAATGAGGTGATTTGAGGAGGTGAAGAGGGGGAGAAGGAGCTAGGGCAGCAGCAGCAGCTGAAGAGGAAGAGGGAGAGAGGAAATGAGTTGAAGAAATAAAGGGAAAAGGCCAAGGCTTGGTCAAAGATAACCCCCCTTTATCTCTCTCCCACCCATGCTTCAATATTCTAATCCTTTTTCTTTTTCTTTTCTTTTTCTTTAACCCAAATTCCTTCTCACACCAATAGTAACCCCAAAACAACATGGTAGAAATGCACAAGTGTAAAAAAAATGATATGTGCATGTTTTGCACAAAAATGCTAAAAAACCGATTAGCGATTTTTAATCGCGATTAGCACTAAATTAGCATATAATTAATCATAAAAACTTTAAAATGGCATAATTCCATAAAATACCCTATTTTAGAATTTTTCATAATTTTGCCAAATTTTTTCCCATTTATCTGTATTTAATTATACCGAAATATTAAAATATTCATTAAAATATTATTAAATTATAAGAATTCCCAAAAATAATATTTTATTTTTTTTTGAAATTTTACAATCTTCCCCCTTAAAGAAATTCGGTCTCCGAATTTAAATTTGAACCCCCCAAATTCTAAAACATTTCAAATGAAAGTCCAAGTCGTCGGGGCTCCGAAATCATCAATACATAAAACGCATCGTAGCGCAATGCATGCGCATGAGTAATGAGAAGATAACTCAAAATCGAAACTCCGTCAAGCATCCCGCAATCATCGGAGTCATGGTAAAGACACAAATGTCAAATCCAAAACAAAACCAATATGATATAAATCCGAACTATACATGTAAATATCCAATCTATACATGTAAATAGCTGAAGTAAATGGATGCCAAACCTTTTAAAGTCACTGTGCAATGCGCATAACACTGCACAGTGGCGGTCGTCTATCATAAGAAAATAACCATATACGTATATATCTTTTGTTTAATATGTACGCTCCGCCGTTTTGAAAACAATTTAGAAGGGTTTCCTTGTTTTAAAACGTGTCGTGTCACATCAGACACGTAGGTAAATACTGAGACTACAGCTCTCTTTTTGGAAATCCCTTTGATAACTATCAATGCATGCAAAATATCTCCAGGTACAGTCCTCTGACTAGTTCTGCTCAGTACGAAAACAAGTAGCAAATATCATAAAAACGTACTGCTCCATAAGGAATCCATCCTAAAATGTACATAAGAATACCCTGTGCGTCTGGTGCGCATGGAAATCAAAATCCATATATGTGCCAAACAGTTGTACAAAACAACATCTAGGTGCAACGGGTGTGCACGAAACATCTGTCATAGGCAACGTGTGTGCCTGGCAGCAAAATTAGGTGCATCTGACATGCACGAAGAATCCCGATTTAGTGCATCCGGTGTGCACCAAAATCGTATCTCAAAACATGTGCTCATCACGCGCGAAAATCCAAATCAAATGCACGGAGTGCAAGAAATCAATATCAATATCAGAATCAAAATCGACGGTATACAATACGGCTCAATCCAAATCAGGTATACCGCGTATATAAGGTCACAACCATGTGTATCAGCGTGCACAAATCAAATCAAAACACTAAAAGTGCATGAAAACGATGCTGAAAGCATAAATCAAATCACCGGCATAAAATAGACATGAAATCACAATCAATACCTCAAGAGTAATAACTATGCGCAAAATATAAATACCTAATAGCTGCAACCATGGTGCGCGAAAATAAATATCATGAAACTCAGCCATCAAGACCAAATCATGCGAATAGATCGCCCAAAATACTGAAATCCATAGTGACGGATACGTGATAATCGAATCACAAAATCATAAATCATAAATACCGTCATCGGTATATCCTCCTTCAAAGTCGAGAAGGTGTCGGTGCATCCAATGCTAGCAGCGGAAGATATCTACTTGCCTCTTGCTCACGGTCTGGCGTCCTCTGTCTCTGGGTCCTTATCTTCTCTGTGGATTACCAATCTCACGATCCGTCGGCTCATCGGCCCTGTCAGGTGTGCTAACGGGAACGATTCCGTCCTGGCACTTCTCTGGTCATCTCTCGGTCAATTCTCACGACCACTCGTAAAGCAGCACGTCACTGGCGCCGACTTTTGGTCCTCTGAATGCACATCATAGTTCTGCGTCCGGGTGCAAATCTTATTGCAGCAGTGTCCTGGAAGGAATCCCGCTCAAGGTCTTTTCCAATCTCGCCTAAGCCGAACTGTACGGAGGCTGGTACTCTTGCATAACCTTTTCTCGCTCTTTGGACATCTACGTCCTCAGCACAACATTTACTCGGAAGCTGGTTGCATCCCAATGCCTCTGTATACGTGTCGCATCGATGATGTCAGCGGAGTGGAATGTCATCTCGTCGAAATCTCTTGCGAACTCTTTACTTCACTCTGCTCCAATGTCGACTGATTTGGACTCGTCTTCTCGTGGCTGCGTGGACTACGCTCCAACGGCTATACTCGTATATGGAGTCTCCCAAGCAATGTGTCCCATCACATGATATCCTAATGATGTCGAATCATCCGATCGATTTGTCAAAACCTCATAATCTCCCAAGAGCTCAACATTTTGGGTACAGTTTAATAGTATCGAGTACATACTACAGCTCGGCGGTCCAGCCATAGAAGGGAAAACCCAAGCCTCACTAATGGCGCCGCGGAACTGCCGCAAACCCTAAGGTTCAAAGGCTTTCACACGGTCATTATGTCGAGTTAGGGTTTCATTCTTCTAGAGGGTCCATAGAATCGCTTGCATGTCTTTCCGAATACTTTAAACTTGGAAAATGGGCTCCCGACATTCAATCGTCTCCACCGACTCTTAACGAATCTACGTGAAGTCGTCTCTAGCTGGATTCAATCTATCTGATGACCTCGCATCGGGGTAAGCGAACGAACCACATGTCCTAGTCATTCATCCTTGGTGACTAGCGACCTTCCATCATATTTCGAAGTATATACTCATACTGCAGTAGCTCCAACATCTGGGCGATATCTCGTCATTTGCAGCAACCACTGGCTCATTCGTCTGTACGCTGAACAGCGCCTCAATCATCCTGAATAAGCGGTATATCAATGGTCATCATATTCTTGCTGGCCTCTATCAGTAGCCTGATCCTTTGATGCTGATCGGCACGTCCGAGAAATCTCGTAAAAGCGATCCGTCAAACGCCCATGGCGCGAAACACAATAAAACGAAGCCTCTATACAATCGTACGTCTCTAGGATCACGCCCTGGTCAGTCCTCGTCTGCGATGAGTTCATGCTGACGCAACTCTAGCCATAGCTCTCTCTGCCCGTATAATCGTAGCAGCAAAATCATAACCAGTATCGATGAGGGTAGATCATAGGAATGAATATAATACTGTGCAAAGAAATATACATCCTAAGGTTTCTTAAGCGGAGTAGTGTATCGTAAATATGCCGCGGAACATACGTACGGTACGTCACTCTATTCAAGCTACCTACTCCATCAACTAAGGGTCATCCTACGCGATGAAAGTTCGGGTATAATACCCCCTTGACTAAGTCTAAGTTCCGTAAGGTCAAGCCTAAGTTCCGTATATATAAACGTCCTAGGCTCCACATAGTCAAACTTAGACTCGAACCAAGGTTAACATAGCGCTCTGATATCAAGTTTGTCATGACCCGAAAGAGCACGTGACTGGCCCTTGAATCATATGAAGTCTATAGGATCCCATCTAATCCAAGTAAGCCAAAAGCCCAGAAATCTAAAACCATTTTAAAGAGTAAATAAGGAAAACTAGTTTTTAAGAAGTAACGAAAACATGTTTTAAAAACAAAGTTTTTAAATAAGTAAGCCGAATATGCATTTTTAATATCTATAGTCTTTTCTAAAAATTTCGGCAGAGTTTCCTTTGTAAATACTGGCACCGAACGGGGTACAACAAGAATAATATATATGCAATGATAAAAGACATCCCCAAGCGGGAGCTAGCTCTTCGTCAATCGACGGTCACAACCACACAAGTAATATAATATACAACGCCGAAGGGCGAGGATCAAAACTCAAAAAAAAGAAACTCAAACAGCATGAAAACCGTAATACTACAACGCGCGACTCAGTCTGAACAATATACAAGTTTTGGTTGATGGAATTACTAGATACAACTGAATAATACATATACAATGGTGGTTCTGATACAAAAGAACCCACCTACCAAAACAAATCACCCGCAAGGGAGCAGTGTGCCAGAAATGCCGCCATGGAACCTGTACGGCAAAACCTACAAGAAACTGTGGCACAACGGGGGTGAGTTGCCAACTCGTGAGTAGAAGACATCTACGAGTAGAAATCGAATGCATGACATAATCTTAGGTCAATACGATCAGATATATATATATCTTCAAATGAATAAGTCTGAAGCATGATAAGGTGGTAATGTAACATCTAAACATGAGTGTAGTGCCAAGTGCTTGTGCCAGTGCCTTAAGTAATAACATATCATAAATATGAGGTATATTTGCATGAATAATATGATGAAGTATCTAAATTGATATCAATACACATTTATTAGCGTCCCATTCCACTAATATTGGTGTAAGGGCATATATAACAGCATCCTAATCCACTGTTATATATACATATGCGTAAAAAGAAATATCATGAAACTAATGTGTCAAGCATCGACACAGAAATACTGATCTATCAGGTGCTGTCACCGTGACTGGCCCTAATTGGTAAGTATCATATGCTATCTCGAAAACCCGAGTGCCCAGCTTCGACCCTCGAATTTCGACGTATCCATACGTACATAACTCCGGTCGGTATCCCCATGATAACCGCCGAGTCATAGGTAATGTCACCGGATGGTATGGTTCCCCTGCCGGGCTCATCGGCATAGTGCATCGACACCCGTTTCTTGCCCCGGGGCACCACCGGGCCCCACCATGTACCATCATACGGCCTCGACGCCTCATCGCATGAGGTATATATATATCAGAACCGATAAAACTCATGGTGGATGCTGAAATATCATATCAAGGGTAACCGGGTTTTTAAAACATTTACATAATCTCTTTGAAATACCCACGGTTCCCAAATCCAGAAATATCATGGAAACAACATATCTCAATGCGTATAATCAAAAGCATGATGTATGCGACATGTAAAAGGAATGCAAGCATATCAGTATATCATGCAACATAGAATAGTAATATGCACATATTGAGGGAAACCGCTCTTTTAAAATGAATCAGTTTGAAGGAGTATCTTGCGGTTCCCAACTCTCTAATCAAGCCAGAATCATCTGTGTATGTGCGAATACGTATGAATATACAGTATACAGGTACACAAGTATGCCATGCAAGGGTCATATCCTGAATGCAACAGTACTACAGTGTAGTGATATGGCAATTATCGATGATGAAGTGTGTGAGCCGGCAAACAGTGTACGTGGAACATACGCATCATCGATAATGGTGCTGGTGTCCTAACAGCATGATTGTAATATAGAAATAAACACATTTACACATGCAAAGCGATGCGAATAGCATGAATATGCGGAAATCGAATAATCAACGCAACAGTGAAGAATCTACATCAATATATATATGTCATGCAGTTATGCCATTTGAAATAAGACGAATCGAGGTTTTTAGTAAAATAAGGGCTACGGTGTTTTAAGAAAAGATGTGTCGTTTGAAAATATCCGTAGAATCCCTTTGCCTATCTTTAAAATACTCCCGATTCGTTAGATTTTTGAAATAGGTATGACTCGGGTCTAGTCTAACATTTACTATGCAAACTATAGATCTAACTATCAAGTCAATCAGGAGGGGTATGGAAACCACCTAAATTTGAGTCGATATAAATATGAATATAAATATAATAGTCGGTGATCCCGCCTTAATAGTATCGCATACGATACAATATATCATATGACATCTTTGAGTCCTGATTGCGGATCTATCATCAATATATAGCTCGTACGTAAATCCGTCGTACGGCATCCCAAATCTGGGTACGGGTCAATATCACAGTCATCTCATCAATTATCTGGTCTCCTTATCATCATCTCTCATGATCTGGGGTACTGATCTAAGTCTAGTACAAATCGATACCATCTATATAAGTATGAATGCGTATGTGAAACACACGTCCAAAGGCCCGCTAAAAATCATATGTCGTATCCCAAATACGAATCACATCATATCACCGATCTCATGGCACTATGTCCAATATCATCGACTCATCTCCAATGTCATCCACTATCCCCATCATCACAGTATAAGTATAGCAATAAGCGTGTGTGTGCGTGTTTTTGTAAACCTATTCTATGGTTCGCAACTAGGAACTATACTAGTTTACATCTATGCCCTAATCTAACCATAGTACATCTAATCTCAATATCCATGACACACTATAAGCTATCATATATATATATATATAATATATACATATAGTATACCAATTTTGGACTGCGGGGGTGCTATAAGCCATCCACCCGACTTCCCCCGTAGATATAATCTACTCACCTGATCTTCATTTGTCGACGTCGCCACGTGCTTGCTTGTCGTTCCGAAGTCTTCATGGGGTACCTACACATCAACGTATCGTAAATGCGTATTAAAACCAAATAAAAACTAAAACGACATACGAAAAACGAAAACCAAAACAATACGCTAAGGCCTATAGGTTAGAACGTATGGACCACGCTTTCAAAATAATCGAACAATCCTCGATATCGTCGTACAAACGCTAAATAATCGAGGTAAAACGCAATACGCAAATCCAGAATTCAAAATACGGAATACGGAAACACAAATCAAAACAACAACTTAGGAAAAGGCTCCAGATTCTACCTTAGGTCAAATTGAACAATTTTGCACATGCCAGGGGTCTAATCTATAGATGTAAGAGCTACAGAACCAAAACGAGGCAAATCCACCCTGGTCTGGCCGCAATTTGCGGCCAGAATGGATTTATTTGCGGCCGAGTCAGGGAGTTAGAGGCTGGGGTCTTGGGTTTAGCTTTCTAGGTGCCTGCACATCTCACTGTCAATCCAAAATAATTTTCAGAGTCTCGGAGTGATAGCAGATCTCATTAAACCTTCACAGATTCCACAAATCTTCCGATATTGGTTTCTAAATCCGTATTCTGGGTTTCAAGTCTCAGGTTTGGGTCTTAATTCAAGCACTAGGGTGTTTGTGTAGCCTTTACTGAGCTCAATTTCACAACACAACTCTCAATTTCCCATAAACCCTAATTATGTTTTCCTTAAGTCCACAACATCACACAATATCGGTTCTAATGTAGCATGGGGGTATAAGTAATGCAAAAAATAAGCTAATGGTCCAGAAAAATACCTCATTTGGCAACTCAAGAATTTTCTTGAGTTGCCCCTAATGGCCAAAATCCTTGCTTTCTTGGTCCAATGTGTTTGTATTGAGCTTGTGCATCATTTTTGTGAAATGAAGATAGGGTTTTGGAGTGTTTAATGGGGTGATTTGATAAGGTGAAGAGGGGGAGAAGGAGCTAGGGCAGCAGCAGCAGCTGAAGAGGAAGAGGGAGAGAGGAAATGAGTTGAAGAAATGAAGGGAAAAGACTAAGGCTTGGTCAAAGATAACCCCCCTTTTTCTCTCTCTCACCCATGCTTCAATATTCTAATCCTTTTTCTTTTTCTTTTCTTTTTCTTTAACCCAAATTCCTTCTCACACCAATAGTAACCCCAAAACAACATGGTAGAAATGCACAAGTGTAAAAAAAAATGATATGTGCATGTTTTGCACAAAAATGCTAAAAAACCGATTAGCGATTTTTAATCGCGATTAGCACTAAATTAGCATATAATTAATCATAAAAACTTAAAAATGGCATAATTCCATAAAATACCCTATTTTAGAATTTTCCATAATTTTTCCAAAATTTTTCCCATTTATCTGTATTTAATTATACTGAAATATTAAAATATTCATTAAAATATTATTAAATTATAAAAATTCCTAAAAATAATATTTTATTTTTTTTGAAATGTTACAGTTTCGTTCTTCTAGAGGGTCCACATAATTGCTTGCATGTTTTTCCGAATACGTTAAACTTGAAAAAATGGATTTTTGACACTCGATCGAACTTTTTAACTTCGCCTAGATAACTTGTGAAAACCTAAATACAATGTTAAATTTTGAAAACGAAACACTCCGAATTGTTTATAGTGTAAGATTACATCTCATGCAAAATTAGCAAAAACAAACAATACCTGAAACACCAAAACCCATGCAACAGAACACCGGAAAAATTTGGAGGGGGGCTCGGATTTGGCCGAGATGGGGGGTGGTCTCGCCGGCAAAAAATTCTTGGAATCCCCTCAAATTTCACCAGTGTTCATGTTATCACACATATATCACTCTGCACTTGTTTGAAAATTTTTTTGAGGTCATTTACAAAACGACAGAATGCAGGTTTTGATGTTTAAAGTTTCGGAGCAGTTTCGGTTTCATAATCTAACAAACACCGTCCAATACTCTAGCCCGGCTTTGATACCACTGTTGGGATTCCTTAGCACCTACGGGGTTTTCACAGCAACAACCATGCCACATTTAAAAATTCTAATGTGCTAATGAACCCTAACCTAGGATCTAGCTATAGTAAATAGACAAAATGAAACAAGTAATCTACCATTACAAATAGTGAAGTAGGAATACAATCTTTGTAGACCGGTCCTTCACTTCTAAAGCTCCGTGTTGACGTCCCTTCGCTGCGATCATCGATCTCCCGAACTCTATTGTAACGTTTTAGAATTCGTTATGCGAATTTTTCCGTTTTAGGGTAAAATTGTCGGTATTTTCCATTTTAACCCGACTGTGATCAAACGTCCATATAGATTTGCTAGCGCCTAATTTTGCCAAAATAAATCTAGTGCGCGAGCTTTGGGGATATATGGGAAGTTTTGGTTCAGATAGAATTTTTCCTAATTTAAATATTATTTTAATGTGGTATTTACATATTGCGTTTGGGAAAATTCTCCAAAATTTGTATCTTTTCAAATAAATCAACTTGAGTAAAACAAAACCTCCATATAATATCTAGATATTTGTTTGTGTTTTAGAATTAAAGTTTAAAGAAAAGAAATGAATGGAAGAGGAGGCATGTGCATGAATGTGCATTTATCACAAGTTTTAGTTAGAAAACTCTACCCAATTTCCTCACCTCCTCCCTTGGCCGAGCTCCTTCTTCCTCCTTCTGCCCTGATCATTTCTTTTCCATTTACAACAATTCCAAGCTAAATAAATCTCCAAAATTCCATAAATAAATCACAAAAACACATCAAGTCTTGATTTAGCTTCTTTGATCACTTGGAGCTAGGAAAGCTTGGATCTTGTGAGCAAGTATTGATAGGTATAAACCCTAAACTGTTAAATAGGAATTTTTATGGTGTATAGCTCATTGGTTATTGTGTAGAACACTTAAAGTATCGATCAGTTCAATATCGTTTTATTTAGTGTCTTTTTAGAATCTCTGGGATCTGCTCTGACCTGGAAATTTTACTGAGTGACCAAACAAGATTGTAGTTATGTACTAGTGAACCTAAGATCCCACCTGAGACACGAGACCCACCCCACCGGTTTTGGCCGGCGACCTTTTGGCAAATTCCAGCAACACCGGTTTTGGAGGGGAGATGGGTGTTGGTTTTTTTGTGGGTAGCTATCTGCTGTGGTTTAAGGGTGTTTGGTACTGTTTAATTTTTGAGTAATTACAGTATGCAAAATCTGGGATTGTTTTCCTATAATCTAGTGTTTTGTGTCCGCATGTTACGTTATCCGACATGAATCGTGATCTTGTGGAGCTGTTGCACTTGGGTAGGTTTCGTAGTATCGTCATACACGTTAGCCACTAGACGTACACTTGTGTGTTAGTTTGGAGTTAGTGCATCGATTAAAACGTAGTTTTACGTTATATTGGTCGATTTATGAGATTTTGCTCTGTTTATGTGTTTGTGAAATTATAGCATCGCAAGTGGGGACTTCGGACGCTGCGAACAAAGGGAAGCAGGTGGTCGGATTTTCATAGCTCGAGACCATCGATGAGTAGATTTAACATTGTACGGGGAAATCGCCCGTATGGCGTTATGCGTCGGGGCTGATATGATATGATAGCTGCATGTTATTGCATATTAGTTGATTTCATATGAACGTCATTGCATAGTATTATCTGTTGTACCTTGACATGTACCTTTAGATATAACACATTACTGATGGTTCATGTTGCACGAGTACTAAATTGTATGCTGCACCCACACCGTCAGTAATTGTCATGACACGCACAACCCACATACATACGTGATATGGTAGTGGATATGAATAGTTGATGTAGTAACTCTTATTCCATTATGCATATGAAATACTGTGGACACATACATACGTGATATTGCATTGGGCAAGGATAGTTGAGGTAGTGACCCATATTCAATTTCACGTATACCTTGCTATGGCTACTTGTATATCATGCATACATATTGACATGTACACCCATATACTCGATTACAGCTACATGTACATCATGCACACATATTGACATGTACACCCATATACTCGATTACAGCTACATGTACATCATGCACACATACTGACATATACACCCACATATTTTTACTATAGTTGTATATACCCTAAGTGGTATTGTTTGACATGTGATATTGAGTCGTTGATCATTGCGCTTATGAAATGCATCATACATACTTGCTTACATATAGATACTTAAACCTTACTACAATTACATGTACATCTCATATGATGATGCGCTTGATTTCGGAGGATTTTGGGAACCGCATGATATATTTTAAAGCTGGATTCATTTTTAAGAGCGGTTTTCCCTTTATTTGCTCATATTGATATTTTATGTTGCATATATCAGTTGTATATGGATTTTACGCATTGAGATATGGATTTCATATGATTTATGGATTTGAGAACCGTGGGGGTATTTTCAAGAAACTATATATTGTTTGAAAACCTGGTTTCTCTTGATATGATATTTTGATGTGTCCACCATGAGATTTCTCGGTTCTGAGATTTGTGATATATACCCGATGCGAGGAGTGAGTGGGCCGTGTGCGGGTATATGGTGGAGCCCGGTATGGTTTCCCTCGGAAAGATGTTCGTGGTACAGATGATGAGCCTGGAAGGTGGGCAAGTACCTACTGGTGATTGTATTTGGATTCGGCGGTTATCGTGGGGATACCGACCGGTGTGATGTACGACATATCGTCAGGGCCAGTCGTGGTGACAGTGCCTGAGTTATGAGGATTTACGTGTCGATACTAGACACAGGTTTCATGATATTTCGAGTGTCGGTGTTTGACACTCAGGTTTTCCATGATTTCTACGTATCGTCGGTGGACATACGGGGTTGATATCCTCATACTTATACACACACACACAGGTATATATTTTCATGATGTTTTGGGTGTCGATGTTTGACACTCAGGTTCCATGAGACTTACAGGATGTGAGGGCCGATCTGTGGATGCGGTGCCTGAGGATTTGGGATTTGATGTGTCAGTGAGGGACACTGGTGTTTTCCCATGCTGATGATTTGCATGTGGTTTTATTATATCATCCCACACACTCAGGATTATTTTTGATATGCATTGCTTTATGTAGTTGTAGTACCCTGATGATGTACCTTTACATGATAGTTGCATATTCATATTGTCATACTTATGCTATCGGATTACTTATGATAGATTAATCGATATTCATGCATACATGCGATTACAGTATGATGTTAATTACTATTCACGAGTTGGCAACTCATCCCCGTTGTGCCACAGTGTTTTGCAGGACTTACCCTCCGAGTAGTCGCGGTAGGGCGTCTTATCATCTCTACTTTTGCGGATACCGCTACGTTTGGCTGTGAGGCATTTGCTTTTAGGTGGATTTGCGGTTATCTGTTTGTACATTATATATCTTTTTGTTGGATCTAGTATTCTCCATCTACCACTTCTTGTATTTGACTTAGAGACGAGTTGTGAGGATTCGGTGATGTATTATTAATTTGGTGACTTTGGGTGCCGTGCTCGTGGGAGTCGGTTTTGTTGAAAAGTTTTACTTCTTTATATAGTTTTGTTTTATATTTCTTCGCTTCGACGTCGTATATATGTTGGTGGTGATTGTCTCCGCCGTTAGGCGTGATTTGCTCCCATTTGGGATACTTTATATATTATCTATGTTGTACCCGTTTTCGGGGCTAGTTTTTACAAAGGAGGTACTGCCGAAATTTTCAAGAAAGAAAACTAGAGTTAGAGATTTTACTTGTGATTTTTCCGAATGTTTTAAACTATGTTTTTGTCCTTTTATCCAGTTTTAGGTGGTTTAGATTTCTGGGTTTCGGCTTACTTAAGTTGCGTACGCCTGTAGACGTTACGTAGTTTAAGTGCAGGTTACGGGCCAAATTTTGGGTCGTGACATCTAGTATGGGTTCTCTCGGAGAAATGAACAAGCTTGCTCGAAGTCATCGAGGCCGAAGATGATCTACGTCGAGGAGACTCAAGCTCATGCTACCTATTCACTAATTGTGAAATTAGTGAAGCAAACACCCTAAACTACCCAAGTAAGTGTGTAGGATGATGAAGTAGGAAGTGGGCTCTCTTTAGATTTCTTTTTCTCACATTACATTCTCACCATAGAAAAAGCTAGTAAGCTTTTTCTTTCATGAAGAAGAAGAAGAAGAAGAAGTGGTGAGAGAATGAACTCATGAGGTGAGAATAATAACCATGGGTGAGTTAGTGTCATACACTAACTCATGTAGAGACATAACCATGGCTAAGTGATAATGGTTAGGATAATAAATATTTTAAGTAAAACAAAATTAGTGGACTAAGTCAATGCATCCACAAGTTTCTACAAGCTTCTTGCATGTGACTAATTTCCAACTAATTTAGATTTACTTTAAATATTTAAACCTTATATTATAATTAGCATGGTGTAAGTCTCATACACCCATGTATTGTGTATCATCAAGCATGACTCAAATAATGTACATTAATATATATCACATATATATTATGTACACAAAATTAATTGAGAAAAGAAAACTTAAGTGAGCCAATACTAGTTAATGTAAATTAATATATCAAATATATAATTATACATTAAATTATTAAATCAACACTTGATTTAATAATCCGGCTATATCTCATATAACCGACTAATATCAAATGTAACAAATTATCGAATCAACACTTGATCCGATAGCCCGGATATATCACATATAACCGACCGATGTCACATTTCGCGAGAATAGAATGCGGTATCACATACGCGCATCAATCTCGGTCCCGCAGATATCATATATGTGCTCTTATTCGTTTCGCGTGAACCAGGAAAGCTCTGTGTAGGACTCTAAAGATTTGTCAATACGCCGGCAGTAGGTGATGATCATATCAAACACCCACAAGCCGCAAGAGGCGTGCTAAACGTAACGGCCACCCGGGTATTGAGCGATCAGAAGATCAACAAGCAAGCCTGCTCATATTCCTGTGAATCCAATCAGTAACACTTACCGTACAGTCTGGTCTCTTCGTCTGATATGTCGCATATCTCGTCTAGGGGTGGTAAACGTCAGACCCCAGTAACTTGATAAGTCGTGCCGACATGAGGCTTATAACAGGTCGAGAAACTACTGGTAACACTTACTAGTAAATCTCAGAATCAGCCCTGGCCAGGGAGTTCATGTTATAGCCAATCGAGCACAGCGCAATATCAACCCCCAATACCGGGAGAGACGAATCCCCTACTATCGCTCATTGCCTCCATGTGACTCGAGACTGTACCCAAAAACCACCGTTTTGCACGTTCTCATGAACGTGGTAAGGTGGAAATCAAAGCATAGTGGGAATCACACAAGACTCTATGACGATCTCGGGTCGACAGACTAACCTGTACCAGTGTCACCAGAGACTGCCATCTGACGTGAAGTATAATACCATCCGGGAGTTCTCGGTGAGTCCGTCCAGTGTACCCAGTCTCCACTGAGCACCCATATGTCATCTCTGATGTCAAACACCAATGAGTCGAGAATCTATACGCTAGTCTGCTCTGATATATCGATGCCCCGTTTCGATACACCCCCAACTAGGGACATTAAAAGATGTAGTCACAGACTACCTTTGTCCCACTAGTTTGATCTCCATCATAATCTAGATAGTCAAGTACGCATCCTAAGGGCTTTACCAACATGTAACATAGAGACAATCAGTGTACATGTTAAGATAAAGAGTAACCATATAGCATACTATCATGTCGAGCAAGAAAGTCCTCCCTATATATGTCCAAGCATCCACTACAATATACATCTTATGTACAGTAATGGCCTCTAGGGCATACATATAACTAACAATTAGGGAACGTTGATTCCGCTCTATCTTATAATTGTTATAAGTCTGAGCAGGAAATAGGGGAATATCCAGATTCCCATGCCACCCATTCGAGGAATAATCATGTTGATGCATATTCTTCAAGTGTGTTCATTCCTAAGAACTGTTTCTCAGTATTCTCTACGTTCTAGGTATGAGATACCGGATTAGGATCCCATATATGTAATCTTTTACATGGGCTGCAGACAGGTAGAGAACTGGGATTGGGTGATATGTCTTTAAGTGTAGAGAATGGTGCAATTGTTGCAGCCAAATCAGTTGGCAGATATCACCCTGTATTACCAAAAGGTAAATACATTGACATTGATTATGAACAAATGTTATTAAATAACGAACCTGATATACAGCATTTACAACATTACATCAGATTCTTTATTAAGTTAAAGAAGGATATAATTTTGTATTGGAGGATAATGTTGTGAACATTTTCCTGAATCAAGAATTGATTGGATCAGGCATGTTATGTAATAGCATATACGTTCTAAATCAAAACACAGTTCAAAGTATCTAGAACACACACAAGAAGAGTAGTTCAGAAATGAACGAATCCTTCTTGTGGTATTGTAGACTAGGTCATATCAATGCTACACGACCAGCTAAGTTACATAAGGATAAATATGAGAATCTGTTCGAATTTTCATATTATGATACTTGTCAGTCTTGTCTCAAAGATAAAATGATCAATACTCCGTTTACTGTAAACAGAGAAAGAGTTACTGAACTCTTGGGATGGATGCATGATGATATATATGGTCCTATGTCTACAAATGCCAAGGTTGGTTCTTGGCACTTCATTACATTCATCGACTATCTCTCAAGATTCGGACATGTGTTCCTGTTGAAACACAAGTCTGAAACTTTTGAGAAATTCAATGAATATAAGCTTGAAGTTAAGAACCGGACGGGTAGAAGTATTAAAGTTCTTCGATGAGATCGACGAGGCGAATACTTGGACATGGAGTTCCTGTATTTTTTAAACAGAGAATGGGATTCTCTCTTAACTTACTCCTTTGTATACACCACAGCACAACGGTGTATCGGGGCGGAGGTATCGCACCCTATGAGATATGGTGCGCTCTATGATGAGTACTGCTAAGTTGCCTGTTTCCTTTGGGGGTTATGGACTTGAGAAGCTGCATACCTATTGAATGGGGTTCCATCCAAACCAGTGCCTACCACTCCATATGAGATATAGTATGGGAAGAGACCATGACTTAAACAAATTAAGATATGGGGTTGTCCGGCCTATGTTGAAAAGTGAAATCCGGACAAGCTCGAGGAAAAGTCAGATCTGTATAAGTTTGTTAGATATCCTAAACATTTGCGAGGTTATATCTTCTACCATACTGAGGAGCAAAACCTGTTTTGTTTCTCAGCATGCCATCTTTTTAGAAAAGGAATTTCTTGTGAAGAAATTAGTGGACATGAGGTAGAACTGAAAGAAGTTCTAGCTGGACAAACTAACAGCTAATGATTTGGTGAAACCAAAGGATTCAATAGTATCCAACAAATCTCAGCCTCTCCATGAATCTAGTAGGGTTCCTCATACACTTGAGAGATACTGCGGTCTTCTCGGTGACAGTGGGAACTAGAATTGCATTATGGTAGATGATGGCCCAACCAGGTTCAGGCAGGCCATCACGAGTGGGGATTTTGTGAAATGGCTGGATGCTATGCGATCAAAGATGGAATCCATGTACACCAACAAAGTATGACATTGCATGTTGCACCTGAAGGGGTTAAACCCATGGAAGCAAATGGATCTTGAGAAGATTCTTGGTGTAGATGGAAAAGTTGAGACTTTCAAAGCTATGCTTAAGTCTATCAGGATCAATGTGCGCATCGCAGAGTTGAAACATCTATTTTGATGTGGCAGTCAAAGAGTTTGACTTCATCAAAAAGGTTGATGAACCTTGTATATACAAGAAGGTTGTAGAGAGTAAGGTTGTCTTCTACGTATTGTATTTAGATAACATACTCTTGATAGAAAATGGTTTCATATGCTACACTCGGTCAAGCTCCTCTTATCACGAGGATTCTCTATGGAAGATCTGGATGATACCTACTACATCTTGTGGATTATGATCTATGGTGATAGATCTAAGTGGATGTTGGGAGTGTCCCAAATCCAGGTACATTAACACCACTCTAAAGGGGTTTAGTATGGATGATTCTAAGCGTGGTAGTTCTCCCACTTGCTCATGAATCACTCTCTCCAAAAGATGTCTCCCGAGAATGATTTGGAGAGAGCTCGCATGCAAGGGATACCCTATGCTTCGACAGTAGGCTCTATCATGTATGCGATGTTATGTACCAGACAAGATGTATCTAACTCACTAGGTGTAGTGATCATGAATCAATCGGATCTTGGGAAAATCACTGGACAGCTATGGAGGACATTCTTAAGTACTTGAGAAGCACTAAATGAATGTTCTTGGTTCGAGCTTCCAGAGTGATAAGGTCGACTGAGAGTCAGTCACAGGCATTGTCTTTACCCTCAGTGGATGGACGGTATGTTAGAAGAGTTCCAAGCTAGATACCGTGGCATACTAGACGATAAAAGCTGAATACATCGCTACCAATGATGCTGCCAAAGTGGATGTCTGGGCATTTATTGTTCATGAGATGAACATGGTTCTTACCATTGAGTGTCCAATAACTGTTATTGTGACAACAAATGGAGTTGTGGTTTTGGCCTAGGAACACCGGTCTCATCAGTGATCCAGACATATTCTGAGGACAGTATCACCTGATCAGGGATATGGTTGATCTCCAAAGGATCGAGGTTAGGAAAGTTGACATGAAGGAAAACACGGCGGATCCACTCACAAAGGCCTTTCCCTAGAGAGACTTCTATAGGACGTTGAGTATGAGATACTACAAAAAATGGCCTTAGTGCAAATGGGAGATTATTAGTTATATGTATGCCCTAGAGGTCATTACTGTACATGTGATGAATATTGAAGTGGATGCTTGGACATATATAGGGAGGACTTTCTTGCTCGACATGATAGTATGCTATCTGGTTGCACTTTTTCTTAACATGTATACTTATTGTCTCTCTATTACATGTTGATAAAGCCCTTGGGATGAGTACTTGACTACCAGGATTATGATGCGGATCATACTAGTGGGGCAGAGGTAGTCGGTAAGTACATCCTTCAATTGTTCCTAGTCATGGGAGTATCGAGACAGGACATCGATACTCCAGAGTAGACTAGCGTATGCGCTTCTTGACCCATATGATGGGCGATGGATGATCCCACATCCATTGGTGTTTGACATCAGAGAAGGTATATGGGTGCTCAGTGGAGACTGGGTACACTGAACGGACTCGTCCAGAACTCCTAAATGGTATTATACCTATCGTCAGATGGCAGTTCTCTGGTGACACTGGTACAGGTCAGTCTGTCGACCCGAGATCGTCATAGAGTCTTGTGTGATTCTCACTGTGCTTTGATTTCCACCATACCACATTCAAAAGATCTTTTAAAAGGTGGTTTTTTGGTACAGTCCCGAGTCACATGGAGGCAATGAGCGATAGGAGGGAATTCGTCTCTCCCGGTATTGGGGGTTGATGTAGCGCTATGCTCGATTGGCCATAACAGAAAATTCTTGGCCAGGGTTGCTGAGATCTACTGGTAAGTGTTATCAGTAGTTTCTCGAAATGTTATGGACCTTACATCAGCATGAGTTATCAGGCTATTGGGGTCTGTTCCCCTCCGAACGCGGAGACGCGACTGCACAGGTCCGTCTTGCCTGAATTCGGGGCAGATGCTAATTGGTGCTATCCGTCCACCTCTCCGAAGATTCCAAGTTGATTTATGACACCATGTATCGAAGGTTTAAACGGATGCAGCCGATGTAGCAGACTTCGTCAGATTCTCCCTCATTTGAGGGGTTTTTGATTGTGGGGACGCTCTTCCCCGCAGACGCAAGCCCCTGCGGTTAATTACGCTACTGCGTCGCGGTAACCATATTCTCCTTCTCCAGATGGTCACTTCGTGTCGTGGGTGTTTTTTTTGTTTTTGGTTGCCCGTGGATTGTATACGGAGACTAATTTATGTTGTCGCCCGTAGGGCGTGGATTGGTCCAAATCCGTGTCTTCTTAGATTTGGGTCTGGGGTTGGGTTTAAGGATACGTTAGTCTCATTTGAGACTAAGATCAACTTAAACGTTTGTTAAAGATACGTTAGTCTAATTTTAGATTAAGATCAACTTAACGGGATCGTTTAGATCCAACAAAAAAGTATTTGGGCTCTATTGTTTAGTTTAGGGACATTGCGGTCCATTATTAGCTTAAGGACATTACGGTCCATCGTTAGTTTAAGGACATCACGGTCCAAGGTTAAGGACATCATAGTCCGTGGGTTTAAAGGGACCCCACAGTCCGAGGTTAAGGACATCATAGTCCGTGGGTTTAAAGGGACCCCACAGTCCGAGATTAAGGACAACATAGTCCGTGGGTTTAAAGGGACCCCACAGTCCGAGGTTAAGGACATCATAGTCCATGAAATGTATGGTTGTCGGGACCCGTCACCTCTCTGAAGGCGTTGAAGGATTACAACGACAAATATCGAAGGATTACAACGACAAATATGAGAGGAGTAAAGAGATGTACCCTTAAACTAATTTTGGTTGGTAGATCTGTAGTCCAATTTGCGACTAAGATCAAGGATTTATGAGCATATGGGCTCAATTAATCTGAGTTGAGGACTTATGGCCAATCTTGGGCTAAGTCCAATCAAGTTAAAATGTTTAACATTTATTTTGGGCTATTGAGCATTTATTTAGGCTTGGCTCTTTTAGCAATGCTGAGCATTGATTTGGATCCTGACAATTTTTTTTGTCTTTTATTGAATGCTGAGCATTCATCATAGCTCTGGGCTTATTAAAGAACAATTTATGTTCTATCAGTGCAGCACATAGTGCGCTTGGCGCCTTGCGCCAATCAAAGAGCACAGTGCGCTTCTGCCAAGTAGTGCACACGTAAGGGACACGTGATGTGCTTGGCGCTAAGCGCCAGATAATGAGCGCAGTGCGCTAATTTATGAGCGCAAAGCGCTATTAGTTCAGTGGCGCACACGTGAAGAGCACGTGGTGCGCTTGGCACTGAGCTCCTGTCTATGAGCGCAAAGTGCTAGTTCAAGAGCGCACAACGCTAATTGTTGAGTGGCGCACACGTGAGTGTCACGTGGTGCGCTTGGCGCTGAGCGCCAGTCCAAGAGTGCAGTAGCGTATTTGATCAATTTTATGATCTGGGAAATAAATTCTCGCTTAGAAGAGATTTTGTCTCAAGATCCTAAGAACAAAAGTTCTTACTTTATGGGAGATGTTTCAATCTCTTGTATTGATGAAAGGCTTTGCCTTTATGGATCTATGATTTTTAAGAGAATTGAATTATTCTCTCCCCCTTTATTTTAAAATGAGATGTTCATAATCTCTTTCTGTAAAAGACAATTTGTCTTATAGAACTATGATCTGTGAGAAAGAAGTAAATTCTTCTTTTTATTTATGATGAGATCTTTTGATCTCTTTGTTCTTTTACCTTGAAAAAAAGAAGTTCTTCTATTGAGAGCTTGGCTCTTCTTTCTGAGATTTTTCTCAAAGCTTATGGGGGGGTTCCTCTCTATGCTTCTGTATATCTGAGACTTGAAGTCTAAGGGCCTTTTTATAGGGCAAGCTGATTTGTTCAATCAGTTAAGAAGATCTTTTCTCCAATTGATTTGGAGATTTGCCCACCGTTGGATCTTTGATCCAAGGGATTCTGATTTACAGAAGGCAATCTTCTTGTTTTCGACAAGATTGAGATATCTTTTTATACAACATTTATTCTGTATTTTGGTGATTTTTAATCACCATTAGATCATTGATCTAACGGTGCTATGTTTTACAGAGCACAATCTTGTTGTTTGGAAAGATTTTGAGGAGAATCTTTCCTTAACAGAATTTAATTCTGATTAATTAATGATTTATCATTATTATTGGATCTTTGATCTGACGGTGGGGAGGTTTTTGTTCCAGCGCTAGCGCACCCATGCTTTGCACGTGGTGAGCTGCTTAGAGTGCAGCGCACTTAGCGCTATCGCACACCGGTTTTGCACGTGGTGCACTGCTCAGAGTGCAGCACACTTGGCACTAGCGCACACGTGCTTTGCACGTGGTGCCCTGCTTAAGTGCAGCGCTCTTAGTGCTAGCGCACACGTGCTTTGCACGTGGTGCACTGCTTTAAGTGCAACGCTCTTAGCGCTAGTGCACACGTGCTTTGCACGTGGTGCGATACTTAGGGCGCAGCGCACTTGGCGCTACTTCTGAAGCGTTGCTTCATTTCAAAATTTGAATTTTAAACAGAGTTTTGCTCTGATTGGGGGAAACAAATGCCCCCCCCACCATTGCGCTCACGTGACCCACACGTGAGTGCAGCGGTGGTAGCATCTGCGCCCTTGGATCAACTTTTGGAAGTGGAAACGGCTCTTAATGCCTATAAATAGGTCCTTTGGCCCTTGAGATGATTTCTGTTCATCGTCCTCTTTCTGAGAATTTTTATTCTCTTATAGAGCATAGCTCTTTGGCTTAAGAACTTCTTTTAAAGACATAACTCTGTCAAAACTTAGATAAAGATTAAATCTTTTAAAGGATTATTTAAGAATCTAGGGTTTCACCCATTAACAGAGCTTGCTCCTCTTTGATCTAAAGAAAAACCCCTTTTAGGGTTTCATTAATAGAGCTTTGCTCTCTTGGAATCATAGATCTAAAGAGATCTTTCTTGGGGTTTCTTAACCCATTAACAGAGCTTTGCTCTTTTCAAATCACATAGATTCATTAATCTTTCATAAAGAACTCTTAGAGTTTGTTCATAGATCTTGAAGATCTCAGAATTTTTCATTCATTAAAACTCTTATTTTAAATTTCCTGATGGTTATTCCATTGTTTTTACAGAGTAAGGATCTTGAGGAATTTTTATTCCTTCATCATTAGAGTTTGACAGATGTCACTCTGTCACAGAGCACTGCTCTCAAGGGGAGATTTACTCCTTGGCCCGATGAATTCTCATTAAATGAGAATCAATTGAGGATTTTCTCATTTAATTGACAGCCTCATCAAATGACGAGACTGTTTTATTAATGATGCAATGTCATCTGGATTATGTGGGTCCCCTTTGGTCCCTTTTTACTGCATTGCAGTGTAGTACCAATTTAAAGTACCTAATTACAGAACTTAAATAGTAGCATTGGTGAATGAAAATTTATTTTTTTCCACGCAGGTACTATGTCTTTCGACACTTCTTTCCCGTTTGTCCGTTCATAAGGCGGATTCCCTGAAGCGCTCATAGATCGAGAGGTTCTTGCGCTAATCAAAGACCATGACCCGGAGCACAAGAGTCTTCATCTATGGGGTAGATGGTACGATCAAATCATCAGAGGCCGCCAGAGCTTTTCTTGTGCGACACCCTCGGAGCCTATCTCTGCGATTCCTCATGCAGATGCACCCCTGATAAGCTATACTATGGAGGAGGTGAATTGGACTTCAGAAGGTCTCCTTCGGCCTTCTATGGCTGCAATACCCGTGCAGCCGCCGGTACCTTTGGATACTTTAGGGCGGCGCATATGCCAGGGTGAATCGCGCCCTTGGGGACAGCCCTACAACATAGGACTAACTTCCCGCCACCCGGCCGGATACTTACAGTGGGCCCGGTATATTTTATCGGCGAAGAAGTCTCAGCTACTGAAGCTCGGATTGTACCCTGCGATCTACGCTTCCTTGTTCCAGTTTCTGCACCTCCCACATGGTGGATCAAGGCATTTTTAGAGCAGTGGAACATTCCGACCCACACCTTCCTCCTATTGGATCGAGAAGTCTCCATTTCCTTAGAGAAATTTGTCGAGGTCTCTGGTTTACCCGTTAGGGGAGAGCACTACGAGGAGCTGTTTCCTCCGGATGAGTATATTTTTGCCACCAAATCAGTGGTAATGGGTCTTACCCCAGAGAATGCCATTCAACACCAGTTCCCAAGTTTGATAAAGGTGTTGAATATGTATGAGAGCCTCATTCTCGAATCCGGAGGCCGCAGGGTTACTTTTACGGATTTTATCGCTTGTTTTCTCCGTGCGGAAGTTTTATCGCGTCAAAGTGAAAAGTTTGCCAAACTTGATGATCCTTTCGGCTTTAGCTTGGATCGCCGGCCAATATTGGAGACTGATCAAAAGGATTTCTTTCTTCCAAACGTCGAGATCGTCCCTTTTTCAGCAATTGCCGCTCCGGGCATTGATGAGGAAACGTTCTTTCTAGGGTTCCTCAGTTTATGGTTAAGCCGGTTCGTGCTTCCCATGCATCCTCGCTATTTGAGGCCATCCGTCTTCTACCCAGCGCATCGAATGGTTGCCGGGATACAGGTGGCCGTCGGGATTGCTGGGTTAGCCCACCTGTATCACGGCCTCAGCTTGGCAGCGGATACTACTGAGCCAAGGGTGCGGCCTGCCAACTTCTCAATGCATTATTTCACCTCATGGCTCAAGTTGCACGTGCTTGGGGTCTTCGCTATCCATAAAAGACCTTCCTTTTATGACAGATGCAAGTTCCCTCGGATAATGCGGCTGGTCGACGCCTCCATCGTAAGTCCGACACCGCAGGAAGCTAGGGGTTTGCTCCTTCGTCCGCGCACAGTTGGAGATGGTATGTCCTTCACCGATAAAATTTTGACTATCGGCCAGGAATCTGCAAAAGCGGTGCTGCCATTGCAAGACATCTTTAAAGACGGGGCCTCTGTGTTGAAAGCTCGGGAGATTCTTCATCTGTACTCCATTAGGCCGGGCTTTCTCATATTTAGGCAAAATGATGCGGCGTTATTCATGAGATACAACCCGCTTCGTTTCGCCCAACAGCTGAGCTATAATCAAGGAGTCCCGCTTGAGGCTTTCTTGGCAGAATCTGCTGCTACCGAAAAGGGAATGCGCAGCGCACTGCATCATTTTATGCGCCTGAACACAGGGTCTAACTTCTTTATCAGCGAACTGAGCTGTGTTCCGAAGGCCCTGAATGTGTATGTGGCCTGGTATCAACATTCGATGGGCGCCGTCATTAGAGAGGAAAAAAGATTGCTTATTGATCGCGATGGCGCAGCGCCGGCCGGTAATCCAAACGTCCCTCTAAAGCGACGGACCATCATCCGTCCTCCCTTCAGAGAAGTTGCTGTGGTCGAGGTCCCACATGATAGGCCTGAGCTGCCGTTACCTCGTGCTCCCATGGAAACGGTGACTGTGGCGTCTCCCGAGTCTAGCGTGGGTTCAGATATCGGGACTCGTCGTCCTAAGGTGCCTACCAAGCGTAAGCTTGTGCTAGCGGCGACGGGCACTCGCTCGCAGAAGAGGAAGAAGAAGTCGATTCTCTCTGCAGACGTTGTACTCGGCCAGGAGCCTCATGCTCCTTATAGCGAGGGCCTGAGCGAATATGGGACCAACGAGGGTCTATTCATAGCGCCAGATGATACTAATCTGGAGGCCGCCATCGCAGCTTCCGAGAAACTCGCTAGCCACAAAGCAGGAATGATCATCCTTGCCGAGTCAGGTAATCTTCGTTCGCATCCTTTTGCTGTTATATATTTTTTTTATTATCATGCCTTGACTAAGACTTCGTTTATAACAGGCATTTCCACTGAATAAGCTCTCGCGACTTCTCTCAAGACTTTTGAGGAGGAGGAGAGGATTCGCGCTTCGCTGGGCGTTGGTATATTTCGGTTCATTATGCCTTCATTCGCCTTTCTTATGGATAATCTGATCCCTTTTTTTTATCTTATCGCAGGGACTACAATGTCAATCCCGCAGGATGACGCGGAGATGCTTCGAGGGCCAGCTATCGAAGTCCCGGCCTCCTCAGCACTGCCAATAGAGGTTTTACTTAAGCGACCGATGACGGATGCCATAACGACTCCAGAGGTAACTCTTGGCATGGACGATGACGTCACGTTGATGGAGGTCTTGAGAAGATCAGCTCTCACGGCCAGGGCGGAAAGGAAGCTATGAATGCGTGCAGCAAGGGAATGTAACGCCGCTTTGGCTGCGGGTGCAGGCTCGAGCACTACTACCACTGTCCTTTCTCCTTCAGAGGGTGCTTCAGCCGCCCTGTCTACGCTCACAGATAGGAAGCACTTGCGGCTCGGGAGGCGGCTGAAAGGCCATCTCAAGGTAACATAACATTGAGTCCCTTTGTCGAAGTTTTAACCTTCAGATTCTTATATATCCTATCTTGCAAGGCCGAGTCTCGATGAGGATGTGGTAGGTGAGATGGCGGCAACCGCCGAGCCTGAGGTAGCCACTCTTTCTCAAGAGTCTGGCACTTCCCCAATCGCCACTCTTTCCTCTTGCGGTTCCTTGCCGTTGCCGGGCGCTGTGAGTGTCACGACGATTCTCGTGGAGTCGGGGGATGAAGCTACGGGAGGCAAAACCATTCCGATAGAGAAGGGTGAAGCAGTCACTGCATCCAGTAACGCCCTTGTCGCGGTTCTGACCGGCGACTCACCAGGTAGATTTTGGGTCATTGCTTTCCTTTTCATTTTGCAATCCCTTTCAATCTTTCCTGACAGTATTTCTCTCATTTCTAATGTAGGTGTGGCGAGCGTTGAGATTTGTCACCCAAGGAAGCATCGTCAGTTGCTACTTTGGCAGTGGTCGCCCCTTTACCTTCTCTCGTATCCTCCCAAATGCTGGAAGGTATGGGTTTGTGACTTATCGGTTTCATTGTAGGCAATATACTTTATGTACTGACATTGCAGTATTATACTCTTGCAGGAGTTCTTTTTGATTATCTGTATCAGGTGTTGCACCCACATTTCTCCTTCCAGTCGGAGATTGCTTCATCTAGTGGCGTTGGTGAGTACAGCCTCTAGCTAATGTCTTCTCTTTTCTTTTACGGGCATCCAAATCGTTTCTAATTCTTCTTTGTTTTGACTGCAGCACTACAGATTGAAGGAGGAGACGAAAGAACAGTTGCACCACCGGTAATCCCGGCCTTGCCACCTGTTGCAGCTGGTATAGTAAACTCCATTGTTCATGAACCTTCTCTATTTCTTGAACCGTCATTTGACTGTGATTTGTTTTGCAGCGATGATACCAACTTCAGCTCCGCTCGAATCTCGAGTCATAATGCCAGCAGGCCCCTTTTCTCGACGTCCATCTTCAAAAGGCGCTGTGAATAGTCTGCGCATGTTGAGCGATTACATCGAGGAGCTTGACGCGGAGGCTACCACATTCGCTGCAGATTTTGCTGCCGAGGTTAATACTATGCTGGCGACGCTCGTGAGCTTTCATAGTGAGGGCGTCCTTGAGTCTTGGGTTAATCACTGCAGGAAAATTGAGGCTTGTCTGCATGAGCTCGAGGTCGGACGTCCTGCTCCCGAGGTCCTAGCTGTGAACTCCTAGCGGGCTGCGTGGGTCGAGCAGAGCACTCCCTATTTCCGTCATCTTGAACAAGAAGCGGCCTTAAAGCGTAAGGAGTGTGAAGAGACTTCAAGCGAATCTGCCTGACTACACGCTCAGGTTGATGCAAATGCTGTACAGCTGAAAGCTACCTTTGAGGGCCTTCTACGATGTATTTCTGACGGGTTAATGCTGAGGCAGAAGCTGACCTCATCGAGCGAGATGCGCAAAGTCGTGTTGCAGCTCAACGGGTTATTGATGAGCAACTTTCATCTTATTTGCAGCAACGAGCTCAGGTCGAAGCGGAGTTGGCCGCTGCAGCTGACCATGAAAACGGGCTAAAGGGAGTGCGTGAGCAACTGGCTGGTTTATTGAAAATGCCTCCCTCCCGATAGTCGTTTTTGTATCAACCACCATTTATAATTTTTGAATAAAATGTATCCATTTTTTATCCTTTCATATGATGTAACTTGTACTCAATTGAATTTATAAATAAAAGACACATTTCTTTCGTACTATCTTGTGTTATCTCTTTCTTTCTTCTCTTTTCTTTGTTGTCGGCATGTTACCTTAGTAAGCATAGCCTGTAGATGATAGAGAACATTCCATCTTGAATTCTTCGAAAGGTAGTGATGGCGTAGGAAGCAGGTTCAGATCTGCTGCCTAAGGCTTTTCAACTTTATGAGCCGTGAGGGTCTCATAAAGACTTTTCTCCCTACGAGTTAAAAAGATCTCGCAGGTGTATTTCTCCTAAGGAATCGTGAGGATTCCTAAGTGTGTTTTCTCTTGGGAGTCGTGAGGATCTCACAAGAGAGTTTTCTTCCTTACGAGTCGAGAGGACCCGTAAGTGTTTGATGAGATTGACATTATCCGCATTTCATAGAGTCAGGAGTTGCTCTGGGCATTTCCCACGGGGTCAAGATTGACTTTAGCCGTGTTCCACGGGACTAGGATTTACTCTGGATGCTTCCCACGGGGTCAGGATTGATGTTAGCCGTGTTCCGCAAGGACTAGGTTCCGCTCTGGACGCTTCCCACGAGGTTAGGATTGACATTGCCGTGTTCCGCAAGGACCAGGATCCGCTCTGGACGCTTCCCACGGGGTCAGGATTGACATTAGCCGTGTTCCACTAGACCAGAATTTGCTCTGGATGCTTCCCACGGGGTTAAGATTGACATAGCCGTGTTCCATAAGGACCAGGTTCCGCTCTGGACGCTTCCCACGGGGTCAAGATTGACATAGCCGTGTTCCGCAAGGTCCAGGATCCGCTCTGGATGCTTCCCACGGGGTCAGGATTGACATTAGCCGTGTTCCGGAAGGACCAGGATCAGCTCTAGACGCTTCCCACGGGGTCAGGATTGATATTGGCCGTATTCCACTAGACCAGGATTTGCTCTGGATGCTTCCCACGGGGTCATGATTGATATAAGCCGTGTTCCGCAAGGACCAAGATCCACTGTGGACGCTTCCCACGGGGTCAGGATTGACATTAGCCGTATTCCACTATACCAAGATTTGCTCTGGATGCTTCCCATGGGGTCAGGATTGACATTAGCCGTATTCCTTAAGGACCAGGATTTTCTCTGGATGCTTTCCACGGGGTTAGGATTGACATTAGCCGTGTTCCGCAAGGACCAGGTTTCGCTCTGGATGCTTCTCACGGGGTCAGGATTGACATTGGCCGTGTTCCACTAGACCAGGATTTGCTCTGGACGCTTCCCACGGGGTCAGGATTGATATTAGACATGTTCCGCAAGGATCAGGTTCCGCTCTGGACGCTTTCCACGGGGTCAGGATTGACATTGGTCGTGTTCCACTAGACCAGGATTTGCTCTGGATGCTTCCTACGGGGTCAGGATTGACATAAGCCGTGTTCCGCAAGGACCAGGATCCACTCTGGACGCTTCCCACGGGGTCAGGATTGACATTGGCCGTGTTCCACTAGACCAGGATTTGCTCTGGATACTTCCCACGGGGTCAGGATTGACATAAACCGTGTTCCGCAAGGACCAGGATCCGCTCTGGACACTTACCACGGGGTCAGGATTGACATTAGCCGTGTTCCGCAAGGACCAGGATTTTGGTTAACTTTATCCGCATTTCACGGAGTCGGGGTTTGACTCTCGGTTGTTTGTGCACCGCCGAGTCATGGAACTGGGCATTGCCGCAGTTCCGCTTTGCTGATGTTGCGTCTGTTGTAATGAGACGAATGTTGAGATGATCTCTAAGCTGTTTGTGAACCGTCGAGACTTGGCTCTCTTTCGGATGGAGCCTGAGGGAGAAGGTATGGTTCCATCTTTATTTGTGCCCCTAGATTGTATACAGGGATCGATGTGACCTCACCTGTAGAGCAAAAAGTTTCACTTTATATATTTTTCTTTCCGCGATGCTCTATCATTTCAGCTTTTATATCGCAAAAGTCGCGATTGCCCAATCATTTCGGCTATTTTTCGTGGTGCCCAATCATTTCGGCTATTTGTTTTATTTACTCGCTGTTTTTTATTGCGAGTTGCCCAATCATTTCGGCTATTTTGTATGCATACATTTTTACTTGCTGATTTGCAAGTTGCCCCATCATTTCGGCTATTTCATAAGCATTTGTGGCTCGCTGGCTTTTCGGTGCGAGTTTAGGATTTGATACCGATTTAGGCATCAATATTGCTACAACTGGGATATTGCCAAGAGCGAATCATCATTTGCCTTTGTCGGTTCGAACAAAGGTGGCTTAGTAAACAGGGTTAAGATCCTGCTGACTAAGGATTTTGACTTCATGAGCCGTAAGGGTCCCGTAAAGGTATTTCTCCCTACGAGTCGTGAGGATCTTGTAGGTGCGTTTTCTCCTTAAGAATCGTGAGGATTGATAAGTGTATAGTCTCTCATAAGTCGTAAGGATCTTACAAGAGTGCTTTCTCCTTATAAGTCGAGAGGACTTACAAGTGTCTTTTGCCATATGAGCATATCCCCAGTCTCTGGTGGGACTTTGTTAGGGAAATGTTTATTCGTGCCCGTGGATTTTATACAAGGGTCGATATTGAGACGCTTGTAGGGCAGCATTGGAGGTTGTGATGGCTTAAGAATAGGTTCAGATCCCTGTAGCTTAAGGCTTTTGAATCCTATGAGCCGTGAGGGTCTCAAAGGAGGGTTCTCCTTACGAGTCGTAAGGATCTCGCGAGTGTAATTTCTCCTTAGGAATCGTGGGTATCTCTAAGTGTGTTGCTCTCTTGTGAGTCGTAAGGATCTCACGCAGGTGGTTTCTCCTTACAGGGTCGAGAGGACCTTGCAAGTGTCTTTTAACGAGCTTGCACCCTTTCAGGTTTTCACAAAACTCGCCGGTAGTCCTGCTATTTTTACTCACGGAGCCCTTTCGGGTTTTCATCCGTACCCATTTTGCTTATGGACATATCGTTTTCTTTCTTCTTTTATATATATATATATATATATATATATATATATATTATCATTATTTTTTTTGTATCATCTTTGGGATGTCCGTAGTAGTTTATCGACGTCTCGGTCAATAGCCAGTTTTAGGACATAGTGGTCCATCGTTAGTTTAAGGACGTTTCGGTCATTAGTTTTAGGACATTTCTGTCCGTTGTTAGTTTTAAGACATTTCAATCCATTGTTAGTTTTAGGACATTTCGGTCCAACAGCCGGCTAGTACTTATAGAGTTTGGGTTTAGGAAGATAGCGAGCGGACATAGGCGGCGTCATCTATTGTTGACCTAGGCCGTGACTCGTCAGGCGTAGTATTTCTTCAAGAAACGACCGTTTATTGGCCTGAAAGTTCTTTCACCATGCATGTCCATAAATAGATAGGCTCCACCCTGGTAAACTTTGTCTATGATATACGGGCCTTCGTAATTCGGCTCGAATTTCCCCCGCTTTGCATGATTGGGGATCATAGGTCTCTTGATCACTAGCACGAGTTTGCCTTGGCGGAATATTCTCGGCTTAGTCAATCTCTCGTATGAGCGCGTCATCTTTGCTTTATAAGTTTCCAGATTTTGTTGAGCCATGAGCCGGGTTTCATCAAGGGCATCGAGCTCCTCCAGCCGAAGGTGAGCATTCTCTTTGTTCGTTAGCTCGTAATGGACTGCCACTCATAGAGGGTAACTCTATCTCGAGAGGGAGTACTGCTTCTGTGCCGAATACCAGTGCATACAGCGTTGTGTTTGTGGCCGTTTTGAATGTAGTTCGATATGCCCAAAGAGCTTCATGCAGTCTCTCGTGCCAGTCCCTCTTATTTCGAGACACCGTCTTTTTCACGATCTTCGTCAAGGTCTTGTTAAAAGCCTCAGCTAGACCGTTAGGTCGCGGATTATAGACCGATGAATATCTCCAGTCTATATTATGCTGTTGTGCGAAGCGGATGATCTTGTGGCTTCTATAGGCTGGCCCGTTATCGGAGATAATCCGTCGCGGAGTGCCGAACCAGTAAATGACGTGTGTCTTGAAGAAATGGAGGATATTCTCTTTCTTCACTTCTCTTAGCAGTATCGCTTCTGCCCATTTGGAGAAGTAATCAGTTGTCACCAATATGAACCGATGTCCTCTGGATGATGCCGGTTCGATGGGCCCGATTATATCAGTTCCCCACATTTCGAACGGCCAGCTAGCCACCGTTGGGTGTAGCAGATTTGGATACTGATGGATAAAGTCTCCGTGAATCTGGCACGAGTGGCACTGCTTCGCGTATTCGAGACAGTATTGAATCATCGTTGGCCAATAATAACCCATCCTTTTGATCTTCAGCTTCATCTTCGGCCCGGCTTGGTGAGAACCGCAGAGTCCGTCATGAGTTTCTTGGACGACTCTCCTTTCCTCCTCAGGTCCCAAGCATCTTAGCCACAGGGAATCAAATGATCTCTTATACAGAGTATCATTGATGAAGGCAAATGATAGAGCTCGTTTCATGAGCTGATGTCTTGAGGACGCGTCTTCAGGCGTTCGACGGGATTTGAAGTAGTCTATAAAGACTTCTCTCCAATCCATAGCCTTTTCCTGGCCTTTTACTTATAGGGTCGCCTGCTCAGTCACTCCTTTTCTTCGGACGACTCCGGAGATATTTCTGCCGGTGCAAGAACCCGACGACTTTGCACAACGATCCTTACGTCATCGAGGTTCTCGTCGGCCAGTTCTTTAGTGAGCTTGGCTAATGCATCCGCCTTGCTATTTTCCGCATGTGGTATGCTTTCCAGGGTATAGGCAGGGATTTGAGTCAGCAGTTGATGTACTCTCTCACCGTACTTCACCAACTCTGGCTTGTACGTCTGATAGTTGCCGTTTACTTGACTAACAATCAGTTGGGAGTCTCCGTATATAAGAAGGTTCTCGATTCCCATGTCGACAGCGATCTCAAGACCTGCTATCAAAGCTTCGTATTCGGCTTCGTTGTTTGTCCTCGGTTCTGTTAAGGAGAAGGCGAAGCGCATTATCCCTCCTTGTGGAGTCACGAAGATGAGGACTACCCCTGATTTGATTATGGGGGTGCTTTGTTTGCGCTTTTTCATGGAAGACGCTCCATCAAAGTAGAGTTCCCATCGGGTGTCACTCTCTCTTCTCTCACCGTCGATCGTGTCAAACGCGTGCTCGTCGGGTAAGTCGCAGTTCAAAGGGGAATCAGCAGGTACCGGATGTTCAGCGAGGAAGTCAGCGATGGCCTGGACTTTCACTACCTTGAGGGGACGATAAGTTATCGAGAATTCCATCAAGAGCAGGGCCCATTTAGCGAGCCGTCCCATTAATATAGCCTTTGACATCAAATATTTAAGAGGATCCACCTTTCATATGAGATGGACCTCATGTGCTAACGCATAGTGTCTGAGCTTCGTTATCATGAAGATCAACGCCAGGCAGTGTTTTTCAATGCGGGAGTAATTGCTTTCTGCCCCTAGGAGAACTCGGCTCAAATAGTAGAGGGCTCTTTCCTTCCCTTGGTCGTTCTCTTGTGCCCACAGCGCACATAAGGAACCTTCGAGGGCTGTTGTATACAGAATGAGAGGCTTTCCCTTGAATGGAGCGGTCAGCACTGGAGGATTCTGTAGGTATTGCTTGATTTCGTCTAGTGCACCTTGGCATTTACGGTCCCAGACGAACGGGGTTCCCTTCTTCATTAGATGACCGTAAGGACGGCACTTGCCGGAGAGGTTAGCTATAAATCGCCGGATATACGCGAGCTTTCCTTGGAGAGACCGCAATTGGTTGAGAGTCCTTGGTGGAGGCATTTCCATAATCGCCTTGATCTTCGACGGGTCTATCTCGATACCTTGGTGTCGGATGACGAATCCTAAGAACTTGCCCGAGGAAACTCCGAACGCGCACTTGAAAGGGTTCATCTTCAAATTGTATTTCCGATAGCGCTGAAACACGATCTTCAGATGTTCAAAATGTTCCTCATATGATTTGATTTTAACTACGAGGTCATCGATATAGCATTCGACGATTTCATGTTTGAGCTCATCGAAAATCTTCGTCATGGCCCTCTAATAGGTGGCACCGGCGTTCTTTAGACCGAAGGGCATCACCTTGTAGCAGAATATGCCCAAAGGGGTCTGGAAAGCGGTATGCTTATGGTCCTCGGGATGCATCTTTATCTGATTGTATCCTGATGAGCCGTCCATGAAAGAGAAAACTTCGTGAGTGGACGTATTATCTATCATTAGCTCGGTGATCGGTACTGGAAAGTCGTCCTTCGGGCAAGCTTTGTTGAAATCCCGGAAGTCTACGCATATGCGCACTGTCCCATTTTTCTTCATCACTGGGACGATATTGGCGATCCAGTCAGGATAGTGAATCTCTTGGATGAAGCCAGAGTCGATTAGCTTCTTGACCTCGGCATTGATGCTCATCTCAAGCTCGAGTCGCATTCTTCTTGGTGCTTGTTTGATCGGCTTGATGTCCGGAGATATCGCCAATTTGTGGACGGCAATCTCCGGATCTAGTCCTGGCATCTCGGAATAGTTCCATGCGAAGCAATTTTTATACTGCATGAGCACGTCTTTAAACGTAGCCTCCTTTTCTTCAGACAATAGTTCATTGACGAACGTAGGCCTCGGGTCATTTGCCGTTCCCAAGTCAATTTTCCTTAGGTGATGGATTAGCGTTTGCTACCGCCTGAGCGAGCATCTCTTGTAGCTTTTCACGTTGCAGTTGAACTTTTGTCACGGACCGAGTTTGAGGTCAATGACTAGTATAAACCTGAACTTCGTCTTTGGAATTCAACACATAGACTATGTGAACTACCATGGCCCCAGGTTTTGGGGTATTTGGAGTCTTGGCCTTTGGAGTTCGTTTCGGGCACTTGAGCTTTATTAGGCCTCTCTTTCTTGTGAAAAGCCGCTTTGGATTTGAGAGGAACCACTGTATCAGGATCCTTCTTGGGTTGATTCCCCTTTACTTGCTTCTACACCTTATATATAGATGAGGAAAGTTGTCTCAGGGAGCGAACTCGTTTTTGCTCTCGTGGGATCTCCAGGGGCTGTGGAGATTTCTTCAATATTGCGGTAGGAGAACTTTGTCTGACCCTTCACAACAATTAGAAGCTGTTCCCAGTTGGAACAACAACATTCACCACTGGTGTTGAAACAGGACCATACGGAGAACTGCCCCCAGCTCATTTTGTATGATGCTGATATCGATGTCGACCGGTTCTTACGACCGGGATTTGACTAGCTTCAGGATTTTGCCGGAGCCTGCCCCCTATTTCCTTTGAGAGCCTAAATATTCTGCCCCCTGCATCGACCTTGGTCCTTAGCAGGTGCCAGTTGTTGGAGGAATGATTCTATCGGAAAGTTGCTGCTTGGGGAGCCAGTCTGTGGAAGACAGATTTCCTCTGGGCCTCCTCCATCAACGTTGAGGCACCGAGGGTGGGAGGTGGGAGTATCGATCCAAAGAGAAGCCCGTTGATTTTTTGAAGAGCCGGATTGCAGAAATTTGAGCCTGCAAGTGGCCCGTACTTGACTCCACCAGATATGACAGAGCCTGTGTTGTTAAGGTAGGAACAAACGCCATTCTTCATAGAGACGAAACGCCAACTTCAGTATCCACTCCCCTAAGGGCAACCACAAACATACACACCGCGATTATATGATCACGGGAAAAACACGACACACGAAATGTGGAGTGGAAAGAAGGAAAAGGTCCCACCGGGTGTGCCAGAATTTGTTCCCCCTCCGAACGCGGAGACGCGACCGCGCAGGTCCGTCTTCCCTGAATTCGGGGCAGATGCTAATTGGTGCTATCCGTCCACCTCTCCGAAGATGCCAAGTTGATTTATGACACCATGTATCAAAGGTTTAAACGGATGCGGCTGATGTAGCAGATTTCGTCAGATCCCCCCTCATTTGAGGGGTTTTTGATTGTAGGGACGCTCTTCCCTGCAAACGCAAGGCCCAGCAGTTAATTACGCTACCGCGTCGCGGTAACCACTTTCTCCTTCTCCAGATGGTCACTTCGTGTCGTGGGTGTTTGTTTTGTTTTTGGTTGCCCGTGGATTGTATACGGAGACTAATTTATGTTGTCGCCCATAGGGCGTGGATTAGTCCAAATCCGTATTTTCTTAGATTTGGGTTTTGGTTTGGGCTTAAGGATACGTTAGTCTCATTTGAGACTAAGATCAACTTAAACGTTTGTTAAGAATACGTTAGTCTAATTTTAGATTAAAATCAACTTAACAGGATCATTTAGATCCAACAAAAGAGCATTTAAACTCTATTGTTTAGTTTAGGGACATTGTGGTCGATTACCAGTTTAAGAACAATACAGTCCATCGTTAGTTTAAGGACATCACGGTCCAAGGTTAAGGACATCATAGTCCGTGGGTTTAAAGGGACCCCACAGTCCGAGGTTAAGGACATCATAGTCCGTGGGTTTAAAGTGACCCCACAGTCCGAGGTTAAGGACATCATAGTCCGTGGGTTTAAAGGGACCCCACAGTCCGAGGTTAAGGACATCATTGTTCATGAAATGTATACTTGTCGGGACCCGTCACCTCTCTGAAGACGTTGAAGGATTACAGCGACAAACATCAGAGGAGTAAAGAGATGTACCCTTAAACCAATTTTGGTTGGTAGATCTGTAGTCCAATTTGGGACTAAGATCAAGGATTTATGAGCATATGGGTTCAATTAATCTGAGTTGAGGACTTATGGCCAATCTTGGGCTAAGTCCAATCAAGTTAAAATGTTTAACATTTATTTTGGGCTATTGAGCATTTATTTGGGCTTGGCCCTTTTAGCAATGCTGAGTATTGATTTGGATCCTGACAATATTTTTGTCTTTTATTGAATGCTGAGCATTCATCATAGCTCTGGACTTATTAAAGAACAATTTATGTTCTATCAGCGCAGCACATGGTGCGCTTGGCGCTTTGCGCCAATCAAAGAGCGCAGTGTGTTTCTGCCAAGTAGAGCACACATGAGGGACACGTGGTGCGCTTGGCGCTAAGCACCAGATGATGAGCGCAGTGCGCTAATTTATGAGTGCAAAGCGCTATTAGTTCAGTGGCGCACACGTGAGGAGCACATGGTGCGTTTGGCGCTGAGCGCCAGTTCATGAGCGCAAAGCGCTAGTTCAAGAGCGCAAAGCGCTAACTGTTGAGTGGCATACACGTGAGTGACAGGTGGTGCGCTTGGCGCTGAGCGCCAGTCTAAGAGCGCAGAAGCGCATTTGATCAATTTTATGATCTGGGAAATAAGTTCTCCCTTAGAAGAGATTTTGTCTCAAGATCCTAAGAACAAAAGTTCTTACTTTATGGGAGATGCTTCAATCTTTTGTATTGATGAAAGGCTTTGCCTTTATAGATCTATAATCTTTAAGAGAATTGAATTATTCTCCCCCCCTTTATTTTATAATGAGATGCTCATAATCTTTTTTTGTAAAAGACAATTTGTCTTATAGGTCTATGATCTGTGAGAAAGAAGTAAATTCTTCTTTTTATTTATGATGAGATCTTTTGATCTCTTTATTCTTTTACCTTGAAGAAAAGAAGTTCTTCTATTGAGAACTTGGCTCTTCTTTCTGAGATTTTTCTCAAAGCTTATGGGGGGTTCCTCTCTATACTTCTGTATATCTGAGACTTGAAGTCTAAGGGCCTTTTTATAGGGCAAGCTGATTTGTTCAATCAGTTAAGAAGATCTTTTCTCCAAATGATTTGGGGATTTCCCCACTGTTGGATCTTTGATCCAAGGGCTTCTGATTTACAGAAGGCAATCTTCTTGTTTTCAACAAGATTGGGAAATCTTTTCATACGGCATTTATTCTGTATTTTGGTGATTTGTAATCATCATTGGATCATTAATCTAACGGTGCTCTGTTTTATAGAGCACAATCTTGTTATTTGGAAAGATTTTGAGAAGAATTTTTCCGTAACAGAATTTAATTCTGATTAATTAATGATTTATCATTATTATTGGATCTTTGATCTGACGGTAGGGAGCTTTTAGTTCCAGCGCTAGCGCACCCGTGCTTTGCACGTGGTGAGCTACTCAGAGTGCAGCGCACTTAGCGCTAGCGCCCACATGCTTTGCACGTGGTGCGCTGCTCAGAGCGCAGCGCACTTGGCACTAGCGCACATGTGCTTTGTACGTGGTGCGCTGCTTATGTGCAGCTCTCTTAGCACTAGCGCATACGTACTTTGCACATGGTGCGCAGCTTTAAGTGCAGCGCTCTTAGCGCTAGCGCACACGTGCTTTGCACGTGGTGCGTTGCTTAGGGCGCAGCGCACTTGGCGCTGCTTCTGAAGCGTTACTTTATTTCAAAGTTTGAATTTTAAACAGAGCTTTTCTCTGATTGGGGGAAATAGGGTCTGACGTTATACCACCCCCAGGCTGCGATATACGACATATCTGACGAAGAGACCGGACTGTACGATAGTGTTACTGAATGGATTCGCAGGAGTATGAGCAGGCTTGTTTATTGATCTTTTGATCACTCAATACCCGGGTGGCCGTTACGTTTAGCAGACCGCTTGCGGCTTGTGGGTGTTTGATATGATCATCAGCTACTGCCGGCGTAGTGACTGGTCTTTAGAGTCCTATACAGAGGTTTCTTGGTTCATGTGAAACGAAGTAGGAGCGCATATGTTATATGTGCAGAACCGAGATTAATGCGTGTATGTGATACCGCATTCTATTCTCGCGATATATGATATCGGTCGGTTATATATGATATAGCCGGGTTATCGGATCAAGCGTTGATCCGATAAGTTGATACATTTGATATTAGTCGGTTGTATGTGATATAGCCGGATTATTAAATCAAGTATTGATTTGATAATTTAATATATAATTATATATGTGATATATTAATTTACATTAACTAATATTTTCTCACTGAACATTTCTTTTTCTCACTTGTGTGCATATAGTATATATGTGATATATATTAATGTACATTTATTTGTGTCATGCTTGATGCCATATGCTTTATGGGTGTATGAGACTTACACCATGCTTGATATAATGTAGGGTTTATATTTATCTAAGTAATTCAAAATTGGATGGATTTTTGTCATGGCTACAAGCTTGTAGAAGCTTGTGGAACTATTGACCAAGTCCACAAATTTTGTTTCACTTGTAGATATTTATTAACCTAACCATTAACCTTAGCCGTGGTTCATTCTCTATAAGGGTTAGTGTATGACACTAACTCACCCATGGTTGCTATTCCCACCACATGAGATTCATTTCTCTTCTTCACTTCATCTCTTCTTCCTCATGAAAAAGCTTTCTAGCTTTTGAAATGGTGAAGAAATATTGTGAGAAAAATAAATTTAAAGTGAGCCCAATTCCTACTTCATCATTCTCTACTATATTAGCCATTTAGTTTAGGATGTTTGCTTCACTAATCTACCATTAGTGAAGCGGTAGAATGAGCTTGAGTCTCCTCGACGTAGATCATCTTCAGCCTCGAAAACTTCTAGCAAGTTTGTTCATTTCTTCATGTGAACCCTTACTAGAGTTCGGGTGTTCACTACTTGGAGCGAAGGGACTACTACACGGAGCTTTATAAGTGAAGGACTGGTCTACAAAGGTTGTATTCCTTATTCACTTAAATGTAAAGATGTTTACATTGTTGTTCGTCTAAATCTCTAGTTAAAATTCTAGGGTTAGGGTTCTTTAGTACGACAAAAATTTAAAAACGGCATGGACGATGCCTCCCGAAACCTTGTTGCCGCCCTAGGGAACCCTACATATTCAATATACAATACAAACAATATAATCAAGATACGCGAGGTTTATGAGGGGTAGATTGGTACGGAAGGTGTTAGAAGTAGCACGAGCCTGCAACCATAAGACACCTAACCTGAATATCTATTGCCGTTGTACCATTGCTGAACGGTTCCTTGTACTCCGTATACCGTTGTCTCTGGTATAGTGAGACTCCTCTTGTATACACTGGCCTCTTCTGTACCAAGCTACAAACAACAATGTTAACACTAAATGAAAACAATAAACAGCTATACTTTATTCTGTCTATTCCATTCTTATCTATCTACGGGACTTACAGAGCGATTGTTCACTGGCAACATTCCTTTTCTTTCTTCTTTGGAATGTTGTCAGGTAGATCGGACCTTCAGGAGATTGAGCCCACCAGCGAGGACTTGGACCAGCTAGCTTTCGACCCAGAACTTTAGATTCCTTGTACATATTTACATTTCTGTATTTTTCATTTCTGTTATGCCACTGTTTAGGCATTGCTTTCTATTCCATGTATTTACTTTTCAGATGTATTATAAAAAAAAGAATGTTAATAAACAAAATAGCTGTTCATTTACTTTTGTCTCTTGTGTACATTTACTTTTATATTACTTAGATACGCTTAGCGTGTTTACTTTAGAGTAAATACGTAGCAGCCCGTCGCGTCCTCTACCCGTACACTGGGAAGCGGGGCATGACAACAGCGTTGATGGGCAGGAAGCTACCTGCTGCGGATGGACCGAACAGGAAACTACTCGGTGGCCTTATGAGGAGGGTTTTAGATCCTTAACGTTGTTGGGCAGGAAGCTACCCGGTAAGGATGGACCGAGCAGGAAGCTACTCGGTGGCCTCGCGAGGAGGGATTTTAATCCACAGCGTTGATAGGCAGGAAGCAACCCGCTGCGGATGGATCGAGCAGGAAGCTACTCGGTGGCCTCATGAGGAGGGCTTTAGATCCTTAGCGTTATTGGGCAGGAAGCTACCCGCTAGGGATGGACCGAGCAGAAAGCTGCTCGGTGCCTCGCGGGGATGGCTTTAGATCCTTAGCTTTGTTGGGCAGGAAGCTACCCGCTAGGGATGGACCGAGCAGGAAACTACTCGGCCGACTCGTGAGGAGGGCTTTGATCCACAGCGTAGTTGGGCAGGAGGCTGCCCGCTGCGGATGGACCGAGCAGGAAGCTGCACGGTGGCCTCGTGAAGAGGGCTTTCTGGACTCCTTTGCACCTTTGTGGGGCGTCGTTCAACCTTCCGTGGTCCGCATAGGCGGGAGTGACGACCTTCATGGCCGACACGTGGCAGTTTTATATTGGGAAATTGAGATATCCCGCGATTCACGTCGCTGCGTGAGTAAATTTCGGCTGTTGGAAGATTTTTGTTGAGGTTATAAATAGCGAAGGCATGTTGGTTTCTTTCTAGCTTTGTATTTCTAAAGATGGCCGGGAGCATTTACACCATCAGGGAGATCATCTCGCGTGATGATGTGTACCTTTATAGCCTCGACGCTCCGAGCAGGCGTACGAGGCGGCGATAGACCACGTGGAGGGACACTTTGGGCGCCTACATCCCCGGCGATCTCCTCTTCTCTAAGTGCTCATTTATGCGATCTGGAGGACATCCCCGGATCTGCACAACACCCTGTCTTCGCAGCTGATGGATGAGGCATTTGACAAGATGCACACGATCTACCACCTTGGCCTGATCTCGAAGAGCAGGCGGGAACGATAAGTGGATCTTCTTCTGGAGTGTTTCCAGAAAAGGCTGATCGTTGCTTCTTGTCCGGCAGATGGGGTCCCCGGCGATTCCATGGCTTCTAGGGTCCACGGGTACCATCATTGGGAGCGGGCTGAGGATGCTCGGGCTCGGCTGGAAGAGATTTTCTCGGAGTATCATCAAGAGTGCTTCCTTGACCCTTACCCCCTTTGTTGTAATTTTTGTAAGGATGGGGAGCCCATAATACCTCTTAATTAATAAATCATGTTTTTTGGCAGTAGTGTGTTTTCTCTTTTTTTTTCTCTTCGGTACATTTTATACTTTTTCTTAGAACAAACCTTGGAGTCTCGAAACCGAGAAAAGAGATAAAGGGATGGAGTCCTATGGTGGACCTAACCCGAAAGACTTAGTTAAATGCATAGAGGAATAACATTATTTCAAAAAGAGGATACATATTTAATTATACAATTTGAGCTTTTCCGTGTTATAAGGCCGGGGAAAATTTTTCCCCCTGACGTCTTGCTGGCGGTACGCTCTACTGGGCAATGCTTCCGTTACGAGGAATGGTCCATCCCATTTTAGGGAGAATTTGTGCGGTCTCTCTTGGTCCACGAACTCATTTCTTTATAAGACCAGGTCTCCCTTCTTGAAGGCCCGATGTTTAACTCGGGCATTGTAGTAGCATGCGGTTTGCTGCTGGTAGGCGGCCTCTCTGATTTGCGCTCGATCCCGTTTTTCCAGCGAGATATCCAAGTTGATTCGGAGCGCCGAGGTGTTGGCTTCATCGTCGAAATGTTCTACCTTATAACTGGGCAGTCCGATCTCCACGGGGACCATTGCCTCGGTACCGTAGTAGAGGCTGAATGGGGTTTCTCCCGTGAGTGTCTTCTTTGATATTCGTAATGCCCACAGCACCCGCGGCGGTTCCTTGACCCAGCCGCCTTGCATTCCTTCAAAATGGGCTCTGAGACCGCGGATGACGCCTCGGTTCGTTACCTCGGCCTTCCTGTTGCATTGAGGATGGGCAACCGCGGCAAACTTCATCAGTATGTGGTAATCGCTACAAAACCCTTTGACTTTATCGTTTTCGAAGTTAGTCCCATGGTCGGTAACTATACACCTCTGGATTCCGAATCGAGAAATTATGTTGTTCTGCAGGAACTTTATCCTAGAGGCGGCGTCCGGTTTTCTGATGGGTACGACCTCTATCTATTTTGTGAAGTAGTCCATGGCGACAAGGATGTATCGATGTCCGCTCGTGCCGGTGGGGAGTTGACCGACCATATCCATCCCCCATTGCGCAAACGGCCAAGGGGAGGTAAGTGACGTTAGCTCGGTTGTGGGAAGACGGGGTATACTGCCGAAGAGTTGGCAGTTCTTGCACCTTCTGACCAGCTTCTCGGCATCCTAGTGTAACTTCGGCTAGCAGTACCCTTAGAGCAGCGTCTTCTGGACCAAGGTGCGTGCTCCTTGGTGCACTCCCCCGACCCGTTCATGAATTTCTCGCAGAACATAATCAGCCTCGTAGGGGTCGATGCACCGGAGCAGAGGCTGAGTGTACGACTTCTTGTACAGGTTTCCGTTGCTCCAGACGAAGTGGCGTGCTTTGGCCCGTACCCGGCGGGCTTCTCCTCGGTCTTCGGGGAGTACACCGTCTTTCAGGAACTCCATGAAGGGTTTCCTCCAATCTTGGCCTTCTTCTTGGGTTGCGTAGATATGGAGCATTACCTCTCCTTCTTCTACGTTGGGTCATGGCAAGACTTCGAAGAGGATGTTTCTTTTATGGGTGGCCGAGTAGGAAGAAGCGAGCTTGCTCAAAGCGTCTGCCCGGGTGTTCAAGTTCCTGGGGATCTGTTTGTTAGTTATATGTATGCCCTATAGGCCATTATTGTACATATGATGTATATTATAGTGGATGCTTGGACATACATAGGGAGGACTTTCTTACTCAACATGATAGTATGTTTCTGGTTACTCTTTATCTTAACATGTACACTGATTGTCTCTCTGTTATATGTTGATAGAGCCCTTAGGATGTTTATTGGACTAGCTGGATTATGATGCGGATCATACTAGTGGGACAAAGATAGTCCGTGAGTACATCCTTTAATGTCCCTAGTCGTGGGTGTATCGAGATGGGGCATCGATATACCAGAGTAGACTAGCGTATACCTTCTCGACCCATGTAAATGGGCGATGGATGATCCCATATCCATTGGTGTTTGACATCAGAGATGATATACGGGTGCTCAGTGGAGACTGGGTACACTGGACGGACTCGCTGAGAACTCCTAGATGGTATTATACCACACGTCAGATGGCAGTTCTCTGGTGACACTGGTACAAGTTAGTCTGTCGACCCGAGATCGTCATAGAGTCTTGTATGATTCCCACCGTGCTTTGATTTCCACCTTACCACGTTCAAGATAACGTGCAAAATGGTGGTTTTTGGGTACAGTCCCGAGTCACATGGAGACAATGAGCGATAGGAGGGAATTTCGTCTCTCCCGGTATTGGGGGTTGATGTTGCGCTGTGCTCGATTGGCTATAACAGGAAAGTCCCTAGCCAGGGCTGTTTATGAGATTTACTGGTAAGTGTTATAAGTAGTTTCTTGACCCATTATGAGCCTCACATCGGCATGACATATCAAGCTATTGGGGTCTGACGTTTACCACCCCTAGGCGAGATATGCGACATATCAGACGAAGAGATCGGACTGTACGATAGTGTTACTAATTGGATTCGCAGGAGTATGAGCATGCTTGCTTGTTGATCTTTTGATCGCTCAATACCCGGATGGACATTACGTTCAGCAGACCACTTGCGGCTTGTGGGTGTTTGATATGATCATTACCTACTGCCGGCGTATTGACGAATATTTAGAGTCCTACGCAGAGGTTTCCTGGTTCATGCAAAATAAAGTAGGAGCACATATGTGATATGTGCGGGACCGAGATTAATGCACGTATGTGATACCGCATTCTATTCTCGTGATATGTGATATCGGTCGGTTATAAGTGATATAGCCGGATTATCGGATCAAGTGTTAGATTCAATAGATTGTTACATTTGATATTAGTCGGTTGTATGTGATATAGCTGAATTATTAAATCAAGTGTTGATTTAATAATTTAATGTATAATTATATATTTGATATATTAACTTACATTAACTAATATTTGCTCACTAAACATTTCTTTTTCTCACTAGTATACACTTGGTATATATGTGATATATATTAATGTACATCTTTTGTGTCATGCTAGATGCCACATACTACATGGATGTATGAGACTCACACCATGCAAATAATAATGAAGGGTTTTTATTTATTTAAAATAAATCAAAATTGGTTGGAAATTGTCACATGGTTGAAGCTTGTAGAACCTTGTGGAACCATTGATCAAGTTCACTCTTTTTGTTTTACTTGAAGATATTTATTAACCCAACTATTATTGTTTAGCCATGGTTAATTCTCTACATGAGTTAGTGTATGACACTAACTCACTCATGGTTGCTATTCTCACCTCATGAGTTCATTCTCTCATCTTCATTTTTCATCTTCTTCTTCATTGAGAAAGCTTGCTAGTTTTTCTCAAGGTGAGAAAATATTGTGAGAAAAATAAATCCAAAGTGAGCCCACTTCCTACTTCATCATCCTATACTATATTAGCCATTTAGTTTAGGGTGTTTGCTTCACTAATCTACCATTAGTGAAGAGGTAGTATGAGCTTGAGTTTTCTCGACGTAGATCATCTTCGGTCTCGAAGAGTTCGAGCAAGCTTGTTCATTTCTTCATGTGAACCCTTACTAGAGTTCGAGTGTTCACTACTTGGAGCGAAAGGACTACTACATGGAGCTTTAGAAGTGAAGGACCGGTCTATAAAGGTTGTATTCCTCATTCACTTAGTATGTCAAGATGCTTGCATGTTGTATTGTTTAAATCTCTAGTTAAAGATTCTAGATTAGGGTTCTTTAGAACGACAAAAATTTGAAAACGGCACGGACGATACATCCCGAATCCTTGCTGCTGACCTAGGGAACCCTATAGTGGTATCAAAGCCAAGCTAGAGAATTACACGATGTATGTTAGATTACGAAACCGAAATGAATCCGAAACTTGAAACCCTACAACCTAGTTTCTGTCGAATTTTTAATGGGCTCTAAAATTTTTTTAAACAACTGCAGAATGTTATATGTGATATAACATGAACACTGACAAAATCTGATGCATTTTTGCTTCAACTTGGCCGGACACAATGGGCAAATTCCCGAGCTCACCAGGTGTATTTTGGAGATTTGGCTTCAAATTTTGGTAGTATTTCAGTCTCTGGGTTTTGGTGTTTCAGGTGTTGTTTGTTTTTGCTAAATTTGCATTTGATGTTAATTTTCTGCAAAGGCAACTCGGAGTGTTTCGTAGTCGTAATTCTAATATGTATTCGGGTTATTTTGATGACGTTAAAAAGTTCGAACGGATATCAATAACTCATATTTTCCCTCGCTGGAAATTTTCCAAGAGTTGGATTTTTTTCCTAGTTTAAAATCTTCAGAAAATCATGCAAGCGATTCTGTTGACCCTCTAGAAGAACGAAGCCCTAACTCAATTCTGTGACCGTCGGAACCGCCACTAAACCCTGGGGTTTGTGGAAGTTCAGCGGTGCCACAGGTGAGGCATTGGTTGACCCTTCTACGGATGGTTCATAGGTGATGTGGCATACTCTGGGTATTTTTTTTAAACTCCGCTCAAGTGTTGAGCTCTTTGAGAAATTTTGGATGTTTGTTTATTCGATCGGAAAGTTTAATATCGTTTAATTATCTGAGATTGTGATACAATAATTGGAATCTATTTAGTTGAGTGCAAGTTTAACATTTCGGTCTCGGGTGAAATCGGGAATCTTGTTGAATTATCCAACTTCTTTTGAAAAGTGTTTTCATAGTTGAGACATAAATGTAAGATTTGCATGGTTAGGCATGAAATTCAGAATATGTGATATTCTGGATTTATGATGTCTAAGGGGAGTGACGATTCCAATTGTTGTAGTTTTTCACTTTCTTTTCTGCGACCGTAAGTGTAAAATGTGGTGTATAGCCGGTTTCGTTGCTATATGTCAATGACAATTGGGATACGCATATTTACTTACGTTGATGACATGTAATATTATGTGTTGCTGTGATATGTTATATTGGATCGTTGTGTTTGAATAGCCGGGTTTTTTTTTATGTGAGATAAGAGTTTTTCATTTTCATTCATGTAAAATTTAATGTATGTAATATTCTTTTTTTGGGGCACTTCCGGGTTGAAGATGATGTCACCATTGATGTATATTATTTACTTTTCCGCATTAGGGTAGACCCAAGGAGGAGAGCACAAGTAACTAGGTTTTAGGGTCCAGTAGGAGACCATCTCGAGGAGTCGAGTCCGAGTCTCCTAACTCTAGAATTGGTAGAGTTGCTTGCCGCTCTCGTAGGGGTCTAAGGATGTGGGATTGGCTAGTCATCACGACCGTAGAATCCGTGTTTTATACAGGCTTAATTTAAAACCTGGAAATCCTGGTATATCCAATATTTCATATGTGATTTCTGCTGCTGATATTCTATGATGTGATCACTTGATATGTTCTGAGACGAATGCTTATATTATATATATGATATATAATAAATATTGCTGCTTTCGTTTCTTCTATGATGCTTAGGAAGCATAATTGATGGGACTTCATTAATGAGATTAATGAAATAAAAGAAACCTAAAGATGTTGCAGAATCTTGTTTTAAAAATGGTAGCTCTAGTTCTTGCTTTGCATAGCGGTATTCCTTGTAAAATATCCAGTACCTTATTCGATAAGGAAAGAGCCGAGATCCCTTCACCGAGAGTGGCCTCTTTAGCGAAACTAGCAGATGCTACAACTCACTCGGTTTTGTTTTTGATCTCTTCTATAGTTCTTGCTTTGCATAGTGGTATTTGTGAAATATCATGCACCTCATTCGATGAGGAAAGAGCCGAGATCCCTTCATCGGGAGTGACCTCTTTAGCAAAACTAGTAAAAGTCTCAAAAACACTCCTTTTCAAAATCGCTCATTTTCAAAATCACTCGATTCTACAACGATATCAAGTTCATTACGCAAAAGGTTTTCTTAAAAACCTGTCATAGCCCTTCGTCATTTCAGATAAGTAGTATTTAGTATTCGTGCTGTATTTGTTGACCTTGTCAAGGCGTAGTGTGCGGTAGCTGATTAGTGTTTATCTGCTAGTATATGATGTGATTGGATTAGGGTAGTCGTGCGACCTTGTTGACATTGTCAAGGGTCATGCGGGTGGGTTTAATTCAATCAGGAAATGACGGGTTGAACTTGACTTGCGGTCTATGGCTTGTTGACCCTGTCAAGGTCATAGATCGCTCGGGGCAAAATATTATCGGGAATTTCAAGTGTTGAAATTTGTAATGAGATTGCATATTTTCTATGAGATAGTTGGATTTCGATACCCACTGCGAGTAAGAGTTACTCCTGGAAGAGTTTTACACATTACAATTAGTCGATCAAATAGGTATCTAGGAAGGTATTAACGAGGTTACGCCTCTGGAAAAATGAGGTTTATTTTAATTAGGTCCGTGCGAAAGCACGGAGAACCTCCTTCAAAGTACCGACACAGGCCTGGCTGAAAGATTGGCGAACTTGTACGGTATAATTAATCCTGGCTAGTCTTACTTTTTAGGGTTTGAAGGAAGATTTAATAAAAAACCAATGGGAGCCATCCTGATTAGATAAAATAAATAACCAATCTGATCTTGCAAGAGTGCACGCAGAGTGTTTTCTTCTCTCTCTCCTGGTAGCGACCATGTCATGCCTTAATCAAGATAATAATATGGATGCATTTACCAAACCTGCTTATTATACTGAGTTGAGGGACGATAGTTCCGCTCTATCTTATAATTGTTATAAGTCTGAGTAGGAAATAGGGGAATATCCGGATTCCCATGCCACACAATCAAGAAATGAGCATGTTGATGCATATTCTTCGGGTGTGTTCATTACCGAGAACGGTTTCTCAGTATCCTCTATGTCCTGGATATATGATACCGGAACTGGATCCTGCATATGTAATATGTTACATGGGCTACAGACAGGTAGAGAACTGAGAATAGGTGATTGTTCTCTAGTGTAGAGAATGGTGCAATTGTTGCAGCCAAATAAATTGGCAGATATCACTTAGTATTACCAAATGGTAAATATATTGATTCTGAACGAATATTATTACATGCCGAACTTGATATACAACATTACATCAGTTTCTTTAATGAGTTAAAGAAGGATATAATTCTGTATTGGAGGATAATGTTGTGAACATTTTCCTGAATCAAGAGTTGATTTGATCAGGCACGTTATATAATAGCATATATGTTCTAAATCAAACCACAGTTCAAAGTATCTAGAACACACACAAGAGGAGTAGTTCAGAAATGAACGAATCCTTATTGTGGCATTGTAGACTAGGTCATATCAATGTGACACGACCAGCTAAGTTACATAAGGATGAATATGAGAATCTGTTCGAATTTTCATCTTATGATACTTGCCTGTCTTGTCTCAAAGCTAAAATGACCAATACTCCATTTACTGGAAACAGAGAAAGAGTTACTGAACTCAGAGTAGTCAGGTTCCTGACTAAGTCAGCGGCGAGTAGTCGATCCACATCGTCCTCTATTTCCTTTTATTTTACCGGCGCAAAACTTCTCTTCTTTTGTCCGACGGGTTTTGCTTTCGGGTCGACCCCGAGCTTGTGGGAGATCACTCTAGGGTCGATTCCGGGCATGTCCACCGGCACCCAAGTGAATACGTCCGAGTTATCTCGGAAGAACTGGATCAGTTCTTCGCGGCGATCCTCAGTCCGGAGAAAGCCGATCTGGACTGTCCGGCCACTGTCCCCTTCTGCGAGGAGTACTTCCGTTAATGCTTCTACCGAGGCACTTCAAACTTCCATATGGTCGTCGCGTGTATCTAAAGACCCCTGGAAGTCGGGTATGTCCTCAAAATCGTCGCCTTGATCTCCTGCGGTGGGCGTTGAGGCGAGGCAAATCCTAGCGGTTTGCTGGTCTCCGTAGGCCTGGCCTATTACCCCTTGATCTAAAGGAAACTTGATCGTAAGGTGATAGGTCAAGATCTGGGCTCGGAGAGCATTTAAGGTCGGACGTCCTAGGAGAATGTTGTAAGATGAAGGAACCTTGGCAACGAGGAAGTTCACCGGTGTGGTTCGCATATTACCCGCTTCTCCGATATTGAGGAGGAGGGTGACCAATCCCTCGGTAGGGACAGAATGATTGGTGAACCCAGAGAGGACATGGGAGGTGGGTCGGAGGTAGGATGGTCCTAGCCCCATACGCTGGAAACAGTCATGGAACATGATATCCGCTGAGCTCTCTGAGTCGACCAATATCCTCTGGACTTCGTAACGGTGGACCCTGGCCGTTATCACGAGAGGGTCATTGTGAGGGAGCGATATGCCGTGGAGGTCTTCATTTGTGAAAGTGATCAGCTCATCCCTCCTGCACCTCATGTGTAGCATACCGCCTGTACCCTAGATTGGGAGGATGTGGCTATTCCCCTCGCTTCCTCGAGTTGGATCCGAGGTAACGACCATGATCTGCCCGATCGTTAATTCACCGGGAGGGGTTTGGTCATTTTTCTCCCGCTCCTCCTGCCGCTTGTCCTGCTGGTACTTCGCCAGGTGGTCTGAGCGGATCAACTCCTCGATGTAGTCACGGAGTTGTTTACAGTTCCCTGTTGGGTGACCCTGCGACCTGTAGAAGGCGTAATATGGGCCGTGGAGTCGCTTGCCTGCCTTTTGGGTGACTGGCGGGAGCTTGAAGAACGTCTCACCCTTAGCTTCCTCCTACAGCTCGGTCTGAGAGATGTTTAAGGGAGTGTACTCCTGAAACCTCGGGGAGTAAGGCGTCGGACGATCGACCTTCTTTTTCTCCTCCCTGTCCCTTTTCTTTCTGTCCGTTTGGTCGGCTCGGGCAGGTTTGAGTTTACCTCGGACTCGAGTTGGATTTCTCACTCGGTCCAGGATTTTACTTTGGCCATGGTCTTAGGTTGCGATAATGCAAAAGAGAGGAGCCACTTTTTGTGCCTAAGACCCGACCTCAGCGCGGTGATGACTGTTTCATCGCGGTGCTCGGGGACCTCGAGGAGGGTATTGTAGAAGCGAGTGACATATCCTTTGAAGGATTCTTTGTCTCCGCTCTTGATCGTGAACAGATAGTCGACCGTCCTTTTCTGTCGTCGATTCCCGACGAAGTGACCAAGGAATTGGGTTACCAGTTCATTGAAAGTCGAGATGGAGAGTGGCGTAAGTCCTAAGAACCAGTTCCGGCCAGCCCGGATGAGGGTGGTGGGGAAACCTCGGTATTGAGCCGCGTCAGAGTTATCCTGGAAGCTCATGCCCGCCGTAAATGCATCTAGGTGGTCCTTCGGGTCGGATTTCCCGTCGAAGAGGGCCACTTTTGGCAGCTTGTTCCTGAACGAGACGTGCTTGGAAAGCAGCTCTTCTATGAAGGGCTTTTTTAGCGAGTTGGTGGAGTACATGGCCCCTTCGCCGGACGTGTGGCCATCCTTACGTATGCCTTTGATCTTCTTCTCAAGGGCTTCAAGCCGGTGGTGGTACCCCGAGGATTCTGCACAGTCGGAGTGGTGGCTACCCCTGCTCCAGGTCTACACGATGGTGCGGCTCCGATTTTGCTCTATCAAGTGTCTCGAATCCTCGGGCGAGGCCCTCCTTGAGTAGTCCATGTGCTCATCGTTCGCGCAATCCTGGCGAGGGTGGGGGTGTCGGTCATGCCTAGAAGCAGGCGAGCTGACCGACACCTCTTCAGGGGGAAAGAGCGCACGGCGGGTATTGGAGTGAAGACGCGGTCTTCCCTAGGATCGTGGCGTAGAGCTGTCCGGCACCCAGCGGGTCATGGAATCAATCGCCGCATGCGAGTCAGGGTAGCCGAAGTCGGCCCGCCGGCATTCGGTGGCGCTGAGGTGAGGGTGAGTGAGCTCAAGGAGTTGAGCACGCCCATTCGTCCTCCTACGGACGTCGTTATCCTGGGGAGGTGGAGCCGCGGTCTGGTGGGTAGGGCCCTCCGCTTGAATTCGGACGAGAGCATCCACCAGCGATGTGAGCCTGTCTATCCGGACGGATAAAACGTTGATGGCGTTGGGAGAGGGAGACGAGCCGCTCCCGCCTCCGTTGTGGCGGCTCGTATTCGGACCATCACGGGTGTCGCTCGCCATCGGGTCAAGGGCGGAAGTTCAACTTTTGGATGGAAGCTTCTGAAGCGTTCCCTCAGACGGCGCCAACTGATAGAGCTTGGGATCTCCTTCAGATGTTGTCCTCCGTTGATCCTGCGATGGCGGTCTTTGACGGCTGAGATTTGTTTTGAGAGTTGTTAGGTGTGGAACTTAATGGGTGGTGTTTGACGCCGAGCTACCTGCAAAGAAGTCCCGGGGTGGGTGACTACGGTAGGATCTTCCGACGATCAAGTTAGTGCCAAGGTATAAGTGCAGAGTAGTGGCGTATTGGAATGAGTTTGAGTTACCTGAGTCGTCTGAGAGAGGGGTTTATATAGGGGTCGCGAGGAGCGAGCAGGCGCGAGATCTTCACCGTCAGTTACGCCCCAGCGTTATCTTCTCCTTAAATGGCGGGATGCACCTATTAATGGGGGGATGCGCTAGCGTGAGAGGCGGATCGTGGGGAGGCGGATATCTCTCCATGACGATATACGCGGAGCCGTTGCAGGACGCATGGGATCCATGATCTTGGTTGATCGGGGAAGGCCGAGGACGCTCGGCACGTCAGACGGCTCGGAGACGAGCCGGGAGGCCGAGGAAGCTTGGTACGTCAGACGGCTCGGAGACGAGCAAGAAGACTAAGAAAGCTCAGAGACGAGCTGTTGGTAGTTTCTTAGGTGAGGGTGGAATGTATTCAGGGAAGTCTCCCAAAATGTCAGTGTAACGTTTTAAAAATAATTAAATGAATAAAATTGTTTAAGTGAATTTTATGAATTTCGGTAAAATAAAATGTATTTTTCGTAAAATTATACCGTGATTGTTTTTCATTATAATTTCAAAAATACCTATTTTAATTATGTAATTACTAGTAAATGGTGTTTATTTAGCCACTTATAAATTTTTAGTTTAATTAAATATTTTTCCTAAATTAATTATTTTAAATATTAACATAAGCTTTATTTTTACACTAAATTAGTGTAAACTACAAATTTGAATGATTTTAATTTGTAAAAATGAACCATGGCATATTAGAATTTAGTGTGTATTATGCAAAATTTATTTGTAAATTTTTCCATTTTTCTAGAGCTTTCTTGAGTTGCTATAGTAAAGAAATAAAATAAAATAAATAAATGCATGAAAAGACATAATGAAGTGATATTTTGGTGGAGACTTCTACACAACTTTTGTCACTCTCTTCCTTCTCTCCCTCACCTCCAAAAATGGCCGGCCTCACCCCCCATGGTAGCCTCCATTTTCCTCATTTTATTTTGCTCCAAAATTCATCAAAAAACCTTTAAAAATTCAATTAAAAATCCACAAAATCCTATTTATTTCCTACCCTTTATTCCTTGCTCATTTTTATATGGAATTTGGAGATGGGAATCATGCATTTTGGAGGCTCATTTTCTTGTTTGGATTTTATATTTTGGAGGTATAATTTTCCTTCTTTTGTTTATTTGTTATTAGATGTTTCTTTTAAGCATGTTTAGATTTAATGAATTAATTCTATGTTCAATTTTTTAAATTCAAGTTAGGGTTTGTAAATTCAAGTTATGATTTTTATTAAATAATTAAGGTTATAATAGTTAGTTTAACACTTTTAGAATTGGAAAATCTTGTATGGTTGTTGAATTGTAAATTTTTCATTTAAAATTGTTTAAATTAGTAATTTTGCTAACTAGGTTTCTATAAAACATAATTTTTGGTGAAATAAAATTTCAATTAATATTTGTAACACTAGATTGTGGTCTTAATAAGGGTATTAACTTGTTGGTGGAATGGAAACTTAAATTGATTGCTAGTTTCTATTGATAATTGATAAATTATGATAAAAATTGCTATTTTGTAAACTAGATTTTAGAAATTCCTAAATAAATGAGATTAAAAATATAATTTATGGTTTCATTAAATCATTATCATCATGAATTGTGGTTTAATATATTAATTCATGCAAAATCACGTTTTGTGGTGGAATTGTGGTATTTTGCTTGAAAAATGTTGAAAATTGTTAAAGGTTGCAAACTAGAAATTTCAAATTAATACAAATTTGTGTAATAAAAATATAGTAATGGTTTGTATAGTCTAGTTATGCTATTTAATGAGTTTTATGATCATTGGTTTCATTTAAATGTCAAGTTTTGATGAAAAACGGTAAATTGGCATTTTCGGGTTTTACGAAATTGGACGGTTTGATGGATTTTAGGGTTTTGATGGATTTAATCATATTTTATAATATAATTAATGTGTTTTAAAACTACGAGTTATTTGTTGTTGTTATCTCGATCCATCGGAGTTTGTACGCCGATATCGAGCGATATTTGGTGCTTTTGCGTGGACGGGACATAGGTTTTAACCTATGCTTGTTCCTTGCGTCGTTTTGACTTTTGTATGTGATTCAGTTTACGATGTTATTTATATGTTTGCGTTTAGGTACCCCTCACACGGAATGCGGGCGATGAAGAGGAGGATAGCGACACCGTCTTCGGCAGACATGGACTAGGTGAGTAGATGCATATCTACGGGGGGAAGTCGGGTGGATGGCGTTTAGCACCCCCGCAACGTAGAATAGGAATAGTACTTATTGACATTAGGAAACCCGATGTGACCCTAGATTCTTACCGAGCAGGACCCTAGTAATGACCCTAGGCGGGACTAGACTGATTTAGGAAAACCATACCTGAGGATGAATACTTTGGGAGAGGTTCGTAGGTTTCTGATAGAAACACGCACACACACACTAAAACTTGACATGGCGTATACGTATATGGGTGTATATATATAAAACTAGGTATAGGTGTATATATATACACAACACGTATATGGGATTCATTGATGTGATATGATATCTGAGGTATGAGGAAACAGTATAACTGGGCTTGATACCGTGATTCTTGACTATACAGTCGTATTAAAGTGTTAGCGGATCATTAGAGAATGAGATAATGAACATGAATATATAAATTATAAAGGGTGGTGGTGATATGGAGGTATATGGGACGCTAAAATAGTACCTGGGCTGTAGCTTGTGACTGATCACGATATGATATATGTATGACTTGATTACGACATCATATAGGTGTGACCTGATGTCGATATCGTATAGGTGTGACTTGATGACGATAAGATATCGGTATAATTTAATCACAATATGACACATGTGACATGATATTTCTGAGGATAAACTAAGGATTATTCTATGATGGCAATGATATATGATTGATGTATGCGATTAAAGTTTAGCACCTTGATCATGAGATGTGTTGGTGATGACATTATACGAATGATGAGACGCCTAGGAGATACTTGACCCGCATCCCGATATTGGGATGCCGTACGATGGATTTTACCGTACGAGGCCTAGTTATGATGATTGATCCACACTCTTGATTCGAGGAAGCCGTAATACGTACGTGACGCTATTGAGGCGGGATCGCCGACTATTAGAGATATTGATTCAGACCTTAGGTAGACTCTAGTTTCTTACTGACTAGTTTCTTAGGTTAAGTTCTTTAGAAGGTTAGATAGACACTAGTTTAGGTTTGATTCATATAGTGGTAGTTGTACTCGTATATCGCAGAGGAGTGCATAATGCACATCTGTCTTGCATTCATACTGTAATCATCATGGTGCATGTTCTTTTATATGTTGCTATAATCAGTATAAACTTTACCTGTTAGGACACCAGCACCATTACCGATGATGCGCATATTCCACGCACACTTATTTGCCGGCTCACACACATCATCATCGGTAATTGCTATGTTACGTACACTTTAGATTATATGATCTTTTATTGATAGAATCAGTTAACAACTAGACCGATATAGTATCGTGATTACTCTCTGATGTTAGTATAGACATGATATTTATTACTTGACATTCATGCATTCATATTTTCATGTTATCATGTAGTATCATGGGCATATGCCGACACTTATCATATACTTACTCATGATTTTAAGATTTGGATTTCAATGAGATTTCTGGATTTTTGGGGACAACCGCAAGAAATTATAAAACCTTCTCTCTCTCTCCTCCTCTCTTTATAAAATAAGATGCGGTTTTCTCGTGATGTATGTGTCGTCCACCATGAGATTTCATATTTTCTGTTGGATTTCGAGACCCGATTCGAGGAGTGGATGAACCGTCTCGGGTACATGGTGGGCCCGGTATGGTACCCCGGGGCAAGAAGATCGAGTTGTAGACGATGAGCCTGGCAGGGGAAGACTACCTACCGGTGATGTCTGGCGCGGCGGATATCCGGAGGATACCGACCGTTGTCGTGAGATTTGATGATATGGGCCGATCCGGACTGACGGAGCCCGACATATTGAGACTTGAGATTACATGTGTTGTGTCGATACTTGACACGGATTTCCATGGATTTCATTGTTGAGATTTCAGATGCTTATACACACTTTACTATGATAATAGCTAAAGTGTTCCTATACATATATATCTGGATTTCAGGATTTGTTACTTTACATTCATGGTGCATGCATTTCATTTCATATGACATAGTATTAAATGAGGCACTGACACGAACACGGAGTATCTGCACTTACACGTAGTATTACCCTGCTATTACTAGATGTTTGGGATATAGTAGTGTATTATTATGACCTAGGATAGCGTCGTGCATTCGATTTCTTTTCGTAGATGTCTTCTACTCACGAGTTGGCAACTCACCCCCGTTGTGCCAAATTTTATTACAGGTTCGATGTACAGGTTTCCCTGGCAGCTTGCTGGCACATCTATTCTTTCAGGGTGATTTGCACGGTAGGTTGGTTCACTTGTATCCGAACCACCATTGTACTTTTATTCTTTCATTTGTATCTAGTAAGCTCCATCAACCATACTTGTATTATTTGATAGTTTATTGGGCCAGTCTTTTATTTCGACCTTAGAGTCGCACATGTATTATTCTGACCTGGTGGTTTTGTTTTCTTTTGAGTTTTGAGCCTCGCCCTTTGGTGTTGTATATTATTGTGCTTGTTGTGGTTGTTTCCGCCTGTTGGCGTTGAGCTAGCTCCCGTTTGGGGATGCTTTTTACTGTTTATGTATATTATACTTGTTGTACCCGTTTGGGGGCCAGTTTTTATAGAGGAGACTCTGCCGAAATTTTTGAGAAAATTTGCTGATGATTTTAAACTTGTTTCCTTCATGTTTCTTTTACTTCTTCTTCTTCTTTTATGGTTTAGATTTCTGGGCTTCGGCTTACTTAGGTTACGTTGCGCCTCTAGACGTTTCGTAATCTAAGTGCCGGTCACGTTCCGTACTTTCGGGTCGTGACAAAGTTGGTATCAGAGCGCTAGGTTTAACCTTGTATAATCTTAGGTGACCCTTGGTTGATGGAGTAGGCGATTAAGGTAGAGTAACATACCGTGGGTATGGTCCGCGGCATACTTACGATACGCTACTCTGCATAAGGAGCCTTAGGATGTACAATTGTTTGCACCGTATTCCATTCGTTCTTTTGATCTATCTTCGTCAATGTTGGAGGGTGGTTTCTGTTACCACGGGCATACTGGCAGAGGGAGCTGCGGCTCGAATGCGATAACCATTAGAGTATTGGTTATTCTTGAGGATTGAAGCATTGCTTAGCGTGCGGACGAAGGGTATTCACATGCCGTCCGAATGAAGTTAAAGGGTTCGAACAATTATCAGAAAACCATTTTCCCAAGTTTAAAGTATTCGGAAGAACATGCAGGTATTTCGATGGACCCTCTAGAAGAATGAAACCCTAACTCGACATAATGACCACAAGAACGCCCTTGAACCTTAGGGTTTACGGCAGTTCCGCGGTGTCATTAGTGAGGCTTGAGTTTGCCCTTCTACGGCTGGATTATCGATGCTGGGGTATGTACCGGATATTTTTAAGCTGTACTTGAGTGTTGAGCTCTCGGGGAATTATGGGATTTTGATGGATCGATCGAAAAGTTAACGTAGTCCGGATATCAGGTGAAGGGATCGATTACGTGGGAGACTCTAGATATGAGTATTGCCGTGGGTAGCACAGTCAGCACAGCTACGAAGAGACGAGTTCGAAGCAATCGACATCAGAGGAAAGAGGCGGACATTGACGATAGTGTTTACGATTGTGATTTAGTGATTTGAATTTCATATTTTCGTTGATTGGATTTTGGTATTTTGAGGACTTTGTTCTACGATTGGTATTTCATGTGTGTACTTTCATTTCGTTCTATTTGTGTTTCATATATCAGTTGTATTGATGTTGTTTAGTACACACATAGTACACTTGATTTGGTTTTATATATTTTGAGATTTTTGATTTGATTTCGTGCATAGGGGTTACACATGATTTTGACATATGTTTCGACCTAGTTTTCATGCATTTTTGTGCTGAGATTTCGATTTTGGTATTCGATGTATGTTTTCGTGCACCATGTGCACCTGATTAGGATTCTTGCGCATACTTGGCGCACTTGATGCGATTTTGTGCACACCAGATGCACTAAATCGGGGTTTTGTGCAGATTAGATGCACCTGATATTGAGTCGTGCACGCCCGTTGCACTTAACAGATGTTTTTGGTGCACACCTGTTGCACTTAGTTTTGTTGTTGTGTGTATTCGTGGTATCTGTATTTGGTTTCGATTTCAGTGCGCACCGGACGCACATGATATTTTATTGATGTGATTGGGATTGATTTCAGTTTGAGCAGTATGTTTTCATAATCATTATTATTTGATTTAGTAACCAGGCGGGACGTGTATGTTAAATAATATATATATATATATATATATATATATATATATATATATATTTCAAAAAATAAACATCCGCTACTTATGCCGTGACACGTGCATTGCACGGCGATTTTCAAGAGGGGTTTTTGTATGCTTCTTTATTATGATGTTTAGGCGATTTTACTATGATGCGCACTATATATTAGTTATAGATTGATGTATATTATGATGGTTTTCATATTGGGTTTTGATATTTTATTCTCGCCATAACTCCGATGATTGCGTTATACTTGACGGAGTTGATTTTAGTTATGTATTGATGATTTCGGAGCCCCGACGATTTGAGTGTTTTGCTAAATGTTTTAGTATTTGGAAGGGGAGTTTTAATTTAAATTCGGGGACCGAATTTCTTAAAGGGGGGAAGATTGTAAATTTTTAAAAATAATTAAATAAATAATTAAATGAATAAAATTGTTTAAGTGAATTTTATGAATTTCGGTAAAGTAAAATGTATTTTTCGTAAAATTATACCGTGATTGTTTTTCATTATAATTTCAAAAATACCTATTTGAATTATGTAATTACTAGTAAATGGTGTTTATTTAGCCACTTATAAATTTTTAGTTTAATTAAATATTTTTCCTAAATTAATTATTTTAAATATTAACATAAGCTTTATTTTTACACTAAATTAGTGTAAACTACAAATTTGAATGATTTTAATTTGTAAAAATGAACCATGGCATATTAGAATTTAGTGTGTATCATGCAAAATTTATTTGCAAATTTTTCCATTTTTCTAGAACTTTCTTGAGTTGCTATAGTAAAGAAATAAAATAAAATAAATAAATGCATGAAAAGACATAATGAAGTGATATTTTGGTGGAGACTTCTACACAACTTTTGTCACTCTCTTCCTTCTCTCCCTCACCTCCAAAAATGGCTGGCCTCACCCCCCATGGTAACCCCCATTTTCCTCATTTTATTTTGCTCCAAAATTCATCAAAAATCCTTTAAAAATTCAATTAAAAATCCACAAAATCCTATTTATTTCCTACCCTTTATTCCTTGCTCATTTTTATATGGAATTTGGAGATGGGAAGCATGCATTTTGGAGGCTCATTTTCTTGTTTGGATTTTATATTTTGGAGGTATAATTTTCCTTCTTTTGTTTATTTGTTATTAGATGTTTCTTTTAAGCATGTTTAGATTTAATGAATTAATTTTATGTTCAATTTTTTAAATTCAGCTTAGGGTTTGTAAATTCAAGTTATGATTTTTATTAAATAATTAGGGTTATAATAGTTAGTTTAACACTTTTAGAATTGGAAAATCTTGCATGGTTGTTGAATTGTAAATTTTTCATTTAAAATTGTTTAAATTAGTAATTTTGCTAACTAGGTTTCTATAAAACATAATTTTTGGTGAAATAAAATTTCAATTAATATTTGTAACACTAGATTGTGGTCTTAATAAGGGTATTAACTTGTTGGTGGAATGAAAACTTAAATTGATTGCTAGTTTCTATTGATAATTGATAAATTGTGATAAAAATTGCTATTTTGTAAACTAGATTTTAGAAATTCCTAAATAAATGAGATTAAAAATATAATTTATGGTTTCATTAAATCATTATCATCATGAATTGTGGTTTAATACATTAATTCATGCAAAATCACGTTTTGTGGTGGAATTGTGGTATTTTGCTTGAAAAATGTTGAAAATTGTTAAAGGTTGCAAACTAGAAATTTCAAATTAATACAAATTTGTGTAATAAAAATATAGTAATGGTTTGTATAGTCTAGTTATGCTATTTAATGAGTTTTATGACCATTGGTTTCATTTAAATGTCAAGTTTTGATGAAAAACGGTAAATTGGCATTTTCGGGTTTTACGAAATTGGACGGTTTGATGGATTTTAGGGTTTCGATGGATTTAATCATGTTTTATAATATAATTAATGTGTTTTAAAACTACGAGTTATTTGTTGATGTTATCTCGATCCATCGGAATTTGTACGCCGATATCGAGCGATATTTGGTGCTTTTGCGTGGACGGGACATAGGTTTTAACCTATGCTTGTTCCTTGCGTCGTTTTGACTTTTGTATGTGATTCAGTTTACGATATTATTTATATGTTTGCGTTTAGGTACCCCTCACGCGGACTGCGGGCGATGAAGAGGAGGATAGCAACACCGTCTTCGGCAGACATGGACCAGGTGAGTAGATGCATATCTACGGGGGGAAGTCGGGTGGATGGCGTTTAGCACCCCCGCAACGTAGAATAGGAATAGTACTTATTGACATTAGGAAACCCGATGTGACCCTAGATTCTTACCGAGCAGGACCCTAGTAATGACCCTAGGCGGGACTAGACTGATTTAGGAAAACCATACCTGAGGATGAATACTTTGGGAGAGGTTCGTAGGTTTCTGATAGAAACACGCACGCACACACTAAAACTTGACATGGCGTATACGTATATGGGTGTATATATATAAAACTAGGTATAGGTGTATATATATACACAACACGTATATGGGATTCATTGATGTGATATGATATCTGAGGTATGAGGAAACAGTATAACTGGGCTTGATGCCGTGATTCTTGACTATACAGTCGTATTAAAGTGTTAGCGGATCATTTGAGAATGAGATAATGAACATGAATATATAAATTATAAAGGATGGTGGTGATATGGAGGTACATGGGACGCTAAAATAGTACCTGGGCTGTAGCTTGTGACTGATCACGATATGATATATGTATGACTTGATTACGACATCATATAGGTGTGACCTGGTGTCGATATCGTATAGGTGTGACTTGATGACGATAAGATATCGGTATGATTTAATCACAATATGACACATGTGACATGATATTTCTGAGGATAAACTAAGGATTATTCTATGATGGCAATGATATATGATTGATATATGCGATTAAAGTTTAGCACCTTGATCATGAGATGTGTTGATGATGACATTATACGAATGATGAGACGCCTAGGAGATACTTGACCCGTATCCCGATATTGGGATGCCGTACGATGGATTTTACCGTACGAGGCCTAGTTATGATGATTGATCCGCACTCTTGATTCGAGGAAGCCGTAATACGTACGTGACGCTATTGAGGCGGGATCGCCTACTATTAGAGATATTGATTCAGACCTTAGGTAGACTCTAGTTTCTTACTGACTAGTTTCTTAGGTTAAGTTCCTTAGAAGGTTAGATAGACACTAGTTTAGGTTTGATTCATATAGTGGTAGTTGTACTCGTATATCGCAGAGGAGTGGATAATGCACATCTGTCTTGCATTCATACTGTAATCATCATGGTGCATGTTCTTTTATATGTTGCTATAATCAGTATAAACTTTACCTGTTAGGACACCAGCACCATTACCGATGATGCGCATATTCCACGCACACTTATTTGCCGGCTCACACACATCATCATCGGTAATTGCTATGTTACGTACACTTTAGATTATATGATCTTTTATTGATAGAATCAGTTAACAACTAGACCGATATAGTATCGTGATTACTCTCTGATGTTAGTATAGACATGATATTTATTACTTGACATTCATGCATTCATATTTTCATGTTATCATGTAGTATCATGGGCATATGCCGACACTTATCATATACTTACTCATGATTTTAAGATTTGGATTTCAATGAGATTTCTGGATTTTTGGGGACAACCGCAAGAAATTATAAAACCTTCTCTCTCTCTCCTCCTCTCTTTTTAAAATAAGATGCGGTTTTCTCGTGATGTATGTGTCGTCCACCATGAGATTTCATGTTTTCTGTTGGATTTCGAGACCCGATTCGAGGAGTGGATGAACCGTCTCGGGTACATGGTGGGCCCGGTATGGTACCCCGGGGCAAGAAGGTCGAGTTGTAGACGATGAGCCTGGCAGGGGAAGACTACCTACCGGTGATGTCTGGCGCGGCGGATATCCGGAGGATACCGACCGTTGTCGTGAGATTTGATGATATGGGCCGATCCGGACTGACGGAGCCCGACATATTGAGACTTGAGATTACATGTGTTGTGTCGATGCTTGACACGGATTTCCATGGATTTCATTGTTGAGATTTCAGATGCTTATACACACTTTACTATGATAATAGCTAAAGAGTTCTTATACATATGTATCTGGATTTCAGGATTTGTTACTTTACATTCATGGTGCATGCATTTCATTTCATATGACATAGTATTATATGAGGCGCTGACACGAACACGGAGTATCTGCACTTACACGTAGTATTACCCTGCTATTACTAGATATTTGGGATATAGTAGTGTATTATTATGACCTAGGATAGCGTCGTGCATTCGATTTCTTTTCGTAGATGTCTTCTACTCACGAGTTGGCAACACACCCCCGTTGTGCCAAATTTTATTACAGGTTCGATGTACAGGTTTCCCTGGCAGCTTGCTGGCACATCTATTCTTTCAGGGTGATTTGCACGGTAGGTTGGTTCACTTGTATCCGAACCACCATTGTACTTTTATTCTTTCATTTGTATCTAGTAAGCTCCATCAACCATACTTGTATTATTTGATAGTTTATTGGGCCAGTCTTTTATTTCGACCTTAGAGTCGCGCATGTATTATTCTGACCTGGTGGTTTTGTTTTCTTTTGAGTTTTGAGCCTCGCCCTTTGGCGTTGTATATTATTGTGCTTGTTGTGGTTGTTTCCGTCTGTTGGCGTTGAGCTAGCTCCCGTTTGGGGATGCTTTTTACTGTTTATGTATATTATACTTGTTGTACCCGTTTGGGGGCCAGTTTTTATAGAGGAGACTCTGCCGAAATTTTTGAGAAAATTTGCTGATGATTTTAAACTTGTTTCCTTCATGTTTCTTTTACTTCTTCTTCTTCTTTTATGGTTTAGATTTCTGGGCTTCGGCTTACTTAGGTTACGTTGCGCCTCTAGACGTTTCGTAATCTAAGTGCCGGTCACGTTCCGTACTTTCGGGTCGTGACAGTCAGATACGTTCCTCGAGAAGGGGATCCCGAGGAATGTCCCTGATGCAACTCATTTATTCCACTCCCGTAGCCTTCGGGACACGTCATCCGCCACGTGTCGTAATCTGAGGAGACACCACTTGGAGCATCATCAGACAAAGACATGACATGTCTTTGAGACATTATAGCGAGTGTTTGCTAGGAAATTTCTGAAAGTGTTTGGAAAATGCTGAAATTATTATGTTAATTATATTTGGGAAAATATTGAAATTGTAGAGTGTTTTTTTTTAAAACACTAAGAAAAATATGCAAATCGTATAGTTTTTGCTGAAATTGATTAAGTTATACTAAAATAACTTAGTTTGTATGTTTGTCGTAATCTGAGAAGTGAATATGGTACCCAAATAACGATAGATATGTCAAAAGCGGGTCCGATTTTATTTTTCTTGTTTCATATATGATTTTTGTGATGGTCTAATATTTTATATTATTATAAAATATATACACACACATGCACGTGGCCGTGTCCTCGTATCCTATATTTTTTTTGGATTGTTCTGTGTGGTGCGTGTTCGTGTCTCCATACATTTGTCTGTGCAACCTTGTTATTATCTATAGAATATTATGTACGGAATACCAATATTGTTGTGCATTCTATGTGCATCTGATGAGTAACTTAAAACGTATGGGCTATGGACTATGACGAGTACGGTGATGAATGATGACTTTATAAATCCTTCCAAGACATGAATGTGAAAAGGCCAAAAATACACCTAATAACCTTCGTTTCTCAGTGTACAATGTATATATTGATTTTTTGTTTCCAATGTATTTTTGTTACTATCTATTGATCAATAAAATGTTACATGCGAACAGACTCAATTTGAGCAAGCTCTTTCTTAAAATAAAAAAGAACCCCTTCATTTTTTTGAACCTTAAAAAGGACAAGTCATCTTGTGCAAGGATAACTATATTTGTAGTCGAGAGGGTTGGAGTAGCCCAGTGATGGGGATGTTGGAGTTTGGAGGAGAAGACCCAGTTCGAACCGGGATGGATGGCTAATTTATTTCATTTATTATCGCAAAAAAATAGGCCAAAACGGAGTATAGCTTGGTTATCCTATTTATATTAATGCACTGCTTTGTAGTGCATATTGGTAGTGAGTTTAATGTTGTCCCTCGAAGCGCTACTGCTTGACCGCTTGAAATTACTTGATATGTGATATTCTTGTAAGAAATCTTATGCATCATGCCTTCAATTCGTTTCGGGAGCGATAATGTTTTGGTTTTTTTTTTCTTTCTGAAATAATAGGTGTGATAAATTAGCCACTATCTTATATAGTGTTTTTGTGTTTCTCTGATATCCTACACTGATGATGTTGAATTGCAATTAAGTAATTGTATGTAATATGTTGCATTAAAAAGACGCCGAATCGCACGATGGAATTATTAAAAGACGGCACCAGAATAGCTTTGTTTTTAATCGTGTTAGTGCACACACGGACTGATGCAAATACAAAATTATTTTAAAAACGGGCACAAGGTAGATGTTGGCCGTAAATAACTGACCAAGATAACAGTAAATACGCAACTAATCTCCATGTTCATATGTTCATATGCCCGTTGTATGCATGTGCCATGAATGTCGAGTTTTGCTGATGCAAACCATAAAATATACAATATGGGCAGATATTCGTAGTTGAAAATACTAACAGTCTAGAGCATGCATACATACTTCGATGAAATTAAGAAAGATACTGAGATGAAAAGTTCAGCATTTAGACCGACTTAAATTATGACTTTAATTTCACGTGTTTACAATTGCAACCTTGTTCATTTGGGGCTGACCGCCTAAGTTGTCTATGTGGATTAATAAACTATTTCATTGTGCAAAGCATTATCATATTAAGTGAGACTTGCTTTATGTTTTAAGCCATCAATATAATTTTGTGATTGCATTTACAAGTAGAAAATTTCATGAAAATAGTAAAAATAAAGGACAGTAATTTTTCCAGTTATAATAATTTAATGATCAAGATTTTTCATTATAAGAAGTGGCCACTCCTCTCTCTCTCTCTCTCTCTCTGTGATCTATATGAGAAAAAAGGAGATTAGTCGGCGGCCCTTTTTATAAAAAATGAGCTCTCATCCCAAAACAGTCATACCCCCATATATTTCATCAATCCAAACCGGCCAGCTTGATTTACGTATTATGAAACCCCTATATACAAAAAATCTTCGGATTTAAAGATCTCTAACGCGTTCATCAAGCGACTGCAATTTTCCTATATCGATAAACCGTTAATTTTTTATTTGCTTGATGCACACGTTAGAGGTTTTTAAATTCAGAGCTTTTTTATATAGAGAGGTTTTATAATACGTAGATCAAGATGACCGGTTTAGATCGGTGAAATACATGAGGGTATGTGTATTTTAGGGCGATAGCTCATTTTTCAAAAAGAGGCCGCCAGGAATAAGACCATTCAGGCGAACAGACGGCTGTGCAGACAGTCAACAGAAAGCCAGTTTGAACTACAGACGTTTGCCAAGACGTATTTGCAATCGATTTACAAAAAGCCTATTTGTACTACAAACGTCTGCCCATTTCTGGGACAAACGTCTGTATCGGTCAACGACAGAATTGTTGGAAAGATTTCTTTGAGAGATTTTTTAAAGATTCAGTTGCGACAATATATTTGAGAGATTATATATAATTGATCTGATTATAAATTAAGATACATATGAAATAACATATAAAGAAAAGTCATAATAGAGAGCAATCTCTCTAGGGCTTCTTCTTCTTCCTCTCAATCTCAATCTCCATTACATTTCTATCTTTTTATGGTATCAGAGCCCTAAAGGCCAACACCATTATAATTTTCTTCTTTCTAAAATTCTTGTCCAATGTCAACCAACGAAGATTAGCCTTCTTTCTTCTCAACTCCTCTACTCGCCGCAATACCAATCTTTAACCCTAATAAAACAACATATGGACCGAATGTCATGTCACTTTTCCACATAAAACTCACCCGCAACAACTATCTAGGCAGGAAGATGTAGTTTGAAGCCGTTCTCAAGTCGCAAGGATGCATGGGAATCGTCGACGGCACAGAAAAGTGCCCGTCCATGATTGTTCCGGATGTACAGAATCCACTAGTTACGGCATACAATTCATCCTATTCTACATGGATCCAAAAGGATCAATTGATTGTGAGTTGGATGTTAGTATCTTTGACCGAATCACTAGTTCTCTTGATGGTTGGTCAAACCACAGCTCAGACTGTATGGGAGACACTTGCCAAAACCTTCGCATCGCACTCTCATGCTCGCATCGCACTCTCATGCTCGCATCCTACAACTGAAGACCCAACTTCAGAGTATCAAACGTGGATCCGCCTCCATCACACAGTATATTCAGAACATCGAGACGGACTTCGACAATTTTGCAGTTATTGGACATAGGATCTCTGATGCAGATCTTGTCATGCATGTTATGGCCGGTCTTGGTTCGGCCTTTAACTCCTTTATTCTTGCTATCACAACCCGCATAAACGATATATCTCTTGAAGACCTACATGGCATGCTCCTTGCACACGAAAGCCTCTGTCAACAATAAGATAAGACTTTTGATGCTTCTCCTTTTCCGTCTGCTAACATCGCAACCACGGGTCGTGAAAGTTCCTCTTCCGATTACTCTCGGATTGGCTATAACACCGAGCGCGGTGGTCGTGGTGGCTGCAACGGCAGGGACGCTGTAACAACCGAGTTCATTTATACCAATTCCAGTTCCCGTATTTATTATATCCGTGGTATTTTATTGATTTATCGTGTTTGGGTGCGAATGGTATTTTACATTCTACATTGCATTCGACCCGACCCGCTTGCTTGAACCTGTTGATTCATATTTATAAATTACCCTGGATTGTTACATAGACACGTGCATCTCATGTATATTGCATATTGGCATTTTATCTAACATCGCATATTTTACATATAACATTTTAGGTCACGGAAAATAAATTAAAATTGCATTCCATAGCCTGCATGATACCCCTAACCCCGTGGTAGTGTCCGTGCATCTTGTTCTCGTCCCGTTCAGTGAAACGGACGTGTTTGGATGGCTACGCGCACGTACGTGCATCCGTTCTTGGGGGTATGCATTTTCTTTGACTGAGCATTCATTTTAAAATTTGGAAGTCGCATATATTTTTCGTGTTTTAAATCTGAATCTTTGGACCCGACCAGGACGCGTTTTGAAATATTTTGTATCCCGCCAAAATTCAATTTATTTAAATTTTAAAATCTAATTCGAATATTTTTAACGTTCTTAATTTTCCTATAACAAACTACAATCTTTTTAAATTTAAAATAAAAATAAAATCCTAACTCCTAAACACACACACACAGCTTTCTCTTTTTCCACTGGACTCCACCACCGCGAGCCAATCAAACTGCTTCGTTTCCTAGCGCTGGGCCCCACTCATTTCTCTCTCTCTTTCTGTTTCTTCCTCTCTTTCTCTCTCTTCCTCTCTCTCTCACCGCTATCTCTCTCTCCCCCCATATAAAACAAATCCATCTCTCCTCACTGTTCACGCATTCCTTTCTCTCTCCTCTCGATTCTCTCTCTCTCCTCTCGTTTAATTCTTTCTCTCTCTCTATATATTATTTCTTCTTTCTTCTCTTTTTAAAAACCCATAACCACGAACCCTAGCTGCCTGCCTCCACCTCACCGTCGCCCTAAGTCCGACGACGTCCTTCCCGACCTCGCCGCCTCCTCACCCTCATCGCCTCCACCTCCTCTCTCATCACCCGAGACCTGCACATGCACCCGAGAACAAACCCAAGCCCCCTGCACACCGCTTCACCGCGAGCGACGATCACCGGAGTGATCTCGTCGTCGCCCCTCGTCCCAGATCCGGCGCAACCAGTGAGCCTAACACCCCTTCTTTCCTTTCTTCCTTCTTTCTTTCTTTCTTTCCTTCATTCTATTCTTTTTAAAAGCTCTCTGTCCTTTGCAGGTTACCTCGCCGGAGCTCCGTCGACGTTGTCGACACCCTCGCGACCCTCTCCGCAGACCACAGTGAGCTTCCTCTTCTCATTCTTCTTCTTCCTCCTTCCCTTCTTCTCTTCTTCTTTCTTTCCTATGCCTTTCTTTTCATTTAAAATTCTCTGCCTTTTTGTTCGCCGGAAACCGAGCGTGCCATCGACGATCCCGACGACCCAACGAGCATACCTGACTCGTGTGATCACCTTGTGCGTTGTTTGGATCCGTTCCGTGTACCATGCGCGCGTCGCAACTTTTCCGCCGACGTGAGACGTTCCGTACTCCCCGTTTCTTGATCCGTCTAGGCAAGTAAAACTTGCTACATGCTATTTAAATTATTATATACTTATTTAAATACATATTAAACCTGTTGTTAAAATCTAGTACCCCATATTTCATTTTAACATTTCAATGTTCCGTTTATATCATTTTAGATCTAGAACATGAAAACATATCTCGTTGCATACTAGATTTCAATACACTGTACCCACATCTATATTTATATCACATAGTGCTTATTGTACATCCCATAGTACCATTTTATAGTTTATAACCTTTCGGACATCCGTTTGCATCCATCTCGCCTAATATATATATAATTGCATCCTTAGATCATATTAGTGTATAATAATGTGATATTAATATTCCATGTTTAATAAAGTGCATCCTAATTAATATTGAAACTATAATCTTAACTCTAATCGATAACTGTGCATCTATATGTTTGAATTTATACCTATTTGCATATCGCATCACAATATTCCATTTTATTGTTACATTGGTACCTCATACTTGTTTTGTGTACCCATGCTTAGTATAGTTTGATTTTGAGCACCTACGTGACACTTGTGCACCCCCTAACATGACTTTATACACTATTACTTGATACGACTTGATACCTGTGCACTCCTTGACTTGATTGATACCTATGCACTACCTGACTTGACCTGATGTACCACAGCTTGACCTGTTACCTGATCTTGTTACTAACGCCAACAAACTTGACCTGTTGTCCCTACGGACATTTCCTGTTGTCTATTCAGACAAACCTGTATCTGCTTGATCCTGTGTTGGCATTAACTCCAGATTTATCAATACCTGACTTAAACACATAACTTGGGGGTATGGGGAAATCCATGATGACACCTGACTTGTAACTCGACAGTTCGATACCTTTACTGATCAGTTTTACGGGTTAGGCCAGCCCCGGGATGATGCTGCTGACATCATTCATCGTTACCTACCACCTTTTACTGCCTTGCGGCACGTCTCAGATTCATCCCGAGAGTCTTAGACCGTGGTCCCGGGCATACACGGGATACTATTGAGTTAAATCGATGATTCATCAAATTGATTTCAAAGACTTGAGAGTAGTTAACACAGTAGACCAGTTTAGATTACTCACTACACATTACCCTCACTGTCCTCTTTCATATTACTGTTATACCTGTTTTATCATTTATACTCATACCTGCATGTCTTGCTACCCCTGTTTATAGTATTGCTTGATATTATGACGCACTGACGTCTGGGTTTTGCATGGCCCAGATTACTTACCTTTGCTGCAGGCCGAGCAGGAGTATTTCAGTTAGCAGGCCGAGCAGTGAGGACCTGTTAGTATTCGGTTTTATTTATGCACTTTTATTCCTGATGTGAGCCCGCATTATGGGACGTATATTCCAGTTTATTCTTGTATTGGATCTTTTGCTTCCGCATTATTTTATTCTTGACTCGTTTATTCTGGCTTATGGACATGTGTTAGATAGTTTATTATTGTTCTTGATATCTCTACAGCCGTAATGTGACTGTGGAAGGATATTTCCTATCCACAGGTAGCATGGTTGGCTCTGTCACGTGCCTATCTTAGTGTACTCGGGGAAGCGGGGCGTGACAGACGCAATCGAGGCCGCGGTCATGGTCCTTCTCGGTGCCAAATATGCATGACATCTTGCCACCATAGCAATAGTTGTCCACAGCGCTTCAATCAAACTTTTTCTGGCGATCCGTGGGTACATCGCAATTTTCTGCACCACAGTCTCAGAATGGCAGATCATATAGTTACTATCAAGGACCTGCACCTTACGCCATGTTGTCTCATACACCTCCACCATATCCTTCAAGTGGTCCAAGCGTTGCTTCTTCTGACTGGTACCCTAACTGGGGGGCAACTTATCTCATCAAGCCAGACTACACTCAACTTCTCGCGGCAGCCCCTTACAAAGGTACAGATACAGTACGCGTAGGTAACGGTACAGTTTTGCGTATTCTTAACTATGGTCACATAGCAATTCCATTGTCTTCTCGATCACTTCAAATGCCTAACGTTCTTCATGTTCCGTCAATAACGAAAAATCTCTTATCTATTCATAAATTTGTTAAAGATAAAAATGCTATTTTTGAGTTTCACTCGTTTGACTATTTTGTGGAGGATCCGAACTCGGGGACAGTTCTACTTCAAGACCACCAATAATGGACTGTACCATTGCCTCTTCCAAATTGTTGGTGAACGCACCTCTACTTACCCGTGGCACGCTCGCTTAGGTCATTCTGCTTTAAAAACTGCAGTCGGGATTTTATCTAGTTTTCATTTACCAACTATTAAGAGTCATAGAGAGTCGGTCTGTTCTAGTTGCATGAAGGATAAAAACCATAAACTCTTTTTTGAATTGTCATCAACTATGTCTTCGGCACCTTTAGATTTAATTTATTCTGATATTTGGGGCCTTGCTCCTATTTTATCTCACAATGGTTTTAGTTATTATGTCACTTTTGTTGATAATTATAGCAAATTTACCTAATTATTTCTGATGCGTAATAAGTCTGACTTATTTGATATCTTTTGTCATTTTCAACGTCATGTTGAACGTTATTTCAATACGAAAATACGTATGTTTCATTCGGATTGAGGTGGTGAATATCAATCCCTTCATCGTCATCTAGACACGGAGGGCATCCTCCATCGTGTTTCCTGTCCCTACACTTCCGAACAAAATGGGGCAGCGGAACACAAACACCATCACATTATAGAAACCGCTCGAGAGCTTCTTGCTCACGCCTCCATCCCTTCTCTTTACTGGAATGAGGTCATATAAACTGCTGTCTTTCTAATTAATCGTCTCTCTACACCAGTCATTTAAAACGATACCCCTCTTCATAAATTGTTTGGTCACCACCCTAATTATACTTTTCTATGCACATTTGGCTGTGCGTGTTATCCTTGGTTTCGTCCCTATGCTCCATATAAACTTGTTAGTCGGTCCGAACGTTGTGTTTTCATGGGTTATAGTACTCAACACTATGGTTACCATTGTCTCCACGTACAATCCGTCCGTATGTATGTGTCTAGGCATGTTATTTTTGATGAAGATTGCTTCCCCTTTTCAGGTCCAGGTTCCCCCCAGGCTTAACGCCGACCGTTGAGCCCTTACAAGGAGTGGGCATTCTTGGTCTTGGTCCTATTTCGAGTCCACCAGTACCCATAGTTCCAGCTACCCCTCCTCCACTCACAGTCGGAATACTTAGTCTTTTCCCATGCTTGCTGTCGCACCATGCTCAACCTAACCGCTCGCATACAGTTGCTCTCTCTACAGCGAACTCCCCACCTTCAACCCCACGTACTACCACCCGGTCGCCACCTGTCAATGATGTTGCTCGACAACATTCGGTGCTATCCTCCCCGCTATTGGGCTCTCTTTCCCCCACCTCACTGAGTACTTTTGATGAGTTCCTAATTCTACGCATGCGGTCTTTTGTGGATATCTATGCTTCCACTGATCCAGTCGTTGATTCTCCACTACCTCGTGCGATCACAAGCGGTCATACATTACCTACAACACTCCTTACTACTGCTTTTTTCGAGCTCACCTGCTTCATACAGGCATCTAAGAACCCGTCATGGCGTGCAGCTATGTCCTCTGAATTCGATTATCTATTTCGCAATAACACATGGTCGCTCGTCCCTCTCCAACCTCAGTTTAATGTCATCCGCTGCAAATTGGTGTTTAAGTTGAAACAACGTATGGATGGTTCCATTGAGTGCTACAAGGTACGGCTCATGACCAAGAGGTTTCGGCAATAACCCGGTGTAGTCTTCTTCGATACTTTCGATCCGGTCATCAAGATTACCATGGTTCACTTGATTCTTTCCATCGCGATTAGCTCTGGTTGACTGGTGCGACAATTGGACATCTCGAATGCATTTTTACATAGTCACCTTGAGGAGGTGGTCTATATGGATCAACCTCCGGGCTTCACTCATCCTCAGTTTCCCAAAATGATCTGCCGACTGCATCGCTCTCTTTATGGCCTTTGTCAGGCTCCTCGTGCTTGGTTCAAATGATTGAGTACCCGACTTCTTCAGCTCGGTTTCTTCTGTTACAAAACAGATACTTCGTTAATCTTCGGCTGGACCCGACACTCACGGCTCTATGTCCTGATTTATATGGATAACATTCTCATTATTGGTTGCGATCAAGGGGGCGTCACTGGTCTTATTGACTCTCTTCAACGGGAGTTCTCTATTCGTGATCTTGACATCGCTCATTATTTTCTTATTATCGAACTCTGTTCACACCCTGATGGTCGTCTCCTATCTCAATCTAAATATATTGTAGACATTCTTAAGCGATCCAAAATGAGTGCCACGGGCCCGATGTCTACACTCATGGCCACTGTCACGACAACCAATGATCCGCTTTCTACTTCCCTTGTTGATCCAACCATGTATCGCAGCATTGTAGGTGCCCTTCAATATGTCACCATCACTCGCCCCGATGTCTCCTACGCAGTCAACCGGCCTTGTCAACATATGCATGCACCTACCGAACACCATTGGTCACTTGTCAAGCGCATCATTTGTTATCTTCAAGATACGCATTCTCATGGTCTCCTTCTCTACCGTAATTCACAGCGCCATCTGCATGCCTTTAATGATGCTGACTGGGCTGGGAACACTACAGATCGTCGTTCCACCAGCGAGTATGCCATCTTTTCCGGTCGCAATCTTATTTTATGGAGCTCTAAGAAACAAGCGACAGTTGCTCGCTCGAGTACAGATGCTGGATACAAGGTCCTTCCAAATGCCATGTCCGAACTCATTTGGCTTCAGCCCTTGCGGCAAGAACTTAGGTTTTCTCACTTTCCACCAGTGTTGTGGTGTGATAATATCGGTGCTACCTATCCTGCTGCTCATCCTGTCTTCCTCGTTCGCACTAAGCACATTGAAATTGATTTTCACTTTGTTCGTGAACGTGTCACTGACAATCTCCTCATCGTGCACTACATCTCCATACGTGATCAACGTGCCGATGCGCTCACCAAGGCGTTATCAAGACAACGCTTTGTCGAACCGCGGTTCAAGCTCAATATCGTCCAGCCATCGTTAAGATTGAGGGGGCATAATAACAACCATTCAGATGAGTAGACGTCTGACCCTTCAAGTCAGATGTCTGCCCCAGACTATAGAAGTCTACCACAGACAAAGAAGACAGCTGTGCAGACGATCAATAGAAAGCCAGTTTGAATTACAGATGTCTTCCAAGACGTCTCTGCAATCGATTTACAGAAAGCCTGTTTTAACTATAGATGTTTTCCCATTTCTGGGACAGACGTTTGTATCGGTCAACCGCAGAATTGTTGGAAAGATTTCTTTGAGAGATTTTCGAGAGATTCAGTTGCAACAATGTATTTGAGAGATTATGTATAATTGATCTAATTGTAAATTAAGATATATATGAAATAATATATAAAGAAAAGTCATAATAGAGAGAAATCTGTCTAGGGCTTCTTCTTCTTCCTCTCAATCTCAATCTCCATTACTTTTCTACCTTTTTATCCGGCTTATATTCTTTTGATGATGCTCAATATTGGCGGTCTCCAAGATCTGGACGCGTGGCAGATGACGTGTCCCAAAACTCAAAAGTAAGGGCCACAGGGGCCGACCAGGCAACCCCTGTACCCGACCCGCAAGCACAAGCCGGCCTTCCTCAGGGCCCTCTGCTAGTTGACCTCCTCAACCCCCCTTGCTCACCTCCGAGCTCCCTAGCCGGGGCCGTCTTCCTCGGTCCCTTCGACCTGCTCCACCTCTCACAGGCGTAACCGCCACTCCGCGAATCTCGCCATGCGCGGATTCTCCGCCAGCAATATCCCACGTTCCACGCCTCCGCGATCCCCATTAATGGGCGATCCGCTCTCTACGCGGGCGTGACGTCGGGAGCGTAACTGCTGGCGAGATTCTTGCGCCTGCTGCTGCGTGCCATCACCGTTATATAAACCCCCATCACAGAGGGGTCAAGTAAGCCATTTTTTATTCCACTTAGCCGTTACTCTGCTCGGATCTAGTACTAACTTGATCGTCGGAGGGTCCTCGGTAGTACCAAACCATCCCGGGACTTCATTGCAGGTACTCGGCGCTAAACTCCTCAAATCACCAATCGCACCAAAACCCATTGAGATCCACACGTAATAGAAGATCATCACCAAAATCCACCGGGAGATCAACGGAAGACAACATCTGACGGAGACCCGAAAAGGACCTCCATCAGTTGGCGCCGTCTGTGGGAACTAACTCCACAAAACATAAAGTTGTCCTTCCGATCTCCGCCCACATGGCAAGCAACCATCCTGAAGATCCCGGTACCAGCCGCCGCCTTCCACTCACCGAAGGCGGGGATGAGCCTCCTCCACCGACCATCATCAACGCCCTCGCAGGCCGGATAGATCGGCTACAATCCCTCGTGGAGGCGCTCGTCCGTGTCCAAACGGCCTGGCCTGGGCCCCAGATCGCCGCTCCACCGCCTCCAGAAGGCTCTGCCCCTGTCTAGATGGCTGACCACCAGCAGGCCATGACTCCTGGCCACCGATCTCTCGAGCCGATACTCCCTGAGGCCCGCTGGGCGCCCCACGGCTCCACACCAAGGTCCGCCGCCAGAACGCCTCGCCTCGAGCCTCCTCGCGACCCTTATCCCCCTGAGGAGATGTCAGTCACCCTCGTGATCTCCACCACGTCGTCCAGGGAGTTGCTTCCTGAGTGCTTGATGTTCTCCGTCTTCTTTCGGTCCCTCTCCGGCTCCTTCAGGGTCTTGATCATCAATACCACCGCCGACACTTTCGCTTGACGGTACTGGACGGTGAGTTTGACGGTGATGCGGAGGCCCTTCTAGTCCTTGGTCGTCTCCTCCATGATGTCCTTGCTGATCTTCCCCCAAAAAAAAATCCAAAAAATGGAGGTGAGAGAACCCCATAAAGAAATATCTTGAGTTTCTTTGTGAATAAATGGGTTCTGAAGTTGTAATTTAATGAAATATGAAGGGTAATTTGGTTATTTAATAAGAGATTTAACGGCAAGAGGGTAAGAGGCAAACAGATGTAAAGTTTAGAGGGTTTTACGGTTTCTGGATAATATCCAAAGCTAAAAGCAACCTTTGGTGGTAAAGTGTGAATACTTATGATGAGAATAAGATATCCCATCATTCATCAAATATTATAATTCTTCTTTACTAAGAGTGAGAAGGTGAGAGTGAGAAAGTGAGAAAAAGGGAGATGACTTGATGCAAGTTTTTAATTTGTTATTCCAGCAATGCTCACGTTGCAAGAGACAAACCACTAGTTGAGATGAAAAAGAGTTGGCCTCATCTCTTAGGTCAGGCGTTAAGTTTTCTTAGCTATGGTTGCATAAAGTTAGAATGTGGCGTATTTTGGAGTTTAGATAACTATTGTTATCTCATCTTTAAAAGTGAAAAAACTGCAGTTATCTAAACTCTAATTTGATCAGAATTTAGGTAACTTCATTTTTGGAGTTTGGGGCTTACAAACCACGGTTTGCATCTCTCCACCTCCACTTAAAAATAAACTATGGTTATCTAGCCTCCATTTCCCCAACAGGGCCTTTAGCAATTGATGATGTAGAATGAGGTGGTTGAGTCCCAAACCAGCACTTTGGGTCAATGAAACAAATTAACCCTATACTTCAAACTCAAGTGGACAAGAAAAATTGTTGTCTTCCTTAATTCTACACTCAAAACTCAAATCGATGAAACAAACAGCCTGAACATGGATTATTGTCGCAAAGTTTTGTCGATTTATGGCTTCTTGAATTATTTAGTATTGCTACGCCATCTTGTCTATTTTTATCTCTATGTAGAGCTAACAATATCTCGCTAACCATTTACTATCTTACTCGAGTTTCTTTAGGCAATTTTAAAAGGTACGTGGACGGTTCACATTTTCGTTGACTTCTCTATATAGTGCAGTATTAGAAAGAAAAAACTAGTATGCAAGAGTTTGTACCATGCAAGTCATTTGCAAGCCCTTAGATAGATTTGGGCTTTGTGCAAGGGAAACGCTTGCAAGTGGCTTGCACCATGCAAAGCCCTTGCATAGAAGTTTTTTTCCGTATGAGAATTTTGTTAGAAAACGATAAGACAAAGCTTGATTGCCATTTACAGTACCTTGGTACGCCATATCGGTGAGGACCAATAGTATTTCATTGTTATAAATATACATTATTGAAAAACTAAACTAAGATACCACTACTACAAAGAAGGGTTGCCCCTATGGATATATCCGTAGGTGCAACCCACTGCCCCTACGGTTATATACGTAGGGGCGAAAAAATACCCCGTAGGTGCAAAGGCCGCAGGTGCAAGTCGAGGCCCTGAACTTATCCCTACGGTTAAATTCTTGCCCCTACGGATATGTATGTAGGTCCAGTTTCCCCTACGGATTAAGCCGTAGGGTATAAGATTTTATATTATTTACGGTTTATTTTAATAAATTACTTGGACCTACGGCTATAGCCGTAGGGGCATGTACTACCCCCTACGGATATATTCGTAGGTACTTTTCCGTAGGGGCACAAATTCAGGATTCCTGATATGTGCCCCTACGGATAACGCCGTAGGGGAATGTCAGTGGCCCCTACGGATATCTCCGTAGGGGGATTCCCAAACACCTGGCACTGACATCTGGGGGAAATATCAGTTACTGCTGATATTTAGCCCCTACGGATATATCCGTAGGGGTAACGTGTAGGCCTACGGATTAATCCGTAGGTACATATTGTCTGAAATTTTTTTAAAAAAATGTCCTGCTTGATTTTTTCCCGCCCTGTGCACAATAATGTATACATCAATCAAATCATATATTGCAGTATTCATAATCACATCTCACGCATATATATAATATACAAAAGAAACACAAAAACTGAATATGATATAAATACAAACCAATATGAATATCGTTTCAAAATGTAGTACAATGTGTATGATATAAATAAATACATGTTTCAAAAAAAAAGAACCAAAAATCTACCCTAGCTCGGTCCAGCTCGGTCCTGCTCCTCGGTCAATAAACTCTGCAATTCGTCGCGAGCGGGAGTCTGAGTGGGCGGTGGAGCTACAGGAGCTGTCTGCGGAACCGCAGCCGAAGGAGATGCGTGTGGAGGCTCGGCCGATCTACCCTGTCGCGTCTGGATATAACTTGTGTAAGAAGCGTGTAAGAACTGTTTATTATTCGAATTCGTATCATTATTAAGTTATTTCGAAACCCTGTTTGGATATCTAGTTTGGAAAAGCGTTGTTTATTTCAATTACATATGTATGTATGATTAATAAAACATAAGTCTACAACCAAATAAGCTCAGGCTATGTACTGATATTGGATATGTTGATATCTATAATATGACATTATATTTTACTATTAAGTAGTATACATACCAGCATCCCATTCAACTCCTGAACGGTGGCCTTCAAGCTCTCCTGTTCCTGCTGGATACGTCGCTAACTGGAGACGGAGGAAGTAACCACCGGGGTGGAGTCCAACCTCATATGGGCCCTGCTAGAGCCCAGTCCTCGGCCTATCTCCAAACCTCCGTGGTGCCGTCCGTGTACGGCGTCCAGGACTGGGGTCAGCAGCCTCGAATGTTGCCTTCCCCCTAGCAACTGTCAGAACATTATATTTAGCACATACTGGTCTATAAAATTGACAAGAAATACCAAAATCAACAAATTCAAAGCCTTACCAACAGAGATAGAAGATGTGCTCCTCTGGTATCTGCATGTATCAAAATTTGAATAATATTAATTAATTTCAGTACATACATACTAACAAGGTAAACTCGCATATAGCGCTGCTTACACATATGACAGGGAGTGAACAAGCTCTTGTAGATCATCAGGCGCAAATCTAATCTCATCAAGCAGCCCATGATAATGAGTTGGACGACTAAGAGCAAAAGAAATGTGTGTATATTTATGATATAGCATTCTAAATCAATATACATGCCCTATATAATATATAAACATACTGGAGGAACGGGAGTGACCTCTGTCCCTGATATGGACGCATCACCAACAACTAGACAATCAAACATTGACAATATAAGTAATTTTGACATAAACATGCATGGATATCTATAATATTATATTCAAAATGGATATTAGAGAGCGCACCTGCAGTGAGAAGTGGTAAAAGTATCACCCAACTAGGGTGTAATTTACAGAATCAGTTGAGACTCTTAAAAGTCATAGAAGAACCCGACCTGCAAAAATCTGATGTATGCTTTCCATTGGACACTAAGAAGTCTCTAAAGGGAAAAGCCTATGTGAAAGCCATCATTAGTTCATATCAGAAGATTGATGCTGAAACAGAGAACGAGAAATGTCATTTTTTTCTTCTTCCGCCACATTACTGTCTTCTCCTTCTGCCACATTACTGTCTTCTCCTTCTTATGATGTGCGCGTGCAAATTCAATGACTATATTGAGAATATTGATTAATAGTGGGTAGGAAAAGTATTTCTCAAATGGCTTTTGCGTCTTAAAACCATAAACTACTAAGTAATGACATACATAATTTTTTTAGTATAAAGGTTGTTATTTTAAGTTTTCCCTTATAGAGATATGATCTAACTGCATCTATCAACTATAAGTGTGCAGAAAATTATGATAAGAAATCATAAGAAAGGGTCGTAGCCATGCATAACTTTGAATCTACATACCAAATCATGCAAAAGCATGCACTTATTGTCACCTTGCCTTAGAATATAAAATATCTTGGAAGACTATAAGCGAGCATTTAAATCTCGATAGCTTTTGACTTCAACATATATTTTTCTCAAGTACCATGAAATATACTTGCTCCGTATAAACCGTTTACAGGAAGATGGATTAATAATGACAAATTATCCATTGTGGCTCACTAGGTTAGCATTTTCTCTTCTATTGACCATCTTTCTAATCAGCTTGGTAAATTTATTCGGAACCGGCTGCGAATCATTAAAAGACGTGCATAAGAAAGAGAACTAAAATACAAATATATAGCATACCGATACATCGAAACTTCATATTTGCGATGGCAATCCAGAGATATTTATTTCTACACACGTGGTGCGCGTGCGAATGCGTCAGGTATCATGGACAAATATTTCAGAACATGGAAAGTATTATTCGTATAAAGTAATTAAACTTTTAAACACCTTGGGTAGATATTTTCTTAGTTGATGCAATCATATCATGAGGACTAAATTTAAGCTATTATACATATGCTTATGTATTTTTCTAACCTAAAATATCACACACACACACACAGAGAGAGAGAGAGAACACCTGGTAGGTAAATAAATCAGGTAGCAGGATCCTGAAGAAATAGAGTCCATAGCATTGCTCATCATCATCATCCATGATCCCTTTGATAATATTTTTTCAAAGGGATCACGGATGATGATGATGAGCAATAATATGGACTCCATTTCTTCAGGATCCTGCTACCTAATTTCTCTTTCTACCTGGTGTTCTCCCCCCCCCTCTCTCTCTCTGTGTGTGTGTGATATATTAGATTAGAAAAATACATAAGCATATGTATAATAGCTTAAATTTAGTCATCATGATATGATTGCATCAACTAAGAAAATATCTACCCAAGGTGTTTAAAAGTTTTAATTACTTTATACGAATAATACTTTCCATGTTCTGAAATATTTGTCCATGATGCCTGACGCATTCGCACGCGCACCACGTGTGTAGAAATAAATATCTCTGGATTGCCATCGCAACTATGCAGTTTCGATGTATCGGTATGCTATATATCTGTATTTTAGTTCTCTTTCTTATGCATGTCTTTTAATGATTCGCAGCCGGTTCCGAATAAATTTACCAAGCTGATTAGAAAGATGGTCAATAGAAGAGAAAATGCTAACCTAGTGAGCCACAATGGATAATTTGTCATTATTAATCCATCTTCCTGAAAACGGTTTATACGGAGCAAGTATATTTCATGGTACTTGAGAAAAATATATGTTGAAGTCAAAAGCTATCGAGATTTAAATGCTCGCTTATAGTCTTCCAAGATATTTTATATTCTAAGACAAGGTGACAATAAGTGCATGCTTTTGCATGATTTGGTATGTAGATTCAAAGTTATGCATGGCTACGACCCTTTCTTATGATTTCTTATCATAATTTTCTGCACACTTATAGTTGATAGATGCAGTTAGATCATATCTCTATAAGGGAAAACTTAAAATAACAACCTTTATACTGAAAAAATTATGTATGTCATTACTTAGTAGTTTATGGTTTTAAGACGCAAAAGCCATTTGAGAAATACTTTTCCTACCCATTATTAATCCATATTCTCAATATAGTCATTGAATTTGCACGCGAACATCATAAGAAGGAGAAGACAGTAATGTGGCAGAAGGAGAAAACAGTAATGTGGCGGAAGAAGAAAAAAATGACATTTCTCGTTCTCTGTTTCAGCATCAATCTTCTGATATGAACTAATGATGGCTTTCACATAGGCTTTTCCCATTAGAGACTTCTTAGTGTCCAATGGAAAGCATACATCAGATTTGTGCAGGTCGGGTTCTTCTATGACTTTTAAGAGTCTCAACTGATTCTGTAAATTACACCCTAGTTGGGTGATACTTTTACCACTTCTCACTGCAGGTGCGCTCTCTAATATCCATTTTGAATATCGATACTTACATTCAAAATTGATATTAGAGAGCGCACCTGCAGTGAGAAGTGGTAAAAGTATCACCCAACTAGGGTGTAATTTACAGAATCAGTTGAGACTCTTAAAAGTCATAGAAGAACTCGACCTGCACAAATCTGATGTATGCTTTCCATTGGACACTAAGAAGTCTCTAATGGGAAAAGCCTATGTGAAAGCCATCATTAGTTCATATCAGAAGATTGATGCTGAAACAGAGAACGAGAAATGTCATTTTTTTCTTCTTCCGCCACATTACTGTCTTCTCCTTCTGCCACATTACTGTCTTCTCCTTCTTATTATGTGCGCGTGCAAATTCAATGACTATATTGAGAATATGGATTAATAGTGGGTAGAAAAAGTATTTCTCAAATGTCTTTTGCGTCTTAAAACCATAAACTACTAAGTAATGGCATACATAATTTTTTTAGTATAAAAGTTGTTATTTTAAGTGCGCGTGCAAATTCAATGAAAGTTAGATTTGAGGATACCCATGTATGAGTTGTATTCTATATATGTGTGTTTCGATTTATGATTTCGCTTAAGTGTAGGGTTGTTTTTACTTAAAGAAGTATCACCATCTACTATATATAAAAAAATATAGCAAACTAGGATTGGTATTCAAATCCCAGTCCAGATTGGTATTCAAAATTTATTTAATTAGTTTGTGATCCACATCATTTGATTCGTTGCTTGAGGCATCAATGTAGGCACAAATATCGGCGACGAGGAACTCGACGAGGAAGAACGAGGGCGGTGGCGGGCTGAGAACGGAGGGCGCGCGGTGGCGACGAAGAGAAAATTGGAGACGCGGGAACGAGAGAAAATTTTGGGAACGAGAGGGAAAGATATCGAGGCGTATATTGGTATCGATGGGAATATGAAGGTTTCATATTATCATCGAGTATCATATATTGGTTTTAACCTGAATATTTTGAGTCGCTCTCAAATTATGCGTTTGTTGTGCATTCGTGTTGTATGTGTAACATGATTTTAAACCATTGAGATCAAGATTGATAGAACTGATCATCCTACATTGCAATAGCATTCATCGACCAAAAATAGATTGCGGTCTGGATATGGCATATTGGCAGATGTTACCTATATGCATAAATCTTATGTCTAATGACCATAAGATTGTCGGAGACAGTTTTGATATTTTGTGGGTTTGGTTTTATACTTGGGACAATCCAATGTTGACACACACACATAAATAACAAATTAAAGTAAACTAACTAAGAGGCATGTTTGAGTTTTATACTGGGATCACAAATAGCATGATGGCTGCAAACAGGTTGCTTGAATACTTGCAGACAATCCAATGTTGCCTCGCCATTTCTATAAATTTTAAACTCCCTGGAAAATTATCATCACTCAGGATTACTTTAGGGCCAGTTTGGCTGCTTCTTGCTTGTGATTCAACATTCAGCTTTTTGTTGATTTGGAACTCAGAGAGTGTTGCAAAACAAATCCAAAACTAAATAAACCTCAAACTAGCTACAGAGAAGGCAAACAGCAAACCCCATGAAGTTTGGCTTTCAAGGGTTTTCCCACTAAAATACACTTAGATGCAGCACTTTAAGGAAGCTTGCAGCAATATAAAAACTTTTAGGTAGTTTAGTGAAAAACTGCAGTGCTTCAAGATTGTTTAAGTTTTATGTGTGCTTAAGCTGTCATACAGAAATTATCGTTGCAAAAATGTTCGCAACCCTAGCTTTTCCAGCAACGATACTGGAATACGAGCCTCAGATATGCCAGCTTAGGAATCAAAATAAGAAAGAGATTTGGGGTTATCCTAAGTCCAAAGTCAAACGGGCTCGAGAAATATATAAACCCAAAAAAATGACTGCATAAAGATCTCATAAAGATGAAAAGGATGTTATGCAAGCTCTGAACAAATCTTGAACGGAACTTTCACAAGAATTTACAATACCCGACCAGAATCCAATCCTGAGTTTGATGAAGCTTCAGGCCTTCAGCTTCCCCACAGAAAATAGTTAGGGCAAACCCTTTGCAAAACCATAACTTTCATGCAGAGATGACGCTCAGAACATGCCAGCTTCCAAACACATTGAATAATACATAATCTCCCATACTCTCTCTCTCTCAATCAGACAGTTTATATTTGGATTTGAATTTAGGAAAAGAAATAAGATGGCTACAAACCAGCTTGCCTCGCCAATCTCATAACTATAAAGCTCATAAAAGTGGAAGCTTGAGGGCAAGCCATCATCGCCTCCATTCAATTGAAGCCAAATCATCCACAAAAAATAGAAATAAATATAATAATTGATCGATAGGCAAAATTGCAAGAAACCTATTCAGATTTTTGCATGAAAAAATAAGAGATGTAAATTAAGTAAAAGATTACCAAATGAAATTATCCCATCACTTGAACCCCCTCTCAAGACATTTTAGCAAAAATTCCCCCAGTAATTTTCTTCGGTTTAACCGTTTTATATCATAGAAGAAAGATAAATTTCAAATGTATATACATGCATACACACACACACATCATATACACAGTTTTTGAATGTTGCCAGAATTTCAACGGTAATTCTAGATTTTTCCAAACTCTGAAGGCTTCACAAAAATTTTAAATACAGATAATAATATGATTGAAGAGATCAATCACCAATTTTTTAATGAGGATCAACTGAAACCCCAAACAGAGCAAGCAAATTACAAAGATCCCAAAACCCCGCGTGGCCCAGCCCCAGCCCCAGCCCCCAGCCCCAGCCCAACCCTAACCCCAGCGTGGCCAGCTAAACCCCAACACCAACCCTAAGGCAAACCCTAACCCCAGCCCCACCCCAGCAGCAGCCGAACCCCAACCCTAACCATACCCTGACCCCGACCCCGACCGCGACCCCGACCCCGACCGCGATCGCGACCAGCTAAACCCCAACACCAACCCTAAGGCAAACCCTAACCCCAGCCCCACCCCAGCAGCAGCCGAACCCCAACCCTAACCCTACCCTGACCCCGACCCCGACCGCGACCGCGACCGCGACCCCTGCCCAACCCCAACTCGCGCGCAACCCCAGACCCAGCCATGAACCCTAAGCCCAAAATAATCCAAAAATTCTTTAATTTACCTCGAGATTTACTCACCTGAACGGCTGCTGCTGGGGCTGGGGCGACGATCTGAACCGCGGTGGCGACGAGAACTGCGGTGGCGACGAAACCGGCGGTGGCGACGAGGAGAACGACGGTGGCGACGACGGCGTGGCGATTTGGGGATTTTTCTCGCGCCAGATCGAGAGAGAGAGAGAAAGTGAGCGTAGGCGATCGGTCTTGAGTCTTAATAAATCGATATTTACTTGTACCTACGAATATACCCGTAGGTCCTTTGTTTGCGCCACCGTAGGGGCAAATATCAAATTAAGAATTAATTTTTTAATTCTTGAACGTCAGTGCCCGTAGGGGCAACCCTTTAGCCCTACGGAGTAATCCGTAGGGCCAAGTAAAATCTGCCCCAACGGATAATTCCATCCGTAGGGGCAACCCCCTATTTTACTAGTGGATATGAGATTTGAATATTTCTCTTCAACTCCAAAATATTATATTTTTTATTTGATATGAATAGTTGAAATGGATTCTCCAAAGAGATGATGGAATATAGGAGTGTATGACTTGAACTATTGATTGGGCTATGCCGATATATGATTTTTTCTGCCACGTTGGAACTCACAATCAAAGGTGTCTCTGTGTCTAATCATCATGTAAATCCTCCTATATATGTTGCATAGGATAGGTCGGCTCGTCTTGAGGAGAATCATTTCTATGATCGTATCCGAATTATGTCATGAATGAATAGGCGCCGTAAGATTCTGTAGAATAGAATAAGTGATGTCGGAGGATCCAACGTTTTAGGTCTTGTCTGCTTTCAAAATTTGTTGAAAGCTGCTTGAAAGGAGTGTTGTGGTTATCTCAATATCGTTGTGGTTATCTCAATATCGTCTAGAGCTTGATTCATTTAGGGCTGATTTACAAGAAGCTTGGCAATCTCAGAAGTGGAGAAAGGTTGATTAATTGACGCATGGTGTTTGGCTGCTTCCATGTCCTCTACTTTCTTTCCTCAAAGCATGGTTAAGCCTTTTGACTCTTTCTTCTATACAAATACTGTTTTCATAAAGGCCTTGGAACACGAAATTACAAGCCCACGTCTTTTCTCCAACCTCACACTATATACAACTTGATAATCCCTTTTGTTTATGGAGTGAAAAATCAAGAGTTAAAACTCTTGCATGAAAACCAGCGAAGAGCTGAAATTCTTGTGATTGTTAAGAAAGAGTTTTTTATATATGCTTGCAAAATTAGAGTTTATAGTTTTTGTTCCGTAAAACACTTAACTAATTAGGAGTGCATAGATGAACTTGAAGGGAAGTAAAATAGTTACGATAGAAGAAATAATTAAAATCCCAATGATTAAATAGTAGTGCATGTGACAAACTTCAATCCAACTCCGTTCAAAATGCCCTAACTTCGAACTTTTGATTTCACTCACTCCGTGTAGGAAATTAGAAATTCAAAGTCATTGATTATTTTGAAAAACAAAAGGAAAGAAAAACTTCAAACTCTGGCATAAAATCAAGACTTTGAACTACATAGAACTCCATGGAAACAAGCAGGCAGTTAGTTGATGTATCAGTTGAGCCCTTAGCCCATATGTAATCTTTGGTTTGAAGCATATAGAATCATCATTTACAAAAACCGAGCTTAATCATGTTATGTTAATATTCGTTTACTTGTCTCATCGAGCTAGATTGATCTTCAAGATAGATTTGTTAAGGTCGTCGATTAAAGTTTTTAAGGTGCTAGTTCCGACTGGGGCTTCGAGAAGTTACCAGATTATTTACAACCCCAAACAAAAATATATTTTAAAGGTTCTAAATCTAAACATCCCACATACAACATGATAAACAACAAGTACAACTATAGCATAATGGTTAAATGTGATTACGACCAATTTTTAGAAAAACATAATTTGTAGTAAGAGAATTTTCTTCGGGACCACCTAGGAAATGCTTGTGTCATAAGTTGGAATTTTAATTTTTATTCATATGCTTCTCATGAAAATGTTATATCAATATTGTTCATTTTAGCTGACGTAGATACATAACATACAAACATACGCAGCGGAAATATATGTATTTACCCTAAACGTTTACGATATACCTTATCCGATTGATTAGATCGATCACCTTGCCCATGTGGCAACGGTCGAAATGAAACCACACTTTGGTAGAAAACGAGAATCCCTTTCTTGATCATCCAGCAAGTCAATCCAAAATAGAAGAGAATGAGGAAAGGAGACGACAAACTCTCTTATTTTTCTCTTTAGAAAAACTCTCTATTTTTCATCATCTATCATATATCTCATATGAAACCCTAACCCTTCTATATATAAATATATAGGGTACCCATTTATATGGGCGAATATTGGGTCAGATCGGACCCAATGGCTAACATACTCTCACTCGCACATTCGAGTGGTGTTGTCCATAGCTCCCTGATCTGGTTCCTTGAACCATTAATTCCCTGAGAATCTCCTTCTCTTCCTCATTCTTACCCATAACTAACATGTTGGTGCGGCATGGACCGTTAAGAACCTGCAAGCAGATAGCATTGCAGCCAGATCCGTTAGGATCGACATATGGATCTCCCTAAAAGAAGACAACATAAACCAAAAATATGTTCGGCTCGCGAAATCTCATACCCCAGATCTGATCAGACATGTTTGCTCAAGTATTTTCAATCCCTCTAAGAAGCGTACTCGAACACCTAGATATACCTCTCGATTCATCGCACTCTTAAATTTCGCCACCATGACATCAATAAGAGTTGGCATGCGATGCAATCAGGAGACATTCCAATCGATCTTCTTCCGGCTCTGAAAAACTAGGTCTGCTATTACCCGCTTTCCTGACACTGCCCCGTATATGCGGTATATTGTCATCGCAACAGGAAACAACAGCTAAAGTAGCAGACGCTCATAACATGCTTACCCAGAAAAGCCCAGTGTCGCTAAGAGTATAAACTGTCCATCCTTCCGTGAAAGAGGTCGTCATAAGGGCTCATACAGTGAGGGAGATGTGATCCATCTCTCAACCTCCTTATGTGCACGATCCAAGCGCACGTCGTATGTTAACGTACTACGGTATAAAATTCTCTGCCTAAGAGCGTACGTCATTAAAGTTATACCGTACGGACCCAAGTCCAATCACTGTGTCATTGACTTTCCTGGCCATATCGCCCTGCGATATGCCTGGGATCTCCCAACAAACTCGCACCTCGTACGACGAGTCAAACCCTAGTTCGGTTATATGTAAACAGGTAAAAGTGACCATAGGATGACCACTTCGATCGCTCGGCCTACAGCACATGGCAATCTCATCCTGACCCAGTCAGGGCGACTCTATTAAGTGCTCCCACTATCGCCATACCTAGTATGCAATATCACAGTCACTGCTCCGAGCAGATGACGTCTAGCACTTAATCTCACCTTCGTATGCTTCCCTAGTATAAAGAGGATCTCGTGTGAGGGATAGTTCGAACTTGCTGACATATCTTTGTTAAATGCGTGCCCTGCACACATCGTGTACCCTGTACATTTGTACTCCATTTCTGAAATGTCAAACAAAAATAAAGACATATCCATCCCAGATCATAAAGAAAGAAAGCAATACACAATCAATCTCAAAATATGCATCTATAAAAATTCTTCATCCATAATAATAATGTCAAATATAAGAGTAAAATCTATCAAGCTATTTGAAATGCAATACGTCATTCAGAACGAAGCCCAAATGCACATAGCATTACTCGGGTATTTACTTCGTCACCGGATCCCGATCGTTTGACCTGAAGGAAGACCCTATAGCTTAGACCATATTCCCATGCCACTTACTCCTTGATGAAGTATCGTTAAATCTGTAAGTATTTCAACTTCCCATGTATATGAGATTGTCTGAGTATGCTATCGTTGACCTGATGCCACGATAAAGAGAAATCATTTTTCCCTTACGTACGAAATCACGTGCAAACTTTCAAGAAATTAGCTCAGCCTAGCAGCCTCTTTGGCGCTACTGAGATAGCCATATATTCCACCTCCATGGTGAAAACAACCTTCTTCTTGCTACTCTGAGTAATGGCCCCATTATGCAAGAAAACACATGCAGATGTGGATGTACGCATATCCAGATTGCCGGCACAATCGGCATTTGTATGCCCACATGACTGCAAACCTAATTCCTCATAGCACTAGGTATTGTGGGTTGTCTCACATAAATACCTGAAAATTCTCGTCACTTCATCCCAACAAGCAGATCCTAATTCTAAGTCCAATCGACAAAGCTTATATGTCTGGTCAAGTACACATCATGCATATATTTGACTACTGACTATGCAAAATGGAACCCACAAAATTTGTCTCTCTTCGTCAAGAGTCTTATAGAGAAAATCAAGGTTAAAACTATTTCCATTAGCGACTAGAGTAATCAATTAGAGAGTGATTGTGCTGGCTGAACCATTTTAAGACATACCTCATGTGAATCTCCGAAGACAAATATAGGATGATTTCGAAACGACTCCTCATGGATCCAATTCTTTAGCCCGAACTCAACATCTCATGGGTCCTTTATAGGTAGAACAACCACTCCAACTGGCATACATTGTCTGGTCATCACAGCATCGCTCACAACAAGATCTCTGAACTTACAATTATCGCATTCAATTATTGTTAGTCCATATCCAATATTCCCAAAAAAAAAATTATTTAGAAAACCAAAAGGGGTCTTTTGAAACTTCAAGATCTATGTTAGGATCAAAATTTACACTTCATTGACCAAAAGTCAAAATCAAAGTCAAACCGTGAAAAAGTGTGCCAAAGCCCGAAACGAAGTCAAGTGGGCCCATACCCAAGTCAAGCCCAAGTATAAAGAGGCAAGCCCCCCATGCCAAGGAAAAAAAATTAATTAAGCGATAAATAGATTTTAATGTAATTCTCATAAATAAATACAATATAAATGGGTAAGAAACTAATTTTTTAAAAACCCAAGTCTTATGTGCAAAATGAAAAGAGCACATGGCATAGGGAAGGCACAAGTGCAATTCTGTAAAGGCCAAGGAGCTATCTATAAAAGACAAACATGATGAGAAATCGATAACAACTTCTATTCTCTCAATTTTTAAAGATTTTTGTGCATCTTTCTTCTTCAAAGGTTTTAAAACTTCTTCCTTCTCCTTTTGATTTAATGCAAGAGTTTAACTCTTCCTTACTCAATAAGAAATAGTTTTTCACCATAAAATCATTGAAGGGGAATACAAATCTCCCATCAAACCTACAAAACGAGAGATTTTAAATCTCATCACCTTTTTTCTCCAAGATCCAAAAAAAAAGAGGAGGAGGAAGGAGACTCATCTCCGAAAATCTCACATTAGGAAGATCCAAGGCTCAAAAAAGAAGAAAGGGGTCCCCTTTCATTATCTAAGACATAAATCTTGAAACATCAAGAGACCCTTTTTGGTTTTCTAAATAAAATATTTTTGGGGAGTTTAACTCTTCCAAATCCAAAATAAATGTTTTAGAAGTTTAACTCCTTCGAATCCAAAATAAAATTTTTGGGAGTTTAACTTCAAATAAAATCCCTTTTAGGAGTTTAACTCCACATTATCTTCAGGAGAGTCTAACTCTAGATCCATAGCCGAGGCTTAACCCCATTTTCCTTATCAGCGTCACCACGCGCACGCACAGCATGTGTACCGCAGGCGCCGGCGGCAACGCACAAACGCGCGTGTCGTAGCTGGCCTAATCGGCTCCCGCTCCCCCTTCACGTGAGGGGTTTGCCCCTCATGGGGGACAGCCCCCCTCCCCCACTCACGTAAAGGGGACAACCCCTCACGTGAGGGGACTTCCCCCCCTGTGAGGGGGGCTGTCCCCTCATGTTGTGATAGGGGACAGCCCCCTCCTATTGTGAGGGGATAGCCCATCACATGCCCCCCTACAAAAAAAGAAAAGATATAAATAATTTCATTTTTTAAAAAGTCTTTTTTACCAAAAAAATATTTGTTTCAAGTTTTCCCCTCTTCAAAATAATAATAATGCATCTCAAAATGAGAACGATGGTTTTAAAATTTCCCTTAAAAAATGTAGCGAAACAAGCATACGCTCGCTTCCATATTTTAATGCACTAAAATTAAGTTCGCATGATCACATGACCCGCTAATTGGAGGTTCCCTCGCGTCATAGTGAGGGGTAATTAACGGCAGTTTAGTCCGCGGCTACTGGAGATTTGGATCTCCACGATCAATAAACCCCAGCCTACCCCAGGCCAGAGGAATTTGTATATGCCTGACAAGCACGCACATTCCTATCTCAATAGGGTGACGAAAAACACTATACAGATTCCGGCACGCCTGGTGGGACTTGTCTCTCCTCCCATATTTTAGGTCAAATACTCATGCAAACTCATTCAATATATATGTCGATATCTGTACTGAAACCATGCTCTTTTATGCAGCAATCAACAATTAGCTTTCAAGCAATCAATTCTCAACAATGTCTCCAAAGATGAACTCAGCTTCCGATGCAACTCCCGTATCGTACACAATGAAGATGGATTCTCGAACGGTTCTCCCGGCAAGTCTCGGGAAGCAGTGGGAGGAACCGCTACTATAAATTGGCTCCATTTCATTCGTCTCGGCTAACACCATTCCTGCTTCTCAATCTCCAGTGACGGATAGGTGGGTCTCCAAAGGGAGGATGCCTAATGTCGTAATCATAAGAGCACCCGAGCCCAAGCGCAGGTCAGTCTTCCAATAGCTCTCCATTACTCCAGCTGGGGGTAGGACCGTCACTACCAAGGTTGCGACAAAGTGTCTCAAGTAAGCTCAGGCGGTGCCCTCGACAATTGCAAGATCGGGTGTCTTCTCTGGACTCCCCATCAATCGGCCTACGACGGCTTCCTGGAAAGCAGATATTCGTTAAGCCCTCAAAATTGAGAAGCTAAGACTGAAAAGGCTTAGATACAGAGCCAACAAAAGGGCTAAGGATTCTGCTAGGCTGAACTATGTGAAGTTCCAAGAACAAGGTTACCCCGCGACGACAACTGAATCGGCTATAAACCTTTCTAACCCTTTTAAGCCGCTGAAATTGGTTCAAAAGAATGCCATGACCACAAGAGTCAAGAAGACTGCGATCCAGACGATACTGCGGAAGGATGTATCCAATCCCCAAAACAGAAAGCATGACGCCATCTCTTCATGAGTCTACTAAGCGCTCTGTGTTACGCAAGAGCAATGGAGAAAATCCGGAAAGGGGGTACCAGTGCCGTCCAAGGACCCAGCTGGGCTGACCATCTTCAGTCACCTGTCTTTTCCAAAAGAGAGAAGGCCATGACGATTGTCCGAAAGATCAGCCGCCAAAGATAAAGAGATGGCTGGATATGTGGTTCACACTGTCTATATGGTGGGTACACGTAGAAAGAGTAAGGATGGGGCCACCACATCCCAAGCCCATTCTGGTTTGAATATGGCTGCCAATTCCTAATACCAGCCTCCTCCGGAAGATAATGAAAATCCTTTCGGTGAGGTCGATAAGTATAAAGAGCTTCAACTCATGAGGAGTCAAGTTTGGAGAGTGATGAGGAGCCAATTTTCGTCCCTAAGACAGCAGAGCAACAGTTGCTTCGAGAGCTCCGAAAACAGTTCAGAAGTAAAGACAAGGAGATGGCCAAACTTTACTCCAAAATTGACGGCTTGACGAATGTCATGATGCAGCTCACGGCTCAGGTTGCTCGGGCGTCTTCCAATAAAGCGCAGGTCTCTACTCATGAGCTGGGTGATAACGACCTGAAGCAGCTAATTCTTGTCCTTTTAAGTCCAAATATGGGCGAGCCACACGAAAACTGACCACATTCCACCTCTAGGGACGCCTTGGCCCGGATGGCACTACTCCGCTAACACAAGATCGGATAATGGATTTAGTCACCAATAAAGTTAAAACATTGGTGGTCGAAGCCGAGACTCAGAAAGATGTTGGCAGTAGTGGGAGGCCATACCCTGCATAGTATGCTCTTATCAAGTTTCCCACTTTGAAAGATTCAACGGGAGGGGAAATGCGAATCAGCACGTTGCCCACTTTAAAGCATCATGCGGAAATACAGGGGGCAATGATGTGCTTCTTCTCCGTCGGTTTGTGAACAGCTCAACCGATGTCGCTTTCGACTGGTACACGAGCATACCAGACGGTTCCATCACTACTTTCGCCCAAATGGAATCTCTGTTCTGACAAAGGTTCATAAGTGTTAACGATAAAATCACCATTGCTGATCTTGTGAGGACCGGGCTATAGAAAAAAAAGTAACATAGACTTTATAGCCCGATGGCGCAACCTGACCGTTAAATGCGAACCGCTGATAGAGCAGGACCAAACTTTTAGCCTCCTCGTCGAGAATCTCAACAATTAGATGGCTCTGTTTCTATGCACCGCGGTCTCAAAACGTTCCAAGAGCTGACCAGAAAGGTCCGAATGTTGGAATGCTCAAGACAAGATTCCACCTCGGACCCCCAAATTAACAATAGATTTTGGAGGAACCGAAAGGACGATAATCGCAAAAGAGAAAATTTCGACGATTTTGAATCTTTTACCACTTCGGTTGACCGAAATAAGTGAGAGACAGGCGGGACCAATACCAACCAACCTCGGAAGCCAGTATTGAGAGGGGGAGGAGAATACCCGTGAAAAAGAAGCTGGATAAGGTCTATTCCTTCGAAAGGGAAAAAATCCATAAGATATTCAAAGACTCCCTAAGAAACGATCTATAGTTGCCAGAATCGAAAAGACCGTAAGAAACAAAAATGATTGACGACCCCAAATACTGCCCCTATCACAGAGTGGTAAGTCATGCCATTGAGGACTACCTTGTCTTTAAAGATTGGGTTGAGAAAAAATACAAGGTAAGAGAAATAGAACTATCCAAAGGCGTGTTAGCGAATAATCAAGCTGCGGCCACCAATTTTTTACAAACAGAAACCGAAACCCTTTGAGAACCTACTACTGTCAATTGTCTGCCCTTCCCTGAAAGGAGCAGACCAAGCCAGCGAGCCAAAAGTCCAACGAGCAATATTACCAATGAGGAGGTAGTGGACGGATACACAATCTATACGGTCTACATCGTGGAGTACGGAAGAACAAATCCTCCTACGCTTCATAGTCACAATAATGATGTGGTTGAATCTATCCAACACCGGCTCGGTTCAGATGATGGAGAGCCTGCTCAGGATATTAAACAAAAAGAGCCCATGGTTCCTGAAGAATCAAGCTCAGGCAGTAAGGATAAAACAGTTATCGTACCCGGGACTATAGAACAAGTATTATTCCAATGGCTTCAGAAACAACTTCAAGCCATGGACAAAAAGTTGACCAAGGTCCGTTCCAAAGTCGACGATCTGGAAAATGTCATAGCAAATCTCACGACCCATGTCGCGCGAATCCAATTGCAACAAAATCAAAGTTTGGTTCACAAACCAGGGATTGATATCCCGAAACAGCCAACAAATTTTTAGTCATATGTATGCCCTAGAGGCCATTATTGTATATTATAGTGGATTCTTGGACACACACACACACACACACACACACACACACACACACATATATATATATATATATAGAGAGAGAGAGAGAGAGATAGGACTTTCTTACTCGACATGATAGTATACTATCTGGTTGCACTTTATCTTAACATGTACACTTATATTATTCTGTCTCTATGATACATGTTGATAAAGCCCATAGGATGCTAGCTTGACTACCAGGACTATGATGCAGATCATACTAGTGGGGCTTGTGTAGTCCGCAAGCACATCTTTTAACCGTTCCTAGTCGAAGGAGTATCGAGACAGGGCGTCGATATTCGAAAGTAGACTAGTGTGTACGTTTCATGACCCTGTATGGGGGCGATGGTTGATCACACAACCATTGGTGTTTGACATCAAAGATTGTACACAGGTGCTAATTAGAGAATGGGTACACCGAACAGGACTCACCGAGAACTCCTAGTTGGTACCATACCTATCGTCAGATAGCAGTTCTCTGGTGACACTGATATCGGTTAGTCTGTAGACCTGAGATCGTTATAGTGTCTTGTGTGGTTCCCACTGTGCTTTGATTTCCTCCCTACCACGACTTAAAGGATCGTGCAAACATGTGGATTTTGGGTACAGTCCAGAATCACATAGAGGCGGTGAGCGATAGGAGGGGTTTCGTCTCTCCCGGTATAAGGAGTTGATGTTGCGCTATGCTCGATTGGCTATAACAGCAAGTCCCTATCCAGGGCTGATAAGATTTACTGGTAAGTGTTATTAGTAGTTTCTCGAACGGTTATAGGCCATATATCGACATGACTTATCAAGTTACTGGGGTCTGACGATTCCACCCCTAGACTTGGTATGCGACATATCAGACGAAAACACCGGACTGTACAGTAAGTGTTGCTTATAGGCTTTGCGGGAGTTTGGACAAGCTTGCTTGTTGATCTTCTATTCGCTCAATACCTGGGTAGCCGTTACATCCAGCTAGTACCGCCGACGTCTTATGGGTGACTAATGTGATCATTACCTACTGCTGGCGTATTGACGAGTCTTTAGAGTCCCACACAGAGATTTCATGGCTCAAGAAAAACGAAGTAGGACACATATGGTGATGTGTGCGGGAGCTTGATTAAATAAGACTGTGATATCGTATTTTAATCTCGCGATATTTGATATTGGTTAGGTTATATGTGATATAACCGGATTGTTGAATCAAGTGTTGATTCAATGATATGTTGTGTGTGTATGTGTGTGTGTATTTGATACTGGCCGGTTATATATGATATGACCAGATTATTGAATCAAGTGTTGATTTAATATAGTATTGAATATTTGTCGGTTATATGTGATATGACCGGGTTATTGAATCAAGTGTTGATTTGATAAATGGATATATATATATAAATGATATTAGTCGGTGATATATGATATGGCCGGATTATTAAATCAAGTGTTGATTTAATAATTTGATATATATTTATATTTGATATATTTAATATATATTAACTAATATTAGCTCACTAATGATTTTCTTCTCTTGCTATATATAATTGTATATATGTATATATGATATATATATATATATATATATATATATATAATTCTTTTGTGTCATGGTAGATGATACATTGAACATGAGTGTATGAGACTCACACCAAGGATAAAGATAATTTGGGTAATAATTTATTTAGAGTAAATTCAAAATGAAGTGGAAATAAGCATAGCTTAGATGCTTGTAGAAGTCATGACTCATCCTACTAATTTTTATTTTACTCTAGATATTTTTCTCACCCAACTCTTATCTTTAAACTATGGTCCATTCTCTCTCATTAAAAACACAACTCTCATTTCACTCAAGTTCTTCTTCTTGCTTTCTAGGTTTTCTTGAGTTGAAAAAGAAAAAGAGAAAAGAATTTCTAAAGTGAGCTAAATTCCTACTTCATCAACCTACTCTCATCTAGCCCATAATATTAGTTTGGTTGCTTCACTAATTCTTTGATTAGTGAAGAGATAGCTTGATTTAAAGAAACTTTAAGGTCGATCATTTTCGGCCTCGAAGACGATGAAGCAAGCTCGTTTCTTTCACCAAGTGGAGTCTAAGAAGAGTTTTAAGGACCACTACTTGGAGCTTAGGGACTACTACTTGGAGCTAATGAAGTGAAGGACTTAGTCTACAAAGGTTGTAACCATCTTCACTTAGTGTAAAACTTCTTTACTTGCTTATAAAACCCTAATTCTCTAGTTCGATTCTAGGTTAGTGTAGATTAGCACTCTAGATTTTTTAAAATTGCATACTTGATACTTATCTAAACCTAGTGGTTGTGTTAAGAAACACTTTCATGGTATCAGAGCCAAACTAGAGCATTAGATTTGGTCTAAACGACGTTAAAGTGTTCGATCGGTATTTTCGAAACCCTAAAAACATAGTTTCTGTCCAAATTTTCATAAGTTGATATTTTTCAAATTAAAAATATACAGAAAATTATACAGGTTATTTGATGGATCCCCAAGAAAGATGAGGCCCTATCTCCACTAAACCGCCGTAAAACCGCGGCCTAAACCCTTATTTAGACGCGATTCCGCGGCAAGATTATGGAGTTGAGGGTTCTTTTTTCTTTTGCTGATCCATTTTGGGTTTTCTGGGTATTTTTTTGAGGCTCAAGGTATTGAGGTCTCTGTGAATTGTGGGTGTTTGAGATATCGATCAAAATGTTTAACATCATCTAGTCTCTTTTGATCGATTGCCATGGAGTTTCGATTCGGATCAAAACTCCGTCGCAATCTCATATTGTACGCGGATAGTCGCCGGGAAACACTACTAGGTAGACACGTCCTATTGTGCCGACCAAGTGACTATAGGAGAACACTGTAGCCAAAAGCATCCATTCGGGTGCTCGCGGCCGCAGTGTTCCGCCCAAGTGCACTTTGTTGACGGTATCGGGGGTGCGGCAAGCTACTAAAGTTCCCGATGAGCATTTGATCATCTTATCAGGAATCTTGTTGAATTACCCGACTTGTTATTGATAAGTGTTTTCAATTCGAGACTTAAATGCAAGGTTTATAATTTTAGGCATGAAATCCGAGATATGAGATATTCCAGGTTTATGATGTTTAAGGTTTGATGTGGATTCTAATTATTGTAGTTTTCATTTCTTTTCTGCGACCGTAAGTGTAATATGTGGGGTATCCCAGATATCGTTGCTATACGTCAACAACATTCGGGATACGCATATTTACTTACGTTGATAACATGTGATGTTATGTGTTGCTGTGATATGTTATATTGGATCGTCGTGATTGAATAGCTGGTTTTTTTTACGTGAGATGAGAGTTTTTATATTTTCATTCATGTAAAAAGTTGTATGTAATATTCTTTTATTGGGATACTTCTGGGTTGAGGATGATGTCACCATTGATGTATATTATTTACTTTTCCGCATTAGGATAGACCCAAGATGGGGAGCACAAGTAACCGGGTTCTAGAGTCCAGTGGGAGACCATCTCGAGGAGTCGAGACCGGGTCTCCTAACTCTATAATTGGCTGGGTCACTTGTCGCTCTCGTAGGGGTCTAGAGATGTGGGTTTGGCTATTCATCACGACCGTGGAATCCGTGTTTTTCATTACTGACTTAATTTAAAACACGGACCTCCTAATATATCCTATATTTCATATGTTTGTTTCTGCTGCTTGAGTTCTGTGATGTGATCATATAACTGCGTGAGACGAATGGTATATATATATGATATATAATAAACATTACTTATATTTTGCACCCGCGCTAGTCCAGCCTCCGCTCTGTCGTTAGTTAAGTAACCTAACGGTGCATGACGGGGCCCCGTGGCGAATGCGGATGGCATAAGCGTACGTTCTATTTTCGTTTCTTCTGTGATATTTAGGAAATATAAATGATGGTACGTCATTATGAGATTAATGAAAAGAAAGAAACCTAAAAGATATTGTAGAATCAAACTTTTCAAAAAGGTAGCTCTAGTTTTTTCTTTGCATAGCGGTATTCCTTTATGAATATCCAGCGCCTCATTCGATGAGCAAAGAGCCTAGATCCCTTCACCTGGAGTGACCTCTTTAGCAAAACTAGCAGATGTTAAAACCCACTCGGTTTGTTTTGAAAACTTATTCGATTTCAAAAGCGGAGCTTAAACCACTCATTTTAAAATCACTGGATTCAACAATGATATCAAGTTTATTACGTTAAAGGTTTTATACAAAACCAGTCGTAGCCCTCCGTCATTTCAGATAAGTGCTATTTAGTATTCGTGCTGCGTTTGTTGACCATAACCAACGCGTAGTGTACGGTAGTTGATTAGTACTTATCTGCAATATAGGATGCGATTGGATTAGGATAGTCGTACGGCTTTGTTGACCATAGCCAAGGGTCGTACGGATGGGTTTAATTTAATCACGAAATGACGGGTTGAACTTGGCTAGCGCTTATGATTTGTTAACCATAACTAAGGTCATAAGTTGTTAGGGGTAAAAATAGATATTGGGAATTTCAAGCGTTGAAATTTGCAATGAGATTGCATACCTTCTATGAGATAGTTGGATCCCAATACCCACTGCGAGTAAGAGTTACTCCTGTTAGAGTTTTGCACTTTACAATTAGCTGATCCAGTAGGTGTTTAAGAAAGGTGTTAACGGGGTTATGCCCCTGAGGAAATAAGGTTATTTAATTAGTTCCATGCAAAAGCATGGGGAGACTCCCTCGGAGTATCAATACCTGCCTAGCTGACCGATTGGCGAACTTGTAGGGTATAATTAATCCCGGCTAATCTTACCCTTTAGGGTTTGAAAGAAGATTCAATAAAAAAAGTAGGAGCCATCCTGATTAAATAAGATAATAACCAATCTAATTTTGTAAGAGCGTGCGATAAAGTGTTTTCTTCTCTCTCTCCAGGTAGCGACCATGACACGCATTAATCAAGATAATAATATGAATGTATTGACCGAACTTGCTTATTATACTGAGCTGGGGAACGTTGGTTCCGCTTTTTCTTATGATTGTCATAAGTCTGAGCAAAGAATAGGGGAATATCAGGATTCCCACGCAACCCAAACGAAGAAAGAGCATGATGATGCATTTTCTTCGGGTGTGTTCATAACCGAGAATTGTTTCTCAGTATGCTCTACGTCCTGGATATTGGATACCGGATCAAGATCCCACATTTGTAATATATTACATAGGTTAAGAAGAAGTAGAGAACTGGGAAAGGGTGATAAGTCTCTCGTAGTAGAGAATAGTGCAATTGTTGCAGCCAAAGCAGTTGGCGAATATCACCTTGTATTACCAAATGGTAATACATTGGTTTGAACTACTGTTATTTCGTACCAAAAATGATGTGTAATATAATATCAATTTCTTTATTAGATAAAGAAGGATATAACTTTGTATTAAAGAAAAATGTTATGAACATTTTCTTAAATCAAGTGTTGATTGGGTTTGGTACGTTGTATAACGGTATATACGTTCTAAATCAAACTACAGTTTTAAATATACAGAACACACACAAGAGGAAAAGTTTAGAAATGAACGAATTCTTCTTGTGGTATTATAGACTTGGTCATATCAATGCGACAATACTAGCTAATTTGCATAAACATAGATATTTGAATCAGTTTGAATTTACATCTTATGAAACTTGCAAGTCATGTCTCAAAGGTAAGATGACTAAAACTCCGTTTACTGGATACGGAGAAAGAGATACTGAACTCTTGCGACTGATACATAGTGATGTATGCGGTCCTATGTCTACACATGCCAGGAATGGTTTCTCGTACTTTATTACATTCACCGATTATCTCTCAAGATTCGTACATGTGTTCTTGTCGAAACACAAATCTGAACCTTTTAAGAAATTCAAGGAATATAAGTGCGAAGTTGAGAACCAGACGGGTAAAAGTATTAAACTCCTACGATCTGATCGGGAGGAGAATACTTGAGCACGGAATTCCATGACTATTTAAAAGAGAATGGGATTCTCTCTCAGCTTACTCCTCCGTATACACCACAGCACAATGGAGTTTCAGAGCAGAGGAATCACACCCTATTAGATATGGTGCGCTCTATTATGAGTATTGCTAAATTACCTATTTCTTTTTGGGGTTATGCACTTGAGACAGCTGCATACCTATTGAATAGAGTTCCGACCAAATCCGTGTCTACCACTCCATGTGAGATATGGAATGGGAAGAGACTATCTCTTAAACGAGTTAAAATATGGGATTGTCCGGCCTTGTTAAAAAGCAAAATCCGAACAAGCTCGAGACAAGGTCTGTTTTGTGCATGTTTGTGGGATATCCAAAATATTCATATGGATATATCTTCTACCATACTGAAGAACAAAAGGTGTTTGTTTTTCAACATGCCACCTTTTTAGAAAAGGAATTTCTTGTGAAAGAAATTAGTGGCAATGAGGTAGAACTGGAAGAATTTCTAGCTACACAAACTACAACTGATGATTTGGTAGAATCGGAGGATTCGATAGTCCTTGACGAACCTCAGCCGCTCCGCAGATCTAGTAGGGTACCTCATCCACCTGAGAGATACTACGGTTTTCTCATAGACGGTGGGAGCGATGATTGCATCATGGAAGATGATGACCCAACTAGTTTCGAGCAGGCCATCACAAGTGGGGACTCTGTGAAATGGCTGGATGCTATGCGATCTGAGATGGAATCCATGTACACCAACAAAGTATGGACTTTGGAAGTTGCTCCTGAAGGGGTAAAACCCATCGGGAGCAAGTGGATCTTTAAGAAGAAACTTGGTGTAGATGGAAAGGTTGAGACCTTCAAAGCTAGACTTGTAGTAAAAGATTTTCGTCAACGACCAGGAGTCGATTATGATGAAACCTTTTCTCCAGTGGCTATGCTTAAGTCCATCAGGATCCTACTTACCATTGCTGCATACCATGACTACAAAATCTGGCAGATGGACGTCAAGACCGCTTTTCTAAATGGTGATTTAGAAGAGAGCGTGTACATGACACAGTCAGAGGGCTTCGTAGATAGTGGGAGCAGCGGAAAGGTATGCAAGCTGGTTAAATCAATGTACGGATTAAAGCAGGTATCGCGGAGCTGGAACATCTGTTTTGATGTGGCAGTAAAAGAGTTTGACTTCATAAAAAACGTAGATGAACCTTGTATATACAAGAAGGTAGTAGAGAGTAAGGTTGTCTTCCTCGTATTGTACGTGGATGACATACTCTTGATAGGAAATGATGTTCCTATGCCACACTCGATCAAGCTCTTCTTATCACAAAAGTTCTCCATGAAACATCTGGGTGATGCCTCCTACATCCTAGGGATTAAGATCTATAGAGATAGATCTAAAAGGATGTTGTGATTGTCCCAATCCAGGTAAATTGACACCATACTAAAGAGGTTTAGTATGGAAAATTCTAAGCATGGTAATTTACCCGCTTGCTCAGGAATCACTCTCTCCAAAGAGATTTCTCCCAAGACTGATTTGGAAAAGGCTCGCATGCAAAAGATACCTTATGCTTCTGCAGTTGGGTCTATCATGTACGCGATATTATGCACCAGACCAGATGTAGCTTATGTACTTAGTGTAGTAAGTAGGTATCAATCAGATCCTGGGAAGAAGCACTGGACAGCTATGAAGAACATTCTTAAGTACTTGAGAAGGACTAAAAAAATGTTTTGGGTGTATGGTAATGGAGAACTCCAGGTGGAGTCCTTTACCGATTTGAGCTTCCAGAGTGATAAGGATGACAGTAAGTCGGTCTCGGGTTTTTTCTACACCCTCAATGGAGGGGCAGTGTGTTGGAAGAGTTCCAATCAAAATACCGTAGCAGACTCGACGATGGAGGCTGAATGCATCGCTGCCATCGATGTTGCCAAGGAAGTTGTCTGGATGAAGAAGTTCATAGCTGAACTTGGTGTGGTTCCATCCATTGAGCATCCAATACCTTTGTATTGTGATAACAATAGAGCCGTGGCTTTGGCTAAGGAACCCCGGTCCCATTAGCGATCCAGACATATTCTTAGGCAGTATCACCTGATCCGGAAGATAGTTAATCGCTGGGAGATCGAAGTCAGAAGAGTTAACACGAAGGACAACATTACGAATCCACTCACGAAGCCCCTCCCCCAGACAAAATTTTAGAGACTTTTTGGGATTTTAGGTATGCGATACTACAACAACTGGCCTTAGTGCAAGTGGGAGATTGTTAGTCATATGTATGCCCTAGAGACCATTATTGTATATTATAGTGGATGCTTGGACATATATATAGAAGACTTTCTTGCTCGACATGATAGTATGCTATCTGATGGCACTTTATCTTAACATGTACACTTATATTGTTCTATCTCTCTGATACATGTTGATAAAGCCCTTAGGATGTTAGCTTGACTATCAGGACTATGATGCAGATCTAACTAGTGGGGTTTGTGTAGTCTGCAAGCACATCCTTTAACCGTTCCTAGTCGAGAGAGTATCGAGACAAGACATCGATATTCCAGAGTAGACTAGTGTGTACGTTTCTTGATCCTGTATGGGGGCGATGGTTGATCCCACAACCATTGGTGTTTGACATCAAAGATTATACACAGGTGCTCATTAGAGAATGGGTACACCGAGGACTCGCCGAGAACTCCTAGTTGGTACCATACCTATCGTCAGATAACAGTTCTCTGGTGACACTGGTACATGTTAATCTGTAGACCCGAGATCGTCATAGTGTCTTGTGTGGTTTCAACTGTGCTTTGATTTCCTCCCTACCACGGCTCAAAGGAGTCGTTCAAACATGTGGATTTTGGCTACAGTCCTGAGTCACATGGAGGCAGTGAGCAATAGGAGGGGTTTCGTCTCTCCCGGTATAGGGAGTTGATGTTGCGCTATACTCGATTGGCTATAACAGTAAGTCTCTGACCAGGGTTGATGAGATTTACTGGTAAGTATTATCAATAGTTTCTCGAACGGTTATAGGCCATACATCGGCATGACATATCAAGTTACTGGGGTCTGATGATTCCACCCCTAGACTTGATATGCGACATATCAAATGAAAAGACTGGACTGTACGGTAAGTGTTGCTTATAGGCTTTGCGGGAGTTTGGACAAGCTTGCTTGTTGATCTTCTATTCGCTCAATACCTGGATAGCCATTATGTCCAGGTAGTACCGCTGACGGCTTGTGGATGACTGATGTGATCATTACCTACTGCTGGTGTATTGACGAGTCTTTAGAGTCCCACACAGAGGTTTTATAGCTCAAGCGAAATGAACTAGGGCACATATAGTGATGTGTGCGGGAGCTTGATTAAATACGACTATGTGATATCATATTCTAATCTCGCGATATTTGATATCGGTTAGGTTATATGTGATATAACCGGATTATTGAATCAAGTGTTGATTCAATGATATGTTATATGTATATATATATTTGATACCGGCCGGTTATATATGATATGACCGTATTATTGAATCAAGTGTTGATTTAATATAGTATTGAATATTTGTCGGTTATATGTGATATGATCGGATTATTGAATCAAGTGTTGATTTGATAAATTGATATATAAATGATATTAGTCGGTTATATATGATATAGCCGGATTATTAAATCAAGTGTTGATTTAATAATTTGATATATATTTATATTTGATATATTTGATATATATTAACTAATATTAGCTCACTAATGATTTTCTTCTCTTGTTATATATAATTGTGTGTGTGTGTGTAATTCTTTTGTGTCATGGTAGATGATACATTGAACGTGGGTGTATGAGACTCACATCAAGGATGAAGATAATTTGGGTAATTATTTATTTAGAGTAAATTCAAAATGAAGTGGAAATGAGCATGGCTTAGATGCTTGTAGAAGCATGTAGAAGCCATGACTCATTCTACTAATTTTTATTTTACTCTAGATATTTTTCTCACCCAACTCTTATTTTTAAACCATGGTTCATTCTCTCTCATTAAAAAAACAACTCTCATTTCACCCAAGTTCTTCTTCTTGCTCTCTAGATTTTCTTAAGTTCAAAAAGGAAAGGAGAAAAAAATTTCTAAAGTGAGCTAAATTCCTACTTCATCAACCTACTCTCATCTAGCCCATAAGATTAGGTTATTTTCATCACTAATTCTTTGATTAGTGAAGAGATATCTTGAGTTAGAGAAACTTCAAGGTGGATCATTTTCGGCCTCGAAGACGATTAAGCAAGCACGTTCCTTTCACCAAGTGGAGTCTAAGAAGAGTTCTGAGGACCACTACTTGGAGCTTAGGGACTTCTACTTGGAGCTATTGAAATGAAGTACTTGGTCTATAAAGGTTGTAACCCTCTTCACTTAGTGTAAAACTTCTTTACTTACTTATAAAACCCTAATTCTCTAGTTCGATTCTAAGTTAGTGTATCTTAGCACTCTAGATTTTTTAGAATTGCATACTTGATACTTGTCTAAAACTAGTGGTTGTGCTAAGACACACTTTCACAAATATTCCCTCTAACACAATGGCGGGGCATCTTCGCAAAAGTCAACCGTGATCAGCCTCCAACCCTTTCGAGACGTATGATGACCGAGGTAAACAGACAATAAGTGAACCAAAGACTGATCGGCTTCAAAGACCGGTACCGGGAAAAGCGTCGACTCTGATAGAGAGAAGGAAGAAAATCTATTCTTTCAGGAGGGACGAAATCCCCAAAATATTCAAGGACGCTTTACTTCATGGTTTACAGCTGTCCATTCCAAAAAAGACCATATGAAGCAATATGATCGATAATCTCATGTACTGCCCATATCATAGGGTGATGAGTCATACTATCGAAAACTGTTACGTGTTTAAAGACTGGGCGGAAAACCAATACAAGGTTGAGAAAACCTCATTGTCCTCTGATGCGCTGGCAAACCATTAAGTTACGGTCATCGATTCAATTTTGCCAAAATCAAAGCACGAGAAATTTGAAGAAGCGCACAACTTCGACCTCTAAGTCGTTAAACTGGGAGGGGAAATGTGTAAATAAATAAATAAATAAAAAGCCAAAATAATGGGGCAGTTCGCAATAAAAATATTCTAGTAAAAATAAAGATGAAAAGACGAAATGATAGGACAACCGCAAATGAATAGCCGAAATGATTGGACAATCGCAACCTTCGCGATAAGAAAAGCTGAAATGATAGAGCAATAGCGGTAAAAAAACAAAAAAACTTGATCTCTAAGTCGTTAAACTGGGAATATATGTGTATAAGTAAATAAACATCTCAACCCCTTCAATGGCGAATGATGAGTCGCTCCTGGTACCATATTTCAGTGTAGCGATGCAGACGCCAACAAAATTTCAAATTCCCAAATGTCCCAACGGCGAATGATGAGTGTAGCGATGCAGACGCCAACGCAAAACCAAAATCCAAATTCTCCTAACCCTAGGGGTCCGACGCTTCGCGCGTGCCGTATACAATCCACAAACAAGCTAAATCATACTCATATCCCACCATAATCACCAGCCCTGCGGACAGTCTTGGCTCTTGGAATTATGCTCCATTCGAGAAGACCCACTCATGTATCCTCATGATACATGAAGAGAATGGCACTTTCGAGATCCTCTTGACTCTTAAGAAAAACACACCTTCGTGGGATCCTTACGACTCACAAGATGAATGTAATACCCTAGTACATTTATACAATATAATTTGGTGTTTCAAATCTTGCTTTAAAACTTTTTTATTGTTGCTTGTGTTGCGAATGATTCAAGTAGTAGTGGTCATTATCCGACCCGACCCGCATGATTGAAACCCGACATGATGTAAGGTTGTATCCAATATTTGCAAGCACAGTGTATCCACGTGAATCGAGTACTCTGTGTGTGTGTGTGTGTGTGTGTTGATCTTCACATATCTGTTTATAATACAAGATATAAACAAATAATATCCTTTTTCTATCTAGCCTTGCAGGGTAAATCACCCCATAGCGTGTCGTTATGCCTATATATCATGTTCATATCCTCAGTTATAGACAGACAAATAATTAGAAATTTCAACGTATATTTAAGTAGATTTTATTGGGGGTATATTTATTTAATTATAGATAGTTGCATTATGGTTAAAATTCTTTTGTATGCTCTTTATATTTAAAAATTATATTTTTGAAGAGATACGAGTAATATTTGGATTGATCTGATATTATATATAAAATCCTACAATATATATATAATATTACCTAACTTATTCTTATATCTATATTCCTAACTTAATTGTTTATATATATATATATATATATATATATATATATAATAAATTTAATTTTTTTTATAAAACACTCTCTCTTTCCCCCTTCCTCGTCTCCATCTCTCTCATCTCGCTCTTTCTCACGTGCCGAACCCTAACCACGCCGTACCCATCTCGTCATCGTACCTACCTCGTCACCATCGCTACTTTTTCTCCCTCACCCCCTCATCACCACCACCATCGTCACCTTCCTCCTCCTTCCTCGAATACTTACTCGAGCCGACTCCACGCCCGAGAACCCACCTCCATCTCCCTCGTTGACCTCGCCGCCTGAACCAACCGCCACCATCACCCTCCGGCACCTTCTCCTTCTCGTCGTCAAGCCCAAAGCATCCCATCACCACCATTACTTTTTCTTTCTTCTTCCTTCTTTTTTCTACCGCCGACCAACCCAACCTCCTTGTCTCTTTGACCTCGCCGTCGACCTTGTCCCTATCTCCCCGTCGTCGACCAACTCCTTCTTCTTCCCCGTTTATGCTAAAAACCCCAGAACCCAACAGCCCATCTTCTTCTCTTTTTCTTTCTTCTTCTTCTTATTTTCTTTTCCGGCTTCACCGGAGTTGGTTACCGTCGACGAGCACAACCCCGACGACCCCAGTCACCATTATCGTCTACTCCAGTCGCCACTTCACGCAGTTGCTCAGTTCAGGCCAAGTTTTAAGTACGTTAGGTTTTGCATCGTGACGTTATTCGATGTTCGGAGCGTGATATCCGTACTTTCATCATGAGATCTCGATCAGGTAAGTTCTAAACTTGCAACATGCTACTTTTCTTATATCAATATTTATATGATTAATTATAGTACATGTATTTTTTAATATTCAGCAAATATTATCAATCTACAGTTTTATAGTATCAGTCTGTATTCGTACCAATAACGGTTTATCCTAGTTACACGTCGGTTCATTATAATATTATTATAATATTATATCAATTCAGCATTCTTTATCTAGATTGAAATATACCTGATAGCAGACGTAAAACGGCTATTACAAATAGATACATATACATCCTGGACATTAGTCATGTTTACCGTATTTAGATATTGGTTACGGTTTTCCATCTGGGATCTATTTTGTTTAGTATACATTGCCTGACATGTTCACAAGACATTACTAGACCCGTTACTTGGATTATTACTAATGCTGACAATCCTGACTTGTTGTCCTGGTGGACGTGACTTGTTGTCTAGATAGACAAAACATGTACCTGCTTGATCCTGTGTTGGCATTAGATTGATATCATCAATACCTGACTTGAACACAAAACCTGGGGTAAAAGGGAAATCAATAATGAAATCTGACTTGTAACTCAACAGTTCGATACTTACAAAGACTGATCAGTCGATATGGGCTTCGGCCCCGGAATGATGATGCTGGCATCATTCGTCTGCACATGATATCTTGTTTTTACTGCTTAACGGCACGTCTCGGATTCAGACCTGTGGGTCTTGACCATGGTCCTGAGCACACACGGGATACTGTTGAGTTACATCGACAATTCCATTAATTGATTTCAAAGACTTGTAGAATAGATAATCTAGAAGCATAGATTTTAGGATACACATCACATACCTATAGCTCACTATTTTATACCTTTGTTTATTATTTACACTCATGTTTAATCATAGTATCCTATCCTAGTTATTACTATTGTTTTGATATTTATGATGCACTGACGTCTGGATTTTGCATGGCCCAGTTCCTTTGACCTTGTCGCGGGAAGATCGGGAATATTTTAACAAGCAAGCCGAGCAGTGAAGAGCTTGATGATTAGTTTTAGAGATGCTTAGTTTATTTTATTTCCGTAGTTTAATTTATCGATGTGATCTAATAAGGGACGTGTTTCAGATATTATTATTTATTGGATCTTTATTCGTTTCCGCTATATACGTTTTCTTGATTTTTATCTACTGTAGAAGATGAACAAGTGTTAGTTAGATTTTATTTACCGTTCTTGATATCTGATTGACAGCTATAATGTGATTATAGAGGGATTATTCCTAACCATAGGTAGCATAGTTAGCTCTGTCACGTGCAGTATTTACGTATTTTGGGAAGCGGGGCGTAACAGGGCTGGTTTGGTATTAGAGCCCTAGGATTTAGGGTTAGTCGGGTTTGGTTCTTTTGAAGTTGGGTATTGAACCCAATACATTAACTAGGAAACCCATGTCCTGCCACATTACTACCTTTCCAGTCTTGAATCTATAGTTATCAATATCTTGTTTATTGAATCATATTTACCGTTACTAATCCCCTTTGGTGTCTTTGGCTTCAGAATCATGGCAGATAGAGATTTGCGGTCATACTAGAGGCGTGTTGATAACGTCTCATTACTTGGAGTTGTACGTGGTATGCTAGAAAACCAGAAGCGTCAAACTGAACTGAATCAGCGGCAGGCTGAGGCTTTCCAGGAGGGTCTGAGGACGATCTAGCAGTCCGTTGTTACAGCAGCCGAGAGGGCAGCAGCGCCCAGGCCAACACAGCGTGAGGGTACCATGGCAGACTTTAGGAAGCTCGGTCCGTCCACATTTACAGGATTGGAGGAGCAATTCCCAGCGGAGCAGTGGCTAGTTGATACAGAGAACCTGCTCGTTGCCAGGCAGATTCCAGATGAGAAAAGGGTGGATGTAGTACGCATCCAATTGGTAGATTACGCTCGCGAGTGATGGCTCATAAAGAAGAACCGTCTGACTAAGCTGATCAGTTGGGCAACCTTTTCGCGAAACTTCTTGGAGAAGTTCTTTCCGCAATCTGCTCGGGAGGAAATGGAGGAGAAGTTCATTAGCTTGAAACAGAATAGCGGATCCGTTGATACACATGTGGCTAAGTGGACCCGGCTCAGTCGATTTGCGGGGCCCTTGGTGGCCAATGAGGCAGATAGGATAAGGCGGTTTATGCATAGCTTGGATGTGGAGATTTAGAGACATATCATACCTCTGGGTTTGACCATCTTGTCCCAAGTTCTCAAGGTAGTTAGGGAACAGCAGAGTTTATCGGTAAAGGTAAAGGATAATTTACAGCAAGAGGTTGTAGTATGGAAGACTGTGTTTACACCAGACAGAGCTCCTGTATGTAGAGGCATTCCGGTAAACAAATGAGAGACGGTACCTATGAAGAAGCCTTTTGTATCAGATCAGAAAAGGGTGCCATTTATGACTTTTTCCATCTATCTGGACACACGCAGAAAGAGTGTCGTAGGAGGCTCGGACTTTGTTTAGTTTGTGAATCAGCTGACCATACTATTAGTGTATGCCCTTCGAAGCTACGATCAAGAGACGATATTCAAAAACCATCGCAGAAGCAGATTTATGGGCAGAAGCTGATCACTCATAGGCCTAATCAAGGACGGGCCTTCACTATGACAGCCAAGGAGGCCAAGGCATCAGATGATATTGTTTCAGGTATCTTACTTGTTTATAATTTTCCCGCATTGGTATTATTCGATTCTGGTGCATCCTGTTGCTTCATGTCGTCCAAATTTATTAGTGCACACTCTATTCTACACACGGCCATGTCTAGTTGCTGGGACATACATACTGGAAATGGGAGAATTATATCTAGTAGTGAGTGCAAATGGGAGAATTTTATCTAGTCGAGATGTTAAGGAGCAGTTGTTACTCTCCGTTGATCCCAGAGGATTGATACATGTGCAGTGGCGTTAGATACAGCCAAATTTCATAGGAAAGACGGGATAGAGACGCAGCTGTCCGGTTATGAGAAAAGAGTTAAGCAAGAGTGCCAACCTTCGTATAGTTCGGTATAGGTAAGATCGGAAGAAGCCATGAGCAGGTTCTTTCCAGAACACCGTAGCGATAAAGACTTGCACCCAGGATCAGTTATATCGTGCGTATTCAGAGGGCCAGATGCCACCGTCAGTAATATGCCGTTTGTGAGTGGTCATGTTGATTGGCTAAACGGTGATCACAGGAGTTCCAGAGCGGAACTGTTCCGTTAGTACACCTGACCGGGTCGACGAGCAGAAGGATCGTGAGATTGGTAATCCACGGAGAAAACGAAGACCCTGAGACCGAGGACGCTAGATCGTGAGCAGGAGGCAAATAGATGATCTTGCACTGCCAGCTTGGGCGTAACGACATTTTTCGACATTGTAGGAGGTGTACCTCAATGTCATTTATTGCGATTGCATTTTGTGATCCGAGTATCACACTTTTATTACTTGGATTCGAGTTTTGATGATTGAGTTTCATGATATTGTTTTCATGCACCATGGCTGCACCTACTGGAGATTTACATTTTGTGCATACCTATTGCACTTGGTATCGATTTGTGCCTTCATTGCACATATTTATGGTTTCGTGGATTCAATATTGTCGATTTGATTTCGTGCATGTTGTATGTACTTGCCTTTACTTATGCACTCGGTATAGCTTATATGTGCTTGCAGTGCATTGATACGTGTTTTGTGCACACAGTTGCACACGTTTATGATTCTATACATCTTGGTATACTCGGTGTTGTTTTTGTGAGCATTTGAGATATTGATGAGTTTTCGTGCATTGGTTGCACCAGATTTGTATTTCGTGCATTTGTTGCATCAGATTTATGTTTTCGTGCGCGTCTACACTTGACGTTCGTTATCGTGCATAGTATTGCACTGCATGTTTTATACAGACCTGACGCACTTGTTTTGGATTTTCACGCATATTGGACGCATGGTATGATATTTTGTGCATACCGGGTGCACTCAATTGAGATTTTTACTCACGCATGTTAGATGCACTTAATGGAGACTTTATTCGTGCATAGTTGTTGTGCTTGATTGAGATTTTCATGCACTCTAGATGCACTTGATGTTGTAGTCGTGCACATCCGTTGCATTGGACAGATGCTTTCGTGCACACCCGTTGCACTTATTTTTGTTTTTGTGCATATTCGTGGCATTTATGTTTGGTTTTGGTTTTCCGTGCGCACCAGATGCATGTGATGTTGGATACGCCTTTTGAGACTGATTTTATTTATGAGTATCGCGTTTTGATGATGGCTACTATATTATATAGTAGTCGAGCATGACTGATCTGAGGACAGTACCTGAGTACTTTTGCATGCATCAAAAGTTACGTAGAGGTTTTCAAAAAGGAGCTATAGTCTCGTTATTTCTTACGTGTCCGCGAGTGACACGAACCTTTACAAGAAAAACCTTCTGGGGTATTTCAAAAGACGGGACGTATAATTTGAGCAAACATATATAAGTATATATTTACCACTTTAAAAATGATCGTCCGCCACTTGTGCCGTGAGTTACGCATCACACGGAGATATAAAAAGAAGATTTGGCATGAGTTATTCAACTTTTAAAATGGTTTTATAAGGATGCGTACTATATACGTATTATGATTTGACTATAGTATAATTGGATTTCAGCAGTGGATTTCGAGATTCGTATTTCCATTATAACTCCAGTGATTGCGTGATGCTTGACAGAGTTTGATTTTGAGTTTCGTACTCATTTTCAGGCACACACGATACGCTGTGGTATTTCCGTATCTTCCGTGATTTCGGAATCTCGTTGATTTGAGCTGATTATTGAAATGTTTTAGTATTTGGGGGTTTAAAATAAAATTCCGGGGCCGAATTTATTTAAGGGAGGAAGATTGTAACATTTCAGAAATATAAAATATTATTTTGGAAATTAAATATTAAAATAATATATTTCGCGAAAACTATTCAATTTGCGAATAGGGGTTTTTCGTAAAATGGTATAATTATATACCGATATTTGGAATATAAGTGGAGATTAAAATGATTTATTTATTATAATGATATTTATCGGATTTTGGCATCTTTATAATTAAATATATGCAAGTTTAAATTAAATTGATTAGTGCACTACTAATCACGACTAAGCCAAATCCGTATTTTTATACATTTTCCATGGTTAGTGCCATGTCATGTGCATTTTGTTGCATGATGTGTTATTTTGTTGTTTCATTTGTATTTAGATAATTATGTGAAAAGAGATATTTTGAGAGAAGAAAAAAATAAAAGAGATATTTGTGAGAGAGTGAGTATAAGAGAGAGTGAGGTTATAAGAGAGAGAGAGTAACCCTTGACTTCTTCATTATTATTCTTCCTTCTTCATTTCTTCACCAATTCCTTCATCTCCTTCATCCTTCTCTACGTCCAAGTATCATCTCCAATTCATTACCAAAACCCCATGCCACCTTCAATAAAAAGAATCACACTCTCATCCTAAATCTTTTGAACCATTCAAGTTTGGATTTTAAAGACTTTGGGCAACTCAAGAATTTTCCTAAGTTGCCAAATGAGATATATTTCATTTCCTTTAGTTAAGTTGTTGTATTAGTGTATCCTAGTTTAGTTTAGAATTCTTATTAGTCAGGTTTTGTGATCTTGGGAATTTCCAAGATGATGTTTGGTGATTTGTGGACTTGTTAAGATGCAATAGATGTGTAATGAGTGTTACAAAACCTTATAGATTGCATTTCTGGACCAAAACAGATCGAACCAGATACACGAACTTAGAATTTTCCCGTGTCGGTTTTGTGAAACTTAGAGGACTACAAGGTATCTGGATCAACTTGGATCATTTCTGAGATAATCAAATAAGTCCATTGACCTAGATAAACCACTAAAAGACAACCACCGAAGTACGAACCCGTTTTACCATACCCAGACTGGCGGCGCCGGAATTTTTGATTATTTTGTCGGGTCCCATATTTGCATTGAAGTTGTGGTTTTGCCTGTAGCTCACTTACCCTATAACCTATCTCCTGTACTGTTTGTTTAATCCTATTGACCTGAGCCAAAAATCTGGGAGCTGTTTATAAGTTTTTTGGCAAAGTTTTCCGATATTGAATTCTTGGGTTTTATATTTGAGATTTGATTTGGTTGTTGGACGTTTTTACGTCAACGACGATGGATAATTGGTTGTTTTTGCATACATAAGCTATGAGTTCTAACCAATGAGCACTTCGTGTGCCGTATCGGTTTTTCGGACTTGATTTTAATAATATTGCGATTGTGTATTGATTATAGGTACCTTCGCGTGGACTTCCAAGACGACGAAGCACATCGACTTAGGTTAAGCGAGAAGTTTAGCAGATGAGTAGATTTATATCTACGGGGGAAGTCGGGTGGATGGCGTATAGCACCCCCGCAACCATTGATATGTAAACTATAGTTTGGAGAAAAACCCATGTATAAACTCACGGACATGATTAAAGGTTTTAGTAAGAGATGATAGGATAAAAGTTGACACTAATGATATATTGGCTTGAGAATATAAAATGAGAAAGTGAATTATGATAAGTATGAATTGAAATGTCACGACCCGAAATAGCATGTGACTGGCACTTGAATCATATGAAATCTATAGGACCCCATCTAATTCAAGTAAGCCAAAAGCCCAGAAATCTAAAACCATTTTAAAGAAAGAAGTGAAGAAAACATGTTTTAAAACAGGTGGTTTTAATAGTATAAGCCGAATTATGCGTTTTTAAAATCCCAAGTCTTTTCTGAAAATTTCGGCAGAGTTTCCTTTGTAAAAACTGGCCCCGAACGGCGTACAACATGAATAATATATACATCAATGATAAAAGGCATCCCCAAGCGGGAGCTAGCTCTTCGTCAATTGACGGTCACAACCACGCAAGCAATATAATATACAACGCCGAAGGGCGAGGATTAAAACTCATAAGGAAACTCAAATTATCAAGAAAACCATAATACTACAACGCGCGACTCTAAGGTCGAAAAATACACAACTGGTTTTCTAAGTCTGAATAAATATACAAGTCTGGTTGATGGAATTTTACTAGATACAACTGAAAATGAATAAGTACAATGGTGGTTACGATACGAGTGAACCCACCTGCCAAAACAATCACCCAGAAAGGGAGTAGTGTGCCAGAAAGTCGCAATGAAACCTATATGGCAGAAACCTGCAAGAACTGTGGCACAACGGGGGCGAGTTGCCAACTCGTGAGTAGAAAACGTCACAGAGCAGAAATCGTATGTATGACTCAATCCTAGGTCAAACGATCAGTAATAATATATATATATATATATATATATCCTCAAAATGATAAAGTCTGAAGCATGATAAGGTGGCAAGGGTAAACATCTATACATCAGTGTAATACCAATTGCTCGTGTCAGTGCCTTAGGTAACAACATATCATAAATATGAGGTATCATCAATGTAATCATCATGAAATCAGTGTCAACTATATCATGAAGTCTAACTATGTGGATATCATCCAACTATATAATCAATGTCTGTATGTATGTGGATCCCGTCCACGTGTCAACCAATAACACAAAACATCATGCATGTAAATATCATAAAGCATATGCATGGAAGTATGAGGATATAAATCAACGTGTGTCCCTCGCGACACATCAAAATCATAGAACCTGAGTTTCCAGCATCGACACTCGAAACATCATGAAACCCGTGCCCAGCATCGGCACATAAAACCTTATATATCGGGCTCCGTCAGTCCGGATCGGCCCATATCATCTCTCGACTCCGGTCGGTATCCTCCGGATATCCGCCGAGCCCAAATACTATCACCTTAGGTAGTAGTCCCACTGCCAGGCTCATCGTTTGCAGCACAACAATCCGTTCTCGCCTCGGGGTACCATACCGGGTCCACCATGTACCCGCAATCGGCCTTATCCAACTCCTCGAATCGGGTTTCACATGTCATACGTCTCAGAACCGAGAAAACACATGGTGGATGCACGGAAATATCATATCAAGGGAAACCGGGTTTTTAAAACAATACATACTCTCTTTTGAAATAACCACGGTTCCCAAATCCAGAAATCTCATGACAACAAATATCTCAATGCGTATAATCTAAAGCATGATGTATGCGACATATAACAGAAATGTAAGCATATCTGTATATCATGCAATATGGAACAGTAATATGCACATACCGAGGGAAAACCGCTCTTTTAAAATGAATCCAGTTTTAAAATATATCTTGCGATTCCCAAATCTCCAAAATCAAGCCAGAATCCTCTATGTATGTGCAAATACGTATATATGCAAGTATGAGTGTACCATATGTGTGTACGCAAGTATGAGTGTACAATAGGTATGTACGCAAGTATGAATGTACAATATGTATGTACACAAGTATGTCATGCAAGGGGTCATATCCTGATGCAACAATCGTACTGTGCAGTGACATGACAATTATCGATGATATAGTGTGTGAGCCGGCAAGCAGGTGTACGTGGAGTATACGCATCATCGATAATGGTGCTGGTGTCCTGACAGCATGGGTTTAGTATAATAATAAACATATTTAAACATGCAATGCGATGCGAATAACAAGAATATGCGGAAAATGAATAATAAATACAACAGTGAAGAATCTACATCAATATATATATATATACATATATATATATATATATCATACAGTTTTGCTATTTGAAATAACACGAATCGTGGTGTTTAGAAAAATAAGGGCTACGGTGTTTTTAAGAAAAGATGCTTCTTTTGAAAATATCCGTAGAATCCCTTGACATGTCTTTAAAATACTCACGATTCGTTATTTTTGAAATAGGTATGACTCGGGTCTAGTCTAACATCTACTAAGTACTACAGAACTAAACGAACAGTCTAACCGAAAGGGTAAGGAAAACCATCTAAATCTGAGTCGATATACATATAAATATAATAGTCGGTGATCCCGCCTCAATAGTATCACATACGATACAATATACAATATTACATTCTCGAGTCAAGAGTGCGGATCTATCATCAATATATAGCTCGTACGTAAATCCGTCGTACGGCATCCCAATTCTGGGTACGGGTTGAATCTCACATTTATCTCATCAATTATCTGGTATCCTTATCATCATATCATCATGAAATGGGGTACTGATCTAAGTCTAGTACAAACTGATACCATCGATATATATGTAAATGCGTGTGTAAAACACACATCCAAAACCCCGCTAAAATCTCATGTCGTATCTCATAATACGAACCACATCATATCACCGATCTCATGGCACCATGCCCAATCTCACCGACTCATCTCCAAATACCATATACAATCCTCATCATCCATGTGTAGGTATACGTGTATATATATATATAGTCCCATACCTATGTGTGTATATGTATATACATATCCCCATATACGCATAAGTATAACAAAATAAGTATGTATGTGCATATGGGTGTAAGCCTATTCTAGGGTTCGCGACTAAGAAGCTATACTAGTTCACTTCTAATAACCCTAAACTAACCATGAACACATAATCATATCTTGAATATCCATGTCACACATAAAAGATATCATATATATATCATATTATACATCAAACTGCGGGGGTGCTATACGCCATTCCCCCGACTTCCCCCGTAGATATAATCTACTCATCTTGCTTTTCGCTTTCCGTTGCTGATGTCGCCACTCGCTTGCTTGTCGTCTCGAAGTCTTCATGGGGTACCTACACATCATAACGTATCGTGTCGCATTAAAACCCAATTCAAAACCAAAACGACACGTTAAAAGCCTATAGGTTAGAACCTATGGACTACGCTTTCAAAACCACCAAATAACACTCGATTTCGACGTACAAACGTCAAGTGATCGAATACCACACAAATTACAAAAATCCAGAATTCACAATATGCAAAACGAAACCCTGAATCAAAACAGCAACTCTTGAAAATGGTCCCAGATTTTATCCTAGGTCAAATTAGTCAATTTTGTATATGCCAAGGGTCTAGTTTACAGGAGATGGAGCTACAGACCAAACATGAACACATTTGAACCAGGTCTGGCCGCAATTTGCGGCCAGAATGAATTTATTTGCGGCCAAAGGGTGGAGTCAGGGGCTGGGGTCTTTTGGGTATTCTCTAAATCACCTGCACATCTCTCTGTGTTTGCTAAATAATTTTCAGGTCACCCGGGTGTTAGCAGATTTCAATATACACTCACAGAATCCACAATTCTTCCGATATCGGGTTTCTAAATTCTCTAATTGGAGTTCTAGTCTCTGTTTTAGGTCTCCAATCAATCACCATAGGGGTTGTATATCCTCTACTAAGCTCAATTACACATCACAACCCAAGAATTCCATAACCCCAGCTAGAAATTTCCAAACTTCACTAAACGACACCAAATCGGTTCTAAACAAACATGGATATAAAAGCAATAGAAAATACTATGCTAATAATGGAATAATTACCTCATTTTGCAGTCATGAATCTCCTAGGGCACCAAAATCAAATTTTTCTTGGTCCATAGTGTAGCTTATGAGCTTGTGCACAAAATTTGTGAAGAGGAAATGGGGTTTTAATGGGTTTATTATGATGGATTGTGGAGAGGTAGAGAGGCAAAGGGAGAGAGGGCAGCAGCAGCAGCAATGAGTGAGGGAAAGGAGAGAAAATGATGAAGAAATGAAGTAGGAATGGGAGCTTGGTCCAAGGTTTGACTCCTCACCCTCTCTCATGCCCATCACTCCATTCTTTATTCCATTTTCTTTTGTTTTCTTTTCCGTTTCTTTTCTCTTCTCACAAAACCAAAGCCATGAATGAAAAATGAAGAGAAAGCATATAGGAAAATGTAACACAAGGGTAAAAATGATATGGTACATGTTTTGCACAAAACAAGCTTAATGCACGATTAGCGATATTTAATCGTGATTAGCACTAAATAGTGTATGGTTAATCATAAAAACTTATAATTGCATAAATCACATAAAACACTCTCTTTTTAGTAATTTCCATAATTTTCCAAATTTTTTCCCAATTTATCGGTATTTAATTATACCGTCTTATTAAAATATTCAATATTTTATTATTTAATTATAAAAATTCCCAAAAATAATACTTTATTTTTTTGAAATTTTACAATCTTCCCCCCTTAAAGAAATTCGGTCCCCGAATTTAAATTTAAACCCCTCAATACTAAAATATTTCAGTAAAAAGTCCAAGTCGTCGGGGTTCCGAAATCATCAATACATAAAATGCATCATAGCGCAATGCATGTGCATGAACAATGAGCAGATAACTCAAAATCAAAACTCCGTCAAGCATCCCGCAATCATCGGAGTCATGAAGAAGACACAAATGTCAGATCCAAAACGAAACGAATATGATATACATCAAAACTATACATGTAAATAACTGAAGAAAATGCATGCCAAATCTTTTTAAATCGCTGTGCGATGCGCACAACACTGCACAGTGGCGGACGTCTATTGTAAGAAAATAACCATATATGTATATATCTTTTGTTTAAAATGCACGTTCCGCCTTTCTGAAAATAATTTAGAAGGGTTTCCTTGTTTTAAACGTTTCGTGTCATATCAGACACATAGGTAAATACTGAGACTATAGCTCCTTTTTTGGAAATCCCTTCGATAACTATCAATGCATACAAAATATATCCAGGTACTATCCTCTGACTAGTCCTGCTCAGTACGAAAACAAGTAGTAAATACCATAGAAACATACTGCTCCATAAGAAATCAATCCCAAAATGTATATAAGAATACCCTGTGCGTCTGGTGCGCACAGAAATCGAAATCAACAAATGTGCCCTACGTGTGCACAGAAACAAAAATCTAAGTGCAACGGGTGTGCACGAAACACCTGTCAAAAGCAACGGGTGTGTCTGACAACAAAATCAGGTGCATCTGATATGCACGAAGAATCCCGATTTAGTGCATCTGGTTTGCACCAAAATCGCATCTCATAACATGCGCCCAACATGCGCGAAAATCCAAATCAGGTGCATCCATCATGCATGAATAAGATCTAATTTATGTGCATCTAACATGCATGAAATCACGAAATCCAATATCAAGCGCCGAACATGCGCAAAATCCAATCCAAGTGCGCCAAATATGCGCAAAAATCCAAATCAAATGCACAGAGTGCACGAAATCAACATCAATATTATAATCGAAATCGACGGTATACAATAACCCTCAATCCAAATCAGGTATACCGCGTGTTGGATATATATGCCCTAGAGGCCTTCATTGTATAGGATGCTAGGGATATGTATGTACATGACAATCTTGCTTGATATGATAGTACGCTATTTGGTTTGTCTTTATCTTAATATATGACATATTTTACATTGTATTTATATACATGTTGATAAAGCCCATAGGGTGTTTGCCTGACTACCGGCGCTGTGATGGCAGTCATACTTGTGGGAGCTGGATATTCAATAGGCACATCCTTAGATGTCCCTGGTTGCAGGAGTATCGAGACTGGGCATCGATACTCAAGAGTAGACTAGTGTATACATATCTTGACCCTGAGGAGGGGCGATGGATTGGTCCCGCAGCCATTGGTGATGTGCACCTAAGATTGTATACAGATGCTCACTGGGTGTGAGTACACCGGACAGGACTCGCCGAGAACTGACTGGATGGTATTATACCTAACGTCAGATAGCAGTTCTCAGGTGACATGTGTGCAGATAGTCCGTTGACTTAAGGTCGTCATTTGTCTCGTGTGAGTTCCCACTATGCTTTGATTACTACCCTACCACGGTTCAAAGGAGTCGTGCAAACAGGTTTTAGTTGGGCACAGTCCCGAGCCACGTGGAGGCAGTGAGCGACTGTTAGGGATTCGTCTCTCCCGGTATAGGGAGTTGATATCGCACGGTGATCGGTTGGTCATTACCATAAGTCCCTGGCCAGGGCTGATTGAGAATTACTGATGGATTGATCAATAGATTCTCGGATGGTCTTGAGCCATGCCGGCACGACTTGTACGGTTATTAGGGGTCTGACGTTCACCACCTCCCTAGACCATACATGCGATACTCTTAGACGAACAGACCAGACTGCGCGGATATTGTCACGGACAGGCTCAGTAGGAGTTCGAATGGGTTTCCTCATCGGCTTTCTTATCGACATCTACCTGGGAACCGTTACGTACAGCTAGTGCCGCTTGCGGTCTGTGGTTAAACCCACTGCCAGCATAGTAGTCGAGTCTTTAGAGTCCCGCACAGATATTTCCCAACTCCAGGCGAAACGATATAGAGGTTGTACGGTTTTACGACAAGGGTTCGGACGCATACGTGTATTTACACACGTACGACGTTCGGACAGTTTTTACTAGCCGGCTTTGGTTTAAGCCAGATTCTAGTATCAGGTTATTGGATTTATACAGTCTAAAGTTTTTCTGTGTTTTCACGGATAGGAGGGGCGTTCTCGTAATTTTCCGGGAAGCTTCTAGAAGCATGGTGACTTGAGGGTTTAGGTGGCATTATCATTAAATGCAATTGTGACTCATTTTGTGTGATTCATCATATCATTAATGCATCATTAATTGCTTAATGACTCATATAGTGAATCACTCAATTGAATTAATGTAGCATGATGAATAATCACATTTATTCATTTATTTGTTTATTCATTATGCTTCATATAATTCAAGTGAGAAACAATTCCATTATCATTATCATCTTCACCTTCTCTCTCCTCAAGCTCACTCTCTCTTCAAACCCTAATTCTACCACTCATGAGTTGAGATCAAGGATTAGAATAGACTAAACACTCCATAACCTAACTCTATATGACCTAAGTTCCTTTGATTAGCAACTAGAGAAACTTAGTTACATCAAGTTTAGAGGTGAAGCTTGGATTAGGGTTCTCGGGTGGATCATCCATCACGGAAAGGAGGCCGAGGAGGACGTAGAGATTGAAAAGACAAAGGACACGAATCACTAGGTATAATCTCTTTACATAGTAGCTAAGAACTTCTATGGTTATTGTTAATTAACGTTTATTAAAGATCTTCGGTTAGTCGATGTTTGCTTAAAGAACAAGATCGTTTTTCAAATTTCCGCCTCCCCGCAACTCGTGGGGTGTTGTACATCAACTTACAGTGGTATCAGAGCCTCACTAAACAATAATTAACTCATTTGCAAAGTCGTATGAATTTCGAACGCAAAACGTACCTGAAAATACATCGATATCACTAAGTTTCTGTCGAATTTAAAATGAGGCCTAAAATTTTTTCAGGGACCTCCAGAATAACCTACAAGAAATTATAAGAACACAGGAAAAAAATGGGCTTCTGAATCGGCCATACAGCCGCGGAACCGCGGCCAATCCCACCGATCCACCACGGATCCGCGGCCGAGTTGAAGCCGATTCAGCCCAGTTTTTCCCTGTGGCTCTTCTGTGATGTTTTGTCTTTTCTGGAATGATTTATTTTCTGCTCAAGTTTCAGATTTACAGAGAGGTCTTGGAGTAGAATCTAATGTGTTTGATCGATCGAAATTATACGATATTTGCTTATTTGATTATATCTATGATCTGTATTATGTGTTCGTAAACCTCCTCTAACTGCTAGTATGTCGGTTGGCAGGGGGTTGCACATATCTGTGATGATTTTAACTGTTTGTGATTATGAACTGTATTGGATTGTTGTGATGATTAGCCGGGGTTTTGTGATGGGTTATTGTATTAATTCATTCGATGTAATTGTAATAAGTTGTAATATTATTTTGCGGGGCACATCCAGGTTGTGGTTGTAGCCACCGTTGTATTATTTATTTTTACTGTTTTTGCTCCTAGGATAGACCCAAGGTGGGGTGCACAAACTACCGGGTATTTCGAAGTGTTTAGTGGCCTACTCACGTTGTTGAGGGAGACCGCTTCACTTCGGGTACTTGGCGGGTAGTTTGCCGTATCCGTAGGGGTCTGGGGTGGGGTAATGGCTATTCATCATAACTGTGTAATCCGTCTTTCATTGCAGGCTCAAAAGAAACGCGGATTGCTTGTATATTCAATAAAGTTCATCTGTGATCTGGAATGCCTATTATTGCGTCTGACGAATGTACAATATCTATATATGATAGCTATTTAGACGTCACTTATGTTTTACACCCGCGCTAGCCCAGCCCCCGCTCTGCCGTTAGTTAAGTAACCTAACGGGTGATGACGGGACCCCGTGGCAAATGTGGATGGCATAAGAGGACGTTATATTTTCGTTGTTATCTGTAATGATAGGTTAATGATGGGATGCATTATTATTAATGCAAAGAAAATAAAACCTAAACTAAATCATTGGAACAATTTCTAAACCACTCGGTTTTCTTCAAAAAGCAAATTTTAAATGCGGAGCTTAAACCACTCCTTTTAAAAAGGGCTATCTTGGTTCCTTCGATCATATCAAGTTCACTACGTTAACGGTTTTTTGCCAAAAACCAGCCGTAACCCTCCGTCGTTTCAAATAGACAGCAAATCGTATTTATGCTATGCTTGTTGGCCTACGTCAAGGCATAGTGTATGGTAGCAGTGTGTTGCCTATTTGTTGCATAAATAAATGCATTAGTTTAGGACAGACGTACAGCCTTGTTGGCCTACGTCAAGGGCATGTACGATGTACCTAAATTAATCAGGACAACGACGGGTAGAACTTGACTTGCGTCTTATGATTTGTTGGCCTACGTCAAGGTCATAAGAGCTTGGGGTAAAAATCATACCGGGAGTTTCAAACATAAAAGAAACTTGCAGATTTAGCATACCTTCTGGAGTATGGTGACTAGAGTGGCTTCCATCTAGGGTATCATGCAATGATAGTTGGATCCCGATCCCACTGATGAGTAGGATTACTCTCGGGAAATTTTCTCACTTAACAATCAATGCTATAAACCAAGTAGGTGTCTAGAAAGGTGTTAGAGGGGCTACGCCTCCAGGGAAAAGGGGTTCTTTAATTAAGGAACTTCGCGAAAGCGTTAGAAAACCTCCCTCGAAGTACCAACACTGGCCTGGCTGAAAGGTTAAGCAAGTATTGTGACGTGTGATTAAATCCTGACTAGTTCTTCTTTTTAGGTTTTGAAGAAGGATTTGAGGAAACAGTGGGAGCCATCCTGTTTAGATAAACTAATAACCAATCTAAACTTGCAAGAGCATATGCTGAGTATTTTCTTTTCTCTCTCTCTGGCAGCTACCATGACAGGACTAAAACTATTACTTGAAAAAATATACTGAACGGGCAGAACTATAAAGATTGGCTAAGGAACGTCAACATTGCACTGAATTATGACAAAGTAGCATATGTTACCACCATTGTTCCTCCCCTTATCCCAGGACCAGATTCCTCAGTTGCGGACAAGGAAGTTCGCAAAACCTGGGATCTAGACTGTGAGAAAGCTAAGTGTGTCGTGCTGGCGTCCATGAACAATGAACTCCAGAAACAGCACGAGAGTATGGATATTGTATCCATCTTTCTCCATTGCAAGGATTTGTATGGGGAGCACTCCCGTATCGCGAGGTACGAGACCTCAAGGAAACTCTTCCGGATGAGGTTAGCTCCAGGATCACCTGTAGGAGAGCACGTCCTGAAAATGATCACTCTCATTGAGGAACTCGCAAACCTGGGATGCGTGCTAGAGAATGATTTATACATCGACTTGATTTTGCAGTCCCTTCCCCACACCTTCTCTCAGTTCGTGCTGAACTTCAACATGCACGAAATGGAAGCTGATCTTCCAAAGCTCCTTAACATGTTGAGGGTAGCAGAGACCTCCTTAAAAGAGGAGAGGGCCCCCGTTCTGTATGCTGGCCAATCATCCTCTTCTAAATCTAAAGCGAAAGCTAAAGGGAAGAAGAAGATGAAAGCCATCAAACCGAAAGGCGGGGTCAAGAAGGTGCAGGGAACGAACAAGGCAGGAAGAGTGAAGGCAGAAAAGAACGAATGCTTTTATTGTCACAAGAAAGGGCACTGGAAGAAGGATTGTTTGGCCTTCAAACCCAAGGACAAGAAGCAAGCTGTTGCTTCTGCTTCAGGTGTGTTCGTAATCGAAAATTGTCTTTCAATAAACTCTACATCATGGGTATTTGATACCGGTTCTGGTTCTCACATCTGTAATTCATTGCAGGATCTGAGAAATAGTAGAGCACTGGGGACAGATGATATGACTCTCCGGATGGGCAATGGAATGCATGTAGATGCAATTGCAATAGGGGAATATCACCTAGGGTTAACTAGTGGGCACATTTTGGTGTTGTACAGCTGTTTTTGTATTCCCGGTATGTTGTGTAATATTATATCAGTATCTTTGTTATCTAATGAAGGATATAATTTTTCTCTTGAAAGAAATGTCATGAACATTCTCCTAAATCAAGAACTGATTGGGTTTGGCACACTGGAAAACGGCATATACATACTTAATCAACCTCAAATTTTCAATATTCAAAACACACTTAAAAGAAAGGCTCCAGATTCAAATCAAACCTTCCTATGGCATTGTAGACTTGGTCATATAAACGAAACAAGGTTGACTAAGTTACATAAAGATGGATATCTAGATCCGTTTGAATATTCATCATATGCAACTTGTCAATCATGTATCAAAGGAAAAATGACCAAATCTCCGTTCACTGGACACGGAGAAAGAGCCACAGAACTCTTGGGACTTGTACACAGTGATGTATGTGGTCCAATGTCTACGCATGCACGAAGCGGTCACTCCTACTTCATCACTTTTACTGATGACTTCTCTAGGTATGGACATGTGTTCTTAATGAAACATAAATCCGAGGCCTTTGAGAAGTTTAAGGAGTATAAAAATGAAGTAGAGAAACAGACTGGCAAAAGCATCAAGACACTTCGATCTGATCGAGGTGGAGAATACTTAAGTACCAGTTTCCTTGAATACTTAAATGAGAATGGAATTCTCTCTCAGCTTACTCCGCCTTATACACCTCAGCATAATGGTGTATCAGAAAGGAGGAATCGCATGCTATTAGATATGGTGCGTTCAATGATGAGTAGTGCTGAGTTGCCACTTTCTTTCTGGGGATTTGCTCTAGAATCGGCAGCATACCTATTGAATAGAGTTCCGACTAAATCTGTGCCTACCACTCCATATGAAATGTGGAGCGGGAAGAGACCATATCTCAAGTATATCAAGATATGGTGATGTCCGGCATATGTTAAAAAGCATAATCCGGACAAACTCGAGGCACGATCGGTTTTATGCAAGTTTGTAGGATACCCCGAGCATTCAAGGGGGTATATAGTCTACCACACTGAAGAACAAAAGGTATTTGTCGCTCGCCACATTGTCTTCTTAGAGAGCGAATTTCTTGCAAAAGAAATTAGTGGGAGCGCGGTAGAGCTGGAAGAAATTCCAGAACCTCAAACTGCTGCCGAGGACTTAGTAGAACCTCAGGTTTCAATAGAACATGACGAACCTACGCCACTCCGCAGATTTAGTAGGCTTTCTCATCCTCCTGAAAGATACTATGGTTTTCTTCTAGATGGGGATCGAGAGGATTGCATCATCGATGATGATGAGCCTACTAGTTTTCAGCAGGCTATCACGAGTATAGACTCGGTGAAGTGGCTGGATGCTATGAGATCCGAAATGGAATCCATGTACACCAATAAAGTATGGACTTTAGAAGTTGCTCCTCCTGGGGTAAAACCAGTTGGATGCAAATGGATCTTCAAAAAGAAGATTGGTGCATTTGGACAGATGGAAACCTACAAAGCTAGACTCGTTGCAAAAGGTTTTCGTCAAAGACCAGGATTGGACTATGATGAAACTTTTTCACCTGTAGCTATGCTTAAATCCATTCGGATCCTGCTTGCGATTGCTGCCTTCCATGACTATGAAATCTGGCAGATGGACGTAAAAACAGCTTTTCTAAATGGACATTTAGAAGAGAGTGTTTACATGGATCAACCAGAAGGTTTCTTAGACAGTGGGAGCAGCGGAAGAGTGTGCAAGTTGCTTAAATCCATTTATGGATTAAAGCAAGCATCGCGGAGTTGGAACATCTGCTTTGATAAGACAGTCAAAGAATTTGACTTTATCAAAAATGTAGATGAACCATGTATTTATAGGAAGATTGTAAAAGGAGCAGTAGTCTTCCTCGTTTTGTACGTCGACGACATACTACTGATAGGGAATGATGTCCCTATGCTAAAATCAGTAAAGCTCTTCTTGTCATAGAAATTCTCCATGAAAGACTTGGGAGATGCATCATACATTCTGGGCATTAAGATCTATCGTGATAGATCTAATAGAATGTTGGGACTTTCACAGTCCAGGTATATTGACACTATACTAAAAAGATTCAGTATGGAAGATTCCAAGCGCGGTAATATACCCGCTTGTCACGGGATCACCCTCTCCAAAGAGATGTCTCCAAAGACTGATGAAGAGAGGGCTCGCATGGGCATTATACCCTACGCTTCGGCAGTAGGATCTATAATGTATGCGATGTTATGTACTAGACCAGATGTAGCTTACGCACTTAGTGTGATAAGCAGGTATCAATCTGACCCAGGTGAGAAACATTGGATAGCGGTAAAGAACATTCTCAAGTACCTGAGAAGGACTTAGGAGATGTTCTTAGTTTACGGTAATGGGGACCTCCAGGTAGAGGCTTTTACCGACCCTGGCTTCCAAAGTGACAAAGATATTTCTAAATCCATTTCGGGTTTTGTGTTTACCCTCAATGGAGGGGCGGTATGTTGGAGGAGTTCCAAACAGGATATCGTCCCAGACTCAACTATGGAGGCTGAGTATATAGCTGCTAGTGAAGCCACAAAAGTGGCTGTCTGGATGAGGAAATTCATCTCTGAACTTCAGGTGGTTCCATCTATTGCCAATCCAATACCTTTGTATTGTGATAACAATGGGGCTGTAGCATTAGCGAAGGAACCAAGGTCCCATCAGAAATCCAGGCATATCTTGAGGCGTTTTCACCTGATCAGGAAGATCGTGGATCGTCGGGAGATCGAGGTACGGAGAGTGGACACAAAAGACAACTCGGCAGATCCATTCACCAAGGCCATCCCTCAAGTCCAGTTCGAGAGGTTGTTTGAGATGTTGGGCATGCGGTACGCCAGCAACAGGATCTAGTGCAGACAGTGGGTACTCAATGTGCCAATTATAGGCCTTAGTGCAAGTAGGAGATTGTTGGATATATATGCCCTAGAGGCCTTCATTGTATAAGATGTTAGGGATATGTATGTACATGACAATCTTGCTTGATATGATAGTACGCTATTTGGTTTGTCTTTACCTTAACATATGATATATTTTACTTTGTATTTATATACATATTGATAAAGCCCATAGGGTGTTTGCCTGACTACCGGCGCTGTGATGGCAGTCATACTTGTGGGAGCTGGATAGTCAATAGGCACATCCTTAGATGTCCCTGGTCGCAGGAGTATCAAGACTGGGCATCGATACTCAAGAGTAGACTAGTGTATACATATCTAGACCCTGAGGAGGGGCGATGGATTGGTCCCGCAGCCATTGGTGATGTGCACCTAGGATTGTATACAGATGCTCACTGGGTGTGAGTACACCGGACAGGACTCGCCGAGAACTGACTGGATGGTATTATACCTAACGTCAGATGGCAGTTCTCAGGTGACATGTGTGCAGATAGTCCGTTGACTTAAGGTCGTCATTTGTCTCGTGTGAGTTCCCACTGTGCTTTGATTACTACCCTACCACGGTTCAAAGGAGTCGTGCAAACAGGTTTTAGTTGGGCACAGTCCCGAGCCACGTGGAGGCAGTGAGCGACTGTTAGGGATTCGTCTCTCCCGGTATAGGGAGTTGATATCGCACGGTGATCGGTTGGTCATTACCATAAGTCCCTGGCCAGGGCTGATTGAGAATTACTGATGGATTGATCAGTAGATTCTCGGATGGTCTTGAGCCATGCCGGCACGACTTGTACGGTTATTAGGGTTCTGACGTTCACCACCTCCCTAGACCATACATGCGATACTCTTAGATGAACAGACCGGACTGCGCGAATATTGTCACGGACAGGCTCAGTAGGAGTTCGAATGGGTTTCCTCATCAGCTTTCTTATCGACATCTACCTGGGGACCGTTACGTACAGCTAGTACCGCTTGCGGTCTGTGGTTAAACCCACTGCCAGCGTAGTAGTCGAGTCTTTAGAGTCTCACACAAAGATTTCCCAACTCCAGGCGAAACGATATAGAGGTTGTACGGTTTTACGACAAGGGTTCGGATACATACGTGTGTTTACACACGTACGACGTTCGGACAGTTTTTACAAGCCGGCTTTGGTTTAAGCCAGATTCTAGTATCAGGTTATTGGATTTATACAGTCTAAAGTTTTTCCGTGTTTCCACGGATAGGAGGGGCGTTCTCGTAATTTTCCGGGAAGCTTCTAAAAGCATGGTGACTTGAGGGTTTAGGTGGCATTATCATTAAATGCAATTGTGACTCATTTTGTGTGATTCATCATATCATTAATGCATCATTAATTGCTTAATGACTCATATAGTGAATCACTCAATTAAATTAATGCAGCATGATGAATAATCACATTTATTCATTTATTTGTTTATTCATTATGCTTCATATAATTCAAGTGAGAAACAATTCCATTATCATTATCATCTTCACCTTCTCTCTCCTCAAGCTCACTCTCTCTTCAAACCCTAATCCTACCACTCATGAGTTGAGATCAAGGATTAGAATAGACTAAACACTCCATAACCTAACTCTATATGACCTAAGTTCCTTTGATTAGCAACTAGAGAAACTTAGTTACCTCAAGTTTAGAGGTGAAGCTTGGATTAGGGTTCTCGAGTGGATCATCTATCACGGAAAGGAGGCCGAGGAGGACGTAGAGATCGAAAAGACGAAGGACACGAATCACTAGGTATAATCTCTTTACATAGTAGCTAAGAACTTCTATGGTTGTTGTTAATTAATGTTTATTAAAGATCTTCGGTTAGTCGATGTTTGCTTAAGGAACAAGATCGTTTTTCAAATTTCCGCCTCCCCGCAACTCGTGGGTTGTTGTACATCGACTTACACCGCGGTATATAATCTCACAACCATGTGCATCAGCGTGCACACAACAAATCAAAACACTAAAAGTGCATGAAAACTATACCGAAAGCATAAGTCAAATCACATGCATAACATAAGCATGAAATCAAAATCAACATATCCAATGACATCAAACCGAAGTCAGGTGCAACTGTGGTGCACAAATACATATCAATGCACTACAAGCACATATAAGCTATACCGAGTGCAAAAACCAAATCATGTGCATACCATGTGCACAAAATCAACCCAACTGTATGAAATCCATGAAATCATAAACATGTGCGACCAAGGCACAAAACGATATTAAGTGCAATCACTGTGCATTGCTAGATATATAGCTCCTCGGCTCAACGGTTTGATATGGAATGGCGACGGAAACAGTCCCGTTCTGGCACATCCTCTACAGATCTCTGGCCAACTGTCTCGTCGACGATGCCGAACTTTGGCATGCTGGGTGTGTGCAATATGACCGCTCCTGGGTCCAAGTCTTCTCATATAGTATTCCAGAAAGGTCCTGTCGAGGTCTCTCTCAAATCCCGTTTCTGCCGAATTGCCCGGAAGTTACCACCCTTTACTATATATGTTTCTTGTTCCGAAACGGTTGCATTCTCATCGCGACTCCTTCTGGAAGATATATCAATAGTCAACGCCTATGTATGTGTATCGCATCTCTGATGTCGGCGGAGTGGAACGTCATCTCATCAAGAACTCGTACAAACTTCTTACTCCACTTTTTCTCTGCTGTTGACTACTTCGGACTCGTCTCATCGTGGCTGCATGGACTGTGCTCCGACGGCTATACTCGTATCTGGAGTCTCCCAAGCAATGCATCCCATCACATGATATCCGAAAGATGTCGAACCTTTTGATCGATTCGTCAAGGTTCCATAATTCCCCCAAGAGCTAAACATCTTGGGTACAGTTTAATAGTACTCCAATACATACCACAGCACCTGTGGACCAACCGTAGAAGGGCAAACCAAAGCCTCACAAAGGGCACCGCTGAATTGCAGCAAACCTTAAGGTTCAAAGGCGTTCCATGGTCATTACGTCGAGTTAAGGTTTCATTCTTCTAGAGGGTCTATAGCATTACGTGCATTTGTCTCTGAATACTTTAAGCTTGGAAAATGGGCTCCTGACATTCGATCATCTCCATCGACTCTCAACGTACCTGCGTGAAGTCGTCTCTAGCTAGAATCAATCTATCTGATGACCTCGCATCGGGGTAAGCTAACGAACCACATGTCCTATTTATTCATTCTCGGGTGACTATCGATCTTCTATCATATCTCTAAGTACAACTCATACTGCAATAGCTCCAACATCTGGAGCAATATCTCGTCGTTCGCAGCAACAACTGGTTCATTCGTCTGCAAGCTAAACAGTGCCTCAATCATCATGAATAAGAGATACATCAATGGTCATCACATTCTGGCTGGCCTCTATCAGTGGCTCAATCCTCTGGTGCTGATCTGCACGTTCGAGAAATCTCGTAAAAGCGATCTGTCAAACGCTCATGGTGCGAAAACACAATAAAACGACGCCTCTATGCAATCGTATGTCCCTCAAAGTACCGGCACTGGCCTGGCTAAAAGATTGGCGAAATTGTAGGGTCTAATTAATCCCGACTAGTCTTTCCTTTTAGGGTTTGAAGGAAGATTTGACTAAAACAGTGGGAGACATCCTGATTAGATAAATTGATAACTAATCAAATCTTGTAAAAACACACGCTGAGTGTTTTCTTCTCTCTCTCTCCTGGTTACGACTATGTCACGCCTTAATCAAGATAATAATAAGGATGTATTGACCGAACCCGTTTGTTATACTGCGCTAAGGAACGTTGATCCCGCTCCAACTTATAATTGTTATAAGACAGAGCAGGAAATAGGGGATTACCAGAATTCCCGTGCCGCCCAAACGAAGAAAGTACATGTTGATGCATCTTTTTCGGGTGTGTTCATTACACAGAACTGTTTCTCAATATCCTTTACGTCCTGGGTATTTGATACCGGATCAGGATCCCACATATGTAATTTGTTACATGGGCTACAGATAGGTAGAGAACTGAGAACGGGTGATAAATTTTATGAGATAGAAACGGTGCAAGTGTTGCAGCCAAGTCTGTTGGTAGTTATCACCCTGTATTACCAGAATACATTGATTCTAAACGAATGCTATTAGATACCGAACCTGATATACAACATCATATCAGTCTCTTTATTAGTAAAGAAGGATATAATTTTATGTTGTTGGATAATGTTTTGAACATTTCGTATATCAAGAGTTGATCGGTTCAGACACGTTATCTAAAAGCATTGACGTTCTAAATCAAACTACAGTTCTTAGTATACAGAACACACACAAGAGGAAGAGTTCAGAAATGAACGAATCCTTCTTGAGGTATTGTAGACTAGGTCATATCTATGTGACCCGACTAGCTGAAGTTACATAAAGATGCATATTTAAATTTGTTTGAATTTACATCTTGTGAAACTTGCCGGTCATGTCATAAGGATAAGATGACCACAGCTCTGTTTATTGGAAACAGAGAAAGAGTTATTGAACTCTTGGAATTGATACATGATGATGTATGTAAGGTCCCCTGCCTACAGATGCCAAGACCGGTTCTTTGTACTTTATTACATTCACTGATGATCTCTTAAGATTCAGACATATGTTCCTGTTGAAACACAAGTCCGAAACTTTTGAGATAATCACAGAATATAAGTTAGAAGTAGAGAACCAAAAACGGGTATAAGTATTATGTCCTTTGATGAGATCAAGGAGGAGAATACTAGAGCACGGAATTCCTGGACCATTCTAAAGGAAAATGAGATTCTCTCTCAGCACTACTCCTCCGTATACACCATAGCACGATGGTATATCGGGGCGGAGCAATAGCACCCTATGTGATATGGTGTGCTCTATGATGAGTACTACTGAGTTTCCTAGTTCCTTTTGGGAGTTATGCACTTGAGAAGCTGCATACCTATTGAATAGGGTTCAAATCAAATCAGTTACCTACCACTTCATATGTGATATGCAAAGGGAAGAGCCCATATCTTAAGTTTGTTAAGATTTGGGGTTGTCCGGCCTATGTCTAAAAAGCATAATCCGGACAAGCTCGAGGCAAAGTCAGTCCTGTAGAAGTTTGTTGGATATCCCAAGCATTCGCAAGGGAATATGTTCTACCTAACCGAGGAACAAAAGATATTTTGTTTCTCAACATGCCACCTTTGTGAAAGGGAATTTCTTGTGAAGAAATTATTGATCATGAGGTAGAACTGGAAAGGGTTCCAGCTGTACAAACTGCAGCTGATAATTTGGTAGAACAAAAGGATTCAATAGTTTCCAACGAATCTCAGCCTCTCCGCCGATCTGGTAGGGTTCCTCATCCACCTGGGAGATACTTCGGTTTCTCTATGACAGTGGGAGCGAGGATTGCATCATGAGATGATGACCCAACTTATTTCGAGCTGGCCATCAGGAGTGGGACTCTGTAAGAATGGCTGGATACTTAGCGATCTGAGATGGAATCCTTATACACCAACAAAGTATGGACTTTAGTTGCTTTATCTGAAGGGTTAAATCCCCATCAGGAGTAAGTATATCTTGAGAAGATTACTTAGTGTACATGGAAAAGTTGAGACTTTCAAAGCTATGCTTAAGTCCATCCAGATCCTACTTGCCACGGCTACATACCATGACTACGATATCTGGCGGTTGGGTGTCATGACTGCTTTTCTAAATGATGATTTGGAAGAGAGCGTCTATAAGTACACAGCCAGAGGGCTCCGTAGACAGTGGGAGCAGCGGAAACGTGAGCAAGATGTTTTATGTGATAAAGCAGGTATCGCGGAGTTGGAACGTTTGTTTTGATGTGGTAGTCAAAGAGTTTGACTTCATCAAAATGGTAGATGAACCTTGTATATACAAAAAGGTAGTAGAGAGTATGGTGGTGATCCTCGTAGAGTACATGGATGACATACTCTTGATAGGGAAGGAGTTTTCTATGCTACGCTCGGTCAATCTCCTCTTATCACAATGATTCTCCATATAGGATCAAGATGATACCTCCTAAATCCTAGGTTTTATATCTATGAGATAGATCTAAATGAATGTTAGGATTCTCACTAGTTGTAGTGAGATGGTATCAATCGATCCTGGGGAGAATCACTGGAAAGGTTCCAGGGTGATAAGGACGACTGAATGTTAGTCGCAGGCATTGTCTTTACCCTCAGTGGAGGGACTTTATGTTGGAAGAGTTCCAAGCTAGATACCGTGACTTACTAGACGATTAAAGGCAAAATACGTCGTTACCAAGGATGCTACCAAAGAGGCAGTCTGGATATATAAGTTCATGAGATGAACTTCGTTCCTACCATTGTGTGACAATGGAGTTGTGGCTTATGCCAAGGAACCCCCGTCCCATCAGAAATCCAGATATAATTCTTAGGCAGTATCACCTGATCAAGGAGATGATTGATCTCCAGGGAGATCGAGGTTAGGAGAGTAGACACAAAGGACAATAGCGCGGATCCACTCACAAAGGCCTTTTTCCTAGTAAAGACTTTTATAGGATGGTTGAGTATGAGATACTTCAACCACGGCTAATTATTGGGTATGCGATACCACAACAGATGGCCCTAGTGAAAGTGGGAGATTGTTAGTTATATGTATGCCCTAGAGGCCATTACTGTACATACGATGTATATTGTAGTGGATGCTTGGACATATATAGAGAGGACTTTCTTGCTCAACATGATAGTATGCTATCTGGTTGTACTTTATCTTAACATGTACTCTGATTGTCTCTATGTTACATGTTGATAAAGCCCTTGGGATATGTACTCGGCTACTGGGACTATGATGAGATCATACTAGTGGGGCCACGGTAGTCGACGAGTACATCCTATAACTATTCCTAGTCGAGGGTGTATCGAGACAGGGCATCGATACACCAGAGTAGACTAGCGTATACGCATCTTGACCCATATGATGGGCGATGGATGATCCCATATCCATTGGTGTTTGACATCAAGGATGGTATACGGGTGCTCGGTGGAGACTGGGTACACTGGACGGTCTCGCCGAGAACTCCCAGATGGTACTATACCTCACGTCAGATGGCAGTTCTCCGGTGACACTGGTACAGAGTAGTCTGTTGACCCGAGATCGTCATAGAGTCTTGTGTGATTCCCACTGTGCTTTGATTTCCATCATACCACGTCCAAGAGGACATGCAAAAAGGTGGCTTTTGGGTACAGTCCCGAATCACATGGAGGCAATGAGTGATAGGAGGGGATTCGTCTCTCCCAGTATAGGGAGTTGATGTTGTGCTGTGTTCGATTGGCTATAACTGGAAATCCTGGCCAGGGTTGCTGAGATTTACTGGTAAGTGTTATCAGTAGTTTCTCGAACTGTTATAGACCTCATATCGACATGACTTATCAAGCTACTGGGGTCTGACGTTTACCACCCCTAGACGAGATATGCGACATATCAGACGATGAGACCGGAATGTACGGGAGTGTTACTGATTGGACTCGCAGGAGAATGTACAGGCTTGCTTGTTGATCTTCTGATCGCTCAATACCTGGGTGGCTGTTACGTTTAGCTGACCGCTTGCTGCTTGTGGGTGTTTGATTTGATCATCACTTATTGCCGGCGTATTGACGATTCTTTAGAGTCCTATACAGAGGTTTCTTGGCTCAAGCAAAACGAAGTAGGAGCACATATATGATATGTGCGGGACCGAGAACAATACGTGTATGTGATACCGTATTAGATTCTCACGATATGAGATATCGGCCGGGTATATGTGATATAGCCGGGTCATCGGATCAAGTGTTGATTCGATGAACTGATACAGATTATATTAGCCGGTTATTTATGAAATAGCCGGATTATCAGATCAAGTGTTGATTCGATAATTTAATGTATAATTATATATTTGATATATTAAATTACATTAACTAGTATAAGCTCACTAAAAGATTCTTTTTCTCACTCGGGTAATACATTGATATATATATACGATATATGTTAATTGTATTATTTTATTTTGTTACAATAAATATTATATATGTGATATATAATATTGTAACATGATATGGTTATTAATGCAACATGTTTAGTGGAGATTAAACATGGTTAGGGTTTGATTTGGGTTAAGCTTTTCTAGAAGTTTCTAGAAGCTTTGCTTTTGTTTTAAGCAAAGATATTTGTTAAAGATATTTTGTTGATATTTCCTTAACCCAACCCAAACCCTTGACCATGGTAAACTCTCTACAATGGTTAAGTCTTCTCACTTGAGCCATGGTTGCATTTCTTGTAGGATTCCTAGGCACTCTTGTAAGGGTTCATAAGGCAACAACCATGCCCGAATAAAAATTTAGACGTGCCGAACAACCCAAAGCTGGGATCTTTCCTAGATTATTAGGGTTTAACATGCAAGTAAATATCTTTACAACTAAGTGTGAGGGATTACAACCTTTGTAGTCCGCTCCTTCGCTTCATAAGCTCCGAGTAGAAGTCCCTTCACCGCGATCCACGATCTCCCGGACTCAAGAGAGGCTCCACGACTCGAACGATCCATGCTAGCTTGTAGTGTTCCTTTTCTCCGATGATCTACGTCGAAGTTGCTATAACTCAAGCTCTCTCACTCTAATGAGGTGAACACTCTAATCTAATTGGCTATATTAGATGAGGATGATGGAGTGGTTTTTATGCTTTCTTTTTATATCAAATTCTCATATGAAAACATCACAAAAGGAAAACCTAGTAAGCTTTCTCAAAGCTCAAGGTTGAAGATGAAGATGAAAAATGAGTTAATCCTTTTGTGATGAATAATGAAATGAATATATGAATAATAATGGAACCATGGTCAAGGATGATAAGGATAACTTTTGTAGAGAATTAACTAGGGCTAGGGTTTGGTTGGGTTAAAGAATGAGTCATAAGAAAATATCAACCATAATATCTAACTCATGACAAAAGAAATCCTTCTAGAAGGTGCAAGAAGGAACTAACCCAAATCAAACCCTAACCTTGTTTAATCTCCACTAAACATGTTTCATTATTAATCTTATCATGTTACAATAATATATATCATATATATATTATATATTTGTAACAAAAGAAAATAATACAATTAATATATATCGCATATATATCAATGTATTACCCGGTGAGAAAATGAAATAATAAAGCGAGCCAATATTAGATAATATAATACAATATATCATATATATTATTATACATTAAATCATCGAATCAACACTTGATCCGACAATCCGGCTATATCGAATATAACCGACTAATATATCATGTACCGATTCATCGAATCAACACTTGATCCGATGACCCGGTTCATATCTAAATATCGTGAGAATATAATACGGTATCTCATATCGCATTATCCTCGGTTCAGCACATATCACATATGTGGCCCTACTCCATTTTGCCTAAGTCAAGAAACCTCTGTGTAGGACTCTAAAGAATCGTCAATACGCCGGTAGCAGGTGATCATATCAAACACCCACAAGCTGCAAGCGGTCAGCTAAACGTAACAGCCACCCAGGTATTGAGCGATCAGAAGATCAACAAGCTAGCCTGTCCATTCTCCTGTGAATCCAATCAGTAACACACCCGTACAGTCCGGTCTCTTCATCTGATATGTCGCATATCAAGTCTAGGGGTGGTATACATCATACCCCAGTAACTGATAAGTCGTGTCGATGTGAGGCTCATAACGGGTCGAGAAACTACTGGTAACACTTACCAGTAAATCTTTATATCAGCCCTGGCCAGGGACTTCCAGTTATAGCCAATCGAACACAGCACTACATCAACTCCCTATACCGGGAGAGACGAATCCCTTCCTATCGCTCATTACCTCCATGTGATTCGGTACTGCACCCAAAAGCCACCGTTTTGCACGCCCTCTTGGACGTGGTAAGGTGGAAATCAAAGCACAGTGGGAATCACACAAGACTCTATGACGATCTCGGGTCTACAGACTACCCTGTACCAGTGTCACCGAAGAACTGCCATCTGACGTGTGGTATATCACCATCTGGGAGTTCTCGACGAGTCCGTCCAGTATACCCAGTCTCCACTGAGCACCCGTACACCATCCTTGATGTCAAACACCGATGGATATTGGATCATCCATCGCCCATCATATAGGTCAAGATGCGTATATGGTAGTCTACTTTGGTGTATCGATGCCCTGTCTCGATATACCCTCGACTAGGAACAGTTATAGGATGTACTCATCGACTACCGTGGCCCTACTAGTATGATCTCATCATAGTCCCAGTAGTCGAGTACAGATCCTAAGGGCTTTATCAACATGTGAGAGTAAGACAGTAAACCAATACAAGTCAACATGTTAAGATAAAGTGAAACCAAATAGCATACTATCATGACGAGCAAGAAAGTCATCTCTATATATATCCAAGCATCCATTATAATATACATCATATGTACAACAATGGCCTCTAGGGCATATACATAACTAACATTTCTAACCACACACTATTTTCATTATTCATCACAAAAGGATTAGATCTTCTTCTTCCTTTTTCTTCTTTGATGGAAAAGCTTACTAGCTTTTTCTTTAGTGATGAAAATGAGTGAGTTAAAGAAAACAAATGAGAGATAAAATCCTACTTCATTATCCTAATCTATCCTAACCATTTAGATTAGGGTGTTCACTTCATTTAGTGAGTGAGAGCTTGTGTTAATGAAACTTCAAGGTAGATCATCTTTGTTATCGAAGATCGGAAGTAAGCTTGCATCTTTCTCTTCGTGGAACCTCTCGAGAGTCTGGAACTTGATGATCGCAGCGAAGGGACTACAACATGGATCTTATAAAGTGAAGGACCGGACTACAAAGGTTGTAATCCCAAACTCTTATATATTAAAGTGTTTAACATGCTTTGTTTCGCCTAATCTCTAGTTTAAAGATCTTGGTTAGGGTTGTTCGGCACGTCTAAATTTTAAATCGGGCATGGTTGATGCCTTATAGATCCTTGTGAGTGTGCCAAGTAACCCTGCATATATATATATATATATATATATATATATATATATATATATTCTCAAAATGATAAAGTCTGAAGAATGATAAGGTGGCAAGGGTAAACATCTATACATCAGTGTAATACCAAGTGCTCGTGTCAGTGCCTCGGGTAGCAACATATCATAAATATAAGGTATCATCAATGTAATCATCATGAAATCAGTGTCAACTATATCATGAAGTCTAAATATGTGGATATCATCCAACTATGTAATCAATGTCTGTATGTATGTGGATCTCGTCCACGTGTCAACCAATGACACAAAACATCATGCAAGTAAATATCATAAATCATATGCATGGATGTATGAGGATATAAATCAACGTATGTCCCTCGTGACACATCAAAATCATGAACCTGAGTGTCCAGCATCGACACTCGAAACATCATGAAACCCGTGCCCAGCATCGGCACGTAAAACCTTATATATCGGGCTCCGTCAGTCTGGATTGGCCCATATCATCTCTCGACTCCGGTCGGTATTCTCCGGATATCCGCCGAGCCCAAATACTATCACCGGTAGGTAGTAGTCCCACTGCCAGGCTCACCGTCTGCAGCACAGCAATCCGTTCTCATCCTGGGGTACCATACCGGGTCCACTATGTACCCGCAATCGGCCTCATCCAACTCCTCGAATCGGGTTTCACATGTCATACGTCTCAGAACCGAGAAAATACATGGTGGACGCACTAAAATATCATATCAAGGGAAACGGTTTTTTAAAACAATACATATTCTCTTTTGAAATAACCATGGTTCCCAAATCCAGAAATCTTATGAAAACAAATATCTCAATGCGTATAATCTGAAGCATGATGTATATGACATATAACGGAAATGTAAGCATATCTGTATATCATGCAACATGGAATGGTAATATGCACATATCAAGGGAAAACCGCTCTTTTAAAATGAATCCAGTTTTAAAATATATCTTGTGGTTCCCAAATCTCCAAAATAAAGCCAGAATCCTCTATGTATGTGCAAATACGTATGTATGCAAGTATGGGTGTACCATATGTGTGTACGCAAGTATGAGTGTACAATAGGTATGTACGCAAGTATGAATGTACAATATGTATGTATACAAGTACGTCATGCAAGAGGTCATATCCTGATGCAACAATCCTACTGTGTAGTGACATGGTAATTATCGATGATGAAGTGTGTAAGCCGGCAAGTAGGTGTACGTGGAGCATACGCATCATCGATAATGGTGATGGTGTCCTGACAGCATGGGTTTAGTATAATAATAAACACATTTAAACATGCAATGCGATGTGAATAACAAGAATATGCGGAAAATGAATAATAAATACAACAGTGAAGAATCTACATCAAAATATATATATATATATAAATATATATATATATATATCATACAGTTTTGCCATTTGAAATAACACGAATCGTGGTGTTTAGAAAAATAAGGGCTACGGTGTTCTTAAGAAAAGATGCGTCTTTTGAAAATATCCGTAGAATCCCTTGACCTGTCTTTAAAATACTCACGATTCGTTATTTTTGAAATAGGTATGACTCGGGTCTAGTCTAACATCTACTAAGTACTACAGAACTAAACGAACAGTGTAACCGAAAGGGTAAGGGAAACCATCTAAATCTGAGTCGATATACATATAAATATAATAGTCGGTGATCCCGCCTCAATAGTATCACATACGATACAATATACAATATTACATCCTCGAGTCAAGAGTGCGGATCTATCATCAATATATAGCTCGAACGTAAATCCGTCATACGGCATCCCAATTCTGGGTACGGGTCGAATCTCACATTTATCTCATCAATTATCTGGTATCCTTATCATCATATCATCATGAAATGGGGTACTGATCTAAGTCTAGTACAAACTGATACCAACGATATACATGTAAATGTTAGTTATATGTATGCCCTTGAAGCCATTACTGTACATACGATATATATTGTAATGGATGCTTGGACATATATAGGGAGGACTTTCTTACTCGACATGATAGTATGCTATCTGGTTGTACTTTATCTTAACATGTATTCTGATTGTCTCTATGTTACATGTTGATAAAGCCCTTAGGATATGTACTCGACTACTGGGACTATGATGAGATCATACTATTGGGGCCACGGTAGTCGGCGAGTACATCCTATAACTGTTCCTAGTCGAGGGTGTATCGAGACAGAGCATCAATGCACCAGAGTAGACTAGCATATATGCATCTTGACCCATATGATGGGCAATGGATGATCCCATATCCATCGGTGTTTGACATCAAGGAGGGTGTACGGGTGCTCAGTAGAGACTGGGTACATTGGACGGACTCACCAAGAACTCCCAGATGGTATTATACCTCACGTCAGATGGCAGTTCTCCGATGACACTGATACAGAGTAGTCTATTGACCCGAGATCGTCATAGAGACTTATGTGATTCCCACCGTGCTTTGATTTTCATCATATCACGTCCAAGAGGGCGTGCAAAAAGGTGGCTTTTGGGTACAGTCCTGAATCACATGGAGGCAAAGAGCGATAGGAGGGGATCCGTCTCTCCCGGTATAGAGAGTTGATGTTGTGCTGTGTTCGATTGGCTATAACCGGAAATCCTTGACCAGGGTTGCTGAGATTTACTGGTAAGTGTTATCAGTAGTTTCTCGAACTGTTATAGACCTCATATCGACACGACTTATCAAGCTACTGGGGTCTGACGTTTACCACCCCTAGGCGAGATATGCGACATATCAGACGACGAGACCGGACTGTACGAGAGTGTTACTGATTGGATTCACAGGAGAATGTACAGGCTTGCTTGTTGATTTTCTGATCGCTCAATACCCGGATGGCCGTTACGTTTAGCAGACCGCTTGCGGCTTGTGGGTGTTTGATATGATCATCACCTACTACCGGCGTATTGACGAGTCTTTAGAGTCCTACACAGGGGTTTCCTGGCTCAAGCGAAACGGAGTAGGAGCACATATGTGATAAGTGCGGGATCGAGATTGATACGATATGAGATACCGTATTCTATTCTCGTGATTTGTAACATTGATCGGTTGTATGCGATATAACCGGGTTATCGGATCAAGTGTTGATTCGATAAGTTGTTACACAAGATATTAGTCGGTTATAGCCGGATTATTAAATCAAGAGTTGATTTAATAATTTAATGTATAATTATATATTTGATATATTACATTACATTAACTAGTATTTGCTCACTTAAGATTTATTTTCTCACTTGACTGTGCATGAGTGTATATGTGATATATATTTGTGTACATATGATTGTGTCATGCTTGATGATACCTCAAAGATGGGTGTATGAGACTTATACCAAGATTAGGGTAAAATTAGGGTTTTGTTTATATCTTAAGAATAACAAAAGAGAAAGACTTTGTCAAAGTTCTCAAGCTTTCATGAAGTTTGTGGAAACATTGACAAAGTCAACTCTTTTGTCATTCTTAAGGATATTTAGTTAACCCAACCCTTAACCATATACCTTGGTCAATTCTCTACATGAGTTAAGCATGATAGCTTAACTCACCCATGGTTACAATATTGAGGAGATAATTCATATGATGATATTATTCCTTCTTCTTCTTCTTCATTAAGCTCCTTGAATGAGCTTTCAAGCTCTAATGGTGCTATGATAAAAAGAGTGAGAAAATTAATTCTAAAGTGAGCCCACATCCTACTTCTTCATCCTCTACCACTTGCCATGTAGTAGAGTGTGTTCTCTTCACAAAGTTCATGACCTAGTGAAGGAATAGCTTGAGTTAGTGTCTCCCCGACGTAGATCATCTTCGGCCTCGAAGTCATCGAAGCAAGCACGTTCGTTCTTCTTGTGGAGCTTCTCTAGAGTCCGGAGTTCACGATCGCAGCGAAGGGGACATCTACACGGAGCTATTGAAGTGAAGGACCGGATCTACAAAGGTTGTAATCCCTCTCACTTAGTGTTAAAGTGTTTAACATGTTCGTTTTCGTCTAATCTCTAGTTTAAAGATCCGGTTTTGGGTTGTTCGGCACGGCTAAAATTTTAATCGGGCATGGTTGATGCCTCGTAGACCCTTGTGGCAGTGCCTAGAAACCTTACAATGGTATAAGAACCAAGCTAGAGCTTTAGGCGAAGTCTGAGCGAAGTTTAAAGTCCGATCGAACTCCGACACACCCGAGTATACCCCTCTCTGGACATTTTCTAAAAATGTGATTTTTTATGGATTAAAAATACTCAGAAAATAAAGCAAGAAAAACTAAGAATTACTGTGAAGTACGGACCATTAATACGCTCAAATGACCACGGAACCGCGGCCAAACCAAGAGTTTGGCGGCGGTTCCGCGGCCAAAATTATGATTTAGTCCCTCGTATTTCATATATTTATTCTTAGGTCCTTTCTTGTTATTTTTTCTGGGAATTTTTTATTAGTTGTATGTATGCCCTAGAGGCCAGTATTGTATAGATGATGTATATTATATTGGATGCTTGGACATATATAGAGAGGACTTTCTTGCGCGATATGATAGTATGCTATCTGGTTGCTCTTTATCTTAACATGTATACTTGTCTCTTGATACTGTCTTATAGTTACATGTTGGTAAAGCCCTTAGGATGTGTACTTGACTACCTGGACTATGATGCAGATCATACTAGTGGGGCCATGGTAGTCCATAAGTACATCCTTTAATGTTCCTAGTCGTGGGTGTATCGAGACGGGGCATCGATATACCAGAGTAGACTAGCGTATACGCTTCTCGACCCAAGAGATGGGCGATGGATGATCCCATATCCATTGGTGTTTGACATCAGAGATGGTATATGGGTGCTCAGTGGAGACTGGGTACACTGGACGGACTCGTCGAGAACTCCCAGATGGTATTATACCTCACGTCAGATGGCAGTTCTCTGGTGACACTTGTGCAGGTTAGTCTGTAGACCCGAGATCGTCATAGAGTCTTGTGTGATTCCCACTGTACTTTGATTTCCACCTTACCACGTCCATGAGGGCGTGCAAAACGGTGGTTTTTGGGTACAGTCTCGAGTCACATGGAGGCAATGAGCGATAGGAGGGGTTTCGTCTCTCCCGGTATTGGGGGTTGATGTTGCGCTGTGCTTGATTGGCCGTAACAGGGAAGTCCCTGGCCAGGGCTGATTAGAGATTTACTGGTAAGTGTTACCAGTAGTTTCTCGACCCGTTATGAGTCTCACATCGGCACGACTTATCGGTTATTGGGGTCTGACGTTTACCACCCCTAGACTTGATATGCGACATATCAGACGAGGAGACCGGACTGTACGGGAAGTGTTACCGGCAGGTTTTTACAGGAGTTGGAGCGGGCTTGCTTGCTGATCTTCTGATCGCTCAATACCCGGGTAGTCGTTACGTCCAGCTAGTACCGCTGACGGCTTGTGGGTGCTTGATGTGATCATCACCTACTGCCGGCGTATTGACGAGTCTTTAGAGTCCAACACAGAGGTTTTACTGGCTCGGGCAAAACGAAATAGGAGCACGTATGTGATATGTGCAGGACCGAGAATAATGCGTATATATGATACCACATTCAATTCTCGCGACTTTTTGTATCGGTCGGTTATATATGATATAGCCGGGTTATCGAATCAAGTATTGATTCGATAAGTCGATACAATAGGTGTTAGTCGGTTATATGAGATATGACCGGATTATTAAGTCAAATGTTGATTTAATAATTTATTACATAATTGTATATTTGATATACTAGTTTGCATTAACTAACACTTGTTCACTTTAGGGTTTTTCTCACATGTGAACACTTGAATATATATATATGTGATATATATATTAAAAGTGTTTTCTTTTGTATCATGGTTGATGATACACTAAACATGGGTGTGTAAGACATACACTATTCTATGTATTATGGTGGGTTATGATTATTTAAGATAATTACAAAATTAATGGAGTTTTGGAATGAGCATGAAGCTTGTAGAAGCTTACTTTGCTTTGACAAAGTCTACTAGCTTTGTCTTTACCTTAGATTCCTTTTAACCTAACCATCACACTTAGCTATGGTAATGTTTCTACAAGAGTTAGTATATGATACTCACTCACCATGGTTAGCCTAGACACTTTATCATTATCCTCTTCACTTTCTTTTGTTCATCTTCTTCTTCATTGAACAAGAGAAAAAGAAAACTAGGGTTTGATCCAAAGTGAGAAACAAAAATCTAAAGAGAACCCACTTCCTATTTCTCCATTCTCTACTAGACTAGCACTTTAGTTTAGGGTGTTTACTTCACTAATTCTCTAGTTAGTGAAGTAGGAGCTTGAGTCGGAATTCCCTCGACGTAGATCATCTTCGGCCTCGGAGACTTCAAGCAAGATCGCATCCTTCGCGTCGTGAAGCCATGCAAGAGCCCGGGAGAACCTTGATCGCAGCGAAGGGACTTCAACAAGGAGCAAATGAAGTGGTGGACCGATCTACAAAGGTTGTATTTCGTGTTCCCTTTAGAGTAAAGTTGTTTACTTGCCTTTAGATTCGCCTAAACTCTAGTATAAGATCTTGCTTAGGGTTTTTAGGCACATAAATTTTTAAACGGGCATGGTCGATGCCTTGTAGAGCCTTGTTAGTGTGCCTAGTAACCCTACAGTGGTATCAGAGCCTGGCTAGAGCATTAGGCATTGTGTTAACGAAGTTAAAACCCCGATCGAACTCGAAAACGTCAAATTATACCCCTCTCTGGTCATTTTTTAAAAACTGGATTTTTTCAGAAATAAAAATACCTAAAAAATTCAGCAGGGTTTTATAAGAATTGTGGTGAAACACGACAGCATGCGCCGTACAATCCACCGCGGAACCGCGGCCGTACCCTGCTTGGGCCGCGGTTCCACGGCCGTACAGAGGAGATATGCACTAAATGTTTCACTGTAATTTCCATCTCTGTTATTAGTATTTTCTGGGTATTTTTAAATTAACTCAAGTGTTGAGTATTTTGGGGTTTATTTTGTAATCATCAATTCGATCGGAAAATTTAATTTTGTTTTGTTATTCCGGATAATTTAGAAAGTATTAAAATGTTCGAACAGATATCATTAACTCAATTTTTCCCGGCACGAAAAACATTCAAGTGTTGAATTTTTCTCGGGTTTAAATCTTTCGGAAAAACGTGCATGTGACGTGATGGACCCTCTAGAAGACAACAAACCTTAACTCGATTATGTGACTGTCTTGAACTGCCTTTTGAACCTTAGGGTTTGGGGCAGTACGGCGTGCCACATGTGAGGCGTTGGCTTGACCCTTCTACGGCTAGACCGTTACTACTGTGACGTATTCTGGAATTTTTGAACTCCGCTCAAGTGTTGAGCTATTATGGAAATCTTGGGTATTTGATTATTCGATCGGAAAGTTTAATACTGTTTATTTATCTGGAATGTGATACAATATGTGGAATTCATACAGTTAGGCATGAAATGCGAAATATGTGATATTTCGGATTTACGATGTCTAAAGAGATTGTGGATTCCAAATGTTGTAGTTTTACACTTTCTTTTCTGTGACCGTAAGTGTAATATGTGATATCGCCGGTTTCGTTTCTATATGTCAACGACAATTGGGATGCGCATATTTACTTATGTTGATGACATGTGATGTTATGTGTTGCTGAATATGTTATATTGGATCGTCGCGTTTTGAATAGTCGGGGGTTTTATGTGAGATGAGGGTTTTTTATTTTCATTCATATAAAATTAAATGTATGTAATATTCTTTTATTGGGGCACTTCTGGGTTGAGATTGATGTCACCATTTGTATATTATTTACTTTTCCGCACTAGGATAGACCCAAGGAGGGGAGCACAAGTAACCGGGTTCTAGGGTCCAGTGGGAGACCAACTCGAGGAGTCGAGTCCGGGTCTCCTAACCCTAGAATTGGAAGGGTTGCTTGCCGCTCTCGTAGGGGTCTAGGGGTGTGGGTTTGGCTGTTCATCGCGACCGTGGAATCCGTTTTTTATAGAGGCTCAAAATAAAACACGGACGTCCTAGTATATCCAATGTTTCATATGTTTCTTCTGCTGCGATATCTGTGATATGATCATGTGATGTGCTGTGATAGATACTACATATAGTATATATGATATATTATATAGATGTTACTTATGTTTTACACCCGCGCTAGCCCTGCCCCGCTCTGCCGTTAGTTACCTAACCTAACGGTGCACGAGGGGACATCGAGGCGAATGCGGATGGCATAAGTGTACGTCGTATTTATCTGTGATGTTTAGGTGACTTAAATGATGGGACTTCATTAATGTGATTAATGAAAGAAAAGAAACCTAAAAGATGTTGTAGAATCAAATTTTTCAAAAAGGGTAGCTACAGTTTTGCTTTGCATAGTGATATATATGATATGTCCTGCACCTTATTCGATGAGGAAAGAGCTGAGATCCCTTCACCGGGAGTGACCTCTTTAGCAAAACTGGCAGATGCTACAAAACTCGGTTTGGTTTTTGATTGCTTTTAGAGTTTTGCTTTGCATAGTGATATATTTGATATGTCCTGCACCTTATTCGATGAGGGAAGAGCCGAGATCCCTTCACCGGGAGTGACCTCTTTAGCAAAACTAATAAAAGCCTCAAAATCACTCCATTTCAAAATTCACATGATTCTACAACGATATCAAGTTCATTACGCAATAGGTTTTCAGAAAAACCTGTCGTAGCCCTCCGTCATTTCAGATAAGTTGTATATAGTATTCGTGCTGCATTTGTTGGCTTTCGTCAAGGTGTAGTGTGTGGTAGCTATATGCAGCTTATCTGCTGCATATGATGCGACTGGATTAGGGTAGTCGTACGGCTTTGTTGGCTTTCGTCAAGGGTCATGCGGGTGGGTTTAATTCAGTCAAGAAATGTACGGGTTCAACTTGACTAGCTGGCTATGGTTTGTTAGCTTTCGTCAAGGTCATAGCACGTTAGGGGCAAAATATTATCGGGAATTTCAAGTGTTGAAATTTGCAATGAGATTGCATACCTTCTATGAGATAGTTGGATCCCGATACCCACTGCGAGTAATTGTTACTCCTGGGAGAGTTTTACACAGAACAATTAGCCGATCAAGTAGGTGTCTAGAAAAGTGTCAACGGGGTTACGCCTCTGAGAAAACGAGGTTTACTCTAATTAGGTCCGTGCGAAAGCACGGGGAACCTCCCTCAAAGTACCGACACTGGCCTGGCTGAAAGATTGGCGAAGTTGTAGGGTGTAATTAATCCCGGCTAGTCTTTCCTTTTAGGGTTTGAAGGAAGATTTGATAAAAACAGTGGGAGCCATCCTGATTAGATAAGATAAATAACCAATCTGATCTTGCAAGAGCATACACTAAAGTGTTTTCTTCTCTCTCTCTCCAGGTAGCGACCATATCATGCCTTAATAAAGATAATAATATGGATGTATTGACTGAACCCGCATGTTATACTGTGCTGGGGAACGTTGGTTCCGTTCTTTCTTATAAGAGTTATAAGACTGAACAGGATATAGGGGAATACCAGGATTCCCATGCCACCCGAATGAAGAAAGTACATGTTGATGCATTTTCTTCGGGTGTGTTCGTTACTGAGAACTGTTTCTCCATTTGCTCTACGTCCTGGGTATTAGATACCGGGTCGGGATCCCATATATGTAATCAGTTGCATGGGCTTAGGAAAGGTAGAGAACTTGGAGAAGATGATAAAGACATAAGGGTTGGAAATGGTGCAATTGTTGCAGCTAAAACCGTCGGCGAATATCACCTTGTATTGCCAACTGGTAATACATTGGTTCTGAACGAATGCTATTACATGCCGAACCTGATATGCAACATTATATCGGTTTCTTTACTAAGTAAAGAGGGATATAATTTTGTATTACAGGATAATGTTATGAACATTTTCCTTAACCAAAAGATGGTTGGATCAGGCACGTTGTGCAATGGCATTTATATTCTAAATCAATCAACAGTCCTGAGCATAACAAACACACACAAGAGGAAGAGTTCAGAACTGAACAAATCCTTCTTGTGGCATTGTAGACTGAGTCACATCAATGCGACACGCCTAGCTAAGTTGCATAAGGATGGATACTTGAAATCGTTCGAATTTTCATTTTATGACACTTGCCAGTCATGTCTCAAAGGCAAGATGACCAAAACTCCGTTTACGGGACACGGAGAAAGAGTTACCGAACTCTTGGGACTGATACATAGTGATGTATGTGGTCCTATGTCTACACATGCCAGGGATGGTTCTTCGTACTTCATTACATTCACTGACGATCTCTCAAGATACGGACATGTGTTCTTAATAAAACACAAGTCTGAAGCTTTTGAGAAATTTAGAGAATATAAACAAGAAGTCGAGAACCAAACCGGGAAAAGTATTAAAATCCTTCGATCTGATCGAGGAGGTGAATACTTGAGCAATGAATTCCTGAACTTCCTAAAAGAGAATGGGATTCTCTCTCAGCTGACTCCTCCATATACACTACAGCATAACGGTGTATCGGAACGGAGGAACCGCACCCTATTAGATATGGTGCGCTCTATGATGAGCACAGCTGAGTTACCTATTTCCTTCTGGGGGTATGCACTAAAAACAGCTGCACATCTATTGAATATGGCCCCCACCAAATCTGTGCCTACCACTCCATATGAGATATGGAAAGGGAAGAGACCATGTCTTAACTATGTTAAGATATGGGGTTGTCCAGCCTATGTCAAACGACAAAATCCGGACAAACTCGAGGCACGGTTTGTTCTATGCAAATTTGTAGGATATCCTAAGAATTCATAAGGGTGTATCTTCTACCACACTGAGGAACAAAGGGTGTTTGTTTCTCGGCATGCCACCTTTTTAGAAAAGGAATTTCTTGCAAAAGATTAGTGGTCATGAGGTAGAACTGGAAGAGGTTCCAGCTACAAAAGCTACAACAGAAGATCTGGTGGAACCAGAGGATTCGATAGTTCCCGATGAACCCCAGCCACTCCGCCGATCTAGTAGGGTTCCTCACCCACCTGAGAGATACTACGGTTTTCTCATGGATGGTGGGAGCGAGGATTGCATCATGATTGATGATGACCCAACTAGTTTCGAGCAGGCCATCATGAGTGGAGACTCAGTGAAATGGCTGGATGCAATACGGTCCGAGATGGAATCCATGTACACCAACAAAGTATGGACTTTGGAAGTTGCTCCTGAAGGGGTAAAACCCATTGGGAGCAAGTGGATCTTCAAGAAAAAACTTGGTGTAGATGGGAAAGTGGAGACTTTCAAAGCTAGACTTGTTGCAAAGGGTTTACATCAAAGACCAGGTGTGGACTATGACGAAACCTTTTCTCCAGTGGCTATGCTTAAATCCATTCGGATCATGCTTGCCATCGCTGCATATCATGACTACGAAATCTGGCAAATGGATGTTAAGACTGCCTTTCTAAACGGTGATTTAGAAGAGTGCGTGTACATGACTCAGCCAGAGGGCTTCGTAGATAGTGGGAGCAGTGGGAAGGTGTGCAAGCTGCTTAAATCCATTTATGAATTAAAGCAAGCATCGCGGAGTTGGAACATCTGCTTTGACGTCGTTATCAAAGAGTTTGATTTCGTCAAAAACGTAGATGAACCTTGTATCTACAAGTAGGTGGCAGAGAGTAAGGTTGTCTTCCTCGTATTGTATGTGGACGACATACTCTTGATAAGAAATGATATTCCTATGCTGCAATCGGTCAAGCTCTTCTTATCACAAAGATTCTCAATGAAAGATCTTGGTGATGCCTCCTGCATATTGAGAATTATGATCTATAGAGATAGATCTAAAAGGATATTGGGATTGTCCCAATCCAGGTACATTGACACCATACTAAAGAGATTTAGTATGGAAGAGTCTAAATGTGGGTTCTTACCCACGATCTCAGGACTCACTCTCTCCAAAGAGATGTCTCCCAAGACTGATTTGGAGAGAGCTCGCATGCAAGGGATACCCTATGCTTCGGCTGTAGGCTCGATCATGTACGCGATGCTATGTACCAGACCCGATGTAGTATACTCACTAAGTGTAGTGAGTAAGTATCAAGCTGATCCTGAAGAGAGTCACTGGACAACTGTGAAGAGCATTCTCAAGTACTTGCGAAGGACTAAGGAGATGCTCTTGGTGTATGGTAACGGAAAACTCCAAGTGGAGTCCTTTACCGATTCCAGCTTCCAGAGTGATAAGGACGACTCTAAGTCGCAGTCGGGATTTGTCTTTACCCTTTACGGAGGGGCGGTTAGCTGGAAGAGTTCTAAGCAGGAAACCGTGGCAGACTCGACGATGGAGGCTGAATACATTGCTGCCAACGATGCTGCCAAAAAGGCTGTCTGGATCAAGAAGTTCATTACTGAACTTGGAGTGGTTCCATCCATTGAGCATCCAATACCTTTGTATTGCGATAACAATGGAGCGGTGGCTTTGGCCAAGGAACCCAGGTCCCATCAGCGATCCAGGCATATTCTGAGGCGGTATCACCTGATCCGGGAGATAGTTGATCGCCGGGAGATCGAGGTCAGGAGGGTTGACACGAAGAACAACACAGCGGATCCACTCACGAAGGCCATTTCCCAGATACAGTTTGAGAGACTCTTCGGGATGCTAGGTATGCGTTACTACAGCAGCTGGCCCTAGTGCAAATGGGAGATTGTTAGTTGTATGTATGCCCTAGAGGCCAGTATTGTATAGATGATGTATATTATATTGGATGCTTGGACATATATAGAGAGGACTTTCTTGCTCGATATGATAGCATGCTATCTGGTTGCTCTTTATCTTAACATGTATACTTGTCTCTTGATACTGTCTTATAGTTACATGTTGGTAAAGCCCTTAGGATGTGTACTTGACTACCTGGACTATAATGCAGATCATACTAGTGGGGCCATGGTAGTCCATAAGTACATCATTTAATGTTCCTAGTCGTGGGTGTATCGAGACGGGGCATCGATATACCAGAGTAGACTAGCGTATACGCTTCTCGACCCATGAGATGGGCGATGGATGATCCCATATCCGTTGGTGTTTGACATCAGAGATGGTATACGGGTGCTCAGTGGAGACTGGGTACACTGGACGGACTCGCCGAGAACTCCCAGATGGTATTATACCTCACGTCAGATGGCAGTTCTCTGGTGACACTTGTGCAGGTTAGTCTGTAGACCCGAGATCGTCATAGAGTCTTGTGTGATTCCCACTGTACTTTGATTTCCACCTTACCATGTCCATGAGGGCGTGCAAAACGGTAGGTTTTGGGTACAGTCCCGAGTCACATGGAGGCAATGAGCGATAGGAGGGGTTTCGTCTCTCCCGGTATTGGGGGTTGATGTTGCGCTGTGCTCGATTGGCCGTAACAGGGAAGTCCCTGGTCAGGGCTGATTAGAGATTTACTGGTAAGTGTTACCAGTAGTTTCTCGACCCGTTATGAGTCTCACATCGGCACGACTTATCGGTTATTGGGGTCTGACGTTTACCACCCCTAGACTTGATATGCGACATATCAGACGAGGAGACCGGACTGTACGGGAAGTGTTACCGGCAGGTTTTTACAGGAGTTGGAGCGGGCTTGCTTGCTGATCTTCTGATCGCTCAATACCCGGGTAGTCGTTACATCCAGCTAGTACCGCTGACGGCTTGTGGGTGCTTGATGTGATCATCATCTACTGCCGGCGTATTGACGAGTCTTTAGAGTCCAACACAGAGGTTTTACTGGCTCAGGCAAAACGAAATAGGAGCACGTATGTGATATGTGCGGGACCGATAATAATGCGTATATGTGATACCGCATTCAATTCTCGCGACTTTTTGTATCGGTCGGTTATATATGATATAACCGGGTTATCGAATCAAGTATTGATTCGATAAGTCGATACAATGGGTGTTAGTCGGTTATATGAGATATGACCGGATTATTAAGTCAAATGTTGATTTAATATTTATTGCATAATTGTATATTTGATATACTAGTTTGCATTAACTAACACTTGTTCACTTTAGGATTTTTCTCACATGTGAATACTTGAATATATATATATATGTGATATATATATTAAAAGTGTTTTCTTTTGTATCATGGTTGATGATACACTAAACATGGGTGTGTAAGACATACACCATTCTATGTATTATGGTGGGTTATGATTATTTAAGATAATTACAAAATTAGTGGAGTTTTGGAATGAGTATGAAGCTTGTAGAAGCTTACTTTGCTTTGACAAATTCTACTAGCTTTGTCTTTACCTTAGATTCCTTTTAACCTAACCATCACACTTAGCTATGGTAATGTCTCTACAAGAGTTAGTATATGATACTCGCTCACCATGGTTAGCCTAGACACTTTATCATTATCCTCTTCACTTTCTTTTATTCATCTTCTTCTTCATTGAACAAGAGAAAAAAAACTAGGGTTTGATCCAAAATGAGAAAGATTGTGAGAAACAAAAATCTAAAGAGAACCCACTTCCTATTTCCCCATCCTCTATTAGACTAGCACTTTAGTTTAGGGTGTTTACTTCACTAATTCTCTAGTTAGTGAAGTAGGAGCTTGAGTCGGAATTCCCTCGACGTAGATCATCTTCGGCCTCGGAGACTTCAGGCAAGGTCGCATCCTTCGCGTCGTGAAGCCATGCAAGAGCCCGGGAGAACCTTGATCGCAGCGAATGGACTTCAACAAGGAGCAAATGAAGTGGTGGACCGATCTACAAAGGTTGTATTTCGTGTTCCCTTTAGAGTAAAGTTGTTTACTTGCCTTTAGATTCGCATAAACTCTAGTATAAGATCTTGCTAAGGGTTTTTAGGCACATAAATTTTTAAACGGGCATGGTCGATGCCTTGTAGAGCCTTGTTAGTGTGCCTAGTAACCCTACACTTTTTAATTCCACTCAAGTGTTGAGTTTTCTAGGGTTGTATTGGGGACTCGTTGATTCGATCGGATAATTTAACTTTGTTTAGTTTGTCCGGGTAATTTTTAGAACGTGTTAAAAAGTTCGAAAGAATGTCAATAACTCACTTTTTCCCCTGCCGGAAAATTTCCAAGCGTTGGATTTTTCCGTAGTTTAAGAACGTTCTAAGTCGTGCAAGTAACGCGGTGGACCCTCTAGAAGACAACAAACCTTAACTCGATTATGTGACCGTCTTGAACTGCCTCTGAACCTTAGGGTTTGTGGCAGTACGGCGTGCCACATGTGAGGCGTTGGCTTAACCCTTCTATGGCTGGACCATTGATACTGTGGTATGTGATGGATGTTTTTAAACTGATTTCAAGTGTTGAGATATATTTGGGAAATCTTGGGTGTTTGATTATTCGATCGGAAAGTTTAACATTGTCTATTTATCTAGAATGTGATACAATATTTGGAATCCACAAGTAGTTATGAGATAACTAATTTAAATGTTATAAATATAGCAGTTTAGTCTCAGATGATCGGTTGCCACGAAATTTTGATGTGATCAAAAGTTCGTCGCAATCACGTAGCGTACGCGGATACTCGCCGGGTAAACTTAATAGACAACCATGCCCCATAGCCCCAACCAAGTGACTGTAGGAGAACCCCGTCGCCAAAAGCATCCATTCGGGTGCTCGCGGCAGCGGTGTTCCGCCTTAGTACACTTCGTCGACGGCATCCGGGGATGCGGCCGTCTACTAAAGTTTGCGACGAGCATTCGATCAGGATGTCGGGAATCTTGTTGAATTGCTCGACTTAATATTGAAAAGAGTTTTCGATAATGAGACTAAAATGCGGGGTTTATAATTGTTAGGCATGCGATGTCTAAGGAATTCATTTGGTTAGGCATGCGATGTCTAAGGAGGTTGCAGATTCCAACTGTTGTAGTTTTACACTTTCTTTTCTGTGACCGTAAGCGTAGTATGTGGTGTATCGCCGACTTCGTTGCTATACATCAACGACAATCGGGATACGCATACTTGCTTACGTTGATAATATGAGATATTATGTGTTGCTGTGATATGTTGTATTGGATTGTCGCGTTCGAATACCCGGAGGTTTTATGTGAGATGAGAGTTTTTTTTCTTTTTCTTTCATGTAAAATTCATTTGTATGTAATATTCTTTTATTAGGGCACTTCCGGGCTGAGGATGATATCACCATTGTATATTATTTACTTTTCCGCATTAGGTAGACCCAAGGCGAGGAGCACAAGTAACCGGGTTCTAGGGTCCAGTGGGAGACCATCTCGAGGAGTCAAGACCGGGTCTCCTAACCCTAGAATTGGCAGTGTTGCTTGCAGCTCTCGTAGGGGTCTAGGGATGTAGATTTGGCTATTCATCGCAACCGTGGAATCCGTATTTTATACAGGCTCGTATTAAAAACACGGACGTCCTAGTATATCAAATATTTCATATATGTTCTTCTGCTGCTATGTTCTGTGATGAGATCATATTACTGCCTAAGACGAATATTTATATTATATATATGAGATATATGTTATATTGCAGATTTCGTTTCAAAAGAGATGCTTGTGAAGCATAATAAAATGAGACTTCATTAATGAGATTAATGAAACTAAAAGAAACCTAAAGATGTCGTAGAAACTTGTTTAAAAAGTGGTAGCTCTAGTTTTTGCTTTGTATAGCGGTGTTCCTTATAGAACATCCAGCACCTTATTCGATAAGGAAAGAGCCGAGATCTCTTCACCGGGAGTGATCTCTTTAGTGAGACTAGCAGATACTACAAACTCGGTTTGTCTTTTGATTGCTTCTATAGTTCTTGCTTTGCATAGTGGTATATATGATATATCCTGCACCTTATTCCATGAGGAAAGGGCCGACGATCCCTTCACCGGGAGTGACCCCTTTAGCAAAACTAGAAAAGCCTCAAAAACACTCCATTTAAAATCACTCGATTCTACAACGATATCAAGTTCATTACGCAAAGGGTTTTCTTAAAAACCTGTCGTAGCCCTCCGTCATTTCAGATAAGGACTGTTTAGTATTCGTGCTGTGTTTGTTGGCCTTTGTCAAGGCGTAGTGTGTGGTACTAAATAGTACTTATCTGTTTATGCATGTGATGCAGATTGGATTAGGGTAGTCGTGCGACCTTGTTGGCCTTTGTCAAGGGCCGTGCGGGTGGGTTTAATTCAATCAAGAAATGACGGGTTGAACTTGACTAGCAGCCTATGGTTTGTTGGCCTTTGTCAAAGTCATAGGAGGCTAGGGGCAAAATATTATTGGGAATTTCAAGTGTTGAAATTTGCAATGAGATTGCATACCTTCTATGAGATAGTTGAATCCCGATACCCACTACGAGTAAGAGTTACTCCTGGGAGAGTTGAAGGAAGATTTGATTAAAACAGTAGGAGACATCCTGATTAGATATATTAGATAACCAATCTAATCTTGCAAGAGCATACGCTGAGTGTTTTCTTCTCTCTCTCCAGGTAGCGACCATATCACGCCTTAATCAAGATAATAATACGGATGTATTGACCGAACCAGCTTGTTATACTGAGCTGGGGAACGTTAGTCCCGCTCCTACTTATAATTGTTATAAGACAGAGCAGGAAATTGGGGAATACCAGATTTCCCGTGCCGCCCAAACGAAGAAAGTGCATGTTGATGCATCATCTTCGAATGTGTTCATTACAGAGAACTGTTTCTCAGTATCCTTTACGTCATGGGTATGAGATACCGGATCAGGATCCCGTATATGTAATCTGTTACATGGGCTACAGAAAGGTAGAGAACTGAGAACGGGTAATAAGTTTCATGAGACAGAAAACGGTGCAAGTGTTGCAGCCAATTCTGTTGGTCACTATCACCCTGTATTACAAGAATACATTAATGCTAAACGAATGTTATTAGATACCGAACCTGATATACAACATCATATCAGTATCTTTATTGGTAAAGAAAGGATATAATTTTGTATTGTTGGACAATGTTTTGAACATTTCCTGTATCAAGAGTTGATCGGTTCAGGCACGTTATCTAAAAGCATAGACGTTCTAAATCAAACTACAGTTCTTAGTATACAGAACACACACAAGAGGAAGAGTTCAGAAATGAACGAATTCTTCTTGAGGCATTGTAGACTAGGTCATATCAATGCGACCCGACTAGCTAAGTTACATTTAGATGCATATTTAAATCTGTTTGAATTTACATCTTGTGAAACTTGCCGGTCATGTCACAAAGATAAGATGACCATAGCTCTGTTTATTGAAAACAGGGAAAGACTTAGTAAACTCTTGGGATTGATACATGCTAATGTATGAAAGTCTCCTGTCTACACATGCCAAGACCGGTTCTTTATACTTCATTACATTCTCTGATGATCTCTCAAGATTCAGACATATGTTCCTGTTGAAACACAAGTCCGAACCTTTTGAGATATTCACAGAATGTAAGTTAGAAGTAGAGAACCAAAATACGGGTATAAGTATTATGTCCTTTGATGAGATCAAGGAGGAGAATACTTGAGCACGGAATTCCTGGACTATTCTAAAGGAGAATGAGAATCTCTCTCAGTATTACTCCTCCGTATACACCACAACACGTCGGTGTATCGGGCGGAGCAATAGCACCCTATGTGATATGTGTGCTCTATGAAGAGTACTACTGAGTTTCCTATTTCCTTTTGGGAGTTATACACTTGAGAAGCTGCATACCTATTGAATAGGGTTCAAATCAAATCAGTTGCCTACCTTCATATGTGATATGGAATGGGAAGAGCCCATATCTTAAGTATGTTAAGATTTGGGGTTGTCCGGCCTATGTCTGAAAAGCAAAATCCAGACAAGCTCGAGGTAAAGTCAAATCTGTGGAAGTTTGTTGGATATCCCAAGCATTCGCAAGGGAATATCTTCTACCAAACCGAGAAACAAAAGTATTTTATTTCTCAACATGCCACCTTTGTGAAAGGGAATTTCTTGTGAAACAATTAGTGGTCATGAGGTAGAACTGGAAAGAGTTCCAGCTATACAAACTACAGCAGATGATTTGGTAGAACCGAAGGATTCAATAGTAACCAACGAACCTCAGTCTCTCCGCCTATCTAGTAGGTTTTCTCACCCACCTGAGAGATACTTTGGTTTCTCTATGACAGTGGGAGCGAGGATTGCATCATGAGATGATGACCCAACTAGTTTCGAGCAGGCTATCAGGAGTGGGACTCTGTAAGAATGGCTGGATACTTATCGATCTGAGATGGAATCCTTATACACCAACAAAGCATTGACTTTAGTTGCTTTATCTGAAGGGTTAAATCCCCATCAGGAGCAAGTATTGTAGGGTTCCTAGGCACACTCAAGAGGTTCCACAAGGCATCAACCATGTCAAATTCAAAAAATTATGTGCCGAGAAACCCTTAACAAGATCGTTAACTAAAGTTTAGGCGAAACTACAAGCTACTAAACTGCTTTAGTACTAAGTAAAAGGAGATACAACCTTTGTAGATCCGGTCCTCCACTTCCAAAGCTCCATGAAGACGTCCCTCCGCTGCGATCATCGGAATCCCGGACTCTAGCGATGGTTTCGTCGGAGAAATGATCGGGCTAGGTCGTTGACTTCGGTGCCGAAGATGATCTACGTCGAGGCGACTCTAACTCAAGCTCCATCTTCACTTAGTCATGAACCTTGTGAAGAAAACACCCTATACAACATGGCAAGTGGTAAAGGATGAAGAAATAGGAAGTGGGTTCACTTTTGATTTGGATTTCTCACTAGGTTTCAACACTTGAAAATTTTCTAGCAATGGTTTTCTTTCTTCTTGAAGAAGAAGAAGAAGAAGAAAGAAAAAGAATGAATTAAATAAAATAGAAAATCAAGTGATGCCTTATCATAATGCAACCATGGGTAAGTTTAACTCATGTAGAGAATGAACTAGGGTTTAGGTAATGGTTAGGTTTAGGAAAGAAACAAAATGGTCAAAGCTTCACAAAGCTTCATGAAGCTTTAAGTAAGAAACAAAATAAGCCACCATTTTATTTCTTGCCAAAATGAATAAAGAAAATAAATAAAACAAATAAATAAATCAAACCCTAACCATTAACCTAATCATAGTTTAAAGCAAACATACACCCAAGTTTGCATGTATCATCAAACATGATACAAACTAGTGCACAAAACTATATCATATATACAATATGCACATCAAGTGAGAAAATCCATCTTAAGTAAACAAATACTAGTTAATGTAAAATAATATATCAAATATATAATTATACATTAAATCATTAAATCAACACTTGATTTAATGATCCGGTCATCTCGCATATAACCGGCTAATATCAAGTGTATCAATGTATCGAATCAACACTTGATTCGGTAACCCGGCTATATCATATATAACCGTCCAATGATACAAATCGCGAGAATAGAATACAGTATCACATACTGGTATTATTCTCGGTCCCGCACATATCTCATATGCGCTCCTATTTCATTTCGCTTGAGCCAGGAAACCTCTGTGTAGGACTCTAAAGACTCGTCAATATGCCGGCAGCTGGTGATGATCATATCAAACACCTACAAGCCGCAAGCGGTCTGCTAAACGTAACGGCCACCCGGGTATTGAGCGATCAGAAGATCAACGAGCAAGCCCGCTCACACTCCTGTGAATCCAACCAGTAACACTTACCGTACAGTCCGGTCTGTTCGTCTGATATGTCGCATATCTTGCCTAGGGGTGGTAAACGTCAGACCCTAATAGCTCGATAAGTCGTGTCGATATGAGGTCTATAACAGTTCGAGAAACTACTGGTAATACTTACCAGTAAATCTCAGCAACCCTGGCCAGGGATTTCCGGTTATAGCCAATCGAACACAGCGCAACATCAACTCCCTATACCGGGAGAGACGAATCCCCTCCTATCGCTCATTGCCTCCATGTGATTCGGGACTGTACCCAAAAACCACCGTTTTGCATTCCCTCTTGGACGTGGTAAGGTGGAAATCAAAGCACAGTGGGAATCACACAAGACTCTATGACGATCTCGGGTCTACAGACTAACCTGTACCAGTGTCACCAGAGAACTGCCATCTGACGTAAGGTATAATGCTATCTGAGAGTTCTCGGCGAGTCCGTCCAGTGTACCCAGTCTCCACTGAGCATCCGTATATCATCTCTTATGTCAAACACCAATGGATATGGGATCATCCATCGCCCATCTGTATGGGTCGAGAAGGTATACGCTAGTCTACTCTGGTATATCGATGCCCCGTCTCGATACACCCACGACTAGGGACCTTGAAGGATGTACTTATGGACTACCATGTCCCCACTAGTATGATCTGCATCATATTCCAGGTAGTCAAGAACACATCCTAAGGGCTTTACCAACATGTAACAGAGAGACAATCAGTGTACACGTTAAGGTAAAGAGCAACCAGATAGCATACTATCATGTCGAGCAAGAAAGTCCTCCCTATATATGTCCAAGCATCCACTACTATATACATCCTATGTATAGTAATGGCCTCTAGGGCATACATATAACTAACAATCTCCCACTTGCACTAGGGCCATCTGTAGCAGTGGTTGCAGTATCTAATACTCAACCATCCCATATAAGTCTCTCTCTGGGAAAAGGCCTTTGTGAGTGGATCCGCCGTGTTTTCCTCTGAGTCTACTCTCCTAACCTTGATCTCCTTGGAGGTCAACCATCTCCATGATCAGGTGATACTGCTTTAGAATATGTCTGGATCACTGATGGGACGGGCGTTCCTTGGCATAAGCCACAACTCCATTGTCACACAATGGGAGGAACTAAGTTCATCTCATGAACTAATATACACACAGACAGCCTCTTGGGTAGCATCTTAAGTAGCGATGTATCCAGCCTTTATCGTCTAATAAGCCACAGTATCTAGCTTGGAACTCTTCCAACATACCGTCCCTTTACTAAGGGTAAAGACAATGCCTGTGACTGACATTCAGTCGTCCTTATCACCCTGGAACACTTCCAGTGATTCTCCCCAGGATCGATTGATACCATCTCACTACATCTAGTGAGAATCCTAGCATCCATTTAGATCTATCTCATAGATCCAAAACCCAGGATTTAGTAGGTATCACTTGTGATAAGCGGAGATTGATCGAGCGTAGCATAGGAAACTCCTTCCCTATCAAGAGTATGTCATCCACGTACTCTACGAGGATCGTCACCATACTCCCTACTACCTTTTTGTTTATACAAGGTTCATCTACCATTTTGATGATGTCAAACTCTTTGACTAATACATCAAAACAGATGTTCCAACTCCGCGATGCCTGCTTTATCACATAAAACATCTTGCACACGTTTCCGCTGGTCCCACTGTCTACGAAACCCTCTGACTGTGTACTTACAGACTCTCTTTTCTGAAACATCATTTCAGAAAAGCAGTCATGACACCCAACCACCAGATATCGTAGTCATGGTATGTAGCCGTGGCAAGTAGGATCTGGATGGACTTAAGCATAGCTACTTAGAAAAGGTTTCAACAAAATCCATACCTAGTCAATGATGCAAACCTTTAACAAGTCTAGCTTTGAAAGTCTCAACTTTTCCAAGTACACCAAGTAATCTTCTCAAGATATACTTGCTCCTGATGGGGATTTAACCCTTCAGATAAAGCAACTAAAGTCCATACTTTGTTGGTGTATAAGGATTCCATCTCAGATCGCTAAGCATCCAGCCATTCTTACAGAGTCCCACTCCTGATGGCCAGCTCGAAAATAGTTGGGTCATCATCTCATGATGCAATTCTCGCTCCCACTGTCATAGAGAAACCGAAGTATCTCTCAGGTGGGTGAGGAACCCTGCTAGATCGGCGGAGAGGCTGAGGTTCGTTGGTTACTATTGAATCCTTTGGTTCTATCAAATCATCTGCTGTATTTTGTATAGCTGGAACCTTTCCAGTTCTACAGAACAGACCTTGCCTTGAGCTTTTCCTGATCTTTCTTTTTAGACATAGGCCGGACTACTCCAAATCTTAACTAACTTAAGATATGGGCTCTTCCCTTTCCGTATCACATATGAAGTGGTAGGCAACTGATTTGATTTGAACCCTATTCAATAGGTATGCAGCTTCTCAAGTGCATAACTCCCAAAAAGGAAATAGGTAACTCAGTAGTACTCATCATAGAGCACACCTTATCATATAGGGTGTGATTGCTCCGCCCCGATACACCGACGTGCTGTGGTGTATATGGAGGAGTAATGCTGAGAGAGAATCTCATTCTCCTTTAGAAAAGTCCAGGATTTCCGTGCTTAAGTATTCTCCTCCTTGATCTCATCAAAGGACATAATACTTATACCCGTATTTTGGTTCTCTACTTCTAAAATATATTCTGTGAATATCTCAAAAGGTTCGGACTTGTGTTTCAACAGGAACATATGTCTGAATCTTGAGAGATTATTAGAGAATGTAATGAAGTACAAAGAACCGGTCCTGGCATGTGTAGACGGGGGACCTTACATACATCAACATGTATCAATCCCAAGAGTTTACTGACTCTTTCTCTGTTTCCAATAAACAGAGCTATGGTCATTTAATCTTTGTAACATGACTGGCAAGTTTCACAAGATGTAAATTCAAACTGCTTTAAATATGCATCTAAATATAACTTTAGCCAGTCGGGTCGCATTGATATGACCTAGTCTACTATACCTCAAGAAGGATTCGTTCATTTCTGAACTCTTCCTCTTGTGTGTGTTCTGTATACTAGAAACTGTAGTTTGATTTAGAACGTCAATGCTTTTAGATAACGTGCCTGAACCGATCAACTTTTGATATAGGAAATGTTCAAAACATTATCCAACAATACCAAATTAAATCCTTTCTTTACTAATAAAGAGACTGATATGATTTTGTATATCAGGTTCGGTATCTAATAACATTTGTTCAGAATCAATGTATTCTGGTAATACAGGGTGACAGTGACCAACAGACTTGGCCGCAACACTTGCACCGTTTTCTGTCTCATGAAACTTATCACCCGTTCTCAGTTCTTTACCTTTCTGTAGCCCATGTAATATATTACATATGTGGGATCCTGATCCGGTATCATATACCCAGGACGTGAAGGACATTGAGAAACAGTTCTCTGTAATGAACACACCCGAAGATGATGCATTGGTATGCACTTTCTTCGTTTGGGCGGCACGGGAATTCTGGTAATCCCCAATTTCCTGCTCTGTCTTATAACAATTATAAGTTGGAGCGGGACCAACGTTCCCCAGCTCAGTATAACAAGCGGGTTCGGTCAATATATCCGTATTATTATCTTGATTAAGGCGTGATATGGTCGCTACCTGGAGAGAGAGAGAAGAAAACACTCTGTGTGCGCTCTTGCAAGAATAGATTGGTTATTATTTTATCTAATCAGGATGGCTCCCACTGTTTTTATCAAATCTTCCTTCAAACCCTAAAAGGAAAGACTAGCCGGGATTAATTATACGCTACAAGTTCGCCAATTTTTCAGCCAGGCCAGTGTCGGTACTTTGAGGGAGGTCCCCCGTGCTTTCGCACGAACCTAATTAATGTAAACCTCGTTTTCCCAGAGGCATAACCTCGTTAATACCTTTCTAGACACCTACTTGATCGTCTAATTGTAATGTGTACAACTCTCCCAGGAGTAACACTTACTCGCAGCGGGTATCGGGATCCAACTATCTCATAGAAGGTATGCAATCTCATTTCAAATTTCAACACTTGAAATTCCCGATAATATTTTGCCCCTAGCGTCCTATGACCTTGACGGAGGCCAAACTACCCATAGTCCGCTAGTCAAGTTCAACCCGTCATTTCCTGATTGAATTAAACCCACCCGCACGATCCTTGACGGAGGCCAAACAACGCCGTACGAATACCCTAATCCAATCGCATCATATGCTAGCAGATAAGAACTAGTTAGCTACCGTACACTACGCCTTGACGGAGGCCAAACTACCGCAGCACGAATACTAACTAGTACTTATCTGAAATGACGGAGGGCTACAACAGGTTTTTCTGAAAACCTATTGCGTAATGAACTTGATATCGTTTAGGAATCAAATGATTTTAAAATGGAGTGTTTTTTAGGCTTTTCTAGTTTTGCTAAAGGGGTCACTCCCGGTGAAGGGATCGTCGGCCCTTTCCTCGTCTAATGAGGTGCGGGATATATCATATATATCACTGTGCAAAGCATAAACTATAGAAGCAATCAAAAGACAAATCGAGAGTTGTAGCATCTGCCAGTTATTGCTAAAGGGGTCACTCCCGGTGAAGGGATCGTCGGCCCTTTCCTCATTGAATAAGGTGCAGGATATATCATATATACCGCTGTGCAAAGCAAGAACTGTAGCTACCTGTTTTATTTTTGAAATTCGATTCCACAACATCTTTAGGTTTCTTTTTCTTTCATTAATCATATTAATGAAGTCCCATCATTTAAGTTACCTAAACTTCACAGATAAATACGACGTACACTTATGCCATCCGCATTCGCCTCGATGTCCCCTCGTGCACCGTTAGGTTAGGTAACTAACGGCAGAGCGGGGCAGGGCTAGCGCGGGTGTAAAACATAAGCAACGTCTATATAATATATCATATATACTATATACATTATCTATCACAACATATCAAATGATCACATCACAGATATCGCAGCAGAAGAATCATATGAAACATTGGATATACTAGGACGTCTGTGTTTTCAATACGAGCCAGTATAAAACACGGATTCCACGATCGTGATGAATAGCCAAACCCACACCCCTAGACCCCTACGAGAGCGGCAAGCAACCCTACCAATTCTAGAGTTAGGAGACCCGGACTCGACTCCTCGAGTTGGTCTCCCACTGGACTCCAGAACCCGGTTACTTGTGCCCTCCTCCTTGGGTCTATCCTAGTGCGGAAAAGTAAATAATATACAAAAGGTGACATCTTCCGCAACCTGGAAGTGCCCCAATAAAAGAATATTACATACAAGTTTTTACATGAATGAAAATGAAAAAACACTCATCTCACATAAAACCCCCCGGGCTATTCAAACACGACGATCCAATATAACATATCCAGCAACACATAACATCACATGTCATCAACGTAAGTAAACATGCGTATCCCAATTGTCGTTGACATATAGCAACAAAACCGGCGATATCACATATTACACTTACGGTCGCAGAAAAGAAAGTGTAAAACTACAACAGTTGGAATCCGCAAACTCTTTAGACATCGCATGCCTAATCAAATAAATTCCTTAGACATCACATGCCTAACAATTATAAACCCCGCATTTTAGTCTCATTTATCGAAAACTCTTTTCAATATCTAGTCGGGCAATTCAACAAGATTCCTGGCATCCTGACCGATTGCTCGTCGCAAACTTTAGTAGACGGACGCACCCCCGATACCGTCGACGAAGTGCACTAAGGCGGAACTCCGCTGCCGCGAGCACCCAAACGGATGCTTTTGGCTACGGGGTTCTCCTACAGTCACATGGTCGGGGCTATGGGGCGTGGCTATCTATTAAGTTTTACCGGCGAGTATCCGCGTACGCTACAAGATTGCGACGGATTTTTGATCACATCAAAATTCCGTGGCAACCGATCAAGTGAGACTAAACTGCTATGTTTATAACATCCAAATCAGTTATCTCATAACTACTTGTGGATTCCAAATATTGTATCACATTCCGGATAAATAGAAAATGTTAAACTTTTCGATCGAACAATCAAACACCCAAGTTTTCCCAGAACAGCTCAACACATGATATAAGTTTAAAAACATTCACTTCATGCCTCAGTACCAACGGTCCAGCCGTAGAAAGGTCAAGCCAACGCCTCACATGTGGCACGCCGTACTGCCCCAAACCCTAAGGTTCAAAGGGCAGTTCAAGACGGTCACATAATCGAGTTAAGGTTTGTTGTCTTCTAGAGGGTCCATCGCATTACTTGCACTATTTAGAACGTTTTCAAACTACGGAAAAATCCAACACTTGGAAATTTTCCGGCAGGGGAAAAATTGGGTATTTATATCCGGTCGAACTTTTTAACATATTCAAAAATTATCCGGAAAACACATAGACGAAGTTAAATAAACCGATCAAATCATCGAATCCTCAATACAACCCAGAATTACTCAACTCTTGAGTGAACTTTAAAAATTCCCAGAAAATACAGCACTAACAGAGAGAGATTACTGTGCAAACCACGTGTCCAAATTCACTAATTTGGCCGCGGAACCGCCGCTCAAGGTAGGGTGGGGCCGCGGTTCCGCGGCGCTTTAGTCGAGTTATGGTTACGTGCTGCACAGTAACTCTTATAAAACCCTGCTGAATTTTTTAACAATTTTTAATTTGGAAAATTCGCATTTTCAGAAAATGTACAGAGAAGGGTTTGAGTTAGGGTTTCGGGGTTCAATCGGATTTCTAATATCGTCTACACTTCACCTAAAGCTCTAGCTAGGCTCTGATACAACTATAGGGTTCCTAGGCACACTCAAGAGGTTCCACAAGGCATTAACCATGCCAAATTCAAAAAATTATGTGCCGAGAAACCCTTAGCAAGATCGTTAACTAGAGTTTAGGCGAAACTACAAGCTACTAAACTGCTTTAGTACTAAGTGAAAGGGGAAACAACATTTGTAAATCCGGTCCTCCACTTCCAAAGCTCCGTGAAGACGTCCCTCCGCTGCGATCATCGGAATCCCGGACTCTAGCGATGGTTTCGTCAAAGAAATGATCGGGCTAGGTCGTTGACTTCGGTGCCGAAGATGATCTACATCGAGGCGACTCTAACTCAAGCTCCATCTTCACTTGGTCATGAACCTTGTGAAGAAAACACCCTATACAACATGGCAAGTGGTAGAGAATGAAGAAATAGAAAGTGGGTTCACTTTTGATTTGGATTTCTCACTAGGTTTCAACACTTGAAAATTTTCTAGCAATGGTTTTCTTTCTTCTTGAAGAAGAAGAAGAAGAAAGAAAAAGAATGAATTAAATAAAATAGAAAATCAAGTGATGCCTTATCATAATGCAACCATGGTTAAGTTTAACTCATGTAGAGAATGAACTAGGGTTTAGTTAATGGTTAGGTTTAGGAAAGAAACAAAATGGTCAAAGCTTCACAAAGCTTCATGAAGCTTTAAGTAAGAAACAAAATAAGCCACCATTTTATTTCTTTCCAAAATGAATAAAGAAAATAAATAAAACAAATAAATAAATCAAACCCTAACCATTAACCTAATCATAGTTTAAAGCAAACATACACCTAAGTTTGCATGTATCATCAAACATGATACAAACTAGTGCACAAAACTATATCATATATACAATGTGCACATCAAGTGAGAAAATCCATCTTAAGTGAACAAATACTAGTTAATGTAAAATAATATATCAAATATATAATTATATATTAAATCATTAAATCAACACTTGATTTAATGATCCGGTCATATCGCATATAACCGACTAATATCAAGTGTATCAATGTATCGAATCAACACTTGATTCGGTAACCCGGCTATATCATATATAACCGTCCAATGATACAAATCGCGAGAATCGAATACAGTATCACATACTGGTATTATTCTCGGTCCCGCACATATCTCATTTGCGCTCCTATTTCGTTTCGCTTGAGCCAGGAAACCTCTGTGTAGGACTCTAAAGACTCGTCAATACGCCGGCAGCAGGTGATGATCATATCAAACACCCACAAGCCGCAAGCGGTCTGCTAAACGTAACGGCCACCCGGGTATTGAGCGATCAGAAGATCAACGAGCAAGCCCGCTCACACTCCTGTGAATCCAACCAGTAACACTTACCGTACAGTCTGGTCCGTTCGTCTAATATGTCGCATATCTTGCCTAGGGGTGGTAAACGTCAGACCCCAATAGCTCGATAAGTCGTGTCGATATGAGGTCTATAACAGTTCGAGAAACTACTGGTAACACTTACCAGTAAATCTCAGCAACCCTGGCCAGGGATTTCCGGTTATAGCCAATCGAACACAGCTCAACATCAACTCCCTATACCGGGAGAGACGAATCCCCTCCTATCACTCATTGCCTCCATGTGATTCGGGGCTGTACCCAAAAACCACCGTTTTGCACGCCCTCTTGGACGTGGTAAGGTGGAAATCAAAGTACAGTGGGAATCACACAAGACTCTATGACGATCTCGGGTCTACAGACTAACCTGTACCAGTATCACCAGAGAACTGCCATCTGACGTAAGGTATAATACCATCTGGGAGTTCTCGGCAAGTCCGTCCAGTGTACCCAGTCTCCACTGAGCACCCGTATATCATCTCTGATGTCAAACACCAATGGATATGG